>CM076990.1:91576592-93044926 GCA_039090855.1 Macrothele yani
TACCCAACTACACGGCAAAGCTGAAGAAACATCGTGTACCGCAGAATGTGTATTACAAAGTTTCACTAGCCAGCACACATTACATCTTACACTTGCTCGCTCTCAATAATATGCATATGACGTAATGCGTTGCCAAATTCTGATTCTTGGAAACATCATTTTAGAAACATGGAGATATTATTGAAAAAAAATAGAATCTAGATTGGCAACAGGCAAAATTAAGAATTCCTAAGCAACAACGCATGCGTGCTCTCCGTCACATAGTGTTTGTATTTGGCATCAGAGAACATCTGAGTCTTCTCATTGGACAATAAAAGCTAAGGAGCAGAGTATAGAGATCTCTCCGTATGAGATTTATGTAACTATAAGGGAACTTTTGTCCGCTCCAATAAACCAATAAAATAACAAATTACGATAAAATTAGTGAATAAATCATATAGTAGACGAAAATTTGTCCATTAGGTAAGCATTCATAACTGGGGTACAAAAATGACCAAGAAAACAAGTTGAGAGTCCAGTCTGATTAAAATCGTGACAACACTCTAATTTATACAAATAAAATACACAACAATTTCCTTTACAATATAAACAATTTATACAATCATAATTTCTAACTTCAGTACGTGAGCGACTACAATTTTCTAATGACGTAATCAACTACAAATTTTCGAATGACGTAATTTCTATCCCAACGACTCAAGGCATGATACCAGGATTAATCCACCAAGACGTCACACCCCTTCCTTACTGCACGATTTTACTTAAGGTAAAATCGAAGGGAAAAATAAATTCACTAATTTTGTCTTTCCATCCCGTCACCCTCCCGACCGGGTAGCTCCGTAAATGCACCTTCTCAGGTTGATTCTCGAGATTTACGCCACCTGCTTCCGAAGGGCACCCACCGAACCTCCAAGACTGAGAGGAACAGAATTTTTTTTTTTTTTACTTACGTAACCCCGACAATTTCCTATAATCCACCTTGGTTTGTCTTCGTAAACTCCTGGAGGGTAGACTCTGTACCACTTTAACCTGTGTCTGCTCCAATTTTGTTTCCCTTACTGTACCCTCCTGGTCAACAATCTGATCGATCAAACTCCTGTCGCATCTCCATCTCGCCACTCACTTCCTGGAGGTCATCAAATTCAATTACTGAATTATCCACTACTCTAGTCCTTGATGCCGTCAGCTGTGTTGGATCACTATTCCTGTAGCCACATACTTCTTTAAGTTACACACATTATGGAAGCCTACTCTTTCTCCAGTCTCTGTCTGCAACTCGTAGACTAAAGGAGACAATACATAAATTATCCTGTAGGGACCTTTCCACCGTGGCATAAATTTTGAAATCTGATGACTATCAGCACTAGACAAAGGATGAATACGAAGAAATACCTGATCCCCCAATTTGAACTTCAAATCCTGCCGATTCCTATCGTAATGTCGTTTCTGCCGTTGTTGTTGCTGCCGAACCCTTACTTTTACTTGCTCAACTAACTTTTCCAAGTCTTCTGACACCTTCCAGAAATTCCCCTGCATGGCCTCGTCCCATGGAAGAGCGATTTCTCTACCCAAAAATAACTTTGGGGGCGTCTGCTCCGAGGTTTCCTGCCAGGCAGAACGCATTGCTAATGCAAACAGGGAGATGTACTCATCCCATCTCCCATGTTTGCCTTGTAGGTAACAGGAAATCATGGGAATTAGGGTCCGATTCACCCTCTCACGAACAGCGGACACTGTAATACAATTAGGAGCAATCCAAACTGCATTTTCAAACCTGTGCCATCCACCAACTCCAGCCTCTAAGGCGCTGGATTACAGGAGCACGCCACAACTCCCAGCTCCTGAAGAAACATGTGAACATTCTCGGTGGGTTTACCGCTAAACCTTGCTTTAATGAAAACCTGGTCACTACTACGAGAAAACCGTCCCTGCTAACCCATTCCGAACGACGTGCCCCCCTCTCGAGTGGGACCAAACCCACTCTCCCTTATTTCTGGAGCAGGAAATCTCTCACGCCTTGGACTATCCCATGTCCCTCACAAATTCTGAATTTCAGACTAAAGATCCGAAACTTGCTGCACCACCTGGAAATGGTAATGACAAGCACACACACACACACAACACTAGTCCCAACAACATATAAAGGAGAATTTCTCACAACGTGAAAACAACCATGGTTTTTTCTTTTCCTATCCCCTGAGAAAAAAAAAATACCGAAAAAATGTTTGCTACTTCTCACCTCTGAGTCACAGCCGGGAGTCAATAAAAAAAACTAATTACACAGTAATACATCATATAAACAACTGGCAGAGCAAAAAAAATATTTAACCACGATACAAAACAAAAACAAAATGTTACAATTTCAAGCCCCACGTTGGGTGCCATTTATGCAACGCTCCTAGCCATTTCTTCCCCACCAAAATTTACTGTGCCCAGCTAACTATCTCGGTAATCTGTCTCTCTCTGGATTTGAACCCACGACTAGGACATTAAGTGCAGTGGACAGATTTTCAAATAATCTTACAAAAACAAATAACAATTCATACACATTTTATTCTGCTAAACCCCTTTTATCATTCAATAATTTTAGTACCAATACAAATCAATTATTTCAGAACACATTAACCTGAAGTTAAATCCAACATACTGTAAATATTCACTCCGTTTGTTTTCAATTATTTTATCACACAAAACAGGCAATACAATTCAAATAACACCAAATATTTAAACCCCATGAGAATACACTAATTTCAAATGACTTTCAATTATGCTACAGCCCTACGTAAACTCTGCCAGCAACTATTATTTATACAAAAGAAAAAAGAAAAAAAACTTTTACACTCACGTACTGGAATCTAAGAATATTCCTCTGACGGGCTCAGCCCACACACAACAGGCCAAATGAGAAGAAAAGTCCCATATAATCTCCAGGCTCTCTCGACAATGAAAAGACACGACGACTTTTACGGCTTCAGACTCTCAAGATCAGTCAGGTAGAGGTTCCGAATCCTGACAGCATGGCAGAACGGAAACAACTTCACTAGCAGAATGCACAGCAACTTCGTTACTTCCGATACTCAAGAACAATCAGGTAAAAATTCAGAGTCCCAGCAGCATGGCAGAATGGAAACAATTTCACGACTTCTGATACTCAAGAGCAATCAGGTAAAGGTTCCGAATCCTGGCAGCATAGCAGAACGGAAGCAACTTCACTACTTCTCATACTTAAGATCAATCAGGTAGAGGTTCCGAATGCTGACAGCATGGCAGAACGGAAACAACATCACTAGTAGAATGCACAGCAAATTCGTTACTTCTGATACTCAAGAACAATCAGATAAAGGTTCCGAGTTCTGGCAGAACGGAAAACAACTTCTGCCCCTGCATGTTACACGCAGAGCAAATGTCAACGATCACATAAAAAAGGAACCGCCAGCAGCAGCCGCGAGAAACAAAAATCACCAATATATAGTGCCAAGAGATCCTGAGCTCCATTGAGGCCACTCCACTACGAGGGGTGTCAGCTCCGGTACATTTTTGCATATAAGAATCTTCTACTCTCAGATCCTCAATCACAACTCACTTAATAAATTCTAATTTATACAAATAAAATAAACAACAATTCCCTTTACAATATAAATAATTTATACAATCATAATTTCTAACTTCAGTACGTGAGCGACTACAATTTTCTAATGACGTAATCAACTACAAATTTTCTAATGACGTAATTTCTATCCCAACGACTCCAGGCCATGGCACCAGGATTAATCCACCAAGCCGTCACAAACCTGTTAAAGGTTAGTTTTATCCCGAAATCGATGATTTCTGGTAAGACAGAGAACCTATCTTTTACTTGTTCAAATGCTGTTGGCTTGCAGCTCTTGCACTTATTGGGCCAGACGCACGTTGATTCCAAGTTTTCAAGTTGAATTTAAAAGGTGTTGGCTGTTTTTTTTTTTTTTTTTTTTTTTTTTTTTTTGCGTAAGTTTCATTGCTACTGGCAATTTTCTTATAGAATATTATAGAACACCTTTTACAGTTTGCCTGTTGGTCCAAATTTTCCTCAAATCAACGCTTCGGTACTCATTCGGCACTTCTGTGCACGTGGGGTTTTCACCTCCAGGGACTTCTATTCAGAAGGCTCCTGATGGTTGATCTAGGAGAGAGGGGGAGGGGGCATAATGAAACTTTTTATTGGAATAAAAGTTAATTTGTTAGCTAACCTCCTGACATTCAGTCAGAATCAAACCTTTTCGGCTCTTCTGGATTTTTTAGGAGAGCTCGAGCACACCGTTCCCCTGATTCACTTTTTTTGCGAGTTTTCGGTTTTTCACTTAGTATTTTCACTTTTGAACATGGTGCATGATAAGTCAGGTAATATGACTCTCCGTGCTATCAGCAGTTTGAAAAACGGTCTGTTAATGTCACAGCTCACCAGGGCGCGTTCAGGAGTTGTGGGCCGATCGTTCACGCTAACCATCATAAGATTACATAGTGTTTCTGATGTCATCAGTTCAAAATCGGTATTTATCTTGAGTATTTTTTATTTATTACTTTGTGTAATTATATTGTATGGAATTCCACAAAATTTGAAGTTTCTATACAGAAGATAAAGTACGTCAACTCTGTTTTTACATAACGGGAGATAAAGTTATAGTGTAGCTAAATGTCGGACTAGAATCTGTTCAGTTCTGTTTTAAGTATGGGCGAAAGTGTCTTTTGTACCGAACTATAGGTTACAGGACAGGCTATGCAGCATATAAAGAACTTGTATCAGCCTTTATTGACCCAAGTGTAACATAATAAAGAATTACTAGGGGCATTGGGGGTTGTGGCAAGGAGGTACGTATGGTAATGGCGGAGTTGTTATGAGGCGGACGAATGATTGTTGTTATGAAATAAAAGTTTATGTTCTCGAATGGAGTTCGTTACTGCTTAAAAGTAAGTTCGTGTCTCTTATTAAGGCTTAATATGTAACACCAACAGTATGGAAAAATGGCAGCAAGCATTAGGATGTGATGCATTTTTTTACAGCTTACTATATGGAAAAATTTTACGTTAAGAGCATTAACAGTTGTTTAAATGTCGGATCGAAATTTTATCCCTTGATATCAAATATGTTCATCGTACTATATGCACGTAGGTCGGGAAAATCTCCGCAGAGAAAAAGCAGCCATTTTGCCACGATACACTTTCTCTGCCGTTATCGCTAGCACAGATGGAAGGAGCGCCTTATTCATTAGTATGATTAGGTACCAAAATAAAACAAATGTGTAAGACATATTATATTGTTTACTAAATGAAAATATCAATAGAATTATTTCTCGAGCTGAAGTTTAATCAATATTACTTTTTCTGATAATTTCGGTAAGTTTTCAAAATCAGTAGTTTCCGTTAACGATGCTCCAATGACTTACGCAGAAACTGATATTCCATGTTAAAATTGCTCCTCCGAATGTACAGCGCCACCTCATTTTACAAGAAGTAAAATTTTTTTGACGATGAAGGGTACATTCTCTTTGCCTCAGTAAAAACTCAGCATCGTCTGCTCAGAAATGTTCACGTTAAAGTACTCACTCTGTGGCCAGTGGCGGCCCGTCAGATGAGGCAAGTGAGGCGCAGCCTCACCTGAAATTCCGCAGAATGAGAAGTGAAAGAAAAAAACAACCTTCTGTCAGTAACAAAGATATAAGAACTTTGCAGGATAAATGAAACACTGAAATTCACATTGTGATTCATGAATTAGGTTAGAGAAAGGCTTTCGAGAAGAGGAATGAATCATTATTTTTGCAAAGCAGCTGCATGTTTTAAGCGCATAGAGGCGACCGGCTGAATCGTCTCGATGAGAAGCCGGTTTTGGGAACTGGGGATCAGAGAAGAGCCCAACAGAGTGAACCCCCCACCCCCACGGTTCGAGCTCTACATAAGGAGGTGCCGGACTTCCAGTAAGAGAAAGAAAATTTCTGAGGCGACCCTCCATTTCGCTTAAACTGGAATCGCATCTCTGCTGTTATTGGAGAACCCAAGGATTGTGTATCCAATGGACGCGGGAAAATGAGCAGATGACCTTTGTGAAAAGTGGTTTCACAGGCGATGACGCCGTTCGCCTCTATATGCTTTGGAATACGATGATTTCTACGTAGCTTTAACTATTCGTCAGAGTGTATTTGAGTCTAACTTTTTGTAGTGTGTTTTCAATCCTCTCTTCTGCGGGTGTTTGCTAATTTTTACAGACACACAACGACTAAAAAACGAATTAGATTTTTTATATAATGATCACAACTTCAGGGAACTCAGTTTTCATAAAACCTTGAAAACAATGAAAGAAAACGAGCTGAAAGATGTGTTACCAGAAGCCTACAAATTATTTTCTCTTGTATTGACACTGGCGTCAACAAGTTCTTCTGCTGAGAGGAGTTTTTTCTTGTTTAAAGAGAATTAAGACTTACCTCCGTAATACAACGGCACAAGATCGTTTGTCTTCACTCGCTAAAATTTCAATTGAGAAAGAATTGCTGAACCATCTAATGTCCACTCAACCATTTTATGATCTGATCATAGACAAATTTGCAGCCAAAAAGGATCGCAGAATTGAACTTATTTATAAAACATAAACTGAAAGCATTCTGTTCGAGACCACAGCAAATTAATATCGTATTCCTCTGTTTTTAATTCCAGGTTTAAATTATTTAATACTTTTTCTATAGAAATGTGCTTCCTTAGCGTGACTTCTCCTGTACATAGTTACCACGAGCCTGGACTTCAGTTTGTGACCCGTGCTAAATGCACCTTCACTAATATGCCAATCGAACTGTGACTTTTATTCAAGCTCAAGAAACACTTCGTGAGAAAAAAATTTCTATTCAAATGATTTACTTTGAATTTTTTAAGAAGTGGATCTCCGACTGGCGTTGGGATGTGAGTGACGCATTGACTAGCTAAAGAAACCGCGCAAATTGCGTATTTTCGCTCAAGTGTATTACATAAAAGAATACTGGTGAAATATTTCTTTCTTTGTTGTAAAATTATCGAATAATTGTTTTCATAAAAATATTGTTGCAAAAGTAGCGTATATTACACACACACACACACACACACACACACACACACACACACACACACACACATATAGAGAGGTATATGTACATTTTCCCTCTAAAGTTTTTGGATTTTTTCGTGAAGAAAGACTCCCCACGCCGTGTTTCATATATTTCTATAATTTTATTCCATTACTGTTGAATAATATTTGTATATAAGGGCTAAATGGCATGGGATGGGGTCTACAGCTGTTAATAACAAGGCGCCGCCTACCCTGGACCAATGGCTTAACGAGACTTCAGAATCTCAGCGGATTTTAATGATTCAGCCGACTCGAACCCAGGACTTCAAAGATATCCAATGGGTGATACTGCCTTTGACATGAAACTTTTTGAAGAAGGGGGGTTCTGCACTTCTGCTGTATAACTGTGTATAAGTACATATAACCATTGGGGGGGGGGGGCGCTTCGTTAAATATTTTCCTATTGGTACGTACGCACATCTTGAATATTAATACAAAATGAAGCTAATTTAATAAAATGAAGAAAATGCAATAAATTATAGTTGTTTTAATAAAATTTAATAAAGCAACTTCTTTGGCCGCTTTGCTTTACTTTCTCTTCTATTATCAAGAAATTACATTGCTTTCCGAGTTATATAAAAATCAATGAATTTAAATAGGGAAATTATCTATAAAACATACTAAGAAAAAGCTAACTGTCTCGCCTAATAAGGGGTGCAAACCACGACCCCCCCCAGGCTACGCCACTGATATATATATATTCATATAACGTTATACGAGTTTATATATTTCTCAATAACATATGTTTTACTGTTTTACATTTACATCAAGACCGTTCGCCTCACCAGCATTTTACACCACGAGCCGCCACTGTCTGTGGCTAAATATATATATATATATATGGGATGTAAGGTCAGGTGATGCGTAACATCACAGCCTCTCCTTGACAAATGTCAACCCCGCCTTCTCGTGGTGCATCCTGTTCCCACTAAAGTGGCTCTGACGACCGCCAATAGCGGTATAACTATACCATCGGGATTAGAGGAAATTCTATCCCACACTCACCAACCCGCTTGGCCAGCGTGGTGAGTTATGGCCAAACCTCTCCAAAATGACTCCACAACTTAAATCTTGGCCCTCAGTCTCCGGCTGCTGGAATGTACCTGGCCAAGGCAGAGAGTGCTAAGAATCCCCGGAGGACCGGACTAGGCTGCCATCTGATGCTGACCTTGGCTACGTACAATGGACGCTCCCTATCTTCTGATTCAAGGCTTCTTGAATTGGAAGAGGAACTACAAAGGATCAAGTGGGACATCGTGGGGCTAAGTGAGGTAAGGAGAAAAGGAGAAGATCTCATCGAACTGAAAAGTGGACATCTCTTCTACTATCGTGGGACAGATACTGGCAGAACTAGTGGTGTTGGATTTATAATAAACAAGAAACTGAAGGATAAAGTTGTAGAAGTTGAAAGTTCCTCTGACAGAGCTGCACGACTTGTTATCCAACTCTCAAAAAGATACCAGGCTTAGATTATTCAAACTTATGCACCCACCACAAGTCATCCTGAAGAAGAAATTGAAGAATTTTATGAGGAAATTTGTCATCTAAATAATAAAGGTAAGCAGCACTTGAAAATAATTATGGGAGATTTCAATGCAAAAATAGGGCAACGGCAACAGAATGAAACTTCAGTAGGTAAATTTGGTCACGGCAACAGAAACCAGCGTGGAAATACTCTCGTTGAGTTTGCAGAGGCAGAAGGGTTTTTCATCTTGAACTCCTTCTTCAAGAAAAAGCCACACAGGAAATGGACATGGAGACATCCAAATGGGACGACAAGTGAAATTGATTTTATTATGTGTAACAAAAAATTCGTCATAGAAGACTGCAGTGTGCTAAACAAGTTCAACACAGGTAGTGACCATAGATTGGTGAGATGTAAGATGCACCTCAACACTAAACTGGAACGTGGCAAGCTCATAAGACAAACAAAATCTATTGACATAACCAACCTTAAAAAACACCATAATACCTTCAAGTTGGAACTGAAGAACAGGTTCTCTGCTTTAGAAGGCCTAACATCGGAAGAAGTGGACATCTCTGAAGTTAACAGAAAAGTAACCAAAGCTCTTATGGAAACAGCAACAAAATTAGCTGGGTCTAAGAACAAGTTGCATGTAAATAAATTATCAGGAAAAACGAGAATGTTGATGCAAAAAAGAAGAGAGATGAGGACAACTAAAGAAGATGTGACTTCCAAAGTGGAATATATAGAGCTATGCAAGACAGTAAGAAAAAGTATCACTGAAGACGTAAGAAAATTCAACTGTGAACTAGTGAGGAAAGCAATTGAAAACAACCAAAGCCTAAAGATAGCAAAGGGACATCTCAGTAAGGGAAGAAAACAGATTATGGCACTGAGAAAAGAAGATGGTTCTGTAACAAGAAATAGAGGCGAAATTTTGACAAGAGTGAAAGATTTCTACTCCAAATTATATGAAAGGGATGATACATGCACTCCAGACATCATGAAAGATACCAGTACCAGAGTTCCTCCAGTCCTTCCATCAGAAGTTGCACATGCAATCAAGAACATGAAGCGGGGAAAAGCTCCAGGAGAAGATGGAATTACTGTAGACATCATACAAGAAGCAAGTGGAGAAATCGAAACAGTACTCGCCCAAATTTTCACTCGATGCCTTAATGAAGGAAAGATTCCTGAGGATTGGAACACCGCTACAATGATCCTGCTACATAAGAAAGGTGACATTGAGGATCTCGGAAACTACAGACCTATCAGCCTGCTATCAGTAGTTTATAAAATCTTCACTAAAGTTCTTTCACACCGCTTGAAGGTAACACTGGACATGGCTCAACCGAGAGAACAAGCTGGATTCAGGAGTGGCTACAGCACAATAGATCATATCCACGTGCTGAGAGAACTAATTGAAAGAGCGAGGGAATATGAACTTCCATTGTGCATGGCTTTTATCGATTATGAAAAAGCCTTTGATTCGGTGAAACCATCAGCAGTTACAATGGCTCTGAAAACCTGCGGTATTGAAGATGCATACATTAATATTATTAATAACATCTATGAAAATGCAAGTGCAAAGATTAGGCTGTTTGAAAATACAACACACGTAAAAATTGGAAAGGGAGTGAGACAAGGTGACAGCATATCTCCGAAGCTCTTTAATGCCACATTGGAGGGTGTTTTTCAGTCGCTGAGCTGGGAAAACAAGGGGATAAAGATTAATGGAGATTATCTAACCCACCTTCGTTTTGCTGATGACATAGTCATTTTTGCAACTACCCCATCAGAGCTGCAGAGTATGATCCAGGAACTTGCTGACAAGAGTAAAGAAGTGGGATTAAAAATGAACTTTCAGAAGACAAAAGTGATGTTCAATGCTTTTAGAAGAAATGAAGATTTATCGATTGATGGAGAAAAGCTGGAGATAACAGACACATACGTTTATCTTGGACAGCAGATATCAAGTGAGGGTCACATTGATGAAGAAATTAATCGGCGTACAAAACTTGCCTCGAGAGCTTTTGGAAGAAACAGCATAATTTTCAAGAGCAATATGCCATTATGTCTTAAAAGAAAAGTGTTTGATCAATGCATCCTTCCAGTGCTTACGTATGGTGCAGAGACGTGGACCTTAACTAAAAGAGACATACAAAGGCTGCAGGCAACTCAAAGCAGCATGGAGTGGTGCATACTTGGTGTAACCAGGAGAGATAAGAAGAGGAACTCGTGGATCCGAAAAATGACAAGAGTGGAAGACATCATGATCAGAGTTAAATCCCTGAAATGGCAATGGGCTGGACATACTGCCAGAAGGACAGATCATCGATGGACAGCCGAAATTTTAGATTGGATTCCAAGGGACAGGAAAAGACCCAGAAGAAGACCACATGGGAGATGGGTGGATGAAATTCGAAAGTATGCAGGGGTGACATGGAGGAGACTGGCACAAGACAGACCGTTGTGGAGGAAACTTGGGGAGACCTTCGTCCAGCAGTGGATTGATAATGGTTGACAATGATGATGATGATGATGATGATATATATATATATATATATATATATAACGCTTATTTGACGAATTCCATGTGATAGGTGATAGGCACAAAATTGAATGTTTCCGAAGCTTTCTAGGATATTGTTTTTTTAATTCCAATCAAAATAGCATTCGTAAAATACGAATGTTTTTGCCGCTTCTTCCCGTAAGAAAGAATAGGTTTTATCAAATTATCGGCCCACACGTTCGTCGCGCCATCTAGTGACAAGTGACATTAACCGGCGATTTTTGTTTCCAGAGTCGTATCACCTAACTTTTAAGGTTATTTGACTGTCGGAGTTGGCGGGTTATACTTTACTACATAATTTGTTGTATATGATAGTTTCTCACCAAAACACTGTAGATTTTATTTTTAGCACACGTGGATTTTTACCTGGAGCTGAAGCACACTTTTTCAGAAAAATGCAAATAATGGCTGAAATCATTGTCCAATTTAAATTCTTTTTGGTGTCTAGCTCTGTTTACAGACCGAAATTATGCTGCTAAATTTATTTACGGATTAATGAATTAGGGAGTAGATCCCTCTAAAAGTACTGTGTTTTTTTACCATAATTTTGCGTAAAAAATAGATTTTGCTCTAAATTTTTGTCTTGGAAATCGCTTCCCAGAGCTTACAAAAACATTTTTAATGAAATGGTAAACTCTCCAAATAACAGAGAAACTTTCAAGTGTCAGTTTTATCCAGAAATCAGTGATTCCTGGAAAGGCTGAAAACCTATATATTTTTTACCCAGGGCTCCGCACCTGGAAAGGCAGAGACCCTTATTCATCAAGGCAGCGTACTTATTTTCTCAGAAAATTACTTATTACTCACTTATTAGTGATCTCACTAAATTGCCATGTAAAAGAATACCCATGATGAGAAATTGTTACGTGCTTCGAGACGTTTGTATGACTCGAATTGTTCTGCAGTAAAGGCGCTTCGACCAATAGACGAAGTAACAGAAAATGTTTACTATTTGCACTTTCGGAAAACTTTTCGCGTCACCTTGGAAGGTACTAGCAATCAGCATATAGGGATCTTTTTCTTCCATCTTTTTAATTGTTTCCAAATACCGCATTTTGTTCTCGGAATTTAAACTTTCAGAGTAAGACGCGATCATTTCAACGGGGACTGGTTGTCCTTCACTTACGTTACTAAAGCTCATTGCTATGCGGAAAGGAACGTGTCTGCTACATCCTTATATCGCATTGTAACTTGCTGCCGATGTGTGAGAAGATGCTGTATTTGTAAAGTTCTTAATTAATTTGAGGCCTCCGTCCTATTTTTATTTAAAATTGAAATGCATGAACTTTATGAATTCTAAAATAAAAAGTAACGTTAAAATTGGGAATTTCATTCGTGTAAGAAGTATAATTCATTCCGGTTTGATATTATTACGATTTCTGCAACCAAACACCACGGAGTTCCAAAATACACAAAGTTGAAGTTACGCAGGTATCACGTACACAAACTTAAATTCCCACACCTAGCAGCTTCACGGTTAAGAGACTCAGGGCATCTCCAGAAGTGTTATTCTAACCACCCTGCGTGGTCCACTATAGTCATGTTATATAATTTTCAAGCCTTTGTTTTTTCGGTGCTTATCGACCACCAAAAGCAACTTGAACGGTTGTTAGCAGTCGCCTGTCTTTAGTTTAAGGTCATTAGTCCCAGGAAAAGTACAGAAAGAAGGTATCAGACAAACACACAGCTCATACCTCATCCATGAATCGAACCGGGGACTATCTCGGATTAAAGCTCTGAAGCCAGCTCCTCAGATCAGTCGGTCATTGGAACGGTTTCAAGTCTGTCAAGAGTCCCTTTAATTTTTATACTGTAGTTGAAATGTCTAATTGAGGTCGAATAACTAGTTGACTAACTTATAGCGGTGGGGGAAATATGCATAGTAAATAATTGCAATTAAAATCTTAATTATTACCTTGCTTCGTTTCCGCTGATGCAGCAACCAGGCAGAGCGTGTCTAGGGTGTTACCTGTGTAGCCCGAACGTAGGGAACCAATAAGATAAAAGCTCCGTAAAAGTTTAATATGATAAAATAAACAGCAATTAGTAACTTCATAGCAGCAGGAGCATAAACTTTCTATACATTTGGATATTTCCATTATTTTTATATATGTTGGAATTTTTCATTTTAACGATGACCTCAAACCGTTATTTCTGCAGAAGTTAAACTCAAGTCTTTCGTTCACAAAATCGCGAAAGAAATTTTAATTATTTTCTTGGCTGTACAAACAAGCTGACGATGCCCGAGTTACGGCGGCGGTTCTAGCATGTGTTTTGTATTACTTGATAATGGGAGGCTTATCAGGTGACGAAGATTAAACTGAGGGGTAAACTTAAACGATTGGTGGACAGACCGTGAGTTATGCCCGTAAGAGGAATAGAAGAAAAAAAAATTCAGGTGATCCCCAAAAACCCCGGTGTACAGAAACTAATTTTGCTTGGTTATTGACGAATAAGTAAAAAATTGAAGACAAGAAAAATCAAGTTCATTTTTATTTTTATTTGTTTTTGTAATGTACACTGAAAGCAGCAGTAAAGTATTTTCACCGCCGCGGTGGCGCAGTGGTCTAAGCGATGGCTTATGACCATTCGTCCGAGAAGGGTCCGGGTTCGAATCCCGGTGAGGCATGGATGCTGTGTTTGTCTTACTGCACTGGGTCTCTCCCTCCCCTGTAGTCAGTTGCCCTAAATTCAGGACGGGCGATTGCTTATAGCGCTTGAGTTGCTCACGGTGGTCGTTAAACCTCTAATAAAAAAACAAAAAAAAAACGTATTTACGTTACCAAAAAGACTAAACTTATATTGTTTGTAGGGATTAAATCTTTTGTATATGTGTAAATTTTCATATTTAAAGTTTTGTTAATATTGTGTAACAACTGCGTTTTAAATTAGTAATTTTTCCCGTAATTAAGACGCGTTTTCAATGTACGGCAGTGATCCTGATCGGGAAAAGCCCAAAGTTCCAGCTTCGACTCTGTAAATAGATCAAAAGCAAAGCAGCCTGCTTGGGATTTAGAAACATTGCAATTCAACGAGGAAAAAATTGGCAAGTTCAGTGTAAAATCGTAAATCATAAACACAAAAATAAAACATAAAAGAAATCGAAATTAAAATTCGCAGATAATTTGTGCACCTTTAAAACGAAAATGTAATGAAAGTAATGTTAGCTATTAATCTACTAGCTTCTAACCAGTGCGACTTATATTGTTTGTGTGAAAAAGGATGTGATTAATTTATGTAGATAGATAGATCGGAAGTAGCGATGCGCCTGTAGCACGCTACTTTTAGAGTAGCGTTGCATGTAGCATCCTTACAAATAAAAAAAATGTAGTTATAGCACAGTGGCGGCTCGTGGTAAGCTGAGATGGGGGGGGGACTGCATCTCAATTTTGTAGATATCATGATACACTTCGTAAGCTAAGTTACTACGGCTGTGCTGATGCTGTCCGTTTAATAATAATAACAATAATATATATATATATATACTGATCGAAAGTGCTTTTTTTACAAGAAATTAATATTTAGATTTTATATTTAGCAATTGATATGGAAAATGTCAAAGTACCGATACCTAAATTAGGCAACAGATATTAAGCGATGGCCACATTGCCACATTTATGAAGAAAATAATCGACCTATAAAACTTCGTCGAATGCATTATTTCTTAAAAAGAAACTGATTAATCAGTGCATCCTTCCAGTTCTTTCGCATGGAGCACAGGCATGAATCTCAACTAAAATAGACATACAGACGTTGCAGACAACTGAAAGAAGCATGTAGAGATGCATGTTAGATGTTACCTGGAAAGATACAAATAGGAACTCGTGGATCGGGAAAAGAACAAGAGTGGAAGACATTGTCAAAATTCCTGAAATTGCAATGGGATGGACATATTGCTAGAAGAAAGAACCACCGACGGAGAGTTGAAATATTGAACTGGATGGCAAGGGAAAAAACAATACCCAGAAGATGACAAGAGGGAGATGGGTACATGAAATTCGAAAGCATGAAAGAAAATGACTCAAGGCAGACTGTTGTGGAAGAAGAAACTTGGAGACTTTCATCCAGCAGTGGATTGATAGTGGTTGCAAATTATATATACATGCATATACTGTACGTAAATAAATATATATATAAGGACAAAAAAATAAAAAATATAATGCGTGTGCCAGTGGTAGCGGAGACACACTCAAGGTCATGTACGCGTTCTCAAGTGTCTCATTGTGACCCCTAGAAATATGAGAATAAATATTTTTTCTTCTGATACACTTCCTTTGGAACTTCAACTTGATACCAACCACTGCAACTTGGACGGCGATGAAAAACATTTTGTGGAATTTTTGAAGGGTCTGCCAGAATTTCGCGATGAGTTGTTATTGCGATACTCACACACCGGCATTCTCTTTAATAAAAACGGGTTGCAAACATATTCAGTCCAGTTTTAATTCTGAAGTCATCATGATAACAATTTAGTGTAGAAAAATTTGTTTTCCAAAATTTACTAACTTCGTAAATTTTCTAACCAATGATATTTGATTAAATGTTCGTTTCAAAGTAATTAAGTACAATACCTCAATTAAAATGCGCAGCTGATTTTTGGGAGAGAGGGGGATGCAGCAGAAAAATAAAATGTAACCAGTAGAGTGACTTCAATGATTTTTGGTGAATACAAATTTGCCGCCCCGGTGGCGCAGTGGTCTAAGCGATGGCCTCTGATCATTCGTCCGAAAGGGGTCCGGGTTCGAATCCCGGTAAGGCATGGATGTTGTGTTTGTCTTACGGCACTGGCTCTCTCCCTTTCCTGGAATCAGTGACCCTAAATTAGGGACGGGCGACTGCTTATAGCCCATTGAGTTGCTCACGGTGGTCGTTAAACCTCCAATCAAAAAAAAAAAAAAAAAAAGAATACAAATTTACGTGAGTTTAAAAGCAAAAATTTCGCTGTGCTTGATAAGTGAAGAAATCAATTTTGTGCAAGTATTTTGCTGCAGAAATTAGTATCTCTCTCTTTTTTTTTTTTTTTTTTTTTTTTTTTTTCAATTTATCCAATACTGAACTCTATTTTTAATCGCAATTTGTTCACATGCCCATTTTGACTAGAAGAGAAAATACAAGTAAAACTTTTTTGCAAAAGTCCCGGCAACTGAGTATTTGTTATTAGATGGGAGCAACATTGTTGTTAGAATTATTACGTTGAATAAAAGCAGGAACAAACCAAAAATTGGAAGAAAAAAAAACCCAGTTTGAGAAATACATTCAAACGTTCTTTATTTAATACTGTATTTCAACATTCGTCATTATTTTTAATTTATTCCCCTATTTTATGTCTTAGTCGGAAGCCCAAGAACCGTATTAATCAACAAAGCACATAGGCCCGGTGATGCATTCTCACCCAACGGGAGACTGCATTCGCGAGCAACCCTGCTAGCGAGAGCTGCCATGAATGCAGTCCCCAGGGAAGTTTTATTCAAAGGAAACGAACTGATGTGGGAATAGGCAGAGTTTCCCACATGAGTTGGTTTCAATAGCTGTCAGGGCTGCAATAAGCGCAGTCCGTAACGTTCTTCCCGCTCCTACTGGTGTTATGCAGGTAAAACTTCCAGTTGAGTTCAGAAAACTGCAGTCGTGGCATTATGCTAGGAAAACTTACAGCGATGTTCCCAAAACTTCTCTCTTTTGGTACGGCATGAAAAAAAACTGCTTTGGCTAGGGGAGCTGCAGCCCCACAGCCCCATAGCAGGAGCCGCCCCTGTTATAGCAGAAGCACGCTACAAAATGAAGTAGTTTGCAAAAATTATACTACAAATCGCGCTACTTTAAAAAATAATGAAAAAAAATCTTCAAATCACGCGACATTTCCATATTTTCTGAAGCGTTATTGGCTGAGACACGGGCTGAGTGCGCCTTGCTTGCAATCACATAACTGACTTAGCAAACATTGGGAAATCCAGTCAAACAGTCAATCATTGTTTTACTTACACCCGTTTGCCTACTGAACATATACATACACTATGTAGACAAAAGTATTCGGAAAACTCCACATATGCAAATAAACGTGTGTTTGCAGAACCAAACGAGCACAGGCAGTGTGTGTTGGGTGCCTTATATAAAAGAGAACGTTGGTAGACCTGTCAGACCGAATATCAATAGAGGAAAGGATCGGATAGAGTGGTAAGTCCATGTAAATTTTCCAGGTGGGTGTTGGATAGACCAGTAAGTGCACTGACTAGGCTAAACCTTTTCTTACGTGTTAGCAGTGGCGGCGGAACCGCCCGGCCCACCAGGGCCAGGGCCCGGTCAATAATTTCAGCCAAGCTTTTTATTTTTATTATTTTTTTATTTGACATATGTGCGATTGTTGTGATGCGCCTTAGAAAGTTCCTGTAGGTAAGTGGTAGGGTGGTCCTAATTTCCAACAAAGCTCTTTAAGCACAGTAGCGCACCCAGAAATTTTCCACGAGAGGAGCCCGTGCGCCCTGGCACACAGAATTTTCCCAAAGTGGGGCTGACCCCCCACCTAAATTTACCGGGAAAAGTAGTCAGGTTCTGTAACTATTAAGGAGGTTGACTTTTGTGCATTTTTATTCTTATCCAGTTACTACTAATGTTACAGTACAAGAAAATTAAATGATTAGAAGAAGCAGTGAAATTGTTTTCCTTGTTAGATTTTTCTAAATTTATTTAACAGAACTACTCCCTTATAATTATTATATGTTATAATTATATGGTACATGATTAAGAAGTATATTATGTAGATCGTGCATTGTGACTTTTTGTTTCAGCCTTCGACATAATAATTTTCCACTCTATCAACCGGGGGGGGGTTCGGCCTCTCATGTGGGTGCGCCAATGTTTAGACATTGTTTTTCTCCTGTTTGTTCCGCGAACGTAAAGGGCGCACCACGATTCGAAATTTCGGGCCCGGTTAACGAATTTCACTTTCCGCCGCCCCTGCGTGTTAGTGGTGAAATTGAATACTGGAGGCTGTTCTGTTTCCCAATGGGGTTTCTAGGGGTATCGCTTCCCCTAGTGGTGGTGGTGGCTAACCTTATGGTATCGTGGGTGCGGTAGTTCACAGAAGCTGGGTGCTTTGCGTCCTTTCCGCTGGTCCTCTTGCCTCGGTTACTTCACAAAAGATTTATTTTTCTCTACTTTTCCCTCATTTACTGTTTTCCCTTCCTATCGAATTTCACTTGCTCACATCTCTTACCTTCTAATTTCCTTAGGGCAGTTATAGACCTGTGGTCAGACACTTCCTTACTAAAACTACTTATCATACAATTCAATTCATACCTGTCAGACCGTATTGGAAGCGATTATTCCGCGCTGAGTTGAATTGACGGTCTTTGAAAGGGCCATGGTCGTTGGACGCCACCAGAGCAAGCAGTTGCTACCTAGTATTCCCACAATCCACTGTTGATGAAATTCTTCATTGACAGTAAGCAGATTGTGCCACTACAGCAAAACCGCACTCTGGAAATTGATTGACCGTGCCTAATGAAGCTTAGTGCAGAATGTGAAGACAACACCCACACACTTGGCCACCGACATCGCAAAAGTCACTGGAACAGCCCATCGGAAACTGAATGTACATGGTTACCCAGCTAGATCAGCTGCATACGCGCCCTACATCACTCCAGGTAGTGCCAGAAAACTGCACTGGTTCCTCTCTCGCCATTGGAGGGTAACAGAAGTGTGGAAGTGGGCTGTTGCGAGTGACGAATCACGCTACTCCCAATTTTGTTCGGATGGACGCATTTGGATGTAGGCATTTTCCCTGGAAATGCTGTAAGGTGGACTGCATTACCCCTACAGTAAAGATTGGAGGAGGTTTTGAGATGTTGTGGGACTGTTTCTGCTAGGTAAGACTCAGTCGTTTCGTTGTGCTGTCCCTGAGGCTACCAGCTGCTTAATACGAAGATATTCTGGACATTTTGTCAGTACCTAAGCTGTGGTGCTGCATCAGCACATATCCCTAACTGTTTCAGCAAGATCGAACATCTTGCCACTGCAATGTCTGTCCTGGCTAGGTTTGAGGAGTAGGAAGTTCAAGTGTTATATTAGCTGGCCCAAAATAACGATCTAAATCCAATAGAACATTCGTGAGGTGACCTGCAACTGTGAATCCATTCTTAACTGGCAAGACCTTCATTTACTGCAACTCTTGAAGAAGATTTTCAGGAGGAATGGATGACAATTCCGGTACACCTACCAGTATATCGTGGAAATCATGCATAGAAGGGTCGCTTCAGTCATAACGGCCAAGGGCCGACTATGTACTGATTTCAGCTACTAGATGCTTTTGTTTCCATTCAGCTTAGGTGCCTGAATTCTTCTGTCTACATAATGCATATTTACTATTTAAAAAGATCACATAACAAAAGTGGCAAAAACATACCCAGAAACACATTTTGTTAAAATGTGCACGTAAATTTTTCCTCTCACTAACTGTAGAGATGTGGTTTTTTCCACTTGCAAGTAGTGCAATAAAGCATCGGTGTATGGTGAGGCTTGTATATCCCTTGCAGGGAGAGAAAAATGATTATCTTCTTTTCCATTTTGTTCAAAAATATGTTCGTAATACATATTGCACTTTGAAGTGCAACATTCTTCTGAAAATTGAGTAAAAATGCAGCGTTTTTGTATGTGGAAATTTTTTCGGGGTTTAACGACCATCATGAGAAGTAGATAGTCCCGTATTTAAAGCCACTATTTTCAGGAAAGGGACAAAGTCAGAGTCATCAGACGAACATACCTCCCATGAGTACCTCATCTCGGACTATCTATCCGAATCCTGCATCTCAGACTACTTGGCCATCAGGGCGGCGTTGTGGACAAAAATGCATGCATGCCTATGTACGGAAAACTAAGAAACAGATCATGGATAAGCAAACCCGGTAGCATAGTTGTCTAAGTTCTGGCTTCTGACCATTTACGAAAGTCCCGGATGAGGCATGTGTGCTATGTTTGTCTTATGACACTGTCTCCCTCTCCTCCCTAGAACGAAAGGCCCTAAATCAGGAATGGGCGACTAGCTATATCCTTTAAAATTGCTCATGCTGGTCATTAACCTCCCCCTCCCAAAAATGATGATGGATAACTTAACACATAATGTGCCGCCCCGGTGGCGTAGCGGTCTAAGCGATGACTTTTGACCATGGGTCAGAAAGGCGTCCTGGCTCGAATCCCGGTGAGGCATGGATGTTGTGTTTGTCTTACGGCACTGGCTCTCTCCCTTTCCTGGAACCAGTGGCCCTATATTAGGGACGGGAGCTTCTGCTTCATATTTGCTTCTGCTTATAGCCCATTGAGATGCTCACGGTGGTCGTTAAACCACCAATAAAAAATTAACATGTAGTGTTCAAAAGATGCACATTTCTATCTGAATTTTTACATATTTTAAGCTTCAGAAATCTGAAGTTTCTGGATTACAATGTGCAACATAGGATGATCATTTCTTACGTTTCAACGAAACAAAGCGATTACAACAGAACTCATAATATGTTCGAAAAAGAACGACAAGGAAAGATTTTTTAATGACGCTGCACTATTATTTTGCCACTAAATATTTGCATAACGTGTCAAGTTATTAATATTTCTCTTTTACTTACTTAGGCACTAAATTACTATGCCTCATTCGTTGGCCCTTTCGACAGTCTTTTTTAGCACGTCTTTTGTAAAAAAAAGATCGTGCTTCTGTTATCGGTTTGTCCGTCCGTCCGTCAGTCCGTCTGTACCCACGGTGTCTCTGCAACTATTAGTCCGATTTGAAAAAATTCTTTTTGCATTGGGAAGCTTGAAATATGCGAATGATGATCCTTCATTTCGTTTTTTTACGATGTACAATTTTGCCGCCAGGGGGGGGGGTAAATGCAGATGATGTCGAATTCAAAATTACGTTTTAATCCACATATTTGCTTCTAAACATCCGATTGAAAAAATTCCCTTATCTTTCGATTCCATTTATGTCGAAGAGTGTTTTAGATATAGTTTCATTTTCAAATTACGCATAGATTTTCCGTTAGGGGGCGTAAAAGTAAATTACATTTTTTCCGATAACTCTTCTCCTAAAACTCCGATTTGAAAACTCTTTTTTCAGCGGATACATCCCTTAATGAAAAATCTTTTGCATATAAATTTGAATTTTTGGTAAAGAACACTTTTACCACCAGGGGCGTAAGTGTTAATTTTCGCTTCTAATGTATTTGCCATAAAATCTGAGCTTCTAAAATATCGATTGAAAAAATTCTTTCGTGGACTGATGCCACTCACATCGATAAACCTTTTCGAAATATTTTCTTCCTAAAATATTCCACAGTTTCTCCGCCAGGGGGCGTAGATGTATATCTTATTTTTATCTATATCTCGACTTCTAGGAGTCCGACTTGAAAAATTCCTTCTTTGTTGGATAGTGTTTTCCGTGTGACATGTTTTTCATATAATTTCAAAATTTTCAAGTAATTCATAGACTTTCCGCTAGGGGGCGTAAAGGTAAATTGCGTTTTCCCCTATATCTCTGCTTCTAAATCTCCTATCTGAAAAATTCTCTCTGCACCGGATACAGCTCCTGATGGGAAATCGTTTGCACATAATTTCTAATTTTTGTAAAAAAAAATTGGTTTTTCCACCAGGGGCCGTAAACCTTAATTTCCGTTACTGATGTATTTGCAGCAAAATATGAGCTTCTAAATTCTCGATGAAAATAACGTCGTTTGTAGGCCGATACTACTCATGTAGACAAACTTTTTAGAAACATTTTCTTCTTATAATAGTGTACGGTTTCTACACCAGGGGGCGTAGATGTATATCTTATTTTTGTCATATCTCGACTTCTAGAAGTCCGATTTGAAAAATTCCTTCTTTGTTGGATAGTGTTTTCCGTTCGCATGTTTTTCATATAATTTCAAAATTTTCACCTAATTCATCGACTTTCCGCTAGGGGGCGTAAAGATAAATTGCGTTTTCCACTATTTCTCAGCTTCTAAACCTCCGATTTGAAAAATTCCGTCTGCACCGGATACAGCTCCTGATGGGAAATTCTTTGCACATAATTTCTAATTTTTGTAAAAAAATGGTATGGCCACCTGGTGGCGTAAGTCTTAATTTCCACGACTGATGTATTTGCAGCAAAATATGAGCTTCTAAAATCTCGATTGAAAAAAGTCTTTTGTTGACCGATGCTACTCATGTCGACAAACCTTTTAGGAAAACTTTCTTCATGAAATAATGCATGGTTTCTACGCCAGGGGGCGTAGATGTATATCTTATTTTTGTCAATATATCTACTTCTAAAAGTTCAATTTGAAAAACTCCTTCGTTGTTGGACAGTGTTTCCGACGCGAAATGTTTTTGCTATAAATTCAAAATTTTCACGTAAATCATTTAGGACTTTCCGCTAGGGCTCATAAAGGTAAATTGCGTTTTCTGCTCCTAAAATTCCGATTTGAAACATTCTTCCTGTACCGCATACAAGACCTGATGAAAAATATTTTTCACATAATTTCTAATGTTTTGTAAAGAATGGTTTGGCCACCAGGAGTCATAAGTGTTAATTTCTGCTTCTGATGTATTTGTTGCAAAACCTGGGCTCCTGAAAACTCGACTAAATTTGTTTTTCTTGGACCGATTCTGCTCATATATATAAACCTTTTGAGAATACTTTCTTCCTAAAATAATGCATGGTTTTCCCACCAGGGGACGTAAAGTCACATCTTATTTTTGCCGATAACTCTGTTCCTAAGAGTTTGTAAGCTCAAGATTCCGTTTACACCAGTATATGAGGGATTAAAGACCCGATTGAGAAACTTCTTTCTTCCGTCAGATACTTTTGTTTTCCATACCGGTTCCATTGCCTTTGAATAGCTTTGATACATTTAATTTGCGTCAGAACGGATTCAAAAGACATGCTTATTGCACCCGAAAATTCGGTGTCATCTTTCTTGTTCTACCTGCAATGTGTGTATGTCATGTCGCGTGCATGCGACTTGACATTGGTATTGATCATCCTTTTGTTTACCGTTTTGAATTTTGAATATCTGGAACACTCTATTTACATTACTTTGTAGCTCTCCGTGATGAAGCCGCCCGTTGGTGGTGAAAGCCAACGTTTATTCATTTGTGTTTTTAATGCACCATTAAACAGATATTTTTGCACTTTATCGTTATCTAAGGTCTCTAACTTAGACCGTAGATCGGGTATTGGAGAGTTGAATTGTGTTGCAGTGCTTAAAAGTAAAAAATGGAACTTTTTACGAAAATTTTGCATGGAGGCCTTGTACCCTGGGCTCCCACCCCATCCGAAAATCGTTTAGGGTCTAAGTTAGAGATCCGTGAGGTAGTATACCAAATTTGGTGGTTGTAAATGCAAAATTGTAAATTTTACGGAAATTTTGTGGAAGGAGGAGGAGGGGGGGGCTTGTTCCGGGCTTCGACTAACCCTGGGCTCCGACCCCTTCCAAAAACCGTCTACGGTCTAAGTTAGAGTTCCATGAGATAGCATACCAGATTTGGTGGTTCTAAATTGAAAACTGTAGATTTTACGGAAATTTTGTTGGGGGAGGCTGGCCCCGGCCTCCGACCCCTTCCAAAAACCATCTGCGGTCTAAGTTAGAGTACCATGAGATAATATACCAAATTTGGTGGTTCTAAATTAAAAACTGTAGATTTGTGTAGCGGAAATACAAACAAACAGACATTCAATCTTTCTATACACTATATTTACAAAAGTCACCGAACACCCCTTCAAAAGCAAATGAACGGATCAGCTGCGTTGGTGAGATGCGCGGTACAGCAGAAAACGATGCAAAAAGAAGCCTGCAGCTGACCGTGGTCATATCGCACTGTGAGGTTGAGTGAAAATGTCGCGGCGGGAGAGAACTGACTATAAGAAAGGAAAGATTGTTGGGTGTTATGTTAGTTAGTTGTCCATAAGAGAAACGGAGAAGCGTTTAAACATACCCAAGTCAACTGTTTCGGATGTACTGAATAAGTGGAAGACGCATGGCGTGCCTGAAGCAGCAAAACGTACCGGCAGACCAAAGAAAATCGGTGATGGAGGACGTCGAAGCCTCAGGAGATTCGTTACAGCTAATCGATGGAGTACCGCACAAGACCTCACTGTACAGGTGAGTAAAAATGCTGGAACCTCGGTATGTACACGTACCATTCGCAGAGAACTTCATTCCATGGGTTACCGTGGTCGTGCAGCTGCTTATAAGCCTTTCATCTCCACTCGGAATGTTACTCTTCGTTTAGCATGGTGTAAAGAACATTTATCGTGGACCGTAGATCAATGGAAACGGGTTCTATGGACTAAAGAATCCAGATACACGATCCATCAGTCTGATGGCCGTGTGTGGGTATGGCGGCAGCCGGGGGAACGCTATTTACCACAGTGTACTGTTCCTACGGTTAAGTTTGGTGCTAGCAATGTACTCCTGTTTGGGTGTCTTTCGTGGTATGGTCCCGGCCAATTGGTTATCGTGGACAAACCTGTTAACCAGCAAGTCTACCTCGTTATTCTGGACAATTATGCTCTACCATCTCTGTGGGAATAGTATGGAACCAATCTTTGTTGGTACCAGCAGGATAATGCACCGAGCCATAGAGCAAGGACTGTTACGGCGTGGTTTGACGATAATTCCGTATGGTGTGTGGAGTGGCCATCACAGAGCTATGATCTTAATCCCATAGCGCACCTATGGGATGAAGTAGAGCGCCGCATAAGAAGTTTGGAACCAAGGCGTACTACTAAGCAATAGTCAGCGGCAGCATTATGTACTGAATGGAAGCGCATACCTATCGCTGTGTTCCAAAACCTTGTCGAAAGCATGTCTCGAAGGGTCAGTGCATGCATTAAGGCCAAAGATGGACCGACACCGTATTAATGTATGTCAATAAATGCTATGTTGTGTTTCTCTTCTAGGTGCCCGGTGACTTTCGTCAATATAGTGTATGTAGATTATTGACTGGCTTTCACCAGGTATATGCATGTATACGTATACACTTGTTACAAAAAATTAGGGACATTGCGGTTTAGAAGGGAAAACTTTGTGTTATGCAAATTCAGCGATAACTGGAGATCGATGATCAGCGTGGGTAGCTACGTCTTATGTAAATTAACATCATGATAACACAGCACAGGGAGTGCGAGCTTCGATAAAAGTACCATACGAGATGTGGGAAACGTGTTGTTTCACAGCTTGTCCTAAAGGTTTCCTGAATGGTCTGTTTTCAGTGTGATATTAACCTGAAATGATGTCCAGACGACGTTTAAGCATTGACAACAGAAGTAGGGCTGTTGATATGTTACAGACAGGTATACGGCAGATCGGTTTTGCTGCTGCTTTAGGCTGCTTTATAGCGGATTCACACAAGATTTCTAAGGCATGGAAATGTTGAAGTTCGACTCAGGAGTGGTCGCCCGAGGATAACCACAAGGAGGAAATATCACTACCTGATAGTAAGAACTCGGAGAAGGACTATTATTACCCTAGCGAACTCCGGGAATCACATGGAGCTGCTTCTTATGTCACAGTATGTACCCAAACGGTACGAAACGATCTTCACGAGAGGCTGATGAGATGTGTAGCGTTGACATCAGCTCATCGTCGTCAAAGATGATCAGATCAGATCATAGAAGATTTTAGGAAAACAGTGTCTGACCCCAGGTATTAAACAACCCTTAGAAATAGGAATCTAGGAGATTTGGGATAGATTGGCCGATCGGAAAGTAACACGAAAGCGATGTAGAAAGGGTAAGGAAGACGCCCTTATTTATTACTGTGGGGCCAGAATCCGGGGTCTAACGGCTTAACGTGCCCATCCGACGCAAGGCGATATTTAGTGGTTCGAGTGTTCGTACCTTCTGAGATCGAACCTGAGGTATCTCCGTGGCAGTCACGAACGTTGACCACTAGGCCAAACCTAGGCGGATGTACCTGAGTCCAATAGTACATATCATGGAATACAAAGTGGCACCATGTACTTTTCACAGGTGAATCCCGTTTTGCTCTTTATCCTGATACTCGAGGAGAATTCGTACGGAGGAGATCCGGCACAGGAATGCAACTACACTATGTGAAGTCCATCCACCCTTACCAGAGGGAGCCAGTTCCCGTCTTAAACACAGAACCCTTATTCTTAAACATAGAACCCTTATGTGCCTCGTGCTCTTGAGAAATACCTGTGCGTGTGCAGGAGGGGATTGGGACGACCAGACCAGGCCGTGAATTTTAGTCTTTAATATTTAAGACGATCAAACCAGGCCTGGAATTTTAGTTTTTTTAATAAGGGAAGAGGGACACACCTCTTCCCTTATTAAAAAAGAAACTATTGGATATAATTTATGACTACAAACTTGTGGTGTTTAGATAAAATAAAAATATCAACGTTTACCACAATCAAAGGTTTATGATACATCGACTATAGTTTCGCAGAGCTTCTGGCACGGCAACATCAGGACGAATGGATCGTAAACATTCAAATCATTGTGACATGATCAGAGTTCTAACCGTCCCGGTTTTTGGTGAGTTGTTTCCACGCGCTTGAAAGAAATGGAGTCGACGTCATGTAGTTGACAAGCCGTGAAGAGTTCCGGTATATATGAAAAGCTTCTAATACATTAAGCTTGATAGTTGAATCAAGTTTATCAATGAGCGTAGCGTTTCCAAACAGAAATGTATGGTTGTTTTCGTGACAATGCTGGGCTATAGACGACTTCTTCAGTTCACAGTTCCGTACGTAGGTCTTGTGTTCCTTCACACGGAAATTTAAAGCCCTGCGGGTTTGTTCTACATATATATGAAAGTTCACATTCACAAGGTATCTGATAAATTACACAGGAATTTACAAGAATTTATGTCTTCGACGTAATCTTTTGATCCGGAAAAGATTATCTTGTTTATGGGTTTAAAAATAACTTTGAAATTAAAACTCTTGAGAATTTTTGAAATTCCGAAGCAAATCTGTGGAGCAAATGGGATAACCGCTGAATTCTGGCCTACCGGTGTGAGTGCGCAGACAGACTTCGGTTTCCTAAATTTTTGGACAGCTTTATCTATAACGGAATGTGTATATCCTCTGTGTACTGCAATTCGTTTAAGAAAATCAAGCTTTTTCTGCAAGGAATCCTCAGCTGAGCATATATGTATTGCACGATATACGTATGTGTAGAAGGCAGAGATTTTTGTTTCCATGGGTGATTTGATTTTGCATGTGGGGGTAAAGAAACAGCGAATGGTTTTCGATAAACTGTTGTGCTAAAGAATCCTTCAGACTGAGCGTGACACAAGGACGTCAAGGAATGGTAAGCCCGTAAGCAGCCATTATTTTCAGTCTCATATGGGAACTGTATATGAGGATCAATTGGAATGATGAGTTCAACGAATTTAGGTATTTCCGAATTCATGCCTTTCCAGAGAACAAAAGTATCATCTACATATCGAATCCATAGGTCAAATGTAACGAGCTGAAAGAGTTTGTCCTCAAAGTGACGCATATAGACTTCGCATAAAATACGCGACAGTGCAGTGAGCAATCTATTGCAAGGCCTTCCGTCTGTTGGAAAAATCTTCCACGAAAAAGGAAACTGTTTTGTCTGGTACAAATTTCCACTAGTCTCAAAATATCTTCTACTTCCAGTTGGCTGAAATGATGTTCAGCGAGACACGCTTTCAATGATTCGAGGTCTCGTGAACATGGATTTCACATCGAAGGATAACATAAATTGATCTTTGCACGGATGTCGTTTTAGTCGATTGACAAACTGTATGGAATTCTGTACAGCTGTTTTGTTCGAAGAAGTCGTTAAGGTGGATAGTTTTGAAGATAGAAACTTGGCCAACTTATGTGTAGCTGGGTCGATATTGCTGAATATGGGACGGAAAGGGATACCAATCTTATGTATCTTCGGAAGTGCATGGAAACGCGGACAACGGGCATATGAGGGCTTTAGAAGACTTTTTAACTTTGGTCAAGAGTTACACAACTTGATATCAATTTTTGAACTTTGGTCAAGAGTTACACAACGTGATATCAATTTTTGAATTTTGGTCAAGATTTACACAACTTGATATTCAATTTTCGAATTTCTTTTAATTGTTTCTCTTCTGGATAATTTTTTATTTCTTTATAGGGTCCTTCGGAAATAAATTTTTCGACTTCTGGCTAATAATGTTTTTTGTCCAGAAAAACAACTTGTCCTCCTTTATCTGCTTATAATACGATGATATCACGATTTGACTGTAATTCTTTTAGAGCATTATGTTCTTTCTTGTAGAGATTGGGTTTAAATGGTGGAAAGGACTTTGATGTTATTATCTGGCTGACACAATGTCTAATTGTTTCTTTTTGATCAATGTTTAGATCGCTTTTTATCAGAGACCCCTCAACCAAAGCAACGATATTGGATACAGGTACCTTTTTCGAAATCGCAAAATTCGAATTGTAACGTGAAATCTTTTTTTGAATTTCGCTCGGCTTAAAACAAGAAAGGTTAGATATTACTTCGTAATCCGTAAAGGTATATTGAGTTTGCGTAGCAGAATTTTCTTTATTGTTGTTGTTATTCGATAATTTTTCAAATTTTCGTTCTAATGTCATTTTATGAGCAAACGATATATTGTAACTCCTGGACCAGGTTTTGAAGTCCAGGTCAGAAAAACCGTGACCGTCAGAACTCTGATGATGTCACACTAGCGTCTCGAGGTAGAGACAAAGAATATAAACGCTTCGCGTGAAGAAGCTCAACTCTCGTAGAGATAATGTAAAACAGGCGACAGCAGCGCCACCATGTAATGCGGCAGCAGATGCTCTGCGGGAAAGTTAACATTCAGGCGCAAAAAGCGTAGGAGACACGGGACGGGAAGCCTATTTCACGGAAAGGAAGCTAAGCTTCGATCTGCGACTGTTTCCTTCGGTCTCATTGGGTCTACTAAAGCATTTTTTTTTTGTTGTTCTTTTCTGAGTATCCCTCCTGTCCCTTCTTTTGGTGAAACAAATATATACATTAGCAATTAATATTATTTTAAGGAAATTTTAGCAGTTTTATTCTCACTTTAAGCACCGTAGTAATACCAGGTTGCTTGGCATGAATTTCATATTTACAATATACCTTAAATGTCAAAAATGCTGAGGTTGGTTTCCCAGTAGCAGCCATAATAATAATAAAAAAAAAAAGCAAAGACAACTGCAGTTTCCCAAAGCTACAATTTTTTTTTCTACCCTTCCGAAGTTTGTAAATTAAACGCACTGCGCTGGAGAAATTTTCTCAACAGATCGGAAAAACATCCGTTCGTATCTGAGTAGGTTCGAACCTGGGCCGCTGGCGTGATAGCTGAGCTCTCTACCGACCGGACTAACTCGCCACGATTGAGTGTATGCTTAAAGCTGTCTGTTTGGTATGCATTGTGTAATCGAATGCTTCCCTCTTTCATTTTACAATATTACGAGGTATTTTTCATAAAAGTCAGTTTCATATAATTGATAAATTAATTTTTTCAACGTAACGATAGCTTTTTTTTTTTCAGCAAACGTTGTTTTAATGGTTTTCCAGGATATTTGTTTCAAACGGTTTCAAATTTGTTCTTGTTATTCATCCACTCCATTCCATGAATTGTTATTCATCGGAATGGAGTGGGTGTATTTCATGGCTGTAATATAAACGCAGATCTAGATGAGAACAACAAAACCTTTGAACAAAACGCCAACACAAACAAGCGTTTATATTCTTTGAACACAAACACGCATGCTCAGTCTAACTCAGTCTGCTCGGCATCCTGCGGCATCAGCCTGTAATGTTGGCTTTTGTGTAGTAATATAGTGGCGCTAGTTACGTCTCGCTGAGCCTTACCTTCTTATCAGTTAGATATTCTTTGGTAGAGACATCCACATGTATCGAGTTATCTCATTGGCAGCAATACAACTGGGACCCACCAATTGGCGAACGGCATCGTAACGGCTTTAACAGTTTGGCGGAAATCTATAAAAAGAACACTGATTTCTCACAGTCTGGTGATTGGTGATTACAGTAAGCTGCAAAACATAAAAGCACATCAAATAAATCCAATTTCACCTTAAAATATCAATTGTACAGGACTATCGACAACCGCCAACGAAGAAACTAATGTTAACTAAGATGTAAACAACCTGTGTCACGACTTCGACGACGTATATCTGGCTCAAATTGTATTTCTACCCGAATGAAACAGTACAAATCGAACAACTTAACCTGTTCGCAGTATCCATCCAAATATAATTATTAACTAGATAGAAGTTTTAAAGAAAACTACTTACTTATTCTCTCAAACTTACCTCTTCGCAGCATAGCAGTAGCCATTATCCACCATTATTACCGCCAAACTGTTAAAGCCGTTACGATGCCGTTCGCCAATTGGTGGGTCCCAGTTGTATTGCTGCCAATGAGATAACTCGATACATGTGGATGTCTCTACCTCGAGACGCTAGTATGATGTCACAATGATTTAAATGTTTACGCTCCATTCGCCCTGACGAAGCCAAGCCAGAAGCACTGCGAAACTACAGTCGATGTATAATAAACCTTTGATTGCGGTAAACGTTGATATTTTTATTTTAAACTATTAGATCCCGGATGAAAAAGAACCGTCGAAACATGCGTTTTAAAACGAATTCTGTCGTGAACATATGACACATAAAAACCTTCCTACGCAATTAACTTTTACTACTGCGTGTTTTACTACAATTTTCCTACGCAACTAATCTACTGCGTGATCAATAACCAAATAAATACGTATTGGTACTTCTATTTATAGTGTTGGTACCCGTTGCTTCAGTAGACTTATTAGTTTGACCCATATGAACCAGTTCAGTGGTAAATCTTTGTTGCTTCTAAGACGAATGCGGGAAAGACACGGATTTCGGAATATCTCTGCCGAAGAATCGCTTTGTCTGTATGGGGAGAAGGGTGTGGGGATGATGGGCCATCACAATGGGTTCTAGTGTTTCCGTCAAATTTAGAAAAGGATGGTAGGGACTACCAATTATGATGGGATTCAAGTCCAACGACCTACGCCCAACTGTAGTTAGCTTTTGCTTAATAAAACCTAATAAAACCTATATAATAGGCTACGTCTGTCTCTAACGCTCTGACGTCATTCGGTTATTGAAGCGCCATCTGCTTTTATCGGGTTGACGAAATCGGAACTAAGCTCACCGTTATCGCACGATATGTAAAATCAAGAAGAAATACCGGACAATAAAATAAAGTTAGTAAGACAAACGCCTTCATCTGTGGCAACACGCATGTGCTCGAGCAGCTATCTGCGACATTTGTTCTGTTACGTAAGTGTTATGTCGTGTTTTATTTCATTTTCTTCGCTTTGCAGAGTAATTTCATAAAAAGAAATAAAGCCGCAGAGTAATTTCATAAAAACGAGTCGTTATTATAAATATAAATATCCAGATCTATTTAAAACTCTCTAATCAACAATAAAAACTGAAATTTTGAGATGTCAAAGTGAGCAAAATCACATCTGAAAACATTTTCAGCTCTTACATGAATGAATTTTCACTAAATTTCTTTACAGAAACCCGGCGTCTATTTGATATGTTTTCAATATGCTTCAATTAAAAATGTCACCCCGTCCTAGGTCCGGCAACATCCCCTATATATGAATATTTATTTAAAGCTTAAAAGCAGCCGTCCTAGAATGGGCAGCTGGCCAGTTAATTTATAACAGTGTACTTGGTCCGACTGCACTTTTCTTGCATAAGGGCGGAGAAATTTGCGATGCTTTTCAGAGCAAAAGCCCAAATTATGGATAGAAGGGAACGCTTTTTTTTCTGAAGGATATGACTTTTCAGATATGAAGCACAAATGAAGTTGATTGTTATTCATAAGTACTAAATTAATTATTCGTTTGTTTAAAAAAAATCACAATATGAGATTACAAGAAAATGGGCCATTTCTCGAATAGTCCACCGGGAAATGCCCTGGTGCCCCGGCGGGTCAATCTGCCCCTGCCTGATAATCGTAAAGGGCAGGAGAGTGGTATACACATGAGCTGTAAGTTCAACCCTTCAAAGAATGGAAATGAAGCTACCCTTAGCACATGATTACATCTTGCCCAAGTCACAGATCATCCCACTAAAAATATTTGTAATTTTTGAAGAGCTTCTACATAGAATGAAGAATTAATAATATAAACACCCAGATCCGTCTTTCTGGAATCTTTGACGTCACACCAACGTCTGCATTGTTGCGTCATCACTCATTGATAAATTCATTGATAATTGCCTGCTATATAATAGCACGCGGTCACTTTTAGATGTCAAGGTGATCGCATGCTACTTTTAAACCTTTGGATTATAATGCCTCGAGTTCTGTTTATCCGACCTACAAAATTCGAATTAAAATCGTAATATCACGGCAAGTTGCGTTTGTATATTAATTTAATTTAGCACAATTCGAATATTAATTTGTACGCTTCTATTACTTTTTACTTTTTTAATTTAACTAACTTTCCGAGTTTAGTGCTAATTATACTAAACATTTTGCAAAATATCGATCTTTCTAAACACTCTAACCTACAATAAAAACTGAAATATTGAGATGTCAAAGTGAGCAAGATGGCATGTAAAAGCAGATGTCGCCCTAATAGCACTTTGTCGAGAATTTACATAGTTCCGATTTGTAATACTAGATGTCGCATTATTTTGTAGAAAAAGCTTCAGTATGAAGTTTTAAACTAACCGTCGAATAGGACAGTCTAAAATAAGCCTTGAAGGGAATAACAAGTGTGCCGGAGAAAAAGTAATTTAACTCGAAAAATCAAAGTAAAAGTTATTAAGTTAAGTTTACACGAAAACAACTTTCGGAGTTCAGTGCTGATTATATTACACATTTTGCAAAATGCCGATCTATCTAAACGCTGTAATCTACAATAGTTAAACAACTAGAAATATTTTACACAGAATGTTATTTATCTCGAGGTCTTCTGAAAAACGGAAATAAATAGCATATAATTTTTAGTTCTAACATGAATGAGTTCTTACTTATACAGTATAAGTTTTTACAATATTTCCTTACAGAAATCCGGCGTCTATTTGATTTGTTTTCAATACGCTTCAATTAAAAATTTCACTCCGTCATAGGACGGGCAACATCCCCTATATATTAATTAATATTTATTTAAAGCTTATAAACAACCGTCCTAGGACGGGCTTATACGCTAGTTGGGAATAGATTAAACGCAAATTTTAGTTTTGCAGCAATAAGTAGGTATACACTTTTTCCACTTCGGATTTCCCTTTTTCATTTTTTTTTTTTTCTTTTTTTGACGTTGGTGAGATTCCTATTAATTTAAGACTGAATATTCATTCTGATTGCAGAGATTCTAATTGCCCGACTTTCTACTTCATGAAAGTCCCTATTGGAAGAGGGCTACCCCCTCTCGGCTAGGGACCTTAAAGTTCTGGGTTCAAGTCCAGCTGAATCATTAATGATTAGCCGAGGTTAAGAAGTCTCATTAATCCGTTGGTCCTGGGTAAAGACTCCTCGTTATAAACAAGTCTAACCCCAGTCCTCGATGTTGATGTTGCATAAGCAGTGCTCGCTGAATCCACAAACCAACCAACTGAAGTCGACCGCCGCCGTTTCTGATTTGTGGCGCAATAGTATTCCATGGAATTGTCAATTACATTTTCAAACAAAGGAGTTTTTCTTCCGGGGATATATATATTTTTTTACTTTTTAAGTTTTGTAGATTTTCTGGGGAAGGTATTTTTTTCGGATGATTTTTTCGTTAAATATGAGCATACCGGCACTTCGAAATTCCCATTTCGAGCATTGGGCGTTGCATTAAGTGTGGCGTTATGGGTCCTTCTGGAAAGAAGTGGACATGGGATCAAAAAATTTAAACTGTGTTTTACTAAGCATTATGCATCATCGTCTTCAGAAATCATTGAACCTTTGACATATGGATGAAATCAGATTGTGGATAATTTAGAAATATGATAAAAATTGATAGAAATGTAGACTATTAACATCAGCGGTTCAGTGCTATGGCCTTAAAAAGTAGATTTTTGGACACATTTGCCATGATATATTTTACATAATAAAAGTTCACAATTTACCTAACAATGGTCTCTTAAGAGTATTTTTTTTTAATAAAAAAAGAAAAAATCATTGTTTAAAAACATTATATTGATTTTCATGATTTGTTTTAGCTAAGGTATAAATGTCATTCCGTTACGAAAAAGAAGAAATAATTATTCCTACTAATTGTCTTTTGATTATACAAACTTAATTTTTCTTTTGGTTAGAAAGCAATTTTTAGATGTAAAATAGTATGACATTTTTATGGATTCAATGTGCAATAAATTTTAAAATTTTATATAAGTAACGGAATGACTAAAAAGGAAACGGAATAACACAGGCCGCCCCGGTGGCCTCTGATAATTCGTCCGAAAGGGGTCCGGGTTCGAATCTCGGCGAGGCATGGATGTTGTGTTTGTCTTACGGCACTGGCTCTCTCCCTTCCCTGGAACCAGTGGCTCTAAATTAGGGACAGGCCATTGCTTATAGCCCATTGAGTTGCTCACGGTGGTCGTTAAAGCTCCAACAAAAAAAATAATAACACAGATGCGTGGTAACCGAATGACAATGCAAATATGCCTTATTAGTTACCATCAAAAAACACATTCTTGTGATTTGAATGATGTAAGTAAATAATAGCAGCACAGAAAGCTTTTTCATCTTTTTCTTTCTTTTTCCTTTTTTTTTCTTTGCCTGAACCAATCGTTATTTACAGATTTTAAGTTTAAAATTTTGTTTCTAACCGTAACTATAGAGTCATTTGCTGCTTGATGTGTTAACTGTAGCCATATAATAATTTGTTTTATAAAGCACATGGTTGCTTGCAGCTCTTTCCCTGGAGTTACTTTCAAAAACATACGTGGTACATTATTTTTTTTATAAACTGATGTTGAAATCTTCATATGTTGTACTTCTACTGACATTTTAAGATTCCAATGTTTTCACGAAATATTTAGCATTAAATATAATATAGACATTAGTATGAAATTCGTTTGGACCATTATTGTTTTTGAGTTACATAACAAAAGAAAAAACGGATCGTTGACTGCTGCAGAGAAACAAAGACTGTATAGATAGCATTTGAAAACAAAAGGTTTGGCTGAAAAAGTGAACAAAAAGGACAGAAAGAGGAAGAGAAGCGTAAATCATTGAGCACCAAAGACTTAAAAGAACTGATGCTAAGGCAGAAACTTTTCCAACAAAGTTGCAGGTTGTCTCAAAAAAATATTTTGAAGCTATCGACATCTAAAGATTCTGAGAATCCACATAAGTCACCTGAAATCTTATCAAAGGCAATCTGCAGAATATCACAAGCTTTTGAGTCCACGAAAACATACGAAAGTTGTTGAAAAAATAGCAAATAGATACGCCATCTTTCTCCAGAACCATGTACATTAAGTGGCAAAAATAGGCTTAGTAAGGAAGTGAAGCCAAGTGTTCTACAATTTTACCAAGAAAAACTATTTCTTGACAAGCACCTGGGAAAAATGATGTCTGCCGCCCCGGCTCGGTGGCGCAGTGGTCTAAGCGATGGCTCATGACTATTCGTCTGGGAAGGGTCCGGGTTCGAATCCCGGTGAGGTATGGATGTTGTCTTTGTCTTACGGCACTGGCTCTCTTCCTTCCTTGGAACCAGTGTCCCTAAATTAGGAACGGGCGACTACTTATAGTCCTTTGAGTTGCTCACGGTGGCCGTTAAACCTTCAATCAAAAAAAGAAAAATGATGTTACTGTGCATGAAAATGGTACAAAAAAGGATTTTTTTTATTGGAAGTTTAACGACCACCGTGAGCAACTCAGTGGGCTATAAGCAGTCGCCCGCTCCTGATTTAGGGCCACTGGTTCCAGGGAAGGGAGAGAGCCAGTGCCGTAATACAAACACAACATCCATGCCTCACCGGGATTCGAACCCGGACCCATCTCGGACGAATGGTCAGAAGCCATCGCTTAGAACACAGCACCATCAGGGCGGCAAAAAAAAAAAGTTCAAAAGTGTTATTTGGTGTTGACTTTAAAAGAAGTATATGCACTTTCCCAGAAAGAATTAATAATGCAAGTGCACTTTTCAAAGTTCTGCGAACTTCGTACACCATTTGTGCTACTGTAAAAAGACATTCCTCACAACGTGCGCGCGCGTGTGTGTGTGTGTGTGTGTGTGTGTGTTCCAGGAGAATGTTAGATTGAAATTAGAAGGTTTGAGTTCCGTTTCGAGTGATTTTCCTAAAACATTCGGTGACTTTATACCCACACTGGTATGCAATAAAGATTCGGGAACATAGATGTTTTCACACTGTCAAAATAATTTTCAAAAGTATCAGTTCAATAATTGGATGATGCTCATGAAAAAACACTTAAATGGGAACAATGGGAGAAAGTTGATCATAAACCCGTTAAATTCACACGTACAAGCACAGTAAAAAAAACTGTCTGCAAGTTCTGCAGAGTCAAATACCATACTTCTTAAAGCAGAATATCACTATATCAAACGACAGCAAACAGAAATTTTTTCAAGAGGAGAAAATAACGTTTCAAAAACCAAAGCAGTGTGGACACTGGTGTAATAAATAAGTAAAAATAAATGTTAGAAAGAGTTATGTTTTAATAAGCGTCTGAAACAAGCCATGACAAAATTGCTGTGCATGCTTTCCTAAAGACTGTAATTTTAGAATTAAAAATACAAATATCCACATATTGAAGAAATTGAATTTTTTAGTGACGGTGCAGCCGATCAATTTAAGCAGCGTTATTTATTCACAAATTTGACCTTTATGTTTGAACATCATAAACTGCAAATAATTTAGAGTTTCTCCGTAACAAGCCATGGAAAAGGTGTAGTGAATGGAATAGGTGGAACTGTAAAGTGTTTCGTGTGGCTTTAAATACTGTGATGGAAGCTGATCAATTCTGCTGCAGAATTTGCAGAAACTGCCTCAAAGCAGTGTAAAAATTTGCAGATAAAATTTGTTTCTGCGGAACTGATTAAGGAAGTTGTTCAGGAAACAACTGCAAATTTTTAGTGGCCGAAAAATGGCAAGGTATTTTTCTTCTTCCTGTTACACATGAAACATATTTTCTTAAGCCTATAGACAAATATGTAATTAAATACAGCAAATGCTCTTTTTCAGACAAAAAGAATATCCTCAATTTCAAGTTGGAAACAGGAATTCATACTGATCCTTTGTTGAATAACATGATTTACATTCTACGTTGTTGGAATAAGTGAGAACGTTGAAAGTTGGACACTGTATTCTCATAGAATGGGAAGGAAAAAATCTGTTCAGCATTATCTTGGACAAGTGTTAGCATTAGATTTTGATGATATCAAAGTTTTGTGGATGCACAAACAAGACTGATCTTCAGGGCAAATTTACGTATTCCCTGGTAAAAAGCGACAAATGTTGGGTCACTGAAAATCAAATAAAACAAAAATTTAAAGAACCATCAATTGTAACTGGTGGGTCTTATACTCTAATTCGTAGCAAGTTGCAATTTGGAAATTGTTTATTTTCTGAGTAACTTCAATTCGTGTAAAAATCAGCACCATTTCTTACAGATAAATGTAATTAATCCACATTTATATTTTGTTACTTAATTGCATCAGAATGACATTAGATGTTTTGAGATATATTTTGATGAGCTTTTTGTCATTCCGTTACTGTCATTCCGGTTCTGAGCTAATGCAATGAAAAATACCGAAGTTTGCTTCATAAAGTAATATTTTTATTCAAAATGTGGTGAAAAACTGTAGTACCTTATCTAATCTTAATATTGATATCAGTTTCGTATTTTTTTAATGAACCAGTTGGCTGAATTTTTTACTTTTGACTGACTTTAAAGATATATACATGTCTAAAAACTGTCATTCCTTTACCATGATGTAAATTACAATTTTACTAATTGTGGTAAATAAAAAAATTGAGCTATGATTTTCAATATCTGGTTAGTTGAGGTGCGGAAAGTTAGCAAACTTTTGTTTTCATAATTTGAATTAACTTTGCTGAGACTTTAATAGTGTGTTATAATATTCGTCAAAATGTCATTCCGTTACTCGCGGAATGACATTCATATCAATCTAGCTCATAGCCCGTGCCATGCACAGGTGAAAAAGCTGTGATTGAAATTTTTATAACACGAATCGTAAAATACATATACATAACTATAATAAACAGTTAAATTATTAATGGGCAGTCTATAAGATAGGTGTGTGATTAGCTCTACCTTCGTCCAAGTTACGTAAAGTATTAGAAGATTGGTTTGCACGACATCGCCGTTGTCGCTCTCTATGAAAGCGACGTTTTTTTCAGTTTTATCTTCTTCCATCTTGTACTACAAAAAAAAAAAAAAAAAAAAAAAAAATCCACGAAATCAATAATTTTTCAAATTTCCATCACGATGAATCAAAACTACGCCTGCAGTTACTTTCTCACAATTTTGCTTGTTCCTTTTTATGAAATAAAATAACGCTGGTTCTTTTTTATGAAAAAATATAAGCTAGTTTTTTTTTGTGAAATAAAATAACGCTTATATCTTTCTATGAAATTACACTGCAATGAGAAGAAAATGAAATAAAACACGACATAACACCTACTTAACAGAACAAACGTCGCAGAGAGTTGTTTGAGAACGTGCGTGCTGCCACAGATGAAGTCGTCTGTCTTACTAACTTTATTTTATTTTCTGGTATTCCTCCTTGATTTTACGTATAGTGCGATAGCGGTGAGCTTAGTTCCGATTTCGTCCACCGGATAAAAGCAGATGGCTCTGCAAGTACTGAATGACGTCAGCGCGTTAGGAACAGACGCAGTCTATTATATAGGTTTTATAATTTGCCAATTATTTTTAGATAACCCAGTTTTTTTAATCATTGTTCCTCGATAATCATAATTAGCATTTAATTAAAAGCATGTTAATTAGAAAAAAATGCAGTTACATGCTGTGTACTTAGTGCGCACTTCAAATCGAAGTGTCCGTTTCCATCTCGGAAGCTTTTGGCATGTATTAAATTCGAAAATTTGCTTTGCATAGTAGGACGACAAAGCGACATTTTAGTTATAAAGAAATGAATAAAAAGTAATGTTACGTAACTGAAACTTTATCAAGTGAAAATAAATAGCAGTGCAGAAAACCGTTTTACATACCTTAGTTTCATTTAAAACCCCCGTCTATTTTCATTTGTGAATGATTCATTTCAATTAACATATTTTCAGAGCATAATCTAATTTAGAAAGTGCTTTCAAGTATCTCCCTCCTGCGAGGTTGATTCGAAGTATCTTCGTACCGCTGAAAGACACTGATTCGCATCCTCGGTCGAATCAGTGTCTTTAACATTAAGGTTGTTCACAATTGAATCACAGTCCGAAAAAATGGGAAGGGATTTCTCACACAGCTTGCAAGTGGATGTAAATAAAAAAATAAAAATAAAAAAAAGAAGAAATATGTTTTGTGTTGATAAAATCAGACTGGTACAGTAATATACATTGGCCGTTGGCAGATGCCAATACTGTGGCGGTATATCAAGGGGTTTTAATAAAGAGAGCACGTCTGTTCATCTGTTCAAGACACAAGGGGTGGCGGTATACAAAAGTGGCGTTAAATCGAGGAGCAGTACATCGGGGGTTGGCTGTACAATGATAAAGCAATTGGGTAATTTGTATTGGTATTGAGCTTTCAATGCGGTGTGTAAGAATATACATATAAAGATCGCCTCTAGGTTCTTCGTTTCTGAGACGCATCACAAAAGACCCATGGAACATAGGTAGTTGTGTCTAAACCTTTCCTGTGGTTGTAAACTCTACGAGAAATTACTGCATATGTCCATAGGCACAGCCAAAATTTGCAATTTGCAGCAACTGGTCAACGGACTTCTCATGTTCTTCAGTAAGGGCTAAGTTATCGCGATTTCTACTATTTTTTTCTATACAGAGCATTATGGCCATTTGTCACTTCCGCGACAACTTTAAACACCCGCTTACCAGTTAAACCAGGAAAATGTCAAAAAAGAAAAGATCGCGGGCCATTAAAAGTCACCATTTCGCACAATAGATGCACTTCTGCTCACGATCCCGTTTGGCAGAGATTTTGTGAAATTAGATTCAGGGTTACAATTGAGAGTTTTCCAAGAGCCAGAATAAAAAGAGGATAAATTAGATAATAATAATAATAATAAAAATAATAATAATAAAGCAAAATAGAATATTAAATCACAGCACGCTTAAAAAGAAATTTACAACAAAATACACAATTGGCTTCTATTAGCTCTTGGGCAATTCCTATATTAAGGTACTATTTTGGTATCCTTAAGTGGAGAAATACCGATTTACAGGAACTTGACATACTGACTAGAAGATTTTGTGACGTGCCTGCCAGCAGGACGCACACGACATAAAGGCAGATAGCATTCAGAACGAACGTCCGCGTAGCTCAATTGGTATAGTGACTTATTCCGGAATGAGGGGATCCGGGTTCGAGCCCCGGCGTGGACAAAAATGACGGAGAAATTTACTTCGTTATAACTTTTAATTAAATACAGATGCATCCAAAATCGTCAGTTGAAAGGCTATATCTGAAAAGAAAAGGAGGAAGGATGATAATCAATACACCAGATCTTTGCAGAAAACAACAGAAACAACTCAAATGGTACTTAGGAAAAAAACTTGTCATCACTACAGTGATCTCTGCAGCTCTGACGAATGCTTTACCTCACTGAACCTGAATACTTCTCAGTTGCTTCCTCAATCAAAAACAATTCAGATCCTCTGCGAAGATGGAAAAGCATAATTCTACAAGGTAAATATCGGAAGTCCTTAGATCTGGAAAACATTGGCAAAAACTCCTCTGTACAATGGTTAAAAAAGGTTAGCTTTATCCAGAAACTCAGGAATTCTTCATTGGGATTCAAGTCCGTTTTATCTCAGCCCAGAACTACAAGAAACACATAATGAAAGTTGCTGATGATGATACCTGTACGTAGAATGTGTGAAAAAGCAAATTAAACCACAGAACATATTTTACCAGGCTGCTTTCTTTTTTGCTTCAAAACAGAACCTTAACAGACACTACCAGGTAGCCAAGATCCTACATCAAGAGCTTGGCGTTAAATATGGCCGCATTCAAGGCTATACCCCACTTCATTCAAGTACTAAGAGAACATATTCTCGAAAATCAGAATTACATCATGTACTGGGACTAAACTATCATCACAGACAGGACCATTGACCACAATCAACCTGACATTGTAATTACAGACAAAAAAACTGAAGACACAACTGATAAATGTATCGGTTCCACTTACAGAAAACATCCAAAGAACAGTATCTGAGAAAATCTTGAAATATGAGCACCTGCAAATGGAAATCCAAAGGATGTGGAAACAAAGAACAGCACAGATCGTACCAGTTGTCCTTTAGGCAACCGTAGTGGTATCAAATAGCTTTCTAAAAACTCTCGAGGAACCTGGATTGCCACAGGGACTGTTTCACCTAATCCAAAGAAGCAGTCGGTCTACAAGCCTGCCATATCATCAGAAAATTTCTGAATTTCCAAGCTTGAGATGAATATCTCAGCCTTTTGCTCACCAGCCCTGGCCGAGAAAGTTGACTACAAGAGAAATAATAATAACATAATAAAATTCTCAACATTCAACATTTCAGGTCGTCCTTTAAAGTCTTGAAATTTTCATCAGGCTTATCGACAGTAAAGCGATTTTTTTTTGTTTTAGGTGAGTCGTTTTTCCTAATTTTTTTTATTCACACTAAATTTCTCATATGTTTGCAGAAAAAAGGGCGAAGTTTTTCAGAACTCATGTCTAAAGAAACCTCAGTTCGATAGAGATCACAAATACGATGTCCGCAGATCAATATAATTTTTTGTTGTTACCTTAAGTTTCGCATAATCAAGTGCAAAAGTTGTCAAGATGAAAACGCTGATTCCTAAAAATTTCTTTATGAATTTTAATGAAAATATATTTATAGTTAACTGCACGGTTAAAGAATGTGGTTGTGATGTGATTATTAATAATTTTGATATGAAGATACAAAACTTAGTCGAAGAATTGAACGAAGACTTCAATTAATGATTTTTTTCTTTCTTTCTTTTCTTTCTTTTTAGGTGTAGCGACCATCATGAGCAACTCAATGGGCAGTCGCTCGTCCCTAATTTGGGGCCACTGGTTCAAAGGAAGAGAAAGGGCCAGTGCCGTAAGACACACACAACATCCATGCCTCACGATATATTTGGACCCGTACCGATCTTGGACGAACAGGCTGGAGCCAGCGCTTATACCACTACGTCACCGGGGCAGCGAATTAATGAGTTCTGTAAGTAATCTTGAAAGTAATATAGGAACACAAGAATATCAGTACGTTCACTCAATTCTGGGATGAGGCCTAAACTTAGCAGCCAGATTTCTGGAAGCATCAGAAACACGCTCAATGGGGGAAAAGTCCGAAGTTCTTACAGGACAGACGAGACTTTCGATACTCCTCTTTTTCGCGATTCTAATCCACGTGTAATCTCTATGCAAGGAGGCATATAGCTCATTCAAATAATTTCCAGTACAGGAAGAAGTCGGGTACACACTGATACTTTTGTTCTGCATGCGTTTTATCTTCTCTAACATCGTTCATTTACTGTATTTTCTATCTGTTTTACCTACATGCAGTTTCGTATTAATGTGAGACGTAAAGTTCAGCAACACCTGAGCTTAGTGAAAAACCAGTAAATTTTACACAAAATGGACTGTGATTTATAAAATAAAACTGATGTTGGGGCGAAATTACAAAAATTACATTGTCGATAATTCTGAAAAATCGGGTGAAAATTGAAGCGGCTTGTGTTTACCGCAACTTGGAACTTGCCCGAAAACGTATGCGAACCGCATAAAACGAAGAAATGGAATTGTGTTAATGCGATGTGATAAAAACATATCTTTAAGTGGTGATATTTTTCGAGAAAAGGAGACCAATTTTGGCAAATTATCTAAATATATCTCTAGTTAACGAAGTTTTTGCTACATGGATGAATCATGGATGGAAATATGCGTTCTTAGTCAATTTTTCTGTGCTGATAACGAATGTGGCCTTCAAAATGAGCCATCACGCACCTTTTTGTAAAAAAAAAAAAATGGAAAATAACGTTACAAAAACCGAAAATACGAAGATTTACATAACTCGGTTATCGAACCAAACGGCTCTGCTGGAAGTGGTTCTCAGTGTATCGAAAACTTTTCCCCAAGCTCATTTCCACTTTGTGATCGTTTTTTATCATAGGTCATGAAGGAATTATGAGGACATTCTTCACTGAGCTGAGCACGCATGTGCCTTTGTTTACTTTCAGAATTTCTCCTCCATTGACGATTAGGTTTTCAGGCGACAGGTGGATGAGATGTTTTTGTTTCGTGGTGAAATGCGTTCTATCCGATTCAGTTGAAGAAATTTTGTGCTTGTGACAGGTTGAAGTGACCGTTGTAAAGCGTGTATGTGCATTCAGTATTCTCATAATGGGTGGAACCCGCAGCAAATGTGTAAATCCGTCGTTAAGTTTTGTTACATTTGTGGACAGTTCACAGTGAGAAAACAGCGTCGGTCTTTAACAACCAATTATAAACAAGCTCGTTATTATTTTTTTGGGTGTCACGTTGGTGGCCAAGACAAAAAATGGGCTCCCCACATATTCTGCGTAATACGTTACTCAAATTTGATTAAGTGGGTGAATGAAGACAAACCACAGTGTATGCCTTTTGCAGTTTTGATGGCTTGGCGCAAGTCGACTAGCCATGCAGAGGATTGTTATTTTTGCCTCACTAAAATCGAGGAATTTTCAAAGATATCAAACTATAAAGTAGAATACCCTACGGTTCCGACTGCAATACGTTCTGTACCACAAGGACTTGAACTTCCTGTTCCTGAGCCACCTTCGAAATTGGAAGAATTCGCTCTTCCAGAAGAAGACACAGAGAGACTGAACCATTGACGTCCTTTGATCCATCCTACAGTCCCTGACATAACACGACACCGCATCTGATTCAGCAAAAGGAATTTCGTAAATGACTTAGTCAAAGACCTTAATGTTAGTTAACATCAATACTGAACGTTTAGGGTCTAGGCTGCAGCAGTAAACTTACTGGCCCCAAGCAATGGAATTCCATTGTACAGAAAGAGCATGAACAATTTTCAGGGTACCTTACAATGTAAAACTCCATGTGAGTGTGTACAAATATTGACGGATTAATGGTTGAACTTGGTTTCGAGCATAACCCTCAGAAATGGAGGCTTTTCATAGACTCCTCAAAGACCAAGTCTGAAGGCAGTGGTGCTACACAATGGCAACAATAAATCATTAATACCAGTGGAACATTCAGTGGACACGAAAGGGACTCACGGGAGCATATTGCTGTTGCTAAGTTCAATCCAATACAAGTACTTCTGGCAAGTGTGTGGAGATTTGAAAATCATCGCCTTTCTACACGGACTTCACTTCAGGGTGGATTTACCAAATACTGTAGTTTTCTTTGTCTATGGGACAGAACAGCAACCGACAAGCACTATACTGTGAAAGACTGGCCTCACAGAGAGAATTACGTCCCGGAACAATATAATGTTAAGTAGGCCTCTTTGTTAGACCGAAATAAGATTTTGCTTCCCCCTTTACATATAAAGTTGGATTGGATGAAAAACTCTGTGAAGGCTTTGGGTAAGAGTGGAGAAGGTTTCACATATGTCAGGAGCCAATTCCCAAGTTAAAGTGATGCAAAACTGAAAGAGGAAAAATTCGTTGGACCCCAAATCAGGAAACTTTTGAAAGATGATAATTTCGAGAAAAAGGTAAATGCTGTGAAACTCGTTGCCTGGAAGGCCTTTGCGTCGGTGGTCAAAGGCTTTTTGGGCAAAAAAAAAATCCGACAACTATCAAGAGTTAGTGAAAGGACTTCTGCACGCACGCACACACACACACTCACAGACACAGAGTTACCAGAGGCTAGGATGTCGGATGTCACTCAAAATATACTTCTGGATTCCCATTTGAACTTTTTCCCAGAAAACTTTGGAGCTGTAAGTGTCGAACAAAGGGGAAAATTACATCAAGATATTCACAGAATGGAACAACATTACAGAAGAAGATGGGATCTGAACATGATAGGCAGCTATTTCTAGTTGCTGGTTAGAGAGGATAAAACACAGCATAAGAGGAGGAAGTAAAGGTAAGTGTTGATCCAGTTTGTACAAAACTCTTAACATTTCCTTCCATACTATTATTTGTCGCTGGTATATGGTATGTTGGTCTTTTTATTTGTCCGGCTTTCCTATTTCATCCACAAATGCTTCATTTCTACTTAAAATACGTGAATATAAATTTTATAAGAATAATAAGAATAAAAGGCTTTCTTGTAATGAAATGCGAACTAAGGACAATTTCTTGAACATCTTGGCATTTGTTGAAATTGGTTGCGATTTCCTTTCTGAAAATAGCGCATTTTGTACCCAAATGAGGAATTCAACATCTTTGTACTTTATTTCATCAATGACTTATGTATTTCGAAAAGTAGAGGATGTCGCTTATTCATGAATGGTCCGTATCCTACAAACGTGTTGCATGTTGCACACTTTGCACTGATACACTATCTACCAACAAGTAATTGGACACCTGTGATAGCAAAGGAAAACGAAGTTTATTCACCTTCAATAGTTGGTGCAGCCTCCACGAGCGGCGATTACAGCTGTGACCCTCCTGGGCATACTCTCAACCAGGCGTTGTACGACGGCTAGCGGTATTTTCTTCCACTCGGCTTGGAGAAGACAGGTCAGTTCCTTCACCGATTTCGGACGGTGGGGGCACCCCTTAAGTCGACGCTCCAACTCGTCCCAGAGGTGCTCGATAGGGTTAAGGTCTGGGCTCTGCGCAGGCCTGTCCATTCGATTAACCCCATTGTCACCATACCAAGCCACGGTGGACCTCGCAACATGACAGGTGGCATTGTCATCCTGGAAGTAACATGGGTTCACGCATGGTCATCCAAAATGGTGCAGTAGGTCTCGGCGTTGAGTCTAGCAGGAATTGTGACCAAGGGTCCCGTACCATACCAGGAGAAACACCCCCATAGCATAATTCCACCACCGCTGAACTTCACAGTTGGCACAATACATTCCGGCAGAAGGCGTTCTCTAGGCAGACGCCAAACCCAGACCCTACCATCCGAACGGTAGAGAGTGAACGTTGATTCGTCGCTCCAGGGAACCTGTTTCCACGGTTCAACGGTCCACTGTCGAAGTTCTGTGCACCACGTTAGCCGAGCAGTGCTATTGGACTTGGTGATCAAAGGCTTGTGGGCGGCGGCACGTCCATGATAACCGAGCAGATGGACTTCCTTACGGATGATATTCATCGAAAGAACACTCCCGCATGCCTGTTGAAACTCCTCGTGGATGTGGCCCATCGATTTGTTGCGGTTCTTCCGAATTTCTCTGGCCAGCACCCGTCGGTCTCTAACTCCCAGTTTTGTGGGTCTGCCGGGTCGGGGCGCATTCCGACAGTCACCCCTTATCTTCCACTTGCCAATCACGTAGGCCACTGTCGATTTTGGGTACTTCAACTCGCTGGATATGTCACGTATGAATCGGCCATTTCTGTGACACCCGACGATTACACCTTTCTCGAAATCAGAGAGCTCCGAACTGCGTGACATCTTGCATGCGACTGGTTGCGTTGTTGTTTCCCACACAATATTCAATGGCGGCGGCCATGACGTGCATCAGGACTGCAGATATCGTCGATTGCAGGAGTGTCCAATTACTTGTTGGTAGATAGTGTATTTTCGTAATCAGCAGGGATGATTTAGTAAAACGCACCCAAAATAATTCATGTGGCAGAAAAAAAAAATTGTTGACTAGTGATATAGGCGAATTTTATTGTTCAAGTGGTTGCTTGCAGAGGCTCAAGAAGAGACATGCATATTAAAAGTGAATATGAGGCACGAAAACTTTTCTTAGTTAAAAATTGTCATCGCTTTTACGGGTAATATATGTAGCTTGTGTTGTTTTTAATGCAGATGAAACAAGTCCGTTTTGGCGAGTTCTTCCGACCGTATACTTCCATAACACGAGCTAAAACATCGAAGTTTGGGGCTTTTCCAGTTAATCGTACCACATAGATGGTGCAGAATAGGCCGTAAATGCAATAAAGAAAGATTAAATAGTGCAACAGCTAAGCTCCAACCATCCGGCCAAGGGATATTTGGATTCGTGAAGGCACATTTTTGGAGAGAAATGATTCGTCGGGGCATTCATTGTCATGATCAGAACCTTCAGTTTATTGTTACTTTGTTAAATACTTTAGGAAGAACTACATACTTTGATATATGTTTCTTCAACGACCTTTAAAAACTTCTTCTGCCAGACAGGACCGATAGGGAGCTAGCTTTAGCTGAAACTGTCCTTAATGGTTAACAGCAGATATACGAACACGCAGAATTTACCTGATGCAAATGAAGACATTGAGAAAACCCCTGGCGCAGCTGCGAAATTGACAGAAACTTTCACTGCATTGCAAATTGTGTCTCGCTTTTTAATGGAACGTGACGGTACTTCGACACCTTTAGAGAACGTAAAAGAACTGGTAGAATTTTTTGAGGCATTGTTTTAATCAAAAAAGAAAGCAGCTTCCTATAACAGAATGTTTTTAATCTAACTCTAACTGAATGTAAGATAAAAAATTATTTTTCATGCATAAGTACTGCAGTATCATACATAAGCACTGTAGTAATACACTGGTGTCCAGGATAATCAACAAAAAGTGAAGGGACAATAAAATAGGCTGTTTACTATACATAGGCATCTTAGTGAGGAACTAAACGCGCAGTGCAAATTACATAAAAAAATGATGAACCAGGAAAACGAACCAATAGTCCAAAATGGTGAAAACAGCAGGAATTTTTCGGATGCGTATCTGTTTTTGTACAGAGATCTAGTAAGGCGAATAGTGGCTTCTTACAGCGATATAAGATGTCTCTCAAGGGAAACAAGGAGACTCCATGGCAGCAAATCTCATTCCTGAACAAGAGCAGATCAAAGTTTCTCGAGTGTTCTAGCAGGAGGTTGACGACGTGCAACGCGTCTCCCCAATGTATCCCACACATGCTCTATTGGGTTGAGGTCTGGGGAATGCGCTGGCTATGGCATATGGCGTATATCTTCGGTTTCCAGATAATCATCAACAATAGAAGCTATATGAGGTCTCGCGTCATCGTCCATGAGCAGGAAATCTGGGTCAATAGCACCCCGAAAAAGCCTCACGAAGGGGTCGGGTATTTCGTTTCTGTATTTCCGACTTCTTAAAGTTCCAAACTAGACATAGATCTGCATGCATCTGTTGGACGTAATGCCACCCCTGACAAGCATACCGTCACCTCTGTAATGGTGCATTTCTCGGATGTTTGTGGGGGAATAACGGGTTCCAGGTTCTCTCCAGGTGAGAACAAGACGGCTGTCACTTTCGAGACCGAACCTGGATGCATCAGCGAAGAAGACAACGGCCCATTGATTTTCGTCCCAGACTCGATTTTGTCTGCACCACAGTATTCTGACATTTCTTGCTAACGGAGTGAGTGGATACTAAATGCAGGTCTTCTCGCGTATAGTCCTTGTTCGTTGAGCCGTCTATATGCTGTTTGCCTTGAAACAGTTGGTCCATCGGCCGCGGACAGCTCTAAAGCAAGCACTCTCACTGTTAGTGCCACAGTCCAAACCTCGGTCAAAGCAAGGTGCGCAACTCTGACAAACGAGCGGGTACGTCGTCGCCGTGCTGGTCCCCTGATCTACGGATCAGGCCAAATCCCGCACTCAACCAGGGTCAAGTGCAGGTTACAGCGGAAGAACCCTAGGGTACCGCTGAGCACTTGACTTTCGAACGTTCTAAGTCTGACCGACCAGGGACACAGGTCCCAGGGCTTACACTCGGTTAGCAACCCGAGTAGAGAGATGGCAGAGGACGCGGGGACTTCAACCCCCGGTCCCAGTGAGCCCGTTGAGGCAGACTGCGGCTTAGAAATTCCGTCGGAATTCGCAAGCGCAGTCAACTCCTTCTTTCAAGAGTTGGAGAGGATTCTAGAGAATCCATCAAATAAGGTTCTGGTTAACACCAGAACCAAGATAAGAAAGGTAGCGAACTCGCTACAGGCAGCTTGCACCAAGCAAGTGATAGAAATGAGTCTCGTCCAAGGGAGACTACAGGAAAGAAGTGAGCACGCTAACGCGGCTCCAAAAACATATGCCGAAGCGGCTCGAGCGAAGCCCGGCAAGGGGAACACGGCCCCTAATCAAAAAACGGCTAAGAAGGAAGTAGCCAAGAAGGTGGTAGCCAAGAGGGTCGAGAAGAGGCACGTGCTTCTCGTTTACCCCGCAACAGACAAGGGTACTTCCTCGTCAGAAGAAGTTAAGGCGGTTCTGCAAACTCAGATTTGCCCCGCCAAACTCCAGATTGGGGTTAAGGGAGTTAGAAAGGTCAATGGGGGAGGAGTAATGGTGGAATGCTCCTCCGCCAAAGAAATAGAGAAACTGGATTCGGAACTAAAGAGCAATGCAGTGACGAAAGAGAACCTTCGGTCCAGATTGCCAGCTAAAAGGAATCCGAGGTTTATCGTCTACGGGATAGACGGAAACCTGTCAAGGGAAGAGGTCGAGCAATGTCTCGCGGAACAGAACCCAGAGTTGGAGGAGAGCAGCCTCCAGCTCAAGTTCTCATTGAAGGTGAAGGCTGGGAAACGCCACTGGGTAGCAGAGGCGGACCCACTGACCTTCAAAAAAGTGATGAAGCGAGGCAAGCTCGGAGTGGGATGGACCGTCCACTCAGTAAGGGAATATCTGAGGGAGGTCCGTTGCTACAGGTGTAACGGGTTCGGGCACTTTAGGTCAAGGTGCACCGAAGAGCAGGATAGATGTGCCCGGTGTGGGGAAACCGGGCACAAGCGCCAGGAGTGCAGCAATAGCCCGGTCTGCACTAACTGCTTGGCAAACAACAAGAGATTCAGGCGTCGAGTGGATGTAGGCCACTCGAGTCTAGACAAGGAATGCCCAAGCCTTGTCAGAGAACTGGCTCTGCTAAAAGAACGCACTCATTATGGATAATAAACCAAAGAGAGGCGTTAAGGTGCTTCAAATCAATCTGCACCACGCACGGGCAGCAACAACACAGGCCCTGGTGACAGCCACTGAGCAAAAAGCTCATATTCTGCTATTGCAGGAACCATTCGAACAGGGGGAAGAGTGGTGGGCTTCCCTAACTCCTACCGGATCTACCACCCTAGGGTGGCAAAGCCCAGGGTGGCCACGGTCGTGAAAGACCCGTCCCTAGCGGTTCTCGAGATAAAATGCTCCGAGAACGTGGTCGCCCTGGGCGTGGAATGTGGTGATGCGAAATTTTTAATGGTGAACGTATACAGTTCTCCAGCAGGCAATTTGAGAGAAACGCTGAATGAGCTAATGGCTCTATTAGGGGAATTCCCCAGTCATGAGATAATAATAGCAGGCGACTTCAACGCGAAGAGTCCTCTCTGGGGCAATCAGAACGAGGACGAACGCGGCCAGCTACTAGTGGACTTTGCCAACGCGGCAGACCTGAGTTTCTTGAACGATCCAGAGAGCACCCCGACCTTCCAAGGGGCGAGGGGCTCCTCTTGGATCGACGTGACTCTCGTCAGAGTCTCTAAGCGCAGCCTTGTCCAGGATTGGCAAGTACTGGACGACGAGAGCTGCAGTGACCACCTAGCGCTATCCTTCGTTTTGGGATCGGAAAAGCCCATCCGACCCAAGCGCAAAAGGTTCTTAATGAAGAATCTAGACTGGTGGGCTTTTAAAGCCAAGTTAACTACCTTGTTGGGGGGTAGGAGGGAAGAAGAGGCCGCAGAAGTGTCGGACCTCAACTCCCTCTTTGAAGAACTTACCAGTCAAATAACAGCGCTATGCGAGAGTAGTAGGGGAAATAAAAGGGGAGCCAAGGACCCCCACCCCTGGTGGTCGGAGAAACTAAAAGCTCTAAGGGCGAGAGCTAGGCGGAGTAGGAAAGCTCTGCAAAGAGCAAAAGCTACTCCGCAAGACAGGGAGTGCACAGAAGTGCATAAAAAGGCTCGTTCAGCATACAGGAGAGAACTGAATCTCTCGAAAATCTCCTACTGGAGAAAACTGTGTGAGTTTCAAACTCCGGCTGACCCTTTCGGGATCCCCTATAAGATCTCGAGGGGATCCATAACCGAACCGCTAAAACTGGCAGCGGTAGAAAGGGCAGACGGTAGCCTATCAAAGACTCTTGATAGTACCGTAGAAAGTCTCTTGGATTACCACTTCCAAGGAGACGAGGGAGAAGGGGACTCCCCTCAACAAAAAGAAATAAGGGAAGAAAGTCGGATCCCGCCGGACACTGGTGAGGACCCCCCTTCACGAGAGACGAAGTGGAGAATGCCCTCTCCAGTCTAAACACGGGCAAAGCACCAGGCAAGGATGGGTTCGACCTCAGCATAGTCAGAGAAATCTACTATGCAAATCCCGGGTATTTTGTGGCGCTCCTAAACGAATGCCTCGGGAGGGGAATCTTCCCAGACTTGTGGAAACAGCGGTGCTAGTTCTTTTCAACAAGACCGGAAAGAACAAAAATGATCCCGCAGCCTATAGGCCCATCTGCCTCCTCTCGGCGTGGAGCAAGGTGCTGGATAAGCTCATAACGAACAGAGCGCTTGGCTTTCTCATGGAGCAGGGAAAGCTAAACAGGAACCAATTTGGTTTCCTTCCGGGGCGTTGCGCAACGCAGGCAATTCGCAGCCTCCGAGAGAGGGCAGAGAGGAACAAAGCGGAGGGGCTCCATACCTGCTTCATCTCACTAGACGTGAGGGGGCATTCAACAGTGTCTGGTGGCCAATGGTTTTAACCAGACTTAAAGAACTTGGCTGTCCAAGGAACCTGTTCAAACTGATCAGCAGCTACCTGTCTGATAGAAGAGTCGAGTTCGAAGCGGGGAATGGGCAATCCTCGCGTTCGTACCATAGAGGGTGTCCGCAGGGATCCAACTCCGGGCCGGTCTGGTGGAATATAGTTGCTGATTCAGCACTGAACCTAGACCTGGGGCCCGCAGTGGAGATTCAAGCCTATGCGGACGATTTCGTTCTCGTGGTCTCCGCCTCAGGGAGACACGTGATCGAAAGAGAAGCACATAGGGCCTTGGATGTGCTAGAAAAATGGAGCAGAGAAAGCAAACTGTGCTTCGCTCCTGAGAAAACCACTCTGCTAGCAATAGCTAAGAGAGGAGTAATGAAAACACCACCCCAGTGCAGATTCCAAGGGTGCACTATCAAGGCGGTGCGTGAAATGAAATACTTGGGTGTGGTCCTGGATCAGAGTCTATCAGGGCTGCCACACCTGAGGCACCTTAGAACAAGGTGCACGATGATTCTCAATAGATTGAATGGCATGAGGTTAACGGGCAAAACCAAGAAGGCCATCTATCAGAGAGGAATTGAAAGAATTCTGACGTATGCAAGTGGGGCATGGTGGAATCCCACAGTCAGAATGAAGAAGGGGATAAACCAAATCCAAAGGTTGGCCCTACTAGGGATAACCGGTTGTTTTTGCACAACGTCAACCCTAGCACTATAAGTGCTGGCGGGGTGCGAGCCGGCAGACCTAGTAGTGGAAAGGGAGGCAGCAATGCACTGCCTAAGGTCAGGCGAGGACGCCTACCTTCTCGGTGCGCCGCATCGAGCCTCCGACATGGAGATGGAAAGCGTGGACTGGCGGATCCACCCTGCCGAGGAAATTTGCCCACCGTGGGACAAGGAGAAACCCACGGGAGTTGGGCATGAGCTGTTCACGGACGGCTCAAAGTTGAAGGGACAAGTGGGGGCAGGCTTCTGTGCGTTCTCGGACGGGAACGAAGCCACCGCAGGAAGCGTGAAATTATCGCAGAACGCTTCTGTCTTCCAGGCAGAACTTCTGGCGATAGAGACGGCACTCACCTGGGCACTCCCCAGGCGTAGTGACGAAAGAATAAAACTCTACTCGGACAGTGAGGCAGCACTGCAGGCTCTGAGTAGATTCAGGGGAAGAAACCCCATCGTCCAGAGGATCAAAACCCTCTTGAGGGCAGAGGGAGATGGGGCAGTTAGTTTCCACTGGGTACGAAGCCATGTCGGAATCCTAGGAAACGAAAGGGCAGATCAGCTGGCGAAGGCAGCCACGCTGAAAGAGACGGTCGACGTGCAATGCAGAACGCCGCGAAGGTGTACTCGCGCAGCATTAGCACGTCGGACCATGACCGAATGGCAGGTCAGATGGGACACGGGAGAGACAGGGCGGAAGACACACAGAGTGTTTCCGAGGGTCTCGACCAAACGAGCACAGACAAATAAGTTCCTGAATCAAGTACTCAGTGGCCATGGCATTAGCCCTGAATACCTAGGCAGATTTGCCATCAGGAACTGCACTTGTCCCTGTGGAAAGAGAACGGCAAGCATAGAACACTGCGTACTTGAATGCAGTGGCTTCGCCGAATGGAGAAACACACTGATCCCAGGTGTGCAAAGAACGCGAAGATTGGATCTGCTCATCCAATCTTCTGTTAACAGGAGGGGGATAATAGCCTTTGTAGAAAGGCTTACCCTCCAGCAACATACCATCTTCCCCAATCAAACGGGGACCGAAACGCAGGAGGTGAACGTGCACACCGAAAGCGATTCGGAAGATGAATGAGGGTAGAAGTCTGTGGGAAAGCAGACGAAGAGACCACCAATGTAAATAGTCTGTAAATAAATTTTTTGCTATCTCTTGATGTTGTAAGTTCCTAAGCATGAGGACAGTGCATACATGTGTGTATATGTTTTGAAAAAGAAAATAAAGGGAAATTATTCCCCAAAAAAAGTTCGAGGGCAAGGAATCTTCCAGTCAACGATAAAGTAAGAAACGACCTATCCCGCCAGACAGAGCGGGAACCCAGACAAGGTATTCTAGGTCGCCTGCCAGCACGTCACCACGGGCTGGTCTCTGGGCCATTGGGGTGGCCAGGGTCCGAACCGCGTCTCAAGGCAGGATAATTGTCGCAACATTTCAAAATAACATCCAAGGTGCTCAATAAGTCCCCGTGGAGCCAAGACAGATTGGCGGAACGGGACAATGAAATCAGTATATATTACCTATCATCCTGAGCCGTTGTAATACCTATCATCCTGAGCTCTAAAGCAAGCACTCTCGCTGTTAGTGTCACCTACCTATCATCCTGAGCTCTAAAGCAAGCACTCTCGCTGTTAGTGCCACATACCTATCATCCTGAGCCGTTGTAATACCTATCATCCTGAGCTCTAAAGCAAGCACTCTCGCTGTTGGTGCCACATACCTATCATCCTGAGCCGTTGTAATACCTATCATCCTGAGCTCTAAAGCAAGCACTTTCGCTGTTAGTGCCACATACCTATCATCCTGAGCCGTTGTAATACCTATCATCCTGAGCTCTAAAGCAAGCACTCTCGCTGTTAGTGCCACATACCTATCATCCTGAGCCGTTGTAATACCTATCATCCTGAGCTCTAAAGCAAGCACTCTCCCTGTTAGTGCCACATACCTATCACCCCGAGCCGTTGTAATACGTGGACGACCTGCCAGAACGTGTCCTCGTAAGTTCTCCAAAGTTTGGATACGTCGCCCCGGTGGCGCAGTGGTTTAAGCGGTGGCTTCTGATCATTCATCTGAGATGCGTCTGGGTTCGAATTTCGATGAAGCATGGATATTGTTTTTGTCTTACGGCACTAGCTCTTTTCCTTACCTGAAACCTGTGACCCCAAAAATAAGGACGGGCAACTGCTTATAGCCCATTGAGTTGCTCACGGTGGTCGTTAAACCTCCAATCAATAAAAAAGTCTGGATACAATGGATTGATTCACGACAGGGGCTCTGGCAACATTACTCTGCGTCTGGCAGGATTCCAACATTCCGATAATCCGACCACGTGTAAATATGTCGACTTGCCGTCTTTCTGACATAATGTTTTAATAAAAAAAGTTCTACTACATATTTGCGGAGTGCGATGACGACAAGAAATGTCACCTTTTGCATATTTACAGCTGTTTCTCAAATCCACGAATGTGCTGCTTCGCCTTTGTCAATTATCGTTCGCCACATCGTAATGCGTCATGATTTTCACTTTTGCATATTTCCACGTCCTCTATATTTTACTTCATTACCCTTCTTCCTTTCGTTTGTTTTAAAATGTGTTTTTTTAACTATGCTTAACTTTTGGATACTCGTGTACAGTGCTGGCAATGCTGTATCACTCTGCATAATTTCACTTTTGTTGCATAAAGTTTTGGAAAAGGGTATTGTAATTAACGTTTTAGAAAGTTTGTACGTACTTTTTACTTTTAATTGTACTTTATTATTTTGCATATTTCTGAACGTTTTTAGTTGTTTAATTAATCACATATCAATAACACGACCAACTTTTAACGCGAACATGTATTTCTGAATCCCTGTAATGTCCATGCTAACTAGGTTCGACTGTAGCAAAACGTAACAACTGTTGAAGACCAATGAAGCGCAGAAACAATTTTGGGTGCGTATCTTATCGTCTGAAAGAAATCAATTATGCTGCTGGAAGAGTGACAGCTGATTAAATTAGCATCTCCGTTTCGGAAAGTATGCTAAAAACAGAAGATGGCTTTTGCTCCTATTGAATGGCTTTTTTTCGAGAGCTTGTTGTTTGGCTCTTTTTTATTAATTAGTGATAATTTAATGTTAGCTTAAATTATGCGTGAATAATTCAGTTTGTGAACAGGCACATCCTCTCCGACTATCTCAGACAGGGCAGCAGGATTAAGTGAACGCATTAAAATCGCAAGCTGTTATTATCTAAGAACAAAGTCGGAAAATCGATATGTTTGCTGCTTTTTAACATTGTTAAAAGAGGAGAAGGAGCAGTACTGTTCATGAAATAAAAACTAACAACTTCGAACTAGTCGAGAAACGGATAAATCATAGAAAGCAATTACTGTACGTGTTTTAAGTCGCAGTTCACAAAAACTAATAATCTTTTCTTCTATCCGGTAACCTAAATAGAGAGCTTGTTTCATCGCATACACAAATGCGATGAAACAAGAGAAAAATCACAAAAATATCCGTTCGCACGTATTACATTTAGGAACAACGAAACATATTATTTGCGTATAATAATCGTGACATCTTTAAATTAATTTCAATAATCTTAGCGCGGAAGGAGTGTTTCATGATCACATTTTCTCATACGGAAGTTATTCACACAACACATTGAATTGCTTATCATGAAATAGCTGCAACGTCGAGTCGCTTTGAACATAACAGAAAATGCATTACATTATTAAAGCACAAATTCACATTACCTAACAGGAAATGCATTACATTATTAAATCACAAATTCACATTACCTAACAGGAAATACATTACATTATTAAAGCACAAATTCACATTACTTAACAGGAAATGTATTACATTATCAACGCACTAAAAATACTGAACACGGAAAGTGTCAATTCAGACATGAAGAATGTGATATTTTTAAAAAGATACACTGTGTGCGTTTCAAACATTACAAAACTAAGCAGATATAGACTGAGTGCCACTGATAGTATTGCTTTCCTTAAAGATATTCAAAATTTAAAATTGAGTAACGATCGTGTTACTGCACTACCGATTCAAAAAATCTTTCTTGATTTTTCTTAGTGCGTATTTTTTTTCATTTTACCTGAGATTTAGCAAGCATAACAAAAGCATTGAGACATTGACTGTGTACTTACAAAGGCCGTTTTATAAAAGCTGAGAGTAATTTTTTTTTGAGTTGGCAACAGTGTGAAGGGAAAAAGTAAACACGCAGGTGACTAACTGAATTAAGGAAGTATCTATGGCAACAGTTATTAGCCGTGGCAGACGAATCTGGCTTTGTTATTGGGCAGTTGTTTAAGGTATGTCTTCATTTCTCCATATAGCCATAGAAGTGAGTGATTCAGAGTTAAGAAGTGAAATGCGTTGTGCGATAAAATTTTGCTATCGTTTGGGTAAAACGGCTCCAGAAACAGTTGATTTAATGAAAAACGCTTACAAAGATAAATGTTTGGGAGAGTCAACGATTTTTAGATGGCACCATGATTTCAAAAAACGGCGTTTGTCGGCAGAACTCGCTCCCAGGCCTTATCGACCTTAAAGTGTTGTTACAGAGAGTATTGTTAACACTGTTAGGGCAATCCTGCAAGAAGATCGACAAATGACGTGTGGAAGACATAGCGGCAACAACTAATATTTCAAAAACGTCGGCATTCTACGCAACAAATTACTGCTGCATCTTGTGTGTTCCAGATGGGTACCTCATCACCTGACGAGAGAACGATTGCTAGCCAGAGTTCAGGTGTGTAATGAGTGAAAACAAATGATTGCAAAGGATCCAAACTTTCTAAACACAGTAATAACTACCGATTAAACATGTGTCCACTATTTCGCAGCCCTCTCATGAAGAGCGCAACAAGTGCGAGTGTGTGGAAACAAACTGGCTCGCCTTCTCCGAAAAAAGTCCGCCAAACCAAATCAACTGGGAAGGCGATGATGATAATTTTCTTTGATCATAAAGGTGTAGTCTACCAGCATGCCGTTCCTCCACAAATTACTGTCAATGCTGAGTATTACATTTCAGTTTTAAAGCGTTTGCGACGACACATATCGATTAAGTGATCGGAACTGGTGGGCAAGTAGACCCTACACCATGATAACGCCCACCCACATGTGGCTGCTTGTGTTCAACAGTTTCTTGCGAAATGCAGTATTGAAATCATGCCACAGTCTGCCTACAGTCCTGACCTCACCCCGTGCGATTTTTGGTTGTTTCCACCAATGAAGGAGAAGTTCCGTGGCGCAACATTCAACACAAATGCTGACGTTATTCAACCTGTACAGGGGTCACTGAAGCAGCTTCCACAAAATGCCTTCGCCACATGCTTTGAAAAGTGGACTGAACGATGGGACCGTTGCATATCGTCCGAGGGAAGATAATTTGAGAATGAATAACATATATTTTGGGGTACCTATATTTCTTCAATTTGTGTGATTTTACTCTCAGTTTTTATGAAACGGCCGTTGTACAAGTCAACATTTTCTTCTGCATTTCTTTTTTTCCTGTTTCTTCACCCCGCTTCTCTTAAAAATCCAACCTTTCCCTTCCGCATCGATGAATTTGCTGCTATTTCTTCGGTCGTCGCCATTTGTCGCCCTGCATCTTTCCCTTGTTCTAGCCAAGTCTGTTTTCTTCAAATTAGTGTCCTGTTGTGCAAGCAGAGATCTGAATTAGACACATTTCAGCTGCGACTACAGCTAAATCAATAAGAGCTTCATCATCATCCTAATAGCTTTTCTTATTTGTTTCTGCATATGCAGTTGGACCCCGATTATCCAGTCTGAATGGGCTGAATGATGCAAATTTGTAATGAGAAAAAGAAGGATACAAGCACTATAGATTCCATTCATTTCTAATTCAAATGGACATAACGGCGTTGTTAAGAAAGACAAAATTATGCAGCAAACAGAAGAAAGAAGAAACATTTATAATAATTCTGTAAATGAAACAATTTATTTTTAAAGAAATGAGTAACTGAGAAATACACTATATAATGAAAAGTATCAGGACACCACTCTTGAATAATAGATTTGCCTATATACGTCACGGTCCTGGCCCATACAGGTATAAAACGACGCACGTGACCAGTCAAAGATCATCAACGAGCACGAATAGTAGAATGGGCCATACGGCAGAGCTCAGTGACTTTCAGAATGAAAGAATCATAGAATGCCATCTTAGCAATAAGTCACTTCGGGAAATTTCTGCCTTGCTGCATCTGCCCCGATCAACTGTAAATGTTGTTATTGCGATGTGGAAACGCCTAGGAGCAACAAAAGCACAATCGCGACCTGGTAAGCCACATAAAATGACAGAGTGGGACCGTGAAGTGCTGAAGCCACTGGTGTGACAAAATGGTCTATCTTCTATAACGAAGTAAATTTCTCCGTCATTTTTATCCGCGCCAGGATTCGAACCCTGGTCCCTTCATTCCGGAATAAGTTGCTCTACCAATTGAGCTACGCGGACGTTTTATTCTGATTCCTATCTGCCTTTATGTCGTGTGCGTCCTTCTGGCAGGTACGTCACATCTCCTGGTACGTTACACTTCGAATGCAACACTCTCACCACCGAGTTTCATAATTCCTCTGGAAGCAAGGCCAGTATAGTAACTAAAGGGCATGGGTTTCCATGGCCGAGCAACTGCGCACAAGCCTAACGTCTGCGAGATCAACGTCAAGCGTCGGTTGGACTGGCGTAAAGTTCGGCGTCAGAGTGGACTCTGGAGTGGGGAAACACGCTTTACCGTCTGACAGTCCGACGGACGAGTCTGGGTGTAGAGGATGCTAAGTGAATGCTACCTGCCCGAGTGTGTTGTACCAATTGTAAATTTTGGTAGATCCTCTGGGGATGTGTTTCATGGTTTGGGCAAATTCCTCTAGTTCCAGTTCCCGTGAATCATAACGCTGCGGAATGTAATGGCATTCACGAAAGTTCTGTGCTTCCACCATTATGGGAACAGTTCGTTTTGCGGACGGGGGCATTGTTCTGTTTGTAAAGCTCTTTCCTTTACAAATAGAACAATGCCCCCGTCCACAAAACGAGGGTCCTGTAGGAATAGTTTGATGATATGGGTGTGGAAGAAATTGACTGGTCTACACAGAGCCCCAATCTCAGCTCCATGAAACACCTTTGGGAGGAACTGGGACGCCCACTGCGAGCCAGGTCGAATCGCTCGACGTAGGTGATCGACCTGACTTATGCTCTTGCAGCAGAATGGAAAGCAATTCCCGCAACAACGTACCTAAATCTAATGGAAAATCTTCCCAGCAGAGTGGAGACTGTAATTGGAGCAAAGGGTGGACTAACTCGATATTGGTTCTTTTCCTATTACAGGAAGTTTGTGGATAGGGAAGTGTTCGGATACTTTTTATCAGAATGTTGTTTTTAACATCTCAAAATCTTCCGCATCTCCAGAGCAGAACATATTCACCTGTCGCGAGGAGTGCTGGAATTAGGAGACAGGAGTTTGGGAGTTCGTGGTCTAAAATTCTTTTCAAAAAAAAACCAAAAAAACTTTGTAATTTTTCCATCGAACAATGGCAAAGTAACCCAGGAAAGTATTAAATTATCCCATTTGTGTCCCCAGAGATGTTTTGCGCCCCTTCATCATTACTGATGCTTAATATTAACAGTTAATGCTTCACCCTTTGGTGATTAGTGTAAGCAAGTGCAATTTCCAGAGCCTTTCACTCTCTCACAGTTATTTAATTTTATTTGCTTTCTCTCTGCTGTTGTTAATCGACTTTTGTGTCCATAAATGATTCACAAGTTTTGTAGTGTCATAATCAGTAAGCTCTTGTTGTTCATATTTATCCATACATTTGAATACGTCTCCATTACCCTTATTTTCTTAGATTGATATCAGTTTCGATAAAGAAAAAAAAAACCGTAGTTGTGTTTTACTGTTTCTTCGAAGGATCGATTTCATTTTACTCTGTTTATCTGTTCTGTAAGTAGCTTTCTCTCTTCATTACTTTACATTTCTTGTTTGTTTAGGGGGAGGAAGGGGATTAACGATTCCCATGAGCCTCTAAAGCATTGACAATCTTTAATTCAGAGAAACTAGAAACAGGGGGAGGGGGGACCTAACGGAGGAAGTGCAAGCACAACACTCGTGCCATATCCGGAATTCGAACCTGTACTTAGCAGTATTCGAAGTCAAACACCCACACCCTAAACCACTCGACCACCCAGGAATTTATTTTTCTGTCATTCTTACACAATCCAGTAAATATAATCTTGTCTTTTCAATTTTTGCATTATACACCGAACAACAATGAATTAGAGACTATAACGAATAAATTTGTCCGTCATTTTTATCCGCGCCAGGATTCGAACCCGGGTCCCCTCATTCCGGAATAAGTTGCTCTACCAATTGAGCTACGCGGACGTTTATTCTGATTGCTATGTGCCTTTGTGTCGTGTGCGTCCTGCTGGCAGGTACGTCACATCTCCTGGTACGTTACATCATCTCCCCCTTATTTTCTTTTTTTTTTCGAAGTGCTGGGTAAGAGATTCTCTGAATTTTTCCTATCTCGCGGTGTGGAAAGAACATCACACCAATGCGAGATTTTGAACGGTCGGGTCATCCGGATAGTTCGGGCGCCATTATAACGAAGTGAATTTCTCCGTCATTTCTGTCCACGCCAGGATTCGAACCCGGATCCCCTCATTCCGGAACAAGTCACTCTACCAATTGAGCTACGCGGACGTTTATTCTGATTGCTATGTGCCTTTATGTAGTGTGCGTCCTGCTGGCAGGTACGTCACATCTCCTGGTACGTTACAAGACAGCTGGCGTTATGCAAATATGGTGCTGTGGGCGGCCCTGTAAACGGAAACGACATGATGTATGCAGCAATCCGACAATATAAGGAGGGATGCGACGGGAATCAGTAAGAGTCGAACGCAGTATGGGTAAGACGAAGGGTCTAAGCGCATTTGATCGTGGGCAAACTGTCGGGGCCCGACGAATGGGTCACTCCATTTCGGAAGTCGTGCAGGCACTGATATTTTCACGAGCCACTGTGTCACGGGTTCACCGTGAGTACATCGAATCCGGTAAAACCATCCCTGCAAGGGCCAACTGCAGTGGACAACAGCGTGTGGATGAGCGGGGTCATCGTCGGCTAGCTCGCATTGTAACAGAGGATAGACGGGCCACAGTGCAAGAAATCACTCGGCAATTTAACGCTGGTGCACAAAAACGTGTAAGCAGCCACACCATCCAGAACCATCTCCTCGCTATGGGGTACAGAAGCCATCGTTCCACGAGGGTACCGCTGCTGACCGCACATCACAGGGTGCAAAGATTAGCATGAGCGCGGGAACATCGCCACTGGGCCCTAGACATGTGGGAAAATGTTGCCTGGACTGATGAGTCGATATTCACGTTGGTACATGCGGATGGCAGAATACGAGTACGGCACAAACCACATGAAGTGATGGATCGTTCTTGCCAGCAGGATACTCTTCAAGCTGGTGGGGGTGGCATTCTCGTCTGGGGACTGATTACGTGGACTGCAATGGGACCCCTGGTACGTGTGATGTCGTCCCTCACAGGTCAACGTTACCGGGATATCCTGGACGACCATTTGCTCCCGTTTGTGCGTCTTCAGCATCCCACTGGAAACCTCATCCTGCAAAAAGACAATGCACCGTGCAATCGCTCTCAAATTGTACCCGAATGGCTGGATGAACATTCCACCGACGTGACCTCGCTTCCTTGGCCAGCTACGTCACCTGACCTCAGTCCCATCGAGCACATCTGGGATGCCATCGAGAGAGATGTTCGAAGCTCTGACCGCCCTCCATTAAATCTTCGTGAACTGTGGGAGCTTGTTCAGTGGTCGTGGATTCGTAAAACTTCCCAGTATCCGATGTCTTGTCTGGTCTATGCCGAGACGAATCGCGGCCGTCATCAGGGCGAAAGGTGGTGCTACACGTTACTAGATAAGTATCTCTAATTCAATTGCTCTTCAGTGTAATTCCTACAAGGGATATCAGAAGCTTGCTGGGAGATTTTATTTCAGTGGTTTAGTGAAGGTGATGTTTACAAACTGCATAGAACTTCAGTAATTACAATGGTTTCCGGAAACAACATACTGCAGTTCACAATGCACATCATTTGACATCCCTCTTGACGCGAATCTTTCTACATTTGATGCAATCCATGCAGTCACACCACAGAAAGCTTGCACGTTTTATGAGTGTGTGTGTTAAGAACAGGGATTGCGAAGCTACTTTTTACAAGTAGCTAGCTAATGCTACAATTACATTCTTGAAAAAGGAGCTTCCTATACCTACAGCTCCTTTTCCTGAAAAGTAACTAGTAACACTGCTTTTTTACGCGTTCCTACCGTAAGTTGAAGAGGGGTATGTGCTCCAACTTTGTCCGTCTGACCGCACGATAACTCGTGTAAAAATGGTTCCATTTCCATGCAATTTTAGTATGTTGTAGGGGATAACCTGGGGACGAACCCTGTTAAAAATGGACGAAATGGGGTTAAAGGTTAGGACATAGGAGCGGGATCCATTCCATTGCTTTATGCGTCATAACGTGCGTAAAAATCGTTCTATTTCGATGAAATTTTAGTATGTGGTGGGGAACCACTTGGGGACGAACCCTTCTGAATGGGAGAAATGGGGTCAGGACATAGGAGAGGGATCCATTACATTGCCCTTATGCATCATAACTTGCGTAAAAATGGTTCGGTTTCGATGAAATTTTAGTATGTGGTAGGGGACGACTGCGGACGAACCCTGTTGAAAATGCGCGAAATGAGGTCAAAGGTCAGGACATATGAGCGAGATTTATTCTATAACCATTATCCTCATAACTTGAGTAATGATTTCTGGTATGTTGGAAAGCGTATCAAAATCAATGCATTGCATGATTTTACTAACTCGTTTTTCTGTTCCTTGGCATCCAGTCTAATATTTCAGTTGTCCATCAGTGGTCCGTTCTTCTAGCAATATATCCAGCCCATTTCTGTTTCAGGGATTTAACTCTAATCGTGATGTCTTCCACTCTTGCCATTTTGCTGATCCACGAGTTTTTCTTCCTATCTTTTCTGGTTACATCAAGCATGCATCTTCCAAGCTCCTTTCAAATGTTTCAGCCTTATTTTCCCTCTATCTTCCAAGCTCTTTTTCAGCCTCCTTTCAGACGTTTTCAGTCTATTTTAGTTAAAGTCCACCATGTCTCTGCTCCATACGTAAGAACTTGAAGGATGCATTGATTAAACATTTTATTTTTAAGGCGTGATGGTAAATTGCCTTGATAATTGTACCGTTTCTTCCAGATACTCTCCAACCAAGTTTCATGTGGCGATTAATTTCTTCATCAATGTACATCTCGCTTGGTATCTGTTACCAAAGTAAACATGGTATCGATTACCTCAAGATTTCCCCCGTCAATTGCTAAATTTTAATTTCCTGTATAAGCATTGTACATCACTTTTGTTTTCCTAAAGATCTTTCCCAATCCCACTTCTTTATTCTCGTTAGCAAGACCTTGGATCATACTCTGCAGCGCTAAATGGGTAGTTGCAAAAATGAACTATGTTATCAGCAAAACGAAGGTCAGTTACCATTGTCTTCCCAGTGTGTGTTTGTGTGTTAGAAGGCAAAAGGGTATAAATAAAAAAAAAACGACGAACTGTTTTTTTTTTTTTTTTTTTTGGAGGTTTAACGACCACCGTGACCAACTCAATGGGCTATAAGCAGTCGCCCGTCCCTAATTTAGGGTTACTGGTTCCAGGGAAGGGAGAGAGCCAGTGCCGTAAGACAAAAACAACACCCATGCCTCACCGGGATTCTAACCCGGAACCCTTTCGGACGAATGATCAGAGGCCATCGCTTAGACCACTGCGCCACCGGGGCGGGGACTAACGGTTTGTCTAATTTTCACAGTGTAAGTCAAGTCAAGTGTATACAGGTCATACTGAGCAATTGTTGCAGCCACTGGCGCTTTAGTTAATCTGGAAATGGTACGTGATTTGAAGAATGCATTTTTCGTTTTTTTTTTTTTAAGTTACGCGATTGGTGGCTTAATTTTCTGCCACAAGCTGTTTTATTTTGTAGCTTGCTATTACTACAACTACATTTTTCTATTTTAAGCGAGAAATGCTGCACTAAAAGTAAATCACCTTCCGATAACCGATTGAAAAACAACAAAATCTGATTCAGATTAATTTGACTGTGATGTCTGATTTTACATTAATACGCAGTAAGTATTTCCCGAGCCGCCCGGTGGCGCAGTGATCTAAGCGATGGCCTCTGATCATTCGTCCAAAAGGTGTCCGGGTTTGAATCCCGATGAGGCACGGATGTTGTGTTTGTCTTACGGCACTGGCTCTCTCACTTCCCTGGAACCAGTGACCCTAAATTCGGGACTGGCGACTGCTTATAGCCCATTGAGTTGTTCACGGCGGTCGTTAAACCTTCAATCAAGAAAAAAAAAGTAAAGGAATATTTACTGTTTACAGTTGGAGGAAACTTGTGCGTTTGTTTCGTTTAACATGAGGAAATCTTTTAGTCCCTTTCCCAAGCGGCTAGAGTCTTTGAGACATCACGGTTTTAGGGAACGAATGGTACAAAAAAAAAATCTAAAATATTCAGAAACCATGTAGGAAGCATTGCACGCCGTGTCCGAAGTGCAATAGTGGTCGACCTTTTCTCTCCGGCATAATGCAATTTTATTCAAGTGTCCGTAAGAAAAATTGGCTAGGAAGTTTTAAGAACAAATTTTTGTCCCAGTTGATTACCAATCAGATTTTATGCCACTGCTTAAGTGATTTTGTTTTAAACCAAATCTGACTGAATTGTGGGGCTCCAAATAAATACTATTTTTTGTGTTTTTAGAAAAATAATATCCGATAACGGGAACAGATATTTTCTTGAAACACAATTATGGCTTTTCCTGAATTTTATTCTCTCACATTGCGCAGAGTGTCCCGTATATCTTGACACCATGTAAAGAGGCAATTAAATGATGGTTAGGTACATTGAAAGTGCAAACAATTTTAACTGGATATTTATTGTTCCACGAAAAAACATTTACATTAACTTATAAAGAACTGAAATGAAATTATATAGAAAAACATAGTATTCTTAAGTTGATGTCCAACCTGGTCACTCGCGATTAGTAATCGGTACATTGTTCATAAACGTTTAGTGTGTGAGCTATAAATTTCAAATTTATTAGTGCATCGCCTAATGTTAGCTTTTTTGTTTTGTAGTTCCTCTCGGTTTGCAGGTCTGTTCCGGTAAATCTCACTTTTCATGTATCTTCAAAGAAAACTGTCTGGTACTGATACGTCTGTGGAACGTGGTTGCAATGTGACATATTTCCTATGCGATATGACTTTGTTTGGGAAGTTCTCTTTCAGAAAGCTCACGCAGATGCGAACATTGTGGTTTGTTGCCTCTTCCTGTTGGAATCATATTATTACAATCCACATCCAGTCTCTAAAATTCTAAGATGAAGAACTTCGCAATACATGGAGATATTGATGTACTGTTACTGCTGCATATCCATTCTCAAAGAAGTACAGGCTGAAACACATTCTGATTATACCGCATACCAAACTAATACTTTCTGAGAGTGCAAAGATATGTCGCGCATTTCCTGTGGGTTAACAGTAGCCAGAACCGACAGTTTTGTTTGTTTACATATCCACTGTAATGAGTGTGAGCTTTACCGTTCATACACAAGTTTCAAATTACAGATGTACCATTTTCGCAGATACTGAGAAACTTCTGCCATAATTCCATTCTCTGTCCCATACCTTGTACCTTGAGTTGCTGCGCAATCTGAATTTTACACGAAAGAAAGTGAAATTCCCATTTTAGTACTCTGTAGACGGAGGAGCAGCTTACTGTAGTTTCACTGGGAAAAGGACGAACAGATTGGGAGGAAGGGGGCATCTTTGATTGCAGCGCCAGTTACTGATATGGTGGAAACTGTCTTCGCTGTTGCTTTCCAGATATGTTGTTTTGGATTAAGTGCTCCATCTGTGCCAGATCTCTCAACCAATTAGAAGATTGTGCGTTAATGTGTGCGCCATCTGTTTATATGAGTGAGTGTCTGCCGATATACAACCTTTCATTCGGACTTACATGGCCGAGGTCAAGATACCAGACTTGTTCAGCCTATCTTCTGCTCTTGCCTACAGAAGGTAGAAATGTACTGGTGAACTGATAAGAATTCTCCGTCAGGTCCATAAACAAAAGCTTTCATAAGTTCTGATACTGTTGCAATAACTCTTCAAAATTGACGTGCTTCAGTTTTCGATGGCACAGCTTCATCCTTTGGCAGCATAAAATCAAGGAATCCACTGTATAGCAGCGGTTTGAGTTCAGCAAGCTGATTTGTTATGCCAGTCAGAAATGGTGGAATAACTATTGAGTGTGAAGAATGGGGCAGTGATTGAAGTTTTAATGATACAGGATTGCTCTGGCCAATATTAATGAGCATATGGTCGGAATCAGCAGGTATTTTTTACCACTATACAGCGTGTTCACAAAAGGTCTCGTCAATCTGTTTCTTCTCAGGGTTCTTAAACATTTTATTCTCGATCACCATGAGCAACTTTAAGAACTATAACCAACTGTTAGTGCATGCTGGTTCAATGGAAGGGAGTGGGCCAGCGTCGTGGGAGAAACATACCACCCATTCCTCATCCGGGACACGAAACCGGGATCATCTCGAGAGACTAGGCAGAAATTTGATCCTCTAACCACTTGGTCTCCGGGCCGTGACAAACTTTTGAAACATGTTCTACTGCGCATAGTGCTGAAAAGTGTTCCAATTAACACGGGGTAAAAATTCTCCTTTCCAAGTTAAAACATATTTATAGGGTACAAGGAAGAAAGACTGCGAAGTTAATTAGTTTTTGTTTCAGTTATCGAAGCATACTGTAAATGATCGATGATAGCAGTCATGCGTCTCTATATCAGAGCAACTGTTCAAAATGGGTTCCGTAAGTAGCAAAAAAGACACACAACGCGTCTTCTTATTGACTGTCAAACACATTCTAAAAAATACTAAAATGTTCTGAAATCCTTGTTATCCATCCACTATCCATTCAGGAGGGCTTGTATATTTGGGACCGGGGTAGCGAAAACATTAGACTTAAGGTATCCCCATAAGGCGAAATCCAGCTAGATTCCGCCTTATGGGGATACCTTAAGTACTCTATAAATATGTACTCTATAAATATGTACTCTATAAATATGTACTCTATAATATTTCAGTCATACGTATCATATTTATTGTACTCTATAAATATGTTTTAATTGAAATCTGGAGAAGGTACAGGTCATCCTCTATCAAATCAACGGCAGGATACGTATGACTGAAATGTTCTTGATTATTGAGGCTAAAATGAGTTAAAGCCCCGTTAAGCATGAGTCACATGAGAGGGCATTGACTTAATGTCCTCTAATGCGAAAAAAATCAGTAGATTCAAATCTAGAGGGCGCGAAAGTTATGCAGTTGGTCTACGTCTATCACTCCAACTGTCAGGATGCGTACGACTGAGATGTTCTCGAGAAGTGAGGCTAAATATGCTGGTGCCTGGGATTATTTCGGAAGACTAGAGCCAGAAATCAGATCCTCTGACCAGAAACCAAATGCATGAACGACATAACACGGAGTGTTGCTAATCAGACGTCATGCAAGTAGTTCCGACTTCAAGAAATAAGTGTGTTCCTGGTCAATGAGCTTTGGTGGCAGGAAACCACATGAAACTTCAGCTGTGTTCAGACTCGGTTGTTTCATGGTGATTTCTCGTGCCTACTGGTGAATATATTATAAATATTCACAATGTAATCTTTTGTAAACGCGATCAATCAGTGAGCAGCACACAATGAGAATTAAAAACAATAACAAAAAAACAAAAAACAAAAAAACAAAAAACAGGTGCAATGCACTGTACCGAAGCCATCACAGAAAACACGACTCGTGGATAAAAATCATTTGGTACTAGTCTTCTATCGCTGTACGTGATATTGGCAGAGTCATTCCTCGCGAAAAATTTTCCACAATGTTGAATGTGAAACACCTACATCCGCTACTAAAGCGCTCCTTTGCCATCCCTGTAGATGAATGTTAAGAGCCGTTTTTTCTGGCTTGTCATCTGTGATGTCTCAGTTTGAGTTCCGGACTAAGCCTGGGTACTGCGTTTACCTTACGGCTCTTTTCCTTCTTTAGAATCAGTGGCACTAAATTAGAAACGTGAGACTACTTATAGCCTGAAGAATTGCTCGTGGTGCCCGTTAAACTTGAGAACAAAAGAAAAAAAGAAGAGGTAGCCCCGAGATCCTCCGTGACCATGACCATACTTATTCCTCCAAAGAAGTTGCTCAGACATGTCTCATGTCGAGTCTTCAGATAAAAAGTGTCATGTCTCTGAGAGACTTCGACGGATGGCTGCCAAAGTGTCCTCGGCTGAACCCTGTCGTTGCGAAAAAGTTATCATGTGGGGACACTGGTCTTCCCAACTCTTTCCTTTCTCTCGTTCATAAATTAAATGAATGTCTCACAATTTCTGCATTGGAGTCACAGTTAAGGCTACAAAAAACACGTGGGTTGACAATAACAACAATGGCTATCGATTCGCTTGCAAGTAACTTCCGAACAACTGATTACCAGAACAACTATCGACTCACTTTATGCAGATTACCTCACGGACGAATGATGGGATTTTGTCCAACATTTAGATGCAAGAAGTATGCTGTCAAGCATACAAATGATGCAGAGTTATCTAGTATCCTGCTAGGTAAATTTGTGTAACTTCTTATAAGCTTCCGAGTTTGCACTCTCAAAATGTACTTATACTTGGTAGAGAAGAGTTTTGGCTTAATGTTCGAAGGGACGTTTTTGACTACTATGCGCAGTACAACACTTTTTCATGGTGCCCTTCATTCTCACTGAGACCGTGTGCATCACATTTTAGAGGCAATGATGATGATTGTCTGTTAGAATCCACAGTGAATTCGATAGTCTAACACCTGATAGGCTGCACCTGTCACTACGCCCACGATTAATTTAAATTTTCCCCCTCTTGTGCTTTTTTCTTTCCGTCCTCACTAAGTGCCTGACTACCCCCGCATGCACATAGAGGCGTCCTAATAAATATTTTTCATTAATCTAGGAATACCAATAGTGGAATAGTTTCCGCAGTTAAAAAGCTCGGTCATCGCGCCCTAGCAACCAAACTTCTTAAAGAAGTGAGAAAAAGCGTAACGGCCATTTGGTTTACATCGTTATTTTAGCTTGTTCTTAAAAAAAAAAGAAAGAAACGAAGACACAAACTTAGAAAAGTGGAAGAACTAGGGACATTAGTTTTCAGCGTACTTGAATAGGTATCAGTGAAGTTTTTTCGGCAGCACTGATGGCCGAGTGCATTGAGTCCTTTGCTTCTGACTAATCGTCCGAGATGGGCCTGGATTGTTGTCTCGGATAAGGCACGGGTGTTGTGCTTACTTGAGGACGCTAGCTCTGTCTCTTCCTTGAAACTACTAGCCCAAATTAAGTTCTGGCGGCTGCTTATAACCCAAAGAGGAGCTCATGGTGGGGTAGTTAAACTCAAAATAAATAATAAGTTTCCACTGTGCCCGAATGATCAGATGTGCAAAGTTCTGCTTAATCGACTGATATGATCTCGAGCTCGAGTTTTCGAGGCGTCATGGGTGGATTAAGAGCAGCTCCTACGAAGCAGGTTGTTTACCTTTCCTGAAACCAGTGGCTCTAAATAAGGGATGTGTCGCTAATTATAGCTTTAGATGCACATGTGAGTCTTTATACTTCGAAAAAAACAACAAATAAACAAAAAGCTTGTAAGAGAGCTCGGGGTTTGATTTTGGCAAGCATTTCAACTTTGCTACTTGGGTTTGCTGAAGCAAGTTTAGTTTAAAGTGCATATGTTAAACCGAAAGCAGCAATGAAAAATAAAGTTTTCAAATTTTCTTTCCTTCATTTTTTTTTTTTTCGCTGGAGGTTTTTTTATTATTGGAGGTTTAACGACCACCGTGAGCAACTCAGTGGGCTATATATCCTTAATTTAGGGCCACTGGTTCCAGGGAAAGGGGAGAGCCAGTGCGTAAAACAAACACAGCATTAATGATTCACGGGATTCGAACCGGGACCCGCCGCCCCGGTGGCGCAGTGGTCTAAGCGATGGCTTCTGATCATTCGTCCAAAAGGGGTCCGGGTTCGAATCCCGGTGACGCATGGATGTTGTGTTTGTCTTACGGCACTGGTTCTCTCCTTCACTGGAACCAGTGACTCTAAATTAGGGACGGGCAACTGCTTATAGGCGATTGAGTTGCTCACGGTAGTCGTTAAACCTCCAATCAAAAAAAAAAAAAAATAACCCGGTCCCCTTTCGGACAAATGATCATAAGCCATCGCTTAGACCACTGTAACACAGGGGCGGCCATTGGAAGTTTAAGGACCACCGTGAGCACCTCACTGAGCTATAAGCAGTCACCCGTCCGTAATTTAGGGCCACTGGTTTCAGGGAAGGGAGAGAGCCAGTGCCGTAAGACAAACACAACATCCATGACTCACCGGGATTCGAACCCGGACCGGACCCCTTTTGGACGAATGATCAGAAGCCATCGCTTAGGCCACTGCATCATCAGGACGGCATAAAGTTTTCTTATATGAAACATACTTTCTTTTATTGGAATTTTTTGAAATTTCCTTATTCAGAAGTTTTTTCTAAGCATTTAAATTCCTCTCTGCCGAAGTTATGATACACTTTTAATTTAAATTAAATCCGCTGGGCGATCACATTCAAAAGCGATTAAATGTTTTGCAACTGAAAGAATCTAGCTGATCTCAGTGGAATCGGTATGACTCTTTGTCCCATTCCTCGAGTTTCAACATTAATATCAGTAATAATAATAATCACTACTATTCATAATAATAATAATTAAAAATAAAAATCTTTCCACTATTGTCTGGACACAGAGAAAATACTGATCATTGTTGATATGGGTAATCGAGGCCTTCTCCGAGAGTACGTCACTGCAAATGCTGTTGTCGTAGTACTGACTCACTCCTGGCAAGCGAAGATCACGAAGCCGAAAGAACAACTATTCCGTTGATAAGCATTTTTGGCAGTTCCCTACGGTTTTTCGATTGTTGTCCGTAACTTGATTGATAACAGTGCTCAATGAGTCACGTGGTCATCGGTCAGTTCTACTAGGTAGTCTCTGCGTTTAGAAAGTAATCGTTTATTTTTGACGGTAATGGTAATAAATTCACTGAAAAAACATGTAAGTATCCTTGTCTAAAACGTATGTTTTTTTGTAACTCAGCTAAATGGACCAGTATTTGTTTCATGTCGAATCCACTAGATGTTCCTTCTTTTTCATGTGACGTATGCTGAATTAGAAGATTTAATTCTAGCATTTTTATCTTTATCAGAAATCTTGCTTATTGTAATGTTTTGAAATGAATCGATTTTCCAAGATAGGCTGTTATCTCATGACGACAGAGAGATCAAAAGACAAAGATTTCTCACGGAGGGGTTCGAGTAAATATCAGACACAGTATTTATTCAACGATTGTTGATCTCTGAAGTAGCTTTACTATAAGGACGAAGACTCTCCTTGGCTAGAAAACCTATAACAGGGAATTAAAAAACGTAAGTCTGGCGTTGATGAAAATTCTTTTGTTTAAATGTGCATTTTTTACACGTACGCATAAGGTGCACAACATGCTATGTATTGTATTTAAGTATTGTGAGCATAATGAAACAGAAAAAATTTAGAGAACTGACAATGGATGAGTCACAGACTTGTTCTTGGATTCCGCTTTTCTTAACTGGAGCAAGAAGTTTTTAAATAAGCCGTGGCTTAAGCGATGGCTTCTGATCATTCGTCCGAGATGGGTCCGGGTTCGAATCCCGGTGAGGCATGGATATTGTTTGTCTTACGGCTCTGGTTCTCTCCCTTCCCTAGAACCAGTGACCCTAAATTAGGGACGGGCGACTGCTCATAGACCATTGAGTTGCTCACGGTTGTCGTTAAACCTCCAATCAAAAAAAAAAAAAAAAAAGAAACAGAGCTTTCTTCTGAAAATTCGTCCAATGAGTGGAGTGGCCATTTTATTTGGTAAACACTACGGAAGTAAACCGTTTCAATCAATGTAACAGTTTCAGTAAGTAACTAGAAAAGGGAAATTCCAAGGACAAGTTGATCTTAACATAATCTTCCTACATAACAAAATTGTGGAGTTAGCTATCTGCAAAACTGAAACGCCGCCCCGGTGGCGCAGTGGTTTAAGCAATAATGGCCTCTGACCATTCGTCCGAAAGGGACCCGGGTTCGAATCCCGGTGATGTATGAATGTTGTGTTTATCTTACGGCACTGGCTCTCTCCTTTCCCTGGAACCAGTGACCCTAAATTAGGGACGGGAGACCGCTTTTAGCCCATTGAGTTACTCACGGTGGTTGTTAAACCTCCAATAAAAAAACTTCTCCTGAGCTCAGTTTCGTTAAGATAAGGTCTCCCCTGTTCCTCCGCTTCTGGGTGACACAAAAATTTTCGTCCAATTATATTTTTACATATATTGAATTCACGCTGTGGTGTTTTCTAGTTTTAATTAGACTGAATCTGTGAAATAAAGAACTGATTTAGCATATTTAAATTATTTTATACTTGTAATACAAGTGTTCAAAATCCCTTACGCACAATTCGTAAACAAAAATGGCCGCCCCGGTGGCGCAGTGGTCTAAGGCGCTGGCCTTTGATCATTCGTCCGTAAGGGGTCCGGGTTCAAATCCCGGTCAGGCATGGATGTTGTGTTTGTCTTACGGCACTGGCTCTCTCCCTTCCCTGGAGCCAGTGACCCTAAATTAGGGACGGGCGACTGCTTATAGCCCATTGAGTTGCTCACGGTGGTCGTCAAAAAAAAAAAAAAAAAAAATGTGATTTCCGTGTTTTTGCTATCTCTAAGTATTCCTTTTCATCAGCATAACATGAAGGTTCAATTAATAAAGCTGCTACTCAATGTATAGTTAGTCGTTAGTCCACCCAGCTTTTTCTTTTTTCTTATTTCTTCTTCTTTTTTTTTTTTTTAAGTTAGATACCAGTTTCTAGTTCTGGAAAAAAAAAAATTCGAAAATATGCTATGCAAGCTTTTCGTGATTCCGCAATGCAAACATGCTCCAGAGGTTGTGTGGGGCTGATCATCTGACTTCTACGTTTAAGTTCGAATTTTGAGGCACATCATGTATGATACACATATTACCGGCACTGATTCTCTCTTCTTTCTGGAATCAGTTGCTCTAAATTTGAGATGGATGGACTTGTACGCCGCTCGGCGATGCAGTGGTCCTAGCTCTGGATTCTGACTGTTTGTCCGGTTGAGTCCTGGATGAGGCATGGGCTGTGTGTGTCTTACAACACTGGCTTTTTTCCCTTCCCTGGAACCAACGTCCCTAAATTAGGGACAGGAAACTGATTTGTATCCCTAAGAAATGCTCACGGTGAACGTTAAACACCGAAGCAAAGAACTTGTAGCCATAAATGTGCACGGGGTCGTTAAAATCGAAAAAAACAAAAATCCAGTAATTGAAGTCCATTTCATTGTCGAATGTTCGAGTCCCTAAAGTCAAAAGCCTCTGTTTCATTCATGGATTATAGAGATTGCAGACTCCCTGGAATTTTGCGATTCCCGAAAGAAAGTTGCTGTAATACGGAAGATAGCAGTTGGCATGATGAAAATTCGTGTGCATTTTATTCCCTACTCCGAAGAATATGCTTTGAAGCCAGTCTTTGTTCAAAACTGACAAACTGCTTTGCATGTCGTTTGTTGTCAATCTTCTTTTCCGGCGTGTCCTGTGTTTGGCGCTTTATAATTACGAGTAGTGCATAGGTACATGTATCATTCACTCTTCAATAACAAAAAACTATAAAACTGGGAAAAAAACTTAAGAACGTATCTCCGGTTTGTCAAAACCACTCAAAAATATCCCATTGATGCCTGTTTTTATTGAATTCAAAGTCCAATATTGTATTTTTAGTTCCACGCTTTTAAGTCATGAATAATGAATTTTGAAACAAAATTTTCAAGCGGCTTTATTTCAAAACGGAAATCATATGACCGTTTTCATTCTGATTTGCGAGAAAACGCTGCTCGAGAGCGAACTGCGTGATTGCGTGGGTCAAACGCATTCGGATTTTATGCCTGACCAACAACATATACTAATCCTAGTCTGAAGCAGGAACCAGTTTTCTAAGATTCGCAGTGAGTAGAACTCTGCGTGGTTCTCTTGAACGAGGATACGTTCATGTAAGAAGACCGGAACATGTACGTTTTACTCGAAACGAATACTGCAAATATTAGAAAACTAGTTCCTGCTTCAGATTAGCATTAGTATATATGTTGTTGGTCAGACATAAAATCCGAATGAGTTTGACACACCTATTGAGATGACGTCCGTGTTTTGAATTTTAACGTTTGTTACCCTGGAGTCGATGGTGCTGGCATCAAATCGTATTCATTTCAACATCCGAACGAAATACTTGGCGAAAAAATGGCTAAAGTGTTGTCAGTCATAGTATGGTAAACTTGTGGGACAAATTATTTTTGAAGAACAGGGTCTGCCTGACTTGTTCTTTTGTTTAATAGCTCACTCGCGTGGCCCATATTGCAAAAAAGAATTCTCCAATTGTGCTTCTCACTGTGAGTATCAAAATTGGACATATTATTTAGGTGTGCAGAAATCGGTCATGAGCTGAAAAACTCTGTGCCATTTATTTTTTTGACAATTTAAGTGAAGCGTGTAATGAATCATGTAAAAAAAAAAAGTTTCAATGAACAAGTTTTTGTATTAACCATTTTCGCACGTTTGTGAATAGTGGCTGAGAAGATTCCAAGTTTCTCGGTCAGGTGAGTACTGATTTTTTTTTTATGAGACGATTAGGAAATGTCTCTTTATCCTCAAGGGGACTTAAAAAAAGGCAGAAGGTAGCAGCACCTCTGTGATGTGAGGAAAAGCGATATTTCAGTTGACTGCAATTATACTCCTGTGAAGAAAATCAGTTTTCCCCTTTGACGCTTCTGAGGACAAAAGGAGTGCCTTTTAACAAGCCAAGTCCCTTTATGGGGGAAAAAAGGGAATCCTGTGATCCCAGTGGGTCGTAAAATTGTCCTTAGTAATAATGCTTCTGTGTCTGTACTTGATGATCCTCGTATTAGAGATTTAACCCTGATTCGGTCGCCAATCTGGTGGCGCAGTAAAGCGATGGCTTATGACCATTCGTCCGGGAGGGGTCCAGTTTCGAATCCCGGTGAGGCATAGATGTTGTGTTTGTCTTACGACACTGGCTCTCTCTTCCCTGGAACCAATGGACCTAAATTAGGGACGGGCGACTGATTATAGTAAACCTTCAATCAATCTAATTCGGTCGAGTGCAGAAGATTTATCTTGTGACTCCAGAGTTGGCCGCCCTGGTGGCGCAGTGGTCTAAGGCGCTGGCCTCTGATCATTCGTCCGTAAGGGGTCCGGGTTCGAATCCCGGTCAGGCATGGATGTTGTTTGTCTTACGGCACTGGTTTTCTCCCTTCCCTGGAACCAGTGACCCTAAATTAGGGACGGGCGACTGCTTATAGCCCATTGAGTTGCTCACGGTAATCGTTAAACCTCCAATAAAAAAAAAAAAAAAAAAAAAAGACTCCAGAGTTGCGGCAAAGTGCCTGCACCACTTTCCGTTCAAGTTTGGCACTGTTGGTACCTCCAGCGAGAGTATTTTGAAGTTTGTTATGAAGTGATGGACGGTCGTAATACCATGTACGCAGAACAGCGTGGGAATAAAAATATATTTGACCTTTGTGCATGCGAATTTTTTGAAAACTTGCTGCAAGGGCTAACTTTTCGAACTTTGCATTGGTGATTGACGTGATGGGAGTTCTTTAAGACTGTTTACGTTAAAACTGTGCCAAGGCAAGTGGATAATTCTGCGATATGCTGCAATTTTAAGTGCCCTACAAAGATACTGTACGGAAAATAATGGGGGAATTTTCATGTCCCAGAATTGTCATTTCTGAAGTCTGGGATGTATTGCGAAGCTCCGAACGAAGAGTAATTTAATCATCTTTTAATGGATTGGAGACAGTCAAGCGAATACTACATACACTGGAGTTGTGAAGATCTTCCGCAAGTGTGCCAAATCGGAACAAGAGACTGCGGCTTGTTGTTCAGCCCCGCGTCATGGTCGAAGAAATCTGATTGTCATGCAGAAATCTGTGAACCAAAAGGCGGCGAAATAGCTCGTGTGTCTCACCAGTATGAAATACAGAGTGCACAGAAGCGTGTGGAGTCAGTTGCAGTGTCTAATCTCCATGAAGGAAATAATGTACCTCGGAGTTTAGAACAAATTCCTGTGTACTTCTAAAAAAACTGACTAAAGAAGCGCAAAGCCACGTAGAAGCAGGTAGTTCGAAGTTCTGTAGATCTTCTTGCAAATGTGTGGCGTAGTGGTGTTGAGTTGGATACTGACACTTATTCTATGAAATCTGAGACTTATACCGTTAAGGAAACTCTGAATCTGATGCCTATCCCTGGATATTATCATGCTCTAAAGTGGATGTCCTTTTAAGTTCAAGGTTCGATATCATTTTCCTCAAGAAGAACTTAATGCTATGTGCTCAAATTTGTTTGAACATTGCAAAGTGAATATGGGCTGCCCGTTCTTGGAAAAAATAGTTTCAACTACAGGCTTTGCTGTTATGGCGTAAGCGTTGTACATGTAGATTTTAGTGCATTGAAGTGATGAAGTAAACGTTGCAACATCAGGGGTCAATTGTTGGTGCTTCGGTTTCCCAAGGTCAGAGCAGACCATTTTTGTAAATGCTTTGTTTTGACCCTCTTCGGCACCTCGTCCCAGATCTGTCTTGTTAATAAACCAGAGATTTGAGCTCTATAACCTACTAAGGCTTTTTTTAACCCCAAATCAATCCTATGGACACTGCAGAGGACTGCCGCACCTCTCCGGTGGTCTGAGGCGCTGGCTTCTGACCATTCTCACAAGATTGTACCTGGTTCTTGTCTTACAACTGTTCTGTCCCTTACCTGGAACAAGTGACCCTAAATTAGGGATTGGCTAACTTTAGCCCTTAGAGTTGTTCGTGGGCGTTGTTAAATCCAAAATAAACAAACTAGTAGACCATAGTGGAATACATTCCTTTTGTGAGCTCTAGACTGCTTTGACATTTCTTTCGGTGAAGAGAAATTAAATAAGAGTGTGCTATTATGTCTACTGTAAGGAAACCGTTCTTGAGTTTTTGGAACAGATGAAAACTGATGCTGAACTTGTGAAAAAATTATTTGCTACGTCAGGTGAGCTGTGTATGTGCGTTGTATGTACGCAAGATTTGAATCCGAAGACCTTGAATATTTGTTTTTGAAGCTATTTTGAAGTAAAACGCTTTAATTTCTTTCTGCAATTATGCGGCTAGCAGGAAATTTCAAACCGCTGAATGAAAATTACGACGGTTCTACGTAAAATTGCTAAGACAATTTTACGTAGAACCGAACTGTGAACTTGGACCAATTTCTCCTTGAAGTATGATTGTACTCTCGTGGTCAGGTACTTGTGTAGCTTGTACTGCAGTGAAAAAATCTCTACTCATTCTTTTTTTCCTGTTTACAGATGAATGTATCAACGCTGGTTATATTGTCGCTCGAAAACTCTGTAGAAAATATGTGCAAAATGGCCATGGAATAATATATCTTCTGAAATGTATTAGTTGCTATTAATTTGGCCACAAAAGTAAACTTTGTTGCATTCCTTATTAAAAAAAAAAATATGTGCACTGAAATATTAGTTTGGCATGCTGCTTTCGTAAGTAGGCGGACATTGTTTCAGGGAAAGACCTCAGGCGTCTCAGTTCATTGGGTACTGCGAGGTCAATTAATGCCGTCTCCGAGACGACAAAGGAAATTTGGGTTGTTCCCTTAATGGAGTGTGAGGAGCCAGAGTGTAGCGAATGAACACTATATTTTTCATTTGACTCCAGTGATGGTGATTATGGGTGATTTTGTGGAGTCTTATTCAAAGAACATGCACCAAGTCTAAAAGCGAAGTGTATTTAGCCACGAAGTCACGCGAAGACCTTGATTTCAGAGGGAACGGTAGTCGTTTTTTCTTTTTTAACCACGTTTTCTAAAAAAGTGCGTGCTTATAGTATCACTGTCCGTCCGTCCGTCTCTGTGGCCACCACAGCTTTGCAACTGTTAGTCCCATCTGAAAAATTCTTTTTGCGGTTGAAATAACCTGGACTGTGAGGACAACGATTCATACGTTTGTCTCCTTCCGATGCATAACCTCTCCGCTAGGGGACGTAAATGCCCACGCTATTAAAGTCAAAATATACTTTCAAATACCTCTTACCACGAAGGACATTTTACGTACAGTTTCTGCTTGAAATAGTTCATGGTGTTACCCCTAGAGGGGTTAAATGTGTAGCGTATTTTTTCAAAATATGATTTTACCTTTTTTTTTTTTTGTAATTTACTATATTTTGTTGCAAAGTGCTTTGCCACTAATGGTCGTCAAGTGCATGTTTTTGTTTTTTTAACATGGTTGCAATCTTATCTTTGCTTCTAAGAATATAAGAATATAACCAAAAATAATCGGCTGGACTTCCGAAGTGTTACGTCAATCCCCAGTTACCAGCGGGTTTATTTCACTACGCGATAGTTTTCTGATCTGTTATATTCTCAGCTGCGCCACCCTGGTTGGGGGGGGGGAACGGAACACAGCTATAGATAATAACTATCACGTATGATTTTTCTGCTCTCAAGACATCGTAGGGAAATTCCACTCTGCCCAACAGTCAATGGAGTACGTGCGCCGCAGGAGATATTGATTTCACACTGAAGAAGTAAGAAGAAAACTAGGATTTCAGAAATTTTTCACATTCCATTCTACTTCTCTTGTGTTCATTGAAATATCCATATGTATTCTTAAAAAAATCTGACAATGTTCATTTCATTATGGAACTGTTTGTATCGCGTAGTGGCACACGGAGAGCCTCCATCTCAAACTTAAACTCGTTGAGAACTGTCGCGAAAGAATTCACGCAGCACTTCGGAAGTACTCCCAAAAATTTGCTTTCAGTTAGATGCCACTCACCACGAAAAACATTTATGTATTTTTTTTAAAAACATTTAGTTTTTCCACTAAAGTATTAATGTAAATCTGTAATGATATATCCGCTCCTTAAGTCCTATTTAAAAAATTCTTACTACTGATAGCGTTTGTGGCGAGGAATACTTTCATATATATGTCAGTTTTTCCTCGTGGGAGATGTAAGTGTTCATTTCTATTTGTACCATACTTGGGAACGGTATCTTATCTAAGAACCTGATTTGAAAACTTCACTTTGCCTTGGATATCTCACCTCATAATAAATATTTCGTGCATAATTTGCGATTTTTCAGTTTCAGCAGCTAGTTAACGAAAATAACTATTTCCATATGTTTCCCGATTGTGTAGATATCCGGTTGATTTTTTTAAACTGGTTTAATATATTATGAACTTTGCTTACATTGAGTATTTAAAACTATGTGCACCTTTTCTCTAGGAGGCGTGTAAATGCATTTTCATTTCCGCTGAACTTTTCCTTCTAAAAACCTTCTTTGAAATATTTTATTTCGTGTCTGAAAGGATTCTAAAAACAGTGCTCCATTACATCCGAGAATTATGTGTCTTCCATATTAATGTTTTGTTTCAGGTGTTTGTATATACGCCTTTTTTTCTTAATTAAATCTTGCGGTTTGCGCTCTATAGCCTGCTAAGGATTTCTCACAAGGTACAAGAACTAAATAATTGACCATTACCGTTGTTGAGCCTAAATACGGATAGATCACTGATGATATGCGCAGTCAGAAATTCAGGAAATACAATATCGTGGGTGTTACCCTGCTGTATTGAAGAACCCGTATGATTAAAAGTGATGAAAATCAGACCTTTGAATTATTCTTTAAAGACATTTCGGTTGAAAAGTTTAAAACAGGCAAAATGACTTTGGGAAAATAGCTTTAGAAGAACTGCAGGATTTTGTGTTGACAGTAAAGCAATTAGATAATGGAAAGACTTGACCCTGTTAGTGATGTTGGAGTTTCAAATTTTCCTCTTTGATAGTAAGTGTTGAAATTTTAATTTCTTAGTTGACTGTTCTCCGTTTTTGCTTTCTTTACTGAATCTGTTTTCAGTTATTGATATAATTTGATCATTGCTTGAAATTTTGTTGCGTCCTTTCGCACAAGAAATCTGGTGGTTGTCTGGTAAAAAACATTCTATAATATTTTAACAACTTAGCAAAAGTTGGCCAACTTATTGCACAAGCCGAGATAGGTCTCTCCAGTAGCCAAGAGATAGGGATGCTACCTTGTCGAGATGAAATCGTTATTTCTAGTCCAGGACAACATGTGGGTGTTCTGTTTCTTTGGTTCTCATTTTTTTCTTGGGGACAGAACCCCTGGATTAAATGTAACACCTTAAATTATAAGAGTAGAAATAGACAAGTCTTTGATGTACGGATCAAGCATATTACGTCATTGGGGACTTAAAAAATGGCATTTGATTTCAAGCTAAAAATACTGAATGAAACCCAAATTTTAAAGGTTGTATTTAAATGAAACTAATTTTATTCTCCTAGTGATCTCGCAAAATTCTACCTATAAATTAGCATAATGAAACTTGAAATTCAGCGAGAGGTAGAAGACTTGCAGCAGGCTAGTTCGTTCCACAATTCTGGTCATTAAAATGCTCCTTTAGTCCCCTCCAAGGGAATACATTTTTAATGGGTGGGCAGAGGCATGGGTTCCTGAGATTTAGAAATTGCCATTATAATTTTTTTTCCTAGGACCATTTTGATAGCCATTAGGCCCTACCATTCTTGAGTCTTAGAATATGTATATCTAATGGGGACCCCCTCCCCCCACATACACAACAAAAGGAAGCGAATTATGACCATACTTTTTCCTTTATGTGGGTCTGGTGTAGAGGCAAATTTAAATTCGATGGAGTCTACCGTTCCTGAGGTGAAAATTAAATTTAACTACAAACAACAACTTGGGAGAGACTTAAATTTTGGCTACCAGTAAGTACAACTTCTTTCTGTCTGCAATCAACGCGCCTTTTTATTTTAGTTTTGTTCTGTTTTATATGCAAACCAGCTAATCCGTTTCGGTTTAGTCACTACATGCAACGTATCTGAAGACTTCCTGTTTCTCACTTCAGTCTTCAATTTCACATTTTTCTTTTCATTCCATCATTCTTTCCTCCCTTCCAGCCAGAAGTTTGCTTTTTTTTATGCGTAGCAAGAAGACTTCTTTTGAGGAAAAAACTTAAGGAATAATCCTAATAAACTGCCCGTTAATGCTAAGAAGATTTATGTAACTACGTATTTGAGATGAACAAAAGGAAGTCTACTCTGGTAATGAAGTATAAATATGATTCCACTTATGTTCTTGTTGTACGTAAATGTTCTTTGTAGCTCTGGTTCTTAGAAGTCTCTGATGTACGTCATTGCAATGACGAAATTATGAAGACGTTGTCAGTGTCTTGAAACACTCAGTGCTACGCTTAAGGTACTCAAAAGCGCGAGCGAAACTGTAGAATAAAACCTGATACGTCTAATTAGGATACTTTAAGGCACTGTGAGTCAGCAGTCTGCCATTCATAGCCAACTCCAGGAAAATCTTGACCATGCTACCGAAGTGCGATTGTTAGAAAATGTTAACAATAAAAAAGATAAAAGCTAGTGCCATTTTTTTTTCTGAAGCATTTGATATAGAAAAAAGATATTTCTTTCCCCGTTTTAAAGACTCCAGAAATATCTGCATTGAGTTCGGAAATAGTTTTGGCTATTTTGGAGCGTTGCAATACATTAGAGCATTCTGAGTGGAATGTTAATGTATATAAATTTTGCCATTTTTTCATTTATGGATGTCTACTCTTTTTATTCTTCGTATTGAGTTTTTCTTTTATCCGACAGGCAGAAATTTAAGTTCGAAAAAGTTAATGGAAATTGCTTATCTATTTCATGAAAATATCGTTAGATACAAGCGCTGTGTTATGTGTTGTTGGAAGATGATTTTCCAACACACTTTGATATTTTAAATATGATGGGTAAAGTGATTGTGCCATTATAGCATTGTGAACTAGCCATGGGCTGAATAGATATCAATAGGTTTTCTATTGTTGTAGCCTACTTCTCTGAGCCACGAAGTAAGAGTCGAGGAACTGTGTGAATCTCTTGTACATTCAAATTTTTCAAGTTCTCGCCGAATGTCCATGTCTGTTTTTCTTAGATGGAATTTTTTTTTCTCAAAAGTTACATAATGCATTTTTAACTGTTGTGCTTCACTTGCTTTTCACGTCTGTTGTGCTAAGTGAAGAAACACAACTTCTTCAAATGAAAGCAAATTACACAATTTCTGGCCTGTTATTACCAAAGTTTAAACTTACACAAGTTAGCAAAATCATGCAATGCATTGATTATGATACGCTTTCCAACATACCAGAAATCATTACTCAAGTTATGGAATATATCTCGCTCCTGTGCCCTGATCTTTGACTCCATTTCAATAATATTCAACTGGGCAGGTTCAGTATACCTCTGAAACAAAGTTTTGTCGCAATCGAAGCATTTTTACGTAAGTTATGACGCATAAGTGCAATGGAATGAATCTCGCTCTTGTGTCATAATCGTTGACCCCATTTCACCCATTTTCAATAGGGTTTGTGACTAAGTGGTCCCCTACCACATACTAAAATTTAATCGAAATCGAATCATTTTTACGCAAGTTATAACGCATAAAGGCAATGGAATGGAACCCGCTCCTATATCCTGACCTTTAGCCCCGTTTCGCCCATTTTCAACAGGGCCCGTCCCCAGGTAGTCCCGTACCACATACTAAAATTTCATCGAAATTGAACCATTTTTATGTGAGTTATCGTGCGGACAGACTGACAAAATTGGAGCATATACGCTTCAACCTACAGTTGGAAAGCGTAAAACACGATTGTCTGCTATTTTGTATGGATGTTCGTGAATGCACATCGTATGCTTTTCGATATGCACATTCGACTCAAATGTAAAACTAAAAGTATTTTTCCACGTTAGCCCTAACCGTTGTGCAAGTGTCATACTATTCTCCTCATCTAAAGCAGACGTCAGAAACAGTTTCATTAGAAGTCAGGAAAATTGAAGGTTGTATAAGTATCTAATTTTAACTAAAATAAATGAACTCAAATATGCTGAAAGTGCATTTTTCTCTCTTCTTTTAAATGGGTAAGAGTTTCCCAATAACTTCTACAAATATATATGCCAAAGACCCAAAACTTTGGCCAGCTAGTCTTTTTGCGAATCGAAGCAACTGCAGGCAAACGACGGCGTGTGTGAAGATCATGAAACTGCATACTGAGTTCTGTTAATCAGTTATTCTTGTTCTTCAGATGGGAAAGGCAGCGGACTTGAGTGAGTTTGACAAAAGCCAAATTGTAATGGCCAGAGCATTTCAGAGACTGCAAGGCTTGTGGGGTGTTCACGATCAGTCGTGGTTAGTGCCTTCAAAAAGTGGTTCGAGGATGGGAAAGAACGACCCACCGGCAAGGTGTAGGCCAACCACGGCTCATCGATGCTAAAGGTACGAACCAATAAAATGGATACTGTGTCGTAATTCGCCGTTAATTTGAATGCTGGTGACAGAAATAATGTGACAATACACACAGTACATCGAACCGTGCTGAAAATAGGGCTGTCGCCCCGGTGCGCAGTGGTCTAAACGATGGCTTCTGGTCATTCGTCCGAAAGGGGTCCGGCATGGATGTTATGTTTGTCTTACGGCACTGGCTATCTCCCTTTCCTGGAGGCAGTGGCCCTAAGTTAGGGACGGGCGACTGCTTATAGCCCACTGAGCTACTCACGGTGGTTGTTAAAACTCCAATCAAAGGACAGCGGGTGGCCTAGTGGGCAACATTCGTGACTGTCACGGAAAGGACCTCAGGTTCGATCCCAGGCAGGTACGAACGCTCGATCCACTAAATATCCGCCGTGCGTCTGATGGGCACGTTAAGCCGTCGGACCCCGGGTACTGCCCCCGGTAATAAATAAGTGCGTCTTCCTCCCCCTTTCTACCTCGCTTCCGTGTCACTTTCCTATCGGGCACTCTAGCCCAAATTTCCTAGCTTCCTATTTCTAAGGGTTGTTTAAGACCTGGGGTCAGACACTCCCTTCCTAAAATCCTCTACATATGATCAACTCCAATGAAAAAAAAAAAAATGGGGCTCCGCAGTCTCGGGCAGTTTCGAGTGCCCATGCTAACCTCAGTTCACCATCGAAAGCGCCTACAATGGACATATAAACATCAAAACAGGACATTGAATGATTGGAAGAAGTCATCCGGTCTGATGAATCTACACTGAAGAGCAATTCAATTAGAGACAGCTGGCGGTATGCAAATGTGGCGCTGTGGGAAGCTCTGTAAACGGAAACGACATGACGTATGCAGCGATCCGACAATATAAGGAGTGGTGCGACGGGAATCTGTAAGAGTCGGACGCAGTATGGGTAAGACGAAGGATCTAAGCGCATTTGATCGTGGGAAAATTGTCGGCGCTCGACAAATGGGTCACTCCATCACGGAAGTCGTGCAGGCACTAGGATTTTTACGAGCCACTGTGTCACGGGTGCACCGTGAGTACATCGAATCCGGTAAAACCATCCCTGCAAGGGCCAACTGCAGTGGACAACAGCGTGTGGATGAGCGGAGTCATCGTCGGCTAGCTCACATTGTAATAGCGGATAGAGGGGCCACAGTGCAAGAAATCACTCTGCAATTTAACGCTGGTGCACAAAAACGTGTAAGCAGCCACACCATCCAGGACGATCTCCTCGCTATGGGGTACAGAAGCCATCGTTCCGCGAGGGGTACCGCTGCTGACCGCACATCACAGGGTGCAAAGATTAGCATGAGCGCGGGAACATCGCCACTGGACCCTAGACATGTGGAAAAATGTTGCCTGAACTGATGAGTTGAGATTCACGTTGGTACATGCGGATGGCAGGATACGAGTACGATGCAAACCACATGAAGCGATGGATCCTTCTTGCCAGCAGGGTACTCTTCAAGCTAGTGGGTGTGGCATTCTCGTCTTGGGACTGTTTACGTGGACTGAAATGGGACCCCTGGTACGTGTGACATCGTCCCTCACAGGTCAACGTTACCGGGATATCCTGGACGACCATTTGCTCCCGATTGTGCGTCTTCAACATCCCACTGAGGACCTCATCCTGCAACAAGACAATGCAGCTCCCGAACTGTATCCGAATGGTTGGATGAACACTCGATCGACGTGACCTCGCTATCTTGGCGCGCTAGGTCACCTGACCTCAATCCCATCGAGCACATCTGTGATGCCATCGAGAGAGATGAACCTCATACATTAAATCTTCGTGAACTGTGGAAGCTTGTTCTGGGGTCGTGGATTCGTATGGCTTCACAATGCTTCCGGTGTCTTGTCGAGTCCATACCGAGACGAATCGCCGCCGTCATGAAGGCGAAAGGTGGTGTTACACGTTACTAGACAGGTATCTGTAATTCAATTGCTCTGCAGTGTATTTTCCTTATGCACCATGTGCACGTTAAGGTACGAGTACGTGGGAAATCCTGGGTTCAGTCATTCATGTGCAGGAAACTGACTTCTCCCATCTACCTAAACATCATTGCAGACCAGGTACATCCTTTCATGCCAAAGATATTTCCCTCCAGTAGTGCCTTCTTTCAGTAGAATAATATGCTATGCCACACTGCCCGGATTGTATATATTCATGGAACACTTCCAGGTATTTGTCCTGGCCTCCAAATTCCCAGACATCAATCTAATCGAGCATCTGTGTTGGTACAGCAAATCTGATATGCGGTGGTGGCCCAACCACATATAGAGTTAAATTATCTGCTGGTAATGTGTTGGTACCAGATATCAAAACGACACCTTTTAGAAATTTTGTAGCGTTCATGCCTTTTTGGGTAGGAGCAGTATTTTTTTTTTTTTAGCCCGTGGAGGATCAATATCATATTAGACAGGAGATCGTAATGCTTTGGTTCTTCGGTGTATGTCTACTATGAAATTACAGCATGGCCTTTTGATTATGGCTGCTTTCAAGTAGCTCAGAGTTGGCATGTGTCGCTGCGCAATGTTTGCATAATGCAGGTTGACACCCACCGTGAAGGGGCAAAGGAACTAGCTCAAAAAAATTTCGTGCGAGCACTATTTTAATAAAAAAAATTCCAGCGCTCAAATAAAACACGGATTTTTTTATACGAAAAAATGTGAATTATTTTATACGGAGGAAATGCAAAATATTAATACATTGGACGTGTTTTTTTTTCGTCCCCCATTTCCGTGGCACGCTCGGTTCATTCAACTTGCCCTTCAGCGGTCCATGGCTACGAACTCTAGCGCATGCGTACAATACTGATGTCGTAAAGGGCAGAACTTCTCCCATAAGTAAACTAAAGTATCCTCAACTACGTTACCCCGGGATAACATAGATGATATAAACAACAAAACTGTCAGTATCTCGAGGGACAAAACAAACTTCTCATCTGTGCAAATAAATGTCTTCGGTTAGCCTTTCGTCATGAAGCGAATTTCTGTTCTGCACCTCATGTATCGATTGTTTTCCATTTCATGCTTTAAATGCATTTTATTCAAAACAAAGCAGTTCCAAATCGTAAGATTTCTTTTCTATCCGAAATTTAACGTTTTTTTACTCTGTTAGAAATTTTAAATCTGGAAGACATTTGCAAAAATTGCTTTTCAGTACTTAAATGGAAGACTTCTTTCAGTTCATTATTAATGTGCATGCTAATGACTCTACAGCTGATGAGTTTCAGACGCTTTTATTTGGAATGAGGAAGGCTTTTTCGAACAACCTAATTTCTCAGCACTCCAAAATATCCTGAGATCAGTCAATGAACTCTTAGTGAATGGTTTAGACGCTATTCTTCCTTACTTGTAAAGTGAAGTTCCATCAAGACAAATATAGCGCACTTTCATTTCAGGAGCAAAGTTGTAGTGCCGAAGCAGCAGCACTCAGATGTACAACGGTCGGTTCAAATTCCATGTGCCGATTCAGTGGCTAACGATAAAGTGCTGAACGAGTTGCTGCGATTCGAAGCATTGTCTCTTATTCCTCTCACGGAATGGTTGCGCAGAAAGGACCGAGATCTGTTCTTCGGTCCCGTTACCGGCATGACTGGCGAGAGTGTGTTGCAGAGTTGGGCACGAATGCATTACAAAGTAATGGAAGTGCAGATTACAAGGTAATGCAGTAACAGGTGATGCATTACTTGTAAAGTGAAGTATGGTTTGCACAAGGTAATGGAATTAATCTGTAATGCATTACAATGAAGTGGATATAATTCAGTTATTTAATAACGCCATTCAAACGCAACGAAATTATTTGGTAATGAAATTGCACAATTTGCAAATAATAATTACATACTAATAGTTTGTAAAAATGTCCGTGTGCCAAACGCTATGTCTAGAAAAGTCTGACATGTAACATAGCAGACAAAGACCGAAGTGTCGTGTAGAATGTTCTAGAAGCGACAAGAATGGGTTAGACGTTTGTAGAATGTTCCAAAATCATCACGCAGTATGTAAATCAAGAATATTCCAGAAGGTTCAGGTCCTGTCGTGAAGTATATATGTATAAAGGAGTCAGTCTCTCGCTAGTCCAGTGTTTGTATCGGACAAGTAATGGATAACACGTGAGAAGTACGGCAAAAATGTCAAGAGTTTACAAATTTCTGTAATATTCCCCAGTGCACCCTGAGTTGAAATGTGAATGTAGTGCTAATATGTGCTTGTGGCTATAGTGGGGTAATATTTTGGACATTGAAACATATATAATAGACGAAAATACTGTACTGGAGATGGACGAAATGAGTATTTCGGCAACGGATTGCAGCAATCTGTCAACAAGTGGCAGCCACACGGGATTAATAGCTCATATCACAGAAGCTTTGAGTAAGTATCCTAGTTGTATATTAGATTGCCATTTCTTTGAAATAGTGGAGAATAAATGTAGCGGAGACAAAGTTATAGCAAAGTGTACCAAATACAACATGGAAGTAAAAGGATCAAGAAGGTGTACTTCAAATTTTACAACACATATGAAGAGGAAACACTGAGCCGGTTATGTAGAAGAGTACCATGAGTATTTGAAAAAGTGAAGAAACCAAGAAGAGCCACTATCACATCAGGGAAATCACGTCATAAAGTATTCGAAAAAAAATATTATTCGCAAGAAGAGTTCGACAGGGATGTACTTACATATTTTGTGGATTCCATGATATCCCTTAGGCATTGACAACATGTATTTCCACAAAATAATCGAAAAGCTGAATGGTGATTCCAAACATCTGAAAATAATGAGTCGTTCGGGCGCAAACTTTCTGATTACTATAAGGAACAAGTGGCAAACATAAAACGAGTTAGAAAACACAGAATTCGTTTGCACAACAGTAGATATCTGGTTAGGACGACAATGACTTTTCTTGGGTGTGACTGTACACTGGATTGAGTCGGACATTACACAGTTTCCAGAGCTTTAGCTTGTCAAAGATTTAAAGGAACGCATAATAATGATAGAATATATGCAATGGTTCTGCAGATATAAAAAAACATTTGTGTTGGATTCTTCTAAAGCAGTGGTTGCAATTACTGACAATGGGAAGCAATTTCGTTAAAGCATTTCAAATATTCGGGATTCAAGCGGCAAGCATTGTAAAGGATGATGTGGATTTTGACTTAGAAAACAGTTCAGGTAGTTCCGATTATGATACGGGCACTGCATCGGTCTCACCTAGTGATGAAGAGTATTTGTCGGCTACACATATACATCTTGGGGGATGGTTACCCTTGCATTTTAGATGTGCGTCACATACACTCAGTTTATGGGCAACTACAGATACTCATAAAGTACTAGAAGACCGCAATACCGATCTTTCCAAAGTGCATCAACAAGTGATTAAAAGGTGTAATACTTTGCGGAGAGCTGCAAATCGCCCGAAATCTGCAGAAATTATAATTATCAGTTATTTTAGGTCACACACTTAGCAGGCCTGGTGTAACACGGCAGAGTGGTTTATATATGATGCTATGAAACAAATTCTACGCATAAAAGACAAGTCAGCAACGTTGCATAAAGCATTGGACTTAAAGAGTGTACTGACAGATCAAGACTTCAGTTATATGGAAGAATATGTTAAATGTTCTAAACCCATCGCAGAGGCCCTAGACATCCTCCAAGGTGAAAATGACATATTTTGGCAGCCTACTTCCAACTTTATCATTAATGCACAAATTACAAACGTTATTGATTGGAGACCTCACGTATTGCCGAACATTAGCCGAAACTTATTTGGAAGATCTAGAACGAAGGTTTAAGGAATACTTCACACTGTCATCTCCCCAGGCGAAAAAAGCTTTAATAGCAGCTTTATGTCACCCTAAGTTCAGCCAATTTAAATGTCAATCTTGTATTCCTAATTCATATTATATCAAAATGAAAACATTGCTCATAAATGAATTGTCAAAAGAAATTAAATCTCAACAACATCTCGTGGATGCACCTTCTACCAGTCGCCAAGTCAAAGATGATTCAATCTATATTGATTCAAATTCTGAAGATGACAGTGAAAATAAACATCCAACAAGGAAAGCTGAACTAATCTACGCAGATTTCAGTCTCGAAGAACCAGGAGATTTACGTGTGTTACAAAATTATAAAGAGGTAGAACATCTGTTTGTGCAGTATAATATACACCTCTGCCCACCTCAGCGCCTGTTGAATGATTGTCCTCATGCGCTACTATTACCAATTACTGCGAAGCTAATAGACTTTCGGACGCAATGTTTGAAAAGATGGTTGTTTTAAAAGCAAACTTTACGTATGAAGAAAAAGACCACAAACAAATTAGGGAATAGGAAAATCTTACCTTGTTTTGCGACAAGCCACCTAGAATAGAAAAATCCTACCTCGTTTTGTGACAATCCTACCTTGTTTTTTCGACAAGCCACCTGCTTTTACTTTACAATGAGGATTTGTCGTTTCTTAGACTTTGTGATCTAGTTGCTCATTCTTTCGGTTGTACTCGTAGTTCACTTTGTGGTTGCCATATTTTGTAGCAATCAGACCTTTCATTCCTTCCATTTCAAGTGATGTAATGTCTCAGAGTGGTTTCCATTGGCGTTTAATGCACAACTTGTTACTTCCTGGCTGTTTTTGTGTGCTTCAGTGAATTGTTCTTTGTTGAAGACTAAGATCACATGCAACGGCATTGATCTTTCATTTTTGTACTATTCTCTTACTGAAATAAACATCCCATTCGTATTTACTCCATATGTATTATTTCGTTCAAATCACTTTACTTGCGACGAAGACGGGACAACTACTTATGTCATACACACACAATCTCCAATACCTACAAACACGCATTTTGAGGTCCGAGGGGTGAAACAATTGTTAAGTAGCCTACACAACATATAAGGGTGTACTGGTTGCTGGTTTATTCACGTTGTATTGTTACACATAAGTTATTGGTTAATTACCAACACATAGTTAACCATTACGATTATGAGGGTAACTGGCACATGTCATTACAATTACCATGTAATTCCAATGATCAGTTCACCATTACTGTGTAATGGTAACGCTAAGTTCTTGTTACCATTACGCTGTAATGCATTACCGATTAATTCAATTACGATTTTTCCCAACTCTGGTGTGTTGTAGGCTTTTGAAGTGATTGGTGGAAATCATACCATGTAGGCAGCACAGCGTGCGAATGCATATAACTTTAACTTTTGTTAATGAGAAATTCGTTGATCAAATGCTGCAAGCTGATTTTTTGGGAATTTGCGTGATGCCTGATGTGGTAAAGTTCTTTCATTGCAATTGCGCCTTGGAAACTGCAAACGTTAAAATCTGTGCATGTGGAAGTGGACGACTCTATTTTTCACTACTCCTAGTGTGTTATGGAGATACTGTTGGACTGATAGCAAGGCGAAATATCCTATTTCGGAATTCTCATATTTCAGATCTGGAACTTGTGTTGTGAAACTCCGTATGAGGAAGAAAGTACCTAACTTGAATCAAAAGGAATCGTAGCTTTTTTTGTATTAGGGTTTAACACATTGACTACCACACTAGAAATTTGTTTCCTTGGGGCCACGGTGTTTTATTGCGAAAATATAATAAAAATTTCGGAAACAAAACGATCCTGTCTAATTTAATTGTAACAACAAGAACATCAAGTAAGATTTTCACGAACCAAATGCAGGGTTTTGCCCAGGAAGCCACCCATCACGTAACAAGTACACTGGTGTGCAAAAATTAAGGACGAAGAGGAGAAATTAGCATAACAGCGGAACGAGCAGGCAGAACGGACCGAAAGACCGCTCAGGAGATAGACTAGGGTCCGGAACGGTAGATCATGTGCATATATACAGCATGACGTGGGGGGGAGAGAAGTGTCGCAAGGGTATAAAAGCACACGGGCGGTGTACGCTCAGCAATTCGGTGAAAGCTATTGCACGGTGTACATCGGTTTGAACGACGTCGAGTTGCTCCCACCGTGTGATATGGTCAACCAGCAATCCAGTAGACGACATCTGGATAACTTTACCCGATGTCGCGTCATTGGGAAGTTGGAAGAAAGTCGAAGTGTGCCTAGTGTGGCCGAGGAGTTCGGGATCGCTCACAGCATCGTTTCACGAGCTTGGAGAGCATTTCAAACGACAGTAACAGCTGTCCGAGAGTTTAGCAGTGGTCGTCCACGAGCAACCACGGCGGCGGGCGACCGGTATATTGTCCTACAGGCGAGAAGAGACAGACGACAGACAGCGGGAGAAATCGCAAGGCACACTCAACAGACAACTGGACGCCCGTTATCGCATTTAACCGTGCCAAGGAGGCTGCACAAAGGTGGTCTACTTGCACGATGACCAGTACGGTGTGTGCCATTAACGCCTGCTCGTCGGAGACGGCGGTTTCTGTGGTGCCAGGAGCACAAGAACGTGACACATCAGCAATGGGGTCGAGTTCTCTTTACGGATGAGAGCCGATTTAGTCTGACGAGCGATTCTGAACGTATATACATCTGGAGAGAGCAGTGAACACTCAATCACACCTCCGACATCATCCAAAGGGACAGGTTTGGAGGTGGCGGAGTTCTCGTTTGGGGCAGTATCATGCTTTGTAGCCGTACTGACCTCCAAATTTTTCAAGGAGGTTCAGTCACTGGTGTCCGCTATTGTACGGAGGTTCTCCTGCCTCACGTGCGTCTGTTTAGAGGTGCTGTGGGTCCTGAGTTCCTCTTCATGGACGACAACGCTACACCTCATCGTACAGTGGCTGTCCCAGAGCTGTTGGAGAGTGAAGATATTCAACGCATGGATTGGTCCGCAAGGTCTCCGGAACTAAATCCAATCAAACATGCGTGGGACCTTCTCGGGAGACGCTTGGCAGCACGTCACTAGCCGCCAGCAACGATTCCGCAGATGCGATTGGCGCTACAAGAGGAATGGGCCGCGATGCCTCAACAGCTTCTTGACAACCTCGTCCTCAGCATGGACAGACGTTGTAAATCCTGCAACGCAGTCAGGGGGGATTATATCCCCTACTAAAGACTGGATTTTTCTTGGCAGCCACCTTTCACATGGACGTTTCTGTCTTCTGTCCAGTTGTACTCAAAGCTACCTTTTCAATAAAGTGCCTTTATATCCTTTGGATTCCTTGTTTGGACGGTTTTGCTCACTTGTCCCATATTCTTACATCTTGGGGATCTTATGGTATGATTTGAGTCGATGTGGAGCACTTCTGCACGACGTCACATTCGAAAAACCGCCTCATCCTTAATTTTTGCACGCCAGTGTATGTTACAGCATGGCAGCGTGAGTTGCCTACGCACCACGCGACTCCCAAGATAAGGAGACTTGTGAATATATATGCTTCACGAGGCCCCAACCTCAAAACTAGCGGCAGTTAATCTGTTAAGGACCATAATGAGAAACATTAATCCCGGAAGGAAAGAGAGCAAACGTCGTAAGACAAACACACCACCCATGCCTTATCTAAGACTGGAACCCGTGCCCCAGCTAGGATGACTATTCAAAATCTCATGCTTTTCACCACTCGGCTATTCGGGCAACACTTGCTTAACAAGACAACACTGTTTTAAAGTATGAATGGTTATAAACGGGGCATTCCCGGTCTACAAAATATGACAGATAAATTTTCCTGGAAGGATCTGCAGTCGTTTCCTTTTTAAGACATGGGGTATGAGACTAAGAAAAAAAAAACTCCGTCTGTTAGTACCTGACCAAATGAATTTTTTGCGAAATTACATGCTCAACAAGGGATTGCTTAAATTTTTCAGCTGTACTTCGTTTTAGTCACAAAAGGGAAGCTTGTGAAAAATATAAGTTAAGAATATGGTTCTACTACTTTCACAAACTAGCTACTTCCTACCGTGATTTTTGAATATCTGAATGTTTAGCTGCACTTAGGAATTCAAGCCACATGAAATTTAAATTTTAGTCTTTTCATATTTGACAAGAACGAAAAAGAATAGTTCTTGTACAACATCTGTACGTGTTTGCAAGTAGAAACTTACCACTAAAAATAATTTGCTATGGGAAAATTTCGTACTAATACTATAATTTTGCTGCAGGGAATTAAACTGCTCACTGTTGTATACATTTCATCCGGAAATTATTTTAAGTTATTAAGTCACAAACAAGTAGACATCGCACATCTGAAAAGCGTGTTCCAGCTAAAAGAGTGCTATAATGTATGATCTGTCATACATTGTCTGACTCTTAAGCACGTCCCATTCCTCAGGTTAATCAAGCGGGCATGAAAAAAAGAAACTATCCATGCAGGAACGAAATGTTTTGACTCCAGTGGTGATTCCGAACAATAAATGAGAGGACACTGAGTCGCTTTCTGCGAATGTGGAGACTATTGCGATTATATTTCAGATGAAAATGGTGAGACGCTTAAGAGTAGATTTTTTAATTCATTTCGCAGTAGTGAATCCCAGCAAAGATTTCTGGTGGCCCTCTGAGTAGTGATATCATGAGATTCTACGTCGAAGACTGAGGAGTGGCTTTTTGCAGATAGATTTTGGGAAAGGGGGCGAAGATCTGATTGCTTCGAGTGACTTTGGGTAGTTTCGAATGTTTTTGAACCATTTCTTATCGTAAACTACAGCATTAAGGAATGCAATATTTGGAAAAACGGTACATTCTTTTAAAAATTACTGTTACTTTTGTGATTTCTGTGGAGCGTTTCATTCGTCTGAGATGAGTCTGGGTTCGAATCCTAGTAAGGCATGAATGGTGTTTGTCTTATGGCACAGTAACTCTCCTTTTCCTGGAGCCAGCGGCGCCAAACTGGAGACTGCCGTCTGCTTATTTCCCATTGAGCTGCCCACAGTGGTCATTAACTCACCCATCCCCAATATATTCTTATGCATAGGTGTAATACTGACATTGTTACACCTAGAGACAAGCACAGAATAGAACTTTACACTTCAACATTTTGTAAGACTTTTCATTTACATATGTTTACATATATTCGACTATACATACACTATATTGGCAAAAGTAAGACACCTAGAAGAGAAACATAACATTTATTGACATACATTAGTACGGTGTCGGTCGCCTTAATGCATGCACTGACCCTTCGAGACATGCTTTCGACAAGGTTTTGGAACAGTGATAGGTATGCGATTCCACTCAGTACATAATGCTGCCGCTAACTGCTGTTACTTAGTAGTAGGCCTTGGTTCCAAACTTCTTATACGGCGCTCTAATTCATCCCATAGTTGCTCTATGGGATTAAGATCAGGGCTCTGTGCTGGCCAGTCCACCACGATACGGAATTATTGTCAAACCACGCCACCATAACCGTCTTCGCTTTATAGCTCGGTGCATTATCCTGCTGGTACCAACAAAGATTGGTTCCATACTATTGCCACAGAGTTGGTAGGGCATAATTGTTCAGAATATCGAGGTAGACTTGCTGGTTAACAGGTTTGTCCACTGTAACCAATGGGCCGGGACCATACCGCGAAAAACACCCTCACACGAGTATACTGCCAACTCCAAACTTGACCATACGAACAGTACACTGTAGTAACTATAGCGTTCCCCCGGCTGCCATCATACCCACACACGGCCATTAGACTGATGGATCGTGTATCTGGATTAGTCAGTCCATAGGACCTGTTTCCATTGATCTATGGTCCACGATAAATGTTCTTTACACCATGCTAAACGACGAGTATAATTCCGAGTGGAGATGAAAGTATTATGAGCAGCCGCACGACCACGGTAACGCATGGAATGAAGTTTTCTGCGAATGATACGTGTACATACCGAGGTTCCAGCATTTTTACTCACCTGTGCGCTGAGGTCTTGTGTAGTACTCCGTCGATTTGCTGTAACGACTCTCCTGAGGCTTCGACGTCCTCTATCACTGATTTTCTTTGGTCTGCCAGTATGTTTTGCTGTTTCAGGCACGCCATGTGTCTTCCACTTATTCAGTACATCGAAAACAGTTGACTTGGGTATGTTTAAACGCCTCTCGGTTTTTCTTATGGACAACCCACTAATATAACACCCAACAATCTTTCCTTTCTCAAAGTCAGTTCTGTCCCGCCGGGATATTTTCACTCAACCTCACAGTGCGATATGATCGCGGTCAGCTGCAGGCTTGTTTTTATACCATTTGCAGCTGTACCGCGCATCTTAACAACGCAGCGGATCCGTTCATTTGCTTTTGAAGGGATGTCCGGTGCCTTTTGTCAATATAGTGTATATATGTATTTGCACAGTTCCTATGTGTGGAAATAATATGAACCGTACTTCACGTACTGTTATTAGTAAACTTGTTCATTTGTGAGCCCAAATTAGCTGAAATCACATACAGAGATGAGAGCTTTCTATCGACCTTTTGATTAATTCTAAAAACCTTTATGAATGCATCTCGGGCACCAGTCTTATTTCGAAAAACAAAACAGGATGATCCTATACAGTATAGATACTATGCCTAGAGTTATGTTTTCCTTTAGTAGAACATTAGGATTCGCCTTTCTCAATGATGGGATGTAATCACGAACCTGCTTGACATAGCACAAACTCTTCTATAAAAAGTGGCGAATAATTTTCAAATTTAATTATGTCAAAAAGGATCAACATTTGACAAGATTCGCATAAAGTTTTTTTTTATGGAAGCATCTTAGCTGATTTCATGTCATCATCTTTAATCGTTTTCTTTGTCTGTAATAACCATCTTGCTTTTTGTAGTTTTCAGAAATAACTTCAAAAATTTAATTCTGGAAAACCAGTAATCGTTATGGTTTATAATTTTTCTTCACATCTACTATTACGAAGTCAATAAAAAACTGCAAAGCCCAGCAATTAAATTTCAAGTAGCACTTCATTTAAATTACATAACATCACTGCCAAGAATTATCAATCCAGTGCCGGATGAAGGTCTAGCCCAAGTTTCTTCCACAGCTATCTGTCTTGAGCCAGTCTCCATGTCACTTCGACATGCTTTCGAACTTCATCCTCCCATTTCCCACGTGGTCTTAATCTGAGTCTTTTCCTTTCCCTTGCTATCCAGTCTGATATTTCAGTTGACCATCGGTCGTCCATTCTTCTTGCAATATGTCCAGCCCATTGCCGTTTCAGGGCTTTGACTTTGATCATGATGTTTTATTCTCGTCATTTTCCTTATCAATGAGTTCCTCTTCTTATCTTTAATGGTTACAACTAAACATGCATTATTTCTCCATGCTTGTTTTAGTTATCTGCTAAATCAGTATGCCATTTTTTGGTTGTGGGCAATGTTTGTGCTCCATACGTAAGAACTGGGAAGGATGCATTCATTGAATACTTTTCTTCTAAGAAATGATGGTAAATTTCTCTTGAAATTTTTACTGTTTCTTCCAAATGCTCTTCAACCAAGTTTTATGCACCGATTAATTTTTTCATCAGTGTGGTCCTCGTTTTATATCTGTTGTACAAAGTAAATGTAGGTATCGGCTATCTTTTAGATTTTCCCCATCAATGGCATATCTTTATTTATTGTAAAAAATTGTACATCAATTTCGTTTTCTGACAGTTTTAAATCCCACTTCCTGACTCTTGTTAGCAGGTTCCTGTATCGTAATCTGCAGTTCTGAAGGGTAGTTGAAAAATTTACTATGCCATCAGCAAAATGAAGTTGAGTTAATCTCCATTAAGCTGTATCCCCTTGTTTTTCCAGTTCAGTTATTGAAAGACACTTTGCAATGCGGCATTGAAAAGTTTAGGAGATATGGTGTCACCTTGTCTCACTCCCTTTCCAATTTTTATTGGTGCTGTATCCTCAAATAGCTGAACCTTTGCACTTGCATTTTCATAATGTTATTAATAATGCTAATGCATTGCATCTTCAATACCGCAGGATTTCAGACATTACTGATGGTTTTATGGGATCAAAGGCCTTTTCATAATCAATAAAAGCCGTACATAATGGGAGTTCCTGTTCCCTCGTTCTTTCAATTAGTTCTCACAGTACATGGATATGATTTATGGAACTGTAGCTACTCTTAAATTCATCTTGTTCTCTCTGTTGACCCATGTCCAGGGTTAACTCAAAGCAATGTGAAAAATCTTAGATTTTATAAACCACTGATAGGTTGATGGGCTTGTAGTTCCTGAGATCCTTATTGTCACTTTTTTCTATGTAGCAGGATCATTGTAGAATTGTTTCAATCATCAGGAATTTTCCCTTCATACACTGCTGGTCACCCAAAATGCAACACCAAGAAGGACACGAGATTGCAAAGCCAGATTTACTGGACACATAACAACAGATACCAAGATGAAACGATTGAGCTTACAGGCCCGTGCGACTTGCGGAACACGCAGACATCAATAGTTCGTGTGGCCCCCATCCCCATGGCTGGCAATAACGGCCGCTAAACGCCGCGGCATCGAACGAAAGAGGCGTTGGATGTGGGCTTGGGGTATGTCGGTCCAGGCTGCTTTCACACGTTGCCACAGTTCATCAGGCGTAGCCGCGGGTGGTGCTTGCCGTGCCACTCGGTTGCCGATCAGCGACCAGACATGTTCGATGGGCGACATATCGGGAGAGCAGGCGGCCCACGGCAGCAGTGACACCTAGTGGGCAGTGAAGAATTGTTGCACGATGCGTGCCACGTGCGGGCGCGCATTATCCTGCTGAAATGTGGCCTCTGGCAGGTAAGGGAGGACTACAGGCTCCAAAACGTCGGAGATGTAGCGGTGGCTGTTCAGTGTACCGGCGATGCGTACCAGAGGGATGCCTGTATCATATCCAATTGCGCCCCAAAACATAACGCCAGGCGACGGACTGGTATGGCGATGCATAATGCAGGCGTCATACAGTCTCTCGCCGCGGTGCCGCCACACGCGGATCCGACCACCGTGGTGTTGCAGGCAGAAGCGGGATTCGTCGGAGAAGACAATGTCGTGCCATTCCGTAGTCCAGGTGCGGCGTTTAACGGTCCACTGCCGCCGTACTCACCGGTGGTGTAACGTCAATGGTAATCGGAGCAATGGGCGCCGCGCGACAAGTCCCCGCTCCTGCAGACGACGTCGAACGGTACGTGCTGACATAGGTTGTAGCGCTACACACCCTAATTCCTGCGCTAACATTCGTGATGTGGCGGTGTGAGCCGTCAATGCCCGCCTCACAACATGCCGGTCGTCTCGTTCGGTGGTGTGCCGCGGCTTCGGCAATCGCTCACGTCGGTCCGTCCGTTTCTCCTGCACTCACCGAATCCATATTCTCCTCACTGTAGCTGAATGTCGTTCCACACGGGCGCCGATGTCCCGGTACGATAAACAGCTGTCACGATAAGCCACTATTTGTCCTCTGTCGAACTCCGAAACGTGCTGGAATGACTGCCGTATTCTGCGAAGAGGCATCAGGAAGCTTCCCTCGCACAGGTCCGGCAGCACAATACACTTCCACTACTTACACCCCGCATTCTGTGCACCCTTCTTATAGTGCTTCTCGGTGGCGTGCTGGACACACATGATTTGCATATGCTCTGCAATGCTAATCGTTTGCATGTCCTCTCGCGGGCGAAGCATGCTGCGAATTTCAGGCCAATCGGATGCTTCCTTCTTGGTGTTGCATTTTGGGTGGTCAGCAGTGTAGAAACATCTAGTGAAAACTTGGGAGAGTGTAGTTTATATCTCTCCACTGTCTTATGCAATGCCCACGGTAATTATATCTTCCCCTGGAACTCATCCCCGTTTCATGTTTTTAATTGCATCTGCAGCTTCTGCCGGGAGGACTGGACGAACTTTGGTGACGATACTGTTTCTTTGTATGGAATGATCCCTTTCACATAGTTTTGCGTAGATATCTTTTACTCTACTCAAAATTTCGTCTGTATTTCTTGTTACAGTACAGTCTTCTTTTTTCGGTGCTATAATCTGTTTTCTTCCATTACTGAGATGTTCCTTTGCTTTCTTCAGGCTTCTGTTGTTTTCAGTTGCTTTTCTCACTAGTACACTATCAAATTTCCTTATGTCTACAGTTATACTTTTTCGCACTGTGTTGCATAGCTCTTATTGAATTATGCATTTGGGGTGAGTCATAATGGTCTCCCGCATTTTGGCGAGCCATACCATCGTAACGGTAAGGGATACGGAAACACAGTGCATGGTGATAGAAAGAGAAAATCTACAAATTTTGTATGCCAGCTTACCGAGGAATCTGCGCGTCCTTGGTCCGTAGTGTGTGTGTGGGGGGGGAGGTGAGAAAATAGTCTATGAATTCCTGGGTTAACTATGTCCCTCTATCCCTCTCCGTTACGATGTAGTGGTATACAAAAATCCTGGTGGCCAATATGACTCATCCTGTATAATATATTAAAACGAAATGCAAACGTTTTGTTTACAAGCTTGCACACAAAAAATTTAAATGTGCGCATTTCAGTTATATTAGCAATTTGTGGAATAGTTTTTGTAAACAATTTTTCAAATCACAATGTTCCGGTTCTTTTGAGCAACACTCTTGATCACATGATTCCTTGCCCCGGAAATCTACCATACACTCATATCGTAATCTATGTTCACAATTATGAAAGGGACAGTCGGACTGCACCCGTCTTTGCCTGGATGCAACAATTAAGATGCAATTTGTGCATTTAGGTTTTTACCGCAGTGAACGACTGTGTTGTACCGACTCCTGAACCTGTGTGTGTAAATCTCGTTTGTATTGCTGCAAACGTGAATAAATGGTCTTCAATAAAACTAGAGAAAATCTTAACTCCTCCTCCTTAAAATTAAAGCTAAAAACATGACCCAATTAAAGGTGTAATAAATAAAATTTAATTAAAGCAGGCCCAAAGCAGTGCGGTGATATGCACTGACGAAAAAAAAATCCCAACACCAAGAAGGGGTTGTGTTAGATAAACGACAGTTGGTAGGCGGTGAGAGTACATCTGTAAGATGACGTCTATGCAAATTTCGCGCTCGGCACGTACGTGTGGCGCTAGTAACGCCCCTCGGAACATGCAAAGCAGGTTTGCTGTAAATACGCGCTGTAACGTTCATGAGCGTTAGTTATCGTTGAGATTCGACGTAGTGTGTTGATGTTAGTCAAGAATGCCTTTAAGAAGACGAAGAAGCCATTATCAACAGCTCACGGAGTTTGAACGAGGTCGTGTAATAGGGCTACAAGAAGGTGGATTTTCGTTCCGCAATATTGCAGAAAGACTTGGCAGGAATATAGCCACTGTGCGTGATTGTTGGCAGCGGTGGTCAAGGGAAGGTATTGCCTCAAGAAGACCGGGTTCCGGCCGGCCACGTGGCACTACTGAGAGGGAAGACCGCCGTGTACGGCGTACGGCCGTGGCTCATCGTACCGCGTCTGCGGCAGCAATTCGAGCTGCAGTTGCCACCACAGTGACACAACGAACTGTTACAAATCGGTTACGCCCTGTAGCGTGCATTCCACTTACTCCAAACCACTGCCGTTTGTGACTTCAGTGGTGTCAAGCTAGAGCTCATTGGAGGACGGAGTGGAGATCTGTTGTATTTTCTGATGAAAGCCGGTTCTGCCTGGGTGCCAGTGATGGCCGTGTGTTAGTTAGGAGGCCAGGTGAGCGACTGCAACCAACCTGTATGCGGCCGAGACATACTGGACCTACACCTGGAGTTATGGTCTGGGGAGCAGTTTCCTATGACAGCAGGAGCACTCTCGTGGTTATCCCACGCACCCTGACGGCACAGTTGTACGTCGGTCTGGTGATTCAACCTGTTGTGCTGCCATTCATGAACAGCATCCCAGGGGGTGTTTTCCAACAGGATAACGCTCGCCCGCACACCGCTGTTGTAACCCAACATGCTCTACAGAGTGTCGACATGTTGCCGTGGCCTGCTAGATCACCAGATCTTTCACCAATCTAGCACGTGTGGGACATCATTGGACGACAATTCCAGCGTCACCCCCAACCAGCATTAACCGTCCCTGTATTGACCGACCAAGTGCAACAGGCATGAAGCTCCATCCCACAAACTGACATCCAGCACCTGTACGACACAATGCATGAACGTTTGCGTTCTTGCATTCAATATTCTGACGGTTACACCGGTTATTAATGTACCAGCATTTCACATTTAAAATGGCTCTTCTCGCGCTTACATTAAGCTGTGATCTTGAAACCTTAATTGATTAAATATGTTACCTATACAAATGTATTGCCGCCATTTCATTCCTCTTCAACTATTTTTTCGTGGTGTTGGGATTTTTTTCCGTCAGTGTATTTGAATAATCTATAAGCGATATAACGTACTCTTTTTCTTCCTCGCATTGTCTCTCCTTGGAGTTAGATATACGTAATAAACAGGAATAGGTTATTTTACAACTGCAGTGTTATTGTTATATTTAAGCACTGGATTCTTCTATGAAGAAAATAAGATTTAATTTTTCAGAATTAAAGATTTAAGAAGAATCGAATACACATAAATGTAACATATTCTCCTGACACAACGTAATAAACGTACATCATCATAGATTCTTATAAAAGCATAACATCACAGGGGTTTCCATGCATCATATTAATATCTTAGACTTTTCTTCATAAAAGAATCTAAGATTTATTTTTTTAAAAATTAAAGAATTAAATAAAATTTAAAGAAGAGAATCTAGTGCATAAATATAATATCACTGTAGCTGCAAAATCACGAACGCTTTTATCAGGTATGATATTTAACTACAAGGAGAGATAATGCGAGGAACTAAAAGTTTGTGAGTAAGACATACTGTTAGCATACCTTGACAACAGAGAAGTTACCTATCGGAATGTCAAAACGATCCTTAACCAGTAGATGTAAAGAACACATGAGAAGTGTTAACCAGGACATGTTGAATACGATGCTTGCGAGACAAATCGTGTATTTCTCGGCCGTTCCCTAATTTAGTAATAAACCAGGACCCATCTCAGACGAATGGTCAGATAGCCCACCGAGGCGGCCAACGCGAACTTTAAAGAGACAGACATCTGGGAGGAAATTGAAATCTGCCGCAAGCTGTATGCAATGATATTCTCTCTACGGAACTACCGAGGAGTTGGCATGCCTTAGGGATCTAAGTTAGATTTAAACATAGCACGTCGCAACACTCAATATAATCAAGTGGTGAATAACATGTAATATTGGCTTGTAGTCTTCCAGGCTGTTTCAAAAGATCATCTTTGTTCCTTACGTGTTCTTTCTCTCCATTTAGTGTCTAACCACTGCTTTGAAAATGCCTTCCAGGGAGAGTGAAAGCTTAATGATTTCAACATACTGTATTATACCGCTAAATAAACGGAATTGCACTAAGCTATGTGTGTGTTTTGTACGCAACATTTTTAAGTTCTTGTAGAAAGCATGGTAAATACTCAACAGACAAAACGGTAGAGATGTGGGTGATGAGCAGTTACATCTTTGGTATCTCCCACATTGAATGTAACATACCCAAACCGAACGCAGGCGACAAATAGACGGGCATCAGGGCTTCCCAACAGTGCATCGCAATCGACAAATATGGATAAACGTGGTGATCTGAGGGACTTTGAGCGTGGACGCATTGTCGGCGCAAAACAGGTGGAACATTCTATCGCCCAAGTGGTAAGAAACGTAGGGTCCCGGCGGGCAAGCGTATCAAGGGTGTACCGTGAGTATACCATCGACGGGGACATACCATACGCTACTGATGGCCGGGGTTGTCGTAGATTACTCAGACTCGTACAGATCGACCGCGTGACAACGGCGGGCGCATATCATAACCAGGTTAAATGTCGGAGGGCCAAGAACCGGAAGCGGGCGAACGATCCTGCACACGCAGCACACCTTGGGCTATGGGAACTGATGCCCTACTCGTGTGCTACTGTTGACTACTCTTCATCGGGCATTACGCCTCGCCTGGTGCCGGGAACACCAAACCTGGACCTCTGCAAAGTGGCACCGCATCGTGTGGTTAGATGAATCCCATTTTCAGGTGTATCAAGCTGATAGGAGGGTGCGGCTTCGACAGCATGAGACTATGGATACATCGAACTAGTTCGGCTCTGTTCAAGGTAGTAATGGCTCTGTGGTGGTTTAGGGAGCCTTATCATGGGATGCATTAGGTCCTTCAGTGTGTCTGGAGAGAGGCCCTTAACCATTACAAGCTACCCGCATGTGTTGACTGATCTCCTTATCTGAGTTTAGAATGGTCCCCGGATTTAAACCCTGTGAAATCACTCTGAGATGCCGTAGAGCGGAACGCCAGATCTAAGGTTCTAGACCGAAGTCTCGGGCATAGTTGTGGACAATGCAGGAACAGACATGGCTGGCATTACCTCCGACATCTGGTGGAGTCAATGCCACGGCTTGTACAGGCCGTTATTCACACTAGAGGAGGACCAACACGCTATTAGGTAGGTATCTCTGATGTTTTGTCCATTGAGAGTATATTTGCCTCTAGCAAGCCTCTTTGGAATTTCGACTTGAAACCGGCCACTGAAACTCGGAGAACAACGGTGCCAAATTGAAATGTTTACTACGATTTCCCGAAGACTCGTGGCTGCCGCACACACGCATTCTCTTATGATTAAAGAAAATAGGAGTGTTTTAACTTGGAAACATATGTGCTTTGACAAACTTGTGATGATTGGTACCATATTCAATTATATTCTCATCTTTAAAACCATAGATTCCATATACCGCTTCGGTTCCCGAATGGTCTAAAGCACTGGCCTCTGACCATTCGTCCGAAATGGACCCAAGTTGGTGTATGGAATTAGGCAGGGTGGTATTTTGATGGCACTTTTTTTTATAAAACCAGTGATCCTAAATTAGGGAAGGGCGACTGCATGTACATTTCTCACAGTTGCTCATGGTAGCAGCTATGCCACAAAACAAAACAAATTCGGGGTAGGTAGTGTCGGGGTCACTACCGCGGAGGGTTTTGGTGAAAACCGTCTTACTCAGGCGGTGTTGTCGGGGCGGGGTGTTTGTAGGGTTGGTAAGAAAGAAATGAGCGCAACGAACTTGCATGTCTTTTATTTTATTTCTCACAATGCTGACTAATTTGTAAAATTTTGTTGAAGACAGGAACATAGTACGAGTAGTACGTTTGAGCCGGTATCCTTAAATTCATTTCAGCCGGTATCCTTAAATTTGCCTTCATTTGAGCCGGTATCCTTAAATTCGCCGGAGGCTCCTAGCATGAGATACTTGTGGGCTGCTAAAGGTGTGCCCTCAGAGATTCACGACTTACTGTTCTTGTGAGTTGAGGTATTCGTGACAGACATTTCATGTTTCCCCACATTCGTGAAAATTCGTGTGTTCTGCTTTAATAATTTGTTTTGTGTGCAGTTGCCATACGATTGAGTTAGCGTCACGTACTATAGACTAGGTTCGAATTTTCCTCTATACGTCGACGGCTTTTTTTTTATATAAGGGGCGGGATTTCTCTTTCTTTATAAAAACCTGCAGCCCTGATTCGAGGTGACATATGATTAACATAAATTCTGAAAGAAGCTGAATTATTCTTTTTTCTCATGCTCATAATAGGCAGTTCATGTACTCTGATTCATCCTAGCAGACAACCCATGTATTCTGATGGATTAATGATGGAAAATCGATGTATATTGACGTATTCATGTTTTGCGGCACATTCATTATAGATTAACATTTTGATGAATTACGCACTTTTAACTTACATTTAATATGCATGAAATTTGAATATATTGTGCACAGGTTTTTACAAATTCTTGAAAAATGTTATACACGCTTTGATATGTTTGGGGTCGATGACTTATGTTTACTTTCCATGTAATATAGCACATTATTAACGTATGTCAATAGTTGTACATCTCTTTATGTGATCTAAATTGGTACATGTTCAATGATTTTTTAATGATTCATTCATTATTGCGTTCTGTACAGTTATGAGCCATGCAATGCTCTTCTTAATGAGTCTCATGAATTGTATTGCGAATTTCAAAGAGTGTTTCCCTTTTTCAGACCTGCATTTTAAAACATGGACTTGGACGACGAGTTAATGTATGGAGATTTTTTGTTCTGGAAACAGAGCATTCCATCCATCGATATTTTATCTGAAAACCAGATCTGGACCCTTCGAGATCAACCTAGAGACACTGAATCGATTTTAGGCGAGCCGAATGAAAGTTCAGAGTTTACCCAAAGGAATTCTCGAGACGCTAAATGTTCAAAGTTTTCGAAGCATCATGCATTTTACAATAACCCATACGCTCATTTAGGAGCCAGTCCGTATTTCAGAGTTCAGCCCGAATACCGTCCCGTGAAGGATGAATTCCTTCGCAGCTGCAAGGAGCAGAATGCTTCTCTGCCTGGCAACACGGAGAAAAAGGAAAAGATGCTCTCTAAGCCTCGACAGGGAGGATGCAGCGGAATCTCCTCGCTCACCCCCGGCAGTGGATCGTCCGCTATCGATCCGCATCACGCGCAGCCGCCGCCGCTAGGCCTTTCGACGTATCCTCCTTCGCTTGAGCTCAGCGAAGGATTTTCTCCGCCTCGGGAATACATCAACTTCCCACGCAATAGCAGAGCCAGAACAACAGCATCTGCAGATACCAGGTACTACGAAAGCGAACTTCAATCTGTGATACAAAGGTTAGTTGCTCAGGGCGATTATTGTGATTTAGAGTGCAAGAATGCTGAAGACTCTGAGGATGACAGCCGAAGAGAGGTGAGGAAGATGGGAAATAGAGGCAGCCAGCCGTGCGAAAAGAAGACCAAGAGCGAAAAGGGAAAGACCGATTCTCCAAACGGTTCTCCAAAGGCCGAGCCAACATTACCAAAGGATAATGAGCTAAACGATGATACATCCGAACCTTCAAACTCGGACGACAATGAGGTCAATTCTGTTGGTATCCCTGATGAGTGCCGTCCTCCAAGCCAGTCTCCCACCTCCAATTATTCCTTGGTTCCGTCCGAGAGTGGAAACAGTATCGCGCTTTCGAACACAGAGGCCAATGTGGAGGAAGTTCCTTGCTCTGCTGGGTATCCTCCTGAAGTGCGGATCGAGTCCACTTCTAGTCCAGATAGTTCCGTATCCAGTTCATTGTATGTGGACACTCAGAGTAACCTGCCAACTCCAGAAGATTCGGGAACTGGAGCCGAAGGCGATTCCCTCCTCGACGCCGAAGCCATAAATGAATATGGGACGGGATCGCAAAATGCTCTTGACTTCCCAATTCTGTGTCCAGAGCTGTCCGTCACAGAGGACTGTGCGACACCCGTCGATGGTAGTGCAACCCTCCAAGAAGAGCTCAGTTCAGTGGATAGCAGAGATGAAGATGGTGATAACAGAAGTGTCCGTGATACTCAAGGAGATGGAAGTTCGTGTGAGACTAGTCCTCAAAAAGAAGCCAGGACTCGAGATTACCTAACGACGAGATCTTGTCCGGGTACTCCAGACACACATTTGGACTGTTTTCATCCTTTCGGGAGCTATCCCATGACCCGTGGTGAAAGATATGGCTCTATGAGCAACGTCTATTCACGTTCCCGCCGTGGCAGTCTATCTCCCATACGTAGTACGGGACGCCTGGACGAAAATGGCAATGCAGAAGATGACGAGGACGACAGTGACATTACGAGTCCAGAGTGGGATCGGAGTGACAGTTCTCTGCTCCCTTCCCGCCACATTCCGAAGTTTCGTGTTATTCCGCATCAGAAGGTGAACTTGACTCAGCATAGGTTTAGGACTCCACCACCGGTAGGTGCAGCCCGTAGAGAGCTCTGTAGCTCCGAACTTTGTTTAAGACCCGGACCTGCGACGGTGCCCCAAGTCTTGCGAAGATACTGCTCACAAAACACAATGCTTCCAGGATGCGAACCTGGGATGGTGCTACATAGGGTGGCTTCACTTACTTTGGATAAGAGTACAATAGAGAAGAATGTCAGCAGACCGAAGTTCATTCCGGAGAAACTGGATTTTAGCCTCTACGAAAAGTTTGAAGGTAAGTTTTCAGAATTACAGATGAATTATATATTCTAATATTCTTTACCATTCCTTTTTTTATGTCTGATAAGCAGCAGCAGCAGCATTCTTACAGTTGTCTTTGTCTGTATTACAATTACAGAATGGCTTTTGCTTACTCATAAACCACTGCATCTTATTTAAATGCTTATATCCGAAAGCTAAAGTATTGAAACGGTATCAAAAAGAAGCAAGTACCATTTCGCCACTCAGCAGTATTTGTAACTTTTCGATGTGCAAGGTGCTTTAGCCGAAAACATTATGTTTTGACTGATACTTTATACTAAAAAGAATAGCACATAAAACATTTAGGACTAACAAGATAGCATGTACAGATAGATTGCTGTAAGAAAATAGCATTTAAAATTTATTAAAAGGATGGCCTTCTGCACAGACAGGCATCCACGAATAACATTTATCTGCTATTTCGAATTAAAATCGTAGCTTTTAGGACGTACTTCGTGCTGACAGTCACTTTAGAAAAAGAACATAGAATTCAGCAGGTATTTCAAAGAGCTTAGCATTTAACAGGCACTCCAGATTAAATGCATAGCATTAAAAGGTAATTTATACCAAAATATAACATTTAGCAAAACATTTGGACGGAAGTATTGCATTTAAAGAGACATTGTACTGAAAGGATGGCATTTAAAAAGGTATTCTGTAGTTAGCGGATAATACTTAAGAAGTATTTTGGACTAACAGTACGAAAATTCGAAAATGTTTCCAATAATTAACCAAATTTCATATTGATGCAGTGTTCCTTCAAAAATTATAACATTTTGAAACTGACCCTTAAAAATCTTATAGCATTCGGTATAAATTAGAAACGCATGTAAAAAACTAAATTTTGCTTTGAATGTTTTTTGGTATATTTTAAAAATTTTAAACCCGGCTGTATGGTTTAAAATTTTTAAAGCATTTTACATTACTAAGGAATTTCAGATACATAAAAAGTCTAACATGGTGACTTAAAAATTATGCTTCCCAAATTACGTGTTTTATATATTGCTTTGAAGTGAAAAAAAAAGCTTTCTCAGAACATAAATTTTAATCTTTTTTTCTGCACTAATAAATAGCCAAGCTACTGTTTCAAATATTGGAAAAATAGTTCTAATATTTTTTTATTTTTTTGTACTTTCATGGTCCCAACACTGGGAAATGGTAAAAAGACACAACTTTCGAAATGTTTACCCAGTTTTAACAATTCTTGTCATTCGATTGAAAGCCAGAATAGCTTTAATCATTGACTATGAATTGCTTAAGAATTAGCCACATTACAGAAATCGTGGTGCGATTATCATAGGAAAGAAAACGATTTCGAACTCATTGATTAGTCCTTATGGTTCACAAGAGAATCAGAATATTTTGACAATAATATTTTATGAGGCAAACTGTAGAACAATGTCAAAGTGTGCCATAGTGTGCTGCTCAGAAGTTCATTGAATCCAAGGGAACGTTCTGAACGAATTGGAAGAAGCATTATTTTTTCTGCCATTTCATCGGTATTAGGGAATATGATTGCTATGAAGTGTCAGAAAGATATTACTTTGAAAAATATCTTTTCACTTCGTTTCATAGATATATCGTAATGAGTTTGCAAACAGTTTTATTCAGTGTTCCCTAAAATCCGAAAGAATATTTGTTAAATAAATGTGATATTTACCTGATGCAATAAATGTCTCCCGTTGAAAATTGTATTTTGAATCAGTGCTACCGAAGCATGCGCACAGGACTTAAAATTCATGGCCAGAAGTCATGTGGAATGTATATTGTTCTCGTTCAAGGGTGACACTCTCCAAACTGGGATACATCGCTTATGAATAACATGAAATGTTATTTAGTCTAACAGCGTGTACCAATGGATATCACTGTACCTATTTTTATTACAGTGACTTTCATAGTAGAGACCTTGCGAAATACTTGCACGTCGCTTACCAAAATCCGAATGCCACAAAGAAAGTTCACCTTCGCCGCTTCGGTAGCCAAGAGGCTTAGTCCGATCTCGGCATGGGTGGCATGTTTGTTTTGAGGTTGTGGCTCTTTCTTTCCTGGAATCGGCGACTCTAAATTAAGGACGGGTGACTGATCTATTTTCCTTGCTCATGGTGGTCGTTAAACCACGAAGTAACAAAATAAAAAAACTTTGATTTGTGTCATTAATTAAATCCTTTTTGAAACTATCAGTTTTCGAATATCAATAATGATGGCAATCGTTAGGTAAAATCAATAAATGTTTATACGCATCTTGGGATGTATAATGAACCTATAATTTGTTGACTGTAGCTTAGTTCCAAATTGCTCATAATTTTTTCACAAACATACATACCCAAATGTGTTTGTTCTTTTGCAAATTGGTCGAGTAATTAGTGTTTTCATTAATTCAATTATGACCTGTGTGTACACTCTTCATATTGTTTCCTCACTTTATAAAGCTTATTCAGACTGAGGACGAAAATGTGCTCTTTATTTGATAGTTTCTTTCTGGTGTAGTGAATTTTGAATTTGTTGGTTATCTATCGGGAGTGTCTGCACTTTACAAAATTTCCTTTCGCGGGATTGGCAGATCAATTTTTTTCTTGTAGTATCAGTAACTTAGTTTTATTACATGACGTGGCAAATTGTTCCAATTTAAATGGAAGTCATTCTACAAAATATTTGAACTGTTTAAATAGTGTGTGGTTGCAGCAGGAATCGGCCCTTTCTCAGAATATGAGTGTTTTAAATTGTTTAAAAACTAAATAGATGCAAATTAATTTGTACGTACATGTGTCGAAAATGTAACTTCTGTATTAAGCAGTCTGTGAAGTATTGGATCCCGAAAGTGAGTGTTAATTTCTTAGATGTGAAGAACTTTTCAAATTTGTGAATTTGAAAGCACTTCAAAAAATTCATCATTTGCATTTAGTCAGGGAAAATGAAAAATTTCCTTTTACATCCTTGTAGATTTAACAACCATTCGAGGTTGTAAGAGCATCTTCAATTAAGGTTCTAATATTTATCTGAATATCGACTAACTTCATCTTCATGCAGCTATACCTCCATATTTCTGAGTATTTATTATTTTTTTTGTTTTTAGCCAGACAAACCTTTTTGAAACTAAAGCATAAGTTACGAAGTTTCTAGACTGAAAACCCTTCTGTTGCTCACGTAGAAATTATTTTTTCAAATGAGTTGATTCGCAATTTTTTTCAACTTTGCTAAAATTTTGTCAAACAACTCGCAACAATAAATTAGACATATACAATTTTCATGTCCTTTAGTGCATACTGTTACGACACTGAAAGAACATTAAAGAAATGTTTGTTGAATTTGTTCGTGTGGTCACCAGAATGGTATTTTTTGGGGGAAAGTTAGCGTAAGAAGACATTTTCTCCAAAAGTGAAGATAAGTGATAGATAAAGTGAATAAGAGGAACATATTTCTTTGGCAAATGTAACTGTTTCCAGATGATGAAATGCATCATTTTTAGCAGAACAACCCAATAGTTTTTCTGCTGGTTTAGTAGCGCCTTTCTTGTGCTGCATGGCACTAAGAATGGTAGCTTATTTTTTTTTCAAAGAATTGTACTATGAGTAGTGATCCTCAGTATAGCAGTATAAACTCGTTACGCAGCACGATGTATTCAGTAATAGTTTTTGTTAGCCACAATGTTATTTCTTCAAATGAGTCATATTTTATCTGGATTTATTAACACCAGGCTGTTTGACTTTGCAATAAATTTTTACTGATTGCTTTTCCTGATCTCCAAGAAAGCGCATTCGAGCATGTGCACTCATTCATACTCAAGCACAAAAGTTTGAAGCTGTTTTTAAAGATGCTTCCTTGCTAATACAGTCTTGATTTATATTCCGCGGCACGTTTGGGCTTACTAGTCTTAATACCTTCTCCCCGGAGTTTTCAGATTTGTTTTCCTTACAGACAAGGTCAGACCGATGGTATCTTTTACAAAAATATTTGTCTCAACAGTATTTCAACATCCTCTGACAAACATTCAAGATTAAATAATTGCGAAATATTGACTGTTGCTGAAAACATGATATGCATACCCAGAATTTAAGCACGTGGCTGATAGCTCTGTTAAATTTCTTTTGTTGCCATTGTTGAAAACATAATTATTTTTCATAATGATTTCGGACAACATAAAGTACTCCTGTATAAAACATTCCTAAATGTTAAAAGTTTTGTTTGTATGTATAAAATTACAGATTGAGCGACTCCACTTGAATCTAAATTTGCTCTACAAAAAATATGCCTTTAAGTATCATTTGTGACATTGTTGATTAACATGAACATGTAAATACTGAATGTCTGTATCGATAACTATGTGTGCACCCACAAGTTTAAGACCAAACTTTTGCCATTCTGAAGTTTATGGGGACTAAAGAAAGCAAAAATGAAAGATTCTGGCCAAATGGATAGTTTAAAAAAGAAGCTTGACACTGAAAAAAACTTCCTCTTAATGGCAATATTGTATATAGCTGTCAGATATTTCTAAAAATGTGCAACAGATTAATTTTAAAAAATTCAAAAATTTTCGTGATTTTTAGTAATAAAATTATGTTTAGATTGTAAACTTTAAAGTTTTTTTATTTGTAATGCACATGTTCCTCGGCGCAGACAATTTCGTAAGAAATTTGCCTGTTGGAATTTGTTGGTTTAGTTAAAATTGTATTTTTTTTGGCTTCTTTAAATTGTCTATAATTCGTTCATTGTGATTTAATGGAAACAATGTCGACATTTCTCCTGAGTAGTTTGCAATCATATGACTTAAAAGATTGTCGCAGTATTGCTTGTACAATAGGGAATGCCACCTGAATTTCCTCTTTGTTTACAACTAGATTCAGATTCAAATGGCTTAAGTATTCTCGGTGTACGTCTCTATTTTTGCTCCCTCATATAAGCATGGAAGTACAGTCTTCGCCCCGGCTACCGAGCGGTCAGAGGCGCTGATTTCTAGCTAGTAATCTGAGCTGGGTGAGGGCTCGACCCCAGAATGAAATATAATTGTAGTGTTTATCCTATGGCGCTAGCTCCTTTGGCTTCTTGGAACCAGTGACCGCAAACTAGGGACGGACTACTACTTAAAGCCCTTAAATTGCTCATTGTGTTTGTAAAACTCCAAATCAAATGCGTAGTAAAAAATGCGTCGTCTTCCCAGCAGGTCTTCCAAGTAGTGTTGCTTTAGGAATCTTACATTTTCTCTTAGCTACTCTATTGACACATACAAATCAAAACGAGAAATTATTAACAGTATTTTTTACGCTTTCCAACCGTAGGTTGAAAAAGCGTATATGCTCCAGCTTTGTCAGTCCGTCCGTCTGTCGGCACGATAACTCGCGCAAATCGTTCGATTTCGATGAAATTTTAGTATATTGTGTAGGGGACCACCTGGGGACGAACCCTATTGGAAATGGGGTCAAAGGTCAGCACATAGGATCGGGATCCATTCCATCGCCCTTATCCCATACTATTAAAGGAGCAATTCTTGTATGTATGTAAATTTTATTTTGAAAATGACTAAGGATTTTGATGAAAGTCGTTAACCTACCGTTTCTGGTACTAGAAATCGATTTAGCTTGATCTCAACTTTAGGAAAATTCGTTTAGTGGGTTAAATAAGCACCCTGAATTATCACGTTTTTACTGTCGCTCTTGATCATATGTAGAGAATTTTAGGAAGGGAGTGTCTGACCCCAGGTCTTAAACAACCCTTAGAAATACGAAACTAGGAGATATGGGCTAGAGCGCCCGATAGGAAAGTGACACGGAAGTGAAGTAGAAAGGGGGAGGAAGACGCATTTATTTTTTACCGGGGAGGACAGTACCCGGGGCCCGACGGCTTAACGTGCCTATCCGACGCATGAGATCAAGCTAATTGATTTCTAGTTTACTGTCATGGCGTCGTCCCATTAATGTTGCCCATGCTTAGAAATCTTATGACGTCACAACCTCGCGCTTGAGATGTTGGCGCGTGGTCACGCCATCTGTCTCATTACGTCACGCGTTGTGTGTGGATCCTATTAGTTTTATGACGTCACTCTTTCGAGCAGATGGCCGCGATTCCCATCTGCATCATTACGTCACGCGTTGTGTGCGTATGTCCGGTCGTACGATAACTCGCGTAAAAATCGTTCGATTTCGATGACCTTTTACCATGTGGAAGGGGATCACCTGGGAATGAACCCTATTGAAAGTGAACAAAATGGGGTCAAAGGTTAGGACATAGGAGCGGGACCCATTCCATTGCTCTTATGCGTCATAACTAAAAAAAATTTCGATTAAATTTTAGTATGTGGTAGGAGACCACCTGGGGACAAACCTTTTGAAAATGGGCGAAATGGGGTCAAAGGTCAGGACATAGGAGCGGAATAGCTTACATCGCTATTATGCGTCATAACTTACGTAAAAATTCTTCGATTTGGATGAAATGTATGTTGTAGGGGCCTGCCTATAAAATGGGCGAAATGGGGTCATCGAATCCTATTGAAAATGGGCGAAATAGGGTTAACGAATCCTATTGAAAATGGGCGAAATAGGGTTAACGAATCCTATTGAAAATGGGCGAAATAGGGTTAACGAATCCTATTAAAAATGGGCGAAATGGGGTCAACTAATCCTATTAAAAATGGGCGAAATGGGGTCAAACGTTAGGACACGGGAGCGGAATCTATTCCATGGCCCTTATGCATCATAACTTACGTAAAATTGATTCGATTGCGACGAAACTTTATCAGGTTATTTCGGAGGTATACTGAACCGGTTCTGTAGAATATCATTGAAATGAGATCAAAGGTCAGGGCACAGGACCGAGATTTATTCCACAGCCATTATCCTCATAACTTGGTAATGATTTCTGGTATGTTGGAAAGCGTATTATGATCAATGCATTGCATAATTTTACTAACTTGTTGTATATGCATCACCTTCTCTTCAGATGAGTTCTAAACTCATGTGTCAGTTCACTGTGTTCGCAGGTTTCTGCAGTATAGCAGGAGGTACATGTCACGCATGCCGTTCATCGTTTTCATCTACACTGGTGTCCGAAATTAAAGTTTGAACGGCAATAGTGCTTAAATAATCCAAAGCACTCAATGGAATGTTGCGATGTCTACAGAACATATACAAACGGACACGAGAAACAAATACCCGCCGTAAAATTTGCAAATCAGTGAGCAAAATGCTGTCCAATATGTAAATTGAATTGCATACTTAAAGCCAACGGGGAACGGCACTACTATTTATTTTTGGCGCATGTAAGAAGCATTCCGGTGGCTGCAAATGCTCTTTGTCTCCATGTGTTCCACACTGTACAGTGCTCTACTCCTTATGACTCCATACTTCGACGCTGTACAGTGCTCTACTCCTTATGTCTCCATACTTCGACGCTGTACAGTGGTGAGAGATTAGACGACCAGAAGCAGGCCAGCCTCAGGCCAGGTCGCAAATGACTTGAATATCCACCGCAGAGTGGATTCTCGGTTATGACAGCAATACAGCACTGGTGGATTGGCCCGAAGGACTCTCTAAGGTCTTCCAAGGCGCACGCATCGTGTGGACCGTTATATCCCTTTAACTGCACGGCGTCAAAGGTCTTGTGTAACCCGGCAATTGTCTTCAGAGCTCTCCGCTGCCACTAAGATTACGATATTAAGGTAAACAATATATGGAAGGCTTAATGCAATTGGCTTTTATCCCAGGAGATTCATGGTTTGTGTCCCGCTAACCGCATTTCACAGGAAAACTATCCTTGATCTGGTGTAGACAACACTGTTCCTGGAACCTACATTGAAGTGCGGATGTTCTTTTTACATAAGAGTCGAGATTCATTCTACGAACGGATTCTCGTCGGCATTTCATCTGGAAGGAACATCCACAAACGTTCGCAAACGAGACTCTTTCGCAGGGTGTGGTCTACTCGTGTGGAGTGGCATTATGTTCAACAACCGCACACCACTCTGCCGGTTTGCAGGAGGCAAGTGAATGCTGAGCTGTTAGATATGTTTTCTTTAATGGATGATAATGCTTGTCTGCACAGGGCCCAGCTAATCCATTTCCTCCAGAACAAGGATATTTGCGTACAGGCTGGCAAGCCGGGTCTCCAAATCTTAAAACCCTTTAAAAGGTGCCTGGGATGCTCTGGGACGACCCGTAGCAGATCGTCATTCTCCTCCCAGAACCCTTCTCGAACTATGCACAACTCTCATCAAAGAATAAAATTCTTTGGTTCCAGAGTTTACCAACAACCTGCGAGAACGCATCGTCATTGTGAGAGTGGCCTGTTCGTACGAGGTGATCACATTCTTAGACATATTTAGGTTACATTTTTACATCTCACCTTGGTGATTTTTGCGGATGTGAACTCTGTATACGCAAAATGTGTACATACGTATGTCTGTTATAAAATGTTTATTATCCTTATGATTGTGTCTCCTTTCATGCCAAACGTCTGTGTTGCTGTTACGTGTTTTTCTTTTTATCACTGCGAATGCCTTCTGGAATTTAATTTCGGACACCACTGTATCTCGCCAACAATGATTAGTTTGGAAAACAAATATGCGGTGACCCACTAAACTTTCCCGTTTCAGTCCGTAACAATATCACTTCATTTATGTTTTGTTCTTTTAATTTCCAGAACTGAAAGTCCTGCGAGCACCTGCGATGAATTAAAAACAAATGTTTTCTGAGAAAGAATTTAATCACCACAGAAAATCCTGAAAGCATTCGATTCCTTAGATATTATGAGAATACATTTTATATTGTCCCTTAGCTGTACCTTTCTTAGCATATTATTTTGGCTTTTGTGTACAGCTTAAGGCGTGGGTGCTCACATTGAACACTGAGCATCCGGTTCTTCAGTGTGCTAAGTTTTCTATCAATTGATTTCAACTACATTTTATCCATGTATTTATTTGTTCATCGTATTACCATAAATTTTATCAGTATTAAAAGAATCAGCCGATTTTCTCATTAAAACGATTTTTTTTTCTTGATTTGGTCTGAGTCAAGCATTTTTTGTCAAACTTCTGCCCTATAAAATGACTTATTAACTAACCCATAATACTATGCAACTGAGATTTTCAAAAGATAACTGTTGTAAGAATGTATAAAAAAAAGGAAATATATAATGAATGCGAAACAAATTGAATCTTGATGATTTTGGAGTATAATTTTCTTTGTCATAAATTCTTTGCCGAAGCGTATTCTTTGCCAGAAAAGGCTATTTATCTTATACGCTTTTGCAAAAACATTGCTTAACTACTAGGGGCTATTTACTTTACTTCTGAAAATTATGTTTTATGAACGAATTAGATAGTTGGGCAATTAAAATTAGAGTACTATTGTTAAGGTCACAGTGGTGTTATATGCATTGAGTGTATCTTTCAATTTTCTTCATATTTTATGACATACTCTATGAACTGAAAAGAAAAACTGATAGAATCTATCTCGCTAGTGTATAATACATATGTTGTAAAAATGTAATTTCCACAGTGCAAATTCCATTATCACAAGTAATTGCAACTCGCAGTATCACACTGCTGACATTCAGTTGTAAAGAGACGAATTGAAATATTCCTGGTCTGAAGCCAAAAATATTCTTTTCCCATTACAACAAATCTACAAATTAGGGAAGGCGAGTTTTAAACATCCTGCAGCACATTTTCATAGTTTCATTCTGTGTTTAAGGGGACCACTCCACAAGCCGAGAATTCTGAAGAACTTAAAGAACCGAGAATTCTGAAGTTGTAGCCAATTTTCGGCGTAACGTAATTTCCACAATGTTATAACATCTCATTCATCGTGTATTTGTTTTTTTCCGGATCTTCGAAATTGTGTAATCCGGGATATTTTTTGCAAACGTCATCGTGGACCTTTTCGGACATTGAGGTATTACAGATTCCTTTGCAGTTTTCTGATAAGCTATTACAAAACACGTTCACAAATAGAAAGCTTTGAGTTCGGTTGCTATGCTAACTTGAACCTAAATCGATTTAAGACAGAAACTCACCAGGAATTAACCTTCTCTTTCTGAGCTTTGGCGCACAAATATCGTTTTGGAATCGCATGGGGTTCAGTGGTGGCTGGTCTATTGGAACACATGAGCATGTGCGTTACCCACCATTTTCCAGGAAATTTTACCAGGTTAACGAAAAAAATTTACGATTAAAAAAATTCTGTGAGTGTGAAGATCATATTGAAAACATATTGGACTGATATGTTACGTGTTCTGAAAAGCAACATTGTGGCAATAAAAACATCTTGCGTTCCTTTGAAGTTAAATATTCATGGTTTTTTCCATCCACAGCTTTTTAATAAGGTTGTCCATCCAGAAGATTGTGCTAACCCTGAATTGTGCTTCCCGTGAGCGCAATCTCTGCGGTATTTGAGCATGCACAGTTAATCATTCTGCTGGAAGCTACCGGCAATTGGTAGGAAAGCATCGGGGCACACTTCCACGGTGACTATTTTCGCTTTGTTACCGAAAAAAAACCCCCCAGTCATTCTTTCTTCTGCTCTGTCTTGCATTAGTTACTGGATTACTTTAGTGCCGTTCTTCTGCTTCATCGGCGGAACAGCGTCAGTGAGAGCTTAATATCTTCATATAAATAATGAAATGTGAGAAACTAAATGTTTGTCTTCCTAATCATGAATGCTGTTGATTATTTGCTGAAACATCCGTTTTTTTTCTCGCACTCTTTGGAAAATAAATTTGAAATTGAAAGACTGGGTAGGACCGACGTCAGATCTTAAATTACAATAAAAATTTAAAGATAAAGATACTGAACGAATCAGGAAGTTCAGTTCCGAAACATAATAAGAATGATTGAATATGCTGCTGCGATATGAAAATGCTGTACTATGTTTGACATTTTGCAGACAAAATTCTGAAGCATGGCGTGTCCTCTGCATGCAAGAATAATGTACTGACTTTGGCTGGACTTGGTAAGTCAAACATAAGATCATTTCTAGATTCTATTTATAGGTGACAAATTCAACAGTAAAACGAAAAAGAAAAAAAACAATCGACTTATGTTGCGACATCTTATAAACTCTATTTTTGTGGAGCGTTCTAACTTTCTTTGCGAGAACATGGTGAATCTGACTCGGCGTCCAATCCCGAATTAATTTTTTCTTATATCATGCTTCTTAAGGTACTTTTAATACCATTGTGAAGCATATAAAAATATTAATATATCAGTTCCCGTTGCATGTACTCTACTTGCTTGCTAAGCCACGAGCCGCCACTGATGGGGATAGCTGACTACTGTCATTCACCTAGCTAACTTTGTGGCTCATTATCTTGTAACCTATTTAGTATATCCGAGCTTCGCAATTCACCCACTTTTGGGGATGTTATAGACTCCAAACTCGAGCTTGTTTTACCAATCATCTCTCTATATTGGCTTTCTTGAGAAATTCGCAGCATTTCTCTAGAATATGTTTGCAGGTAAAGAAAGTAAGTCCCGCACATGTTTTATTACTGTCTGTTTTCTTTCATGATCTCGCTGCTGAGATCAGAAAACTGTTCTCTCTTTTTTTTTACATTTCTGTCCTCGTCGCTCTGGTCTATTTTTACAATGTTCATAGTGTCCTGTGACGCAGTTATGGAATTTAAAGTTTACAAAGTTCTCTGGCTCAGAAGGTGATAGCTGTTCTGGTGGTCAGAATTGTTATATCGTCCTTTTCTTCTGTTTTGCTATAAACCGGACGCCTGCTTCAGTCAGAAATGCCTCCGTCAGGTATGTCAAACTAGTAGCTTACTGGCTGGTAATTTTGCATATATACTATTCAGCCCAGTTGTGAATCTGTTCCCCCATATTATACCGAAGTTTACTGGTTGGCAGATAAATAGTAACTGAAGACTTCTTATGATATGAGAAACTTAATAATTACTTCCTTAGAAACTAAGGAGTAATGTGTTGCCGGGATAAATATCAGTACAAGAATTTAGTATCTCGCTCTCTTAGGTAAAGTCACGAGACATTAAGATGAGAGGGAGACAGTTTTATGATAAAAGAAATTCGTAAATGCGATTTCCAACGAAGCTTCGTTGGAAAAATTTTCAAAGAAGTAATGTTATTTTTTCAAGTGATCGCATCTGGAGTTGCGTTTCAACAATGAAACTTATCAGGACACCGTTCGTTTCAACACTACGCACTTATCACCAATAATATTGTCATTAGCATAGGAATTTTGACCAGATGCCTCAATTTAACTAGTGGAAAAAGTAAAAAACCATTGATGAAATTAAGTGTTAAAAATAACTGACCCCTTGCAATCAGTTAAAATGAAGTAACCACATGAAAGATAAAGATTGCATGTGTGTGTGTGTGTGTGTGTGTGTGTGTGAGCGAGCGAGCGAGCAATGGTCTACATTTTTGATACTTTAAATCATTTTTGAATTGTAAATAACCAAAAAATAATTTTCATCTTAAGTGAACTATGAATAAAATACATTTGAGGGAGTGATACTGTATTAAAGAATGAATGGATTAATTTCTTAATACATGAAAGTCTTTCTCAGTCTTGAAGTACATTTTATCCAAATGTAGCCTTAACCCTCTAAATGAGCTGGACATGTCAGAAGCACACGCTTCTTCCATTTTCGAACAGTCATCCGGCGAGCAGTATTAGGATCAGGGCTGTAGTTACTGAAGGACTGTAGCCCACCCAGAATGGTCATATGGGGGGGGGGGGGGTTACATTTCTGCTGAGAGGCATAGAAATGCTCAGAGTGAATCAATTTACATGAAATTGTAACTGAAAAAGATTATACACTTCAGCATTTTCTCCTTTAAAGACTTTAGTTAGCCGCGTACAGGATTGCGCTTAGCTAACCAGTGTACATAGTAAGTAACCTGTTCGGGATGTGTGGTCCCCTCATATGCACGAAACAAATTATCCGAAACAGCAGAGAGAGGCATATAGGACAATGCGGGTACTCCTAACTTTAATGACTTTACTGAATACTCCATAGGGATGAAGAGCTAATTAGTCATCTGTGAATCTATCGCAGAAAGTTCCTCTGAGCGTTTAACCTTGAACGAAGTTTTTTAAGCCCTACCCAGAAATTAGCCATCCTATTGTTAGGTATTGCCACTGAGCCCGAGAAGTACGACGCGTTGAATTTTCTAATCATTCGCCCAGTTAAAGGATAGGTGCTACTTCCAGTCCCGAGTGAGGCATGGATTGTCTTACGACACTGGCTCTCTCCCTTTCCTGGAAACAGTGGCTCTGAATTAGGAACGGGCGATTTTTTACAGTCCATTGAGTTACTCAGTGGTAGTTGAACATCTAAGTCAAAAAATAAATTGTTCCTTTCACTATCTTGTACTCATTAGTTTTGTGCTGTTTTGTTTTCCATTCTAAATTTCTGCAGAATGTTATGTTGTCGGCATTCACATAACTTTTTCGTTTCACTTGACATTTACAGCGGTTGGAACTTTGGCATTTATCTAGTTTTCAGTTTTAGTAGAGTCATGCAAGAAACCTTAGTGCGATTTTTGAACGATCATACTTTCCTATAACGTAGATACGGGAAATTAAAAAACAACAAAAAACAAACAGCGTACTATTAAGAGGAAGAAAGAATGTTTGAACTCGAAATGACGTAATTTGAAGTCTCCCTCCACCCCCAGATAAGAATAGCTTGCTCCGTCCGTGATTAGGACCCCGTGCCCTGAAAACAATAATACAAAATTATATTATAGGTAGCTTGCTTCCCCTGTTCAGTACATACGTGGTTCGTTAACTTGTCACTACTAAATTCATTCCAGGTTTCCTGATGAACAGTTATGTATGACTCCGTTAGAGAGTACCTCAGAAAATGAGACGTGCTTTGAAATCTTGTTAAACAGTTATTGATTGTGATCGTTGAAATGTCATCTGATTAACACGAAACTACTAGTGAAGATCCCTGCTCAATGGTGTATCCTTGTCAAAATGTTCTCCATTATCATGTCTACTCTTCTCATGACTTAATTTCAGAACACAATTCAATTTGCTGCTGTGATGAAGCAATTCTATTAGGGCTGCGTTGTTCAGGAAAGAGAGCACTTATTGCTCCATCGAACACATTCATTTTGACACTCTTGCTCTTCTGACAGCACCTAGGCAGATTATCTGAACTCCAAGGTAAACTCTGTGTTTCTCATCGGTTTAATAAATTCTGTCATTCAGAGCAGATTTGTTGAAAAATGCAATACGAACGAGCTTTACGATTCGGGGGTCAGTCTAAGCATGAAATCTTTCATAAAAAAAGTCTAAACTGTAACTTTGAAACTTCCTCAGAGAAGAAAACTGGTTAGTGGATCAACGTTTATTTCGGGACCACTGGTTTGATCAAGAGCTTCCTGATTTATTTTTATCGATGCTTTGTTAAGTATCTATATAAAAAATCAAAGATTTCAGCTGTAACTTTATGCATGATATATTCTTCGAATTCTCTACCCCATTTTTCTCTTGCAGAGTGTAAAACAACAGAACTCAGTAGTATTTATTGCCTGATGGCGTAGAAATGCTGCTGCACCTTCGTATGAGTAGATGAGATCGGGTGCTTTGATATTTAACGTTTCATTTGTATGCAATAAATTAAACAGTTTCACTTAATACCAACCGTGCATTGAGATACGTTATCACCGTGAACCACTCACACTGATCGACATGCATTTTGATGTTTGAAATATAAATGTTGATTCTTAACGCAGTTCTTCTGATAAATAAAACAAATTCGAACATCAAATCCGGTTTTTTTGTTTCTATCACATCAACTTATTTTGTTGAAGGCAAATGTTTGTTCTCGGAATTTAGCATAAGGTTGCATAGTTATACAATGTGGCAGCAATGCTGTTGGATATACACTGGTTTCCATGAATTAAGCAACAAACCGAAAAATCGCGATAATTGAGTGAAATGTAGTTCAAATTGCACGAAATTTGCATGTGTTACGGGCGAAGGCATACAGCCTCGATGCACGGAAGGCAAATGAGTGGCTCTGGCAGCGCTTTATGCAAATACGCAGGAAATTAAACGAGCTTTTTCAGAGGGAGTCTCCAATTCATGTGCGGCGGTGAATGGCATGATTTAGAGATAGCGATTTTGTTAACATGGTTTTGAGACTTCATTTACCAGCGGAGTTACGCTACAGAGCGATAGCCCGACTCGAAGCAGGGCAATGGCAAGCGGACGTCGCAAGACGGCTGAACATCGATCGTTCTGTGGTCAGCAGGATATGGATGTGACAGCAGTTCCAAGCCACGGGTACAGCTTTCCGAAAGTAAAGCAAAGGTAGAACAAGGGCGTCGACCTCCGCGGATGACTGGTATTTGCGGCTTTGGGCACGGCGGAACAGGACGGCTACACCGACTCATCTCAGATCTGTGCATGCCGCAGCCCCCGGACCGACGGATGGTATCAGCTTCGACGGTACGTAGGTTACATGCAGGAGGACCGTATGCTCGGCGACCGATATTATGTGTGCCCCATCACCGGAGGGAACGTTTCAATTGGGCACGAGTGCATGTGAACTGGACTCAAAAACAGTAGAGGTCCGCTCTGTTCACTGAGTCGTGATACTACAGAGTTATTCTCGCCGAGTTTACATCTGGAGAGGGGCCGGTATTCACTATCATCCCTCTTTTATCCAGGAAAGGGACACCTATGGTGGTAGTGTTCTGGTGTGGGCAGGCATATAGTTAGGCGCCAGTACCGACCTCTATGTGTTACCACATGGAAACCTCAATTCTCAGAGGTATAGGGACAACATCCTGGACCCTATTATTCGTCCGTATGCGGCCGCAATTGGCGATACATTTGTACTGCAGGCTGAAAACGCCCACCCTTACACTGGAGACTATAGGCCGTATGGAGTAGCCAGAACGCTCTTCCGATCTGAATCCCATTGAGCATGTCTAGGATGCCCTGCAGGGTTTGGGGAAGGGGCTGGAGGCGTTTTACTGGTCTCCAGTCCCCTCTCCGAACCCCGCAGTGGTTCAACACTATTTTGCTCGAGCAATGGACGCAGCTGCTCGATACCATAATTAACAGCATAGAGAACATCGCTGTCGGGTCTGTATTGCTGTTCGGGGTAACCATACTCCGTATTGAAGTACCTTTTCCTACTTCACCTTGATACCTATATTTCTGTATATTCATATTTGCATCATTTATACAAAATGTACATGCTTTGTCAAAAGTTCTGTGACGTACCTGCCAGCAGGACGCACACGACATAAAGACAGGAGTCAGAATGAACGTCCGCGTAGCTCAGTTGGTAGAGCAACTTGTTCCGGAATAAGCGGACTCTATTTCGATTCCCGGCGTAGACCAAAAATGACGGAGAAGTTTACTTCGTTATAATGGCACTCAAACAATCGGATGACCCGACCGTTCAAAATCTCGCAACGGTGTGATGTTCTTTCCACACCGCGAGATAGGAAAAATCAGAGAATCCCTTCTCCAGCGCTTCGAAAAATAAATGTGTGTGACGTTGTATTCCACACACCAGATTGCCTGGGAGTTCTCAAGTGCACGTTCTACAGTGGATGGCTGCCTGCAACGATTCATGGTCACGGCTGACCCGTGGGCCATGCCCCGGCCCTCTTTGGGGGGGAGATGTGACATACCTGCCAGCAGGGCGCACACGACATAAAGGCAGATATGAGTCAGAATGAACGTCTGTAGCTCAGTTGGTAGAGCGATTTGTTCCAGAATAAGCAGACTCGGGTTCGATTCCCGGCGTAGACCATAAATGACGGAGAAATTTACTTCGTTATAATGGCACTCGAACATTCCGGATGACCCGACCGTTCAAAATCTCGTAATGGTGTGATATTATTTCCACACCGCGAGATAGGAAATCTCAGAGAATCCCTTCTCCAGCGCTTCGAAAAATAAATGTGTGTGACGTTGTATTCCACACACCAGATTGCCTGGGAGTTCTCAAGTGCACGTTCTACAGTGGATGGCTGCCTGCAACGATTCATGGTCACGGCTGACCCGTGGGCCATGCCCCCGGCCCTCTTTGGGGGGAGGGGGAGAGATGTGACATACCTGCCAGCAGGACGCACACGACATAAAGGCAGATAGGAGTCAGAATGAACGTCTGTGTAGCTCAGTTGGTAGAGCGACTTGTTCCGGAATAAGCAGACTCGGGTTCGATTCCCGGCGTAGACCAAAAATGACGGAGAAATTTACTTCGTTATAGTTCTTACGTTTTTCTATTGCATTTATTCTAATAAAGCTTACCACCAAATTTCATCCTAATCTGTTGCATATTTTTTGAGTTATCATGAGTTTTCCATTTGTTGCTTAATTTATTGAAACCAGTGTTTTTGTGGAAGCTATGCTTGTTTTAGCACAGAGACAAAATAATCCAGTTTTCGTTAAGAAGGCGCTTATTTTTCGTATTTAGGTATAAAGTTAGTGATTCAGTCTCACGGTTATTTACTCCGCATGAATTTAATGATCTGGAAGGAAATTGAAATTACTTAATGTATCTGCAGAGCTTCTCAGTACAACGTTCAAATTTAACAAATTATCACCACGAACACATTTTTCGTAGAGTAGACACTGTGAACGGGAATTAGTTTTCTATTTTCAGGAGAATAAATTGTACATTTCCGGATGACTTGGGGGAAGGGGGGGTCTTTCTCTCACTGGTAATTTATGGACTCCTCCGAAATAAGCCTAAAAAGGAGTTTGCTTCATAATGAAGGCATTTTTGCATCTGTGGATGTCTCCTTTCTGAAGGAAATATGAGTCTGAAGCTTTTATTGAAAAACGTGAAGTACACAGAGCATGGATGATGTTTCTGTGGAGACTTCAAAACAATAGGTTTATTGCTCACTTTACAGTCTGGTTACACCAAAATGCCCCATTTTCCGCATGAGCAGGACAGTTGAGCAAAATGTAAACACTGTGAACAAAAGTCGTAGTCTTGTGGATTAAAAAATTACAATGCATCAGCCGCTGGTTGATTCTTCTTTCCTCTTTCGCACATTAAATTGCAGTTAATGAAATAATTTGTTAAGACCCTGAACGATAATTGAGCCTGTTTTAAATCATGTGGCAAGTTTGCCTCCCTCATACACGAAAATCTGATAGCAGGTATTTTTATTGGGCTTCAATCCCAAAATCATTAATTGATCCAGAGTTTAAGAGAAACGGGAAGCAACATTAAAAGTAAGAATATTTGAGCTTTAAAAAATGTTGCTTGATACCTCTTCGGGAAACACGGCTATCCGAAATATAAGAAGGCAGAAGATATGCTAAAAAAACCTGAGAAATCTGGGCTGCAATAGTTGCCTTCACGTTTAGATTTTTTACCCAAAACTTAGGAAGTGTAAGCACAGAGCAGGGAGAAAGATTTTATCAGGACAATTAAGAAAATGAAAAAGAAGTATAAGAGATGGTGGAATGCAAATACGATGGAGATTGCTGTTAGATTCTGAAGATGGACAATTCCAATTAAGAGAGTGGTCACGCATGGGGGGTGGGGGAAGGGAACGTTTTAATCTTCCTTAAAGCTACATGTTACGGAGCGATATGCAAATTTACGGACAACGTAGTTTTGTGTTTTAATGTATTTTAGCAGCCAAAGTAATTTATTTAACCCATATTTATTTCAATGCAGTGTTAAGAGTTTACAACGTATTGACATTGCAACGTATATATCTTTAACTCCTCCGCTATGTCTTTAATCTGCACTTCCTAATTGAACAGAAATGACATCCAAAATTTAATTTTGGCAACATTGACCCACAATCTATCTTGTTAGACTTGTGGATGCCTTAATTCTCTTATTTCCTCCGTCTCGATGAAAGATTTCCTTTTCTGCACAATTTAAACAATGCAGTGGTAGTTGAAGACTACACTGAAGTGCCAAAAGTCATGGGAATACGTACCTTGTATCGTGTAGGACCTCGTATAGCCCGGTGAAGTGCAGCAATTGGACGTGGCATCGATTCTACAAGTGGCCGGAAGATTTCTGGAGAGATGTTGAGCCATGCCATCTGAACAGCCGCTCACAGTTTTCTGGTATTTGTAGGTGCACAATCTTTGGTGCGAATGGACCTTCCCACCACCTCCCATAAGTGCTCCATTGAGTTCATGTGGGGCGAACGTGGTGCCCACGTCATCCATCTGAATGCTCCTCGAACCAATTTTGGACAATTTTCGCCCAATGACATGGTGCATTGTCCGCCTGGTGGAAAAATCCCATCTAGGTACATAAGGTCGATGAAGGGCTGCAAATGGTCACCCAGCAGAGCAACAAATCGATTACCGGTTAATGACGTGTTTACAAGGACCAGAGGACCTAAACCATACCTCGTAAAGACCCCCACACACAATCAGCTTGCACAGTGCCTTGTTGACAGTTTGGGTACATGGCCTCATGGGATCTGTGCCATACTTAAACCCTACCTTCAGCTCGTAACAACTAGTAGCGTGACACATCGAACCACTGCACAAGTTCCCAGTCTTCTAGGGTCCAATTAGCATGTTCACGAGCTCAGGTAAGGCGCTTAACAAACTCAGTTTGGTGGGGCTAGTTTGCTCAAAGGCACTTTGGGTAGTGTAGTTTGCTCATTTATGAGAACAGTTGCAGTGTGATATCATTTCATTACAATAATTGTTTTCTCTCAGACTCGCTCAAAAAGGTAGATAAAACAGAAGCTGCTTTTTGCAGCACCTGGGAAACAAAACATTGTCAGCGAAGTCCTTGCTCATTGTCTTACGTTTCTTTGAAGAAAAGTGCACTTAGGAATAAAAACCGTAGCTCCAGTAACCAAGTGGTCAGATGCACTGGCTTCTGACCATTTGTCCGAGTTCGAATCCCGTAGGAGTCGTGTGGTGTGTTTAACTTGGAGCCAGTGACCCTATAAAAGTAGCAGAAGTAATATATAACTAGACAAGGCCGAATTTTTTCTTGTGTGTGCAGAGATATACTGAATCAGTCCAATGACATTAAATATACAGAAATAAGTAGAATAAGGGCTTTCTTAAATCCCGTGGTATAGGTAGGCTCTAACGGCGCTAAGGCACTTTTCTTACTAGACGTAGTGGCTCTCGGAAAATTTTCGTGGTTACATAGTAAGAAAAGTTTGACAAAAGAAATCTAAGATGATCATATATGTAAAACTATGTAATACTGCTTTTATACGCATTATGTAAGCATGCTCGAATTTTAATGGGATGTCAGAATTGAAGGAATAGACCTAAACAGTCACCAAGGGTTCTTAACCCTTTAGATGTCCCAACAGAAGACTGGTAACTTCGTAACCCGTACTAAAATAGTTATGTTATTAATTTAACTTAAAATCTTAGTCTGGGGATTGTGGAAGATATTTATAACTATATCCCCGAATGCAGGTACGACTCACAGCATTTAGTTGTCTTAGTAAGCAGATGGTTTCTGGTGTGTAGAGAATGGAAACTCCTTTGGCAAGACACCTCACTTCAGAATAAAGTAATAGATGACTTCTCGGTGGCTTAAGACCGCAGTGCTTAGAGGGAAAATGACAGAAAAAAAATCAAACAGGCATATGAAGGGTTAGTGACACGAGTTTTGGGGTTTGCAAAGGCCATTTCTGCGAAACAACTTGCGACAGGCTGCAATAAAAGAAATTCTCTGAGCTCTTTCTTCGATTTTTATTAGTAGTTAACAGAAAAGAAATCTGAATCCACCTCAAAAACTTCGGAAAAACTATATACAGGGTGTTCGTAAATTATTTTGACAAAAGAAGAGGGGTGATAGTACTCATCGAGACAAACAATATTTACAATGGAACCTAGGGTCGCATTCCATTCTTTTGTTAAAACAGTTTACGAACACCCTGTATTAATCATATGTGTATTGATACACTATGGGTAACTGGAGGAATTGTGGAGAATGAAAGAACAGTTTTTTGAGAAAAATGAATGTTCTGAGCACGAGACTTCCATAAAACATTCTTTTATTTAAAATTGCTCAAATTCGGCAATTTTGGTGAAGATGCTAAATATAATTAACAATAAAAATTTTAAGAAATACTAAATAAAAGTAACTTATCAAAGTTCAAACTGCTTCTGAAAATTTTGAGGGCACTTTTTTGGATTGGTTTCACCAAATCCGTTTACCGCTAAAATACGTTTTGACATAATGCGAAAAATGGCATGACTAGATTGCGGGAGGATGAGTTTCTGCATTTATGAACGCCATGTTCTACTTATTTCTGTTTCACTGTTGTGTTGAAACAGCGAGCCGCACGTTAATGTAACTTTCTTCTTTTTATTTAAATATAAGTATCGATTTCTTCTTGTTAGTCGTCGGATGTTCTTGCCAGATTTTAATTGAATGAGCAGATGTAAGTTACAGCGCTATACTACTTTGTTTCTTGTGCGTACGGAATCTAAGCTTGTTAACCTCTGTTGTAAATGAAAATCAGAATAGCTTCTCCATTCGGAAACATACTGCTGACAGCATTACAGAATGCTTAGTGCACTGCTGTGAGTCTTACCTCTCCGAAGTATTCAAGTAGGCGCAGAATGTATTTCACCAAAGAAAATGTATTGCAGGACATTTGGGACAAAAATCCAGGGACTGTATAAGTTTTTTTTTTTTTTTTTGTTGGTTGCCCAAAACAGATTAAATAGCGTTTTGCAAATAGCAAACTTAGTTATTGTGATGTTTACTACTTCGGTTGGATTTCACAATTTAGAAACTAAAGTATCTGTAGCTGCTACAAAGCACTTTTAGCTCACATTACTAATCGAAAATGTACTTAGTATTAGTTTAATTCCAAATTTTTTTATGAATATGTTGCATAGAACCATCGGAAATTCTGCTGCGCAGGTACTGTTTGTAGTTCGACTAAGGAGTTCTATGGAGCTTTGTTAGTTTAGATAAACCATAACTTTCTGATTTAATTGCTATTTTTGATTAAATAGCATACTAGTTTGCTGTATTTGCATATTAAATTTCTTATGATACGTGAATATATTCCCATTTATACAAATTATTATTATTACATTAGATGGCAGTCAGCGATAACTGTAGAGCAAGCCGACAGAAAGAGAAAAGCGCAGACGACATTTTGTGCTGTTTATGATCCCTTATTATTAATTAAGTAGTCAAACTGGTGTCCAAAATTAAAGTGATAAATACAAATTCGAGAATATGTCCAGAACGAGACTCCCTATTGTAAACATTTTTTGGAGACCTGTGAGAGGGGAAACTCAAAGTCGGCGTACCCAGGCAAGCAACACTGTGCTAGCTCCAGTGAAAATATGCAAATGCGATCGTATTTCATCGAGCTGGTAAACACGTGACCCTGATAAACGTTGTTCTGAGCGGGGTGTGGCAATTGAAGCTTGAGATGGACTGTTAGGGGAAAGATGGATATCCCTTAGAAGACTCTTTACGGTGAAGAGCGATCGGTGGATTGGAAGTGAGGCAATAGCAAGCTGAGGTAGCAAGATGGCGGAATGTATTGAGGTATAGGATCACCAAACTCTGGAGACAGTTCAGGAAAGCAGAACAATAACCAAAAGGCAGGACAATGACTCACCAAAGCCACAAGTCAAGACGACAGGTAATTTTATCTAACATCTCGCCGCCATGGGGCGACGACAGCCAGAGCATTCTCGCAGGAGCTCTCTTCAGCTACGAGAATCGCGATATCGAGGTACAGTTCACAGAAAACTCCACGAAAGAGGTTTGTGTGCAGAATGACAAATGGTCTGTATCACACTTGCCGCATTCGCACAGAAGGATCCATCTGAACTGGGCCCGACGACATCACTCCTGGACTCCTGATTAATGGGCCTGTGTTCGCTGCAGTGACGAGTCGCGCGTACAGCCAACACGCGGATTCTCGACGTGTATACATTTGGAGAGAAGCAGAAAGTCTAAATCTCCCCTCCAACATTAGGGAAATTAACCACTACTTTGGTGAAGGACTCCTGGCGTGGGTTGGAATCGTGTTGGTTGGGCGCACCCCGCTGCACACGTTTCCAGGAGGTACCCTGGCTGCTTCACGCTACAGGAATAATATTCTAGAGCTCTATTTACGGCTTTTCAGGGGAGCTGTCTAACCCCCGTTCTTTTTTATAACGCCCGTTCTCATTGGGCTCGACTAGTCGATAATACCTGGATAGTGAAGATATTCACAGCATGGAGTGGCCCGCGAGATCTTCGGACCTAAATCCAATAGACAATGGCTGGAACACCCTGGAAAGAGCAATTGCAAACCGGCAGCCCCGCTCCCAGAACCTTGTGGAGAAGTGGCACTTATGGCACCAGCATGAGTGCTAGTTGTGAGAGCTGTTCCGTGTAATCCTATTAGCCCCTCGAAATCCGCGCTCTTTGGTCCCTCGAGGCCCTTACGCCTCTAAACACTAACCAACTAACCCATCGAAATCCACGCTACTTGATGCATTACTTTTGGACTGCCATGTTTTCATGAGCATGCTTCCTCCTCATGCGGTGATGGCATTCGTTTTCTGTTGTGTATTGCTGCGTTATCGATATATGTATGTCATAACAACTGTCATGAAACTGTGTCAGGTAGATTTTGCGGTATTCATTATTTTGAGTTTGTCCCGCTAATTTTCAACACCAGTGTCTTTAGTTTCTTATAGATCTTCGAGTATTTTACTTCACATTTCAGGTGAAAAGTTTATTGGGAAAATAAGAAAACATTTTTCTTTTCACAAGTGAGCTCCTCCCCGGATCCATCTTTAATCATACATGTACAAAATGTTGGATGGATTGCCTTCTGACAGACTTATGCCCGGTGGTCCCCAGCTGCTAAATTGGGCCCTGTATATCATTTATCTTTTTACCTTCCTCCTGCGCAATGCAACTGATGACGAATATGCTCTGAGTCCACTAGAAGTGAGGGAACTTAATTTGTTCGCTACCAACCTTTAAAATACTTGTTTGAATAATGGCTACATAACAGCTTTTTTCTCTTCGCGCTTAACGGTTGCCTACTATTAAAATCACCGTAAAAGGTACTCAGGTGAAGACATTTCCCTGCCGTAGTCTCCCAAGTTTTTTTTTACATATAAAATACGAAATCTTTGGTATAAATTACAAAAACTTCGGAATTTTCGTGAGCGTCTTAACTATGCTTTGGTTCAAATAAAATTGAGCATATATTCGATATTAAGTGATTCCCCTAGGCACGTTTTTTCTTTAAATACCTATTTCTTTAAATTAAATACTACTGCTATTACTAACCGGCATCCAAAGGAACAACTTTAAAAAAATTAACATGAAATGTAATAAAAATAAACACTTTCTGCCCATTACACTTGCACTTCACTCTTTCGGTACCTACATTCTTTCAATACCTTCGTTTTCACTACCATCTCTAAACTTTCGTCTTAATTTCATCATGAGCTTCAGTCTCTCAATACCTTCGCTACCACCAACGTAATCTCTATGATCTTTTCCATTGTTTCATGTGCATCTTAGTACCATGACACATCTTCGGTGCCATCATTGACATCTGAAATGCAACATTTCTTGAATCCTTTGATAATACATTCTGGATAATGAATTTCCAAATTTTCCTGCTCAGGTGAAAGTATGATCTCTTGTAATCACTTTAAAATATGCAATCTCTTTTATACGCTCTTTTTTCAAGTGATCTTTGGAAGGCTTATGAACCAAGAATCATCCAATACATGAAATAACGCCATACTTCCTGATATGGTGATTCAATCCTTATATTAGTTGCCTTTACTTCATTCCTTATACATTCTGTAACACTGAAATTGCAGAACCTTGAAGGAATGATCGGAAGGCCATGAAAAGCAAATAGGTATCCAAAATAATCTGATAAGCACATGATTAAGATATAGGTCCAATCACATAAAAATTTTCGATATAAGCGAAAATCCTCCGTCCATAATATCACAACTAAAATTGGTTTACCCTCCAAAAGAGCCGTCCGGCTTAGAGGTGTGATTTCTAAAGGAAGTGAACTTCGTACAAAATGCCAAGGTATCGCGTTCACGGACCAGATCACCAGATGAGTGCATTTGAGAGGAGACATATTATTGGTCTAAGAGACTGTGGATCGTTGTCTCGTTTCGCAACATTTCGTCCGTGACAAGCCACCATACAGTGGCTGAAATTCCAAACTTCGTGCGAGCAATATCAGAAATTATCACTAAAGCCGTATTTGCACGATCTATAAAACACCAAATGTAATAACTTCAAACATACCGATGATTCAATAAAATATTTAATACATCGGAGTCAGTTAAAAACATCGTATTTACAATTAATATTATAAATTAAAACTCATTAGATCTTTCGGCACTTACAATAAGAGTACCAACGTTTACTACAATCAAAGGTTATTATACATCGGCTATAGTTTCGCAGAGCGTTTGGCTCGGCTTCATCAGGACGAGCCAAACGCTCTGCGAAACTATAGCCGATGTATAATAACCTTTGATTGTGGTAAACGTTGGTATTTTTATTTTATCTCAACACCAGTTTGTAGTCATAAATTAGGCCATCATCAGATGAAAGACTATAAAAAGTTATAAGGAACGAAGATATACAGGGTGTCCGAGAATTATTGGAGACATTACAAAATTATATAAAACAAAACATTAAACAGATAGAAACTGACTGTACTAACTTATAATGTAACTACCCAAGTTAATAAATTTCAATGTGAGATCCCTTGGTTGCTCGTAGTATGTCCAAGCGATACTCTATTTCATGCCATGTATTGGCAAGCATCTTCGGAGTTATGGAATTAATAGCAGTTGTGATGTTAGATCTTTAGAGCGAGGAGGCCACGGAATGGGACCATCACGCCCAATCCATCTGTTGGGGAAATGCTCATTTAGGCACTTACGTACACACGTTGACCGATACGGAGGCTTATTGGAAAACTACGTTGTCATATCTTTTGATATGGAGTATAGTGAAATTTTCTAGCATATCCAAGTAAATGTCACCATTTGTTTTTTTCGCAGAAGAAGAAAGGGCCAATCACTTCTTTTTTGATAAGGCGCACCACACTTTAACTTTTGAAGAATCACATTCCAGCTCAATAGCGGCATAAGGCGGTTCATTGCCCCATATCCTACAGTTGTGACGATTCACAATACCTGATTAATGAAATGTGGATTCATCACTAAAATTTACAGTACTGAGAAAGTTTTTATCGTTTTCCACTCTATTCAGCATATCCACAGCGAAATCGTATCGCAGAGTGTGATCATTTACATGCATCTTTTGCACTATTAGAATTTTATAAGCATAAAACTTTAATTTCTTGTGCAAGATATTGTGAACTGTCGATTTTGTAATGCACAGCTCTCTGCTTGCTTTACGAACGGATTTTTTGGGGTTTCGTAGGAAATTTTCATTCACTTGGTCAACCGTCTCACCACTGACGTTAGGCCTACCGGCTCTTCCACGATGTTCCACATTGCCAGTTTCGTTAAACTGTTTCATCCACCGCTTAATTGAATTCGTCGACGGAGGAACACAACCATACTCTAAATGGTACCGTCTTTTAACTTTAATGACAGACTAATTCCGTAAGCCATAACACACACATAGCCTTTTGCTGTACGGATGACATGACTACTGCTTGCGCATTTGGCATACATTCCTCATCTGGCCACACCTAGCGCCATCTATCGGATTCTGGGAATAACAATTCTGCAAAACGAAAATATAGAAACCCTGTTAGTAATACGTGACATAGAAAAATAGACAATGCTCATAGTTTTTTATTTTTTTGTACATAATTTTGTAATGTGTCCAATAATTCTCGGAAACTCTGTATATATGTCAATGATAAAGTCCAAGTGTGACGTAATGTCCTGGGCAGGTCAGATGTGCGAAGAGACCTTACCTGCTGTCATCACCGTCCCCCCTCCCTTTTTTTTTCCTTATTCCACCCCACCCCTGCTCTCACCATTTCATCATAGAAACAGTACAGTGATATACAGCATAAAGGTAGATAATTAAGTAGTCTGATGGAAACATAATGTAAAGTCACAGAATCTGTTTCCAGGTCTGGGGAATAAGGTACGGTGTGTCATCATTGTAAGCAGTGTCACCAAACTTATGGATATATAAGCTTTCTGCAAATGTCTGAAATTTTGTTGACGTGGTTGCCAGGATTGTAGTTTCAGCCCAGGTAGGGAAATGAGTACCCTTACTTGATAGTCGGGCGTGTGCCGTAGGTTGTGATCCAGTTTTTAAACAGTATTTATGCTCCGAAATCCTGGTTTTAATGGACCTCCAAATAGTTCCACGCACCCATTAAATTACAAATTATCAGCTTTTTAGCACGTCTTTTGTAAAAAAAGATCGTGCTTCTGTTTTCGGTTTGTCCGTCCGTCCGTCTGTACCCATGATATCTCTGCAACTATTCATTTCGGTTTTTTTTTTACGATGTGCAATTTCGCCGGTAGAGGGCGTAAATGCAGATGTTGAATTCAAAAATACGTGTTATTCCACATATTTGCTTCTAAACATCCGATTGAATTTTTTTTTTTTTTTATCTTTCGATTCCATTTATGTCGAAGAGTATTTTAGATATAGTTACTTCAAATAACGCGTAGAATTTCGGCTAGGGGACGTGAAAGTAAATTACATTTTTCCCGATAACTCTTCTAAAACTCCGATTTAAAATTTTTTCTTCAGCGGATACATCTCCTGATAGAAAATCTTTTGCATATCATTTGAAATTTTTGGTAAAGAATACTTTGGCCACCAGGGGGTGAAGGGGTTCATTTTTGCTTCTGATGTATTTGCCGTAAAATCGGAGCTTCTAAAATATCGATTGAAAAAAATCTTTTGTGGACTGAATCCACTCACATCGATAAACCTTTTCGGAATATTTTCCTTTTAAAATATTCCAGTTTCTCCGCCAGGGGGCGTAGATGAACATCCTATTTTTGTCAATATCTGTACTTCTAGGAGTCGGATTTGAAACATTCCTTCTTTGTTGGATAGTGTTTTCCGTGTGACATGTTTTTCATATAATTTCAAAATTTTCAAGTAATTCATAGACTTTCCGCTAGGGGGCGTAACGGTAAATTGCATTTCCCACTATATCTCTGCTTCTAAATTTCCGATTTGAAAAATTCTTTTTGCACCGGATACAGCTCCTGCTGGGAAATCGCTTGCACATAATTTTTAATTTTTGTAAAAAAAATAGTTTGGCCACCCGGGGGCGTAAATTTTAATTTCCGCTTCTGTTGTATTTGCAGCAAAATATGAGCTAAATTCTCGATTGAAAAAAAACGTCGTTTGTTGACCGATAACTACTCATGTCGACAAACCTTTTAGAAACATTTTCTTCTTAAAATAGTGCATGGTTTCTACGCCAGGGGCGTAGATGCATCTTATTTTTGTCAATATCTCTACTTCTAAGAGTCAGATTTGAAAAATTCCTTCTTTGTTGAATAGTGTTTCTAGTGCGACATGTGGTTCATATAATTTCAAAATTTTCAAGTAATTCATAGACTTTCCGCTAGGGGGCGTAAATGTGAATTAAGTTTCCCCCTGTATCTCTGCTTCTAAATCTCCGATTTGAAAAAATATTTCTGCACCGCATGCAGCTCCTGATGGGAAATCGTTTGCACATAATTTCTAATTTTTGTAAGAAATGGTTTGGCCACTAGGTGGCGTAAGTCTTAATTTCCGCTTCTATTGTGTTTGCAGCAAAATATGAACTTCTAAAAACTCGATTGGAAAAAAGTCGTTTGTTGACCGATACTACGCATGTCGACAAACCTTTTAGGGAAATTTTCTTCTTGAAAAAATGCATGGTTTCTACGCCAGGGGGCGTAAATGTATCTTATTTTTGTCAATATCTCTACTTCTAAGAGTACGATTTGAAAAATTCCTTCTTTGTTGGATAGTGTTTTCGATGCAACATGTTTTTCCTATAAATTCAAAATTTTCAAGTAAATCATGTACTCTAGGGGGCACAAAGGTAAATTGCGTTTTCTGCGTTATTTCTACTCCTATAGCTCTGATTTGAAAAATTCTTCCTGTATCGCATACAAGACCTGATGGAAAATATTTTTCACATAATTTCTAATGTATGGTAAAGAATGATTTAGCCACCAGGGATCATAAGTGTTAATTTCTGCTTCTGAAGTATTTGTTGCAAAATCTGGGCTCCTGAAAACTCGACAAATTTTTTTTTCTTCGAGCGATACCGCTTATATGGATAAACCTTTTGAGAATACTTTCTTCCTAAAATAATGCATGATTTTCCCACCAGGGGACGTAAAGTCACATCTTATTTTTGTCGATATGTTTCTAAGAGTTCGTAAGCTCACGATTCCGTTTACAGCAATATCTGAGGGATTAAAAACCCGATTGAAAATCTTCTTTCTTCCGTCAGATCTATTGTTTTCCTTACCGGTTCCATTGATTTTGAATAGATTTGATAAATTTAATTTGCGTCAGAACGGATTCAAAAGACGTGCATATATTACACCCGAAAATTTGGTGTAATCTTTCTTGTTATTTTTTGGTTCGCCGTGCATTCACACATTCCTCGAACTCAAAGTCACATCAGTTGGAATGCTCGAGAGTCTACGATCTTGCATCTAACCATGTGTATCCAAAATCTGCTATTACCAAAATTGTTGACAAAACCCGTAGGCGTTCCTGTTACACCTTACGCAGCGAAAGTCCTCAAACTTTTGGTTGGATCAGTGGACTACGTACCTGAAATTGTTAGTCTTAAAAAATAGTTGCCGTAATATATGTGATTTCGGCATCCGTGCAAAAAATGTTCTTTCCACAATCAAAGACGACAGGGATGCAGTCAAAATGGATAGTATATATGGAATATACCACATCCCTCTAAAATCAACAGATGAATCTACGGCTGACCAAGTATACACGGGCTCCACTATGAAGTCCATTAAGACCAGTATTTCAGAGCCTAAATATTGTTTAAAAACTGGACACAATCTACAGCACTTCAATCTACTTCTCCCGAATATCAGTATCATTTCCCTACCTGGGCTGAAACTACAATCCTGGCTACGTCCAACTAAATTTCAGACATTATTTGCAAAAAGCTTGTATATCCATAAGTTTGGTGACACTGCTTGCAATGATGACACACATTACCTTATTCACCAACCCTGGAAGTAGATTCTGTGACTTTGTTTCCATCAGACTACTTCATTATCTACCTTTATGTTGTACATACCTGTTCTCTTCACTGTACTGTTTCTAAGATGAAATAGAGAGAGGGGGTGGAATGAGGGAGAAAAAGGGGATGATGACAGCAGGTGGGGTCTCTTCGCATATCTGATCTGCTCAAGACATTACGTCACAGTTGGACTTGACCATTGACAGATATATATATTTTCGTTCCTTAACTTTTTAGTCTTTCATCTGATGATGGCCTTATTGTAAGTGCCGAAAGATCTAATGAGTTTTAATTTGTAATTTTAATTGTAAATACGATGTTTTTAACTTAGACTCTGCGATGTTTTAAATATTTTATTGAATCATCGGTGTGTTTGAAGTAATTACGTTTGGCGTTTTATTGATCGTGCAAAATACGGCTTTAGTGATAATTTCCAACATACAGTATATCGATGCTAGCAGCTGTTTTTAAGAAAATGTTATATACTCTAGCTTAGACTTCCTTTTTATTTCGTCTTAAGTAAATTTGGTTTGTTTTCATTGAAGGTTTATCGAAGCTTAATGCCGCTAATTCCCATCCAATGAATTTGAGTTTGGCAGCCTGACAACAGGTAAAGAGTCAGTGACGTTTGTTCAAGTTAGAGATAAGAGTTGAATGTTTTAAATGTATCACAATATGTTTTTGGCGGTCTCACTTATTTCTGATAGCACTTGTTTACGACTCGCTATGCTTTGATCACAATGTTTCCGAGTATGCTGTGTCTTGAATCGCTGTTTAGAGCATTGTTAATGTCATTTGCTAAAGTTGTGAATAGCCGGGAGGATACTGGTGCTGATAGTTGATTGACTACTACTGCTGTGTAAAAAACAAAATTGAACTGTAAGTGCCTAAACTCATTTAAGAAGCCGAATAGTTTTTTAAGAAGTGTTTTGATGTGTGTATGATTAAGTTTTCAGCTACTACGACTGAGCTGATCTAGGACAACAATCTTTTAGTTATAAAATGACAGTTAAGTCTACAGTGAAATTAATTAGTAGTTAAAGTAACCGTTAAACTATAGTTCAAGTGAACATGATAGTTAAAGCGACTTTCACTGATGTAACTCTAAACATTGTTTACTTTAATTACGCATTTTTTTATCAGATTCGGGCGCCAAATATAATGTATGTTATTTTAATGTACAGGATGTCGCTTTAACTATTATGTTAACTTGAACTACTAGTTTAATGGTTACTTCAACTACGCTTTAGCTTTACTGCTAAAATTTAATTGTTCACACATCGAAACACTTCGTAATAAACTGTTCGGTTTCTTAAATGAGTTTAGGACACTTACAGTTCAATCTTGGTATTACACAGCACGCAAGAAGTAATCAATGAACCCATCTCCCCATTGATATCCTCTCGACTTGTCACAACTTGAGCATGTAACTCTCGCTTAAGCAAACATGAGTGCTCTAAATAACTTAAAGACACCGCGTACTCAAAAACAGTGCTGAAAGCACTTATGGAGAAGCCTGGGAGAACTGTCCAATTCAAACGTAACTAAGCAGCGTCATATAGCACCTACTGCAAGGGTCATAGTCTGGGGAGCAATCCGCTATGACAGCCGAACATCTCACGGGCAGTTTTACAGCTCTGTAATACTTGAAAAATATCCTATGCACTATTCCTTTAGTAAGGGAGAACCGAACAACATGTTCCGTCAAGATAATGCACGTCCGTACCTTGCAAACCTCTCCACGGAGCGTTCATATGTTTTCAAAGTCCTGGAAGGGCAAGCAAGATCCGCAGATCTGTTCTCAAGATCATGTACGCACACCGCCCACAACAAGGGCAGACAATGTTTGCCCTGAAAAAACAGTTGCAGAAAGCGTGGTGGGCAGTGCCACAGGAGGCAATCAGAAGTCTTAGCGACGTGCTACTAAATGCACCGCCAACAGATGTGGTTGTATCACTAACTGATGTTTCTTATTCTTTAGGTAATAACTGTCCATTAGTTTTGGAAACTTAGACATGTCTTTTGTAAGGTTGTACGTGAACATCAGCTGAATTTTTCCACTGTTTGGGCGTTGCAAAATGAATGGTTCAGGGATTATTATTAATTGTAAAAAATAAGATAGTCTCATTTTTTTCGATAACTCACTTGGACGTCCATTCCACGATAGTGTTTGCTAGGCCGACCTGGTGGCGCAGTGGTCTAAGCGCTAGCTTCTGGACCCTAAATTAGGTACGGTTGACTGCTTAAAGACCATTGAGTTGCTCACTGTGGTCTTTAAATCTGCCAACAAACACACAAAAAAAAGTTTGCTTTTGTCGATCAGAAGTCATTTATGAGCCATCCGTTCATTTGGTACTGAAAATTTCCTTTGGCAGTGTTTCTTTCGACATTATCTTCTGTTTAGGAATAAAATGGAAAAGGTATCTGTAGGTAAAATGTTAAAGGTTCCCTAAAACATTAGGCAAATTTTAGAAGCACATCGAAAGTGCTGTAAACTGAATGCAGGCTCGTATCACTCTACACACACCCAAACTCGCTTGCAACTAACCACTTGAATAAACCACAACTTACGGTACCGCATATAATCGGCTAGTAATCAATTGATCTAAAGACCGTATCAGAACTTCCTGGATTGTAATCATGAGATGAATATTCATCGTCCCGTTGGCTGGCTTTTTGCCTTCCCTGGGCCCAGTGGATCTAAATTATGAATGGGCAATTGCTTATAACGCTAAGAGTTGCTCGTGGTGTCCCGTAAACCAGAAACAATAAAATTAAAATTTACTGTCAAATCAATATTTTTGTGGTACGAAAGATGGTCTTGTGTTTGGAGCAATACAGTACACTTCTTCTTTTTGTGTTTGTACGTGAAAAGTAAATAGTATAGCACAAAGGTTAGATTAAATCTAGGGTAAAGGAAAACCTATAACAAAAGAACTCACAAAACATCACATGCACTTATCTCGACAACACAGGAAAATAATCTTCCTATTATAGAGCTCTCACTTTCTACAGATCATTTGAAAAATCAATTCCCATTTTAAATGCCAAAATATTATTTATTTGAATTTAACTTTAAAATATATACTATTTCTTAAGATTTTGCTCAGTTATTTAAAATTCCTCGTGCTCTTGGCAAAATTTATTAAATCGGTCGGTCACATTCGCTACTACATACATACACATACATATCACTAAGCTGTTCTCTGAGATTCAGAGGTTAGCTCCAAAAAGAAATACAAACTTCCAGATATTTTTACTTATTGTTGTCGTATCAAACTTCGCCATTTACAACGATCTTGACATACAACTCGTGCTTCACTGATATCCATTACACGCCGTACACAAGATCTTTTATACTTCATACTCATAATCTTTTTTCTCATGCAGACACTCCTGAATCTGATCCACCCATCTCTTTCTTGGCCTTCCTCTGCCTTTCCTTCCTGCCACTTGGGCTGAAAATATTTTCTTAGTAAGCATTTCATCACTCATTCTTTCAACATGGCCAAACCACCGAAGCATATTGGTCTCCACCTTGCTAACAACATTTTGCTTTACATCACACAACTGCAATACATCTTCATTCCTCACACAATCAGATCGTGTCTTCCCACAAACCCCACATAAGTAACGCATTTCTTCAGCACACAAACGACTCCTATGTTTCTTCTGCAGTACCCAGGTGTTTCACTGCCATACATCAGAGTAGGAACAATTACAGTTTCATACACAGCCATGCGGGGACTCTCTAGAGAACCCATCATTCCTGTGAAAACCTCCCAGAGTAGCTATGACTTTCAAAGAAGAATTCACTCTCCTACTGATTTCACCATCCAACTTGTTCTCTCTGTCAAACATGCTTCCTAAATACACAAACTCACTCACCTGGTCAATCACAGTGCCATTTATACTTACATTACATTCACCCATTCCTATCTCAAACACCATAACTTTGGTTTTTCCCTTATTTACTCTCAGTTTGAATTTCATGCAAACTTCGTGCATCCGAGTCAACATACTCTGCAACTCACTTTTGCTCTCTGCCAACAGGACAGTGTCATCAGCATACAGCAATCTGCACACACGGATATCACCAAGTCATAAGCCGCTATTATCTATTTTGGCCTCCCGCATGCATGCGTCCATAAATATATTAAACAGCCATGGTGACATTACACAACCTTGTCTAACTCCTGCACCAATGGAAAACCATTTTGATAAAACACCATTCACTCGTACACAAGCTCTACTACCAGCATACATGGCTTTTACACTATTAAGTAGATTCCCAGTAACACTATATTCATTCAATACCTTCCACAAAAGTGTCCTATTGACTCGGTCGTAAGCTTTCTCTAAATCTATAAAGGCAGTAAAAACTTTCTTCCCAACAGCCAGATACTTTTCAATCATCGTGCGTAATACAAAAATCTGGTTAGTGTAGCCTTTACCAAGCATAAAACCACTCTGAACATCCCACACTTTCTCTGATGTAAGACCCCGTACATTTTCAATAACAACCTTACCAAATACTTTCCCTGGCACACTCAGTTGGCTAATACCACGATAGTTCTTGCATTCAGTCTGATCACCTTTTCCCTTATACAAGGGAACAATGATAGCATCCTTCCAATCCCTAGGGACCATTCCTAACTCCCAGCACAACTGGCAAATTTCAGTTAATCAGTCAATTATAGAGTTCGCTACTGCTGACTACAAAATATTTTCTGGAATGCTAGTAAGAACAAAGTCATAAGACGTCAAGCATAGGGTGAGGAAAGTTCATTCATGAGTACCACGTCAGCCAATCCATCGTTCTGGCATTTCAGAAATGATGCCAGAACGATGGATTGGCTGGCATAACATAACCCTACCCTGCATGTTATGAAATACTGCAATGTCTTTTCTACACCACAATAGTTTTGGACACACTATTGAGCCGATATTTTGTATCTCAGAATAGATCCATCTCAGAATAGGTCCACAGCAAATGTGGCTGTGATACCTCACCAGATCATTCGTATATACAATGGTCTCGATGTTCTTTGCCTTCCAACAATAACAGATATGTTGATTCACGGGCCTGTCAGCATGCGGTGGAATGGCAAGGCACTGTTTAATCAAACATCTGCACCTATCTATCATTTCATCCTAGAAATGATTCTGAGGATTCTGTTCTTCTGGCACAGCCATCATCTGCATACAATCGGGTTTCACAAGTTTGAAACAATTTTCTGGAGATGGTCTTGACTGCATATAAGGTATAAGCTCACTTTCATCAGCACCTGTACGTGTTGATTTCCGTGGGCTTAGCATCTTTCAGAGTGGTGAATTAATTTCTTGTATGGCCTGTACTTGGCATCCAGATCGGTAAAGATTTACACGATCGTGAATCGATGTTCTCGATAATTTTCCTTACTGATCGGAAATATATTCCGTTCTTCTATTTACTTAAAGTGCCAGTTTTCTATTCACGTGTTCAGTGCTGCTTCCATGTTCAGGTATCCTCCATCTCTAAACTAAGTAAATCCCTCAAAAACGGACAAAAAAGTTGCTTGCACAATAAACTGTTTTTCATCTGGGAAAAAGGAAATTCACGTTAACCTCACAAAAATTTAAGGAAACGAATCCAGCATTTAAATTTTATTTCATTAAAATCATTCAAAAGATTTTAAGACAATTTCACATCAGATATTGATTTAATACATTCGATGTCATAAACTAAAAATGGTCTTGTAAGCGTACACTTGGGAAAATATATCTTAAAAATTTTCAAATTGTTTTTGTTTTGTAAATTGGATTTCCGTTAAACATGACTAAACGCCACTTTTTTACGCTTTCCAACCGTACGTTGAAGAAGCGTATATGCTCCAACTTTGTCCTTCCGTCTGTCTGTCTGTCCGTCCGCATGGTAACTCGCGTAAAAAATGTTCGATTTCGATGAAAGTTTAGTATGTGGTAGGAGACAACCTGGGAAAGAACCCTATTGGAAATGGAGTCCAAGGTCAGGGCATAGGAGCGGGATCCATTCCATTGTTCTTATGCGTCATAACTTGCGTAAAATTCGATTTCGATGAACCTTTAGTATGTGGTACGGGACCATCTGGGGATGAACTCTATTGGAAATGGGTTCAAAGGTCAGGACATAAGATCGGGATCCATTCCAATGTCCTTATGCGTCATAACTTGACTATAGAAAGGGTTCGATTTCGATGAAATTTTAGCATGTGGAAGGGGACCACCTGGGGAAAAACTCTATTGAAAATGGGGTCAAAGGTCAGTATATAGGAGCCGGATCCATTTCATTGCCTTTATGCGTCATAACTTACGTAAAAATGTTTCGATTGCGACAAAACGTTATCATATTGTTACGTAGGTATACCGTACCGCTTCTGTTGAATATAATCGAAATGAGGTCAGGGCTCAGGAGCGAGGTTTATTTCACAGCCATTATCCTCATAACTTGAGTAATGATTTCTGGTATGTTGGAAAGCGTATAATCAATGCATTGCATGGTTTTACTAACTTGTTTATAATCACATTTTAAGTTTTTCACTGTTATGTCATTTACATACGAATTGTTTTTTGTTTTGTTTTTTGTATTAAGGTCAGATGTTAGTCAATTGGTTCTTATCAGCATTTCCGGAAGACAGCTTCCTGGGGTCATCCCTAAGCAGACAAGAATTAAAAATCATGGCTTCTCAGTTCTGCACTCATCTTTTGGCTGCTGGAGTTCTCAATCAAATAGATGATGAACTGGCTCCGAAGGAAAATTTGTTCAGAGTGAGTTCTCTGTTTTTTCTTTTTTGTAATGTGTATGCCTTCATCAGGTTTGTCATCTGATCTATGACTCGCTGGAATATTTCCGAAACTCGGTGAAAGCTTGTTGTCAGAGGATACCAGAAATCGCTCACCAGGTGTCTGTGTATTAAATTATCCCAGCAGAAGTATACAACTTGCAGCAAAGTAGTATCGATCTTTTCAATACATTTGGCCCAGCATCCCATAACCCCAAGTTCGGTTGCAGAGGGAGGAACACAAGCAGGGCCTGAGCAAGCATTTATCTGGGGTGAGGGAGTCAAACCTGAAATTACGCCTCTTCGAATCCAAAAATTTCACATTTTCATTCAAATAGTACGCAGTTTTTTTCTCTTACCACCGTTATAGGAAAGTGTTAAAAAATTTCACTCCCGGTTTTTGACATAATTTTACTAAATATGAGAAAACCAGGTAAATACACCAAAGCCAACGTTTGTGAATATCGAGGAAAAAGTAAAATTTATATGCGAAATCCGAAAACACAGCACTCTGTTGAAAAGCAAACCAGTGCAGAACGAATGAGTATCAAACAAAAAACGCCACAGCAGGCAGATGCTTTTGGGACAGGGCTTGGAAAATTTCCGTTCAAGGTTGAATAAACGCTCAGAGGGGCTTTCTGCATCAGTGCCTAGATGATTGATTAGCTCTTCATTCATACGACGTATTCGGAAGATTAAGGAAGCATATATCCGCATATCATTTTATATGCTTATCTCCCCTCTTTCGGACAGTTCCTTTCAAGCATATGAGGGGTCCACACTTCAGAGCCGCTTACTCGGTACCCGGGTTAACTGCACAGAATACTGTTGTTCTTTTTTAAAGACTACCTAAAGTCTTTTAAAAACGAAAATACCGAAATGTTTTTCTTTTCAGTTACAGGATATTGATTCATACGTTATGCATTTCTATTTTACCCCGACCTCCCCCTCAGAGCACGAAATTACGCCTATATTATGACCATTCTAGGAGAGCACCCCACCCCGGTAGCTGCGGCTATGGGCGCAGGGGCACACCCTCTGATAAAAGGGTGGGATTTTGAATTTTCTGGATTTTTACGTTGGCAGAAAATGCACTTTTTTTTAATACTGTTAAGCTTACAAAATAATTCAAGTAACTCTTGAAACCTTAAATGTCACCTTTTTCATTCGATCAAATTAACAGTGGTAATATGGTGCCCTTCCCCTCAATTTCAAGTATCTGCAACCCCCACTGCACAAGACTTTGTGTACACTAAAAAGGATAATGTTTTCGACTGAGTGACAGATCATATTCAACTTGTGGCGCTAGGAAAATTACTGCCTATAAGAATTTAAGGTATTTCAGTGGGGGCGTTTACTTGTAAAAGCGCTTTGCACTTGAACTTTAAGTTTGTGCAACATGGGCGATACACAAGAACTACAAGGTGAGAAATTTCAGACATCAACAAGAATAACGACGCTGACGTTAGACATTCAGCGACTTTCACAAGTATGCCTGTAGATCATAATCCTTCGGGAGACAAATGCACCTTAGGTATTAGATAAGTTAATGCAATAAACTTTCTCCCTCTCTAGTTAGTCTGTTTTTCAAATGTCATTATTAGAAATCTTATCTTCGTATTTATCTGTATTAATATATTTTTCATTCCCCAAAAACATAAAATGTTTCCCACTGGAATTTAAAAAATGATTTATGAATCAAGTAACTATACGGAAGATTTTCAGAGTAGTTATCATAGCTCGAGCAGACTTTGTGAACAACACCTTCTCATAACAATATTTTTCTGCATTGGAATTGCGTACTAAATAAAAAATTAATTCCAGTTCTCTTTCCTATGACCGAATAAAAAGAATTCTGCTTTGAAGACATTTTCTTCAAAAACCAGACAACCAAGGAAATAAAAAAAGACAGTTGCATCACTTCCAGCGTAACTAATTTGCGACCAGAGGAAAATTGCGAAACCTTATGTTCTTCCGCGAACGCACAAGGACAAACAACCTGGACGAGCTTTTCTTGTTACCAGGAAAGAAGTGAGTACGTTTCGCAGAAAAGCCTCCCGAGAGGAGACATCCTTTCGGGAAGAGCGGAACCGATCAATACTGAGCATCTCTTCATCATCTGCAACCCACGTGGAAGTGATCATCTTCCTTTGCAGCTGCTTTCAACACATCGGAAGAAATTCTCGACCTAAAATCTTATCCTCCAAAAGAGTTTCATCAAGCGAGAGAAAAAAAGCTTCATTCTTCTTTAGGGAGTAAATTATTTGCACTATCTATTGCTACTCTTGTTCACACTGAGTCATGCAGTTTGTTGTACATCTTTTGACATACTATACATACCGAAACGAGGTGCCATGTATCAGTTTGCCCGTCCGTCTGTGAAACATCTCTATATCTGTAAGAGATATTCAAGAAATTCATTTTGTGAAAGGCGATTACAACCGTATTACTGGTGGCCAATGCATTAGCCCCTTCTTATGCAGTTCTTTTATTAGTGAGCAAAAACTTGTATTTCACACATTTCCAACAAAATGTCCAATAAGATATAACCGTTATTGAACGTTGTGTTGGAAAAGTCATTTCCCGTGGTACAACTGTAGATTTAAACTCATTAAAAGCTTAAATGTATTTTTAAATATATTTCGAAATCTCCACTTTTAGAAAGTTGACGATAGATCTTTTTGCATCGGGCTTATTGCCAAGATTACCCATAAAGTTTTCGATTTTTTAAGGCACGAGTTTCTCATTGGGTAGGGTAAGTACATATTTGTAATTTTGCATTGTGTGATTTCTAGAAAAAGAAATAACAGATGCAGGAAATCTTTATTTATTGCACATTTATTGGTTTACACACTTTTAAATAAGCCTAGGTTAACTGGATTAAAGATTTTATTAAATGACGTCCAACAGAGGATTTAGTGTCAACATTTCATTGGAATCAAAAGCCCAACCAAGGATTCGGTGTAGCATTCTATTTGCTTTACGGTAAACAGATATGTAGTCCTTCTAGTCGTATATTCCGTGCCAGTGTGCGAAATATACTGGGTGCCTATATTTGTATTTAGTCCTTCTAGTCGTATAGTTCGTACTAGTGTATGAAATATACTGGGTGCCTATGCTGGTGCGTTATGGTAAACAAATATACTGTATGTATCACAAGGACTTGCGGTTCTGTTGTTCGTGAGCATATGGGCGTACGCGACAGGATCTAAGATACCAACAAGCAGGGAATAAGGGGCACTCTTATTAAGTTAGTTCTTAGGCCCCCAAGTCGTAGAGAGGAAGATATACTCCCAAATCTCCGTATTGGGCATTTTCGTTATACTCATCACTACTTGCTGTTGTGTGAGATGGGTAATTAACCCCTGATTGTTGTTCATATTTTGTGTGAGTGGTGAGTGAGTGAGTGAGTGCGTGCGTCGTTATTTCCTCAAGTTTTACCAACTATACCAGACGACATAAACTCTGGGTCGCCTTCTAAACGTTCATTGTGGTGTGTTTTATGGGCTTTATTTTTACATCCTATCAGTGTTAGTTTGTGTTGTCCGTTTTTTGTGCCATTTACACCGTTGTACTGCGTTTGTGTGTTATTTCGCGAGCATTTTTTTAATTACATTTTTATGTTTTCGTAATAAACTGTGATGATTAGCTCTCTTTGACCCATTGAGGCCTATGTGCTCAGCAGAGAAACCTATCAACCAACTAACAGAGGTTTCAGACATAGAGTTCTACATTCCGTTTCTGAACTGAAACCTATCTATAAGGAAGATTGCATTTCACTCCCGACCCAGACAGAAATTGTGACTGACTTTGAGCTCTTACTATCCAACGCCTTCTATCAGTTCGTATTTCAGCATTCCATTGTCGTATAACTAAGTACAGTATATTAGTCTGTTTGGCCATAAAATAAGACTTTGGTGATCGCGTACTATTATTACCATTTTACTTTCTACTGTTTTTTCTGATTGCTACTGACACGAGGTATTTCGCATATCAATGTTCTTTGTACTTCCTATCCAAGTATTAGAGTTGCATTTGTCTTGGATTCTCCACCACAGTTGGTCAGCTCTTTTTGTTTGCTCCTTCTATCAAACTGTCAGTGCATAGTGACGTGAGTACCTCAAGCATATTCAGGAATCATTCACGCTCATCTCCGTTTCTTCTACACTCCATTTCTGAAACCTCATTTCCTAAATTAAAGTCAAAAGAATTTAAGAATATTAACGATAGTAAAAATTTCAGGGTTGTAAGAAAAAATTAAAATTTACTTCATAGCTCAGTTTCCAGTTTCGACTGGCTCGCGAGAAACAATGTGCACGAACACAACTGGCTCGTCAGTTGATTCAGTAGCGATCACAGTTAATCGTTCAGCTGATTTCGCGACACTGCTCCAATTAAAATTTCCCCCAATTATTTCGAGATCAGTAAATCTTCTGTGTATTCTAGTATCATAAGATCCTACTAAAAAGGTTTCTCACCCATATATATATATATATATATACAATCAGCAGTTGCAATGGCTCTGAAATCCTGCGGTATTGAAGATGCATACATTAATATTATTAATAACATCTATGAAAATGCAAGTGCAAAGATTCGGCTGTTTGAAAATACAACACACATAAAAATTGGAAAAGGAGTGAGACAAGGTGACACCATATCTCCGAAGCTCTTTAATGCCACATTGGAAAATGTCTTTCAATCACTGAACTGGGAAAACAAAGGGATAAAGATTAATGGAGATTATCTAACCCACCTTCGTTTTGCTGATGACATAGTCATTTTTGCAACTACCCCATCAGAGCTACAGAGTATGATCCAGGAACTTGCTGACAAGAGAAAAGAAGTGGGATTAAAAATGAACTTTCAGAAGACAAAAGTGATGTACAATGCTTTTACAAGAAATGAAGATTTATCGAATGATGGAGAAAAGCTGGAGATAACAGACACGTACGTTTATCTTGGACAGCAGATATCAAGTGAGGGTCACATTGGTGAAGAAATTAATCGGCGTACAAAACTTGCCTGGAGAGCTTTTGGAAGAAACAGCATAATTTTCAAGAGCAATATGCCATTATGTCTTAAAAGAAAAGTGTTTGATCAATGCATCCTTCCAGTGCTTACGTATGGTGCAGAGACGTGGACCTTAGCTAAAAGAGACATACAAAGGCTGCAGACAACTCAAAGCAGCATGGAGAGGTGCATGCTTGGTGTAACCAGGAGAGATAAGAAGAGGAACACGTGGATCCGAAAAAGGACAAGAGTGGAAGACGTCATGATCAGAGTTAAATCCCTGAAATGGCAATGGGCTGGACATACTGCCAGAAGGACAGACCATCGATGGACAGCCGAAATTTTAGATTGGATTCCAAGGGACAGGAAAAGACCCAGAAGTAGACCACATGGAAGATGGGTGGATGAAATTCGAAAGTATGCGGGAGTGACATGGAGGAGACTGGCACAAGACAGACCGTTGTGGAGGAAACTTGGGGAGACCTTCGTCCAGCAGTGGATTGATAATGGTTGACAATGATGATGATATATATATATATATATATATATATACACACATACATACACACACACAGGGTGTCCCACGATTCATTGGACAGTGGAACCCCTCGTGATTGGACGAAGCTATTGAGGTGAAACCAAAAGCAATGTAAATTAGTGAAGATGATCTACCACGGAATGCAAAAATTGACCTCCTTCCCCAGGGTTTGGGGGAATGGGAGGAAAATGAAAACGAAAATCTGCGATAAAAAAATTTCGTCAATGTACAACGTATGTCCAAAGACTGCTCCTTTGAAAGTCATACTTATGAACTGATAATTAGCGAAAACACAATTGAATTTCACCGAAAGCGCGCGAAAGGGCGGGGATACAAAATGTGATGTTCCATGTCTCCAAAACCCCAGAAATAACCCAGAAAGGAAACTGTTTGTTGCAAATGTAGATGCATGGAGGCATGAAACAACTTTCTACCCGACTCTTGTAGTCGTACACATCCACGTAATGTGTGTGCCGTGACTAGCCTGTACTGTTTGTTATTTGGATGCACCGATGACATTACGCATGCTAACTAAACAACAAAATGGATACAACACCGAAGAGTCGCTGTTTCGAGACAGAAAAACCAATTTTTATTTCCATCTTGGAAAGCACAGGTCTTATGATTTATAACCTAAAATAAAGTGCCCAAATGTGTTCGTGCCTGCATGCACAAGTTCGGGTCAGCTTTAATTCCAGAGTGTGGAACTTGTTGGATGTCAGAGCAGTCCTCAGCCTAGACAACATATCATGTGTGCAGAATAGCTGTTCAACTAGATAACAAAACATAAAAGGAAGCAGACTACGACCACATCACATTACGTGTTAAAAGTGACCACCATTGTTTTGGAGACATATTTCGAATCTGGTCATAAGTGCTTTCTGTGTTGCTGATTGCACAGTTCTGGACCAATATTCTTCCACATTCCGAACGTATTCTTTGTTGCAGTTCGTAGAGTATATGCACTTCATTTGAATAAACAACTGTTTTCAAATGACCCCATAGGAAATAATCTAGTGGTGTCAAATCAGGAGATCTCGGAGGCCACTTGATTGGTCCATGGATAACAATCCATCCGTTAGGAAAGTGAACATTCAAATATTCTGTCACAGGGCGAAAAGTATGTGGTGGTGCACCATCGTGCTGAAACCACATGTCCTGCCTTTCACTTAGTGGTATGTCCTCCAGCAACCCAGGTAAAATATTCCTCAGAAAATGAAGGTAGCGATTGCCTGTCAAAATAGCTTCGTAAAAATAAAGACCTACGATGTGGTTATTCAGCATGCCACACCATACGTTTATACCCCAAACACGTTGAAACCGTGTTTGTCTCATCCAGTGAGGATTTATGTCATTCCAATAATGGCAATTGTGCCGATTTACAACTCCTATGTTGTGGAACCGTGCTTCGTCGCTCCATAGAATTTTCGCCTTAACGTTGACATTGTTCATGAGGACAGAGAAACAGGCCAGGAATTCTAACCTCCTTTCCGGATCATTGGCGTCCAATCCCTGTGTTAAGTGCAGCTTGTAAGGGTGATATTTGTTATTGCGTAAAATACGGTGCACAGATGTTTTAGAAATGCCTACTTCACCGGATACTTGTCGCACTGAGGTACATGGATTCAAACGAAATGTACCCAGTACTGCAGTAGCATGTGCCTCATCAGTTGCAGTTTTTGGATGGTACGCCTTTTTCCTGGATAGCAATGAGCCACTACTGCGCAGTTTGTGTTCCACATGTCGATATAAGTTCTTTCTAGGCGGATGACGGTCTGGATATTTCTCTCTGTACATTTGGGCTTCTGAACGACAATTTCGTTTACACTCTCCGTAAATCAGTAGCATATCTACATATTCATCATTGCAGAACACCATCGTACCTTATGGTCTCCGCAGGTTAAAAATATGGTCGACAACACTGTGCAATAATTACGGAATACCACTGAACGACACTACTGTCTACAACACGATTGCAGCAGGAAATGCCAGCATTCAGTAAGAGTACTGGAACACCGTTCATATGTCGTCTGATATCTCACTTCAGGAAAGGTAGTCTCATACGATATTTGCATAATCCCTCGCACTGCGACATGTATTCAATTGGTTTAGGTGTTGCCGAACAAGGAACATATGACCTCACACCTCTGTGTACGTAGCTTCGTACAAAATCGGCATAATCCCGTGAACGCTAACATGGCGATATTCCCTATAACGACATCGAAAGCAGCTGTCTTTTGGTAGATATATTACACACAGCAAACTCATTTTCGCGATGTTTTTCGTCCACTTCTACCTTACTCCCCCTCCCCCTCCAACACGGGAGAACAGTTAATTGCACAAGCTGTTGTGTCTACTGTTGGGTATTTCATGTGGTTTTTTTACATCGCATAACACAGACCAATGGAATCTGCCAACGGCACATTTGCATTTATTCGCGGAATGTCGTACATTCACCCTCGATGAGCCGTAATCTGTTTCAATGAGTATGGGGATTACACTTATGGCGCAGCATGCGTTAGCACCACAATGGTATTCTGCGTAGTTTGCTGGAGGACCTACACTAAGTGAATCGGAAAACCCGTGGTTTCAGCCGGATGATGCGCCGCTTCGTCCTTATGACCCGATATGAGGATCGGGGAGGTAGCACGTTTGTTTCACGCCTCCATTCATCTACATTTGCAACGAACAGTTTCCTTTCTGGGTTATTTCTGGGGTTTTGGAGACATGGAACATCACATTTCGCACCCCCGCCATTTTGCGCGCTTTCGGTGAAATTCAATTGTGTTTTCGCTAATGATCTGTTCATAAGCCTGGCTTTCAAATGAGCGGTTTTTGGACATACGTTGTACATTGACGAAATTTTTTTATCGCAGATTTTCGTTTTCATTTTCCTCCCATTCCCCCAAACCCTGGGGAAGGGGGTCAACTTTTGCATTCCGTTGTAGCTCATCTTCACTAATTTACATTGCTTTTGGTTTCACCTCAATAGCTTCGTTCGATCAGGAGATATTCCACTGTCCAATGAATCGTGGGACACCCTCTATATACACTAGTAGTTATCAAGGTTTTCACAACTGCCCCGAGATGTCTTCATTAAAGAAATGAACATGAAATGCAGCGGTAATCCTTAGTTTGTTCTGTTTCATTGGAAAACCTTTGCTTATATACATCAGCGAAAAGTTACCTAATACGCATGGTTAAAGGTGTTATAAACCTAAAGAAGGAAAGCCTAAGTTATTATTCCAGGTGTCACTGTTTGAACAGATGCAAATATACATATACCAGGGGGGCAGGTTTGAAAGTTCCGAGCATCTTATAGTATAGGAATGCTGGAATTTTGTAAAAACCCATTTATTTCCCAACATATCTTCTTCTTAAGTAAACACACTTCCTGAAACGATTCTCAATTGGACTAAATGGTTACCCGCTTCTATAAAATAGTCAGTGTCCAGTTTCTGCCCTTTCAAGTTTTTCTTTTTTTTTTTTTTTTTTTTTTTTTTTTTGAGATTTGGAAATAGAAAATAGTCCGACGGAGCCAAATCCGGTGAGTAAGGTGGATGGCGTATTAGTTGTGCACACAGGGATGCAGTGCGTATCGGTTCATTGTCATGATGAGAGATGACCCGTTTGGCCAATTTCTGCTCTTATGTTTGAATTCCTCGTGGAAATGTGTCAGTAGGTTAGGATAATATTTTAGACTAAAAGTTGTTGATTTCCTCGTTCAAGGAAATCAGCCATGATCACTCCTTCTGTATCCCAGATGACTGATGCGATGACTTTTCCAGCCAGCTTCTGCACTTTAAAAATTTTAGGAGTGGGAGAAGAGGGATGCTTCAACTGTTTCGATGGCTCTTTTTTTCAGGATCAAAGCGGTTAACCCATGTGACACACCGTCCCCAAAGCTGAGCTTCATTAGCTTCAAAATGCTGCACAAACTTATGACATTTCGCTCTTTCTCGCCTCTGACTTGCAAGGATCCTCTTCAAAGAAATATTTTTTATTCTTAAACCATGCCACATAACATCATGAGCTCCCTCATGGGAGATGTTGAATGTTGTTTCAATATACTAAAGTGTCACTGCGGTCATGAATGATAAGGTCATAAATGGCACCCACATTTAAAGGTGGTGACACGGTAATAGGCCTTTCACTGTGAGGTGTATTTCATCACTGTCTCTTTCAAGCTTAAATTCTGCATTCCAGTTTTTGGTGACATATAAAGGACAAGATTTCCCAAATGTTTGCATATCCTCATGAATTTCTTTCTACAACATTTTGTTTAAATGGAGGCGTTTGATTCTCTCAAATGTCACCATCTTCATCGACTTTCCTCACTTCAACGCCTTCTGCAAAGGAAACTAAAAGCACACAGCGCTGTAAACCTAAAATTTTCTGTGCGTTCACATGAAACGTCACGGCACAGATCGATAATGTTTTCTCTCAGGAAAACCTTCGCAATCTATATTGGGGATAAAAAAATATTTCAATTCCCCTTCGTATATTTGGAAACTTAAAACTTTTAGAACAAAAGAGAAACTTTAGAAAAAGTGTAGTGTTTTTTATGTGCAAAACCCCTTTCGGTTCAATAGTTATTCGCACATCTTACTCTAGACATCTCTTACATACCTTGCCGACTAGAGAATCTACGGCACATACAAGAAGCATGCGCGCGCACTGTTAGTTCCCGAACATAGTGCTGACCGTTGCAAAAGTATTCAGTACAAATTGCGGTGGTGCAAAAATGTATACTATGAATGTACGGAATTTTCAGTGTGCTTTTAACTTCAAGTGTGAAGACATATCTTGTGAACAGAACAAGTATAAGCACGAAATACATGCTGCACATACCTCACACTAATTACTAATACGAACACTCATGCTGACTGCCATTTAGTTAACTAACTTATGTTGTAAATAAAATACATGATTTTATGTGCACATTTACTTAAAATCAGATAGGTCATGCATCAACTACGGCCGTACGTCAAAAAGGTTTGGTCTGATTCGTTAACTAATTCAGACCCGAAACTTAGATTATGGGTGGGTACTTCTCCAATTCTCTAAGAGTCCATGAAGTTCTCAGTGAACACGGAGATGGTCCACGAATGTTTGTTTCGTCCATGTTAATTTCATAGGAAGATGCGCGAAATGTTTGTTACTCAAAAGATTATGCTACCTCATGGTTAGCGCACGAAATGTGAAATTGCAAATATTCTTAATGTAGAATCCAGAAGATGGACCGCATATTAGGTTACACGAAGTTTACAATGCATATATAATATGCCTCGGTTCTGTTCCACTAAGAGTCCTGATATTAAGGCACACAAACTTTAAAATCCTGGTGTCGAGATATGAAAATTTAGTATGAATCTGGGGCCAGAGTACACAATCTTTTTTACAATGGCTTTGACTGAAGATTTATGATGAGCGATAAGGTTTAAGTATCCAACACACAATTATTTCGTAATATGAAGGTGATATTCAGGTATTCAATGTTTTTTTTTTTTTTTTTTTTTACTTTCTTTTAAAAACATTCTTATTGCGATTACAAATTCTTTTTCTCCCAGGACAAGACTCGATGTTACTTCCAGTTTCCTTACCTGATCTGTCAGCTTGTTACAGTATTTGTTTTTAGTGATGTGAAGCTCTGTGAATAACCTCACACAACTGCAGACTGAATGAGAATGTGACTAAAAAGTTACGGGAAATGTGTTGTCAACCATTGGGACAATATTCGTCATGCATAATCTGCATTTTCTTACTCTGCAAAAGTTTTAATTTTCTGTTTGGCTGCCTTTGATAACCCCTGATGTTATTCTAGGTTAGCCATACCATGTACTCGGGAAACAAACTCCGTTTTCCGTAGTTCAACCGCTGAAGTCCAGGCATTGCAGATAACTTCGGGTGGTGTGATGCCATATGCATCACACCACCGCGAAGTTATCTTGAGTGTTAAAAAACTTTCCTATTCTCCCGAGCAAGACCATCAGATTCCTTGCTTGATTAGAGAGTAGCATCTACATGGCTCCAATCATGTCTGTCCTTATCATTATAAAATACCAGAACAGCTTTCTTTTAAAAGTAAAATAAGTACACAATATCAGCAGAATAAACATGAAACATATTTTTTCACCGATGTAAAATTCCTTTTTCCACTTAGGAAAGCTAATAATTTGACTTTGGATAACACAAGCATCAGGTAATGGTACAGAAAAACAACATTTCCAAAGGGCAATTCTAAGGCGCGCTGGACGTCTGTGAAAAACAAAACAAGATTCACTTGTGGTGGAACACTTTATTTTTATGTTAACTGTTCGTCATGTTGAAGTAAAGATATTGTGATATTTAGCTCACATATATTTTTTTTACCATACTGAATGTTTGTTTCCTGACCTTACGTATTCTTGCGTGATCATCCGCGGATGATTGCATGCTTGTATTGAAATCTTTAGATGGATAAGGTCTAGGACCGATGAGAGAGGGACTCTTTCCTTCAGAAGCCCTGTTTTTATATTTGCCTTATAGTACTAGATGATATAACCGAAATCAGTAAAAACAGTGCCTTCATGACATAATGATAGATGGCCTATCCATCTTCCCCATGTGTGTAAGGAACAACCACACCCTCTCGACAATGATTTTAACTGCTACGAATCTCGTGGGAAATTAATAAGAAAACATAGCTGGCTTGATATTTAGATAAATATCCCTAGTTTTATGAACAAACTTCGTCTTTCACGATAGATATTCCCAAACACTGACTTAATCTTTCAAACGTCGTACTTTTTGAAGCCTGTGTGAAATTATGATCTTCGTCGGCTTTGTATTTGACACCGGGAGACTAAACCTATTATTTATCAGCAATATTTTGTAAATAGAATGGGTGAAATTTTCATCTCAGATGTTTGGCCAAAAGTTTTGGGTAAGTATATATTCACATCAAATATTAAAAAATGTGCAAAGGAATTCTACAGTGGGAATAAACTTCCCCAGGAAATACGCTTACAACAATTCAAACTATCCCGAATGATCTTTGAGAAGACTGTGTTGAAAAGTACATCTGAATAAACACTCAGATCTTACAAAACTTCAGTTTGCTGCACCAAGAAAGACTTGGGGAAAAATCTGAAGATTGAATTTAAAAATATAAAAACATTTTCTGCTCGTTAATTAAGTTAAAATAAACATAAAACTTGATGAGGTAACATTCTCGCAAAATTACTATTATTAAAAATAAATTGACTATTTAGCATGAAGGAATAGTTGTTTCGTTCTCAAATATAAACAATTTACAAAATCCTTTCCCCTGATCTAGCTGTAAAAACTTTTTCAATAAAAAAGACAAAAAAAATGGAGATCACACAACTGAACGATATTTTACATTCCTTTTTACCTTAATGTCTACTAAAGGTGCAAAGATTGGAACCTTAGAAAAATTTACATAAACTGATTTCAAATGCTGTTCAGGGAAAAAAAGAGCAGGATTTTTTGTTTATTGGAAAGCAGATAAAGGGGGAAATGTCATTCCTTTGCTTCTGCGCGAAGTAAAAATCTATCTAAGAAGAAAAGGAATGGAATTTAGTTGTTTGAAAGCTGCCCAAAATTCTTCACAGTATTGGCAAAAGAAAACTTGCATTCTTTTTATTTATTACTTCTAGTAAAAAGAACTGTATTTTTACTAAAAAGGTACCACAAACTGAAATCTAAGGAGAAAGAGATAAAAATGAACAGCTTGGAAGAAGGGTAGATAGAGCGTTTCAGAAATTACTTTCCGATTCTTCTCGTGGCGAACAAAATCGCAGGATTTGGGGGAGTTTTGTCACACCGCAGTTGCTCTGTATGTGGCTGTGCTTGTACGAACTATTATTACTCCTACTATTAATACTAAGAAGTATCCGTACAGCATAGAATGCGGGGAAATGTAGGAATACTTTAATTTCAAAAGTTAATCCTTATGATGGTTAGTCTTATGCATTTCTGGAGCTCGTAAGAAATGCATGTGTAGAGATAAATAAAAAGTATATCCTTCCAATCTTTATTTTCGTAACAATTGGAGATGTTGATGCTTTTTGTTGCCAGATGTTTTGAAAATATTCTTGTAGGTACGTATTGGCTCCGTGACTGCTTCTGTGTCTCGACTATCCACTTTTCTTGATTTGTCTGCTGTTGAGGCGCGCCGTTCACCAGTTGCTTAGCCATGATGACAAATCAAATTATCTTTCGCAGGAAGATAAAGAGCATTGAGCTATCTGCTTATTATTCGATTTGATCTAATGACTGAAAATCTTTTGGTATATTTGACAGGGTTCGGTACTTAACATACACTGCTGGCCACCCAAAATGCAACACCAAGAAGGACACAAGATAGCAGCACCAGATTTACCGGACACATAACAGATACAAAGATGAAACGATTGAGCTTACAGGCCCGTGCGACTTGCGGAACACGCAGACATCAATAGTTCGTGTGGCCCCCATGGCTGGCAATAACAGCCGCTACACGCCGCAGCATCGAACGAAAGAGTCTTTGGATGTGGGCTTGGGGTATGTCGGTCCAGGCTGCTTCCACACGTTGCCACAGTTCATCAGGCGTAGCCGCGGGTGGTGCTTGCCGGGCCACTCTGTTGCCGATCAGCGACCAGGCGTGTTCGATGGGCGACATATCGGGAGAACAGGCGGGCCACGGCAGCAGTGACACCTGGTGGGCCGTGAAGAATTGTTGCACGATGCGTGCCACGTGCGGGCGCTCATTGTCCTGTTGAAACGTGGCCGCTGGCAGGTCCTGTAGGTAAGGGAGGACTACAGGCTCCAAAACGTCGGAGATGTAGCGGTGGCTGTTGAGTGTACCGGCGATGCGTACCAGAGGGGTGCGAGTGTCATATCCAATTGCTCTCCAAACCATAACGCCAGGCGACGGACCGATATGGCGATGCATAATGTAGGTGTCATACAGTCTCTCGCCGCGGTGCAGCCACACGCGGATCCGACCACCGTGGTGTTGCAGGCAGAAGCGGGATTCGTCGGAGAAGACAATGTCGTGCCATTCCGTAGTCCATGTGCGGTGTTCAAACGGCCCACTGCCGCCGCACTCACAGGTGGTGTAACGTCAATGGTAATATGAGCAATGGGCGCCGTGCAACAAGTCCCCGTTCCTGCAGACGACGTCGAACGGTACGTGCTGCAACAGGTTGTTGCGCAACACACCCTAATTCCTGCTCTAACGTTCGTGATGTGGCGGCGCGAGCCGTCAATGCCCGCCGCACAACATTCCGGTCCTCTCGTTCGGTGGTGTGCCGCGGCTGCGGCAATCACTCACGTCGGTCCGTCCGTCCGTCCCTCCTGCACCAACCGAATCCATGCTCGCCTCACTGTGGCTGGATGTCGTCCCACACGGGCGCCGATGTCTCGGTACGATAAACCGCTGTCACGATAAGCCACTATTCGTCCTCTGTCGAACTCCGAAAAGTGTTGGAATGACTGCCGTATTCTGGGAAGCTTCCCACGCACAGGTCCGGCAGCACAACACACTTCCACTACTTACACCCCGCCTGCTGTGCACCCTTCTTATAGTGCTTCTTGGTGGCGTTCCGGGGGCACATGATTTGCATATGCACTGCAATGCTGATCATTTGCATGTCCTCTCGCGGGCGACGCATGTTGCGAATTTCAGGCCAATCGGATGCTTCCTTCTTGGTGTTGCATTTTTGGGTGGCTAGCAGTGTATAATGGCACAGACTTCCTGCTATGGTATGTTCGCATTCCCCCTCCTTAAACGTCGGTGGGCATGCATTACCTGTCGACGTTCGTGACTGCCACGGAGGAACCTCAGGTTCAATCCTGGGCAGGTGCGAACACTCGAATCACTAAATTTAGTATCCGCTGTGCGTGGGAGGGGCACGTTAATCCGTCGGACCCCGGGTGCTTCCCCCCCCTCCCGGTTATAAATAAGCGCGTCTCTCTCCCCCTTTCTACCTCGCTTCCGTGTCACTTTCCTATCGGGCACTTTAGCCCAAATCTCCTGGCTTCCTATTTCTAAGGGTTGTTTAAGACTTGGGGTCAGACACTCCCTTCCTAAAATTCTGTACATATGATCTGATCTAATACTTGTTAATTCGAAGAATAACCGGAGTTCGCAATTTGCTCGTTCACCGCTACATTGAGATTTATTCCGCACTAAATCAGTAGTGATAAAACTGGATGTATTCCCTTCGACTCCGTCCCAGTGGTAGACTTGTCAGAGACGTTGGTTTTTGCCGGGCCGTTCGAGTTTGGTACAAGTTTTAGTCCCGTATTTGGCATGGGTATTGTGTTTCTCTCTCTCTCTCTCTCTCTCTCTCTGAACTGAAAGGCGCGTCTGCCCTTAGAGTTTTCTCATGGTGTTCGTTAAACTTCGAAACAAAGAAATTCCCTTCGACCGAAACTGGTTACTCGATCTTATTTACAGCTGTATGTCTTTTGAATGATGCTTGACCGCCGGTAAACCAATCGATCTCTATTAAACACACACAGTTTGGCCACAAGCTGTCAAATTTATACCGAGAAGCAAACATAGTAAAAGTAAAGTCGATATAAAAAGTTCTTAGTCCTTTTGTAAGAAATGTTATGCTGAGGTGTAAATCTTTTAAATGAGAGGATTGTTGTCTATGCTCTCGTATACAGCCCAGATACTGTAAAAATTTCTATTGGGAATTAGTGGTGCGCCAATGAGCTCATTAGCAGAATAAATCAGTTATAACAAAGATTAATTACTGCATTTTAAGCACTGGAGGAATTTTTTTGTGTGTGCTGAGTGTTTGGATGTCTGTTTGTGCTAGAGATAATTGTTCTCAAGTATCCGCAATGAAAAATGCTCGATGCAGCGGAATGAGTGTTTAACCCAACGTGTCACCGTTATATGCTGGTCGTTCATAAATTCCTTACGTGTCTTATGAAAAAAGCTCCCTTTCTTTTTTACCAAAGGGATATTTCCTTTTAAAAACATGAAAATCTTTGCCATATATTTTTTTATCATACATGGAGTGAAATCTTTGTTTTTCAATTTTTTTTTATTGTGGCGGCATTGAATTCACTGTTACGGCATTCCAGATATAGTGCCTTTATTATCTACGTTCACGCCAAACAAAAATGTGTTGTGCTATTTTACCGTACATTTATTGACTGATGGCATATATGATTTCTCGCTAAGCGGGGAAACTGGACGAAACTTCCTCCCTGGTTTTGTAGGAGAAACGGGAACGGTGGGGGTAGGTTATCACATATACTCATGTTCCAATAAATATCACTTGGTGGGACTTTCTAAGACCACATATGTAGCACGGCATTTCGTTGTTCCTTTGACAGGTATACGCAGGTGAAACTCTATGCTTGAAGTAACTAAACACAGTGCTCTATTCACAACTTTCAGAGGAAATTATGGAAAACATGTCAAAATTCATTTTTACTTTATAAAGTGTTCATAACGGCATGGCCGTACGCAGGGCAGGGATTTTTAGGATCCAACCCCCACCCCTCCGAAGTTTTTTGGGCAAATCTTTTGTTTATCCGAAGTTATTAGATCAACAGAAGTCACCATTACCTTGTCCTTCTGAAGTAAGGTTTATCAAAGGAAATAATCCTGTTATTTCCTTTGATAAACCTTACTTCAGAAGGACATTTTTTTTCTCACTATACCCACTGGTGAGCAGTAACAAATTTATAGAAGTACAGGAAACTGTGTCTGGTACTTTATTAATAGGAATTGTTCTATTATCAGGTATTTTTGAGATCACTTATTTGTTTCTTTGTTGTGTTAAGAGAGACGAAATAAATGGCAGTTGGAATCGTAGTTTATTTCTTTCTAACATCAAGATGCCAGACTAGGATAGGTTGTGTTCAGAAATGTGAGAGCGCAGTGAATGATTGCATCAAGTAGGCATATTGACACTACGAAATGTCCGTCGTTTCGTCCGCCATACGGTGCAGCATTTACTTTTTTTACGCTTTCCAGCCGTAGTTTGAAGAAGCGTATATGCTCCAGCTTTTTCCGTCCGTCCGTCTGTCTGCACGATAACTCACGTAAAAATGGTTCGATTTCGATGAAATTTTAGTATGTGGTACGGGACCACCAGGGTACGAACCCTATTGAAAATGAGTGAAGTGGGGTCAAAGGTCACGCCATAAGAGCGGGATCCATTCAATTGCCCTTATGCGTCATAGCTTGCGTAAATATGGTTCGATTTCAATGACATTTTAGTATGTGGTAGGGGACCACCTCGGAACGAATTCTATTGAAAGTAAATGAAATGGGGTCAAAGGTCAGGACATAAGAGCGGGATCCATTCCATTGCCTTTTATGCATCATAACGCGTAAAAATGGTTCGATTTCAATGAAATTTAAGTACGTGGTAAGGAACCACCTGGGAACGAACCCTGTTGAAAATGAGCGAAATGGGGTCAAAGGTCAGGACATAAAAGTGGGATCCATTTCATTGCCTTTATGCGTCATAACATGCGTAAATATGGTTCGATTTCGATGAAATTTTAGTATGCGGTAGGGAACTACCTGGGCACGAACCCTATTGAAAATTGGCAAATTGGGATCAAAGGTCAGGCAGGACATGAGAGCGGGATTTGTTCCATTGCCCTTATGCGTCATAACTTGCGTAAAAATGGTTCGATTTCGATGAAATTTTAGTATGTGGTAGGGAGCCACTGGGGACGAACCCTATTGAAAATGGGCGAAATGGGCTCAAAGGTCTGGACACTGGAGTGGGATCCATTCCATTGCCCTTGTGCATCATAACTTACCTAAAAATGTTTCGATTGCCACAAAACGTTATGTTGTTCAGAAGGTATAGTGACCCGGTTCTGTTGAATATCAACGAAATGGTGTCAAAGGTCATTGCACAAAAGCAAGATTTATTCCACAGCCATTATTCTCATAACTTGCGTAAAACTGCTTCTATTGCGACAAAACTTTAGTATGTTATTCTTGAGGTATACTGAACCGGTTCTGTTGAATATATTCGAAATGGGGTCAAAGGTCAGGACACAGGAGCGAGATTTATTCCACAGCTATTATCCTCATAACTTGAGTAATAATTTCTGGTATGTTGGAAAGCGTATCATAATCAATGCATTGCATGATTTTACTAACTTGTTTTACTGTTGTACGCTGAATGTTTCCGCAAATGTTGATAAATTGGTTTTGAAATAAAGAACTGGCATATTGCGCGTTTGCTGCGCCTAATTTGAGATGCTTCGCAAGAACAGAATCCCCAGAAGAAACTCGGAACCTCAGAAGTGCACGAAAATTACCATCGTTGCTATGATAGTAACTATTAGACGGCCAATTCAACGTCAAAGTCCCTTGGTATGGTGGCTTCACCAAACATTGTCGGAATTTTTAAAATCCACTTCCTAACGGAGATTTCAAATATTTTCTTATAATTTTCATTTTTCAGACTGTACTTGCTTTCATCCTGTCTCCTGTGTAATCTTGTTGTTTTCAGGTGATCTGTCTCATTGTTCAGTTTGTTTTTCTGTTAATACTGAGTAAGTTCATGTGTCGTTACACGCTAACTAATACTAATATACTTTTATAAAAACTAAAGAGTTTATATTTTTAAGTGATTATATATAGATTTTTGCTGTGGAATACTTAAAAAACACAACCCCGAAACAAAAGTCTAGTAGTTACGGTCCTGATAGATTACATTTTTACTGTGGAATATTTTTTTATAACCCCCCCCCCCCCCGAAACTAAAGTCTAGTTACGGCCCTGCATAACAGTATAAGTCAAAAAAATTAAGACAGACGTTTCGATTTATCCTCCAGAATTTTCATTAACGAATTAAATGAAAACAAATGCGTCATTAAAAAGCAATGATTGACGCATAATGTTTAAAATATTATTTTGCCAAATTGTTTCGATCACGCTTTCTTAGGAGGCGCGCTTCTTGCAACACTTTTTTATCGTAAAAATGGATACTTGTAGCAGACTGCATCCTCGGTATTTCTTTGAAGAACCGAAAATGAATAACGCATTATTTATTATTTTAAGTAATCCTACCTTGCAGTTAGTCTGAAGTTCATGTTGCTACCCATGATTGTGTTTGGAGACTACAAAGTCATGTTACAGTCACTCTTTGACTTTTATTTTTACAATATACGCTGAAGTAGCATATTATTAGTAACGTCTACCTAATGTGTTGGGCTACCCTTGGCCTTCAAAACACTCTCGATTCGGTAGCATGGATTCAATGAGATGCTGACTACAGGTATGTTCTCGGCCAAACTACAGGTATGTTTGGCCGAGTAGATCTGATGGCGTCCTTTAATTGCTGATTTTTCCCTGGAGGAGAATTTGTTACCAATAGCTCTCTCTATCTCATCCCACACGTTGTTGAATTGGGTTAAGATCTGGTAATTGTGAGGGCTATTTTAGCACTTCAAAGTCACTGCTCCTTGAACACTGTGGAACAATTAGTCCTGTGACATGGCGCATCGTTCTGCTGAAAGTAGCCCTCACCATCAGGAAACACCATGAACATGTAGGGTGCGCTTGGTCCTCAGTGACGTTAAATACCTCGTGGCATCGACATACTGTTACAGAGGTATTAAGGAACCCAATGTCCGCCATAAAAATAGACAACAAGCCATTAAACCGCATCCACCACCTTGCACAGTTAAAGCTAGGCAGCTGGAATCCATCGATTCTTACTATTCACGCCATATTGTGGGCCTTCTATCGGTTGTATTAATTGAAAACGTGATTCATAATACCTGGCGACATTTTTCCAGTCTCAAAATCTAGTTTTGGTATTCCTGTGCTCACTGCAAACGAATTATTTGCCGGTTTTTAGAAGAGGCTAATGGCACACGAAGGGGACGTGTGCCGTTATTTCCAATGTGAGGTGGGTTCTGAAATTCTCCTCGCGACACCGCTGTCGTACTGCGAAGTTACTTGACGCAATGGAGCTTGTCTGTTACCTCGCACAATCCTCTGCGGCAGTCTTTGCCCTCGAGCATACACCAGTTGTTTGTTTCCAATACTTATGATTTCTTGTTTTGTTATTTGCGTACCACTCATTCTACACTTTCGGTACAGTTACTCTTGCATAGCCGACAATATTTTGCATTTTCTGAAATGCCTGCACCTACTCTCCTAACGCCTACCATCATGGCTCTTTCAAAGTTTTTCAGATGATGCGGCTAACTACGCTTTGTACAGTTCTAAATCCTTTTCAGTGAGCTGTTTATAAAGCCATCCCAAAGTCATAGATGCGTACGTAAGGATGGCACGTGTGTGATTGATATGGGTGCTCCTAATGATTTGCCACTTCAATGTGTGCACACACACACACACACACAGTGATCACTGAATTATGACCACCCCTATCAAAGGTGGATGCGGCGCTTTGACCATGTAATTTCCGATAGGGCACGATTAGTCGACCGACGTAGCATGTATAAGGTGTGAGTGGAACGGTAGGTAGTAAAATTCGAAGCGTAATTGGTAAACGGAAGCATTTATTGGACTTTGAGAATGGACATATTGTGGGAGCTCAGAGAGAGGCTGCCTCGATTTCCCAAATGGCTGAACTAGTGGGTTGCTCGCGAACCGTCGTAGTTAAAGTGTGCCAGGACTGGCGTGAAAAGGCTCAAACAACGACCCGGAGGCAGAACTGCACAGGACAACGAAAGGTTGGTGTCAGAGCTGAGCGCCGTATCCGACGTTTCGTACAGGGCAACAGACGCTGAACTGTTCAACAGTTGACTATTGAATACAACAGAGGTCAACCCGGAACAGTATCTGCCATGACCATGAGTCCCAGGTATGGGCTATAAGAGCAGACGACAGCCTTTCCTAACTACGATCCATCGGCGCAATTCTTAAGATGACTCAAAAATCATGCAAGTTGGACGTCATGTGACTGGGGAAAAGTGTGCTGGTCTGACGAGTTACGTTTTATACTCCACTCCGAGGATGGTCGTGAACGTATTTGTCGCAAACAACATGAGGCACTCGATCCATCCTGCATGGTTTCCATAGGAAAAGGCAGTGGAAGCGATTGTATGGTGTAGGGCACGTTTCCCTGGCAGGAACTTGGACACCTAATGCATATGGAACAACGTATGACTGTTGCACACTATTGTGATTTCTTTTGTTGACTCGGTACATCCAGAGATGTTGCACTTTTTCTCAAATGACGACGGTGTCTTTCAAGATGACAATGCGCCAAGCCACAGGTCCAATTTCTTGGAATAGTTTGAGGAACACAATTCAGACTTCCAGCTTATCGATTGACCCCCGAACTCCCGCAATGTAAATCCCATAGAGCACTTGTGGGACACTATGGAACGGCATATCAAACGTCTGGATACACCAATCTCCCCCATACCTACATTGAAGGTCACAGTACATACAACTTGGTTGGCCATACCTCCTAGCTGTTTCTGGAATCTTGTTGAATCGAACTCATCTTATTAAAGACCGGCATCCTATTGAATATATGTTTTTTAAGATGACACTATTATAGGAAAGAGACAATAGTTTGGGCGATGTTCTTAATTTCTCTTACAGTAATGAACCAATGCTTAATTGATAATTTTCAGCTGATTCTTAGTGTTAGTGAAAATGTTAGGAACAGAACGCTTTCCCGGAAGAATGAAATTTGGACGAAATAATTAGACTTGGAAAACCCTGTATAAAATTTTGAGTTGAATCACTAAAACAGAGTTAAACATCATAGCCAGGAAAAGCTTACATTGTTTATTTTTCCAGATATTACTAAGCTCAGTTAACAGATATCTGGTTCCGACACAGTTCATAAAATAAAGACACGCGATTTGCCCTTAAAGTACAGTAAGTGAATATGTAAGCGCATTGTAACCTGGACATCAATGTTCGTAAGGAGTGAAGTTATGTAACCATTTTGAATATAGTGAATTGGAATCATCTCTTTCGTTAGGGCTTTTTTTTTTCGCCATTTCTATGCAGCTGCGTCAATGGGCACGGCTTTCACTCTATCAGCGTCCCATTGCAGGAAAGAGATTTATGGGTTTCGTCATTGTGCAAGGGAAGAGCTAGATAATGATCTCGAAGGGGTCAGAGAAGCCAGCGCCTTTTAAGAAGTGGAGACAAAAGTGTAAAGGAGTCGGTTGGTGGAAGTGAAGAGAGCGCGGTGCGATGAATCTCTGTCGTCGGTGTCAAACCAAGATAAGGGGGCAAAAAGGGATGAACGCTAATGATTAGAAAAATGAATACTTGACGCGAGAGAAGGAGAACAACGTGTTAACAATAATATAGAGAATGAATGGAAATCACGGACAATGCTTGACACCTTCCCCGTATCAACTGAATAAACACTTCCCGCACTGCAAGAGCAGGTTATAGCTGTAGTAGATATTTTATTTATATTTTATTTATCTGCTCCATTCGGGTAACATACGGGTTAAACTTCCGAAACAAAAACTCTCTGCAAGCGAAGCATCAACGGACCCTTCACACAGGGCACTGAAATATAATTCAGTACCAAGCCCTGTAACAGCATCTGCTAAATGGCATAAAGTGTTCTCACAAGTCTTTCAGTTAAACATATTTTTAAAACAAGCACTGTTTTTAATTAATTGTTAAACTAATTTGAGAAAATCCAACTGCATTAAATACCCATCTTCCAATGCGTGTATCTTCCAATGCATGTATCTTCCCGGTGCAGTTACCCGCGGGTTTGTTTACGTTTCAGACAGTGGCCCTGGTGTTACTACAAGCTATGAATAGTTCCACTATTAAAAAAATATAGTAACTCAATTCTTCTAGAGAGGAAATATATTTCAATGAAATGTAAATAGAATATAAGAAATTGACAATGAGAAAAATATGAATTTTCTTGTGTTTCATTATTTCGAAGCTTAACATTGTTATTCCCCCATTCGCGCATTATCCCACACCCTCTTGTCTTTCTTCTTAACGGAATACGACTGACTTAAGAAACGCATGTAAAATGTCATATGCTACCATCATGCCTCGCATGCTGCAGAAGACCATGTCTCTATTCTACGCATTCCAGTCGTCCCATCTAACTTTCCATTTAAATGTAAGCGGCTAGTTTCCTGTTCGTCTCAGTTTCGCTATATATGTTTATCAACAAGCACAAGGTCAGTCGTTAAGTTATTGGACTCAACCTGCAAACACATTTTCTCACATTCAGCACTGTGTTGGTTCCTCCAGATTTGTAAAACTACTTCATCACGACTCCAAATGGAAGAACACTCAACGTTGTTGACCCAGATGCTTTTAAAGGATAAATTTATTTGAGCTTTGTAAAAACTATACAGCACTGATCATAATAGAAAAATGTAGATGTTTCAAATTTCTTATATTCACAGTCAGTAAAGATTTCAGGTTTCATGCAACTGGGAAAGCACAAATATGAATTTTAATGCATTTTTAAATACTCCTTTTTTCCCTCAGTGAAACATATTTCAATCAAGTGTTTCCTTAAAGATATCCTGATCAGAATTTTAGAAAAAGTCGAAAAAACGCTGGCCGAAAAGCTGATTGATGTATTTTCTGCAAATTCTTTGCAACACCGGGTAACTTTGCTAGTAATTATGTAAGATCATCAACCCATGACACAGATTATTGAACTGGAAACACAGACACGAAAATCAATTATAAAATCGAAATTCGTTGTACCAAGAAAAAGAAAAGCAGCTGTGAAGTTGTGGAACACGCACTCACACAACGCAGCACACGTTTGTCCATATAAGGGGAAACTGGAAACAAAAACTTCTGCGCCATTGCTTTTTCCCTCTGATACGCAGCAGACGGTTCAATCCAATGCTGTAGTTCAATATCTATCTGCACGTTTTGGCCACGCAGCTGTGTTTTGTTCTTTGTTTGAGAAGAGCTTTATATTTGGAAGTCAGAGGAAACAGCGCGATGAAAAAACTTTTACGCTATGGTTGAATGATTAATCACAACTGGAATTAATGTTCATCCATATGGCCAATTTCAAATCTGCATCGTTCTGGTGTCGCTGTCTAGCGCTTATCTCTCGCTTTTTGATGCTTTCATCTAAAAATTGATATTTGACTGAGATCCCTGCCTCGGAGGACAGTCTCTGCAACAAGGACCGAGGCAAACCTAACCTGAGTATGGAGTACACGCTGGGGAGTCTTTCACCGAAAAGATCTCGCGGTTTTTCAGTATTTCTCCAGACTAATGGGGTGAAACTTGTATGGAGCAGTCCCACAAATCCTTAAGGTGTTGCCATCTCGACGGGAGGCTGAAAAAGAAAAACCATATGATGATCCTTCTATCAGCGTTCCTGATGATCCTTTTATCAGCGTTCCCCTGTCCCCAAGGAAGAAAGGAGCAAAGCTCGGTGCTCCAAAACCACTTGACTGCGCGTTTTCTTTCCTACCCACAGTGAATATCTTCCGGGTATACCTTCTCTAACACACATGATCTACTGTCAGAAATGAAACTTCGCCAAAACACCAATATATATTTTTAGCACGTCTTTTGTAAAAAAAAAAAAGGATCGTGCTTATGTTACCGGTTTGCCCGTCCGTCCGTCCGTCTCCATGATATCTCTGCAACTATTAGTCTGATTTAAAAAATTCTTATTGCATTTAGAAGCTTGAAATATGCGAATGATGATCCTACCTTTCGTTTTTTTTTTTACGATGTACAATTTCGCCGCTAGAGGGTGTAAATACAGATGTCGAATTCAAAAATACGTTTTATTCCACATATTTGCTTCTAAACATCCGATTGAAAACATTCTTTTATCTTTCGATTCAATTTATGTCGAAGAGTTTTTAGATATAGTTACTTTTCAAATTACGCATAGATTTTCCGCTAGGAGGCGTAAAAGTAAATTACATTTTTCCCGATAACTCTTCTAAAACTCCGATTTAAAAACTTTTTTCTTCAGCGGATACACCTCCTGATTGAAAATCTTTTGCATATAATTTCAAATTTTTGGTAAAGAATACTTTAGCCACCAGGAGGCGGAAGTGTTAATTTTTGCTTCTGATGTATTTGCCATAAAATCTGAGCTAAAATTTCGATTGAAAAAAAAGTCGTCTGTAGACCAATACTGCTCGTGTCGACAAACCTTTTAGGAACATTTCCTGCTTAAAATAATGCATGGTTTCTCCGCCAGGAGGCGTAGATGTATATCTTATTTTTGTCAATATCTCTACTTCTAGGAGTCCGATTTAAAAAAATTCCTTTTGTTGGATAGTGTTTTCAGTATGACACGTTTTTCATATAATTTCAAAATTTTCAAATAATTCATAGACTTTCCGCTAGGGGGCGTAGAGGTAAATTGAGTTTCCCCCCTATATCTGCTTCTAAATCTCCAATTTGAAAAAATCTTTCTGCACCGGATACAGCTCTTGATGGGAAATCGCTTGTACATAATTTCTAATTTTTGTAAAAAAAATGGTTTGGCCACCAGGGGGCGTAAATCCTTATTTCCGCTTCTGATGTATTTGCAGCAAATTAGAGCTTCTAAATTCTCAATTAAATAAAACGTCGTTTGTAGACCGATAGTACTCATATCGACAAACCTTTTAGAAATATTTTCTTCTTAAAATAATGCATGGTTTCTACGCCACGGGGCGTAGATGTATATATTATTTTTTGCCAATATCTCTACTTCTAGGAGTCAGATTTGAAAAATTCCTTCTTTGTTGGATAATGTTTCCGATGCGAAATGTTTTTCCTATAAATTCAAAATTTTCAAGTAAATCATACACTTTCCGCTTGGGGACAAAAAGGTAAATTGCGTTTTCTGCGTTATTTCTGCTCCTAAAACTCAGATTTGAAAAATTCTTCCTGTATCGCATACAAGGCCTGATGGAAAATATTTTTCACATAATTTCTAATGTTTGGTAAAGAATGGTTTAGCCACCAGGGGGTATAAGTGTTAATTTCTGCTTCTGATGTATTTGTAGCAAAATCTGGTCTCCTGAAAACTCGACAAAAAAATGTTTTTTGACCGATACCGCTCATATGGAAAAACCTTCTGAGAATACTTTCTTCCTAAAATAATGCATGGTTTTCCCACCAGGGGACGTAAACTCGCATGTTATTTTTGTCAATGTCTCTGTTTCTACGAGTCCGATTGGAAAAATTCTGTGTTGGAGAGCGTTTCCGGTGCGAAATATTTCTCATATAAATTCATGTTTTTCTTAACGCACAAGTCTGCAACCAGACAGCGTAAGCTCACGATTCCGTTTACAGCAATATCTGAGGGATTAAAAACCCGATTGAAAAACTTCTTTCTTCCGTCAGATACTATTGTTTTCCATACCTGTTCCATTGACTTTGAATAGCTTTGATAAATTTAATTTGCGTCAGAACGGATTCAAAAGACGTGCTTATTACACCCAAATATTCGGTGTCATCTTTCTTGTTTAGAAATGCGATCGTAACGGAGAACTTTAATTTGTTTTCATGTACGTATCTACGACATTTAGAACAACTATGCACGTTTTACGTCGCACTTCAATTTTAAAATACGAACTTTTAGATTGGACCTGTATTATGCAGTTTAAATATAGTCAGGTTACCTTACCACGAGTTTTTAGCACGTCTTTTGTAAAAAAAGATCTTGCTTCTGTTATCGGTTTGTCCGTCCGTCCCCATGATATATCTGCAACTGTTAGTCCGATTTGAAATTTTTTTTAGCATTGGGAAGCTTGAAATATGCAAATGATGATCCTTCATTTCTTTTTTTTTACGATGTAAAATTTCGCCGGTAGAGGGCGTAAATGCAGATGTCGAATTTAAAAATACGTTTTATTCCACATTTTCTTTTAAACATCCGATTGAAAAAACATTTTTTATTTTTCGATTCCATTTATATCGAAGAGTATTTCAGATATAGTTACTTTTTCAAATTACGCATAGATTTTCCTCTAGGGGACGTAAAAGTAAATTACCTTTTCCTCGATAACTCTTCTTCTAAAACTCCGATTTGAAAAACATTTTCTTTAGCGGATACATCTCCTGATGGAAAATCTTTTGCATATAATTTAAAATTTTTGGTAAAGAATACTTTGGCCACCAGGGGCGTAAGCGTAAATTTTTGCTTCTGATGTATTTGCCATAAAATCTGAACTTCTGTAATATCGATTGAAAAATTCTTTCGTGGATTGATGCCACTCGTATCGATAAATTTTTTTAGAATATTTTTTTCCTAAAATATTCCAGTTTCTCCGCCAAGTGGCGTAAATGTACATCTTATTTTTATGAATATCTCTACTTCCAGGAGTCCGATTTGAAAAATTCCTTCTTTGTTGGATAGTGTTTTCCGTGTGACATGTTTTTCATATAATTTCAAATTTTTCAAGTAATTCATAGTTTCCGCTGTAATGTTAGCGGTAAATTGCGTTTCCCCCTATATCTCTGCTTCTAAATCTCCGATTTGAAAATTTTCATTCTGCACCGGATACAGCTCCTGATGGGAAATCGTTTGCACATAATTTCTAATTTTGGTAAAAAAAAAATGGTTTGTCCACCAGGGGGCGTAAATCTTAATTTCCGCTTCTGATGTATTTGCAGCAAAATATGAGCTTCTAAATTCTCGATTGAAAAAAAACGTCGTTTGTTGACCGATACTACTAATGTCGACAAACCTTTTAGAAATATTTTCTTTTAAAATAGTGCATGGTTTCTACGCCAGGGGCGTAGATGTATATCATATTTTTGTCAATATCTCTACTTCTAAGAGTCCGATTTGAAAAATTCCTTCTTTGTTGGATAGTGTTTCCAGTGTGACATGTGTTTTATATAATTTCAAAATTTTCAAGTAATTCATAGACTTTCCGCTTGTGGGTGTAAATGTGAATTGCGTTTCCCGCTGTATCTCTGCTTCTAAATCTCCGATTTGAAAATTTTTTTCTGCACCTGATACAGCTCCTGATGGGAAATCGTTTGCACATAATTTCTAATTTTTGTAAAAATTTGGTTTATCTTACAGCTCACCAATGTATGGTCACTACCTGTGTTGAACTTTCAGCACACTGCAATCTTCGATGACGAATTTTTTGTTACGCATAATAAAATCACTTTCACTTGTCCCATTTGGATGTCTCGATGTCCATTTCCTGTGTGGCCTTTTCTTGAAAAAGGAGTTCATGATAAAAAATTCTGCCCCTGCAAACTCTTGTAGAGTATTTCCACGCTGGTTTCTGTGTTGCCGTGACGAAATTTACCAACTGAAGTTTCATTCTGTTGCCGTTGCCCTATTTTTGCATTGAAATCTCCCATAATTATCTTCAATAGCTGCTTACCTTTATTATTTAGATGACGAATTTCCTCATAAGATTCTTCAATTTCTTCTTCAGGATGACTTGTGGTGGGTGCATAAGTTTGAATAATCTGAGCCTTGTATCTTCTCGAGAGTTGGATAACGAGTCGTGCAGCTCTGTCAGAGGAACTTTCAACTTCTACAACTTTATCCTTCAGTTTCTTGTTTATTATAAATCCAACACCACTAGTTCTGCCAGTATCTGTTCCACGATAGCAGAAGAGATGTCCACTTTTCAGTTCAATGAGATCTCCTTTTCTCCTTACGTCGCTTAGCCCGACGATGTCCCACTTGATCCTTTGTAGTTCCTCTTCCAATTCAAGAAGCCTTGAATCAGAAGACAGGGAGCGTCCATTGTAAGTAGCCAAGGTCAGCATCAAATGGCAGCCTAGCCCGGTCCTCCGGCGATTCTTAGCACCCTCTGCCTTCATGTCGCACAAGCCGCTGCCTTGGCTAGGTATATTCTAGCTGCCGGAGACTGAGGGCCAAGATTTAAGTTATGGATTCATTTTTGAGGGATTGGTCATAACTCACCACGCTGGCCAAGCGGTTTGGTGAGTGTTTGATATACTCAGCTATTTTTACTCTGAAGTGCACCTGTGTGACGGCACGCCCATTTCGAAGCGCGCCCTATGACCGATGGAGAGGAGAGTCGAACCCCATCTCCCATTTACTCTCGTGCACTCACCTTACTGCATTCACCTGTATGACGCCACCTACGCGCACTAAAGTCGAGGTCGAACGAGGCCGCTGACGTGATAGCAAGATTCATCCGTCTGTTTGTCCCAACTCCGAAGGGTAAAGTGATTCGCTTTACATCACAGGTCGTCCATTTCAGCCACTCGGGGCTGCAATGGAATTATCTCTGGAAGGCTGCTCTGTAGCCCCACTTCAACATTCCGGCATCAACCAGATTCATAACTAGCCAGCATCTCAGGTTGCTAGTGCTGTAATGTCAGAAGCCGCCTAATAAGAGCTTTTCCGAAAGAAATTACTTCGCATCTCCAGTCTTACGTGTAGCCATGCACCAGGAAAGGGCATCTCTAATCCCCATTTGCTCCCGGTAATGTCAACCTCTCGGCAAGCTCTTGGCTCAGTTGGACGACTTCTTCGGACAAAAGCTTTTCTTCTGCCGCAAAACACCGCGCCGCGGATCACCCTGGTTCCACAAGAATCCAGCCTGTTTCTTTCTCGGGCTCGTACAAGACTACTTTTCCTAGATAATTTGCATTTCGCCAAGGAATTGCTTGATCTTTTCCTAGGAGGTCTGTTTTGACTCCGTTGTCAATTTTAATTGCTTCCTAAAAGCAATTCGGTACGATGCAAGGTGTAAAGAATGCACAGCTCTGGTCTCGCGATAAATGGCGGTTAGCTCGCGTATAAGCAAGCAGACACATAACTAACTAGCACTTCCTTGTCCTGCAAAGATTCGGCATCGAGAACGCCATATAGACTTTCCGATCGGGAGACGCTGTTTCTCAAATGTCGGCCATCTCACACTTACACGGACCCCCCTCCCAAGTAGCGGTCAACCGAAGTACGTGGGGGAGACGCATTGCGTTCCCCACACCAAACGATCCATGCTTAGTTTTAGATTTCACTCTTCCAAGAAAAGGAATTCTTGTCTCTTTTCTTCTGCAATGGGGAAAACCACTAGCTGTTAATTTTCAGCCAACAATTAACGCTGTACCCGCCTCTCACAAAACCAGGCAAATCGAATTAATTACAGCCCTCAAAATTCGTAACAATATGAACATATGTGGTATCCTTTAACGCCTATTTATTTTAGCAGAGGTCTTATTTTTCTTTTCATCTATTTTCTTTTCAGCCAGATCTGATGTATGTATGGGCAAAGTATGAATCATCAGCTCCTCCTTCTACTTATGCTACTCCTGGAAAATTATCACCCTTAGCATGGAGACCGAATCTTTCTACGCTTACTACTCCAGATGACGAGAAACCGGTAACAAGCTATTCCGAAAAAGGTGACTTTTATTAGATTTTTCAATTTTCTGAAACGTCAAGAGTTTGAACTGAAATTATCTGTGTCCCCAAAGTGTTGATGAAAGGAAGTTTTATAGAACAGGGATGTGCAGCATAAATTCTGTGTTCCTTTTTGAATAGCGGAGAAATGGAAATCAGAAGCATGAATAAAAAAAATATGAACTCAAATTTAGTTGCTCCACCGAAGAAAAGAAAACTCCTGCGTGTCGATATATTCTATGCTTCATTCATTTTATGCTGTTTTTGTTGTACTGTCGGTGACATGCTTCCCTCGAGCATCGTTTGTTCATTTTCCTCACGTAGACGCCGGCTCGATCAAATCATACCTTAATTGCGTTAGCAGACTTTCTCCGTCTACACAAAGCCTTCCTAGTGGGTATACGGATTCGCATCTAGTATACAGCCGATAAACCAGGCTCTACATCAGCTATAAAATGAGCAGTAATATTAAGTTTATCACCGCCATTCTTGTTGCAAAAGCAGTCAACCGCTAAAACTTTTCTATCAGATTTTGGTTTGAATGGTAATGAATATAGACACACAAGAGTTTTTTTTTCTCTTCAACTGAGGAAGTTTAAAGAATATCAGCAACTTTTCAAAATGTTTACGTGGTATGAAATGTGAAAACCTTCGTTTTATACTTAGGAAAACTTAGATGTTCGGTGGATTTGATCAGTTAAATTTCCTGTATGTAGGATTCGAAACTTGTTTCTTTCCATCATCACAGCAAAACATTCAGCCCAAGTTCAAGTACCGGATGAGTTATGTGTTGTTTGTCCCTAGGGAAATGAAGTCCTGTCCCTTCCCTTAAGGAGGAATTCTTATTTTTTGCGCTAAAATAACCGCTTTTTTTTAGTGTTTATTGACAAAACTATGCAGTCAATTGATTCCAAAGTAGGTACATCTATTTATTATCGTTTCAGGTATTTACAAAACAAGTTTTAGCAAGTTTTATGAAGAATCACGCCCGCAAATCCCCCTCGACCATGACACTGCGCGAAGACCCGCGGTCGCTGGTTGGCATGATTTCTCCACTCCAGGTGATCTGAAACAAAAAAACTCGAACGACGTTTTACTCTATACACAAGTTGTTATCGTTTGATGAACCAGAAAAAAAAATATATATACATATTTTAGAGAATTGTGACTTGTCAAACTCAAATTATCAATTTAGCTCAAGAAATTGACGGCGTTTTGCTATTAAAAAAATATACATAACGTATCATGTTTCTGGTTCATCAAACGATAAAAGGACGTTTGCTGAACATGCAGTTTTACATTTGAAGTCGATTGGTCCAATAGTTCTTGAAATATCATGCCAACCATTCGCGAAAAAGCCGTTTCAAGAAAAACGCATTTAAAATTTCAAGTACGGTTTACGGAGGCATATCGAGTACTTACATTATTTTTCTGCTAATCTGTTATACCAGGGTTATACAGTGCTCCTTTCTCTGCTTCGTAGAATTCGTTTAGAGACATTTTCTTGCTTCTACGCATCCTACGAGCCTCTTTTGTAGCCTCGAGGCTGCGTCTCGACTATCTTTGCAGACTCTGTTGGTCCCGCGCGTTGGCAAATATCTTCGTTTCCTCGCCAATAACGATTCCTATCGTTGTTATCATTTTCAGGACGGCAGAAAAGCCTTAATTAAAAATGCCTCCTGCTACATAAGCTGCCATTTCGATAGTTTTTGAGCCACATTAAAGATATTTGGGAGCGAACCGCCAAACAGTAGAATTAAAACTTTCGTTGTTTTGAGTGTCACCGCCCAAACACCTTTCTAGCAACTCTCTTGATGACAAATCGTTGTAAATTGGTGTCATAACATTTTAAACATCTTTATGAAGTGGCGGTTAGTAAATGAATTCATCCAGAATTTTCTCTCTGTGACCCCGCTGGACAATAATAGATTATAACTTGGCCAATTTTGCGAATTTCCACATGAAATTAAAAAAAATAAATATTCCCCCCTTAAATGAGTGACCCAAAATCAGGTAAGAGGGATCCTTATTGCCTTAGGTTGTTAAATCCAAAATTAAAATACTGCAAAGAAAAGAAATAAACCTGTGTTTAAGCTAGGCTCGTTCTTTTCGCTTAAGCCAAAAGAACGATTATTTTAGCTATGTGAAATCACTCTTATTGTTAAATGTGATTTGAAAGGAAATTTTTAAAGATATTTTTCCTTCAGGATGGTCATAACTACCAATACGTTTTCAGCCACGTACTAACTTAAAAGTCAAATTAACTGCATTTCAAAAGTTTTCCATTTATGAAAAATAGAAGCTGACAATTCGGACTCATACTACGTTAACGATTTGTTCGCATAAAACTTTTTAAACCTTTATTATGATATGTTTTGAAAAGTTACTTACTAGTGATTTATGAATGCTACAAATTAATAAAGAATTTTTTTCTTTTCAGAATTGCATACTCTCTTCTCTGGTTTGAAGAACGAGCACAAATCTGTTATAGAACGTCTTCAGGTAAGTGGGATAATGAATAATATAGACAGTTATAGTTAACAGGCTCACTTTTCCGTACGTCTGAGTTTCAAACCTGTACCAAATGCCATGGGTGGCAACTGTCCGAACAAGCAAGCCTTCTAACACAAACGTATCATGTATCTCTGCTTACAACGTAATTTAAAGTTAATTCCATTTTAATATTTACATTTTTACAGACTATCTCATCTGAAGTAGCTATTCTAAAATTTTCACAAGTCTCTTGGTATCCTTACAAAATTTAAGTAACTTCATGCATTGTGACGTTGCAAAGAGGATAAGTTATTCTTTAGAATGGATAAAAAATGAGTCGTTCTTTGGAGTTATCAAAATGCAAAAAAATTCTTGCAGGACGAATTATGGAGCATTTCACAGCAAAACCCGATATCCGAAAGTTAACATACGAAATTCTGCCTTAATGTATGCAAAGCAATGATTGATCCGCCTTAAAGGATTCCTGGAAGCAGAAAGATCAGAGGTAAACGTAGCCAGATGGGTACCCTTAAGTCGTTTTGATTTTCTCATACAGACTAAACAAATTAAGGGACGTATGTCGTGGGTAAAATAACAGTGTCAAGTTAATGAAGGTACAACGCATACTCTTGGTCCTATGATTCAGAATTTGGTCTCTGATGTTTCAGGCACAGAAGTTTTATTTGAAGTCTTAACTATCAACAGTCGGTATCACGCAAGTGGCCTTTTTACAGTCTGTATCAGGGATTTGGTACAAATGCCAGAAATAAACTGATTAAAACAAGATCAGCTTTGTGCTAGAACGGAAACTCGCATGACAAGCCTCTCTGACATCAATTTTCCGATTGATGCGAATACTAAATACGGAATATTTTACACAGGTGGTAGGCACTGGACATTAATCGCTGGGAGAAAATGAAATTCTTAAAGCCAAGACTTCAGTCTGAGCTAGAGTGGAGTCGCTTTGGTTGGCTTGCATGCATTGACTTTTCTGTTGATGCTTATATAAACACAGATTTTACTTCTAGTTGGAGGCACTGGATGTGGATTCATGACATCCAGTTCCACCACTCACTCTAGTTCAGTCGACTCAAAGCGACTCTAACTGAAGCGACTCACTCTAGCTCAGACTTCATTCTGAGCTAGAGTAGAGTCTCTTTGGTTAGCTTACATCCAGTGCCGCCTAGTTCTGAGGCATCGAATTAGATAAATATTATTTATTCAATTCGATGCCTCAGAGAAATATGTAGGTATCGTGGCCATCCTATCAGAACTCAGCAATTAACCAAAGCATACATATTCCGTGCCATTGCTTGCTACTGGAAGAAACGTCAGGTGTAAGAGACGCTCTGTCTGAAATCACGACCAACTAAGGTTATGTTTTCCACTTAAAAAAACTGAAATTCATGCCCTAGAATAATTATTAATTTCGCCTGATATGATAACAAAGAATGTCAGTCCATTAGCACTGACACAAATCAGTGAAACAAAAGGTAAGCAAAAAAAAAAAAAATCGCCATGAACACATTTAAATTTCTGAGAACAATCGGTACTGGTACATACTTTGTGGTCACCTAGTTACCTCACGAATGCAAAATGAATTGGTAAAAGCGGACCATTGCACTGTACGAAACTGCAGTGGTGTCAGAAGAACTGAATACAGTGCACCGGTGTTATAAACACTAAGCTATTGTATGAGGAACTGGATTTTTAGTCGCAGTGCTATCACACAGTGCTCCACTGTAATTGAAACACTAGTTTTCTATACAGCACCACTGTGTCATAACCACTGCACTGTTAATCCGTGCGGAAGTTGATATATCACTACCGGCACAGTTTCTAGAAGTATCACCATTTAATTTTCCTGTGAAATGGATGTGACATTCAAAGGGGTATCATATAATGTGCTTGTGACCCATTCACTTCACTCTTTTTGTAAGCGTGTTTATGTTTCATCTGTGAACTCAAGCAAAACCTAAATATATGTGCGTTTGTAGTTTCTTGTTTAGTGCTGCGACTTCTGGTGAAAAATGGTGGAAGTCAAGCCTAAATTTAAACCTTAGTGTATTTGGATGTCCCTCATCGGAACTATCTCTGGGTCTGGGAGACGGGACAGTAAACCTTGGTATTCAAAAACTTGGGGAAATAACAGAGTAAAAGGAATAAAATACGTGCTCTTTCTTCACTCCTTTATAGTTAGGAGGAATTATTTGAAACTACTACAGTCATTAACAATAATCGAGCTCAGCAGTATTTACTCTAGACATATTCTCCTTTTCTTCTGAATACGAAATCTCTTAACTTTCACCGTACAGTAGAGGTACACTATAAAAAGTAACGCTCTCTGATTCACCTGAACAACACCCCTTAAACTGTGCGTTAGGATTCCAGGATCATATAAGTTATTTTTCTTTAATCGGTTGAGATTAAATACTTTCAGGGGGCGTTAAGCAAAATAGTGAGAAGAACTGCTTGTTCTGTCTCGCGTTTAATGTATATAGCGCTTTTGCTGATAACTTGGGTATTTTTTAAGATAGGATGACGATTTTGGTATCTTTGCCAAGGTTTTGGGGGTCTCCCAATACACACCACTCAAATTGAGCATATAATAAAAGATACGGAATATTTTATTGGATGCTACCAATTATGTATATCTATTTTCCTATCTTGAACTATATTTTTGTGCCATAAAATACCATCTACTAGTAGTACACCTTCAACTGCCAGGACCACGGAACTTCGTGCTCTAAACCCGGAACAGCTCATTGGCCTACTAACAAATGGCTAAATCCCGTTCACAAGTAAGGTCAAGTTCGATAAATTAGCAATACGATCTGCTTCATGCTCCAACAGGAAGTTCACCGTAGTATTAGGGATTATATGACACTATACAAGTCAGAAGTTAAATCCATAATGAAAACCACACAGAATTTTTATTGCATGAGTATTAGATAGTAGAGAAAAGGAATGGGTGGCTATATAAATAAGCTTATTTAGCAACAGAAATGATACCAAAGTCTATAGGAAGAAGTGGAAAGCAGTAGAGAGTGCAAATGTTCTTTACAAATGCAAAAGCTGGGTTGGACCTTTCGCAATTAGAGAATAATACAGAAGAATACAGTGACGATGAGAAACATCTGAAACATATTCTTCGAAATAAAGTTTGCTTCCGGAAGTACCCCTCTGCATGGGATGTTTATTTTAGGCCAAGTATATATAGAGTGGATCAAGTGTCTGTAGAACAATTCAAGATTAATTGGACAATATTAGTAACCAATAAAGATTTTTATCAATTCATCTCAGATTCCTGATATGTCCAACTGATGCTGATGTCTTGAGAGTTTTAAGTTCAGATACTAGTGAAAATTTAACCTCAACATGAGAGACTGTTGAAGTTCCTTCAACTGATGACGGTGATATTCTGATAAATGAAATGTGTGTTATTTGGGATCAAAATAAGACAGTGGTATCTTGGAATGTGTGTGGAAAAATTTGACGAAGGCAGATATCAAATAGAGCATTTAGAACGTTGCTGGAAGCCTGGTGATGATGATGATCTTCACCTACGTTGGAGATAACTAGTGTATCCCAAAAAATCTCGAATCCGCAAAGTTGTTCCAGAACAGTTCTTACCATGCAATGTTTCATTCTAGAAAACTGCCATATCACTATAATAGTTTGTTTGTAGGCTTTCTAAAACAATAAAAACAAGTAATGTTACAATAGGATGAATGGACATAAGGCTCGTTATATAATAAAAACCTTTTCAAATATGCTGTATTGTCAAATTATTTTACACGAGTTTGGTTTATATTCAATTTGAGTGCTTCTGTGTAATTTTAGATCCCCAAAACCTAGGCAAAGACACCAGAATCATCATCCTATCTTACAAAATACTCAAGTTACCTGCTAAAACGCTATGTTCCTTAGACGCCAGACGGAGAACGCAGTTCTGCTCACTATTTTGCTTGACTCCCCCTGAAATCTTAATCGATTAAAAAAAAAACTCTGTGATCCTGACAACCTAATGCACAATTTGAGAGGGTGTTCAGGTAAATCAGAATGCCACATTTTTTGCCCATGTGTGTATAGTGTACTACTACTTACAGTACATACCTACTAAATTAACAGTTGTAGTTCGCTACTAACACCATGAATATTCGTGCCTTATTTGTATTTGCTTAAATGATATAATCAGAATTACAATGACACTCTGTGTGTGCTTTTGCAAACATGCGACTTTGAGAGCTATAACTTTCATTAGGCATTAACAGAAATTTCTAAAATAATAAATTCAACACTACCACTTTTATTTTTTGAAAACGTGTTTCCAAAACATTTGATCTAATTGTTCTATATTTTTGCAAGTTTTTATCGTTCTGTTTATTAGTCAGTTTCTTTGTTTCGGAGTTAATATCACAACCTTCTCTTTTCGAACAGAAAGAACAGGAGAAAAATTCTGTAAATCTTCAGCTCAAACCATTGAAAGGAAAGAATGGAGAATACGAAGATAAAGTTGCTAGGTTGGAATTGCAAGTGGAAAAATACCAAACACTGGCTGGTATTGAAGAGTTAACGCGCCGAGCCAAATATTTGTCCTGTCCCACGTCTCCACTGGATGCAACCATTTCGCCTCCAGCGTACAACCGAAGTGCCAGCACTCAAACAGACCCTCCAAGGCAGACGTTGTCTTCTTCCACCCAGTATGATCCCTCGAGGACTATATGTCGCTACGTTCAGACAGCGTTGACCCCAACGTTCTCTAGAAGTATCCAAACAGAAGGAATCTACGAGCCTCCAGCCCGCAAAATGAAATCAAGTCGTTCTTTTACTAGTGGTGTTCAGACTATTGCTATTACTGTTCGAACTTTTGGAACTCAAGCTTCAGACGATCATATCAAAGAAAATGCTTCTTCTGGGATGGCAGCTCTAACCGTAGTTGGAAACGCCATGTCTGCCTTATCTCCTGGTAGCTGCACAGTTATTCCACCTCCTCCTCCACCACCTCCGCCACCTTGCAGCTCATCTTTTACTACTGTGAACTGTATTCCACCCCTCCACCACCACCTCCTCCGCCCCTCCCTCCAGGAACTTGCATCCCACCTCCTCCACCGCCACCTCCTGGAAGTGTCATCCTACCTCCTCCTCCGCCTCCTCCTCCTCCGCCGATTGGAAGTTGCATTCCACCTCCACCGCCTCTTCCCCCAGGAAGCAGCATTCCTCCACCTCCACCACCACCCCCATTTGGAAGTGCTCCTCCACCACCTCCTCCGCCTCCTGGCAGCGGAATCCCGCCACCGCCCGGAAACGGCTTCCCACCTCCGCCACCTCCATTTCCTGGGAGTGGCATTCCACGTCTGCCTCAGCCTTATCTGTACGCTCACGCATATGCTGCAGTCCAGCCAGTTAAAGTAGGTATGTAATTTTTGTATTTCATAACATTTTTTTTTATTTGTGAACAGTAAAGTTCAAATTTGGGAGAAAAAAATAAATGTGAAATTCAGAATGATCATAATTTCTGATTGCAAATGTGCCTCTGGTATCAGCTGAATTAATTTCATATTTTAATTATTAAAAAGTCATTAGTCTAATACACATCACAAGATAAATCATTTTTTATAATTACTTTTCACAATTATTGCGAAATGTTGAAAATTCATGAATTGTTAAAACCTGATCAATCATCAAAAAGAAACAAAAAAATTCATTTCGCAAAAAGTAGCAGTGAACTCGGAGTGGCTGGGACTCTTTGCAGTAGTATTCCCGTAGCGTGGTCTCACATAAGCAGAGAGAAAGAGTCAGGCAAAACACGTATGATTTATAGTCATGGTTAGTTTTTGGTTCCATTGACGATTGCTGAGAAGTTCAACCTTGTAACTGCGGCATTATCGGGAGTACAAAGTTGGTAAACAAATTGTACAAGGCTGGCTTACCCAGAAGATGTTTGCGTCAATATGGAACATTTAAGAGCTCTCGTGTTCTTAGCTTGAGCTTTTTGTAATGTAAAAAGCTTCCTAATGCTCCGTCCCAGTGGTTACGTGACTCATACAATAGTTCTACAGCACTCGAGTTTGAATTCTAGTTAGGCATGGATGATACGTTTGTTCTGAAGTTGTCGATCCCTTTACTTTTCTTGTAATTTGTATCTGTAAAATGACGAACAGAAAATTTTATCACTGGAGAAATCAATAGATTTCGAAAAACGCAGACGACTCTGCTTCAGATCTCCAAGTTAAATACATACGTTGAACATTGTCTTAAAACCTAACAGCAAATATATCAAAAGAAAAGGAAATATAACTCCATAGCATTGGAAGGAATGAGCGCGTTTTTCATTCAAAATAATATGTGGTAATAATACGGTAAATAATCATGAAGCATTTATTGCCCGAGTGCTTATACCCATTGATTTGCTCACGGTGGTCGTTAAACCCCGAATCGAAAAAAATATATATTTATTGCCAAGTGAAATGTTAAAACTAAGGGTTTATCTTTATAAAGAGTTTAGTGTGGCCGGAACGGCGTTCCAGTACATTTTTTCTACCGGTCACTCGTTCTAATAAACGCTATCCAGCATAATTTTTTATCTTTTTAAAACACGAATATCCTCTAATTCGTTTCCTATAAAATAAATGCAACAGAAAAACTACACAGTTTATGGAATTAACTTCTCATGTTTGTTTGAAGACAGAGTTGGTCTCTAAACCCATTCTCACTTGGTAGTCCTTTGCAACTTCTTTTTTACTGTTAAGAGCGTTGAGGTGGGGATATTGCAGTGGGGAAGTTATTGTTAAAAAGCAAATAATAAATTTTACAGCGCTCAAAGCAATAACAAAGGTCTACAGTGAACCACCACTGGACTTTTTTGCATATATCTTGCAGGAGACGACCGCAAAATCAATGTTTGTTACCAATATTTTATATACTAGCGCATTGGGCTAATTTTAAAAACAGCTAACATCGCCCGATGCATAGTCATGTGACTAAGCTATATTTTGTCAACATTTCCTAATATATTTTCATATTAAAACATCTTACTCGATTTTTTACTTAAATTTGCTTTGTGCTGTTCCCAAACTGTGGCTGTCCAAATACACTGCTGGCCACCCAAAATGCAACACCAAGAAGGATGCATCTGATTGACCTGAAATTCGCAGCATGCCTCACCCGCGAGAGGACATGCAAACGATTAGCACTGCAGGGCATATGCAAATCATGTGCGCCCGGTACACCACCGATAAGCACTATAAGAAGGGTGCACAGAAGGCGGGGTGTAAGTAGTGGAAGCGTGTTGTGCTGCCGGACCTGTGCGCGGGAAGCTTCCTGATGCCTCGTCGCAGAATACGGCAGTCATTCCAGCACGTTTCGCAGTTCGACAGAGGACGAATAGTGGCTTATCGCGACAGCGGTTTATCGTACCGAGACATCGGCGCCCGTGTGGGATGACATCCAGCCACAGTGAGGCGAGTATGGATTCGGTGGGTGCAGGAGGGTCGGACGGACTGACGTGAGCGATTGCTGCAGCCACGGCACACCACCGAACGAGACGACCGGCATGTTGTGCGGCGGGCATTAACGGCTCGCACCGCCACATCCCGAACGTTAGCGCAGGAATTAGGGTGTGTTGCGCAACAACCTGTGTCAGCACGTACCATTCGACGTCGTCTGCAGGAGCGGGGACTTGTCGCACGGCGCCCATTGCTCCGATTACCATTGACGTTACACCACCGGCGAGTGCGGCGGCAATGGGCCGTTGAACGCCGCACTTTGACCACGGAATGGTACGACATTGTCTTCTCCGATGAATCCCGCTTCTGCCTGCAACACCACAATGGTCGGATCCGCGTCTAGCGGCACGGCGGCGAGAGACTGTATGACGCCTGCATTATGCATCGCCATACAGGTCCGTCGCCTGGCGTTATGGTTTGGGGCGCAATTGGATATGACACCTGCACCCCTCTGGTACGCATCACCGGTACACTCAACTGCCACCACTACATCTCCGACTTTTTGGAGCCTGTAGTCTTCCCTTACCTGCAGAACCTGCCAGCGGCCTCGTTTCAACAGGACAATGCACGCCCGCACGTGGCACGCATCGTGCAATAATTCTTCACGGCTCACCAGGTGTCTCTGCTGCCATGGTCCGCCTGTTCTGCCGATATGTCGCCCACCGAACATGTCTGGTCGCTGATCGGCAACCGAGTGACCCGGCAAGCACCACCCGCGGCAACGCCTGATGAACTGTGGCAACGTGTGGAAGCAGCCTGGACCGACATACCCCAAGCCCACATCCAAAGCCTCTTTCGTTCGATGCCTCTGCGTGTAGCGGCCGTTATTGCCAGTCATGGTGGCCATCCGAAGTATTGATGTCTGCAAGTCGCACGGGCCTGTAAGCTCAATCGTTTCATCTTTGTATCTGTTGTTATGTGTCCAGTAAATCTGGCTTTGCTATCTCGTGTCCTTCTTGGTGTTGCATTTTGGGTGGCCAGCAGTGTATTTCGACAACTAAGACTCTCAGAAATAAATGGCTTTCACCATTGCACTATAAATTAGTTTGCTCTTCCAACGACATCTTACTCGATAACATGGACCTGATTTTAGTTTGGGCACCGCAAAACGGCAACAATTTGGGGTCCAACATTTCAATGTTTTCTTACCAAAATGGTGAAATCTTGTTCCTCGAATGCGAAAACGCGCAAATCCGGAAGTCTGATTTCGATCGCTCTCTGTACTTTTTTATACTATAAATATAAGAAAGTAAAACGAGGGAGACCAAATTGCGGGGGCGATGGGCTAAGAAGGGAAAGGTTTTGAAGACGTTAAAGCACCGCACGTTCCTGTACTTTTTCAATGAGCACTACACCGCTGGTGATATGACAAATGGATAACAACCAGTTCGCATGAGTAGCAGGATAAAATATGTCAGACGGAACAGGCGACATTTATCAACAGACGTTAATTGCGATTCCTAAAAAGTTTCACGTTGTGTCATGTAAACTGAATCTCTTAAGTTTTTTGCCAGGGCCTGATTTATGCACTGGCCAACAAAGCCACAAGCCCTGAGGCTCCATTTTTAGAAAGTCCCAAACTTTCTTCAAAGGCCACTGTGTCGAACAAATACATAATATTCTGTGTGGTTCCGTGAATTGTAAAATTGTAAGAGCCCAGAATTGCAGGTAGGCCCTAAGGACTGCTCGTGTAATATATAGAGCCGCTCTGGTTCTATATATTAAAAGTATTTAAATAGGGTCTATTTAATTTAGCATAAGAGCTTATTTTTATGAATTTGACATTCTGTATTTTAATCTACAAATTTTGACACATGGGTATGTCGTAGCGGCAAATAATAGAAACACAATAAATACGCCTAAATCTCGGGGAGGGGTGGGGGGGGGGGGGTGAGCTACGGGTAGGAGAAGGAAGTTGCAGTATCTCAAGGACTTCTTCCGAGTCAGGTTAAACCTGTATAAAACACAAATTTTCGATGTTGACTCTACAACAGCGTTAGCTCTATCATAAGGCATTTAGATCCAGATTAGTTTCTCCCCTGCTTTGATCGCAGGCGTCACCACGAGATTTCTCTATTAAAATGCATTTCGAGCCCTTGACAGTTCGCTGAAGAAATCCCAAGTTTGTTTTGTCTTTCAAGAGCGTCTTCCTCGACCCCTTTCTTTTCTGTTGCCTCGCCGAGGGACCGCTGGTTGTGAATTCAAAGTACCCCTCTGCGAGTTCCTCCAGGGGCTGACTGCGAGGACGAGGCATAAAAGCGTGAATCAGCCACCTTCCTTTCATGAGGTGTTTATGCTCTCTTGTTGTAGATTACTAACAACTGTTCTAACGAGGGAAAAAATAGAAAGAAATAAAAACAGAAAAAAGGCAAACTCTCAATAATAAACTAAGAAAAAAGTTGTCTTCATACTTCTCGTCCGAATGTTTAATTTAAGAAACTGTTTCGCCGAGCCGTCTGGCTTTTAACAAGCAATTCGTTCGAAACGAAAGGAGTACATATCACTCCTCTGTTTATCGTAGATAACAATCTGTTCGAAATACAGAACGCAGTTGAAGAAATTGGAAATGTGACTGTAGAAAATTCATAAATGTTATTCGTAAAGAAATTCATTCGAAACAAACTTCGTATGAACTTTCAGAAATGGATAAGGGGCAAACAAATACTTCCTTCCCTTAGTAAAAAAAACCCGTGCATTATTGGAAGCAGAAAATATACCCAAATCTTTATCATTGTAACTGAAATCCTATGTAGAAGATATTATTTCAGATGCAAATATGCATTTCTGCCCCTTAGCTGAAGTGCATAAAAGGACAGATAGACATTTCTTCTCCTTACGAAAAAGTTGTTTTCATGGCACCTTTTGCTTAATAAACGCCTTACGACGCAAAAAGTATCTTTCAAGTCTGATTTTCAGAAGAGATTATCATTTACTCTTTCTAAAGAGAGAACTGTATTATTTGAAAAAGGAACTGTTCTCAAAGTGCTCTCACAGTCCAGGATATTTGGCCAAAAAAGGTTTTCCAATCGGATTTTTTTGGAAGAGGAGGTGAGATGCCTTTGCAAATATAGTTACCGCAGCTAGTAACTAAAATGTGCATTAGAAAAGAGAAACTACCAGCAAAGTATTCCTCATTGTTAGAGATCTGTGATGTAAAAAATAATTTAAATTTTCAAGCATGACCTTTTAGAAGCAAAGATTGCAAGGAAAACAAAATTTTTGTATGCGACCTAGGGAGGAAAACTGGGCGTTATTTGAAATGGGCAACGCGCACAAAATCTTCAGCACAGTGAGTGACAAAATTTATTCCATCGGATTTTTAGAAACTGAGATAGGCACAAATATTTATACATTGACGCTACCTAGTGGCTGAACTATGCGTTATAAAAATTAGAAAGTCTATTCAAAATGTTCTTCGTGCTAAAAGATATCAACAAAATAGTTTTTAAAATCGGACTGTTAGAAGGGGAGAGGAATATCGAATACATAGCTTAAACTATTTTTGTCAAATTGGCTATGTATCATCTCGGTCGCCGACGATTTGTTAAATGCCGATTTGTAAAAATGGGACAATTGGGCCGATACATTTGGTACAATGTTGATTCGTCCTGGCTCAATGGTATCATCCGCCCATCAGCCATTTTTCTATTTTTAAGAAATGAGTAATAACTTGAGTTATTCTCCTTTTTACAGTGTTTCACGAAATTATTTCAGTCCCCAGAATTCGTGTTTTAACCAAATTTCACGAATTCTATACATAATTCAGCAAATATTCAGGATTTGAAGTTTAACACTTTGTAATTAATTTTATAATTAAACAGTTGAAATTATCCCTGCTTAAACAGAATTATAAATTTTGTAAAAAGTTATTTACAAAAACTTCCACCAAATAAAAAGGTATATTAAATTGGCTAAAATTTATCCATTTGATATATATACTGCGTGTTTTGCAAAACATGTTTTTATAAAGAAAATGTTTTCACTGGTAATAATAGGAGCTTTGCTCCTTCTCGATAATCTTATTTGCTGTTTTATAATTATTTTCTATTGGTTTCTGTCAGTGATTCTTTTCATAGATATCAGGCCTTCCGCGTCAAATGTTAAAGTTAAATATGGGTATGTGACGAAAATGGAAGTTTAAATAACTGTTGCCCAAAGTATTTCTGCGAATCGGTTGCCATATTTTGCAATAATATTGTGAAATTATGTAAACTTTACTTTTCACATGATGGGAAAGTGCGGTAAAAATGAAAGCTAAATGCAAATTTATGAACTTAAGATTGTTACTTTTTTTATATCTTGTTTTTGTCTCACTAGTCCACTTCGAAAATGTTTATTCTACTAAATAAACAAATCTTATAAGACAACGGCAAAAAAGCATATAAACAGGAATGTCATAATATAGTTCTCGAGGAGAATGAACAAAAAGTTTGAACAAAATAAATTTGGATAATGTCAAATATAGTAATATTCAAACATTTATTGGCATGTGAAATCTTATGGTAAATGATTTATCTCCCAATCTCAAAGGTTTTGTTGTGAAAAATGACTTCCGCTACGGTGCAAAATGAGCAAATATTTGGTCGCAACTAATTGTATCTGACACAAAGTGGAATTCTTTTTAATAGAACTTTTTTCTCGTGAACTGCAAAACGGATTTGCCTATGTATAATCAAAGACAAAAAATTACAAAGAAATTTAAAGAAACATAAATATCTTCGCGAAACCATACTAATAGTAACATGCTCTGGTTTTCTTGTCGATATAATAAATGGTAATATCTTGAAGCAGGAGTATATGCTGCCTGACTTTTGTTTTTAATTCTATTCTGCCGCATGGATTCTTTAGTTTATTCATTTCTGATATTTGCACTACAACGGATATTCAAAATCTTGTCATTTGCGTTACAATGAAATGTCCCCATTGCAATAAATTGTGAGTAAACCCTAGGAGGAAACAAAACAAAATATTTACAATAACAGAAGGGGAGATATTTCATTGCAATGGCAAAAGCGCACAAGAAGAGAAGGGGGAGAGAGAAAGAGAAAAATTATCGCCTTCCAGGGCGAGTGAAAAGTCAATTTTCGTTGAATTTTGCTCTGAATTATTCTAATTGGAGATAAAACATTTTTTTTTACGGAACTTCCATCCCCCTTATTGACTGAGCTCAGTAATTCAAGATATGAACATGCCAAAGCCAGACCTCTTTCCTCCATTCTGTGCGAAGTTACAAAAGAATTCTTTTCGTTATTTCCAAAGATGACAAGCAAATAACTTTTTTATATCGTTGAATGTGGAATATTTCCTCCTAGAATCAAGACTTTTACAACAATCAGGCTTTAAAATACATTAATTTAATTGAAACTATGTAATATGATGCTGATTTTTGTGCATCTTTTGCAGTCCGGAAACCTGCCATTACTCCGAAAAAGCAAATGAAGCCTTTGTACTGGAACAGAATCCAGATAGCAGAGCCGCCTCCTCCAAAGGATGAGTAAGTACTGGTGCCGTGTCACTTTGATATGTCTCCACTTTAAAAAAATCATCAACCTAATATAAATTACTGTGCAGTAAAACTACAGATCCTGTTAGTATTATTAATACGTGTATCAATTCCATTTTTGAAATACTGTATTTTTGTGGCAATGATTTTCCCCTGTGCTTAGCGATAGTGTTTATCTTCTGTCCAATGATAATACATAACTGACTTGTCTATTTTGTTCCAGGGAAGAGGTGTTGTACGGCATCGCTGTTCGTTAGTACTCTTTTATTTGTATGCTATATAGCTTCCTCGTGATTGTATCCGTTACAACTTAAAATTATTTCTTCTTCATTCTACGAACTCTTCACTCAGGTCTTTATTAGCCGCTTCCAGTTTGGTTTCCCCATGAGATTTGTCCTTTGTCTCACTACTCTTCCAGTAGTTGTAGTAATAAGTTGATTTCTACAACAATGCAACTCTTCCTTATAAATTTGTTGAAATTCATGCCTACTACCATTATAGAAAGCGTGAAAACAAAACTTGAACTGAATATGTGGGGCCGCCCCGGTGGCGCAGTGGTCTAAGGCGCTGGCCTCTGATCATTCGTCCGTAAGGGGTCCGGGTTCGAATCCCATGTCAAGCATGGATGTTGTGTTTGTCTTATGGCACTGGCTCTCTACCTTCCCTGGAACCAGTGACCCTAAATTAGGGACGGGCGACTGCTTATAGCCCATTGAGTTGCTCACGGTGGTCGTTAAACCTCCAATCAAAAAAAGAAAAAGAATATGTGGTGAACATAGGACAGGCAGCAAAACTAGAAACAAAGTTCCTTTCCAGATGCCATGGGTCTGGCATTCAGATTTTTTCCCCTTAAAACTGGAGCTAAAGAATTTTTTTACTTATATTCTAGCAGGCAGATTTGAATTTCCAAATCGTATGACTCTTCTGTTTTGCTTCTTGTTAAATATCTGAGATCTAAATTTCTTGCTTTTCAGAGATTCTCAAGCACCTAAGTCACGAATGACTATTTTCGTGGGGTTGAATTTTCCAAGTTTTTCTCAGACTTTCGTAGTGCTACATGTAGTAAACATAATTCTCAATTTTAGGAAACAAAAACGTGAAGCAGAGAAAATGCAAACTAACTTAATGTCCCCGAAATGCGGTAAACACTAGTAAGCAACAACAGCAGAATGGCTCCCATGCCGGACTGCGCAGTTTTGGCCCTCTCTAGGGCTGATTCATAACATAAGAAAAAATGGAAGAAAAACGTCGCTGTCAGTTAACAATGGAAGTTGCTTACAGAAGTGTCTGTAATATTCTTAAAGCTGGATAACTCTATGAAATGACTATTCCACACTTTTCCAAATTAGCCAGTGAATGGGATTCCCTATGGTTCGGTTCCGGCTTAGACATCTATGGGATCAGAAAGGAAGACGTAATAAACCACTACTGAAGTTCATAGTTTACATGCAGTAATTCTTCGTATATATATATATATATATCTCATCGTCAACCATTATCAATTCACTGCTGGACGAAGGTCTCCCCAAGTTTCCTCCACAACGGTCTGTCTTGTGCCAGTCTCCTCCATGTCACTCCCGCATACTTTTGAATTTCATCCACCCATCTTCCATGTGGTCTTCTTCTGTCCCTTGGAATCCAATCTAAAATTTCGGCTGTCCATCGATGGTCTGTCCTTCTGGCAGTATGTCCAGCCCATTGCCATTTCAGGGATTTAACTCAGATCATGATGTCTTTCACTCTTGTCATTTTTCGGATCCACAAGTTCCTCTTCTTATCTCTCCTGGTTACACCAAGCATGCACCTCTCCATGCCTCTTTGAGTTGTCTGCAGCCATTGTATGTCTCTTTTAGTTAAGGTCCACGTCTCTGCACCATACGTAAGCACTGCAAGGATGCATTGATCAAACACTTTTCTTTTAAGACATAATGGCATATTGTTCTTGAAAATTATGCTGTTTTTTCCAAAAGCTCTCAGGCAAATTTTGTGCGCAGATTAATTTCTTCATCAATGTGGCCCTCACTTGATATCTGCTGTCCAAGATAAACGTACGTGTCTGTTATCTCCAGCTTTCCTCCATCAATCGATAAATCTTCATTTCTTGTAAAAGCATTGAACATCACTTTTGTCTTCTGAAAGTTCATTTTTAATCCCACTTCTTTAATCTTGTCAGCAAGTTCCTGGATCATACTCTGCAGCTCTGATGGGGTAGTTTCAAGAATGACTACGTCATCAGCAAAACGAAGGTGGGTTAAATAATCTCCATTAATCTTTATCCCTTTGCTTTCCCAGTTCAGTGATTGAAAGACATTTTCCAATGTGGCATTAAAGAGCTTCGGAGATATGGTGTAAAGAAGATGTGACTTCCAAAGTGGAATATATAGAGCTATGCAAGACAGTAAGAAAAAGTATCACTGAAGACGTAAGAAAATTCAACTGTGAACTAGTGAGGAAAGCAATTGAAAACAACCAAAGCCTAAAGATAGCAAAGGGACATCTCAGTAAGGGAAGAAAACAGATTATGGCACTGAGAAAAGAAGATGGTTCTGTAACAAGAAATAGAGGCGAAATTTTGACAAGAGTGAAAGATTTCTACTCCAAATTATATGAAAGGGACGATACATGCACTCCAGACATCATGAAAGATACCAGTACCAGAGTTCCTCCAGTCCTTGCAGCAGAAGTTGCACATGCAATCAAGAACATGAAGCGGGGAAAAGCTCCAGGAGAAGATGGAATTACTGTAGACATCATACAAGAAGCAAGTGGAGAAATCGAAACAGTACTCGCCCAAATTTTCACTCGATGCCTTAATGAAGGAAAGATTCCTGAGGATTGGAACACCGCTACAATGATCCTGCTACATAAGAAAGGTGACATTAAGGATCTCGGAAACTACAGACCTATCAGCCTCCTATCAGTAGTTTATAAAATCTTCACTAAAGTTCTTTCACACCGCTTGAAGGTAACACTGGACATGGCTCAACCGAGAGAACAAGCTGGATTCAGGAGTGGCTACAGCACAATAGATCATATCCACGTGCTGAGAGAACTAATTGAAAGAGCGAGGGAATATGAACTTCCATTGTGCATGGCTTTTATCGATTATGAAAAAGCCTTTGATTCGGTGAAACCATCAGCAGTTACAATGGCTCTGAAAACCTGCAGTATTGAAGATGCATACATTAATATTATTAATAACATCTATGAAAATGCAAGTGCAAAGATTAGGCTGTTTGAAAATACAACACACGTAAAAATTGGAAAGGGAGTGAGACAAGGTGACACCATATCTCCGAAGCTCTTTAATGCCACATTGGAGGGTGTTTTTCAGTCGCTGAGCTGGGAAAACAAGGGGATAAAGATTAATGGAGATTATCTAACCCACCTTTGTTTTGCTGATGACGTAGTCATTTTTGCAACTACCCCATCAGAGCTGCAGAGTATGATCCAGGAACTTGCTGACAAGAGTAAAGAAGTGGGATTAAAAATGAACTTTCAGAAGACAAAAGTGATGTTCAATGCTTTTACAAGAAATGAAGATTTATCGATTGATGGAGAAAAGCTGGAGATAACAGACACGTACGTTTATCTTGGACAGCAGATATCAAGTGAGGGTCACATTGATGAAGAAATTAATCGGCGTACAAAATTTGCCTGAGAGCTTTTGGAAGAAACAGCATAATTTTCAAGAGCAATATGCCATTATGTCTTAAAAGAAAAGTGTTTGATCAATGCATCCTTCCAGTGCTTACGTATGGCGCAGAGACGTAGACCTTAACTAAAAGAGACATACAAAGGCTGCAGACAACTCAAAGCAGCATGGAGAGATGCATGCTTGGTGTAACCAGGAGAGATAAGAAGAGGAACTCGTGGATCCGAAAAATGACAAGAGTGGAAGACATCATGATCAGAGTTAAATCCCTGAAATGGCAATGGGCTGGACATACTGCCAGAAGGACAGATCATCGATGGACAGCCGAAATTTTAGATTGGATTCCAAGGGACAGGAAAAGACCCAGAAGAAGACCACATGGGAGATGGGTGGATGAAATTCGAAAGTATGCAGGGGTGACATGGAGGAGACTGGCACAAGACAGACCGTTGTGGAGGAAACTTGGGGAGACCTTCGTCCAGCAGTGGATTGATAATGGTTGACGATGATGATATATATATATATATATATATATATATATATATATATGTGTGTGTGTGAGAGACCAATGAGCAAATTTTGAATGAAGGAAAAAATAAAACATATACATACACACACACACAGTCGAGTCACATTGTGACCACCTCCTACTTTTGACGTCAACAGTGCGTAGCCAGTGAAAGAAGGCACGTGTCGTGAGCTGGCTTGGAGGGTGTATAAGGTGTGCCGTAGGCATTCGGAAAACATACCACTTGTTGCTGTCGTGGATAAAAGGAGTCGATTTATCAGATTTGCAAAAAGAAATGGTTATCGGTTTTCGGGCCAAGGGTGGCAGCATTTCTGAAACACCGCAGTTTGTGAACTGTTCGCGTGCTACTGTGGTTAACGTGTATCGTGATTGGAGAAATGGCACCATTGCGAATAAGCGACGTGCAAACTGCGGAGCACCACGTACCATTGATGTGAGAGGTTGAACGTCGGCTGCGTAGGTGCGTGAGGGCCGATCGACATGCTACAGTGGAGCAACACACTGGCCAAATGAACCAGAGTGCTACCAAAAGTGTGTCTAAAACGACAGTTCAGCGAACCATACTACGTATGGGTCTCCGATGCAGACGGATGGTCACTGCACCTATGCTAACGAAGGTGCTTCGGCAGAAAAGGCTTACATTTGCACGGCAGTATCGGAATTGGGCTTCCGCTGATTGGCAAAGGATTGCCTTCTCCAATGAGTCGCGTTTTCTGCTTCGTCGAACGGATGGACGTTGGCGTATAAGGCGAGAAACATCGGAAAACACTCTTCAACCATTGCTGGAAGAACACAAGCTGGTGGGGACATCGTTATGGTCTGAGAAATGTTTTCGTGGCATTCCCTGGGTCCACTCATGAACCGAATTAGTTATGAATCCATCCTTGCAGACTGCTTACACTAATACATGCTTATTGTTTTCCCTGGGGCTGATGGGATCTTCCAGAATGACAATGCGACGTGCCACACAGTTAGAAATGTCCGAGAGTGGTTGGAAGTGCACGATGAAGACTTCAAAGTACTTCCCAGGCCCCCAAATTCCCAGACTTAAACAAATTGAGCATCTGTAGGACCACCTCGATCGTGTTGTTCGCTCTATGAATCCTCCACCACGCGCTCTCCAGCAGCTGTCAGATGCACTGCAGTCAACATGGCTCCACATTCCTGTGAACACCTTCCAGCACCTTAGTGAGTCACTCCCAGCCCGCCTAGTTGCTGTCCGCGCTGCACAGGGCGGTTACTCTGGATATTAGCTATTGGTCACAATGTGACTCGACCGTGTATATATATATATATTACTTTTAATTTAGCATCAGAAGAGTTATTTAAATGACATGCATGCTTTTAAATGAACTGCGTTCGTTTCGGAAGTCGTTAGAGCATTTCCGACAAACTGCATGAGCTAACTCGGTTATTCTCGTTTCCATTAATCTCAAAGTACGTATTGCAGAATCCACATAAGTTCTTTATGAACCATAGCAGACATCAAGCAAATATATGTGAATTCACAGAAAAACGAACATGATTTCTTTCGGAAGATAAAACGTAGATTTTATTTTGAGTTTTATTTCCGAGATCAAATCTAAGGCTTCACCTTAGTGTGACATTAATCAGGTATGATAAAGTCAAAATGAGAAGCTGGAAAGGGGAACCTTATATGCAGTTCAAATATTTTCTTGCCGTAGAGCCTACATTGTTTTTAAAGTTATTTTTTTATATTTTGAATACAGTTTGCGAAATAACGTTATCTGCAATGAATTGCGCTAAACACAGTTAGCATCAGCAACACGCGAAAACATACAAGGGTATAAAAAAATAACAGAAGGTTTTATAAGACCTCGAAAAAAAAATACAGGTAGGCCCAGTTCTGATTGAGCAGTCAGTTTGGAATGTAGGACTACGACTTGCAGATCGGTGAGTTGAAATGAGTAAGTCGAGTATGGTTTCAAAGCGTTTATTTAATTTATTATAGCCAACTCAGGTCTATGATATGAAAAGTAGCTTACATAAATTTTACAAATAATGCTGGATACATTGCGAACACAAAACAGATCGATACACGAATTACCCAACGTGGTGCTTTGTCTTTTTGGGCTTCATACATTCCTCATCACTGGCCTCTCTTTTTGAGTTTCTCCACTTTTGCTTGCGTTCATTTTGCGAATTCCGCGGCATTATCAAAAATGTTAACCCGTTCGCACAAAAACAGTTTTTAAAAATTTTAGTTTAAAACCACTGCGATATGTTATTTATATACATTTGAATAGATCTCGTCGAGAGCTTTAAAACGATACCATGCACAGTCGTTTTACACTCACGGTTGTCCAGATAAACCACGATATTTTCAAAAGTGTTCACCCGTTCGCAGGAAAACAATTTTTAAAATGTTCAGTTCAAACCGCTGCGAAATGTTCTTCCTATATTTGAATAGATCTCGTCGAGAGCTTAAAAAAACTATACCACGCACAGTCGTGTTACGCTCACGGTTGGCCGAGATAGACTGAGTCAAACGTGGTGGCACACCCAGAAATATTGCATCACTTCCCCCGCGCTCAGGGAGGGAGGGGAGCGTCGTGCGCACGATGTATTGCGCGGTAAGCGAATTGGACTCCATGCTATTTACGAATATGCTAACACAATTAGTGTGCTGCACGTATTTTTAACGCTATGATGATTTTAATTGGGCCTATTTTTGTCACAGGCGGTCGGCCGTAAGTTGTCCCATACTATCCGTGGAGTTAGACGTAGCCCTACGTCAAAAAAAAATAAATCTTCCTAGTAAATATTCCCAGACGTATTTAAAGAAGACAAGAATCATAATGAATAGTAAGCGCTCATTTACCAGGTGCATTGGTGGCTAAAACTACGAATTTGATTCAGTATCTCAAGGGAACCGATTTCCAAAATCGTGGAGACGTTTACAGGATATGATCAGGCATCTGCGAGGACAAACTCTGATCGAAAACCTTAGCTCACCGAAAGAGGCAGAAGGGCGTTGGCAAGGATTGTGATTAAAATGCGCAAAACCGCTTCCACTGCAATAACCACAGAGCTCACTATAAAACTTGATGATCTAGTTTCCACGAAAACAGTTCAAGAACTGCGAAATGGCACAATTTATATTAGTTTCCCCTTTACAAACTACTTCTTACAAATATTATTGCTCTGGACCTGAGGGAGCGGTACAATTTGCGTAAAGATTGAGCAGAAAGCGTGTCATATGATTTGATCACGTGCGTATGAAAACTGATCGGAAACGTAGCGCATGGTCCGATGGATTGCCACTTTTCTCTTTCTATCATTCGGCAACAAGATTAATTTTTTGAAAACATACCAACAGCTAAACATCGATGTGGACCAGTACTTGTTTAAGAAGTCAAATCATTGTATTCCTTAGGTTTTATCGTTGTACTGCAACGTGGAATTGTCAGTGATTATGCATACCTTTATAGTGACCAGTTGTTTCCTATAAGTCGGTTATTTTTCTGCTAACTGTGATGCTGTCTTTTAAGGTAATTCTTCTACAAATGCGGCGAGGCACCTTAAGTCGTGATTAGAGGAACACTGTGTAGGCACGTTAAGTCGTAATTGGAGGAACAACAGCTCCCATGGTGTACAATTATTTCATTCTAAATATCATTCAGCCCCTGTGGCTTTTTGTGCTTTTCCTTAGGCACAACAGTTTTCCAGCTGGGCGGCGTAATAGTATCTAATTTCGTATGATACCGCTTCTTCTAGGAGTTTGATTAGGATAAAAAATTGCGTAAGATTTCTAGAGTCATTTTGTCATGCATCACCTGTATGCATTTCCCCCGCTAAGTTGTTTGTGTAAATTTGTACAGGTAAGCTGTGACGTAAATTTGTTTTTATTTGGCATGATATTTCTACTTCTTAAAGTCCAATCGGGAAATTAAAAATAAAAAGGCTCATATACCCTATATTAACCCTTCCCAAACGTTTTAGAGCCGTGATCCAAATTTTTACAGAGAGAAACTTTCGCGACTTGCCTAGTTTAATAAACATTAGGGGGCGGGGTATTTTTTTACTACTGTTTCTTACATTTATTGTGCATTATAATTTTACAAAAAAAAAAAACTGATCTATTTCTCATAATGACGCAAGTGCGAATGGCGCACTTGTTTTCGATTTCTGTAGAAGGCGACATTGACGTTCACGTCGATATGAATCATTTTCAGGTGCACAGAGTTTGACAATTGCAGATTGTTTTGAAATTGGTTTTGATTCCTACCATCGCCGAAAATCCAACTTCACAGATGTACAAAGATGTGAAAAAGAGCAGCACCTTCAAAGCTTCAGCAGAAAGAGCTGGATATGTTTGTCGAACAGTCAGACAGAACTGCGTCAAATTTTCGCAGTTGGAATTCATTTTTAACGAGGTGTCTTCGGACAGATCAATGAGTTTTTCATCGGCCTTTGTCCATATCTCAGTCGTCATGTCGCCCTCAAACATATTCGTACTCCAGTTCTCTTTCTGACAGTTCATCTTTTCAAGAAAGTAATCAAATTTTCCTTTCAATGTGTTCAAATGTGCGGAGATTATGCCATCAGCTGGTTTCATCTCATTTCCGATGATAAAGATTTCAAATGTTTCAAAACAGACATACTTTTAGTCCTAACACAAGTTATATTAATGAAATCTCGAATTTTGCCGTGAATTGTAAATGTAAAGGCTCCTTCAGTTCCATGTAAATACAAATCCATTTCACTTAATTTCGAAAATGTCTGCCAAATTTATGAGCTTCAGAACAAACTCCTCGTCGTGCAACGACTTCCTCACCCAGAAACATCACTATTTCCTCACAAGCCTTTTCAACACTTTCCCCCACGGCAGCCAACTTATCTCAGTGTGCAGAAGTAATTTATGGATGCTCCTAATCTCCTCGCAACAGCTTTTCAAATAAGCGCGATTGCAGCGGCTTCGACATGACGAAGCTCACGATTTTCACGAAAGTGTTCAAAACGTTTTTCAACTCATCCGACGTAGTTTTCGATACTAACACTTCCCTGTGAAGGTTGCAGTAAGTACATGACGCAGTCGGACTAACTTCAAGAGTTCAAATATTAAACATTGCTGCTTCTGGTGTTCATGACCCGGGCGCTCTTCTATACATCCCGACGCGTTTCATCTAGTCCAAATCTTTCGTTTTTACAAAAATATCACGGGTCTTAAATTTTTTTAATTTTTTTTCGTTCCTGTCTCGAATAATTAAGTTCGTTCGCAGTGCAGCATGCCTTCGCGCGGTTCGTTATTCCGTATGTAACGTACGAATACAAGCAGCTGAGACAAACCTGGTACATCTGTGGACTCTTTCAGTTGCAAAGAGAAAAATTTACTCTCGACAATTCTTTGATTCAGCTCATCTTCTAGCCACTAAGACACTTCATCGATTCTACGTGCAACCGTTTTATATTGGAAAGCGGAATCGTTTCGAGGTCTTTCGAGGTCTTTCGAGCTCTTGTTACCATACATAATTCCAACTACGTCTTTCATCACTTGGAAGCACTAAAGACTCTCTAATTATGGAGCTTATCAGCTTGCACGATTCGCAAACTAATCAAGCACGAGGGTGCATAGCTTTTTCATTGATGTTGGAGAAATCCAAAGGCTTCGTTTTAAGGTTTTCCACTGTTCCATTGCATTTCAAAAAATTCGAGTGCCTGGTTTTCAAATCTGGATGCTTTGTCTTAGTATGTCGACATTATTTGTTAGGTCGCATGCTCTCGTTTGTGAGAACTTCGCAGCAAACAACATACTGTGACAGTGGAACTTCATTCCACAAAAATTCGATTTTTAAGTAGTCTGAATCATACATTCTCAATACTTTTCTTCGTTTTGATTGATTGGACCTTGTTGATGAGAGCTCTTCTTCGTAGATTTCAATTATTTGTCTTTAATGGACTGTTTCGTCCGGCGCGGTTTTTCATTCGATTCCAGATTCTGTGACTTCGTCGACTTCTTCGTCAATCACTTATACGTGCAGGTGCCCTATGCGTCCACAAAGACGTTAAACTTTGGTTTAGATCACTTCGAAAGTTAAGGCACTCACTGTCGTATCCGGACTGGACTCGAGTGTAGGTCGTCCTTGAATATGACTGAAAGTTCTAGAACCTTGTATCGATGGAAGCGTCCGGTAGGTACTCGAGTTACAGCGCGCTGTTGTCGTTAGATGGCCACCCTGAGCTGTGGCTGGCTGGCTAGCTGGCTGCCTATCCAGGTCTGTGCTAATTTCGTTAGATGGATAAACTAGTGGGCTGTGGCGGGTTGCCTATCGTACTTCAGAAGGGCGCCACAGGCACAAACATGAAACCTGATTTCCAAATCCGTATATTATGCGTCTTATTTTTTTTCCCTTTTTCAAATTTTTCTCTTTACCTGTTTTTCATGATCTTCTTATTTTGAAATAATTGCAAAATTTTCACATCTCCAAGACTTCAGGTTTACCAAAAATCGGCTCGCGACCCTAGATCATTCCTATTTTTAATTTTTTCTTCACATAAAGTTTTGTCACAAAATGGTTCATACACTTAACTTATGTTGGGGATTTAAGATTCTAGATGCTACATTAGAGAAATTTGATTTCATGTAGTAAGGTACGATCAAGGAGATTTTCCATGCGTATCTCAGTTCCTTCTGATATTAAGTTCACTTAATAGTCTAAAACACCGGGGTTCCTGCAAGTCGGAACGTAAGCATTCATTTACATCGGACTCCACGCTGATGAACAACTCTGTGTTAATGCATTCTTACCACCAGAGATACAGTTGAAACAGCTTCAAATGTCTGCAGTGTAGAATGCTTGACATTTGTAAAAAAACAAAAACAAAACGTGTGTGTGTAAAACATGCTTTTTTACAGCCAGGAATTTTGTGGCACTTTTCCTGTTTGAAAAACACAAGTAAATTATCACAATGTTGAAGAAACAAGCCCTTCTATTTTAAGTTTCCATATTTTTTAAAACTCAACGAAAGAAGATAATTTCTTCTACTTCAAATACATTTGATCGTTTTTTGATGGAAATGTTTCAAAAGCCTTGCATTTTAAATGGGTTTCCGCGAAATTGAAGTGGAAATATTTTAGACTATATTTTAAGACTCCGGAAATTAAAGAGTGGAAGGGCTTAAAAGTGAAAGTAAGCTTATATATAAAAAAAATCAACCCTTTCCCGAAATATGTCTTGAAGCTACGTTTTAATAAATTGTTCCAAGTAACTTCAATAATTACATCAAGAATAACGTGCACTAAATCAATGTATTCAATAGATCTTAATTCTCAAAAACTTTTAATCGGATGTATTATAACGAAGTATATTTCTCCGTCATTTTTGGTCTACGCCGAGATTCGAACCCGAGGCCGCATATTCCGGAACAAGTCGCTCTACCAACTGAGCTACGCAGACATTTGTTCTGATTCCTATCTGCCTTTATGTCGTGTGCGTCCTGCTGGCAGGTACGTCACATCTCCCCCCGAAAGAGGGCCGGGGGCATGGCCCACGGGTCAGCCGTGACCATGAATCGTTGCAGGCAGCCATCCACTGTAGAACGTGCACTTGAGAACTCCCAGTCAATCTGCTGTGTGGAATGCAACATCACACATTTTTATTTTTCGAAGCGCTGGAGAAGGAATTCTCTGATTTTTCCTGTCTCGCGGTGTGGAAATAACATCACACCAATGCGAGATTTTTGAACGGCCGGGTCATCCGGATAGTTCGGGCGCCATTATAACGAAGTATATTTCTCCGTCATTTTTGGTCTACGCCGGGATTCGAACCCGAGGCCGCTTATTCCGGAACAAGTCGCTCTACCAACTGAGCTACGCAGACATTTGTTCTGATTCCTATCTGCCTTTATGTCGTGTGCGTCCTGCTGGCAGGTACGTCACAGTATGTCTTACCTACAAAAAGAAAGACTCACTTCTATGCCCCCTCCCACTTTATTTTTACTTTCTGTTAATTCATTGCAGGCACCCATTTACTGGCTCTCCCTATTGTTTTGTTTCCTTATCTCAAACAGTTAAACACTGTTTCCCTCCTAGCCGTTTCTCGCTGTGTGGTACATTTTAGCGCCTTAAGGAATTGCTAGAGTGATGAGTTACTTGAACAGTTTTCGGTCTTCTAATAACCTACAATGTTTTTCAGTTATCAACTACACTCAGCACAGAGGCACCAGAAATTTAGGTAACGCCAAGGTTCTTCATGAATATGATGCTAGTAAGCCTGGACTTCTATGGTCGAATTTTGTCCATATGACTGAACAGGTCTATGGTGTAAAATGCAATTCTGAAGAGATTAGTTACATTGTGCTGCTGCTGTGCTTTTGCTCGCTCTTTTGGATCGCGGTGTAGAAGCAACAAGTTTTGGATCATCCGTGTTCACTACAAAGTCACGATCACATTGCATTCTTTCACAAGCTGAAAAGCAAGTTTTCTTTTGTTGCCATTACCCCTGAGTAGTTGAACTACGAATCTGTTATACGAGTAACTTCCTCGTTTACCAGCCACTTTTTCACTATTTCAATGCTCAATTTCTTGACAGCTATCTCTACAGATAATCCCTCAGATACGATTCTTTCACTACCTACAGTTCTTTCTGTCACACACTTGCTTACATAAGAAATAAGTTTGATTCCCTAAATCAGCCGCATTGTAGAGTTAGTTCTTCCTTTTATTATGTGATTGCATCCGTACTGCCATAGTTGACAGCTTCTTTCTTCTGTTTTATTTATTTAAACCTTGTTTTTCTACGGGTGAGCAGTAGCTTGTCATTACCTATGCATTTGAAATTCCCTGCATACGATGAAATATCCGAAAAGTTAAAAGCGTGACTCAACTACTCTGCCTGTATCGGTATTTGAGTTGCCAAAATATGGACTGATTGTGTAATAACGCCTGCGCTTCGAAGCCTTTGTTTGAGGAAGAACTGTCATCAGATTTTTTTTTCCGGGATAGAAAAAATTCAGAAATGCTATTTATTTCATACCATTTTTAACTATTCAGTCATCTAAAGCTACTGAGAAACATTTACTTCATTTAAAACTTCGTTTTGCAGAGCACACAGTATTTTGCAAATTGATGTAACTTTACAGTAAAATTATATATGCTGGAAAATATTCAACGCATAAATACTTACATTACCTTTCCTTTTATTCATTTGTGTGCTTCCGTTTTTCTATATGGGTGTTTATCTAGCACGAAACCTCCTATGAAAATCTATTTTTCTTACTTATTGTTCAGAACTATCAGGTAAACATAAACGTTTTAATTTATACACATCCTCACTTTTACTTTCTGTTCATCCTACTACTTAAATGCGAGTTTCTTCATCCGAGAAGAGCTTAACTTTCTCTATGAAGCTGAAACAATAACATTAAACTAGTGACAAAAAGTCAGAGAGCGAAAAGGGCAGAAAAAATTATTGAATATTTTAATCTGTCCTGAGTGAACTTTGCTTTTCTAAAAACAAACTGAAAAGGGTATACATAATTTTAGCAAAATAAATGCATATTAAACCTTCCGATTTGTACTTATAAAGCTTAAGTGCTCTACGAAACAATGCTCTAAAACTTAAACGAAATGATTTCGTCCAATATTACCTTCTTAATGAAGGTCTGAACTTTTCAGATAATTTAATAACCATACATTTTTTTTATTAAGAAACGCAAATTCGGAACTGTTACTTTCTTATTTTGATGTACCGCTTCGAAATTTTAATTCTAATGCAGACTTAAATTTTAATGCAGACTTCCATTTTTGAACGATGAAACATTTCCTTGGATTTATTTATGCTACAATTTGCATTTTTATGGCGCTCTCGTAAATTGCTGATGTACTTGATAATTTAATGGCTTCCACGAATTCAACCAAACATTCTTCAATCAGTGCAAAGTTTCGCAAAAACATTTTTCGTTATTGGAGGTCTTATTCTATGTTTTAACGAGCTTTGTTTTATATGCGTTGCTAGTGAATTATTTTAAAGCTTCAAATCCTTTTCAACTGAACTTAGTACTTTGATAAATAGCAAAACGGAAGTCTTTCAACGTGTTTTAATTTTTCTTACAGCGACTCTGAGAAATCGTGCCTTTGGGACAAACTAGAGGAAACAAGTCCTGAAACGTGGGATGAGTTTGAAGCGCTTTTCTCCAAAAATGTGATAAAGACGAAAAACCCTGCTCAAAAAGAAGCAAAACAATCAAAGACCAAAGAAGTAAGCGAGTTCAATTCAAAAAGTAATAAGGAATTACTATAGAATAATGTTTATTAAAATCTGCATCTGTTATCATAACTCAATTTCATGTGAACAGCGAGCTAAAAACATTTCGGATCTCCTTTAGCCCAAGCATTATAACAACACTGACGCGGCTTGGTATGGATTTCCAAGGACGCTGACGTGTCAAGAGGAATATTTTGCATCTTTGAAAATAAATTATTCTATGCTCTTGAAGTGACGCGAGAAGAGGACTGTGCTAACGGGGGACTTCTTTCAGTTCAACTCACGGATTATCCATGAAATTGAGATCCGGGAAGTGCCCTGGACAAAGGCAGATATTTTTGAACTTTTCACTTCCTTAAAATTACTCTTTCATCAATTTGGCGGATCAGTGGGGTGTATTCTCAAAGAACCAGTTTCATCAACGTACGCACGTAACATCAGAGAATGCGATTTCGCCGCAGTAACGTTCAGTTACTAGGCGTTTCATTCACCTAAGAATGCGATCGGGGGCAAAAGTTAGGTCATGAAAACTTGATCCCATGCCCGTTTAGCAGCCTATACTGCCGTTATGCAATATACATCAGTTCCTTTAAGCAGCTATGATGTTAGATGTCCTTTCAGAAAAGCTTAAATTGTTTTCGTTATACCTGTGTTTATCCATTACGTTTTTCGTACAGTCTCAGCCGTGTTTTCAGGTTGTCATTGCAGATCAGATGCAATATGACAGTTGCAGATGCTTGAGTGTTAATCTCAAACTTCTATTTCATTTTTTACAGATTTTGTTTTCTTTTTGCATGGTGCAGATAGTGATGTCTTGCAATGTTTCTCCATTCAGTGAACTGATTAATCCACAAATCCAATCTAGTCGTAAAGCACCTCACATTTGGTAGCAGACTTGTGTTCTGGGAATTTGGACCTTCGTGAACGACTTGAGTAGCAGCAAATTTCGAGCACTTCATAATTTAGTCCTTTTCTCTGCCATGGCACCTTTTAATCATGCGGCGATGCACGGTAATCTCTGAGTGCACTGAGGTAGTTTTCTTCACTCCGTTTTCGCTAACTGAACTGGATTCTGTTAGTGACCACAAACTAGATTTGGTATTGTCAGTTACAGAACTCTCGACCTTCACACATCACCCAAACTTCCATGATGCCTATAAAATAATCAGGCAGTGTAACACATAACGCTGATTAAAATGTAGGAGCTCCTTTGTATTTTCCTATTCAACAGCTTCTAGACATTCTCACACTGCAGTGATAATTTCAAAATACACTGCTGGCCACCCAAAATTCAACACCAAGAAGGAAGCATCCGATCAGCCTGAAATTCGCAGCATGCGTCGCCCGCGAGAGGACATGCAAACGATTAGCATTGCAGGGCATATGCAAATCATGTGCGCCCAGCACGCCACCAAGAAGCACTATAAGAAAGGTGCACAGAAGGCGGGGTGTTAGTAGTGGAAGTGTGTTGCGCTGCCGGACCTGTGCGTGGGAAGCTTCCTGATGCCTCGTTGCATAATACGGCAGTCATTCCAGCACGTTTCGGAGTTCGACAGAGGACGAATAGTGGCTTATCGCGACAGCGGTTTATCGTTCCGAGACATCGGCGCCCGTGTGGGACAACATCCAGCCACAGTGAGACTAGTATGGATTCGGTGGGTGCAGGAGGGAGGGACGGACTGACGTGAGCAATTGCAGCAGCCGCGGCACACCACCGAACCAGAGGACCGGCATGTTGTGTGGCGGGCATTGACGGCTCGCACCGCCACATCACGAACATTAGCGCAGGAATTAAGGTGTGTTGCTCAACAACCTGTGTCAGCACGTACCGTTCGACGTCGTCTGCAGGAGCAGAGACTTGTCGCACGGCGCCCATTGCTCCGATTACAATTGACGTTACACCACCGGCGAGTGCGGCCGCAATGGGCCGTTGAACGCCGCACCTGGACTACGAAATGGCACGACATTATCTTCTCCGACGAATCCCGCTTCTGCCTGCAATACCACGATGGTCTGATCCGCGTGTGGCGGCACCGCGGCAAGAGACTATATGACGCCTGTTTTATGCATCGCCATACCGGTCCGTCGCCTGGTATTATGGTTTGGGGCGTAATTGTATATGACACCCGCACCCCTCTGGTACGCATCGCCGGTACACTCAACAGCCACCGCTACATCTCCGACGTTTTTGAGCCTGTAGTCCTCCCTTACCTCCAGGACCTGCCAGCGGCCACGTTTCAACAGGACAATGCGCGCTCGCACGTGGCACGCATCGTGCAACAATTCTTCACGGCCCACCAGGTGTCACTGCTGCCGTGGCCCGCCTGTTCTCCCAATATGTCGCCCATCGAACACGACTGGTCGCTGATCGGCAACCGGGTGGCCCGGCAAGCACCACCCGCGGCCACGCCTGATGAACTGATGCAACATGTGGAAGCAGCCTGGACCGACATACCCCAAACCCACATCCAAAGCCTCTTTCGTTCGATGCCGCGGCGTGTAGCGGCCGTTATTGCAAGTCATGGGGGCCACAGGAACTATTGATGTCTGCATGTTCCGCAAATCGCACGGACCTGTAAGCTCAAACGTTTCATCTTTGTATATGTTATGTGTCCAGTAAATCTGGCTTTGCTATCTCGTGTCCTTCTTGGTGTTGCATTTTGGGTGACCAGCATTGTATAAAAATGAAAAGTGAATTTGTTTTAAATCACTTTTTATGACAAGGATGACAATGACCTTGCGGCAATGTAATTCCAAAAGGGGTCGCTGGATTCAGTGTCCACATCAGAGGAATAACGAAGCGTTATGAAATTTTCGTCATACTAGAATGTCGCATCGTCTACGTCCCGTATTTTTTAAGAATATCATAGTATCTAGAATTCGGACACTGCTGCATATTGTTTTTTTTTTCTAATAAGTAAATTTGAAGTGTCGAGAACAGCATATGTCTTGATTTTTAAAAGTGCTTTTTACCCTTCTTCGGAAATTTTAGGTGAATATACACTGAAGTGCCAGAAAAACTGGTACACCAATCTAATACTTGGTAGGTCCCCCACGGGAGCGCAGGACTGCAGAAATACGACGAGGCATGGACTACACTAACTTCTGGAAATATGCTGTAGGCAATGCACACCATACTTGCTGCAGAACGTTCCACAATTCGGGTGTATTCCGAGGTCTCTGATTCCTGTGTTCGATAGCGCGTTGCATGATATCCCAAATGTGTTCTCTATCACGTTCAGATCTGGGGACTTGGGTAGGATGGCAACACCTCAAACTCAAATGAATGCTCCTCTAACCATAACGTGGCGTCCCGACACTTGTGTGGAGGGGCATTGTCCTATTGGAACAGACCCAACCAATCAGCATGAATGCAAGACATAAATGGGTGTACCTCGTCAGAACAGATGCACACATAGCGTTGGCCGGTTACAGACGTTTGTAGACATACCAATGGTCCCAGTGAAGTCCAGTTAAACACACCCCATACCATTACGGACCCCCCACTAGCCGGTACAGTTCCCTGTTGACAAGCGGGATGCATGGGGTTTGCGCCACACACGAAACCTTCCATGTGCACAATACAGTTGGAAGCGCAACTCTTAATACCAGCCTACTTGTTTCCAGTCATCAAGTGTCCAGTGGCGGTGTTGCCGTGCCCAAACGAGGCGCATAGCTCTGTGTCGTGCACACATCAAGAGGACTCGAGTTGGGCGTCGGCTCCCAAAGCCCTTATCATGAAGGTTACGTTGCACAGTCCGGACGCTGATGCTTGTTGAGGTTCCAGCATTGAATTCCGATGATACCTGCGAGAGTGTTGCACGCTTATCGCGTGAAACGATTCTTGACAGCCGACGATGATCACGGTCACCCAATGTGTTTTTACGGCCACACTGGTGTATCGTAGGTCGGAGGTTTTGCCGGAATTCTTGTAGTCACGGTATACTCTTGCAATCGTCGTCCGTGAAAATCCGAACTTCGTTTCTACCTCCGAAATACTATGGCCCATCTCACGAGCGCCAACTATGACACCGCGTTGAAAATCGCTTAAATCGTTGTTACTTGTCATTCTCATGCCGAAAGCAGCACTGACAGCAGGCAAGGATGTCTATCGCTTTATATACGCACTGGCAGACGCAACCGAGTACGCGCATAGGTGACGTTGCTATGTATTTTGCATAAGCTCGTCTGTACCAGTTTTTCTGGCACTTCAGTGTATTTATCTTTGCTACAGTTCTAGATGTGTTTCCTTGATTTGGTTTCATCATTCCTTGCGGTTTCTTTCATATGAGGCCAAATGAGACTCATTAATTCGTTAATATTACTGAGAATTCGCCAGATAGGGCCGAGTTAGTCATGCAACCGAGAAAGGTGTTCTTTCATTTAAGGATGAAAAGATGTAATTTCTCAAGAAACTGAATAACTCTGCTAGCAAGTTATTTCAAAGGTAGACTCAAGCAGATATGAGCAACCAGAGATAAAATGATAAATATAACAACAATCAACCTAAAAAATCGATGAGCGGCCAAGAAATACGAACTAAAACCTTGTAGACGCGGAGTAATCACTTGCGCTTAGGGAACCGAAGAGATGAATGAACTCATCTGAGGTCGTATTCCTGTTTCCGAGTTGCAGCCGTTCTTCATATACACCGACGAAGGAAGTCCTACTGGAAATGACATCCTGTTCTGAGAAAATTTTATCACAGGAAACATATTTCTCACCGAAGGCAGTACATTTATTGAAGGTGGGCGAGGTGATGTGTTTATTAGACATTGAAGCCGGATATCACAGAACTTATGTCGAAATTTTGCGGCCGCCATCATTACGCGCCCGGGCTAAAAGATTTCCGGACACAGCAATTATCAAATGCAAGAATCATTTTCATAAGAATTTCGGTAGTCACCTTAAAGACTTAACACGATGTTCCTTACCGTAAATTTTCTTGATCCCATATCAACGATTTAACATCATAGGTTACATTCAATGAAAATTTTTTTTTCGACAATGACGTGTCATCAAGCCAAATTTAAGTAGCTATATAATGCTTCTACTTAAAATCGAAGACCGCATTCTTCACTGTAGTTCATTTACCGAAATGAAAGCATACTTTAACATTTTTTTGAGCAGTTTCGTTACCCTGCTCAGAAAGAAAATCTGTTTATTGTTTTAAAGTACAGCAAATTTCAGTAAATCTGTATTGTAAATAACTTTTAGTCCAAATGAACACTTCGCAAAAATGTCTTTGCTGATTGGAACTTTGTTCAGCAGCTGAAGGTTGTTTGCTTGTTGCCTTCCTGGTTAATCTCCGACATCTTAAAAAATTAAAGGCCTTTAAAATCTTAGTCTAGCGCTTTCAATTTTTTTGAAATATTTTTTTTTATATTTCTGTAGTTGAACAAATTACTAAATTTGAATTTCGGTAGCAACCATGTGAATGTAAGATCAAATCCAGAATTTTTAAACGCTTCAATATTTTAAACGCTATTATAACAGGTCTGTTTGCCTGCCCTTTTCTTTCTTTGTGTAGATCCACTGAAGTTTTTGACAATTGCAATATTGTGCATTGATCGATAATAAACACGGTTCATGGAAGAGGAAGTATTCCCTTAGTGAAACATGGTGTAGTTATAAATATCACAAGACAATATAGCTGCTGTCCTGAAAAATGTTTCAGGTGAATGCAGTTTTTTTGTCGGCTTGTTCTTTTTCCGGCCTAGTCAACGGTACATATCATACTAAGCGGTTCAAAGAAATGCAAGTTTGTTTCGCACTGCTACTCCTTTTCATAAGCACAAGACATAAACAAAAGTACGTTTGTGAAGAACTCGGGAGGGAGGGGGGGGTGAGTTTGTTAAATATAATCGTTCTTTAGCAGAAATTGCGATTTACAAAGTAAACTTCACAACACCTGCAACTGGGTCCTTAAATGGTTGTTTGGGAACGAGAGAGTTACACAGCATTTATATACAAACCAAGAAAAGGAAACGTCAAGCTAACATTTCAGTAACATTTTGTACAAAGCTATATCATGGGAGAAAAATAACGAATTTAAAAATACGATAATCGATGACCTAAAAGTGAATCTTGGAATTGATGGTGTTCACGTATGCAGAGATTTCAAAAGATTACCTCTGGTTCGATTCAGGCAAACAAATGGACTAGTACTGATTGTGCAAGTAGACATGTCTCAGAAAACTTGAAAACTACATCGTCCTGGAACGGGAATCGGACCCGCATCTCCCGTCATATGATTCTATTAGCGCACGGCAGAGCATTATATCTGAGTCCCAAAAGATATCTTCAGTTGCTTGGAGGTTCCTTGTTCTGGGTGGTGTAACAGTAATATACTCGAACGTAAATAGGGAGATGTGGGTTCGATTCCCTTTCTAGGACAATGTAATTTTCAAGTTTCCTGAGGCATGTCTACTTACATGTTTAATTTGGCATCCATCTGCCTGTAACATCGATTTGACTGCAGTACTGGTTAGTTCAAGTACAGTATTTTTCTTCTACATTGGAACACTAAGAGGAAATATTTACCAGCTGTAAGCTTAACTGGTATGATGTGAGCCCATTGCACAGCATCTTGGAACAGCAAAGAACCACCATCACCATGTTGTGACTTTGAGTTTGCAGAATTTGTTGTAACTCCTGGGAAAATCTTTCATGTTGGGGATAAAAAAGAATGAACTGAACTTTTGAGTTGGCACATGGATGATCAGCTGTTACATACGCAGTTTTGAATCAAACTGGTAACTGTATGTGGGTTAAATATGTAGGATTCCTTTGATGTATGCTATTCTAAAGAGTATACATTAAACCAAAGCTATATACTGATAAACTATTTTGCCAGTTCAACGTGTTAGAGATATAACTTTGTTTATATCGATTACGGATTGCGTTCCATTTGATCTGAGCTCAGTATTTGCTAAAGCAATGTTTTACTTGTTATTATCAACTTATTCGTTCTGTCCTTGTCTTGTGCTTGATGCTCTATGGATATTTCTGACTCCTGTGCACGAAATTCAAAAAGTTACTTATTTGAGCAGTGTGAACGCAAAATGTTACATCGATAGCTGAAGTTCCAGATCGTATGCTCTAAGACCAGCTTTACTTGAAAAGGGAGTCGTCCAGTGATTGATTCGCTTTTAATTCCTTTTATTTGCTAGGCCTGGGTGCGAATCGCAGGTAAGCCAGGAATGTTGCATTCGTTCTTCAGATATTAGCTTCTCATCAGTCTCTGGGAACAGTCTCTCTCTAAATGAGAGATGGCTCACTTTAGTCTTATGTTTCCACGGGGGTCATTAAACTAAAAAGAAACACAACCACAAGCAACCAAAAAATATTTTGAACTTTCAATAGTGACACAGAGAAAATGTTTTTATAGAATCAGATTGGCAACGTCAGAAAAGTGATCTATTCCACCCGCAATCATTTTTAAAAAAGCAAGAGAAATTTCAGTATTTCCTGTACATGTTCTTGGATTAATAATCATTACGAGTCAATTCTTATAAATTTAGGATACCGCATATGAATGTCGTTTTTCCTGATGCAACTAAGAAGATAAATATTAAATGAAAAAAGGATTGCCCATTTTATTTCATACAGCATATCATTAAATGCTTACGTACTGTAATTCTATTTTAACCATGTTATGTTTTCTGACAGAATCTTGTTATCTTTTAAATTTACAGCCAAATTAGGTTTTGGTTCTTCAAAGTATGTAACTGATTTTGTTCCAATAATTTTGATTTCAGGTGGCCAAACTGCTGGATCAGAAACGGTCACAGAACGTCGGAATTTTAATATCTAGTTTGCACCTCGACATAAACGAAATCCAGCATGGTAAGTGAGCATGTTGACTGTACGTTTTGAAGTTAAAGGGTGTTTCACCCTTTCTTTGGAGATGAGCTTTATTATAAAACAATAACACTTGGGAAAACATAGCCTTTGAAATATTGTAACAGCTTGCAACTGTAAAAGAAATTTTTGTACGACTCATGTTTATAAGCGTAGAAACGGTCTGCGAATCTTTATTTTAGTAAAAAAGAAATTACTTTTTATTTTCTTTTATTTTAATCGCTGCCCTTCTGTTTGTCTGTGAGCACCATATTTTTGTACCTCTGTATTAGTCATATTCTTTTGGACTGGGAAGCTAGAATTCTGGGAACGATGGTCCATGCATTTTGTCTTTTTCCGAAGCACAATTTCACCGCTAAGGGGTGTAAATGCTAATATGCATCGAGTTCAAAATAAATTTATTCCATATCATTGCTTCTAAAAATCAAATTCAAATAATTAGTTTTATTTCCTTCGATATTATTTGCCACAGACACCATTTTGCGTGCAATTTCTTAATATAATGCACAGCTTTCCCGCTATTTTTTGGAGTAAATGTACATTGTTTTATCCCAATATTTCCATTTCTAAGAGTGGTTTGAAAAAATCATTTCACATCAAATTGAGCTCAGGTGAGACATTTTTCACATAATTTTTAATTCTTCATAATACATAATTTGACCACTAGTGGGTGTACAGAATATTTCTTGTTTGCAGGAGAAACGGAGTTCATTAAAAATTGATTGGAAGAATTATTTTATTAGTCTGATACCCTTCACGAAGGAAAATATTTTGCTTGCGATTCCTGTTCAAAATAAGTTTTTCACTAAAGAGTGCAAATCTTTATAACTTAGGTTTCTTTATGTCTGCTTCTAAAGGTCCGATTTGGAAAATTCTTTGTTTTGTGCAGAGTTCATGCTACAGAATAATATAATTGCAGATACATTATTATTTGGACAGAGTTCATAATACAGAATTAGAAATTATGTGCAGATATGTTATTATAATATAGAATATATCTATATATAATTCCTAATTTTCATTAACGCGCAATTTTGCCGCTAGAGAGCCGTAGGTGAGTATTTCTGTTTACAACATATTTGCATCCGTGTCTGCGCCGAGTCCGGGCTCAATTTTCGGAGCCCGAGCCCGAATTTTATATTAAAAGATGGAGCCCCGGCCCGAACGAGCCCGAAAACTGATTCACCTGTTCAACAATAAATAAAAAAAATCTCCTTTTCCACACTTCCACTCTCTCTCCTCATCCTCCTGCAATTAACCAATGTATTTCTCTAATGGGGAGTGGGGAAGGAACCTCTATATATGTTTAGAGTGTAACTGTACGATTTTCAGTGACCGTTCGTTTCCACCTGAAGTGCTTCGGGCGGGCGGCATCCAAAATGATCGGGCGGTGCTGCAATTGTACGTTGCTCAAATAATGCAAATATCATCGCGGCACAATGCGCTGCAATATGTACGTTGCTAAATAGAATTAGCAGGGAGCTACTGCGTGGAGATAAAGGGTAAATTATCGTCGGCATGCTATCAACTATCCAATATCTATAGTTCTTCAAAAGCTTTTTCTTCTCTACATAAACACACTAATGCGCGGTCTATGGCATTTTCTGCCGAAGCTCGGAATAAGTAGCCATCTAGAATGCCCTCGCCCCAACCAGAACCAGTTGCCGAAGAATTCCCTTTTACCAACTATAAAGTGTCTCATTTGCTAAATCATATAACATCACATTTATATATAAAAATAAAAATAAAAGTTATCTCCCCCTCCCTCTCTAAAAGCCCGAGCCGCAGTAAATATTCTACAGCCCGAACCCGAATCGGGCTCTGCTTTTTAGGGCTTGGGGTCAGCCCGTCTCAGCTCCGATCTGCTCCTCTGAAAATGCGACGGAAATAAAGTTCTTTTCGGTCAGATACCATTCACTAAAACATATTATGCATATTTTCTGACTCGATATCTCTGCTAAAAATGATCGAGTAAATAGGATACTTCTGTGGAAGGTAAATATAGTATTACTAGAAATCTACTTAATAGTATAAAAGCCATGTATGCTGGCATGTTTACGAGTGAATGGTGTTTTATAAAAATGGTTTTCTATTGGTGCAGGAGTCAGACAACGTTGTGTAATGTCCCCATGGCTGTTTTACATATTTATGGATGCGTGCATGCGTGATGCCGAGATGGACAATACTGGTTTATGTATGGGTAATATCCGTGTGTGCAGATTGCTCTATGCTGATGACGCAGTTTTGTTGGCAGAGAGTGAAAGTGAAATTTTGAAAATTACAATCCGATTTTTGGTGTAAATGTGACAAGGATGGAAAGTCAGATAATATCCGAAAACTTGAAAATTTCATCGTCCGGGAGGGGACTTGAACCCGCGTCTCCCAGATAGCGCCCGGGTATGCTAACCACTACACCACTCAGAACGACCAAGTCTCAAGTTTCCGATTAATTTGAATATAACCATCCCAGGATTCGCTAGCGGAAGCAAAATTTCTATTATATGGTGTAATCCCGAATTTCTTTCATGAGCAAAAGTGAGTTGCAAAGTATGTTGTCCTGGATGTACAAAGTTTGTATGAAATTCAAACTGAGTATAAATAAGGGGAAAAAACAAATTTATAGTTTTTAAGCGAGGAACTAACTGCTCGTACTGAATGCAAGATAAGTCTAAACGGCAGTGATTGACCAGGTGAATGAGTTTGCGTATTTAGGTTTTGACAAAGAAAGAAAATTAGATGGTGAAATTAGTAGGAGAGTGAATTCTTCATTGAAAGTCACAACTGCGTCAGGAAGGTTTCACACGAATGATGGCTTTTCAAGGAAGTCCCGGATGTCTAGGTTTGGAAGTGCAATTGTTCCCACTCTGATGTATGGCAGTGAAACCTGAAGACTGCAGAAGAGAATATGAATCGTTTGTGTGCTGGAGAGATAAGTTATTTACGGGGAGTTTATGGCAAGACACTGATCATGTGATGAATGAAGATGTGTAATGTGAGGCAAAATGTTGTTAGTAAGGTGGGGACTAATATTCTTGGGTGGTTTGACCACATTGAAAGAATGAGTGATGAGAAACTTGCTAAGAATTTTTTCAGCCAATGTGATAGGAAACAACAACAACAGAGGAAGGCCAAGGAAATTATATGAGGACCAGATTCAAGAGTGTCTGCATGAGAAAAACATTGAGTATGAAGTACAGAAGGTCTGGTACGTCGTGTGATGGATGTCAGTGAAGCTCGAACTATGTGCCAAGATCGCTGTAAACGGAGAAGTTTGATACAGTAAGTAAATAATACTCAGCTAAACATTTATCTGGCCGATTTTTTTTTTTTGGAACTGACCATTGAATTTCAGAACAGTTTAGTGTGTGATTGATTGACTGATGTATCTGCTTCTAAATCTCAGATTTCAAAAATCCTTTCAACGTTGGATGCCATTCCCTTCGTAGAACATTTTGCATACATTTTGAATTTTTCATAATGCACAGTTCTGATACTTGGTTGACATCACAGTGTACTCCTGTTTTTAACTGTATCTTTGCTTCCAAAATCCTGTTGAAAAAAAATTATTTTTGGACTGTATGCCATTCGCTTTAATAAAGTTTACAATCATTATTTACTTTAAATGATGCATAGTTTTCCCGCTAAGGGCGGCGCATGCGAAAAAACTTTGTTTGCTAATTCTGATTCTAAAAATAGTATTTGAAAACTTTGTCCATTCCATTGCATAGCTTTCTCTCTAGGGAATATTTTTTTGTAATTTTTCTTATGATTCACAATTCACCATATGTTTCTATTTGTAAGATTACATCCGTCCTAAATATCCTATGCAAAAATCTTTTCTTGATAGTATATCTTTCACTATGAAGAATGTTTTCCGCACATTTTCTTCAATTCTACAACTTTCGAGCATCCACGATCGCTCTTTCCACGTTTATAAATGAGTCACGGAAAAGTTCACATCGGCCGCCACCAGGAAACGAACGCAGGGTCTTCCAGTTACGCGTCGGACATGCTACTACTGCACCACAGCGGCCTCAAATTCTCCAGACTCGCATACGACTAACTGCCAAACCACATGGTCAGTTGTGTGCATTAAATATTCATTCACCGCTGTGGTGCAGTGGTAGCATGTCCAACGCGTAACTGGAAGACCCAGGGTTCGTTTCCCGGTGGCGGCCGATGAGAATTTATCCGTGACTCACTTATAAACGTGGAAAGAGCGATGACTTCTGTTTGTGTGTATTAATTTTTCATTCCCCTGCTAGTAAGAAAGAGCGATGACTTCAATTGTGTGTATTAATTTTTCATTCCCCTGCTAGTTATTTGTTCAGTTGCTGCTTACCATCTTTGGTGAATCTTCAGCATTGTGTGGGGCTCCAAGAAGCAACCTGGTATGTGGTTTGGAATTAGTCGTATGTGAGTCTGGAGAATTAGAGACCGTTGTGCTGTAGTGGTAGCATGTCCGGCGCGTAACTGGAAGACCCTGGGTTAGTTTCCCGGAGGCCGATGTGAATTTTTCCTTGACCCACTTATAAACGTGGAAAGAGCGATGACTTCTGTTTGAGATTCCACCTTGTCATTTTAAAGAAATCTTTTCTTTTCGTTTTTACCGCCTTGCTATTTACTTCTCACAGGCCGCGAGACGTTTACATTCAGTCACACCAGAAGAAAACGTTGGTACAAAGTTGTCCCTCCAAAAAAACTCGCGGGGAATACAAAAATGACTAATAATTGCAGCCCTGCTTCTTGAATCACATGTACGGCGCGTACACTTAGTGTGCACTCAATGGGGGAAATGTGTCGATCACCTTTTTCCTCGCTGATGGCCCAAATTCACAGGTGTATATCTTGACCTCTGACTTTTCGGAGAACTGAGTTGACATGTAGAAAACGGGGAAAACCTCTTTCTCCGAAAAAAAAGAACAGAGAACTCCCATTTAGAAGTGAGACCTGCACAAAACAGCAAATATCATGGCTGTTGCATTTAAAACACACACCAGAAAAAATGTGCTTTCGTGATTAAAGTGATCCATTCGAAACTATTCTAAAATAAATATTCCTCCACCAACTGTAATCTGAAATCAAAGCACACCTCTCTCTCTCTCTCTCTCTCTCTCTCTCTCTCTCTCTCGTGTGTGTGTGTGTGTGTGTGTGTGTGTGTGTGTAAAACTTCAGCTGTCCTGCTCAAGTCACGTTTCAAGTAATTTTGCTTTTATTTGGAAGATTCTAGGCATATCTGGAAGCATTATTATGACACAAATAGCTCTTATGTTTTAATTCATAAATTATATTCATTACAGTGCTAATTATTTGTTCATTTGGTATTTTATTCACAATCTTTTTTTCTTGTTCCCCATAGCTGTATATAGCTTTGACACCTCAGTAGTTGACACAGATACTCTCCAGTCTATCTATGAAGTGGTAGGTTGTTTTCTATTATATTAAATTGTGGAAGTAATTTAATGTGCAAAGATTTTATACTTTGCTCAAGACTACGTTATGAAATTTTAGATGAGAAATAAATGGTTATATTTATTTTAAACTCATCTGAGACAAAATCGGAAGTCTTTTTGGCAGTTTATAAAAAATCAAAGTGAGAAGTAATTAGACAGCCATATTATAAAGAAAATATCTGATATGCACTGAATGGCCACTTCTTTGTGTGTACAAGTCTATCAAACTGATCATTCACAGGTTTGTGTTTTTTGGAGTAATGCTTCCAAGTAAGAAATACGAGGGACAATCAGAAATGTTTATATTCTAAGATACTGTAATATAAACGTATAGTGTTTTTTCTACATAGTACGTATTTGTGTATGTAAATATATACCAGTTCTCAGGTGATTTGTGAACAAAACAGTATATGGATTTGGTGAAATGAAGAAAGAGACACTCTACAGGCGGTGAACAAATGACTGTATTTGAAAAATATGTCCCCATAGAAGAATATGCAGATACTGGGGGAATAAGACTTTTTCATATTCCACAGTTGTCAAATGACAGAATCTGGCTATGTTACTGACCGAAAATGACCTGCTGTGTACTGCAGTCATTCTCATCGTGGCTAACGATGAGTAAGTGATCGAACAGAGGAATTAACTGAATGCATACCATAAAATATGAGGGTTACTCTGGGTCTGCAGATTACATAAGACATCTGGAGCAAGCAAGGAGAATTAGGACTGGTATAATGCCTGAGGGCTGCCATGCCCTGCTCGCCCATGTCATGCAGCAAATCCCCTTCCTATTTACACGCATTTGCATGTAAAAAAAAATAACCTCATAACGTAACTTTAGGGTTTACAAAATGTATTAGTCAATTAATTTGAATTTAAATCATATAAATAATGAGCTTTCGAAATTAAAAAATTTAGATAAACTCATTATGTTGAGAAACAAGATAAAGCCAAAACTTGAGGGAGACTGTTTCTACTTAAGAAAAAATTAAGGAGGACACGTTCCTCCGTCACGATAAGACGCTACGCCCGTGGTCTTTTAGACATTTCAGTCGGCAGTGTAGATTCAATCCTGACTAATTCTTTGAAGATGAAAGGTCACTGCGCGATGAATCTCACGAATCTTGGCAGAAGACATGCCACTGACAAATGTTAGTCTCTAACTTGAACATGCTTATTTACGACCCCGTGATCCCGAAGTGTTACAATGTATAAAATATGGGTTCATCACTTTGACTTAAATGCTAAAATGTACGAGCTTTTGGGATGAAGAGTGGATCAACCTGATTGACTGCCTAGTAAAGGTCACCTCTTCACTGATTCATAGTACGCCAACTTTATAAGCCAACTTCGGATAGTCATCAAGGAAAAGAAGTCACGTTTCTCAGATTGCAAAGAAATCCGTACAGACTGCAGGATTTGAGTTGCTTCAGCAACGATCCTATTCTCCGGACCTTTCAATTTAGTGAACCAAGCTAAAGGATAACATCCGTAGGAAGCGATGTGCCCCGACTCTGGTGTGATTACACGTGTGGGTACATGTGGAAAAGACCAAGATATATATTTTATTTATTTTCCACGGGATGAAAGCACTTGAGCACCGGAGGGCAAAATGCATTGCAGTGGCAGGAGCTATGTTGGAAAATAAAGGAATTGTAGAGAAACAGCGTTTCTTATGGCATGTATTAAAATACAAGTTGTTTTGAAAGACCCTACTGTGCTTAGGGAAGTATTTAAAATATGCAGTATGTACGTTGAACTATCATAATTTTCAAACACAGGGGAACTAAAATATATTGAACTGATAGCGTCATTCTGTTGCTAAACTCCATCAGAATGGAAGACATGCCACTGTATGTAAATGTCTGTATGAATTTAAGTTTGGCTAGAGAATTTGTTTTTGGTTTAGTTTTACCCGACAACTGGGCAGAGGTCCTGGGGAATATATGCCCTCAGTCCCGAAAGCTTAATCTCCGGTGTTATTCACAAAGTTTAATAACTGTTGCCATATTTTCATACTTTAGGTATATAGGTTACGTCTAGTTTATCACGCATTGCTCAAATGAATTTTTTTCGCGGAGCGGTTAGTTAAAACATGTTCATTTTCGTAGTCATAACTAAAAAGCAGTTACACATCTCCTAGTGGCGAAGTAGTGAGGCGCTGGCTTCTGACCTTTTTTCAGAGTTGGGCTAGGACTCAAGCCCTGATGGGGCATGTATGGTGTGCTTGTCCGATAGCGCTGGCTATTCCCTTCCCTGGTCCTAAGTTAGGGACAGGCGACTGTTTATGGTGGTATAGTTAAATAAAAAAAAATTACTACGCAGTGCATGTTGTAGTATTTAACAGACACATCTCTCTTGCCTTTTTAATATTTTAGGTTTGTTTCCTTATATTTCTCGCAGTTAATTTAACCTATCCTAATCATAGCACGCTTTAAATGTTAAGCCAACAAAGTTATTCGGATATTTCATTAAATTTGTAGTTCGCCTTTCTTCTAAAGTTCCATATTTCTTTTCTCACAGATCTCGATAATTTTGAGAACTGGAAGCTCGATAAGTCAGCAATTTTTTAACCCAAAAAAAGAAACTTTTCTCACCCAGAATGCAGTTTCCTTGATGAAGGGATGCAAAATAACAATTCAGCCATCTGTATTTTGCTACATGACCAGTGGTGGCTTGTGCCATGGGGCCACCCACTGCATCCCTTACTGAAGTTTCCAGTGTTCGTTTAAAGCACCCACCTTGCTGCTGCAGTACTAAGTTGAATTTCGGCATTGCCATTTGAACACCACTTGCAGAAAGCTGATGAAATTCCAGCCCGAAGTCTACGGAAAATAACTCATGGAGAATGCTGGTATCAACAGCTAATTCCCATATCAGCTGGGTTTCAGTTTTCACTTCCAAGGCGCATTTGTACTCACTCCTCTAGGTCTGCATGAGCTTTACATCTGTGTGAAAAGTTGTTTCTGTAGAAGGAAACGCTTTCTGTTTTTTTCTTTTGGGCGCTTGCTGTGAAATGACATAAACAAATTTCTCTGTAAAGAGGAGTGTGCCGTTGAACCAAGAACGCTGCTTTAAATTATGCTAATGTTACAGGGCTTGGTGCTGACTATTGTAACCGGGGCTTCCATATTTATAAGAAGCGAGATTCTGTAGCCATTTTTAGAGATAGTGAATTGTAGTCATTTTCTTTCAATTCCTGCAATTTGGATGGGAAGGGCAGCGACAAGCAAAGTAAATTTTTTCCCACGCGTCGCAGCAGAGGGGGTGTTAGATTTATATTTTCGTCGATGTAAGAAGAATGAAACTGGGCATTATTGCTTTTCTGCTGTCCCAAGGAAAGCGGCAAAGCAAGTAGAGAGCCAATTAAGGAATCTTGCGTTTTTCAGAGAGGAGGCATCTTAGGGTGTGGCTGAGGGAACTCTGTGTCAGAAGGTCGACGAGACAGGAGATCTTTAGCGGGGGTAGAGTATCTTCGGGACGAAGGGAAGTAGGCGAAAATGAGGCCGATGATAGAGGAGACTGAAAGAGATAATGAGCGGGTAATATGTAGAAAGAACGGAGATCAAGACAAGGCTTAAAGACATTCCCCGTAACATCATCTGAATAAAAGTCTTCCTCACTGCAAAATTTCGCCTCAGTCGATTCACTCTTCTATACTTTGTATTGTATTTATCTGCTCCAGTTGGGAGAATTACGGATTATACCACCGATACCGAACTTACTGCAAAGGAAGCTTCAAACGAACCCTCCACACAGGGCGCTGTAATAGAACTCAGCACCAAACCCTGTAACATTTGAATCTCGATGTAACCGCTCAGCTAAGCCGGTTCCTCATTCTCGAAGCATTGCTGCAAGATGGCCTTAAATTCTTCATAGTCCGCGATGGTCCGCAAAATGAGGCTTAAATTTAAGTACTGGGAAGCAGCACCTCGCAGTTTTCTGCGTGCAACAATTATTTTTTCCAAATCTCCCCATTGAGCCAAATTTCTGACATCCTCAATATTTTGGAAGAATCGTGCCACCGAAAAATTTATGTCCTCCGGATCGAATGTAGGGAGAGCAAGATGCAACTAGCGCAGGAATACGATACGGATCATTATTTTGCTCGTCTGCCATGATGCTGATGTAAATATTGTACTTAAGAAATGCTTTTCATACCACAATTGCTAAAAAATGCTTGTTATATAAAAGAATCGATGAAAAATGTTTTTCAGAGTTCACAAATTTTAACGTTCAGCAATAATGGTTTATATATATTCTGATTATCAGCGTCGTGTGGTGTGGGATTTCACTGTAAGAGTGGGTGCACCTTAAAAATGGAAGAAAATATTTTTTACTTGCAGCACGTCGCTTGACTTCGTAATCCAGAATTGTTATCTTTTTTGTCACACATAGTTTTGGTTTTCACACAAAGTCTAGTAGCACCGTCCATCCAAAATATCCCAATCTGTAGGGAAATTCGAACAGGAACAGGTATCCACGATGCTTATAAAAGATGCTCCCGGCTCCTTACCGGTGAATAGGAGATTCTAGAGCGTCCTTGTTCGGGCGTCATTTAAATGTTACAGGGCTTGGTGCTGAGTTCTATTACAGCGCCCTGTGTGGAGGGTTCGTTTGATGCTTCCTTTGCAGTAAGTTCGGTATCGGTGGTATAATCCGTAATTCTCCCAACTGGAACAGATAAATACAATACAAAGCATAGAAAAGTGAATCGACTGAGGCGAAATTTTGCAGTGAGGAAGACTTTTATTCAGAGGTTACGGGGAATGTTATTAAGCCTTGTCCTGATCTCCGTTCTTTCTACATATTACCCGCTCATGATGGATTGTGGATTTTGTTTCGATGAACCAAGCGACACAGTGCGCTCGCTCTCTTGTGGAGACCGCATTTTCATAGAAGAGCATCTGCTCTACGGCAGTGAGGGACCTATTACAAAAAACGATAAGGTCAATTAAAACTTTGATATTTACAGTATATTATGCAACAAATACCATGAACTTACACATTACAGGGTGTTCGTAATAAATGTACAAAGTTGTAAAGAGACTTTGTGGACACCCTGTATTATTTGGGGGAGGGGGCAGCTCTGATACATCTGTAAACTTAATGTGAAAGTTTTCTGTAAGTTTAATTGAAATACATAAATTTCCTTTGTACATAAAATATCAACTATAAACTTACAAAGGTAAATTAAAAAAAAAAGATCGTTTCTAACACTTTGAATACATCCTTACAAGAAAAATGGTTTCGAATGGTAACCTATTAATACCAATATTCTGCATGTGTACCTTAGTTTTTAATCTGTTGCTTTCTTTTTTCTTCCTTCAAATAGTCGGAAGCTGAAATCTGAATTTCCTGATCCATGATGTGTTTCCATATTTTAGGATTTCTTTTTTCTCGTGGATAATTTTAAGACCTTGTATTTCAGCGGCCTTCCCCGGATGAACTACAGATGATTACTAATCATATAAACTCCAAACCAGATGTGCCTCTTGATAAACCAGAACAGTAAGTATTTACATTTTTTTTCGATAAACTCTGTTTTTTTTTCAGTAAGTTTTAGAGACCACAGAGACAAAACATTTTTGGTTAAAAGAAATGCTACAATTTTGTATTCGCTTTATTTTTCTTGTGTTACAATCCGCGATTAGACATGGATACTGTGTATGCAGTTGAGCTGGTTCTTTGTTCTTCCGCTTCTGTGAAGGCACTAACCCTAAACTAGTCATTGACCGTACACCAGAACCCTTAGGCTATTAAATTAACGTCAAAAAAATTTGATGCAAAAATTGTGCTATGATATGTATTTAATTGGTAGCGTGTTTTTTTCAACCGAAATTGTACTTTTCGTTTTTTTTTCAAAGAAGTCATCAACGAACTATAATGTATTTTCCTAAAATAAAACTTCCAAGTAGTACAATACAATTTACCAAGCGAAGTACCTTAACGACGTTATTATAATTCTCTGGTAAAATATCTGCAGAAGCGCACGATGGGCGTTGTGTATGCGCGTCTTTAATTGATATTTCTTTCCAGACACTCATGATTATTTTCAAGAGATCCAGGGAAGGAACAAGAGCAGCATATAAATAAAATGTATGTATCGCCCGAGACTCGAATTTTGATTCTCGGCATAAACGATAAACTTTTTCACCCCTCGACTACTGAGAAACTTTTAATGGCTTTAACTTTTTCAATAAACTTTGACGGTTTTAACTTTTCCTATGAGGTTGGTCGTCCACTAGTTGAGTGATTTAGGGTGCGGCCTCTGTCTCTCGCACTGCTGAGATTAGAATACCGGCCAAGACACCAACATTATGGTGCCCTTAACGGCGCAGGTTATCACTCTTTCTCTGAACCAGTGGCTCTAAATTATAATGGGGGGTTATTGAGCCCCGAAAGACAAATAAGTGTATGTGTAATTGGCAAACTGTCCATAAAATAGACTTTCGAAATCTAAAATAATGTTTTTATGAAAGTTCACTGAGATTCAATGATACAACTTTTCTTTGAAATTTATTTATGCTCGTAGGTTGGATGAACTGTAATATTTCCATGATCATAGCTAGCGATTTGATGAAAGTAACGCAATAAACAACAAAAATTATTCTTACGTGCTGTTTAATTGTACGAATTTGCTTTTTTTTTTATGTAGTCATGATCAACAAGGCGGTACACTTTCGACAACTGTAAAAAATGTATTAGATCCCAACTGAATTCGACACCTTTTTCATACAGCCGGGTGTCGACAACCTTTACTATCTCCGCGTTGGATCCGTAACAATATTCACTAGGATCTTCCTTTAAGGTGTTTAAAAAACGATTAAACTGACATGGCCCTAAATTCACAGTGATTTGAGAGAATGGCGAATTACTACTGATTCCTTGCGGCTCGCAAAATACGAGGAGTTACGTTATTGTGCTGCACTAAAATATCGGTTTTGTGCCTGCCGGCACTTAATGTTTTTCATTTATTTTTTCGAATGTTGGATAGCATCCTTCTCATGTCAAAAAACTGTTTCGATCACTTTTCCTGCCGATGTTCGTGCTTTCAATATTTTTCCTTTTTTTTTTTCTTTCCCTCGTTCTTTTATGAATCTTTGACTGTATTGCGTAGTACATGGTTTTCAGAAGTCTGTCTTGATTTTCCAGTGAGATACACCGAAGATCCAAAACATTATGACCAATGAGTCTTTTGCATCAAAGCAATGCACAGGTAAACGACGGTGAGTGTGTGAAGGCCCTGAAACGGTATAAATAACACCTGATACTGAGCTCTGTTAATCAATGTTGTTCTTCAAATTGGAAAATTCAGCGGACTTGAGACTTTGACATCACTCAAATTGTAATGACCAGACGATTGGTCAGAGCATTTAGGAAATGTCACAACACACAGTACTTTGAACCCTGCTGAAAATGGGGTCTGCGGCTACGCAGACCGCTCTGAGTGCCCATGCTAGCCTCGGTTCGCCATCGAAAGCGCCTCCAAATGGACACGCGAGCATTAAAACTGAACCTTGAATGATTGGAAGAAGGTCGTCTGGTCAGATGAATCTGGTTTTCTGTTTCACCATGTAGACGGCCAGGTAAGTACGTCGTATACCTGGGGAAGTGTTTGTGATAGGATGCAATAGGATGCACGGTGAGATGAAAACAAGCCGATGGAGGGAGTGTAATGTTTTGGGCAATGTTCCACTGGAAAATTCGGGGTGTGGTCATTGATATGAAGGAAACTATGACTTCTACCACCTACCTAAACATCTCTGCAGACCAGGTATATTCTTTCATGGTAACGGTGTCTTCTTTCAGAAGGATAATACGCCATGCCAGACTGTCTAGATTTTTCAAGAATGTTTCGTGGAACATGAGGAAGACTTCCAGGTATTTCCCTAGATTCCAAATTCCCCAGACACCAATCCAGTCGGGCATCTGTGCTTTGTGTTGGGGAACAGCAAATCCGATCTGCAGCTGTGTATCACGTAACTTACAAGAGTTAAAGGATCTGCTTTTAACGTGTTGGTACCAGACACCTTTAGAAATCTTATGGCGTCAATACCTCGCTGGGCAAGATCTGTTTTGGCGGCATGTGGAGGGCCAACATCATATTAGGCAGGTGATCATAATATTTTTGACCTTTCGGTTTTCTACGATTTTAACTTTCCGTCCTTCACAAGAAATAGTAACACCAAGAAATGAAAAAATTATATGAAACGTGTTGAAGCAGCAAGAAAAACCACATTCCCTTTATTATTATGCGCATGGAGTAATAGATTAGTCATTCCATGGCATCATATTTGCAATCTCAAGAAATGACGGTAATGCAAACCTGACACCTGCAGCAGCTCAACAGGTATTTTAACTTCCAAGTATGCTTCTTGGTATTAATACAAATGTGGCTGACTTTTGTGCTCTTTATGGAATGCTAAAATAGTGGAAATAGATAATAATGAAAAGGATCTGAATTTTAACGATGGGTTAAGTTCGTGATCAAACTTGGCACCTCTAATTGCCGCACATTACCTCGGAACGGAAACCAACATAAAACAAAAAGAAACCATAATTTAAGACTCCAGGAACTAGCTGGGAACAGAAGCGAAGCAGATGCTAGCCGAGAATATCTTTATAGATTGCAAAGTCTTCCATTTACTTGCCCACAAACGTACTTAAGGTCCTCTATCTAAATAACTAGGGTGTTGCAGCAAGCGCATGATAGTTTCCAATATCGTTTTCTCCTCACTGCTAATATTCATTCCGTGAGAAACAAATAATATTCCAATTAAGTTCCACATAATACTTGCAAGTACAGTGTATTCCCACATTACGCACACTGCTACATCTGGCTAGGTCGACGTCTGCTACATGGCTGATTACGATTCCTTCTGAATATATATCCGATCTAGTGTGTGGAAAGAATTCCTATACGTTCTTATAGCTCCGATTTGAAGTGTTCGATTCTATTGCGTTCCGTGATGATGTGAGGCAACCTTTCACACAGCACTTGTCTTACTAAGTGCCCAGAGGATTTCGAAATTTGCGCGCTAACATTATCGATTCAAAACGTCTTTCCTTGTTTCGTGCAGCTGAAAGGATGAAGCAGTTTTTTTGGTGTTTTGTTCATATTTTTATACACTGAGTGCCCACTTTATAATGACTACCTGACAGTTTTAAGCAAATGAGCTATGGGTGCACGCTGTTGCCGCCAGAGGGCGAGGCTAGTATAAAAAGGGAAAGCTTAGTGCTTGCGACAGTAGTAGAAGTGATTTTTGGGTGACGAGATGGGTAAAAAATGAGATTTGACGGACTTTCAACGTGGGATGATTGTAGGAGCTCGGAGCCATAGAGCTAGTATCACCGAAACCGCCGCATTTGTGAAATGTTCCAAAGCAGCTGTTGTTAAAGTGTTTAAAGACTGGACTGTCAGCCAAAAAACTGGGTCTCTACGTTAAACGTGTTGTCGTCATCGACTAGTGACTGCTCGGGTGGAACGGAGTGTGTCCAGACTGGTAGCAGACAACAGAAGGGCAACAGTGAAGCAAATTACAGACCATCTTAATCAAGGATCCCCTCAAATGATCTCTGCACGCACTGTTCACCGTACACTGCATCGGATGGGTTATGGCAGCCGAAGGCCTGTTCGAACACCTTTTCTGTCTGCAGTTAACAAGAGAAAAAGTCTCCAGTTAGCACAGGAACACAAGGATTGGACAGTCTATAATTGGAAACAAATTATGTGGTCCGATGAATCACGTTTTCAGTTGCACCATGCCGATGGCTGAGTGAGAATTTGGCGGAAACAGCACGAAAGCATGGACCCTAAATGCATTGCTACAACCCTTCAAGCTGGTGGAGGCAACGTTATGGTTTGGGGAACGTTTTCCTGGCATGCTTTGGGCCCTTTAATTCGTGTTGATCAACGTCTAACTGGCACATCATATCTAAACATCGTTGCGGAAGTGCATCCTGTCATGTGGATAGTTTATCCCAATGGCTACTTTCAACAAGATAATGCGTCCTGCCATAGTGCTCGTATTGTACAGGATTGGTTTCAGGAACATGCCGGTGAGTTTACTTTGCTTTGGTGGCCCCCACAATCTCCAGATCTCATCCCCATTGAGAATTTGTGGGATGAAGTTGAACGAGCCATTAGACAGCTGGATCCACAACCTTGCAATCTCACACTCCTGGAAAGTGCTATTCATCAAGCATGGTCTCAGATTCCACAAACCACCTATCAACATTTCGTGGAGTCCATGCCACGAAGAATCGACGCTGTATTAAAGGCAAAAGGAGGCCGAACGGAGGAGGGGGGTGGTAGTCATAATAAAGTGGCCACTCAGTGTATACACAAACAATAAAGCCGACAGAAATCAGAATTCCCTTGCCAAATTTGATCTTCTGAAATCGTCTGTAACTAAATGTACCCATTCTCTCTAAGTATTTTATATTCACCTTATCTTTTTACCTCTCCCTCAACATCTTTTCCCAAGCCAAAGAAAGAGATGAGTATTGAAGAAGGTTATAAGGCACGTTTGTCATGGACAAGATACCGCAAAAACACTCATGATCCAAAATCCACATTCACCATCCTTGACCCCTTATCTCATCAAAAAGGTGCATCTCGCTGTTCTTCATCAAACGCACGTTTCGTTTTAGACCTGACAGAAGTTGTCCTTGAACGGATTAGTTTTAATTACTGTCTGCGGCGAGCATTTGTGACAGATCCATTACTGACTGGTGCATCATGGGAAGGATTCGTGTTCAATTCGTTCCCCTCACGATGCGTTCTTCCCCTGAGTATTCGAAAATAGACCATTCGAGTTTTTAAGAGAAGAGTGGAATCACCGTGTACCAGATTCACGGTTCGTTTTGTTTAAGACGTAATTCAAACATATTACCACACAAAATGCCCACTTAAATGTCATTCAACATTTCTTTAATATAGTACTTGTTCTGTTCACTCAAAAAGAAAACGAAGTTGCTGTAAGGCGTAAAGGTACTACTATAAAATATGTATTTTACTGTCAAAAGTTTTGGTCACCAACCCTACCGAAAAGTTTAACTGTCCTGAAGAATTGGCATCAAGCGCCACAAAAACCGATAATTCACATCGGACTGTCGCTGAGGAAGCAATGTAAACATAAATACGAAAAATTTTCATTGCATTCATACGATTGAGTTCTTGAAATTTCAGGCTAATATATTTACGCCGTGAAAACCGAGCAAATAGACATTAATAAGCTGATTACAGATTCCAACTCACCTAAATTTTAAATATCGTTTCAAATATGATACTGTGTTAAGAGCCTTAACAGACATCAAGATCAAGCGGTTTGCTTATGTTGTAAACTCTTCAGTCTGAGATATATGCAGAGCATATACTAATGACGAAAGGGAGATTTCAAATGCAGAACGTAAAAGGAAACGAATGCAACAAAAAATATTTTATGGGTAAATGGAGAACTCAATTTTTTTTTATATTACTGTGCATTTTGAAGATTTGTTTCACAGAGACATGAGTTATGAAATTCTGTCTTTACTGCAAAAAGTAATGCTTAGGTAGAGAAAAGTGTTAAGCATTTTTATTGCAGTAATTGTTCATTTCTCAAAAAATAAAAAAATAAATAAAAATATATATATTCTCTCTCTATCTCTCTCTCTCTCTCTCTCTCTCTCGCGCGCGCGCACTGGAGCTCCAAAACATCTCCGAGCTCTAAAATAACCGAAATTTCATTTCTTTGGTCAAGTGGAACTTTATTTTTTAGCTGAGCTGAATCCGACAGAATAATGACAGAACATGTAAGGTACATTTCTTTATGACTGTGTAGTAAATACCTCAGCAGATATACTCAAAATGTGTTCTGTAGTAACTTACTGCTATAATAAATTACGGAAACAAACTATTTGGGTGTGAGAATTAAAGAACTTGACGTTTGACCCACACGAGTGAAACAGAATGCCTGGTACGGCGTAGTTTTTATTGACTTGACTTCCGGAAGCCTCAGCATTTTCAAAATTATTCCCCATAATAGCTGCATGAAGATCTCCCCAGATCTCATGTTTTTGTCTTCTACTTTATTTCCAATATGGCCAGAAGATATTTCAACAAGTTAGTAAAATCATGCAATGCATTGATTATGATACGCTTTCCAATATACTAGAAATCATTACTCAAGCTATTATTCAAGTTATGAGGAAAATGGCTGTGGAATAAATCTCACCCCTGTGCCCTGACCTTTGATCCATTTGGATGATATTCAACAGAACTGGATCAGTATATCTCCGAAATAACATGATAAAGTTTTGTCGCAATCGAAGCAATTTTACGTAAGTTATGATGCTTAAGCGGTATGGAATAGATCCCGCTCCTGTGTCCTAACTTTTCACCCCATTTCGCCCATTTCCAATAGGATTTGTCCCCAGGAAGATCCCTACAACATACCAACATTTCATCCAAACCGAAACATTTTTACTTAAGTTATGACTCATAATGGCGATGGAAGTGATTCCGCTCCTATGTCCTGACCTTTGACCCCCATTTCGCCAATTTTCAATAGGGTTTGTCCCCAGGTGGTCTCCTACCACACACTAAAATTTAATCGAAATCGAACCTTTTTTACGTTAGTTATGACGCACAAGAGCAGTGGAATGGATCCCGCTCTGATGTCCTGACCTTTCACCCCATTTCTTTCACTTTCAATAGGGTTCCTTCCCAGGTGTTTCCCTACCGCACACTAAAATTTCATCCAAATCGAACGATTTTTACGCAAGTTATCGTGCGGACGAACATACGCACACAACGCGTGACGTAATGAGGCAGATGGGAATCGCGACCATCTGCTAGCAAGGTGTGACGTCATAAAACTTTAATAGGATCCACAAACAACGCGTGACGTAATGAGATAGATGGCATGACTGCGCATCATCATCTAATGGGGCGACGCCATGACATCACACTACAAACTTGGTAATTCGGGGTGGTTATTTAACTCACTAAACAAATTTTCTTAAAGTCGAGATCAAGCTAAATCGATTCTAGTACCAGAAAACGGTAGGTTAACGACTTTCATCAAAATCCTCAGAGCCGTTTTCAAAATAAAATTTACATACATACAAGAATTGCTCCTTTAAGGTGAACGTCAAGTAATTTGCTTTCTGTACTTCGAATGGAAAAATTTCTGTACACATTTTCTTCCCAATTAATGCGTTCCCAATGATGAAAAGTTGAACATCGATTAACATATCTTCATTTTATAACTTGGAGTACTTAATATTTTCTAAAACATAACCATAATTATGCAATCCAACATTTTTTTTTGTCTGCTGACGTCATGAAAATACAGGTCGCGCCATCTTTTTTCTGGACAATTAATGCGTACACAAGGATGAAAATTTGAACATCGATTAAAATAGCTTTATTTTATAACTTGCAATACTTAATATTTTCTAAAACATAACCATAATTATGCAATCCCACATTTGTTTGTCTACTGACGTCATGAAAGTACAGGTCGCGCCATCCGTTTTCTGGTTTTAACACCACCAAAGGAAAAGTTATTGATTTTTAATGTAATTATGGTTATGTTTTAGAAAATATTAAGTATTCCAAGTTGTAATAAAGTTATTTTAATCGATGTTCAAATTTTCATCCTTGGGAACACATTAATTGTGAAGGAAATGTGTACAAAAGTTTTTCCATTGGAAGTATAGGAAGCAAAATTACTTGACGTCCACCGTAATAATATGGGATAAGAGCGATGGAATGGATCGCATTCCTATGTCCTGACCTTTAACCTCATTTCGTCCACATTCAATAGGGTTCGTCCCCAGGTGGTCCCCTACCACATACTGAAATTTCATCGAAATTGAACCATTTTTACGCACGTTATGACGCATAAGGGCAATGGAATGCATCCCGCTCTTATGTCCTAACCTTTGACCCCACTTCACCCATTTTGAATAAGATTCGTCCCCAGGCGGTCCCCTACCACATACTAAAATTTCATTTGAAATGGAAGCATTTTATGCAAGTTATGACGCATAAGGGCAATGGAAGGATCCCGCTCCTACGTCGTGACCTTTGACCCCCATTTGTCCCATTTTCAATAGGGTTCATCCCCAAGTGGTCCCCTACAACATACTGAAATTTCATCGAAATCGAACCATTTTTACGCCAGTTATCGTGCGGACAGACGGACGGACAAAGCTGGAGCATATACGCTTCTTCAACCTACGGTTGGAAAGCGTAAAAAAGGAGTTCTAAGTTATTTTTGTCAGTTTCTTACTTGGTAGTTTAAAGGACCTGCTAGTCTCCTTGGGACACTTCTTCTACCCAGAACTAATATGTTCTTCTAATAAAATGACAAACAAATTGATTATTCTATACTGATATCAGCGTTTGGAAAATATGATTCTGTTCTGCTCCTCAAGTTGCGTTTTCAGTCTTTTCTAGTTACTTCAAGCAGTCACCTCCATACTTCTTCAGTTTCTACAGTAGTTTCAACAAGTGTTTTACTGTTTTTTACCTTTGCCCCCTTATCTAGATGTGAGAACTAGTTGAATACATCTGTTAAGTCAGTGGGTACATTTTTTCTGGCCGTGGTTATAACCATTTATTATAATGCTTGAAACCACAAGCAGAAAAGTAGTTTTGGCAGCAGAGAAAATTTTTTATGAAAAAAAATGCCCTTCTGACAAGTTTTCGATTACAAGTCTAGTGTATCTTTAATACGTTTGAGCACAAAATATTTGCCAACAGAAACAAGTATGACAATATCTGCATTAAAAGGAAATAAAGAATACTGACAACATAAAAAATAGTACGTACTCTGATTCCATGTGAAAAGAGTTCTATACATAAACTTAGCTTCCTAATTAATCATCATCCTTACAAAGCATCAGATAAAATTTAAGGAAATGTCTGTTTTTCCCACTAACTGGTTGATTTATAAATTTATTTCAGTTATTGAACACAGTAAAATCGTTGAAATTGGTTATAGCGTAAATTTGATCTGTTTTATAACTTTGTTCGTGTGGAAAACGCCAATTTTAAGAACTGTGTCATTCAAAATTGCACAAAATATGTGTGTTTAGTAAATGCACTTTTAGAGGTCGTACTTTTTTTTCTGGTAAAATTTCCAAAACATATTTGTATCCAGACCCAGTGAAGCCAGCAGTTTAGAAATCCGAAAAAATGTTTTTGATAAATCATTGTGCCTGCGAATATCAATAACGTTCAACTGCAGTTTTAGGGTACAATTTTTCGTATAACTCTTTAAAAACAGAAAATAGAGTTCGGAGAGAAAGAGAGGTTCAGTATTCTTCAGCTTTAACGTCAGCAGAACAGAAAGCGCAAATGGCGAGTGTGCAGTCTAGCCTGGAGCAGCATATCTGTTGAAATCAAAACCTACGTACTTTCATTACATTGAATACTTCCTCCATGAATAACAGCCAAGTTAGGTGTTTAGACATTTGTCGGAAGAAATTTATTTTGATTTGTTCAACATATCAGACTGAACGTCATCGATCATGAGCTGTTTTCATGCTGCAAACTAGTGTTCAGCTCACATTTTTTTCTTTACATATTTGTGGAGATGTTTATTGGCATTATGCCTCAACTGAGGTTTTTCGTCAAATCAAGAGTAAGCGAAAATCTATTTCGAGTTTTTCTTTGTTAAATTGTTTTGAAAAAGCTTGTGTCATCATTTACAGTTCGAGTGAGTAATTTAACAAAATAACGATGTCATCTGCAGACGAATATCGTTAAATGCGCATTTTTGATAATTATTCTGTCATAGCGGGTTGTGTTTGCCATTCTTAATCATTGAAAGGTTTGGTAAACATGGTGTTGCCCTGCTAATTCCTTTCAAATTTTTATGCTCTCTGTTATCAAAAGATTGAAAAAAAGAAACCTTTTCTTATACTTTTTCTTCAACAAATGTTTTCAGTGATAGTCAATAAGAATACGACATTTCAAAGAATTGGTAAATTATTCCTTTTTGTGCGCAGAGAAAATCCTATTCGTGTTAAATAAAAAATGACATGACAAGAGTATTTCAGTTATGTATGAACATGCGCTGTGCTGCATTCTTGTTTATCTCTTTCTTTACAAGAAATGGCTGTTTCAGTACACTGTTATTCTGCCTACGCTAAAAAATCTTGTAAAACATGACAAATTTTTAGTTGTGTCCCTCTACACTGATTTATTTTAGGATTGCATGAATTGATTTCCTATATGAAGTTATTAACTGCAGCTTGTTCATGAAGAAATGAGAAAACTTAGCTCATGTTTTCCACTGTGTATTTGTTCTCTTCAATAAATGTTTTGTAGTTCTCGTTATTCCCTTTAGTATAACGAGAACTACAAAAACATTTAAATAATAAATTTGTTTTTTAAATAATTATCCTAGTTATTTCATAGTCACTCCTATTAGTATCAAACTTAAATCATATAAAAGTTGTTTTTCTGTTAGAAATGTTTGCCATTTTTGAAAACTGTTCCCTTGTTTAATATTTCCTAGGTTCCTGTACGATTTATCTTTGATTCCAGAATATGCCAGCCGAGTAGAGTGCATTATGTTCCATTCCATGTTTGCTGAGAATATTAGTTTTATTGAAAATAAACTGAACAATCTTAGATGTACATGTGATGTAAGTATATTGTTTTCTCTGCAAATGTAAAGTTCATTCATGTTTTAAGGAATGTATTATGAATTTTCAGTTGTTCTGTAGGTGATCAAAAGTTAGTATGTTCCATTAAATTTCAGTCTAGCGTGAAGACTGAGCTTTGGACTTGTTTTTAATTCTCATCTAGGCATCTGTTACTTAAACTGTACGCAAATGCATACAAAGTTCGTAATTTTAAATATTCCAGGACAACTGGCGTGAGGTGCTCAGTAGCTTCTGTGCGGGTTTGAGAAAAGCAAAGCAGGGATATGAAAGACTGAAATGTACTGAGCGGAATTTTTATTGAGAAAAAAAAAGCTTCGTGCTTATATTATAGTTCTCAAAATTCTCTAAAAATGTTGACGTTTTTACTCTGAAAAATTTCCTGAAATTCCAGAAGAATATTCCTGATCCATCCTTTTCCGTGAAATAATGGAAAAACGTGAATTTAACAGATTTTTCATTCGTAAATTGACAAATGCTCCTGTAAATCTTTCTCGGTTAATAACGGAAAATTAGCGTTTAAGAGCTGTTATCGGAAAATCTTGAATTTTTAGTGGGGTATCCGTGATTCCATTTGTATATTAACGGGAAAATTCTGTTCTCACTTTTTTCGAATCCACATGACAGAAAATCACCGGCAATAAGAGGTTCGTGGGAGTATCAGTGTTTTGATTAACAATTAAATTTCAACAGTCTCTTGTAGGACCTGGTTTTTTTATTTTTTGCACATCGCATGATATGTTTAATAGCATGCGATATTGTGGATAGCATATCGCATGAGAAAGTTATTGTGGCTACGGATATTCGCCTTCCCTCCCCTCATCTTTCCTAGTAGGTGCACCTACTATTGTAAATTTATATTGTGTAAGTAAGAAACCGGGTACTTGAAGTACGGGTGATTTTATGAAGTCTATAAATCTGTTTTAGCAATCTAAATTTCATATTTATGGGTTTTATGAAATAATGCTATGACGTAATACATTTCACCTATTCTTAAACATAACTGAAAGTCATTGTCAGTTTAAAAAATTCTCGAGTTCCAGACCCTTGCTTTGAAAAGTCATGATAAATGTAAGTTATGAAAAGTCCTCCCGCAGAAAAAAAAATTGAACCTATTAAAAAACTAAGCTCTTACAGAAAATAAAATTACTAATTATAGCGAAAAGCATGTCATCATCGCGTGACTCCAGTCCTTAGTTTCTACTTTAAATGTGTGCTAGCGGTAATTATCTTGCAAGCTCAGTCAGTGTCGCTCCTTATTCGCGCGCAAGGGGGAACGGAATATAACTCTGTATATAAACTAAGAAAAGTCAAAATCAAGGATATTTAAAAATTCGTAAAATTTCTGTACGCAGACTGAAAAACCCTGAAACTGACATTGCTGTAAAAAAGCCGAATTAGTGACATCGTTAAATCTGTCAAAATGAAGTTTCCGTTATTATAAACAAACTTTTCAAAACTGAAATTTCGTTCAAAGTCTAAGACCTACCGGCAACTTTGCTGGACGTTACTTTCAGGAATTTTCCGTGAATTTACGGCAATTATTTTTTTACAGTGTAGCCTAGATTTCAGCAAACGGTTTCATCCTAGCTGAAAATAGTAACGCTAATTAGAATTACTTTTAAAAAGCTTCATTATATATATAAGGCGGTATAAAAAGATTGATAACAAAAATTTTAGATTCAGAGAGAAGGGTCTCTCTCTCTCTCTCTCTCTCTCTCTCTCTCTATTATTTTTTTACAGTGTAGCCTAGATTTCAGCAAACGGTTTCATCCTAGCTGAAAATAGTAACGCTAATTAGAATTACTTTTAAAAAGCTTCATTATATATATAAGGCGGTATAAAAAGATTGATAACAAAAATTCTAGATTCAGAGAGAAGGGTCTCTCTCTCTCTCTCTCTCTCTCTCTCTCTCTCTCTCTCTCTCTCTCTCTCTCTCTCTCTCTCTTTCCGAAATGAGACAAGCACCTAAAATTACAAAGTTTCATTCATTCTTTATTTCCTTTAAAAAGAGTACTTTTAGTTTTTGTTGCTCCGAAACTATCACGCGTTGTATATATATTTCCCTTCATCCTGCGTGAGTATTAAATTCATTGAATTGAGGCAGACCTAAACTACGCGTATTCCAGTCGCAAGCTACCAACGGGGATATAATTTATTGGTAAATTCCATTTTTCATGTATACGCATGTGAAGTTTTCTGCGAAATGTTTTACTTCTTCAAAGGATAAAACAGGTATTTCTTATGCATAGTATCCCTAGATTCACGTACAGTTTCTAGTCTATTTAGAAAAGAACGGCAGGGTTCTCAGTGAGGTTTGGTTGTACCGTGAGTTTCCGTGTCTCAAACTTCTGAGCTGAACACTTCTAAGATTTAAATAAACTTCCTCTATTGTAATTGTGACTGAGTGTCTCTCCAGTACAGTTAATCACAATTTGAGCGCAGAATAAAATTTTCGAAATTTTATCAATACTCATAATTTGGCCAAATTATCGAAGAATACCAACAGTGACCGGGCGTTCACTCACGCACGAACAAGGTGCTCCGATTTAGCGGCAGAGATGCGTAGATTAGTTTCTAACTGAAAGAATGGATTTTCCAGGCTTTTTTTTTATTATTAATAAAGGGAAATAAATTGAATTTTTTTTCTTTAGGTGTGCTGCTAAATCCGATATTGAAATGTATCATTGCGATTTGGCTTTCAGTGAACACTTCCACACATTTTTACAGGGGTTTTCAGCTGAAAATTGATGTATTTACAGTTTAGGATAATTTTCTTCCGTCTCCCCTATAAGGTAATTCTGGCAAGAATTGTTCGAATTCAGAAATGTGGAACGATTTCAATTTTTAAAAACTACAAACGGTGTACAAAAAAAAAAATTAATGTTAGCTGGCGCTGATATAATTTAAAAACAGCTCAATGGTATGGCATTCCAGTTTACTTTGTATTCTTAAGATTTACGTTCAGTTTGTTAATCCGTCAGTCTGCTAAGAGCCTTAATCTTGATTCATCACTCTCATTCACCAAACGAGACTAAGATATGCTTCCAATAAATCTTGATTTCGGGATGTGGCGTTCATCATGGTCTGTCTTTCAATCTTAAACAGACCTGATATCTGAAATGAAGTTAAAAACACTTAACTGTTGCATAAATAGTGATCTGTTAGTCGTGTAATTTATATCAGTATTGGCTGGAATTTTTGCTGTTCATGCCGTTTTATCTAAAATTCCCTATGAAACAAAACAAAAAATTGATATTGGGTATTTTTTGTCTGAGAACTTTCTGTCATAGTTCCCAGGAGAAAGTTAAAGTAATAGATAATACAAGTACGCCAAATTTCTTTCAAAAAAAAAAAAAAAAAAACGAAAGTATTTTTGTTCTTAAGAAAGTCTCCCCCAACCCCCAAAAGCAGTTCTTTTTTTCGAATTACTAAATATCAAACTGTCTGATGGTTAAACCTGAAAATAATATAGCAATTTATGGTTGTAATAATTATTTAACTGCAATAAATCACTAGTGTATAACGAAATCTGTTTAATAGTTGCCGAATTGATTTACGTTTAATTGGTTTAACTCACTGAAACTTGAATTCAACTTAGAGCTTAACTTTGCTTGGTGACACTTTCCAGATTTCAATTTGTCACTTTTCCAGATTACTACAATTTGATTCGTGGCAAAAATCTTAAGTTGTCTTGAAATCACTTTCATGTCAGAATTAAATAACAGAATGCTACTTACAGAGATCCAATTCCACTCTCTCATTTAGTTCAGGCGTCCGGTAGTTGAGAGTAGTCACTTCGTTTGGAATAACACACTGAATATAATTCCTTCAATGATTTCGCACAATATACATTCACACTTATGTATCTTTCTGCATATAACATATATCTTGGCTAATATCATTCGCTCTTATAATGCAATCTGCTCATACAAGAATATCGAATGCAATCTATCTGCTCATCTCAACATTACCTACACAGCTCTTAAACACTTTATTTACGTTGATTTCCCCTCTGACTCGCTGTCAAGTTGCTAACTTCAAGCTCGTTGGGAGAAACTTGGTGGCGTTAAGTTAGAAAATATTTAACAAGTTGGTAAAATCATGCAATGCATTGATTATGATATGCTTTCCAACATAACAGAAATCATTACTCAAGTTATGAGGATAATGGCTGTGGAATAAATCTCGCTCCTGTGCAACCTACGGTTGGAAAGCGTAAAAAAGGGTAAACCAAAAACGAAGGTTAAATTGGAAGTATACATCACGAAAGGAAAGAAATATAAGAATTTTTTTTTAAAAAAGTACCTTGTAAATAGAAATATAAGAAAAATCTCTTGAGAAGGATGAAATATATTTTTTTAAGAATGAAATATTTTTTTTTTCCGAAAATGACATGAAAGTATTCTGCCCCCCTGCCAAAGAAGTTTTCTCTGGAAGAGCTCAAACTGACACGCGTTATTACAAAAACGCATCGATTACTGAGAACTTACATTCCAGCTACGGCGTGATTACAAATATCTCAGCACGTTCTTCAGTACACTCGTACAAAATTTGAGTCCTTCATACTAAGAGAGTTGCATTGTCTGGCGTATGCCACTGCATTTATTCCATTCAGCAGTTCTCAATACAAACGACGCGACGTCTTGTTTTCTGAACGGGGTTAAATTTGAAGTTAGTAGAGTTGCACATGATTAAAGAACAGGATGTACTACGAGATTTCGGAAAGACATCTACTCTCTAACAAGGAAACGGGTATCACTGACTGCAAGAGAATCTTAGGTCTCGTATATTTAAAAAATGTAGAAGTCTCATACACCGAAGAACCAAAATACATGTATTAAGAATACCTGCCGAAAATGATGTTAGTCCTCTATATGCCGCCGAAACAGCTCTTACCTGGAGAGACGAGAACGCTGCAAAATTTCTAAAGGTGTTTTGTGATATCTGGTGCCGACCCGTTACCAGCAGAGCTCTTGTAAGTTACATGGCTGAGCCGCCATGGATCGTTACCAGCAGAGCTCTTGTAAGTTACTTGGCTGAGCCGCCATGGATCGGATTCGCCATTCCAACAGAAACCACACATGATCGATTGGATTGATATTTGGGGAATGTGGAGGCTAGGGTAATACCTGGAGGTCTTCCTCATATTCGACGAACCAATCTCGAACAATCCGGGCAGTGTGGAGTGGGATATTATTCTACTGAGTGAAGGCAATATGTGAGGGGATATACATGGTCTAGTTTCCTGCATATGAATGACTGGATTCAGGGTCTCCCTGAAGAACACTGCCCAAAGCATTAGACTTCCTCCACCGGCTTGTTTTCGTCCCAAGGTGCATCCTGGTGCCAACATTTCCCCAGGTCAACGACGCACACGTACCAGGCCATCCACATGGTGCAACAGGAAACGAGATTCATGGAACCAGACGATCTTTTTTCAATCATTCAGGGTGCAGTTTTTATGTTTGCGAACCCATTGTAGGCGCTCTCTGCGGTGAACCGAGGTTAGCATGGGCACTCGGAACTGCCTGTGGCTACGGTCCTATTTTTAGAAGGGTTCAATGTACTGTGTGTTGTGACTCATTACTCGCGTCACTAGCATTCAAATTACTGGCGAGTTACGCAGGTAATTTGAATGCCAGTGACGATTAGCCGTGGTCAACCCGCACCTTGCAGTTGTTTTTGAATGATAGCATCGATGAGCCGTGGTCAGCCCGCACCTTGCAGTTGTTTTTGAATGCTAGCATCGATGAGCCTTGGTTAGCCCACACCTTGCAGTTGGTTTTGAATGCTAGCATCGATGAGCTGAGGTCAGCCCGCACCTTGCAGTTGTTTTTCAATGCTAGCATCGATGAGCCGTGGTCAGCCCACATCTTGCAGTTGGTTTTCAATGCTAGCATCGATGAGCCGTGGTCAGCCCACACCTTGCAGTTGTTTTTGAATGCTAGCATCAATGAGCCGTGGTCAGCCTACACCTTGATAGTTGTTTTTGAATGCTAGCATCGATGAGCCGTGGTCAGCCCACATCTCGCAGTTGGTTTTGAATGCTAGCATCGATGAGCCGTGGTTAGCCCACACCTCGAAGTTGTTTTTAAATGCTAGCATCGATGAGTCGTAGTCAGCCCACACTTTGCAGTTGGTTTTGAATGCTGGCATCGATGAGTCGTGGTCAGCCCACACCTTGCAGTTAGTTTTGAATGCCAGCATCGATGAGTCGTGGTCAGCCCACACCTTGCAGTTGGTTTTGAATGCTAGCATCGATGATTCGTGGTTGGCCCACATCTTGCAGTTGGTTTTGAATGCTAGCATCGATGATCCGTGGTTAGCCCACACCTCGCAGTTGTTTTTAAAAGCTAGCATCGATGAGCCGTGGTTAGCCCACACCTCGCAGTTGGCTTTGAATGCTCGCATCGATGAGTCGTGGTCAGCCCACACCTTGCAGTTGGTTTTGAATGCTAGCATCGATGATCTGTAGTCAGCCCACACCTTGCAGTTGTTTTTAAATGCTAGCATCGATGAGCCGTGGTTAGCCCACACCTTGCAGTTGGTTTTGAATGCTGGCTTCGATGAGCCGTGGTCAGCCCACACCTTGCAGTTTTTAAATGCTAGCATCGATGAGCCATGGTCAGCCCACACCTTGCAGTTGGTTTTGAATCCTAGCATCGATGAGCCGTGGTTCGTCCACACCTTGCAGTTGTTTTTGAATGCTAGCATCGATAAGCCATGGTCAGCCCACACCTTGTAGTTGGTTTTGAATGCTAGCATCGGTGAGCCATGGTCAGCCCACACCTTGTAGTTGGTTTTGAATGCCAGCATCGAAGAGCCGTGGTCAGCCCGCACCTTGCAGTTGTTTTTGAATGCTAGCATCGATGAGCCGTGGTCAGCCCGCACCTTGCAGTTGTTTTTGAATGCTAGCATCGATGAGCCGTGGTCAGCCGCACCCCTTGCAGTTGTTTTTGAATGCTAGCATCGATGTGCCGTGGTCAGCCCACACCTTGCAGATGTTTTTGAATGCTAGCATCGATGAGCCGTAGTCAGCCCACCCCTTGCAGTTGTTTTTAAATGCTAGCATCGATGAGCCGTGGTCAGCCCACCCCTTTCAGTTGTTTTTAAATGCTAGCATCGATGAGCCGTGGTCAGCCCACCCCTTGCAGTTGTTTTTGAATGCTAGCATCGATGTGCCGTGGTCAGCCCACACCTTGCAGATGTTTTTGAATGCTAGCATCGATGATTCGTGGTCAGCCCACACCTTGCAGTTGTTTTTAAATGCTAGCATCGATGAGCTATCGTCAGCCCACACCTTGCAGTTTTTGAATGCTAGCATCGATGAGCCGTGGTTAGCTTACACCTTGCAGTTGTTTTTAAATGCTAGCATCGATGAGTCGTGGTCAGCCCACACCTTGCAGTTGGTTTTGAATGCTAGCATCGATGAGACGTGGTCAGACCGCACCTTGCAGTTGTTTTTGAATGCTAGCATTGGTGAGCCGTGGTTAGCCCACACCTTGCAGTTTTTGAATGCTAGCATCGATGATTCGTGGTTGGCCCACACCTTGCAGTTTTTGAATGCTAGCATCGATGAGCCGTGGTCAGTCTACACCTTGCAGTTGGTTTTCAATGCTAGCATCGAAGAGCCGTGGTCAGCCCACACCTTGCAGTTGTTTTTCAATGCTAGCATCGAAGAGCCGTGGTAAGCGCACACCTTGCAGTTGTTTTTGAATGCTAGCATCGATGAGCCGTGGTTAGCCCACACCTTGCAGTTGTTTTTGAATGCTAGCATCAATGAGCCGGGGTCAGCCCACACCTTGCATTTTTTTAATGCTAGCACCGATGAGCCGTGGTCAGCCCTCTCCTTGCAGTTGTTTTTTAATGCTAGCATCGATGAGCCGTGGTTAACCCACACCTTGCAGTTGTTCGTCGTTTTCCTTCCTCTGACTACTTTTTGAAGGTACTGACCGTGAGAACTTTTCAAGACTTAGTCTCGCAAATGTTCTGACCCAGTCGTCTAGCCATTACAAAACTTGTCCTTTGCCAAACTCGTGTAAGCCCACTGCGTTTTCCATCCGACGAACAAGAATAACCCTTATTAACAGAGCTCAGTATCACGTGTTATTTATACAGTTTTATGACCTTCACACGCGTCGTCGTTTATCTGCAGCTGCTTCGATTTGCATAAAGACACGCTGGTCATAATGTTTTGGCTCTTCGGTGTATATGCATGCATGCTTTGTGGGTGGAACCAGAAATCCTTTTCTTCTGTACATCTCCTTAGAATCAATCTCTGTAGACGCTTTCGTAGCTTAATTTTGTGAAACTGCTTACGATCCATATGAAACTAATTTTTATTACACATCTAGTTAATTTTAGATGTTATCCCCACGTAAAAGTGAAATTATCTGTTACCGCACAAGGATGTACGTTGTCTTGTCTGTTGCTTATCTAGTATAGGAAACACATACATACAGATCGAAGCTCTCTCGACCTTTACCCTCACTTCCAAGAAATTGATATATGATAGTTGTGCGGATTTTGGAAACCTCTGAGAAGTCTATTTATTCTAAAAAGGTTGTGTGCGAAACATCTGAATTTCAAAAATGCTGTTGAACTGGGATTACTCCCGATTTCCTGGTATCTTGTACAGCCTGAGAGGAAGAAGTTTCAGTGTCGTATATTTAGGAGCTCCTAATGTGCGAGACCATAAAAAGCAGATAGATGTCAGTCAGAGGTCTGTCTGATCAGAATGAGTATTGTTAAGTATAACTGAAAACGTTTATCTGGAAAACATTATTTTCCGTTCTGTAGAATAACTAACACAACTGTGAATACTTCTTTCAGAATAAAAAAAAATTGGTAGCGGTGAAAGGTATTTAGTGCTGTATAACCTTGTAGGGAAGTTTGAAAATCATTCATTGCATGTTTTTAGATTGCAATATGCATTTGACCTTTTTAAACCAGTTTATTATTTATTTGAAGTGGAAATCTATGACTTTTATTTGTTTGATTTGCATTCAAATGAATGTAAATTTATCCGTCTTTTTTTTTCTCAGTTTTTAACAGGAAAAGAAGTAGAAAAAGTTTTAAGCATCATTTTATCTGTAGGAAATTATATGAATGGTGGTAAGTATTCCTCATGTTATGCCAATATTTTGTTTATTCGTAAAATATAATGCGTAAAATTTCAAAGATATAATCATATATTCACATGTGTTTCAAAGTTTTAAAAAGTCAGAACTGCAATTTTAGAAAGACGGCAAAGTACTATACGCTAGCTCACCTGAGCAAATTCAATGTTAAATTAATTTATAAGTATGTTTTTTAATTATATGTAAAATATAAAACTGCTCAAACTCAATTTCATTTATTGTATTCAAAAATAAAGACTCTTCTTCAACATGTTCTGGAAGCTGATGCTGTCAACTGAGTACAGTGTTTCTTTGCATGCCACTCAACAAAGAGTAGTAGTATGGAACGATATTGTGTGTGCGATCACACAGACTTTTTTGTTAGTTTTTATTGTAACTAAATTTATTTGAGAATAAAACACATTCAGTATGAGTACTATAAAACGGCTGAGAGTTTTTTTGAAAAGCACTTGTAGCTACTTAATGAATTTTGTCTTTCTGTGTGCCTCACTAACAACGCGAATATCTCCAAATTTCGGCAAAGGCATTTGATAATCATTACAGGGGAATTAAATCCTAGCCCCAGTTTAACTACCCTACACAAATAAATATATTTCAATTTTCAGTTTTGTATATTTCAAATTTTCATTTCATGTGTGGGAAAAAAGTTATCAAGCCTGCATTTTCTAGCACATGTTCATAACCATGGGGGACGAAATCAGTACAAGTTTATTTTTCATTTATTTATTTCTGTGTGTACATTCTGCTAAGAGTTATACATTCTCAGTACTAATTAAGTCTAATAGGGAGCCTCAAAACTTTATTTATATCTGTATGTGCTGCAACATTATACAGATAAAGAGTGTGAAAATATTATCTCTAATTTCTAATTCCTTAAGTTTCAAAATAGACTAGGGGAGGGAGGAGGCTAAGTTGTTAAAATCACATATAAAATGTAGACTGTAGTAGTATCAGCATTTTTCTTTGTTTTGTTTTTGTGACTTTCTTTTTCAAATACGTTCTTAGTATTAATTTAGGAACAGTTTACCTCTTAAAATTTATTATTTTTTGAATAAAAGCAATGTTTATTTGACCAGAAAAAGTTAGGGCCTAAAAACGCAATTTTGGAGGATGTTTTATTAATTTTTCGCCGGGTTTTCTTTTACAGATGCAAATTGCAATAACAGTATGTCAACGTACTAATAGATTGCATTTCAGTTATTTTTTGCGTCTGCTTAAAACTGCGTTAAGAGCTTTTCGGTATAACCGCTTGTACAGAACAGAAATAGCGATAAAGCGTAATTCCTGAGAAAGGTAAAACAAACGCAATTTTCTTTGTTTCTTGTTTTTTTTAATTTTGGTAGAACTGCTATGTCATAAAATAATTTGCAGAAAACTAAATTATGGACTTTATTTCAGCAATTCCTTCAAGCAATTAAGTACAACTGAATGCCCAGAAACGTAGTGTTGTAACCTTCTCAGTGCGGCTCAACTCCGTCGATAAAAAAAAAAACAAAAAAAAAACCGATGGCCAAGCCCGTAAAGAGAGGAGGGGGTGATTCTCGGGAGCCCCGCCTAAGGCTATCCGGTATCTGAAAAACTAAATGGGAAGTGGTAAAAGGAACGCATCACACAGTCTGTATAAACTCACTTTTTTTTATGAACGCAGGGGCGGCGGAAAGTGAAGTTCGTTGACCGGGCCGGAAATTTCGAATCGTGGTACACCCTTTACCTGTGGCGCAGTGGTCTAAGCGATGGCCTCTGATCATTCGTCCGAAAGGGGTCCGGGTTCGAATCCCGGTCAGGCATGGATGTTGTGTTTGTCTTACGGCACTGGCTCTCTCCCTTCCCTGGAACCAGTGACCCTAAATTAGGGACGGGCGACTGCTTATAGCCCATTGAGTTGCTCACGGTGGTCGTTAAACCTCCAATCAAAAAAAAAAAAAAAAACACCCTCTACCTTCCCGCTTCCTGGAACAAACATAAGAAAAACCATGCCTAAGGAGCTTTTGATGGAAAATAGGATCACCAAACCCCTTGCCTAAACAAACTTTCTAAGGCACATCACAACAATCGCGCATATATGCCAAATAAAAAAATAATAAAAATAGAAAGCTTGGTTGAAATTATTGACCGGGCCCAAGCGGTTCCGCCGCCACTGTATGTACTCGTACGTGTCAGATGTCCAGTTCTTTTCTCACCGATCGCAAACAGTTTTTGGAAAGAAATGATTCTTCCATTATTTATTCGGTTTTTTTTTTGTTTTTTTTTTCGCATTTTCCTTTTCGCTTTAATTAGTCATTATCAGTGGGAACAGGAGAGAGGGGGTGAATCGGGCACAACCTGTCCACAACGCTACCACGTTTCTGATCTGTTACGACTCATGTCGGTTTATTTCAGTGTGTGTAAGTGAGAATCCTGACATTTAAGGCGTGGTTTTGTTTTTACAACAGACCTTTTACGATCACAGATGCTATTCTGAGATTTTCTACGGGAAAATTACATGAATTCAAAGTTTCCCTGTTTTTGCACCCCTTTTAAAGCATTAGTTTAACGTCTTCAACAAAAACATTCCGAATACAAGGTTTCGTGTCTTAAAGTTTCACACTCATGCGCTTTCTGAGTGCTGGGCGGAACATTCCATGACAAAGTATATTTTGCAGTCTTGCCAAAAGCACACGGGCAATTGAATTCGTCAAGTTGTGGTTACTAGCATATGTTACCTCCTCCTTTCTCCTTCATGCGTCTTGAATGCACGTGGTAATTTAAGCTCAAAACAGCTCCACCTAATACACTTCCTTCCATTCACGCTAATGGGTTGCATTTCTTCGAGGCTGGGCACGGTCTTGAACTTCTCTTAATAGTAGTCCAGAGTAAAGCATTTATGTACGCTGATAGTCTCATACCCGAGGCGTAGAGAAAAAAAGATTCGAGTGCAAGGAAGCTAACCTACACGTTGTGAAATCGCCGCATTAAAGGCGACTTTCCGGATGGCAGAGTGATCAGAGGTACGGGATTCTGGATAATTATCTGAGCTGAGCACGGGATCGAGCCCGTATTAGGCAAGAGCACTACACTTGTCCTACGGCCCTGGGCCGGCCTGTTCCTTGGAACCAGTCCCTAAATTAGGGATGGACGAATGGTTGAAGCCTTAAATGAATTGGGATTGTTAATTTCCGGAACATAAAAATAGAAAGCCGTGTACAGTAGGTTTGAAACCAAAGTCTGACTCGTCAAGTGTTATCGAACGGAAAGAAGCACATCTTCAGCGGTATTATGTGGATTATGCAGAGACGCCATTCGGGGAAAGTGAAAACTCGTGCATTAATAATGCAATGCTAACGTTTTTCAGAATACCTGTTTCTATCACTGCTGTGAGCAATGGCAAATAAGCAACCAAGTAGTTAAATTTTTCTCTTGATTTTTCTTCTCTGTTTATACCAAATAAGTGATCTTAAAACAAATTTCTATCACTGTTGGTGGTGAGCAGTAGCAACCAAATAAACTGTTTTATTTTTCTTATCCATTAAATCAATTTCTCTGCATTTGACCTATTACACATTTTTTTTCCTTACTGTTGCTTATCAAACAACCATCGTAAAGCTCATTTCCACAGTGCATTCACCAGTAACGGCGAATTAAGTTAGGTTTCTGCTCTACCAAATAGTACTTCGTCGTATGAAAAATAAAATCATTGTGTCTATTTTTTACAGGTAACATGGCTCGTGGTCAAGCCGACGGTTTTGGTTTAGAAATCCTTCCGAAACTTAAAGATGTCAAAAGCAAGGTACGCTTTCATTCCAAATTACTTCAATAATTTATAATTTATTATTAGGAAGATCTAACTTAGTTATTGTCATAAAATAAGTACTTCCTGAATTTTTTAGTAATCTAGAATACTCACCAAAAAGAAAAAAAGATTACTGACTGTGCGAAAGCTGTAAATAACGTCGGGGAAGGTATTGAAGTACAATTTAGAGAGGTACACGTGACAGTGGCGATTCAAAACTTGAGATATGTGAATTCAAGAGGTGGAGGGGGATTTAATTGAGGAATCTTCTGGATACTTCAACATTTCACTACTCTAAAGCTTGAAAATTAATGATAAAGCAAATTAGTTTTAAAACCTAACTTAAAATCATATTTTCAAACCTCTTTTTAAAAAAAAACAACTTTTGTCCCTTTTCTAATTTCAGATTTTTTTATAGTGAATTGGACTGACTGAGATGCTGAAATTAATTAGTTCTGTAACTTTTATCAGAAGCTTATTCAACAAATGAATTCATTCTGAGTTGGTCAACTTCGAGTTCCCAATGAATTTGAACATATCCAGAAGTAACTTTAGCAAAAGTTTCAAATGCCTGTAAGGTATGCTAGTAATTTTAGCGGCAAGTAAAACTCAGAAAAAAATGTTCAACGCTGTGCATTTTCCCAACCCCTGCTTACATTGTGGGATATTAAAATTTAAGTAGCTTTCCTTCTTCCCTTCCCAAGCGTACTGATTTTTAAATAATCTAGTAGATTTTCAAAGGTTACAAATTTGTAGTAGCTAGGAGATAACTTTACAGCTGTAGTTTTTTTCAACTTAAAATGCCACTGTCTGAAAGTAAAAATGATCTTCACTCGCGGAGATTTTAAGTGGGAATCATGAAAGCAGTTTCGTCGCAATTTATTGCAACGATGAGAGCAATCATACATACGCTTGCTTGCCTGTTCTCCCGTCAAGGGCAGAGTATGAAAGAACAGCTGTCATGCAGCAGATTAATTAATGTTCATTTCCAAGGTCAAATGAGAAGTAAATTGGATCCGGGAATGTTGGTGGTTGCGGCGACAAATAACCACAAGCAAAAAATTGACACTTGCTCATATTTTATAAAAAACGTGGTGGCATCTGAGTTTAGAGGGATGCAACTTGAAATGCGATTTCTCTGAAAAGGACTATCTTCCAAGCACTGGAGTACGCAGAATCTCGTTAAGGAAAGAGTTCATGTTAGGGGTGTGTGAGGGCAGTGCCCTTAGACGCAGTTAAAGTTGCATGCGTGTAGTTGCTGAATCCCATAAAAAGTTCCAACTCTTCTCCAACGCATACACTTGTCTATCCAATATCTCCGCATATGATTACTTAACGGTCTTTCAAGTGCTGACTGTAGTTTAAGACTTCATTACACCAAATTAATCATTTAATTTAGCTTAATATATCTGTAACACTTTCAAGCGTTTCTGGAAGGTACACTGTTTCTTTTAGGTATGAGGAATAAAATTAGTTCTGATGCTGATTGGGTGCAATTTTATATTGAAGGAATGGTCAATTTCCGATCAATTCTTTTGGTGTCTCGTAGCGTCAGACTTCAGTACTCAAATTTTGGGTTATCATAAATCGCGTGGACAAAAGTTAACGCCGGGGTTTTAAAGTTAAGTTGATGGTTTTTAATTAGCATGAACAATGAGAAAAGCTAGTCACCCGACATTAAAGTGTAAAGAATCAGAATGTTTTACGTATTAACACTACGACGGCAAGTGTTTTTAATTATTTTTATATCAAAATTTTGTTGTTGTATTATGACTTTTGAAACACATTGTAGGGGATTTAAAAAAAATTGGCATTTTGAAGGTAAAATAAGAAGTAAAGCAGCTCAAGCTCACAAAAAATCCGAAAGAATGTGAAAAGCGCGTGACCCACTAAACTGGCAGATCTCTAGAACCACTGGCCCTAAATTATTAGGGACAAGCATCTGCTTATACCCTTAAGAATTGGTGGCCGTTAAACCCCGGGAAAAAATGGCTAAACCCCTAATAACTAGATTTCAGTGTTACCTATTGTCACAGTATTAAGATCTATGTGTTACTGAAGTGAAAAGTTTTTCTGTCCACGTGTTGCCTCAGAGGCACATTTTCGTAGCTTTCCGTAAAATTATGGGAAAAGTCATTATCTATGATTTTATACGCGCGTTCAAATAGCCCTAATGATATATTACTGTTGTGTTTGTTCTTCTGTATTGGGTTACCTTGGAGACATTAATTTCGAGATTTACGATGACTATTCCCAGTTTCAAGTGCTTGTGGAGATGATAAAACAAGTGAGAAAAAAGAAAATGTGAGTTAAAGAGACCTTGAGGTTTTATTGGTATTACTGAACAAAATTTCTGAAATAATTATGTTCTACATTATATGGATCGTAGTATCACTTGCGAAACAGTACGACAGCCCATCCCAGCCCAGGAAAGGAAGACCATGACACAAATAGAATTTCGAAATAACAAGAAATTCTGAGGCAGTTAAACGAAGAAAGCCTAAGACCCATCGGCTTTGTACAAAACCTAAGAATTCTTTGTGCTGTACTAGGATGTAGAAGAAAACGAATGCGCCGAACATATGCATAATCAGTTTCGACTGCGCAGAGAAGTATTTTTGTAATTCCAAGTTTACTCTTCCATGAAAGGAAATTGTGCTGAATTCAATTTTAAAAGCTGCACCGAATACGATTTTAAGAAATTGTACTTGATTCAGTTTTAGAAAGCTGTTCACTAAAATTTTGGATTTCTGTCCAATTCATATTCAGTTTAAAGGTTGTGTTGATATGAAATGTTCTGAAGTGTTCATGACATCGTACTGTTACACGGCACTAGCAGTGTTCCTGCCGAGTCGGCCGGTAACGGTGCTTGAGACCTGAAGTACAATTTAGTTGGCCACGGCACCAGGTGAGAATCTCAGGTGCACTGCTGCACTCAAAGATTCACACCAGAACATAAAAAATGAAAAGTTGAAGAATGACCCGAAGCATAAGGCTTGGGTGAATCCACCTTGTGAACAAAATAACAACAACAAATAAAAAATAAAATAATCTAAAAAAAAAATGATACTTTGGGATCAGAGTTGTGATGAGGTTCACCCGCAATCACCAATTCGTGACTGAGTGTAGTGGTCCGGATCTTACTCCGGTACATTCAATCCCCAACCAGCCAGTACAACACTCACTTTCGCAAATAACACATGATTCTCAAATACACAACACAACATTTAATAACGTTCTGCGAGATTTAAACAGATCCGGCGCTCTCTAGGCGCATAGACAATTGCCCCTCATATGTGGGCAGCATACGGTGTCACGCTTTACTGTCGGATAACGCAGCCGACTGAGTCTCCACCGGACTATCTGAACAAGAGATACTACTCGTTTACACACTAAATAGAGCTGCAGGTGATATTCATATACAATTGCTTAGAGAATGAAAAAAAAAATTATATGCAAACGATCACATTAAAAATACTCGCGACACAAAATACACAAGCACGTTAATTTGCGGTATAAGATTATAGGTGCGAAATACTGCCAAAGTTAATTAACTAAATCTAATAAGCATGCACATGCAGAACCCTGCCCCGCTGACGTTGGTCCTGAACCAAAGTTAAAAGAAACTGTCCCGCCCAGCGGAATTTGTGGCCACACCTTCTCCCTTATTCATGTAAAAAAAGTAATCAGGAAATGGGCCCTGTAAGAAATTGAAATCTGTATGTGCAGGTATTTCCTCTGAGGTTCAGTCACTCAGCATTACTGCATCTATGTCCATGCAGCTTTGGGTGTCGGGATGGCACAAGTTCGCAGATGTGCGAAATAAGAAAAAGGAAATATTCATCTACTTACAGTTACGTGACTTTGCTGTGCAAATCCGTTGTGCATCACATAATATCACACGACAAAAAAAACACGCACACAGACACTTGCACCATGTGGCAGCACCGATGATTCAACACTTCACTTTGACGCTTGATGTAAATGAAGCACACAATTAAAAATGGTAATATCACGCCGCACTTTGTTGCAATGATTAGAGTGCACACTGATCTATTCTCGTGACGATTTGAAGGTGGCCGTTAAACAAAATAGGCCCTCTCACATCTGCTGTTGCGGTTTCCAAGATTGATTTTCTGTGTTCCTGGGAAATGATTTTTTTGTTGTCGTGAAGAAATAATTGTGAACGTCAACTGCTTGGAGAGTGGCACGCCCTCACTTCCGCTGCTGCTATACTAGATTCCGTCCGTCGCTACCTTCCGTCCTTTTTGACCGTTCATTCCCAATTCAGTCAGTTCCTTTCCGTTAGCAAACCATATACCCTGCCTGAGTACGCAGTTCAAATATGCCACTCGCAGGTTTTGTTTCCATTTTTTTATCGAGTTGCGACCGCCAGCCCTGAGATTAATTTTCTCGGCCGAGCGAAATCAGACGTGCTTTTACCTTAAGCGTATATCGGCAGCTCAACATTTCACCTGTATATTTGTTAGGTATCGAAGCCACCGCTCTTACGCTCATATTTTTCTTTCGCCCTGTTTTTATCCCGTCGCACTTACACGTAGTGGCTTCGCTGCTTACGTGACCACACACACGCACACATGGGGCCTCGCTTCGCCCCGTAAGACAAGCGCGTCTCTTCACTTCCTCCACAGTAGGGGATGAATGGGGGTGACGATTCCACACTGCAGTGGTTGGCATCCGAACCAGACTTTGCTTGGCTTCGCTTCTCATTGGAATGACCACTGTCCACTCGCAGACTTCTTAATTTCCCTGTAACTTGGCTTTCATTAGGCCAAACAGTCGCTGATTTCCATTACGCTCCAGCCTAGAAATTGCAGCTTTATCACGCGGATTTAGGCATTCCGCTGTCTTTATGGCAATCTGGCATCTCCATCAGCCGCCTCGAGTTGTCTCCATTTCTTACCAAATGCGGGGAGGTTTGCTGCTTCATTTTTCCCAATTCATTTTTTGCAGATCCAAGGCATCCAGCCTTTCACATCGGAGAGCGTACGGACAACTAACTTTCTTCCTTATGTTCATGCCAAGTGCGAACTCTTATTTTTCTGCACGGACCACACAGAGAGCAATTGTTCTCTAAAATGCCCCAAACAATCGACGAATTTACGATTATTCGCTAAACCTTTTGTCCCCATCTTCATTCATTTACTCAAGTGGACCCCTCTTCGAAAGGTACCATTCCGTGTTGCTTAGTTTCCCGTCAGCTGCGCCCTGATATTTATGACCTAACAGAGCTATTCTGAGACCACCCAGCCAGAGAGAGAATTCTTCGCCTCTTTTCTTTCCAAACCCCCAGATAAAACTTTATCTGCTGTTTACACTTTTAAACTCCAATCAAGCCTCGAACATAATTAATACTTAATTAATTTCACACATCAACCACGCCCATTAATTACTAAATTAATGGCGGGGGTGGGTCGTAACATCGGCCCCTCCTCAAGAAATCCAGAAGTCCTCTTCTGGGCCTATCGCTTTGCTCTTATCAATTTCCAGAGCAACCATTGAGTGCTACCTTTTTCCCACAGGTAGAAACAATTCAAAATGGCAAAAATATTGCGTTTCTTGCCTTCCAGAGCATTGGAGCGACTTCCCAATTATCCCGCAATTTTGTTAATTAATTTTAGAGAACATCCGAAAGAAAAAACAACGTAAATGAGAAATAAATAAAAAAAACTGAACTGTAAAAGAACATGTGAGCCTGCCGAACTGTGATTCCTAGCTGCCTCATCCAATACGCGACATGGCGGACAAATTTTAAAGTTTTCTTCAGGTTTTAGGATGGGGGGGGGGGTGTCCACTGTAACAGTACTTATTTGCAGTTTGTATGAAAATCATATTGAAAATATTACTCTTTTATTTTTTTATCTGTAGATATTGAATATAAATCTTAGTTGTTTAAACAATCTGTATTTTTTTCTTTTAGGATAATTCACTCACTTTGCTGCATTACATCGTAAAACTCTATGTAGCGCTATTTGAAAAGGTGAGTTTTTGATGGAGCTCGAAGTGCATTCAAAATAGCATGTAATTGTCAGCTTTTTATCTTCAAATGGCCTTTTTTTTTTACGACTTTTTAATATTTTATGTACTCTTAAAGTTCTCATTTTTTATGTACAAATAATTAATTTATTAAAATGTTCAAGGCTTCTTGGCAGTGTTACAGCTCCTAAACACTGACTGAACTAGCAGGTGTAATAACCAGCCCGTGTTTATCTGTCTGCGCATACGGAGGATACGCCGGCTAGGAATATGTTGAATATGTGGTACACCGTAATCTGGTTCGTGTTCACATAGCTAAAACTTTTTCCGAATAGCACGTTAAAGGATTATATAACCGGACTCCGAAAACTGCAGATCAAAGCCTTTTTCATGAAGCCAATTAATATAAATAACCACATTATGCAAAAAAATTATTTATAACACTCATAACTTTTCTTATGTTCATTATTCATGAATTTCTTCAGTAACTGTGCAACAATATTTAATTTTTTTAAATTAATCTTCGAAAAAAGGTTCTTTCGTTAAGTTTTATTCAGTCTTTAGCAAACATATTTTCACCTGTTTCCGCATTTCCGTTTTTATGGTGCAGGCAGGAAATGTCTTCCCTTTTGCTAATTTTACTGTTTTTACCTCACTTTTGTAAACGTTGTTTCCTTCGGAGGCTTTCCAATGCTCGATATTTTTCAATATTTTCATAAGCAGGCTGCGAACGATGCTTTTGCCACTTGATCATTCCAGTTTGCACCTCATTCATGCTGGGGGCACACACGAGAACTGATCTACCGGTTTCCCCGTGTTTGCTTTATTTCACTCGGCATTAGAAACAGTCTTCCAGAGTAATCTTATACTAACATGACATGACGCCAGTTGATTGCCTGCCTCGGGCAGCACTTCGGGGAGACTTCCAACTTTCTTTTTGCCTTCTCAGGCTTCAACCCATCCCTATTAAGCTAAGCACCGCTGTCTTTTCATCACAAATTTCATTCATTTGCCTCAGTGCTCAATAAAAAAGTATATACCAGATAGATGATATCCGTTTTCATTTGCGTCTTTAAGTGTACCAGAAGCTGCCTTAACAGCTTTTCCGCAGTATAGTACAGCTTAGTGTTACTTCTTATGAAATGTTAGTAGATATCGCACCAGTAGTTGACAGTTGGAAATAATTTTAGTGGTAAGCGAAATTAATGACGCTAGCTTTCGACCATAAAATTGTCAGATAATTATTTAATGATAAAAAAAAAAAAAAAAAGTCCAGCTATATTTTTTCACTTTCAGGTTTTCTATTTCTTTTAAAAAGAAAACTTTCTTACGAAAACTTTGCCCCGATGCAATTAACTTCGCGAATTTCGAGAGAAAATACAATATACAATGACAAAGAAATCAACAGTATGTGAATTTCTTTGTGGCTGTATACCAGACTTTCACAAAAATTTAATGTGTAAGTCTTTCAAACTTATAAATTCAAAATGTTTCTGTGACACGTGTCAGATCGGAAAAACTGAATTTGCTGTAAAACTTTGTCTGTGCCTTGTGAATGAACGGTTGTAAATTCGCGAAATTTCAGTGAAACTTGAAGGATACGGTTCTACCTATATTTGAAGCTTGGCACGATACATTTTAACACGAGGATTGTCCTGTACGTAATGCAAAAGTGAGTATAACTTTTTTATTAACTGACAGAGGTCGTTCAAATTGCACACTTTGGTAGAGTAACTTACTCTATAGTAACCTTTCTTCATTGTAGGTAAATAATGGATTCCAAACAACAGCAACGTGCCGTCATTGAGTTCTTGACGAAGGAAGGGTGCAAGCTGTCTGACATTCACAGAAGGCTACAGAATGTTTACAAAGATGACACCATTGACAAGAGCAATGTGCACAGGTGGATGAAGAAGTTCACAGAAGGGGAAACCAGCATTAAAGACAAACCACGCAGTGGGAGACCATCATCTGCGACCAATGACTCGAATCGTCAGCGAGTGGATGAATTGATTCGCGCAGAGATGAGTCACAATCCGTGAGCTTGTTGCGCAACTGGACTGTAGTCACAATGCCATACAGAAGATGGTGGATGAATTAGGGTATCGGAAAGTGCGTGCAAAGTGGGTACCTCGGCAGTTGAAGGAAAAAAGGATGGAAGTCTGCTCTGATTGCTGGAAGCCTTTGAAGCCAATGAAGACTTTTTTTTTTTTTTGTGTGGATCTGGTGTCAGGAGATGAAACGTGGACGTATTTTTACAATTCGGAAACGAAGAATCAATCCATGGAATGGTGTCACACCTCTTCACCAAGGCCGAAGAAGTTCAAGAGCCAGCGATCAGCACACAAAGTCATGGTGACTATATTTTGGGATGATAAGGGTGTCATTCTTCTTGATTTTTTGAAACGTGACCGTGCCGTGACCAGCGAGCGGTACATTGAGACTCTCAAGAAGCTTAGAGAAGTCAATAAGAAGGAAGAGACCGAACAAGAATCTGAAAAGGATCCGCATTCACCATGACAATGCGAGGCCACACACATCTTTGGCAACAAATTAGGCGATCAGCAAATTAGGCTGGTCGGTAGTGGCCCATTTACCGTACAGCACAAATCTGGCGCCCTTCGACGTCCACCTGTTCGGTCTAACGAAGGACAGTCTCTGGGGACAACGATTTGATGACACAGACGAGGTGAATGTGGCTGTGAAGTAGTGGGTACAAGAATTCACACCTGAATTTTTTTAAGGAGAATGTTTTCAAATGCATCGTTTGTGATGGAGACTATGTTGAGTAGTACCTTTTGTATAGAGAAAGAGTTACTCTACCAACATGTGCAATTTTAACGACCTCTGTCAGTTAATAGAAAGTTATGCTCACTTTTGCATTACTTTCGGTACAACACCTGCTTGAAGGAGATGGATAACTTTGATAGGGTGCTTATAAGTTCAGTTGGTCATGTACTGAGCAGTTCAGAACTGTCGCTATGGATTTTCGGGGTGGGATTTTATCCGTTATTCAAATCTAATTTAGGCTTTTAGATGGTATGACATCATTTGGAAAAATATTACTTTTAGGAGAGCGAAAAGATTTCTTGGGAGATTAAAGTTTTTTTGGTAAGATGAATTTCGATAAAAAAAATTTAATATTGTGAGTTTGAATTTTCATTCCTATTTTTATTCAGTTCTGATACTAATCCTGAAACGAATTTTTGTGTTAGTACGAAAACAATGGGCACTTTGGGGATGAGTTTATATACTACGTAAATGGGTATTGAAAATTATGACTGAAAGGCACAGGAAGATAAGGAAAGAACTACGGAGTAGCTGACGTCAATTGCAAGTCAATTACTGCCGTCAATTACAATTTCATTCATCAGCACTGGAGAAATAACATGGACTTCTCTCGTGCAAAAAAAAAAAACTGCATGAAATTGAATTGTGTAGCAAATTATGACTTAACCTCATCGTTTACATATGTTTTCCTTTAGCATCAAAATTTGTTAATATTAGTTCCAGTTTACTGTGTTTAAACGGAATGCAAACAGATAAAATATGTGAAAAACTGCAGGTTCGAGGGCATAAATTATTTAATGGGATGTCTCCAGTAAAAACGTACTTTTACATCATAAATACACGGAGTTTCATGAATCCACTATTAAATGTGCTGACGATTGTTATGGTAGAATAAATAAAAAGTAATCTTCAAGGAATAAAAATAATGCAGGGATGTCATAAGTTCCGTAAAAAACTGATCACTTGGACTCACATTGTTAGGAAGGCTGCGTCATTGGTGAAAAAAGTTACGTGAAAATCCTAATTTGGAAAGTTACTTTCTTGAAAAATTGAGCTTCTTTTAAATCTTGCTTTGGAAATGCACTAAAAACTAGAGATTACCGAAACTCACGGTGATTACTAAAATAAGGATGACTCGACATGCCTAGAAAACCTTTGATAAGCTGATATGAAATCTTCAAATGCTGTCACACTACCGAATAAAATGATTAACTTTCGGAGAATAACATTTAAATTGGGTGTTTGGTTATGTTCAATAAATATTTAGTCGCCTAAGAGTTCCAGCAGTGTTGCTTGTTTTCATGAACATGTGATACTCTGAAGTATTTGTAGAAATATCTCTTTGCCAAAGGATATAAAAAAATTGCAAATAAACATTTCATAATTCATTGCTTCAAATCTTATCGTTTAATTGCATAAATGATATACAACATAAAAATGAAATCTCAGGATGGAAAAAATGGAAGTTGTTGAATCGGGTCCAAGACTTTTTCGATATGTTTGTACGTTATTCATAAAAACTTGCGAATGCATTGAGCAGTTAATTTAAGCTATTTCGGTAAATCTTAAAAAACAATTTAAAACGAAATCGGCCATGCAGGCTTTTACATGCTATTAACTCCCAATTAATTGAGTTCAAAATATCAGCGTCTCCTATTTCTATCGACAAAGAAGTACATTGTGAATTCTGAACAATGTTTTCCTTGTATATTCAAATTTTAAGCAACCTCTTAGCAACACTTCAAGGGTGTTTAGTTTGAAATTAGTTTTCTACAAATTCAAGTTGTATACCGCCCGCCATTTTAATTAGGGCTATCTTCATTACGTTGACGGAGAGGAATATTCATTATGCAGCATTTCAGAGTAGTTTTACTTGAAAGAAATGCACTGAAACAATTGCACTTGGCATAGCCTTTATAAAGCACAGAAATGTGCCACTACTTCTTAAATCGCAAAAATATGGAATTTTGAGCTTTCGACAACTGTTTCTGTGGATGTTTCCATTGATCTTTAACATGATGTTAGTCTTTAACATAATTTTAACATTTCGTTAAAGTCTTATTCAATTGTAACGCTGTCATATGCATTAAATTCATACAGTGACTTTGAAACGTAGCTTCCCATTAAAATTAAATCTGAGGAAGGCAGCCGAGACACAAATTTGAGTTTCCAAATAATTTACGTAAATACCATAAATACGTGAAGTGGTGACAGTTTGGGGACGTTTTTGGTTCAATATTTCTTAAGCACACCTTTAATCATTGTTACTTCGATAGTTATGCCAACTGTAAATGTTCTTTATCACAAATATAAATTAAGGGTGTTTCTAATCTTGGCAAGGCAGGGTAGGTAGTTCACGCAATGACTGAAATATTTTAGTATCTGTCAAAGCTGAAATACTGCTTCTTGCTATATACGATTGATTTGGAAAACAATGGTAGTAGTAAAATATTTTATCTTTGTTTAATATAGCTTTCAATTTTTCTTACAATGGTAATAACTTCTTTAAATACAGGCACGTACACTGGTTGGTCATTTTGTTGTCTTATGTTTCACCAGTAGAATTTTTCTCACAATTGCAATATGTGGGCACATAGACAGGTAATTTCACTATGAACTCTCTGGTTTTTATCAATAGGAGTTCATACTTTTGCAGTTTGAAATTTTAAATAATGATTTCGTAAGAAAATCTCGCTGAACGTGAGCTGCTGGTTGGATATTCAACGCAGCCACTCCATTTTATCATCCGTAAATTCTGAAATTACAAGAATTGTACACTATAGAATTATTTGTTTTAGAGGAAGAGTTTCTTTCCTGGATTTGAGTTAGAACAAAAAATATTTATACACATTGGAAAATTCAGGGAATTCATCCACTTATAAGCTTCTTTCTTTTAAGTTACGGCTAGAATGAATTTGAGGGAAAATTTACTTAGTTTGCCAATTGATCTCAGAGCCCGAATTTTCCACTTTCCTAAAATTTGATTAACAGCGAAGATAAATGAAATACTTTTGGTAGATCTTATCCAAAGTGAAATTTTTCTAGGTGCAGTTTTACCCGTTTCAATATTGCTTCAAATATTGCAGCTACAGTACCTGCTCTCTTCCATCGACATATGTAACTCCAGATACTCCTAAATAAATATTCACGCTAATTTATATAGGAGGAAAACTCAAAGAATGTATAAACTAAAAGGAAAATTCCACAGCATTCTTTCCTCTTTTTATTTACCACCATTTAGAGCGCGAAATTACAAAAAAATGTATATGCAGTCAACTCTGGATATAGTGAACTTCGGCTATAGGGAACCTAAATCATTGGTCCAGACCAGCAACATCGGAAATGTACATTAAAAATTTCGTTTATAGTGAACCCTCAACTTCGGTTATAGTGAACCTAAAAAATTAAACTTCAAAGAAAAGAATGTACTTGTAACATGAAATTGTAACTTATTTCAAAACAAACCTTGTAAAAACTTGAAAGAATATGTTGAGAACAATATTGTAGGCCTACTACTCCTTAAGTGCATTGAAGCACAAAGGTAGGATTAAAAACCTCAGCAACATCAGGCTGGTGTTCCTGCCAGCCAAACACCACGTCAATTCTCCAACCCATGGATCAAGGTGTGATTCTCAGCTTTAAAACCTATTACAGAAGGGAAGTAACGCTTCATTTAATCTAAGCCTTGGAATCAAAGCATTACGCATCAATAAATAAATGTTCTGAATACTGTACGTTTTGGAAACAAAGCGTGGAGGTGTGTGTCAACTGTCGCTATACAGAACTGTTTCCGGAGGTCTGGTTTGGTTGCTGGACGTGTGGCATGCGATGAAGAAGATGATGTGCCTCTCAAGGACCTGCTTCAGTATATCGGTTCAAACTCCACTGAAGCTGAAGATTTTACCGATGCTGACTGTGAAGTAATAACGGATGAAGCTATTGTCGAGGCTGTTAAGGGCGGTTCCACCACGGAATAAAACGAGGCTGAAGAGGACGATACCGAAGAACGTGTCCCAAATGTGAAGAGGCATTGGAGGGTGTTAGGACTGTGCTAAAGTTCCTAGAATGCATGGAAAATGTAGAATCTAGTGTAGCAAGAGCACATATTCTAGAAAAGGACGTGCAGAAAATATTTATTAAAACTGTTTGCAGCATGAACTGGCACATAAGACTATTTTCATGTTAATTAAGGTGTAATGTAAAATTAGTTTTGTTTACTTAATTTAATGAATATAGAGTACGTACATAAAAATATTATTTTAGATACATATGTATATATTTTATTTTCTTGCTCACCATTCCACTCAATTCAGGTTAAGGGAAGACACTTAGGTTTTAATGAACCTCGGACATAGTGAACGAAATATGAGAGTCCTCAATGGTTCACTATAAGCGGAGTTGACTGTATTTCGTTTCCTAAGGAATTCATATTACAAATAAATTGAGCAGTTTAATGTGGTTTACACATTCTTCTGTTTTTAGAAATTTTGAGGTGCTTGTCTTCATATTCATAAACTTAACTTTTGTTTCAGGATCTTGCGGTAGACGCTTCGAAGCTACCTCTACCGGAGCCAGGAGACGTAGAGCGAGCAGGAAATGTGAGTTTTGAAGACACCAGCAAAGAACTACAAAAACTTCATTCTCAGATTAAGAGTGAGTTACTTCCTGAAGACTTATTTTCTCATGTATGATCTCGATCATGAAAATGACAAATGACTGAAGGGATTCACTAATCAGAAATTAAAAGGAATAAGGGATCAAAGGGTTAATCTTTTCACAAGCTGGGTTTCGAAAATTCTCTCTCCATTATCCAGTTTTATTGAGTGTCTTCAACGGGTTCATGAGATGGGATAGCAGTTATACGTGGGCCCACTTTAATGGGGAAAAAAGTTAAATTTAAACTGGAAGTTAGTTTTTGTTACCTCTCTTATTTGTTAAATTTAGCGTACGAAAGTGAGTACCTAACCGCATTTCTACAATCGATGAAACATCCTGAAATTGAAATAGCTATTTACTCCCACTAGCAGCCGAAAAGTGTGTTACGAAAATTAGCAAATTGTTCTCGGAAACTTTCTCATAGCTTAAATCAATGAAGGAAGAAATGTTCCTCATAGTACATGGAAAATCGACAGAATGTTCAAAACAAACAATATAAATTCCGAATATGCCTGTACCACATTACTGGTCATCCATGTAACTCTCTCAGAAAACATGAAAATTTAATCGCCCTGGAGCGGGAATATCGAACCCGCATCTCCCGATTTCCGTTCGAGTATGCTAACCCTTACACCACCTAGGACATGAAATTTACAAAGTTTTCTGAGAGAGTTACAAGGATAATCAGTAATGGGGTACAAGCATATTCAGAATTTATATTGTTTACTTTGAATATTCTATTTCTCATAGCAAATGTCAGAGTCAGAAAGGATTTTGAAATTGAAGAATTTGAAAAAAATTAGAATATAACGAGATATAACTTTACGCCCCCTAGTGGAACAGCTGTGAGTTATTTAAAGATCAAAATGGTGCAAAATACTCTTCAGAATAATGAGTATTGTACCAAAAAGGGATTTTCTAAGGGATTTTTGGAATTGAATTAAGTCACATAGAGATAGATATACGCTGACGTCTCCTGGCGGCGGAATTTTTAATAATGGAAAAATAGAAAATATGCTAAAATTATTTTTCATAGCAAAAGCTATGTTAAGGGAAACGAATTTTTCAATTATGTCTTCTCGATACAGTGATTGTGAGAAAAAGTTTTGACGTTTACGGCACCTAGCCGGAAAGCTGTGCATTATTTAAAGAAGGTAATGTTTCCCATATTTACTGTAGCAGAAAAAATTCTTCAATAAGGTTCTGAAAAGCGGAGGTACCCCATTGAAACCGTTGTCATTAAACAAAAATCAACCAATGAACCGAAGCGGACATACATTTGCAAACAGAAATGCGCACTAACACCACCTAGCGCCAGAATTTTTAAGCACAAATAACTCAGAGTACATGCAAAATATTCCACAATGTGAATGGTATCCAGCGGTAAAAGAATTTTCTAAATCGGACTTTTAGAAGCAGAGATATCGAGAAAAACAAATTTAACTTTTGCGCCTCTTAGAGGGGAGATCGCGCATTATTTCGGCCAGAGAATACTCATAAAATGTTTCCGTAGTTAGTGGTATCTGGACGAAAACAGATTTTTTCAATCGTGCTTTTTAGACGCGTAGATATTGCTGCAAATATGCTGTAAACGGGAAAGTAACTTATGCGCTCTACTTGTAGAGGCAAATTTGTTAAGAAAAATTTGAAATTATATGCAAATATGTTCTCATGAGATACGCTATCCGACGAAGATTTTTGAAATCTGACTGCTTGGAGCAGAGATATCGGGAAAAACACGATATAAATGTACACATATGGCAAAAAAACTGTGCATTATTTTATACAGAAAATATGCGAAAAAAACTGTGTGTGAGGTGAGGGGGGGGGGTTACATGACCCCTCAGGAACTCTTCCAATCGAATTTTCGAATGCACAGATGTTGCTGCAAATGCATCGAAAACATACGCACTTACCGCCTAGTGAAGAAACAGTTCTTCATCCAAATGTGAACCTATATGGTGAATGTTTCCAACCAAAAACTCTAACGCAAAAAAGATGTTTGAAATCGGTATCTTAGAAGAAGAGATACTATAAATCGCAATTTACCTTTACGCCTTTACAGAAAAACTGGGCATTATTTGAAAAAGAAATGCAACCCAAAATAATTTTCGTAATAAATGGTTTCGAAGGAAATAATTTTTTAATCATATATTTAGAAGCAAAGATATGGAATAAAATATATTTAATTTCCGCATCTGCATTTACGCCCTCTAGCGGCAGAGTTAGGCATCAGAAAAAGACCTAAAGGCAAGGATAATCATTCTCACATTTCGTACTTCCCAAAGCAAAACGAATTTTTCAAATCAGACTAATAGTTGCAGTGATATGGTGTCCACGCAGGCGGACCGACAAAGTGATACTGTAAGCACGAACTTTTTAAAAAAAGATGTGGTAAAAATGTTTACTTAAGTCTTACATCTGCTGCCAAACACACTGCAAATGATTACTTGTTCAATAATACTGATGTCACTGCAGATGATTACTTGTTCAATAATACCGACTTTCTCTGGATGCTGATTTTTTTCTTTTTTTAAAGGGCGGGGGGGGGATGAAGAGTATTATAAAATACATGCTTGTGAGTCTGAAATCTTTTAAAGGCGTAAATACACTCTGTATTCGTCGAGCTTTCGCTCTCCACTGACAGGCTTGGCTTCTTCTGGGTTTGATTCTCAGAGTTTAGAACGGTCACAAGCAAAACTGAAACAATTAAATTTTAGCTGAAGCAGTTCAGTTCGAATTGTTTCAGCGTTGTCTGTGACAAGAGCTTAGAACTGTGACAAAGTTAAAACGTTCATAGACAAAGCTGAAAATTCAAACAATTCAATTTTAGCTGAAACAATTCGAACAATTCAGTTTTATCGGAAGCAGTTCAATTTGAATTGTTTCAGCATTGTCCGTGACTGTTCTAAGCTCTGAGAATTTAGCCCAGACGAAGCCTCCCAGCGGAGTGCGAACGCTCGGCAAATATTGAGTGTTTGTATTCACGCCATTAAAGGAGATTTAAGTCATATGTGTCGTGTTATAATAAATGAACACCGTTGTATCTCATCATTGCAAAATTTCTTCTAATAGAATTTGTTAAATGTTACAAAGTTAATGCAAAGGACGGCGCAATCTAAATTACCTGAATATTAGGTGATCATGTGGTGTCAGGTATAATATGTTGAAAATATCTCGTTAAAATGTCTTTGTATCACTGCTGTATCTCAAAAAAATGTGTTCTAGCTATGCAAAAAGTATATCTGAACCACTTTTTTCAGACTGCGAGAGGAAAGTTGAGAAAATTTTGGGATCTTCAGACGTAGAGCATCAGCAACCGTTAAAGAATCATATGGATACCTTCTTAACTAAAGGTAATTATAATATCCGTATACTGTTTTCATATGAAATCATTCGTGCTAGTATCAAAGTATTAAAATTTAACTGATCTGGATGCATATCCGTTATCTTTGCCTGACCTGAGTCCAGACATCTCCACGAGACCACATTGTGCATTGCAGAGATTAAAGTACCGTCACTTAATTACTTGACTCGTGCCCTCGAATACTAAGCCCATAACTGGGGGAAAATTTTCTTTGCCTTTTTTACGCTTTCCACCCGTAGGTTGAAGAAGCGTTTATGCTCCAGCTTTGTCCGTCCACATGATAACTGGCGTAAAAATGGTTCGATTTCGATTAATATTTAGTATGTGGTAGGGGACCACCTGGGGACGAACCCTGTTGAAAATGGGACAAATGGTGTCAAAGGTCAGGACATAAGATCGGGATGCATTCCATTGCCTTTATGCGTCATAACGTGCGTAAAAATGGTTCGATTTCGATGAAATTTCAGTATGTGGTAGAGGACCACCAGGGGACAAACCCTATTGGAAATGGGGTCAAAGGTCAGGACATAGGATAGCGATGCATTCCATCGCCCTTATCCCATATTATTAAGGTGGACGTCAAGTAATTTTGCTTCCTATACTTCCAATGGAAAACTTTTGTACACATTTCCTTCAGAAGTAATGTGTTCCCAAGGATGAAAATTTGAACATCGATTAAAATAACTTCATATTATAACTTGGAATACTTAATATTTTCTAAAACATAACCATAATTATATTAAAAATAAATAACTTTTCCTTTGGTGGTAGTGAAACACGAAAAAGGATGGCGCGACCTGTACTTTTAAGACTCCAGTAGACAAACAAATGTTGGATTGCATAATTAGGGTTATGTTTTAGAAAATACTGTATTAGGTATTCCAAGTTATAAAATGAAGCTACTTTAATCGATGTTCAAATTTTCATTCATGTGAACGCATTAATTGTCCAGAAAAAAGATTGCGCGACCTGTATTTTCATGACGTCAGTAGACAGACAAATGTTGGATTGCATAATTATGGTTATGTTTTAGAAAATATTAAGTACTGCAAGTTATAAAATGAAGATGTTTTAATCGATGTTCAAATTTCATCCTTGGGAACGCATTAATTGGGAAGAAAATGTGTACAGAATTTTTTCCATTCGAAGTACAAGCAGCAAAATTACTCTACGTTCACCTTAAAGGAGCAATTCTTGTATGTATGTAAATTTTATTTTGAAAACGGCTCTAAGGATTTTGACGAAAGTCGTTAACCTACCGTTTTCTGGTACTAGAAATTGATTTAAGCTTGATCTCGACTTTAGGAAAATTCGTTTAGTATGTTAAATGACCAACCCGATTTACCACGTTTTTAGTGTAGTGTCATGGCGTCGTTCCTTTAGATGTTGGCGCGCGGTCACGCCATCTGTCTCATTACGTCACGCGTTGTGTGTGGATCCTATTAAAATTCTATGACGTCACACTCTTGCGAACAGATGGTCGCGATTCGCATCTGCCTCATTACGTCACGCGTTGTGTGCGTATGAGCGTTCGCACGATAACTCGCGTAAAAATCGTTCGATTTCGATGAAATTTTAGTATGCGGTAGGGGAACACCTGGGAAGGAACCCTATTGAAAGTGAATTAAATGGAGTCGAAGGTCACGACATAAGAGCGGGATCCCTTCCACTGCTCTTATGCGTCATAACTAACGTAAACAAGGTTCGATTTCGATGAAATTTTAGTATGTGGTAGACCACCTGGGGACAAACCCTATTGAAAATTGGCGAAATGGGGGTCAAAGGTCAGGACATAGGAGCGGAATCACTTCCATCGCCATTATGCGTCATAACTTACGTAAAAATGTTTCGATTTGGATGAAATGTTAGTATGTTGTAGGGACCTTCCTGGGGACGAATCCTATTGAAAATGGGCGAAATGGGGTCAAAGTTTCGGACACAGAAGCGGGATCTATTCCATAGCGCTTATGCATCATAACTTAGGTAAAATTGCTTCGATTGCGACAAAACGTTATGTTATTTCGGAGGTATACCGAACCAGTTCTGTTGAATATCATCGAAATGGGATCAAAGGTCAGGGCACAGGAGTGAGATTTATTCCACAGCCATTTTCCTCATAACTTGAGTAATGATTTCTAGTATGTTGGAAAGCGTATCATAATCAATGCATTGCATGATTTTACTAACTTGTTTGTTCTGTTAGTTTGCAGCAACTCAGTGTAATTTCAAAGGAAAAAATGCTTAGGAATAAAATTACAAATGTTACTAGGAGTTGTAGTCGAATACAAGTTGTAGAAAAACTCGTCTGAGCAAGATTTAATGTGGTGCAACTGTTCTTACCTTTTTATATTTCAACTGATTAACCTTCAACCATCTCCGGTTATTAAAGAAGCTATCGTAGTATATAGTACGCCAAAAATTAGACACATGTTTAAATTTCCTCCGACCTGACAAGATTTAAATTGATTGAGTTGCGTTCCATATTTTTTTTTTTAGCTTCACTAAACATGAAACATCCCTTGCTGTTGTACTGAGCCGAAATCTTGCGAAGATAGAAATTAAAAGCTGAGCCAAAGTCGCATAGTGGTAAAGGAAAGTTCTGAGCGTAGTCTCATGAACGGCTGCCCCAAGCACCGTGACCTAATGGTTTGTTCTTGCGCCTACGGGTCGAAAGATCTCAGGTTCGAATGCCAATGGCACTTGACCCCCGCGGTAGTCCCGGACAGTGTAAAGTCTCCTTTTTATAGAGAAGTCTATCTTCTCTTCCCTTGGGTCCGTGTCTTGTACAGTAGCACATTGTGTGGGATAAGTTTTGCTTGGTAGGGAATTTATCAACTATAACTACTAAGCCTTAGTTTGAATCTTGTATAGGACATGGATATTTTGGACGTTCTACTTGGTAACTACGACTCTTACATAGGGGAAGAACTTCCCTACCTAACCTTAAATGGTGGTGAGTGTACTAGGACAAAAAGTATCTGAGGATCGCCTGAGTTTCCTTCGTCCGAGCAAGAGCCAATGCTGTTCAGCTTGGTTCCTTACATTTTCCTTTTACAGAACTTGTATGTAGAGAGAAATTTGAAACTTCGCCAAGCATAGTCTGGGTAGCAGAAATTTGAAAGAACTTCAAGTAGCCGTGTCATCGAAATATCTGTAGATAAGATGGTATTAAAAGATTTGGGTCCTGCTGCTTTCCGTACCGAATTTCCTTCGTTGTTTCTGCTTCGAATATTTTCATTTGGAAAACTGTTTTATAATCTTCCATTAGGAGGACATTTTTTGTCCACGTCCTTATAGTAATAATCTGCAACAGGCCTGTTCAAAGCTCGATTATCGTAGATACCTACAATCAGTGAAAATAAGGAGCAAAAACTAATTAAAATGCTTGTAGTAATTTATTTTGGAATATAAGATTTTGGTCTGATGTAAAAAATAAAAGTACCCTTTTTCACTGGTCAAACAAAGGTAAATTACTTACACGTACGTTTTCGTAAATAGCATTCAGGTCGGAACTAAATTACAGTTCCAGTTATCTTGTTTATGATAGTTCAGAGCTAAAGAACAAAGCAAAATATAGCTGTCGCAAAAACAATGTTTCCACAGTAAAAACTGAGAAACCATGTGCAGAGTGCACCTAAATATGTAGGAATCGGTGTGCGTGTGCGGTGTGGTTGCAAGAGAACGAAAATCTACCGGAGGGAGAAATCTGGGACATTTTGTTTTATGGAGTAGTCACTGTTTCCCCTTTGTACTCTTATCCGTAGTACCATCCAGTGGTAGTGCCATATTGAAGTTAAGTTTTTGTCTTAGATGCGTTTGTGGTGTAGACATCTAATTTAACCTGTCTTTTGAGTTTCTGTATTCTTATGTAAAATTAGTTTCTCCTCGTTAAACGTTTGCTGATTTAACAATACATTATTTTCCCCGAAGAGCTTTTTGAGTTTGGCATCACTGAAAGTGGGTCAGAGGTCAATAAAACGTCAACGCTGATTGCAGCAGGTGTGCATTTTGTGATAATGATTTAGTAGTGCATTTGCGAAGACGACTTGTTAGAAGTGCATTTGTGAGAATGACTAGTAAGAGGCAAATTGTAAGAGCCACTCGTTAAAAGGAAGTATATTTTGATAACACTTGATACCTCGATTTGTTAGAAATGCAGTTTGATATAGCGTCTTGTTGGAAACGCATGTATCGTGAATGTTATATGAAGTGAAGCCAACTAGTTCGTATTCTGCTTGCCTGTGCTGAAATACCATTGACGAGAATAAAAGTGCATTCGTGTGAATTGCTTCATCTCAGTCATAACTTTGACGGTTAGTGATTTCTGTAGTTACTAGGGCTTGATATTTATGTTCACAAGTTCAGAGACAAAGTTCATAGCTTGCAATGTAAACTTTAAAGTTAAACTTAACAGATACTGCAACAGCTTTACCAAAACCCCCTGGAGAGAGAGCCCCAGTGCGCGAACTACGAAGGGGTGTGACGTCACGGTCAAAGGGCCATCGCAATCCCTCTCTCCAGAGAGGTCAAAGGGCAAACGTAAAGGGATTGCCGATATTAGCTTCGCGTTCATGCGGCATTGATCAGTGTTGAGCTTTCGGTAGTCGTGCACGTGATTAAGCATTTTAATACAACATGTCTGGAAAATATTGAGTGCCTTTACATAGATCTAATTACAAAGCACATCCAAAAGCCACTGTTTTCAGTTTTCCTGAAAGTGAAAGCTTTCAAAGAAGGCGGATTTCTTCTGTAACAATGAAGAATTTTGAACCCACTGTGAATTCAAAGGTTAGTTAAGCCTAATTGTTCTCATGACAGCATTTTATGCTTTCGTTGTAAATACAACTATAATTTAACGAATTGTTAGTCGGTTTTTTTATTGACGGGAGTTATTATATTATCAGCTCATTTATTGTCGTTTAAATAATGGTATTACCATTCAACATTTCATTTCCATAAAGTAAGTCATTTTTCTTTACAAACTTCGTAGATAGTAGTGTTCAAATTGAAAAAAATTGTACATATATTATCAGCGCATCAACTACTAGGGTTAACCAGGCAAAGAAACTGGCAATAAATAATTACGTTATTTATTAATCAACATTTCATTTCTGTAAAACAAATGTCATTTTTCTTCATAAAATTACTGTGTATCAGGGTCCTAATTAAAACAAGAATCCGCACGAAATGTACAGAACTACTTGATGCGCTGATAATCTGAAGGCTAGCCCAAAGAAAAGTTTATTGGAATGTCCAACAAATGTATCCGAAAGTTTGGAATTACTATATTCCATGTTCGTTTGACAAAGAACTTTTTCGTAAATGATTTTAATTTACATTTTTTTTTTTACTTTCTAGAAATAGTTGCAAGATTTGAGCACACATCTTACCGTATTTTCAGTAAATATACTCACTAAATCGGAAATTTTGCTTTCGCGTTCGTTACGTAATTACGTAAAAGTCTTTTCTGTTTTTCTTTCATTTTAATAAATCGAACGCGAAGGGAATTTCTAAAAGTTTTAAGTGAAATTATTATGTTCAGTGAAATGATTATGTTCATACAGTCCTACCAATTTGCCATTAACGCACTTAAAAAGATCGTAGTTGCAAAAATGCTTAACGTAAAATGCTGGGTTATTCACGTTATGCGTGAAAAAACTTATTTTTTTGCTCCTATAGCCAAATTGAAAACTAAAGGAAAATTTTCATGAAATGATTTCCCAGCATAAGAGCAAAACTTTGGAATTCCCCGATTTACGGATATCATTGCTGGAAACTGAGAAAAAAATGAAAGCTGAGGATGTAATCTTTTGATGTTATCTAAGGACAAACAATACAGAGAAAAAAACCGGTCCATTTATTGTTGTGGGCGCAAATTGTCTAGTATCGCACTCGAGAAATTATTTCTCTGCGTAAACACCGCGGTACTTCGTCGGCGTTTTCAGGAGTGGAGGGCTCGAGTTGGTCGGCCCACTAGCTTTGACATCACAGACCAGTTGGAGGCTTTCTTAATCTTCAGGGGGTTTTGGCTTTACCCTTTAACCTATAATTACAACTAATACAAACATTCAAACCTAATTAATATTTCACACGCATGCACTATTTCTTCTTTATCTGAACATCGAACTGAGAACTTAAAACTCTACTTGCTGAGATTTCAGCCTTTTCCTCTGTTCTAGTCTCAAATTAGGATGAACGACGTCTTGCTTTTAGTGGTGCTGATGCCCGTGTGCTCTAAAAGATAAGAAAACCGCATACGGAAGAACAAATGTTATTACAAATACAAGATTAAAATCTCATTCATAAGCAAATAAAACTCAGTGAAAAACCTGCCTACACCATAAAGAAGTTAAGCTTCTCTTGCACTGCAGTGGCAACTATTTCGAGCATTTAAGATAATCTGAAGACATTTTTATTCCAGTTTTCGTTACAAAAACCGATGTTCAAATAAGCAGCACCCAGTAATGACGCAATTTGAAGTTCGTAACTAAATCACCTAACAAAATGGACTATCTACACTGATGTTATAAACATTATTCGTTAACACGCCAAACGCCCATAATCTTCGGAATATGAAATAGTTACACTGCAAAATATTAATACTACAATGGAGAACATTAACAAAATGAATTACCAATGAATTACACTCTACTATACTGCGCAAATTAATTGGGACAAAGTAAAAAATCACTCTTTTTTTCCAAAACTATGCCTTTATATCATTCTATGCCTTAATAATCATTATCATCAACCATTCTCAATCCACTGCTGGACGAAGGTCTCCCTAAGTTTCCTCCACAACGGTCTGTCTTGTGCCAGTCTCCTCCATGTCACTCCCGCATACTTTCGAATTTCATCCACCCATCTTCCATGTGGTCTTCTTCTAGGTCTTTTCCTGTCCCTTGGAATCCAATCTAAAATTTCGGCTGTCCATCGATGGTCTGTTGTTCTGGCAGTATGTCCAGCCCATTGCCATTTCAGGGATTTAACTCTGATCATGATGTCTTCCACTCTTGTTATTTTTCAGATCCACGAGTTCCTCTTCCCTCTTCTGGTTACACCAAGCATGCACCTCTCCATGCTGCTTTGAGTTGTCTGCAGTCTTTGTATGTTTCTTTTAGTTAAGGTCCACGTCTCTGCACCATACGTAAGCACTGGAAGGATGCATTGATCAAACACTTTTCTTTTAAGACATAATGGCATATTGCTCTTGAAAATTATGCTGTTTCTTCCAAAAGCTCTCCAGGCAAGTTTTGTACGCCGATTAATTTCTTCACCAATGTGACCCTCACTTGATATTTGCTGTCCAAGATAAACGTACGTGTCTGTTATCTCCAGCTTTTCTCCATCAATCGATAAATCTTCATTTCTTGTAAAAGCATTGAACATCACTTTTGTCTTCTGAAAGTTCACTTTTAATCCCACTTCTTTACTCTTGTCAGCAAGTTCCTGGATCATACTCTGCAGCTCTGATGGGGTAGTTGCAAAAATGACTGTCATCAGCAAAACGAAGGTGGGTTAGATAATCTCCATTAATCTTTATCCCTTTGTTTTCCCAATTCAGTGATTGAAAGACATTTTCCAATGTGGCATTAAAGAGCTTGGGAGATATGGTGTCACCTTGTCTCACTCATTTTCCAATTTTTATGTGTGTTGTATTTTCAAACAACCGAATCTTTGCACTTGCATTTTCATAGATGTTATTAAAAATATTAATGTACGCATCTTCAATACCGCAGGATTTCAGGGCCATTGTAACTGCTGATGGTTTCACCGAATCAAAGGCTTTTTCATAATCGATAAAAGCTATGCACAATGGAAGTTCATATTCCCTCGCTCTTTCAATTAGTCTCTCAGTACGTGGACATGATCTATTGTGCTGTAGCCACTCCTGAATCCAGCTTGTTCTCTCGGTTGAGCCATGTCCAGTGTCACCTTTAAGCGGTGTGAAAGAACTTTAGTGAAGATTTTATAAACCGCTGATAGGTCTGTAGTTCCTGAGATCCTCAATGTCACCTTTTTATGTAGCAAGATCATTGTAGCGTTGTTCCAATCCTCAGGAATCTTCCCTTCATTAGGGCATCGAGTGAAAATTTGGGCGAGTACTGTTTCGATTTCTCCACTTGCTTCTTGTATAATGTCTACAGTAATTCAATCTTCTCCTGGAGCTTTTCCCCGCATCATGTTCTTGATTGCATGTGTAACTTCTGCTGGGAGGACTGGAAGAACTCTGGTACTGGTACCTTTCATGATGTCTGGAGTACATGTATCATCCCTTTCATATAATTTGGAGTAGAAGTGTTTTACTCTTGTCAAAATTTCGCCTCTATTTCTTGTTACAGAACCATCTTCTTTTCTCAGTGCCATAATCTGTTTTCTTCCCTTACTGAGATGTCCTTTTGCTATCTTTAGGCTTTGGTTGATTTCATTTGCTTTCCTAACTAAGTTCACAGTTGAATTTCCTTACGTCTTCAGTGATACTTTTTCGTACTGTCTTGCATAGCTCTATATATTCCACTTTGGAAGTCACATCTTCTTTAGTTGTCTTCATCTCTCTTCTTTTTTGCATCAACATTTTGGTTTTTCCTGATAATTTGTTAACATGCAACTTGTTCTTAGACCCAGCTAATTTTGTTGCTGTTTCCATAAGAGCTTTGGTTATTTTTCTGTTAACTTCAGAAATATCCACTTCTTCCGATGTTAGGCCTTCTAAAGCAGAGAATCTGTTCTTCAGTTCCAACTTGAAAGTATTATGGTGTTTTTTAAGGTTGGTTATGTCAGTACATTTTGTTTGTCTTATGAGCTTGCTATGTTCGAGTTTAGTGTTGAGGTGAATCTTACATCTCGCCAATCTATGGTCACTACCTGTGTTGAACTTGTTTAGCACACTGCAGTCTTCTATGACGAATTTTTTGTTACACATAATAAAATCAATTTCACTTGTCGTCCCATTTGGATGTCTCCATATCCATTTCCTGTGTGGCTTTTTCTTGAAAAAGGAGTTCAAGATGTAAAACCCTTCTGCCTCTGCAAACTCTACGAGAGTATTTCCACGCTGGTTTCTGTTGCCGTGGCCGAATTTACCTACTGAAGTTTCATTCTGTTGCCGTTGCCATATTTTTGCGTTGTAATCTCCCATAATTATCTTTAAGTGCTGCTTACCTTTATTATTTAGATGACGAATTTCCTCATAAAATTCTTCAATTTCTTCTTCAGGATGACTTGTGGTGGGTGCATAAGTTTGAATAATCTGGGCCTGGTATCTTCTCGAGAGTTGGATTAAGAGTCGTGCAGCTCTGTCAGAGGAACTTTCAACTTCTACAACTTTATCCTTCAGTTTCTTGTTTATTATAAATCCAACACCACTAGTTCTGCCAGTATCAGTCCCACGATAGTAGAAGAGATGTCCACTTTTCAGTTCAATGAGATCTTCTCCTTTTCTCCTTACCTCACTTAGCCCGACGATGTCCCACTTGATCCTTTGTAGTTCCTCTTCCAATTCAAGAAGCCTTGAATCAGAAGATAGGGAGCGTCCATTATACGTAGCCAAGGTCAGCCTCAGATGGCATCCTAGTCCGGTCCTCCGGGGATTCTTAGCACCCTCTGCCTTCATGTCGCACTGGCCGCTGCCTTGGCCAGGTACATTCCAGCTGCCGGAGACTGAGGGCCAAGATTTAAGTTGTGGAATCATTTTGGAGGGGTTTGGAGATAACTCACCACGCTGGCCAAGCGGGTTGGTGAGTGTTTGATAGAATTTCCTCTAATCCCGATGGTATAGTTATACCGCTATTGGCGGTCGTCAGAGCCCCTTTAGTGGGAACAGGATGTACCACGAGAAGGCGGGGTTGACATTTGTCAAGGAGAGGCTGGGATGTTACGCATCACCTGTCCTTACATCCCCTATGCCTTGATATACACTGATAAATACCTGTATTAGTATGAAGTATGTCCTCCTTTAGCAGAAATGACCTATTGAATTCGTTTTGGCATTTACTCCACTAATTGAGTGCACATATTTTTGACTTCATAATCGTGGAACCACACTTTTATAGCATTCGTTATCATGCGTTCTTTGGTTGTACAATCCATTTTACCTAAACGTCTCTTCAAAATATTCTGCAAGTTTTCCATGGGGTTTATGTCTGGTGAATTTCCAGGCCAATCAAGCAAATGAATTTGATTTTCCAGCATGAAATTCTTGACCAATTTCGAATTGTGGCATGGGGCCAAGTCATGTTGAAATGTCCCGTCAAAAGTATGCAAGAATGGAACAATCTTACGTTGTAATATTTCTACATACTTGGCTGAATTCATCATACCTTGAACAGGAATTAAGCTTCCAGTGCCATTTGATATGAAAAAACCCCAAAACAACTGTTTCAGAGGGTGTTTTACAGTTTGTTTGACATGCTCAAGTCTTAAGGGTTCACAGTTGCTTCGTCTAACGACATTTTCTTGGTAACCTTGCACAAATAAATGAGTTTCATCACTGGAAATTACCCTTTTCCAGTCATCAGCAGTCCATGATTTTTTTTTTTTTTTGCCCATGCTAAACGTTTTATCTTTATTTTCGCATTCAAATATTGTTTTTACGTTTTACTTCTTGCCTTCCGGCCAACTTCCAGAAGCCTACGGCGTACAGTTGAATCACTTACATCACAACTACTAGCCAATAAATCTCTTTGAAGGTAGGCGCTTATTATTATTTTTTTTATTCATTTTACTATTTCTGATTAGATATTTATTGGTTCGTGGAGTTGTTTTTCGTTTTCTTCCACATTTACCTTTCTTTTTTGGAGACGATGATCCAGATGCCATGTATCGCGTAAGCAGTCTTGATACACTTGATTTGCCTACACCAACTTCAGTAGCGTAGCGATATCTCTCACTGTCACAGAAGTGTGATCCTTCAAAGCAATTATTTTTGCATGCTTCCTTGGGGAAATATCCATTTTTCAATACACGAAAGCAACACGTGCTCACAGAGAGCAAAAACTAACATCCACCTGTCAACACGAAAGCTCACAACTGAAGCTGAAGTGCCTATTTCCTGTTTAAAACCGGTCAAACCACATTCTTACTATCAAGTTCTAACAGTCACACCACCTCACAGCTGATAAAACCGGTTTACGTGGGTTTCCGACATCAACTGGTGATCATATTACAATTCTGAGAATAAAATAGCTTGTCCCAATTAATTTGCACGGTATAGTAAATAACTCTTATATTAGGTGTGCAACTTCACGACACGTAGACAGCAAATTATAGCAAATCGAATACGTACCTAATCAGGGAAATAATCCCCGTCATGTTGGATACATTTGAGCCATCGGTCAGGGAGCTGCCGAATGCCACTGCGGAAAAAAGAGGGCTGTTTCGAGTTGATAAAGTTACCAATACTTGTGTGAACCTCCTCGACAGAAGTTAAGTGCGTATCACTCAGGTGATGTTGCAGGGAGAGAAAGAGGCGATAATCCGACGGGGCGAAGTCTGGAGAATACATCGGGTGGGACAAAATCTCCCATCCAGGTCGGCGATCGTGTTTAAAGTCGTTTTCGCAGTGTGAGGACGCGCGTTATCCTGAAACAACAGCACCGACATTCTGCCCTTGCCGGTGCATGGCCTTTTCGCCTCCATTGCGTCACTCACACGAATGAATAACGCTCAGCATTGACCGTTCTACCAGGTTTGATCAACTCATAGTGTAAGACACCGCGCTGATCTCACCATATGCACAGCAACAACTTCCTGGCATGGATATTCGGTTTGGCGGTACTGCTGGTAGGCTGACCTGGATAAACATACGATTTGCGCCACTTAGGATTATCGTAGAGGATCCACTTCTCATCACAGGTCAAAATCTTGTGAAGGAAATCTTTCTTCTTGAATATGGAGAGCAAGGACACAGCAGCATCGTAGCGCCTAGACTTGTTTGCAGCTGTGAGTTGCTAAGGTACCCAACGTCCCTCTTTGTGAATCCGTCCAAGCTTGTGAAGGCGCTTTGCAATGGCTTGCCGTGTTACTCCGAGTTTCTGGGCGAGCTCTGACTGGGTGCGACAGAGATCCGCGTCCAACAGTTGTTCCAGTTCCTCATCGTCAACTTTATGTGGCTATCACGGAGATCTAAACTTCCCTGCTTAAACCGCTGGAACCACTTCTTACACGTACTCTAGGACACAGCAGCCTCACCCTAAGCAGCACAGATCATTTGCTGGGCTTCCTCGGCACTTTTTTCAGCTGAAACGCGAACAGGAGGCAGTGTCTTAAATGTTGCTTCTCGAACGACTTTGCTTTCACCGTCAACTTTTGTCCCTTCTCTCACTATAGCTGTGAGCGGTTACGGTTGCCTGGAAAGCTATTGGATGGCGCTGCAACCAGCCATTATCGCACACAGCTATTTGCATTTACCGACTTTCTATGATCGTTTGCGGTTAAGGGCCGAGAATTAAGTTGCACACCTAATATAACAGTAAATATAGTGCACTGTATTTTTGTTTCAAACCTGAACACATATACTGCCGGACAATTGCTAAGGACGGATGACAATAGCAACGATAGCAACCATAAAATGGAAGGCAGGAAAATGTGAAAATTAGCATAAGTGCGGGATGCAGTAAGACGTGTTGTGGGTATGCAAATTTTGGATTGCCGAACTTGTTCGTGACGTCATAGCGCTGATAAGAGATATAAAGGATTTGACGCGTATTGACCGTTGTTGTTCAAACGCAAAGTTGAAAGGGAAAGAATCAATTGACGAACTTGCAATTTTCAGTATGTCTTCCCGACATCACCTAGATAATTTTACGCGTGGCCGTATTATTGGCAAGATTGAAGAAGGGCGAAAAATAACAGATGTTGCCAGGGAGTTCGACGTCAGCCACAGTGTTGTTTCAAGGCTTTGGAAATCATTTCAAACAAATGGAGAGTGTAGCAAACGTCACGGGGAGGTCGTGTTCGCAATACGACACCTGCAGAAGATCGGTACATAGTGCTATCAACAAAAAGACACCGGCGCAGCACAGCTAGTGAGGTAGCAAATCAGTTTATGGCTGCTACTGGCAAGCGGATCTCCCAAAAAACTGTCGCCAGACGTTTGCATGAAGGAGGACTATACGCCCGCCGTCCTGTTGTGTGCATCCCATTGTCCAGACATCACCGTACCGCCCGTTTCCAATGGTGTCATCAACATCGCAATTGGACTGATAACGACTGGTCTGCTGTCCTCTTCTCAGATGAGAGTAGATACAGTCTATCGTCTGATTGTCGACGACAACTGATCTGGCGTGATAGTGGTACTGCATATTGTCCAGCAAACATACAGAAAAGGGTCCGATATCCGACATGTAGTGTCATGGTATGGGCTGGCATCAGGATCAATGGCCGTACGTCCCTCGATGTGCTTCCAACTGGGACTATGACTGGCCAACGATACATTCGCATGTTCCGTGGTGCTGTCGGTGATAGATTCATTTTCATGGACGACAACGCAACATGTCATCGAACAGTCGCTGTCCAGGAGTGTCTTGAGAGCGAGAATATTCAACGCCTCGTATGGCCAGCACGTTCTCCAGATCTGAATCCCATTGAAAATGTGTGGGATGCTTTGGGCAGGAGTCTTGCTGGTCACCAATGCCCTCCAATAAACAAGGACACCCTCATCCGTGCACTGACAGAGGAATGGGATAAATTACACCAACAGCTGCTTTATAATGTTGTGCAAAGCATGACATGACGTGTGGAATCTTGCATCGCCCTCCCTGGTGGCCATATCCCGTATTGACATCTTACGCCGGAACGCCTGCGGACGGTAATTGCATTTTTTTCACGTTTACGCATTCTGCACAAAATGGCCTGTTTGTCCCTTGAACACGTTCCAAAGCCTTCTGGATTTCAGAGCACAATTAATTGTTTTTCTTGTAATGTCCTGGCATTCTGACATTATTTTATTTCCCTTGGCGTGCAACCACACTTACTGTTTTTGTGCGTTTTATAGCCGTTTATGATCCGTCCTTAGCAATTGTCCAGCAGTGTATAATGTGTAGGGGAAGTTACCATGTTTCTCTGCACAGGCACTCTGAAGGTCATTTTTTCTATGTCCTTGTAAGTAAATATATTATATCATTACAAATGGCTTTTAAACACATTTCTCATTCAAATCATTTTTATTGGTGCAGAAATTATACGATGCAGTTCTACACTTTCCCTCAGAAAACGACTGGCTAAGTCCTCTGGCTTCTGAGGAAAATCTTGGAAGTTATACACAATGCTTACACCAATAAAATTTCCCCATATGTTTAAAGTTGCAGTTAAGAATTTCTATCATTTATGTGATTCAAAAGCAAAACATTCTTTTTCTCTTTGCAAAAAAAATATTGAAAGCAAAAGAAACTACGTAGGAAAAAAATGACAATCTAAAATGACGTTAGACAGCATAAAATGATTTTTTATGATGACACACTACATATTTTCTGAACCAAATGGCCAGTAGTTGTTCTTTGTTCACTGAATTTAGTGGGAAAAAAATTATTGTTAGTACATTATTTTAAGCGATCAGATTCTAGTACTGCATTCCTTTTAGTTCTCTGTTCTCCCTTTAACATCATAGAAAACTTGAAAACTACAGTACGCTCTGCTCCGGGGAATCGATCCCACATCTCCCAATTTCCGTTTGGGTAACAGTAGCATGCTTTAACGGAAATCGGAAGATACGAGTTTAATTCCCGCTCCAGGGCGATGTAAGTTTTCTGAGTTGTTACTTGCGAACCGTGAACTATAAAACAATTCAGTACCGAAATTGATGAAAATAATGTTCTTGGGAATGTGCAAAGTAGGTAAATCAAAAAGTAAAGGCAATTTGAAAATTACGCGGTAACCACAAGGGATAGAAGTTGACGCAATACAACATGCTCGCAATGGCTTATGAATACTTTGAAAACGCAATCCGCAGCGCTCTGCTGTTAGTCTACTTGAAACCAAGGATAAATAAACAGAACACTCCGCTGCGTTATTGCATCCTTGTTGAATAACCCGCCGTAGTGAGGTTTCTTAAGCCAGAGGGTGTGAAACTTGTTGAAATTCGCCGAAGGATGTTGGCTCTGTACGGAAGTGAAAACATCATGACTCAACGAAAAGTTTATGAATGGGTACAAAGGTTTATAGCGAGAAGAACAAGTTTAACCGACGAAGCTCATCAGCAGCATCGCGCACACAAGCACAAATCTGCAGAGCGAATGTCTTGATCAGAGAAAACCAACGGATTACGTTGTCCGCTGTTGCTGTACATTTGGATGTAAACTGTGGATCGCCGCCCCGGTGGCGCAGTGGTCTAAGGCGATGGCCTCTGATCATTCGTCCGTAAGGGGTCCGGGTTCGAATCCCGGTCAGGCATGGATGTTGTGTTTGTCTTACGGCACTGTCTCTCTCCCTTCCCTGGAACCAGTGACCCTAAATTAGGGACGGGCGACTGCTTATAGCCCATTGAGTTGCTCACGGTGGTCGTTAAACCTCCAATCAAAAAAAAAAAAAAAAAAAAAAAGTTTTAAAGTTTTGCACGATGGGCACCCAAACATTTTACTGGTCTGCACAAAACAGCGCGTGGAAGTTGCGACTCAACTCCTGAAACTTTATGAAGAAGATCCGGATGGGGTGTTTTGGAGCAGAATGTCACCGGCAGCGAGACTTGGGTTCATCGCTTTGAACCGGAAAGCAAGAGACAAAGCATGCAGTAGAAACACCAGCATTCCCCAGTAAAGAAGTTCAAACGACAGCCCTCCGCTAAGGAAATAATGGCCGCCCCGGTGGCGCAGTGGTCTAAGCGATGGCCTCTGATCATTCGTCCGTAAGGGGTCCGGGTTCGAATCCCGGTCAGGCATGGATGTTGTGTTTGTCTTACGGCACCGGCTCTCTCCCTTCCCTGGAACCAGTGACCCTAAATTAGGGACGGGCGACTGCTTATAGCCCATTGAGTTGCTCACGGTGGTCGTTAAACCTCCAATCAAAAAAAAAAAAAAAAAGGAAATAATGCTGACTTTCTTTTGGGCATTTTCATGAACACTGACAATCAGCAGTGACCATTGCAACGTACTGTGCTATGCTTAAAGAGAAACTGTAACCTTTTTGGCAAGAGAAGAGGAATGTTGTCAAGAACACTGTTGCTGCACCATAACGATGCGCGTCCCCATGGAGCAGCCGTAACGGTGAAAGGAATGCAACAACTGTGGTTTGAACGTTTTCCACATCTCCCTTAGAGCCCTGATGCGGCGCCATGCGATTATGACGTTTTCGGTTCACTTAAAGAGGCTCTACGTAGTCGCAGGTTCACCTCCGATGATGAAGCTAAGGAAGCGGTGCAGATCTGGATTTGGGAGCAACAGAAAAGCTTCTCCCAAAGAATGAAGAAGCTGGAGGAACGATACAAGAAGTGCATCGACCATGTGGAGAAGTGAGATAACTGTTACGTTCATTTGCTCAGAGTTGCCGGTATTAAAGGGTATGTTGCCTTTGCTTGTTGATTTTCCCTCATATTTCTTCCTTAATTTCTGTGATTAAAAACATTCTTTTTATTAATTAAAAATTATCTATACGTACTAAAATATTGAATTCATTTTTTTCGTATCTTATTTTCTAATTCGTCATTTTCAGATTTGCGAAAAAAATATTATGTGTTGTATCTTTGTAGCTTTGAAGGAACATAAAATTCAAGTTGAAAATTTGGATTTTTGCAAAGCGAGGTAGAGTATAATTTCCTTTTTTTCTGCTCGTGATGTTTAAAATTTCACCTTGATTTGAAGTATGTTTTTGGAGATTTAATACTTGCTTTTTCGTGTGCTAAAACATTCGAATGTTTTTCTATTGTGAGTACGAGAGAAATGTTCTGAGCTTTGTTTGGATTTGTTGCCATTCCACTCAGCTATCCATTGCTTGTCTGAAAAGTGACATTCCAGATTCAGAGCTGGACGTAGCAATGAGCACAATCTTCAGAACACACACAGAATCGGCTTATCAGAAGGCCTGATGCGGAGAGGAGTTTGAAAAGCTTTCAATACAACAGGCAAGCCGCATTTGCATTGAAAATTCCATGCATATATGATTTATTAATGAGTTCAGCCTCAGAATTTATATTAACTGTTGAAAATTCAGCTGTCGCTTCTGAACATCAAAACACCGACCCGTTTTTTTTTTGTTTTTTTTTTTGCGTTTTTTTTTTTAAGTTTGGTTGTTTTTGTTCTTGTTTTCTTCCCCGCGTTATCAGATATTACATCTAAAAGGACACTCGCAGTAAAAATAATTTTGTGTGCCCACCTGATTCATAACTGAGGGACAGCTGTCCACATATCTCATAGCAGAAATAAAGACTCTTTTGTAGCAAACTGGATAAGATAGCATGTTATTCTCTTCTTTTTACAGCAACAATGACCGTCGTGATAATAAACTGATGAAATGAGCTCTAGTACGTCCTACGATTGCCTCCCATAGACTGAATATACAGAGCGCGTACAAAATAAACCAAACAAATAATAGAACTTTCAAATATTTATACACTCTGTTCATTAAATTAAGGCTGTCTTTGAATGAGTGTTAGGCTTCATCTTCTGCGATAGATGGGGCAAAATATCACTCCTTGGGCGCGGCTTTTACGTCTTGAGGGATTGTCCCAGAAGTTGGCGTCAGCGAATGACTGAAGACCTTACCATATTCAGAATCGAAGCGGTCTCTCGTTGGCTCCACAATGAAAAGACAAAATACGGGGTGTTACATTTTAACCAATGACATTGTTTGGGGTGGAGCTTAGTAGGTAGGCGTAGTTTCTGTCTCAAATTCAAGTGTTTTCTGGTAATGTACACATTTTCTCTTCAAAAAATAAACGTACAGTAGAATTTAAGATCTATAGAAGACAAGATTCCAATCTCACTTCAGTGCCCACTCTTTGATTTTTATTTGGCCTAGATAATTAAAAAAATCAGACAGAAATGAGAGATTTCGTTTCTTCCACACAGAAACACTGTCAAGCTAACTTCTGTCGCCATCTAGCGCCAAATTGGAATACTTTCGAGTTAAATAAATTGAATTTTAAAAACAATTCTAACAATTTTTTCGTAAAAATAACTGCGACACGTATTAGCTATGGGTCGTTTTTATTTGTGCTCAAAATTTCAAACTCTATAAAGAGTAGTTTTCGAGAAAATGTGTACAAAAGAATTTGCATTACAGATATAGGACAGAATTTCTGTTACACTCATTCAAAGACCGCCTTAAGCGGAAGAATCTTCGAGTTACAGGTCAGTCATCTCTTGTAGAAAATGGAAGTCATATTAGGGTATCCTAAAGCTCTGCTTGCGTATATGGATACAATATCAACATTGCAGTGTGACTAGACATGTAAGTATGTATGAACATGTGTAAATATATGTATGTATAATTATGTGTATATCCACGCATATGTCAGTATGTGTAATATGCATACGTAAGTATGTGTAATATGCATACGTAAGTATGTGTATGTTTAATATGCATACGTTAGTATGTGTATGTTTAATATGCATATATTAATGTGAAGACAATTGCATTTGCGTTGCTTTCATCTGCATGCACTTTGAATCCACATCGAAGCGGCTTGACTACTGTACATTCAGAAGTCTGTGTGAAACTTAATTACGAAATACACCCCTAATACAGAGGAATTAAGCAAGGAAACGAAAGTATAAGAATATCCCTCAGATTCTTGTGTCCATAAAAAAAAGTTTGATTTTCGTTTATTTGAATTTTACATATTTTATAAAAATTTATATAAAGTGTGAATTTAAATGAAATATCCCCTAAATATTGAAAGTTTAAAAAGAAATCATAAATTTGGCTACTTTATTATGCTTGCATATCACGCTAATTATCTTTAAAACAAGATTTCTTTCAAAATATTTATTAATAAAATTTTCATTTTTTTAAATATTCGTTCTTTATTCATTTTTAAGCCGATTCGAAAAAAGTAACAATTTATAGAACAAATATGTAAAATTGTGGGTGCATAAGAATTCGCTGTGCGTTTTGCGAGTGGTTGGTACGTATGTTTCCTTCATTATTTGATTTATTCTGCATCTATCTATCTATTTACTTTGCTCTCGATCTAACTGCTATTTTCTTTCTTTTTCCTCGGATCTTAAAATTAGACATCGGCTTATTTGGAAAAAAAAAACAAAAAAAAAACGAAGTTAGCTGCCCGGATCACTTCACTCTGTTACTTTGACACAGCTCTTATAATAGTTCCCGACCCTTTTTCTAGACCAGGGATGGTGAACCTATGGCACGCGTGCCACTGAGTGGAACACGATTTGGGTGGCACACCAATATAAAAACATTAAATAAAAATTTTGTTTTTTTAGAGAGAATTTTTCAACAGCATGTCTGTAGTGTTTTCTTGCAAATAACTGAGCTTTGACAAGAAAATTAATCTAGCCAAGAAATGTCCTCCAAAGGGAGTTGTAATAATACTGATTTCTTTGTCCCGTTCAGCCAATGTTGCTTTGGCTCCACGGGGACTAATGGAACACCTTGGATTTTGTTTTAAAATGTTGCGACAGTTTTCCTGCTTTGAGACACTGGTTCGGACTCTGGCCACCCCCGTGGCCCAGAGACCAGCCCGCGACGTCGTGCTGGCAGCCGACCTAGCGTACCTTAGCTGGGTTCCCGCTCTGTCTGGCGGGATAGGTCTTTAATTAATTTAGGGTTGACTGGGAGATTATCTTGCCCTCGAACTGTTTTGATTTTTTAGGGGAATAATTTCCCTTTATTTACTATAACAAATTTCCCTTATTTTTTTATTTACTATAACATAATTTCCCTTTATTTACTATATACTGTCCCCATGCTTAGGACTCAAAACATTAAGAGATAGAAAAATAAGTGTATTTACAGGTATATTACAATGGTAGTTCATAACCCAACCTCACCTCATTTAATCGCCTTATGCATTAACTCCCCCCTAAAAAAGCAAACAGGAGGTGGCACACTCGGCACTTGAAAGCAGTAAAGCAAACTACACTGAAGAGCAATTGAATTAGAGATATCTGTCTAGTAACGTGTAGCACCACCTTTCGCCCGGATGACTGCGGCGATTCGTCTCGGCATGGACTCGACAAGACACCGGAAGCGTTGGAAAGCCATACGGATCCGCGACCCTGAACAAGCTCCCACAGTTCACGAAGATTTGATGTCAGAGCCTCTAATATCTCTCTCGATGGCATCCTAGATGTGCTCGATGGGATTGAGGTCAGGTGACCTAGCTGGCCAAGGAAGCGAGGTCATGTCGGTGGAGTTTTCATCCAGCCATTCGGATACAATTCGGGAGCGATGGCACGGTGCATTGTCTTGTTGCAAGATGAGGTCCCCAGTGGGATGTTGAAGACGCACAAACTGTGGCAAATGGTCGTCCAGGATATCCCGGTAACGTTGACTTGTGAGGGACGATGTCACACGCACCAGGAGTCCCATTTCAGTCCACGTAAACAGTCCCCAGACGAGAATGCCACCCCTACCAGCTTGAAGAGTACCCTGCTGGCAAAGAAGGATCCATCCGTTCATGTGGTTTGCGCCGTACTCGTATCCTGCCATCCGCATATACCAACGTGAATATCGACTCATCAGTCCAGGCAACATTTTTCCACATGTCTACAGTCTAGTGGCGATGTCCCCGCGCCCAGGCTAATCTTTGCACCCTGTGATGTGCGTTCAGCAGAGGTACCCTCGTGGGACGATGGCTCCTGTACTCCATAACGAGGAGATGGTTCTAGATGGTGTGGCTGCTTACACGTTTTTGTGCACCAGCGTTAAATTGCAGAGTGCTTTTTTACACTATGGCCCGTCTATCCGCTGTTACAATGCGAGCTAGCCGACGATGACCCCGCTCATCCACACGCTGTTGTCCACGGCAGTTGGCTGTTGCAGGGATGGTTTTGCCGGATTCGATGTACTCACGGAGCACCCGTGACACAGTGGCTCGTGAAAATCCCAGTGCTGCTTGCACGACTTCCGAGATGGAGTGACTCATTCGTCGGGCCCCGACAATTTGCCCACGATCAAATGCACTTAGTCTTACCCATACTACGTCCGACTCTTACAGATTGCCGTCGCATAACTCCTTATATCGTCGGATCGATGCATACGTCATGTCGTTTCCGTTTACAGGGCCTCCCACGGCGCCACATTTGCATAACGCCAGCTGTCTCTAATTCAATTGCTCTTCAGTGTATAATGTGACACACTAGTCGGAAAAAGTTCACCATCTCTGGTCGAGACAGTAAATTAATTCTCCCTTGGCCGTCCCGGTGGAGCAATGATCTAAGCACTGGCTTCTGACCATTCGTCCTAGATGTGTCCGGTTTCGAATCCAGGTTAGGCATGGATGTTGTTTGTCTTACGGCATTGGATCTCTCATTCCTGGAACCAGTGCTCCTAAATTAAGGACGGGAGACTGCTTATAGCCGATCGAGTCGCTCACGGTGGTAGTTAGACTTAAATAATATAAAAAAAGATCCTTGACACATATATAAAATTAAATTGGACTGCATGGTATATTGTGTAAATTTCAGTCACCAGTTCATCGCTTCTCTCGTTTGCCATAAGCAGTCATGGTACTCAGAGAAATCTCCATGCTACCTCATTCTGAAAGTGCCATATGTACAGCGTTCATTTATAAGCAATAAACAAATCAGATTTTTCAATAGTTTTTACTACAAAGAAATTTCTTTCCTATGGTATGGTATTGTTAATTGGGAAGATTAAATGTTTCCTAATCTGAGTTGAACTTACGATTAGCTTGATCTGGACTGGCCTACAACTTACGATGTATTATATAACTGAAAGCAATAAACGGTATCAAATCTCATATAATGTAACACAGAAAATACCAATAACATCATTTACCCCTGTAATGGTAACGAACCCAGAATCAATCAAAAGTGAATTCATGGGATGGGCACTATATATAATTTTAATTTCCATTTTATTCCATGGGCAAGTAATAGAGGAATTTGAGACAGCTGCTGTATATGTCGATCCTTTCTCAGTTGGAGAAAGCTATTTTCATTTGAAAAAAGGTGCTGCTTCCATTGCATTGGTTTAATTCCGTTTTAAACTTTCATTTGGACAAAACAAGATGAATTACAATAATTTCAAGAATTTGTTTACAATACTGAAAAAAGAAATGAAAAATTATTTTGTTAGCTGGCGTCAGTTTTATCGAATCCCTTAAACTTGTGAACGACAAATTTATGCCTCATGATTCAGACAGGTTTAAAAAAAAAATCGTTCCAGACAAAACATTTTCGTAAACACAGTTCCTTTTTTCTTGATTGGCGGGGTAGTTTACCTAAAAAGAAGTCTAATTCTCGTAAAAGAATTTTAAAATTGTCAGTAACTAAGTACAGTATTCGGAGACCTCTGAATACTGTTTTGAGACTGATTTGTTAGCTGTTATGGAGGATATGAAGAAATTAACTCGTGCACCAAAAGCTCTTAAATTAAAATCAGATGCCGTCCCCTGCACGATACACTTAGATGATAAAAAAACTATGTGCAATTAAAATATATGTTTAAGACCTTTCAACGCCATGGCAGCGTCATCCTCAGAAACAATGCAGCAGTGAGGGGCCTATATACAGGGTGTCCACAATGTCTTGTTACCCCCCCTGTAATAAGAAATGTAAATGAGCTATGTATCTGTTGTATGATGTATATGTTAAGTTATATGTTGAGGCATCCTTAAACATCCAGTGGATCCGTTTGGGCTCCGTCATTCTCGTGACAGAATAATTTTACGCCATGTTCTCCAGGACATTTTCTGAAGCAATTGCGGGGTGATACGAGAGAAAGTACGTCTCACTGCTTGTTTAAGTTCATCAGTGGTTTGGCAGCGCTGCTGTGCAACAACCTCCTTTATGAAACCCCAAAGGGCATTATCACACGTTGAGAGATCTGGGATTCGAGGTGGCCATTCAAGTGGAGCAGGCAGCACTGCCGAACCTCGGCCGATCCAACGATCCCGAAAGACCTCACCAAGGTATTCCCGAACAGAGATTGCGTAATGGGCAGGTGCCCCATCCTGTTGGAACCATGCGTCATTCAGAATGCTAAGATTTTCAAGTTGTGGCACAAACCAGGTTTGCAGCATGTCCAGATAAGTTGTCTGATTCACTGGACCATCAAAGAAATACGGCCCAAACAGATGTCGACTATTCATTGCAGCCCATATCATGACATGCGGAGGATGATGTTCCAATTCTTCGACATAATGTGGGTTTTCTTTGGACCAGAACACAACGTTCCGTGATCGACAGCTGCGATATATCGCACATTCGTCACTGAAAATGACCTTTTCCACGTTTTGGGATTGTGGCAAATGTCTGAAGCATCATTGCACATGCATCCCGTCTGCGGTTTAAATCGATGTGTGATAATTCCTGAACGAACATCGGGCGATATGCGTGCAAAATCAGGTCATTCTTCATGTGCTTATGCCGTGTCGACCGTGGTATTCCAAGCTCCGCTGATCGTTTGCGGAGTGACTTCGTAGGTGACCTGATAGCTGATTCCTCGACCGCTTGACACTGTTGCACTCTGGTTGATGGGCTTCCCGTTCGTGGTTTATCTTTGATGTTGCCTGCTTTGAAGAGTTTATGTTCCCACTGCAGAAGAGTCTGTTTTGGAGGGGCCTCTTTGTCGAATCGTTGTTGGAAATCGGCACGCACGTCACGCATTGTCTTCCCTGTGTGTGGACGTTCGTGTACCCAGACACTGACAACAATCCGCTCTTCCAGGGTGTATTCGCTGGTTATCACACATGGCTCCGGTACCTAAGCTGTAAATAAACACAATACAGACCGTAGCTCAACATAGTGATGCGAAAATTGGGTCTAAATTAGTAACTATTAAAAATGGGGGACGGTCTTAATAGGCGTGGTTAAATTATGTCGATAATTAAATTAAATATTTGGCCTATTGTAAATTAATTGGGAAATTAACTTATTTTAATTCGGGAAGTCTTGTAATTCTCTTTGTCTGAGTGAGAACAAAGGAATTAGTGGATCATATTTGGGGGTCTGTGAGCATCATGGGACCACACCAGACGGCAATTGAGAAGCACTCAGACTCCCATAAAAACGGTTTCAAGTGGGCCATTAATGCCAAATATCTGTTGGGAACGCAGGAAAATTACGATTATGAGGGGCAAGAGGCAACGACGCTTCGTGGGAGAGGCACGAGAGAAATCTCTAAGTGTCGAGTGAAGAGAAACAGATGAACAGATGAGGCCCACGTGACGGGGAATGACAAAAAAGTAGGAAAAGAAAGACAGTGTGATCTCGGTACGCTGGCAGGAGGACAGACGGAAAAGCTTGCTAGGAATCATCTTGGAACGCAGTTGTAAGCCGGGCCGAGAGATTGCCATGAGAGAAAAACCTCGCCAGGAGGGACTACGCAGCGGTCAGCCGTATTGCGCCAGCTAGGTACGAAACCTGAAGTCCGACTCACCCCGATGATAGCACGGTAATTTTAAGCACAGTGTAAGCCGCAAAAGTACGATGGAACAGAAAGGGCTTAGTTAATACTTGGTGGCAGGAGGTAAGCCCGCCAGGTATAGTAAAATTCGTGAATTTAAGAGGAGGAAGGTACAACTACCGCAAAAAAGAGCTGCCATATTTGCGTATAAAAGGCCGTACTCTGATGACAGACAGACCAGGGCGTCGCGAGAGACTCTCTTACCGCGAAGAGCGAACACGCCGTCGCATTCCATAGAGGGGAGGTCACCGACCTTTCCGGAGCATTGCTTGACGTTGTTTCTTTCCTGCAGAAGAACTTTCTTGACGGATTTCGAGGAGAAATTCCCCTGCCGCTTTCGCCAAAGTCCCCTACGCCGAATTCTGGGGCAGGAAACTTCATAGACGGATCGCCAGCAAAGAGGAGTCAGCTGTGCTTTCCCCCATCCCACGAGCGGACGGGGAAGAGCGGAGAAATTATCAGCGACTTCGGAAGATAAAGGAGAAAACCAACAAATCAGTGGACCCTCTGCGACACTCAGGTGAGAAAGAAACCATCATCCACTACTGTTACAGAGGCGCGTGTGTGTATGTGAGAGTGCTTCTGAAGGAATGTTCCACATCCATGGATTTATAAAAACAACAGTCAACCATACGTGAGTACTCTTTTATTTGTCTATTGTTATCCTGTTACTGAGAGGAGGAACTGTGAATTTTAACTAATATCAGACTTTAAATTAGAACTTTGATACGCCCTTTTTGAGGCGAAAGTCTTATTCCTAAATCATTAGGCAAATGATATTAGCTCCGATATGGAGCGAAACATGCGTTTGTATCACCGTGGGCCCAGACCCCGGGATAGTCTCCCAATAAAATAAAGAAATCTTGCTCTGTTCATTCTATAGGCTCTGGTGTATGACTTACCTGTATTTCAGCAAGCATAACGTTCTCGCCCATTTATGCCAGCTCCCGAATTAAAAAGAACCTTCAAGTCTCATTTTTATCAATAAGTGAAGCATGTATAAATTAAACCGCTCTGCACGGTCCCGATCAATATACATCATACAAGAGATACATAGCTCACTTTCATTTCTTATTACAGGGGAGTGGGGGTAACAAGACATTGTGGACACCCTATACTTTTAACAAGACAAATAGCAGTTAACGCGCATGTGCAATAACGGTAAAGTCCAAATCAAGTTCAGTGGGTACAAGCATAGTTGGTGGGTGTGACCTGGCCCAAAAGTGTTCTCCAAGGAATGGGGGATAAACACGGGGGTTCATCGTTGCAACATCCTTCGCCATTGACGAATATGTGAATACTTTCAGAGAAAAGTGTTGCTCGACGATTCCTGGGAGAATCCAGGATAATGGTGATATTCCAACATGGTAGGTAAGAACCATTTAAACAAAGTCCCGACAAAGATGTAACACCAGAATGAGTCCTAAGATTATATTGATGTTCGTAAATGCGGCGCCCCAGATTACGAATGGTAGAGCCCACATAGCATAAATCGGGCTCAGCAGGGTTAGTAGATTTTAGTGGAACCAAATATACACCGTAACTGTTCATACATTCAACACAGTCTCTGTCCTTTTTAATGTAATGGAAGAAATCAATTTTGAAGGAAACTGACTTCGGTTTAATACAAATGAAATGCCTCAGTTAAACTCGTCTCATTTATTTACTGGTACAAGCCCTACTTCATAAAACACTATTCTATTTGCGATGGTAAAATGCAGAAAACCAACAATGCAATTGAAAGAGTGGAATTGTTTTCAAATACTAAAAGAATTCTTTATCATTGCATGTGAGCAATTCTTTACACAGAGTTTTAAATACACTTAAAACGCGTCCATGAGATAGTGATTAGTGCAGCAGTTACCTCCATGGCTTATTAGTCACGTGACACTTATCGTCCATTGATTTTTCAGACAGAGAATGAGGATTACGTTATTATAGGAAAAAAACATATTTATAAAAAACACGGATTCCATAGTCTAGATTGATAATTGATTCTTTTACTGTCAATTACCATTAAATTCGTTTTTAGAATTTCGTTTAACTAAAGAAAGAAATATTCCTGTAGAAGAGAATGCAAAGGAAGAAATAGCAGATTTCAGAAATACGAAAATGTGAGAACGAGATCGCATACAAAATATTTATTTAAACGCAGAATGTGCGAAACTGTTAGAAATTTATTTGTAAGCCAATATAAGGAAAATATTGACATTCTAAATTGCTGTTTCTCTCTCTCAACAGGTTCCTGAAAACTAAAGTCTTTTTCAGATTTCAGCCGAAATCTCACAATGAGAGTGAATGGCCAAAAGAATTTTTCACTATGTGGGCATCCTTCTGCGTAGATTTTAAAGATATCTGGAAGAAAGAACTCCAAACGAAGCGGAAACAAGAGTAAGTATTCTTAATTACAAACTCATTAATCCAGGTCGTAACAATGTACGAGTAAATGTTACACAATTCAGTGGGTGTAATCCTTTTATCTGTCCAGAATTAACACACAAGTCCAAATTATTTATTACTCTTGTGACAGAACAGGACTATTGAGAACAGGGGAGCAAGGTGCACGTTGCTCCTCCATACTGAAACCTGTGCCGTAGCTGAGATGCCATGTCTTCAAGGAGAGGAGTCCCGTGCTTTTGTTTTCCTCTTCGCTGTAATGTGCTGCAAAACGGGGGGGGGGTCAGAATACAGGAAAGCTCATATTTGCCCAGTGAGCCCTACGAATGTAATTGAAACATATTTAAATAGTACAAATTCCTATGAGAAATATTTCGAAACTTAAGCAGAATATTTCGCATTTGAAAGATTAATTTATAATTAACTTAGCCAAATATTATGGAACAATTAAATATACTAAATTTATGACAAGAAAAAAATTAATGAAATTATTTTACCAATATTTCTATAATGCATGATCGATTTACATAAACAAGAACCAGTAAAAAACATTCATTTTTCTTGAAAGGTTTTATAATTTTGTCCATTCTTTTGTCAACATAGCCCAGAATTAACGCGGATTTCTTCAAAGTTTACACGCTGAGCTCCTAGGAACGACTTAAATTTTTACAGCTTTTATTCCTCAATGTAACAGTTTTTTCTCTTCAGAAGTCGCATGTGACTTTGTAGAAAGAGCTCTGATTACTATATAGGGTGTCATAACCAATTTCAAACAATCATAAATTTTAATAAAAATGACCGCAATATATACAACTTGTGTTAATTGACAGAACAGATCATGACGTTTTATAGACATTCGACATGGGCACCATTTATCACCTGAAGAATGTCTAAACGGTATTTCAGTTTCAACCATATTCGTTCGAGAATGTCCGTATTAACTTTCTGCAGTGCGTGTGTAATCCTCCTCTTTAGGGCAGCAATGTCTGCAACAGGGGTGTTCTAAACCTCACCCTTGACGAATTCCCATTAAAAAATCGCAGGGTGTTAAGTCCGGTGAACGTGGGGGCCATGCAATTGAACCACCACTCCCAATCCATCGATTGAGAAATTTGGTATACAGAGACCTCCTCACAAAGCCCAATGAGGTGGCGCCCCATCTTGTTGGAAAATGACCAGAGTTGCAAGTTCATCCAACTGGGGATACACAAATTGCTCATTCATGTCCAGGTAATTATCTCTCACGGTCGCTTCCTGAAAGAAAACGGGTTCAATAACACGGTCGACCATTATGCCGCACCAAACATTCACTTTTGGGCTAGCATGCTCATATTCCATTGTGCAATGCGGGTGTTCAGTTCCCGAAATTCTCACATTCTGTTTAATAACCTCTCCAGAAACATGGGAAGTACACTCATCCGAGAAACACATTTGTCTTAGGAAAGATTCAGCACTTACAATGTTCTCCAACATCTTTTCAGCAAACTGTTTACCTTTCACATGAGCATCTGGGCTATGTGATGGGTTATCAGTAGTTTACACGGGTGCATTTCCAATCTGTGACGTAACACTCTGTGCACTGGACTTGGGGATGGCCAGCTGTCGTGCTGCTTGTCTGATTGACTTTCGAGGGCTACGAGTGAATGTTTGTCTCACAACCTCCTCCCTTTCTGGACCCAGCGATGGTCGTCCAGGGTTTTTCTTTGTAAGGACGATACCAGTTTCCTTGAGTGACTTGTACCACTTTCTGATGCTGTTACGTGTGGGCTGTTTGTTCCCATATTTTGTTCTGAAATTCCGCTGAACCTGCGTTTCGCATCGGATTTCAATAAACCACTTCACAATCTGTGCTTTCGTCGCAGGATCCATTGGATACACTTCTAGAAAACTTGAGGGTATTCCTTACCACCTGCAGCAAACAGAATGCTGAAATTAGTTTTGTATCCAAAGTTATCATTTGAAATTGGTTACTCTTTTGGGACACCCTGCATATTTCGATATATCTTCAGGCGTTCATTTTATCTGCGTCTTTCAATAATACCAAACGGGGGGAGTGCGTTAAAAAGTGTCATAAATACCTTTACCTAATTTTTCCAACTTATTATTTTTTCTCTTGCTTTCTTTTAACTGCGCATTAAGCTGGCCGATTTCGTTTAACTAAATTCTCCGATATCATGTATGCCTTTGGGTTCATGCAGTTACATTTTGATAATATAACACTTCTCGTTTTGGAAAAGTTCTAGTTAATTTTTCGGTATCAGACATTTTTTCGCGCAGTGTTATATTATTTTCTTTCAGCTATTCACATTTCGGGCATTCCGATGGAGCGGAATTGGTATCAGAATCGTTCTGAATTCCATCTTCACAGATGCGATTACAAGTTGTATTTTAGCTTACGACTTCAATTCTGTTCAAAATCGCTTACTAACATTTTTCTTTTTTCTATATAGTATTTCTTGGTGCTATTTTTCTTGAACTTCCGCAAGCAAATTAATATTGGGTACAGTAGAATATTTCATTATCTTTCTTCCGGCAAACCAAGTGAACGATTCTTCACGTCATACTCAAAATCATTGCTTTGAAAATATTCACTGCGTAGCTTGGTATTTCCTTACACTGGTGCCACTTTTTCTCCTGCCCATTTTTAGCACGTCTTTTGTAAAAAAAGATCGTGCTTATGTTATCGGTTTGTCCGTCCGTCCCCACAGTATCTCTGCAACTATTAGTCCGATTTGAAAAATTCTTTTTGCATTCGAAAGCTTGAAATATGCGAATGATCCTTCATTTCGTTTTTTTTTTTTACGATGTACAATTTCGCCGCTGGAGGGTGTAAATGCAGATGTCGAATTCAAAAATACGTTTTATTCCACATATTTGCTTCTAAGCATCCGATTGACAAAATATTTTCTCTTTCGATTCCATTTATGTCTAACATTATTTTGGATATAGTTTCTTTTTCAAATTACGCATAGATTTTGCGCCAGAAGGCGTAAAAGTAAATTGCATTTTTTTCGATAACTCTTCTTTTAAAACTCCGATCTGAAAAAAAAAATTCAGCGGATACATCTCCTGATGCACAATCTTGTGCATATAATTTCGAATTTTTGGTAAAGAATACTATGGCCACCCGGGGGCGTAAGCGTTAATTTTCGCTTCTGATGCATTTGCCATAAAACCTGAGCTTCTAAAATATCGATTGAAAAAATTCTTTCGTGGACTGATGCCACTCACATCGATAAACCTTTTCGGAATATTTTCTTACTAAAATATTCCAGTTTCTCCACCAGGGGGCGTAGATATATTACTTATTTTTGTCAATATCTCGACTTCTAGGAGTCCGATTTGAAAAATTCCTTCTTTGTTGGATAGTGTTTTTCGTGTGACATGTTTTTCATATAATTTCAAAATTTTCAAGTAATTCATAGACTTTCCGCTAGGGGGCGTAAAGGTAAATTGCGTTTCCCCCTATATCTCTGCTTCTAAATCCCCGATCTGAAAAATTCTTTCTGCACCGGATACAGCTCCTGATGGGAAATCGTTTGCACATAATTTCTAATTTTTGTAAAAAAAGGTTTGGCCACCAGGGGGCGTAAACCTTAATTTCCGCTTCTGATGTATTTGCAGCAAAATATGAGCTTCTAAATTCTCGATTGAAAATAACATCGTTTGTAGACCGATACTACTCATGTCGACAAACCTTTTAGAAACATTTTCTTAAAATAATGCACAGTTTCAACCCCAGGAGGCGTGTAGATGTATATCTTATTTTTGTAAATATCTCGACTTCTAAGAGTCTGATTTAAAAAATTCTTTCTTTGTTGGATAGTGTTTCTAGTGTGACATGTTTTTCCTATTCAGAAATTTCAAGTAATTCATAGACTTTCCGCTAGGGGGTGTAAAGGTAAATTACGTTACCCCCCTATATCTCTGCTTCTAAATCTCCGATTTGAAAAATTCTTTCTGCGCCGGATACAGCTCCTGATGGGAAATCGTTTGCACGTAATTTCACATTTTTGTAAAAAATTGTTTGGCCACCAGGTGGCGTAAGTCTTAATTTCCGCTTCTGATGTATTTGCAGCAAAATGTGAGCTTCTAAAATCTCGATTGAAAAAAGTCTTTTGTGGACCGATACTACTTGTCGACAAATCTTTTAGGAAAATTTTCTTCTTGAAATAATGCATTGTTTCTACGCCAGGGGCGTAGATGTATATCTTTTTTTTGTCAATATCTCTACTTCTAAAAGTCCGATTTGAAAAATTCCTTCTTTGTTGGATCGAAATGTTTTTCCTATAAATTCAAAATTTTCAAGTAAATCATAGACTTTCCGCTAGGGCGCACAATGGTAAATTGTGTTTTCTGCTACTAAAACTCCGATTTGAAAAATTCTTCCTGTATCGCATACAAGACCTGACGGAAAATATTTTTCACGTAATTTCTAATGTTTGGTAAAGAATGGTTTGGCCACCAGGGGTCATAAGTGTTAATTTTTACTTCTGATGTATTTGTAGCAAAATCTGGGCTCCTGAAAACTCGACTAAATTTTTTTCTTGGACCGATACCGCTCATATGGATAAACCTTTTGTGAATACTTCTTCCTAAAATAATGCATGGTTTTCCCACCAAGGGACGTAAAGTTACATCTTATTTTTGTCGATAACTCTGTTTCAAAGAGTTCGTAAGCTCACGATTCGATTTACAGCAATATCTGAGGGATTAAAGATCCGATTGAAAAACTTCCTTCTTCCGTCAGATCCTATTGTTTTCTTCCATACCGGTTCTATTGACTTTGAATAGCTTTGATAAATTTAATTTGCGTCAGAACGGATTCAAAAGACGTGCTTTATTACCCCCGAAAATTTGGTGTCATCTTTCTTGTTTTCCATTCGCTGAGAACTGTTGTGTCGTTTGAAGAAAACAGTAAAAAATAATGTTCACTTCCCCCTCCTCCCCCCTTTTTTTGCTCCTGTATCTATTGCTGCAAGTAGAAATGACACATGAAGCTATGCAAGAAATGCACTTAATTTACGACACAAGTCAAAACGATATATCTTTCTCTTTGCTAAAAACAAAAAATACAGGGTGTTCAAAGTACACAGAGATAAACGTGCACGTACTACGCACAACTGAAGAGTAGTTACAGCAAATGTTGAAAATAACGTCCATGCATTTCAATTCATTTATTAACACGTTTGATCATGTTGCCGCTGACATTTCGCAGCATTTGACCATTTATTCCCTATATAGCAGCGGTAATGTTTCTTACAAACTCAACGAGGGAGTGTGAGTTGCTGAACTAAACCTGATCTTTCAGGTATCCCCCACAGAAGAAACGGGACTGTTGATATCTGGAGACTTGGGTGGAAATAGTCCAATAGAAATTAATCTCTCTCGAAAAAATTATTGAAGAATCTGCATAGCAGACGTCGCAGTGTGGCAAGTTGCGATGTCTTGCTGGAACCAGCAATAGCGCTCGTCCGCTTTCCGCAGAGCAATAAACTGATGAACAAGTTTTTGGTATACCTCTACGTTCAGAGTGCCGTGATACGAGACAGCATACCATATCTCACATCTCGAGACAGCACACCATATCCCTACTTTTCGCGGGTGTAGAGGAGACTGTGGGTTTTCAGTATGCCACAAACGGTAGTTCTGACTATTAAGGTAGCGACTAAGAGGAACCATGCTTCATCCTATAAAACACAAAATCTAACCTTATTTTGCCACGAATAAAAGACTTAAACCATCGGTAGTAATTAAGTCTTTTTCGGTTAGTTCATGGAGCACTTGTATTCGGTACGCATAGAACTTAAGCGGTTTTTTTTTTGGTTTTTTTTACTGCAGTATGTGCTGAAAATGAAAGATTCTGTTGCTGGCTTAATTTCTTTAACGACTTGTCAGATCTCTGTATTGCCTCTTCAATATCTCGTACAGCTATAGGCGTTAATACAGACCTTTGTCTGTTTCGTTTCTTACCAACAACCGAACCTGCGGCAAAAAAAATTAAACATTTCACTCTCCTTCTTCGATGATGCTAGCTTTCCGAATCTTTCGCAGAAGTTTCCTTGACACTGAATGTGCGAATGATTTGTTTTCAGATACTGTTACTTCAAGCACAAACACGCGTTCTTCGAATGACAGTCGCATGATGAACACAACAGGAATTCACTAACAACAGAGTGCATACGCCCAAAAACACGATGCACGCAGGCAGTTACGTACGGATAGGTTGGTGTGAGCGAACGAAATTCAGTTCTCACAACTCCGACTACAGCGCCGTCCTTTCCTCCGCTGTCCACTGTCGCACGTGCAGTTAACCTTTCGATTGAAATACAAAAATTCCCCAAATTGTAATTGCTTACAGTCGCGGTTAACTTTTACGTTGAACATTCCAAGGCCGGATTAAAAGGAGGGGGTCTAAAGGAGCAAGCCTTGGGGCCCACAATAATAGGTAGAGGGAGGTTTATAAAATACTGTAGTTTTACTTTTGTCTTGTATGATTTCCACTTTGTCAGAAACAGAGGCTGGAGGACGAACTGATTTCAAGACAGACTCACTATGGGTGCAAGCTTCATGTCGCAGTATACAGCGGGGTCGGCGAGACAGTTTCAGCTATTTCATTGCCATCCACCCACAGATCCCAATTTGCACTTGGAACCTTTAATGGTCGAAGTCCTCTGTCGCTTCACATTGCACAACACAAAAGATTCGCTAAGAAAAGTATACAATACTAAATCAGAAAATCAAAGACAAAATCTAGGAATCTTAAGCTTTTAACTCATATTCATATGAGAACAATGAAAAAGTTCAGTGATTTATTATGAAAACTCTGCAGATAATTTACTAGTTTGAAGAATGAACTTCGTATTGATTAGCACAAGCATATTGCTACATTTTCGTATTTTAACGTACTTCATAATGATTCCCCAGTTATAAATTCTTTAGGGGCCCACTCCGATGTCTTAGCCTAGGGATCCACTTGGCCTTAATCCGGCACTGGAACATCCTGTATATTTAGCAACAATTTGTAAAACTTTCAAAATATGTTTTTTCTCCGTTAACTTACAATCCAACTGAGCACAATCCCAGTTCTCTCCTCTGGCACTTTGGTGACATCACAGTGGCCACGAAATTTTCTTTGTTGGCAACAAGTGTGGCATGGAGTACCACAAAGGAAATTTACCTTAGGAATATCCCCTGTATCTCAATAGCCTTAGTGACAGAATAGAATAATCTTTCTTTTGAAAGGCTAGCTTGTAGAATGACAATAATTCTTCACGAAGAGTTCGAATGATAGAATTATCCTTCGTAGGAATTTCAGAAGTACTATACCGGAACACTGGTAGATAATGGTATAGTGCTTCTCTAATAAGAAATAGAAGTGCTATGCCTTTTTTTTCTTTTTATTTGGCTGTTTAAAAAAATGAAATATTTCGAAGTAAAAGTTGGCTGTGAAGATAAAAATTAGGTGCACACCGGGTTGTTGAAAAACATTTGTTGACTAGGAGTGGTTTTTCCATTGTCAAATTGTATATCGCGGGCATCTAAAGCCTGGAGGTGTCTCCTATTTAGGGACACTAATTTCAGGGATCGGAGCGAGAAAGTGTCAAATCACAGAATTTACCGAAACACCTTAATTACCAGCACCAAAATCTAGTTCATCAAGGTTTTCAATATTATCATGCAAATCCCTCTACAACATGGCGAATTTTGCGGCATACGAAATATTCCACGAATTATTGTGACTCCCCTTGTAATACAGAATACAAAGTTCCAGAAAAAGCGAAATCTGCATTTTTTAGGATTACTCTGCCGCAGTGCGCACGCACAGGAATTGGGGGGAAGGGGGCGTGATTGTTAGCCGCGGAGCTCTACGGTAAGGAGGTTAACCTGTTCTGCTTGATTTCGAATCCATAGTGACACCGGAACGAGTGTTTTTTTTTAAAATGGCTCTGATTCTAGCCATTCTGAAGTCAGTGGCTCTTAATGCACCTAAGCTTCTCCGAAATATTAAAAAAAAAAAAAAGGAAATCATTCTTCCTTGACTAAAAGTTGGAGAACTGCCAAAAATAAAATATATGCTGTACATTGTACAATAATACACTGAAATGCCAAAAAAAAAAAAAATAAGTAAATAAATAAATAAATAAATAAACTGGGAAAGGCGCTACCATTTTCACTACATGCCACCACACCCATGCGGTTAAAAGGTATCGTTCGCAAACGACGTATATATAGAGGCAGATATCTCCGCAAGCTCAAGTAGTAGCATTCGCAATTCAGAATGGCAGCTCATCAGGATTTAATCAATTTCGAACGTGATATGACAATCGGCCCCAGGGAGATGGGTCACTGCATCTCAAAAATAACCACGGAATTTGTATTTACACGGTCAACAATTTCAAGGGTGTACCTGGACTACACAAACTCAGGGGAAATTCCAGAGCGCGAGATCGGTGTGGCTGTAGAATAGAAAAGCCCTCGACGATCGTGGACAGTGGAGTCTGGCGCCCATCGTAACAACCGCCCGGCGTGCAAAACTGCCGCAAATCACGGCGCAGTTCAATGCTGGGGTCAGTAGTAGCATCAGCGTTCGGACAGTGCAGCGTTCCTTGTGTTTTATGGGGTTCCGGAACCGACGGCCCACCCGATTGCAATTGCTGACCTGACCTGACGACGCAAGGCCGTGCGACTCGCCTGGGATCCAGAACATCGCCATTGGACCCAAGATGACTAGAAACATGTAGCCTGGTCCGAAGAATCGAGATACCAACTGTTTCGGGCAGATGGCAGACTCCGGGCTTGGCGACAAACCCACGAGGCAATGGATCCCGCATGCCTACAAGGGACAGTTCAGGCCGGCGGAGGATCTGTTATGGTGTGGGGTGTTTTTAGATGGCACGCATTAGGACCCCTCATACTCCGCAGGCTGCTCTGATTGCTGGAGGCTACGTAACCATCTTTGGGAATCATCTGCACTAGTTCGTGTCGTGCAAGCCGCATCGCTGGCGCAGTGGTCTAAGCGATGGCTTCTGATCATTCGTCCGAGATGGGTCCTGGTTCGAATCTCTGAGGTATGTATGTTGTGTTTGACTTGCAGCCCTGGCTCTTTCCCTTCCTTGGAACCAGTGGCCCTTAGTTAGGAACGGGCGACTGCTTATAGCCTACTGAGTTGTTGCTCACGGTGGTCGTTAAACCTCCAATCGAAAAAAAAAATGTGCAACAACTCCGACGGGTGCGACCACTTTCAACACAATGCGCTTCCGCACATGTCCACAGTCACCCGATTATGGCTTGTCGCACATGTCCACAGTCACCCGATTATAACATTCCACGGAGTTTGGCATCTTGACTTGACCCTCTCGTTTGTCGGATTTAAAAGCGTTCGGATACATATATACACTGGTGTTCAAAATTAAGAGAATTTGCACATTTTGTCTATTTTCACAAAAAGTACGGGACCAAAGGTACAAATTATGCCGCCGAATAAAAATGCAAATTAGCAGTGTCGAATACGTTAGCGTACACGTGCGTGTGGGCGGTAATGTGACAGCGGAGGGCATGAAAAGCACACGTGGCTTTTTTCGCAATTATAGTTCGCTCGTACTCCTCGGCGACATTCATTTTCATTGTGTTTCTTGCAGGAGTTAGTTCAATTTCATAAGCTATCAGGTAAAATGAGTTGCCACGAACGTATTGATGACGGAATGAGTTGGAGAATCATCGGTAGATTGGAGGCAGGGCAATAGCAAGTGCAACGCCCACTGTCGTCTGCAATTTGTGGAAACAGTTTAAGGACACTCGATCCATATCGAAAAGGCCTGGGCAAGGTCATCCAAGAGCCACGGTGGCCCATGAAGATCATTATTTGGTACTTTCAGCGAGGAGCCACAGGACTGCTACAGCTGCACAGCTATCTCGTGAGCTGCATGCCGCCACTGGAACCCGAGTTTCAAGGGTTACTCTTTCCCGAAGGCTTCATGAGAGAGGGCTTTTTGACAGAAGACCCGCTGTTTGCATCCCGCTCACTTCAGCACACAAGAGAGCGCGTTTAGCATGGTGCAGACATCAGCCTTGGACCAGACTTCAGTGGAGTAACGTTTTCTTCACAGACAAGTCGCGATTCAGCCTGGACACTGATTCTCGACGCACCTTCATCTGGAGAGAACTTGGGATCCGATACCTATCCTCCAACATTCGAGAAAACAACCGCTATGGCAGCGGAGGTGTCATGGTCTGGGCAGGCATCATGTTGGACGGCTACACTCCTCTCCGTGTGTCTGACAAGAGGCTTCCTGATTGCTGAGGAGAGGTATAGGGATGAGATCTTACAGACCTATGTTCGACTTTGCAGGTGCACAGTTTGGCCCTCGGTTCCTTTTATGGACGACAACGCTCGTCCGCATAGGGCTCACCTGGTTGACGATTATCTTGAAAGTGGAGATATTCGCCGGATGGATTGGTAAGCCAGATCGCCAGACGTAAACCCTATCGAACATGTCTGGAACGCTCTTGGGAGGGCAATTGCAGCTCGCCATCCCCTCCGAGAACCATCCAGGAGCTGAAAACTGCGTTGCTGCAGGAGTGGGACCGACTGCCACAGGGACTCAACTGCCTCGTTTCCTGTATGACGTCGCGCTGTGAGAGCTGTATGACTGTGAGAAAGGACCATACTCAATATTAGTCATTTTATGTTCGATCTTGCAACGTGAATTTTGGACATTCCTGCGCTGATGAGCCTTACTGACGATCATGAGTGCTTACCATGACTGTTGTATGGTATTAATTTTTTCTCTTATATAACTGTGTATCCATACCAAATTTCATTAAAATGTATCCATTAGTTCTTCAGAAGTTCGACAAATGTGCGAATTCTCGTAATTTTGAACATCAGTGTATATACAAACGATGAAAAAGTGGGTTTCTGTACGCGAAAGTAATGAGACGACGATAAAAATGAACTCCGTTTATTAGGCGTATAAATGATGACAAACAAAGATATGCTAGCTTTCGCTACAGGGAGTCATGTCAATGCCAGGAATACTCCACGGGTGAATATTACGGAAATGTGGGACACTCTTCAAAAAGCACAGTCAATTGTTTGGAGACACTTCTGGAATGCACTATCTCCACAGTACTACAGAGAGCTCGTGGAATCCATGTACCGTCGCGTTCCTGCCGTTATCCAAACGCGAGGACCAACTTGGTATTAGAGAGGTATCCCAGTTTTGTTGTTTTTTTTTTACTTCAGTGTATATTACTATAGTGCGTCGTATAAATATAGAGACAGAACAAATTCTCGAATAAAAAAGAAACAACAACAAGCTGAAATGTACACCTCATATTCATAGCAAAAATAGCACAGGACACGCAGCTGCACAATAGTTTGACGGAAACATAACAATTCCAACGCCAAGTACAAGAAAAAAAAAAACAAATACGCTGTCTCAAAAATATAAAGACTTGCTAGTTATAAGCACCTCCGGTACGAATAGTGGAGCCGATGTTCCGAATAACACTGAAAACCCGATTGGGCATGCTGTCCACCAAGTGATGTAAGTGTTCTGGACGGAATGCGTACCAGCTCCGTTCAATCTGATCTTTCAATGCCACCACACTTGAGAACTGCCGTCCATTCGCATACACATCACGAACTAGGATACCCCAGAGGTTCTCGATAGGGTTCACATCTGGACTGAGTGCTGGCCAATCCATTACGGTCCCATGATGAGTGTTAAACCAGTTTTTCGTTGATGCAGACCGATGGATAGAGGTATTGTCTTGCTGGAATAGATAATCAACACCCGCTAGAGTTATGGCCGAAGGTGGCTGCTGAGTATGTCCTGATACATTTCGGAGTTTTGCTTGCCTTGCAGGAAAGCGATATCCATTGTCCCATTGAACGCAAAAGCTCTCCAAAGCATCACAGATCCCTTTCCTTTCTGTCTGCTGAAGAAGGTGCGTGGCTCGCGTCGGAAATCATGCCAATAGCAGTTCCAACCGTCAGGGCCGTCCAGGTTGAACTTTTCCTCATCGGAGAAAATAGTTGTAATCCACTCGTCCGTCCAGTGCATGTGGCTGCTTGCCCATAACAATCTAGCTTCCTCGAGGCGCCGCGTGAGGTGTGGCAGACGGCGCATTGTACGGAGCACAATGTTGCGACTTTCCTTGATTCGTCGATGAACTGTGTCCTTTGAGACGGTGGCACCAACAGTCCGAGAAAGTTAACTTAGTGATAACCTTTGGGATGAAACTAAATGCATGATGGCACGATCATCTCGTTTGGTTGTATAATTCGAGGCCGTTTTCTGGCAGTTAACGCACCGCGTTTCGATAAAGTCTTATAAATGACTGCCCTACTCCTCCCCATGGCTTTACAAATTTTCGCTACAGGCAATCCATTTGCTCTGTCTCCAAATCTTCTGCACAGTCTCACTGGAAAGTTGACTGTTGCGTGGCATTTCGACAAATGAATGTCTGACGGCAGGTCCGCTGTCTTTTGTAGGCTGGACTGAATTACGGCCCATGCGCGTGCGTACAACATGCTAATTTGTACATCTCATTTGCATGTGGCTGCTTTACATAGTTGTCTTTATATTTATGAGACACCTAAAATTACACTATTTCACTTTGTGGTGTTCTTTTCACACAATCCGGTCATCTCGACGAATCGAAACTTTTTTGTAGGGTTATGTCTAATTAGGTACCACTTCAGCTTCTTACCTATATTCGCATTACGTTCACTGCGCAAAGTAGACTGTCTCTATATTTATGCGACGCACCTTAGCAGTTTAATTGTGTGCCTAAAATGTATTGCTTGATTGATCATTTGTTTTACGAGTGGTTATCAAACCAGTTCGAGTAACAGACAGTATAAAATTTAATGTAGGTTAGATTTTAATCTAACCCAGTTAAAAATATTTGAGCGTAATGAATTTTGAATAACTTCAGTATCAGATCTTGTACCAAGCACACAAACTGTTCGAAAATCAGAATAGAAGAAAAGAAATTCTTTGTAGGGTTACACTTGATCATTAGGTTCGATTATAGAATTTATACCAATCATTATACCTGAAAATTAAAACCGCACATTTTGAAGCCTTTGTAGAAACAAAACCTGAGCGAAATTATTTTCGCAGTGTTTGTGTATAATTTTCGTAGTTTTGTACAGGGAAAATAATTTCATACAAACCTTCTCGAACACTTAATCACGATTTTTGCCAAAATCTCACCCTCCATCATGTTACTACCATTTAAACTGCGGAAAGAGATTAACATTGTCTCTATTATTTACTACAGCTTTAATATCGGAGAGGATTTTATATATTTGGTAATTAAAATTAGCGAAATAGAAATTAATGTAGATGGAGAAAAATGTGACCCTTTAAACGCGGAACATGCGTACAGAAGATACCCGCCCAATAGCAAAGCTGATCTCATTTCCCACTCAACGTCTAAATCTATTCAATAAAGCATCACTTTAGTTCATGCATTCGTAGAAATGGTGTTCAACTAGTTAGGCAATGAAATACCACATCCTGATTCTCTCCCCATTTACATTACTCCTATTTAGCAGTCTTTGTTTTATCTGAGAGACCGTGCTCTGATATGAATTGAAGAAACTTAACATCTGGAATTCTTAATCGTTCAGCGTACATCTTAATATCGATCTGTCTAGAACTCTTCTATTAACTGTGCGCCAATTATAAACAGGAATAAATTGCTCTAAATTAATTTTGATGAAATCTGAATTTGACCTTCAACTGTATGAAAGGTCAAATTCAAATTTTACGTGTTAAAGGTCAAATTCAGAAGCAGTGGCTTGGCGTGAGTTTTAATGACTTTAACTCCCTACTCCCCAAAAAATCTTCAAGGCCTCTATTTAGAAAATAGCTTCACCTCATTACGTAAAAAATTAACTGCCCGCTTTTTACTGGACTCTAGATAGTTCTATCCGATAAGAACTATATACTAGATAGCTATGAAAAACATTATGTGAATGCTAATTCACTTTTTTAGTATTCATGGGTTTTTTCCCAAAATAACTGATACACTGAATTCATCTCGTGTATCTGGAAAATTTAAACAAATAATCTCAAATACTCTCCAGTATTTAATGTTTTTCCTAAATAAAGCATTTTCTGCAAGCCAAGACGTCATTGAATTTAACAGGTAATGAATTTAATTCGAAAAATAATTTAAAATAGAATTTAAGACTGTGAAATAATCGTGCTCCTTTAATTAAAATTGTATTCAATATTGATTGCATAATTCAAAACTTACTGTGCTTGAACAATTATGTGTACTGATTTAAAATTGGAGAATTCAAAGTCCTATTTTTTTTTTAGCAGAGCGCTCTGGTAAAATACACTCGTTCTTCCAATATTTTTAGCACATCCCTTTGGCAAAAGAAGTTTATTCTCCCAAGGAAATATGTACTGAACAACATCCATTTTTTCACCGTAATTAAATTTCATCGCTAAATTTAAAGTGCGCTGTAGAGAACATCCCAATATTTTCTTCCAAGTTTCTTTTGATTTAATATGAAATACGGTAATTCTCTCTTAAACTTCATATATTTTAATAAGAATTGTATAACTATACTAGGAATCTGAATTTCTTGGCCAAGAAATTGGGATTCCTAGTATAGTTATACTATTCTTAGTACTGTTGGCGTGTAGTTCCATAGTGTTAATTAATATATTTTTTTTAGAATTGAACGAACGAGGAAGAGAGTGAATGAAATAAAATCCGAAAAACGAGCCAATATCATCAAAGTCAAAGCCAAGTCATCCGGATTGGTAAGCTTATTTTTATTTGCCATCTTATTACTGTTCAGTGCGAAAAATAAGTTCTCGTCCCTTTCCTCACCTAACATGAAAAATCTGTCTCAGCTGATGCTTAGAAGTAATGGATGCGTTGTATTTACAATAAAGAAAGTGATTTTGCTCAAGTGATAGCCCGCTTCATGAATGGCGAGTTCTTAAGAGTTTTTGTTTTTAAGTCATGCTCAAGTGCGGAATAGCCGCACCATGTCATGGGTGTTCTCCGACACTTCCTCTGGTTAGATCTTTTCTGGTTACAGGTGCTCTGGCGCTGTGGAACCCATGTTTACTAACCTGCCAATTCACGTGTCGAGATATTTCATTCCAAAAAAATTCTAGAAATACCAGACTACTTTCCCTATTAACTCATTTGTCCCAGAAAAGCATTGGGATGATCCTACTACTGTTCCTTCTTCTTGGCAAAAAGAAATTGTTTTGGAGGACGGAAGGCTTCATTAAAAAGTGAAATTGCATCTAGTATTTTTCACTAAGTGAATGACCTGGACTTTTTGTTGCGCATACGCCAAATATAACTGCATCGGCAACCAATGGACATGCTAGAAAGAGAGGAACGAAAAATGTTTAAGCAAAGTTCTCATGTGCGTACATGGGAAAGCTTTACCACTCAATCAATCGGTGCCCCAGTTGACCGGTGGCGTAGCATTTCTTAGAACTTTTCCATTTACTTTGTTGTACACGGTAACGTCACAGCCTTTTAGCTATTTCTTCATTGAAAAAAGGCATCTCTACAAGAAGACCCTTATGATCTTATAGTGAGAATAAAGATCGCACGAGATGGTTAACTGTGCTCTCACGGAGTCATCAGGTGCTTCCATTTATTGGGTGGGAGCACTCGCTCTTATGGCCCAAACTGACTAACTTCGCAGGTCTTGGGTCTGCCTCTCTGTCACCAGTCATGGAAATCGCTTCATATAGCCTCTACAACAGAGCATTTGTGACCATCCTTTTTATACCCAATACCAGTGGTGAAGGAATTAATTCCCCAAGTAGAACAAATTCTAATTTTCAACGAGTCAAGGCGATTTTTATGCAGGAAGAAATTGAGGTGCACCATAGAACAACCTGACTAGAAAGTGTCAAAAGCAAAGTATCGAAGAATTACAATTTTAAGATGACAATCCGATTTTTGGCGTAAATGTGACAAGGATGGTAAGTCAGATAATATCCGAAAACTTGAAAATGTTCACCGTCCTGGAGCGGGACTCGAACCCGCGTCTCCCAGAAAACGCCCTGATATGCTAACCACTACACCACCCATAACGACCAAGTTTCAAGTTTCCGATCAATTTGAATATAACCATCACAGGATTCGCTAGTCGAAGCAACCGGCATTCATGTTTAGCTAATCTGGAGGTTAAGAATCTTATCCCGTGTTTCTAGGGAATATACCCGGGATCAACTGCTTAAGGCTCTACGAGACCCGCAATCCTGTATTGCTGCCTTCTCTTATTAACCAACGGGCAAGCGTATTTCACAAATTGCTCGGGCAATTTTGCATATTTTGGAACACCGTTTGTGGCTAACGCAAGATATATGATAAATAAAGAGTTCCCTGGTTTCAGAATTTTTATTGACCTTTCCCTTCATTTTTTATCCGCAGCGAAAGTCGTGCCAATGCGTCTTCCATAGTTTTATTAATTAATAAAAAATACTTAAAGGGTTCAAAATGAAAATCTGAAACCAGGGAACTCTTTATTTATCATATATCTTACGTTAGCCACAAACGGTGTCCCAAAATGTGCAAAATTGCCCGAGCAATTTTGCACATTTTGAAGGCAGCAATTCAAGATGGCGGGTCTCGTAGAGCCTTAAGTGGTTCCTGAATCACGTCTGGTGCTTTTGGAGCGAGCGCAAAGCGAGATCGGGAACTGAGTCTAGCTCAGTAATCACTACGACATCTGCGGCTTTCATTTCCTCACGTGAGGAAAGATCCTATACGTATGAGGGGAAACTTTCTACTTCGGCTTTTTTGCAATACATAGTGCTTAAAAAGGAACATTTCTAGAAGTGGCAAAGTAATGTCTGTGACGAAAGAATATATACATATATATATATACTACATGGTGAGTATTTTGTTGGGGTGCTGTAGTGCATATCTTGCGGTTACTGGAGGAAACCACAAGGGTGAGTATTTCTAATATCCTCATTTGTAGCGGCTACCACTACAGGAACTTCAAAACTAATTCCGCCAATTTTGTCATTAAATTCGCTCATTGCTCTTATTTCAGCCAGTTTGGACTGACAACAAAAGTAAAGTTAAAAAAGCATGTAATTGAGGCAAGGTCAGCACTCCTATACTTCCCGAAGTCTTCGTAACATCACTGTACTAATTACCAAAACAACAAACCTAACCATGACTAAGGTACTAATTACCAAACAACTAACCTAACCATGAAAAAGTGCTGCATTGGCGATATCAGAATTATTATTCAATAGACGGAGGGAATAATATTAATAAATTTTGTTTAAAATTTAATTATTTTTTTCAGTATTCTATTAATCAGATTTGTGGAGTGTTGCGGAGAGATACTTATTTGAAATGTTTTTGGGATGCCAAAGTAATACAGTTATATGTACTGATTTCCTTTTAAATTAAAAAAAAGGGAGATTGTCATTGAAACTAAAATAACCTTCAAAAATATAGATTTTCCTTCCCCTAATAAAAAAAAAAAAAAAAGCAGAACCATAGCCAGGAGAGAGACATAGTCGGGCGGCGCCCAATCTGGGTTTTCCTTTATCCCGCCCTCTCGACTCACATTGCACTCCAGTGCCTCATCTAATCTCTTTTATATCGCTTGCCCTACTTCCTTTATATTCTTTGCGCGAGCTCAATCATCGGCCGCACTCCCAATTTCTGTCTGGCTACGTACTTGTGAAAAACACTGAAGTTTTTCTTTTTTTTGAAATGCTTTCTTAAGATAAAATATTCATGGAGCTGAAATTTTTTTTTGCGTGTAAATGTAAATGTTTTTGCATAAATTTTAGCTGTAAGTTTTTAGTTTTATACCCAATTTGAATCAAATATTGTTGACGTTGCTTCCTCCGATATAGCTTGAATTTACGATCAGTACGGTGACGTCATAGATCCTTCACTTTCTTGGGAGATGAAAAAGCTAATCTTCTAGTAACTTGATGAAAAATTCTGTAACTTTATGAATGAGAATGAATGACACTTTTTGTAAAGCTTTGAAATATCAAGTGGAACAAATCACTTAATGTGATTGTTATAATGCAATAGTTTATCTGGTCACAGAGGATAGATGTTACTAGGAAGTTCCAGCTGCTGATACTTATATTAATCAAACAGAATAAATAATGTGTTCTTTGTAGAGTAGGTGTACTCTGCTGAACTCCTTAGTAAGGAGGTCATTACCATTACGAGACTGCATTATTAGCTCGCTGAATAACTGATAGCGTTTAAGAGCTGCTAGTTTCTTTGAGACTACTTCATTTTCAGTATGCGTTGGGACTCTTTATAAGTAAAAAAAGTCTGGTGTTAACATTTAACGTAGCACTGTAATACAGTATTAATATATCAAATTTTCTACACAGCAAAAAATATGTTGGACATTTTCATTACGTCATAACACTTTCTTATTGAAAGAGTGAATTATATATAGAAGGCACACAAATATATTTACATGAATATGAACATAACGCACACTACATTTGTCTTATTCTGTAGTAACATAGTCTGAGGGGCCTGCTTTTCCTTTTAAACTGTTGAGTCTGAGGTATAATTCCGGGTAGTCCCCCCCTTAATTTTTCTTTAAAATCTTTGAATCATAAACGCGCGACTCGAACATGCCAAATTTTAAGGAGCCCACCATTCTGATTCTAGATTACGTTATATCCAAGTACATCATAAGTATACTTTTACCAGAAGTCCCGAATTCTTCGGGACAATCATCGAATTTGTCCCTCAAAAACATTCGATTTCTTTGGGAACATAAATTATCCTCTATTTTTGATTCTTGTCCTCAAAATTCAGACTTTATCAAAAGCAGATTACGTTTCTAATAATAAATGCGCTTAAAAATAATTTCTGAGTTCCACCAAAAAATTTTACCAAATGAGCAAATTTTCTCATATATTTCTTTCTTCAGAGAAATATAAGGCCTATAACTCAGCACCAGGCCCGTAGCCAGACATAGAAGTTGGTAGGGGCGGCTGATTGTTGATGTCGTTTGAAGAATATAAAGAGGTCGGGCAAAAGATGTAAAACAAGTGGGCTGCGGATGGCCCCGTGGTCAACGTTCGGGACTGCCACAGAAAAGTCTCGGGATCGATCCCAGGTAGGTACGAACGTGCGAGCCACTAAATATTCGACGTGCATTGGATGGGCACGTAAAGCCGTCGGACCCAGAGTACTGGCCCCGCGGTTATAAATAAATGCGTCTTTCCCTTCTTTTCTACCTCATTTCCGTGTGTCTTTTCTGTCCGGCACTTTTACCCAAATATTTTAGCTTCCTACTTCCAAGGGTCGTTTAAGACCTGGGGTCGGACACTACCTTCCTAAAATGCTGTACGTAAATCTCTGTTCTCTATAAAAGAGGTCGGACAGTGGACTGTAGTGTGAGTCGCTAGGACGGGCAAAAGAAAACGTAGGTCGGGCGCTGCCCGTCCTGGCCCTCCCCTGGCTACGGCCTGCTCAGCACGTGTATCTAAGGTCATATATTTAACTTTTGCTACACAGCTCTGCTTTGTCGGTACCAAGTGCCAAAATTCTACAATATTTTACTGTACTTGTATCGTTTTAGATATTTATTTTTCTTTTGTTTGTTTTAGTTTTCCTCTAACAAACACTATGAGCAACTCAGTGGGCTATAACAGGCCACTGGTTCCAGGGAAGGGAGAGAGACAGTGCCCCAAGACAAACACAACATCCATGCCTCATCGGAATTTGAACCCTGATCCATCACTGACAAATGCTCATAAGCCAGCGCTTAGACCACTGCGCTACCTGGGCTGCCAAAAAAATTTTCAAATGCAATACAACACTTAAGTGAAACAATACGGTTTAATGACAAAAAAAATTGCGTATTTAGTTTGAGTACGTACGAGTCCCCAAATTTGGGGACACTAAGCAATTTTGTCCTCAAATCAGTGTTCCAATGTTTCGTCACCTTAGTCATAAGTCGAGAATACCCATTATCGACTTATGGTTAAGACGAAAATATATCGATATTAGGTTTAAACTATGCTTTCATTCACTGATTATGGCTGCCGAAAGCAGTCTCGGCCGCCCCGGTGGCGCAGTGGTCTAAGGCGTTGGCCTCTGATCATTCGTCCGAAGGGGTCCGGGTTCAAATCCCGGTGAGGCATGGATGTTGTGTTTGTCTTACGGCACTGGCTCTCTCCCTTCCCTGGAACCAGTGACCCTAAATTAGGGACGGGCGACTGCTTATAGATCATTGAGTTGCTCACGGTGGTCGTTAAACCTCCAATAAAAAAAAAAAAAAAAAAAAAAGAAAGCAGTCTCGAAATGCTTAGCTGGCTTCACTGCGACTGCACGAGAACATTTATCGGAGAACGCTGGGTAATTACTCCAGTTTTCCGTTACAGTTGCATTCCCACCAGTTGAACAGTAATTAGCTTTTATCTTGATTTTTTTTCTAAGGGAGCACATAGGCGTAACCACTGGCGGCGGGGGACAAGATACCCCCATCCGATTTCGAAACATGGTTACTCCACTGATAGAGCACTTAAATAAAATATAATTTTGTTCCTATCACTAATCAGTAAATTTTATTTTGACTTGTTGCTCAAAATTTGTCTGCTATCACAGCCATTCCTCAGGTGCAGTTAAGATTTTTGTGTTATGACATAACTGCATTCTGCCCGCTCCGGTGGCGCAGTGGTCTAAGCGATGGCCTCTGATCATTCGTCCGAACGGGGTCCGGGTTCGAATCCCAGTGAGGCATGGATGTTGTGTTTGTCTTACGGCAATGGCTCTCTCCCTTCCCTGGAACCAGTGACCCTAAATTAGGGACGGGCGACTGCTTATAGCCCATTTCGTTGCTCACGGTGGTCGTTAAACCTCCAATAAAAAAAACTGCATTCTGTTCTATGTAGTTATGAAAATGAGTAATGTTAATTTTCCTGATGCTTAATTTTTCTATTCTTTCAGAAAGCGAAACTGACAAAGATGGTAAAACAAAACAAAGAAGCAGCTATACAGGAATCTACGTAGCATTTGCTGACACGGTTCTATTGTTCCGGTATCAATAGCAGACCTCTGGTTTGGAAATCTATTTTTGGTAACGTCTGCAGCTGAAGATAAAAGAAATTCTAAGAACTGTGCTGTCCTCTAGTGGAGAAAACATGCCAAGAATTCTTCACATTTTAGATAGTTATCACTTTCGATTTTTTATGGATTTTATAGTTCAAGATACGGAGAAAGAGAAATAAATTATTTGTGTATTAGCTTATCGCATTCATTTTTGAAAACCACCGCCGAAAATCGACAGCGATGCAATTTATTTTTAAATTTTACCTGATCCAGTGAATTATGTGAATGTAGCATCCGCATAAATTTAGTTACGAGGGAAACCTGTGTCCGTGGGATATAAATATACCTATTTCATTAAAGTTAAATCTTATACAAGAGATCGCAACAGAATGCAAACTTCTACACAAGTTAACATTTTTGTGAATGGCTCAATTTGTATGTATACAACGTAATATACAAATTTCCATATGAGTTGATTATTTTTTAAATAAGCTTTTATGAAGGAAGCACCTAATTTAGCCTTCAGTGTTCTAACATGAGCAAAAGAAATGCCTTTAGAAATTACTGACCGTATGTGACGAATGAATAACAAGAACATGCGTGGGCTTTAAATGATTAGGCACCAGAAAAATTGGTAAAGGGAATATCTGTGATATATGCAAAATTGTCCGATGAAAAAAGAACTTTTCCAGTCTGGCTCCGAAAATATTTATTTGCGCCCCAGCACGGGGAAAATGACAAACCAAAAAAAAAAAAAAATAAATAAATTTAGTAAAACCTTTCGTCATGATCGCATTTACTCGATGCATGAATTTTTCCAGTCCGATTCTAAAAGTATTGATATGAATTAACTACATCTGGAGGAAGGAGAAATTCGAACATCCATAAGTCATAATTCTTATGATTACAGTTACCAGTTACAACTTTTCGTTTTCCTAGGGGTTTTTTTTCTCCGGGTGCAATGCGAATGTCAGATGGGGTACCGTGCCTAAATACGGGCGAAAGGACAAAGTGATGATGTGAGCAGGTAATTTTTTAAAATTCGTTTCATAAACGTATTTTAAAAAATACTTTCGTTATAACACTTGATCAGTCATTCACACCAATAAGACAGATTCTTAAAATTTCTTTTGCGTACGATAGTTAAAATTACAAGTTTTAACTAGTCCTCTTGATGTACGTTTCCCGAGTCTTCCTGATATGCAGTTTTCCTGCAAGGAAAAGGCAAATGTATTTCCATATTCGGTATGACATCTTTGGCAATGACCATAATATTTCTTATTTTGTACATATCAAAATTTCCTCATTCCACCCCCTCTCTTCTTAGAGGCGCTGAAAAAAATGTATTGCTCTTCAAACATTTTTTTCGCTTTTAAAAGTTTTTTTTTTTTTAACATTTTTTGGCAGCAGTGATCCAAATGATTTTCAGCCTTTTTTTATCTTTTTTTTTTTTTTTTTTTTTACTTTTTTTAGACAATATTTTTCTGTTAAGTGATGCAAGTTTACATTTTTTCGCATGACAGCTCAGGTACTAGAAGTCTGATTGAAAATTTTTTTTTTAACATCAGAGAGCTGGACGCATGACCCATGATATGCACATTTTGCGAAATTTTGCCGCTGGATGAGTAACAGCATATTTGTATTTCGAAGTACATTTCTGCTTCTGTGTCATTTCAGAAATCCTTTCAACAGTTAGGGACACATGGAGAATCCACATATTTTATTTTTCATGTTGACATTTTATTATGAAAATTTCTCTTCTGTTCGACTTACATTTCTGCTTCTAGAAAAATCAAAGTGCAAAATTTATTTACCAGATAGTTATGAACATCAGCACGTTCAATACAGTTTTCAAACGTACACTTTTTTCTGTTACATGGCTTAACAACTGTTCTCATTTGCGGGGATATTTATGTCTTTAAAATTGCTAAACATTTTTTATTAACTCAAGGAACAGCTGATACCATGCCAATAATATATTTCGCACGAAAACTGTAGAATTACTATACACATGCTGTCTAAACGTACGATTAATTCAAACCGTGTCTCCTACTGCAAATTAAAATACATTTATTTACAATTAAAAACACTATTTACAATAAAAGGCAAGTACTTTCAGGGATCTCATGTCCCCATCATCAGGCCTATGTGCCACGAATCATGAGGAGCTATCCCAAATATATACATCACAAGAAAGCCCTCGTCATACGTCTGTTTAACATTCCTGCGTTGTCAACTTTAAAAGACATAAAGTTGGCAACACAGGAAAGTTAAACAAACGTGTGACGGGGGCGCTTTCTTGTGATGTATATATTTGGGATAGCTCCTCATGATTCGTGGCACATAGGCCTGATGATGGGGACATGAGATCCCTGAAAGTACTTGCCTTTTATTGTAAATAGTGTTTCTAATCGTAAATAAATGTATTTTAATTTGCAGTTGGAGACACTGTTTGAATTAATCGTACGTTTCGACAGCATGTGTATAGTAATTCTACTAGCTGATACCATGATTAAGACTATCTGGGTATTTTTCTTCTGCTGATTTCCTACAATGGAAAGCAAATGCATATTGGTATTCATACCTCGGCTTCCATTTGTTGGAAGGTAAAACACACACACACACACAAACACCGGCAGCTGTACCTTACTTTTCGATGAATAAATATTTCACCCATTACCTGGCTTTTGGGGAAGGAAAATCTCATTAGAGTTGTATATTAGCTCCTGGATATATGCGTTTAGTATATCACTGCTACTACAAATAGAATTGAACAAAAATATTTTTTGCTTTGCAAAGCTGGAGCCCTTACCCAAATAATCCACTTCCCAGGAAATCACCAGTTTTTAGACACCCCACTCTACGCAAAGTACCTTAAAATTCCACAAACTTCTGTTCCACTAATAATATACAATGATACATAAATGAAGAGTTTCTATCACTTCATGGGACATAATTTTCTATGACACGAAGTTCTATCAGGACATAAAAATTTATTATTACAGAGCTCATGTATGGTGGTCGTAACAACATTACAGAAAGGGCACTGCATCATCACAAGAAGAGCGTCAAACATTTTTTATGAAATTGTAAGCAGAAAAATACTTCTAATTAGAGCACCCTGCTACGCTTGCTTTATACACTGAAGAGCAATTGAATTAGAGACAGCTGGCGTCATGCAAATGTGGCGCTGTGGGCGGCCCTGTAAACGGAAACGACATGGCGTATGCAGCGATCCGACAATATAAGGAGTGATGCAACGGGAATCAGTAAGAGTCGGACGCAGTATGGGTAAGACGAAGGGTCTAAGCGCATTTGGTCGTGGGCAAATTGTCGGGGCCCGACGAATGGGTCACTCCATCTTGGAAGTCGTGCAGGCACTGGGATTTTCACGAGCCACTGTCACGGGTGCACCGTGAGTACATCGAATCCGGTAAAACCATTCCTGCAATGGCCAACTGCCGTGGACAACAGCGTGTGGATGAACTGGGTCATCGTCGGCTAGCTCGCATTGTAACAGCGGATAGACGGGCCACAATGCAAGAAATCACTCGGCAATTTAACGCTGGTGCACAAAAACGTGTAAGCAGCCACACCATCCAGAACCATCTCCTCGCTATGGGGTACAGAAGCCATCGTCCCACGAGGGTACCGCTGCTGACCGCACATCACAGGGTACAAAGATTAGCATGGGCGCGGGAACATCGCCACTGGACCCTAGACATGTGGGAAAATGTTGCCTGGACTGATGAGTCGAGATTCACGTTGGTCCATGCGGATGGCAGGATACGAGTACGGCGCAAACCACATGAAGCGATGGATCTTTCTTGCCAGCAGGGTACTCTTCAAGCTGGTGGGGGTGGCATTCTCGTCTGGGGATTGTTTGCGTGGACTAAAATGGGACCCCTAATACGTGTGACATCGTCCCTCACAGGTCAACGTTACCGGGATATCTTGGACGACCATTTGCTCCCGTTTGTGCGTCTTCAACATCCCACTGGGGACCTCATACTGCAACAAGACAATGCTCCGTGACATCACTCCCGAATTGTATCCGAATGGTTGAATGAACACTCCACCGACGTGACCTCGCTTTCTTGGCCAGCTAAGTCACCTGATCTCAATCCCATCGAGCACATCTGGGATGCCATCGAGAGAGATGTTCGAGGCTCTGACCTCCCTCCATCAAATTTTCGTGAACTGTGGGAGCTTGTTTAGGGTCGTGGATCCGTGTGGCTTCCCAACGCTTCCGGTGTCTTGTCGAGTCCATGCCGAGACGAATCGCCGCCGTCATCAGGACGAAAGGTGGTGCTACACGTTACTAGACAGGTATCTCTAATTCAATTGCTCTTCAGTGTACAACAAGAACAATGTCACATCTATCACGGGAAGCTCATGCGCACATGTTCCAGCGTTCTCGGGAATGACACGCGTATGATAGACGGATTTTCAAAATTCAGTCTTCCCTCCAGTAACTGCAATAGCAAGTCAGTGTTCCATTTTTTTTTTAAATATTTAGATAATGTTTTCCCGGTTCTTAATTCTCTTCAACGCAAATATTTTGCTAAAGTGTTTTTATCTTTTCATTTTGCAGCGTCCTCACGGAGTGAATTTTGAGCTGAATTTTTTTTTCATATCAGAACATATTTTCTTAAAGTAAAGTGTCTTTCCTAAATCATATTTGTTATGTAAGGACATAGTTTAACCAGCGTGTTTGATGGTAATGCACACTGTTCTTAGGTAAATGGAAACGGTATTTTCAAATATCCTAAATCTGCATTTCTATTATCTGAATATGTTGACGGGTTTCACTGTGAGTCTGAATTTAATCTGTCAAAGCTGACTTAAAATTCGCCGGGGTGAGACGCTGTGGCCCATGTCAAACCTTGATTGACGTTTGCTTAGGATCCACAGACTGAAGTTTCTGTTTGCGATATAAATACACAAAAAATAATGCAATGTAGGAACTCAGTATAACTTTGGTATAAATTTGGAAGAATTTCTGAGAGAGGCGATGTCATTTTCCAGCGTAAGACTAGACACCAACGAGTGTGCCTCAGAGCCATATCTTCTCGGTTTCGTAACCTAAAAAGACTAATGTCGTTGGTAAATGACTGCTGAAAGAAAGCTTCGAACATGACATGATGTTAATAGATCCAAGGGTCTGCAAGAAACAAAACAGTGAGAGGTACATGGTGAGACAGAAATGCTTCTATATGCGCAAAAACGTAAACATAAGGAAATGTCATAAAATATAAAACTGACACCAAAGTTTCTTTTCAGAAATCTTGACCTTGGAAAATTTTTACTACTTCACAAGAAGAACAAAAACATCTTTTAGAGACCGTAAATTTAATAATATATGTGATTCCAAACTGGTTCTTATCTTGCTTCCTGCGAAACATTGGTTACCGACGTGCTTCGCGTGGAAAGAGACTATACAGCAGGTTCCTTTTGTTCTTCCGCCTCAGCACAATGTATAATTTTGTAGAAAAAAATTACACTTGGTCGATAAAAATAAACCAAAGGGACATGCTTCCAATTGAATCGCCCAAACGACGACAAGTACCAATTTTTTTACTATATTTACTCTCTTTTTTACTATATCTACTCTCGTGAGCAAATACGTCCAGAAAGAACAGTATAGCACTGATTAAGTGAAAGTCTTCGTCACTGTGAGAGTGAGGGACGGAAGATCCCAAATGTATAAAACTAATGCGATGCGATACTCACGTAGAACTTGGGCCTAGGTCCTTAGCATTCAAGGTTCTTTCCTTAGCTCTGCTTCCGGGCAACATGGCAACTTTTCATGTCACACTAAATTAAATTAATCGCAGAAATGGTTAGCATAAGGTCATCCAGGTGGAAAACATGGCGCTGTGTAACTCGATGTGAAATCATACTTGACTCACAATGTCTAAGTTTGCTGCTCCGATGCCGAGTGATTTGAGGCGCTGGCTTCTGACCATTCGCCCCCGAAACTGGTTCGAATCTCGGATGAAGCATGGGTGTAGTGTTTTTCTGTTAACACTAGATTTGCGCCCCCCGCCCCTTTCTTGGAACCAGTACCCCTATATTTATGACTGGCGACTGCTCATGGAGGTCGTTAAACCCCGAAAAGAAAAAGAAACACTAAATGTTCATAATATTTTTCAACACCAAAGCAAAAAATGTACATAACATCATACAATTCATTATTTGCCGTTCCTGTGGCGTACCTGTCTAAGCGTTGGCTTCCGGCTTCAGATCCCGTGAGGCAGGGATGTTGTGTTTGTCTTATGGCACTTGCTTTCTCCATTCCCTGAAACTGGGGACCCTAAATTAGGAACGGACGATTATCAAGCCCATCGATTTGCTAACGGTGGTCGTTAAACCCCCAAACAAACAAAAAAAGATGCGTACTTTTATAAGTTTTACAGAACCGTAAGGTAACTTCTGTTCTCCTCCTCCTGTAGAAACTACGAAGCAGATGTGCTGCAAATATATAAATTGTCTTATCGTATATTTCATTCCTTTTACAAATTGAGTCAGTCTGAGAAACAATCTCTCACGCGTCGTAGCTTAAAGGGTGACGAATTCGAAGTTACAATAATGTTGAGAGTTCGTATCGAATGAAAAGTCAAATAATTCTCCAAGCTCAATGCGAACTAACGGCAAATGTGCTCATGCTTTATGTAATAAGAAGCATCACTGGAAGATTGGATTCTTGAATATTTCAGTAGATTTACCATACGAATTATATTTGCCAGTCATGAAATCACTCCTACGAACAGTGCCGAAATTATATTTTATAGTGCCTCTAGAATCTGTGTAAAAAAACAAAACTACGACAACAAGAATTTTCGATGTTAGTTTCCGTTGGCAAGTGCATAATTCCGCGGTAGAGAACTAAGTAATGAAATCATGCTTTTCGTGAAGAATGTTACAATTGTAGTACATCCGTTGGTAATAGAAAATTTGTAAACTATTTGGGAGTTAAAAGAATGTACACACCCGCTTTTTTTTTCTCACACTGTCTCTCCTTGGAGTTTGATATTATGTGATAAGTTTGATATATATATATCTCAATCTCCCAAAATATAAAATATTTACCTTTGATAAATGCCCATACCACCACTCTGATACCGCGCAATGCAGCTGGAAACCAAGAGTGAATAGTATATATATATATATATATATATACTATAAAGATACCTAAGCAAAAAAATACATATATAATTTCAACATTAAAATTAATAAGATTCTGATTAATCTATAGAAGCTCACTAAGGTGATTTAATACATGCAAAGATTATTAAATAAACTGCTCGTGTATTTTATAATATTTCTCATGTATTCTGGAGAGTTAATTCTGCTCATTCTGATCATACAGATCCACAGTCTTAAGTTTATATATTTTTTTCTCTGGTTAAAATCTCCGCGCGTTGGTTTCTTGCTGTATGAGGAGGCCATCAGCCCCACCCTCACTGCCCCCCAGCGTCTAGGGAGTGGCGGAAGAGGTCAGCCATGTTCTCCTCTTGTGAGGAGAAAAGTTTTTGTAACTCAAGAGGTAAGCTCTCTTCCTTGTTTTTGGGTTCTAGGTTTTATAAGTTCAATGTTTGTACTTCATGTACCTTTCTCTGTCGTTTTTTAGCTTTTCAGCTTTTAAGCATTGGTTTGTCTGTTAACATTTATGCGGGTTTTAACTCTTACTTTTCTTTGTAACTTTGAGCGTCTTTTGTGGTACCTAGGAACAGAAGATGGCTAAGCTTGTTCCTTTTCTAAGCGCTGTCTATGCGCTGTTTTTTCAAAGTAGTTAAGTTCTTAATAACTAATTAATTATGCACTTAAAGCACTGCTGAAATACTTTGTACATATTGCAACTAACTGTTTAAGGTATATAACTTTCACAAAGTTTTCTTTAGTTAATTATTATCTTTAACTTATTCTCGTTTTCGTGCTGTCATAAGTTGTAGAGTAGGGGGTTTTAGACTCAAGTTTTCTTTCAAAAATCTGTTCGTTATAAATTAACATTTCCTTTTTTAATTGCAATGTAAAATTTGTTTTTCAGGTTTAAATTCTCTCTCAAACGAACTTGGAATTTCGTTATAGATGAAAATCATTTCTATTTATTATGTCACTCTCACAGCTTGAGTTCTCTTTAATCTTCTTCTCTCTGTTTAATAGTAACAGATGAAGAGCATGGGTCGGGCCATGAAGGTTAATGGATGCAAGCGAAATTGTTAACTAGTGCTAGGTCATGCTACTCTACGGAGGACATGACTTATATATATATTTTTTAAACTATTTTAGGTGGGAATGTTACTTGCATCTATGGCCTTGCAGAAACCCATTTCCAACTAGGTCTTTGTGGAAGTGAGAAAATGCAGAGTTTTTGCTGGTCCTTGATAAAGCCAAGGCTCAGTATTCTCGACACCTTCTACATTCAGTTGTTTTATTTTTTTTCTTTTCTCCTTTTACTCACGCAGGTAGATACATAACCTTTTCTATGTTGTACTAGGTGTGAGTCAAAATTATATATGTATTTTTTTGCTTAGGTATCTTTATAGTATGTGAATTCTGAATTTTCAAAACTGCTGCGTTGCGCGTTTTGATTTTCAGGTTATTTTGCACCCTTCGTTTTAAATTCTAAAATTTTTTCCTTAGTCTTCAGTTTTGCTCTTAAGTATATATATATATATATATATATAACCACAAGCAACACCTCTCCAACATGTACATGACAGCAAATTAACTCTAAACCACAGCAAAACTTCATCCGGGCTCCCGGATGTCTTTCCCTGAAGAGAGGTTCTGGGGTTCGAAGCCATTTGATACGTTATTTTATTTGGGTTTTTTTTTCCTTATTAGTATCTTTATAAATTTCTGCTGTGGGATTTTTAGGTATCGTTTATCGTTCTTTAAGTTTTGCTGTGGTTTAGAGTTCATTTGCTGTCATGTACATGTTGGAGAGGTGTTGCTTTTATTTATATATATCCAATTGCAAAAAGAGACTGAGAAAAGAAAAAGCGGGTGTGTGTGTGTACGTTATACCGTTGGTGTACCCTAACAACACAGAAAAGATATATATTGGAATGACAAAGCGATCCTTAGATACGAGATGTAAAGAACACATGCTAAGTGTCAACTAAGACTGCAGAATACAGTCTTCGCCAGAGAAGTTATGCATTCATCGGCCGTTCTTATATGGAATAACGTGTTAGAAGAGTTTGTCCCTTACAGGAACTGCAAAGAGACTGCCATCAGGGAAATAGTCTAAATCCTCTCCAGCAAACTAGCATGCAATGATATGGTCTCTATCGAATTACCAATGGTTTGGCATGCGTTATTGAAAGATGGACACACATCGCAGCACACCGTAAAATTACATGATAAAAATTCACGTAATGCTACTCGTAATGTCGTCCGCGATATTTTCAAAAAAAGATCTTTGTTTCTTACGTGTTCTAATTCCCTGCATTTTTATATCTAACATTACTTTAAAATAGCCTACCCAGTGGAGTGCAAAAGCTTGGCAAAACTTTAGGCGTATTTACATCAGTGAATAAACGGGATTTATCGCGCTATAAGCGTTTCTTGAGTGTACACGGTCCAGTGTACTTTGAAATTGAGTTAGCCCTTAGTTTCTCATGGTGGTCCTTAAACCCCGAAAATAAACAGTTTTCAACGTCTGTTCGCTTCACTAACTGAAGCGAATAGACGTTGACGAGAGAATAAATTACGACAAAGAAAGTGAACTAGAACAAAGCTTAATTCATAGACGGTCACATTCCTGTTGTTGTAATTCCTAAAGGGGCGCCCCGGTGGCGCAGTGGTTTAGGCGCTGGCTTTTGATCATTCGTCTGAGTTGGGTCCGGATTCGAATCCTAGTGAATCATGGATGTTGCGTTTGTCTTACGGTAGTGGTTCTCCCCCTTTCCTGGAACAAGTGGCCCTAAATTAGGGACTGGCGACTGCTTATTGCCCACTGAGTTGCTCATGGTGGTCGTTACACCCCTAACCAAAATACGGTGATTAAAAGCAAATATTGCAGCGCACACTTTGCTTTTTGGTAAATTCTACAGTCTCTAAGAAATGTGCGATGGTATTTCAAGTACACTATCTTGTGAATGATGCGGGAATGATAACTGAGACAATCTGATTAGGCCATAACTTTCGGAATGCAGAGGTCCTCAGAAGACAGCATACCACTTACCCAGGAACACTAAACTTTTTACAGATGAGCAGTGGTAATTCCTAGAAAGCATTCACTCTGTTGCTGCCCTTATTTGTATGACATCAAGTAGCGATCACATTTATCTAACTAGTAATAATTTCATACACGTGTCATGGCAGAAAAAAAACCCCTACCTGAAGTTACTTGAGACTGTGTGATAAGTAATTTTCTATCCATTAAGTGTTAAATCGTGCTTTCAAAAGATCTGCGAGATACGAACTGATCTGATTGATACGAGAAACGAACGTGTTCTCTCATCTCGACTGAGCGTCGTATAGAGAGTACTTGAGAATGCTTCAGTAGCAGTCGTATGACATTCTTCTGAATCTTTAACTGAATTGTGCAAAACATTGCCACTGATTATAAAACTTTTAAGAAACTTTTGTCCATGTTGTCAATATTTCATCGCAAACCGAGGAAGTTAATGTTGGGAATCACAATTATGAAAATACAGACAAAAAAAAATTCACTGTACTTTCTTCAATGACTGTAGCTCTAATAGAATGCTCTAAATTACAGTCCAATGAAGTCTGTCTTGAGAATCTTTTAGCAGTGAAAGTTCTGACGAAGGAGTTTTCTAGCGAATCGCCCGAATTTGGTTTCAGCCCCGGATACAGTAGGTCGTGTATCTATCAGATGGCGACGATTCTGTCCCTATCCTAGAACCAGTGGTTCTAAATTAGGGACAGGTGACTGCTTGTAGCCCTAAGAGTTGCTCATGGAGGTCATTAAACCCAGACACAAACAAAAGTTCTAACCATTAGAAACAGAAAGTGATACTCCCATTGAAAACTGTAATTCATTCTGATATTGTAAAACTTGTGTCATCCATGTTGAGAATTTTTCAGCTAAAGTGAAATTCGCATCATGCTTATTGAAAAGATTCTTAGCTTAGACTGGAATTCATGCCACGTGTGCACGAAAATGCTTAACGCGAGTTACAATTTCTGGAGGAATTTTTTTACTGTGCCAAATATAGTACCTAAGCAGTTATTACATAATGAGAAAATTCATCAATCTAGATTTCATCCTATATCTCTTCGAAAAATTTTTATGCCGCCCTGGTGGCACAGTGGTCTAAGCGCTGGCTTATGACCGTTCGTCCAAGAAGGGTCCGGGTTCGAGTCCCCGAGAGGCATTTATGATCTGTTTGTTTTATGGCAACTCTTCTCTCACTTTCCTGGAACTAGTGGCCCTAAATTAGGGATGAGCTTATAGCGATTGTGTTGCGCAAGGTTGTCGTTAAGCCTTTAGAAAAAAAGCCGCAGTGGCCTAAGCGATGGCTTTTGACCATTAGCCCGAGATGAGTCTGGGTTCGAATCCCGGTGAGTCATGGATGTTGTATCTGTCTTACGGCACTGGCTCTGCCCTTCCCTGGAACCAGTGACCTTAAATTAGGGACGAGCGACTGCTTTTAGCCCATCGAGTTCCTCACAGTGGTCGTTAAATCTTCAATAACAGTGGTCTAAGTGCTGGCTTATGACCATTCGTCCGTGAAGGGTTCAGGTTCGAATCCCGTTAGGCATGGATGTTGTTTGTCTTACGGCAGTCGTTCTCTCCCATCCTTGGAACCAGTGGCCCTAAATTAGGGACGGGCGACAGCTTATAACCCATTGAGTTGCTCACGGTGGTCATTAAACCTCCAAAAAAAAACTTCAATAAAAAACTTCATGATCCATTTAGTATTTTGCTCTATCATCCACACATGCACCTCTATGAGATATTGTGGGCTGCCCCGGTGGCGCATTAGTCTAAGCGATGGCTTCTGATCATTCGTCCAAAAGGGATCCGGGTTGGAATCCCGGTGAGGTATGGATGTTGTGTTTATCTTATGGCACTGGCTCTGTAAATTAGGACGGGCGACAGTTTATAGCATATATGTTTATCTAATGGCAGCGGCCGTAAATTAGGGACGGGCGACAGTTTATAGCATATCGAGTTGCTCACGGTGATTGTTAAACTCCAAACGAAAAAACGCGATGTGATGTTGACAGAAACGCTGTTTCATTAATACGTTGAGCCATACACTGTATTTATACTGGAAATTTTTTTCACAACAGAATGTAAAATCTTATACCAACACAGCCCAGCATGTAAACTTAAAGGATAAGAAATTCTGAAATCCTTTTCTGACGATTTTTTTTTTACGTTACTCGTATCAAACACTGAAAACATACACGGCCACGCCACCCCAATGTAATTTGGGTAGGTGCATTTTTCATACCACTCTCGGAGGCTTTTTTTTCTAAATTATGCTAACTCCCGTCGCAATACAAATACGAAAGTAAGTGAAGTCAAGTGAGCGATTGTGTTTTGATGTTGCTACTACACATTAAGAGAGTACCAAGTTAGATATACGGATTTAGAACGTCTGTAAATATGTCTGTGTAATAACAGTTACTTTGTAAATAATACTGAAAATTTAAATAAATTTGTGGTAGGATGATGTGGTAAATATTTCTTTAGTGATTTAATTTATTTTAATTTCATCTAGTGAACGACCCATCAACTATCAATGACTCTACATAATTGGTGACCGGAAGGGATTCCAATCGTCAGATGTTCTGCTCAGAGCGGGTAATTTGATTGGAGGTCTAACGACCACCGCGAGCAAAGCAATGGGCTATAAGCAGTCGCCCGTTCCTAATTTACGGCCACTGACTCCAGGGAAAGAAGAGCCAGTGCCATAAGACGAACACAACATCCATGTCTCACCGGGATTCGAACCCGGATCCCTTGCGGACGAATGATCAGAAGCCATCGCTTAGCCACCCCGGTGGCGCAGTGGTCTAAGCGATGACCTCTGATCATTCGTCCGTAAGGGGTCCGGGTTCGAATCCCGGTGAGGCATGGATGTTGTTTGTCTTACGGCACTGGTTCTCTCCCTTCCCTGGAACCAGTGACCCTAAATTAGGGACGGGCGACTGCTTATAGCCCATTGAGTTGCTCACGGTGGTCGTTAAACCTCAAAAAAAAAAAAAAAAAAAGCCATCGCTTATATTACTCGCGCTACCGGGGCGGTGCGTGTATTTATTCAGTTATAACTTGATTTTCTCTACGGATTTATGATGCCGGATACTATGAAGTCTGGCGATAATTTCATCCCAAGGATCACACTCCGATGTCCTACGATTTGGAAAGCGATCCTGTGATTATGGTTCTCTCAGATCAAATCTCAATTTACGACGGATGGAAAAACAAGAGGTGGAATTGCATTCTACTTTATGGTTTCTTTTCTTATCCCAGGTAAATGACACGGTCTTATACCCGCCAGATTTAGATAACTATCAAACTGTAAAAGAAGAATTATCAAAAAGTTTGCCGATTCAGAAGAAATGTGTCTGAGACTGTTATTGCGAGTATTAGAATTAGGCAATAAGAGGCTTACTCAGCTGTTACGACAAACACGTCAACTTTTTTTTGTCTAGAGGTTTAACGACCACTGTTTTTTCTTTTTTTTTTTTTTTTTTGATTGGATGTTTAACGACCACCGTGAGCAACTCAATGGGCTATAAGCAGTCGCCCGTCCCTAATTTAGGGTCACTGGTTCCAGGGAAGGGAGAGAGCCAGTGCCGTAAGACAAACACAACATCCATGCCTCACCGGGATTCGAACCCGGACCCCTTCGGACGAATGATCAGAGGCCAACGCCTTAGACCACTGCGCCACCGGGGCGGCTTAACGACCACTGTGAGCAACTCGATGGGCTATAAGCAGTCGCTCGTCGCTGATTTAAGGCCACTGGTTCCAGGGAAGGGAGAGAGCTAGTGTCGTAAGACAAACATCCATACCTCACCGGGATTCGAACTTGGACCCATCTCGGACGATTGTTCAGAAGCCAGGGCTTAGATCACTGCGTCATTGGGGTGGAAGTTCCCAACGAATAGAATAGACGATGACTTGCTTAAGCCTTTGTGGTTGCAGTGCCTACACCGACAAGAATGCAGCAAACTCTAGCAGGTAGCGACGACAGCTCTGCACCGTAATCCCTGATGGCTGATAAAATATACTCAGATTAGTGATTTCGCCGCTCCAGTTTATTCCATTCAATCTTCATCTGCTGGGCAAAATGATGTGCTCGAGCAACAGACAGCACAGTTTGCATCGAAGGTAAATGAACTTTCTACCAAAGTCTACAGACATCTCTGATCTCGAGGTTGTTCAAATTCACGAAAATACTGTCGATCGTCACCTAAAGTCCGCAATTGGAGCCCAGTCGAAGCAGAACATTCCAGCGAGATGTATTGGTATCATCAGTCCTTCGGTGAGAAGACAACCATGTTCATTTCGTTGGGAGGGGACTTCTAAGGCCGTTGCTTCAAGTCACAAGCTATAAAAGCCAAATTTTAAGCAGACTGTTCTTGGCCGATAAATATACCGAAATGAGATTCTTAATTGACACAAGAACTGTTATTTCTGTCATTCCACTTTCTTTCCCGAAACCATTGAGCCCTGGAAAACTACAATTATTTGCTAATAATGGCTCAGTTATACATTTCACACGTGTGAAAAGTGCTTGCTATCGCTAAACCTAAATGTTAGTAACCACTGTGAGCACTCGATGGGCTAAGCACTCTCCCACCCCACTGAATATTAAAAATAAACGACTTGTTGGTACAATGCCAAATATCAAATCAATAGGCTAAATTAGTCGCACTTCTGCAAGTGGAATCGAAACTGTATATCGCAATTCACGAATTACTTATTAAATTTCCGAAACTCACAAGCACTTCAGATGTTCCAGTATCCATTTAGCATGATGAAGTCCACTTTATTGAGACTACCGGACCTCCAGTTTACTCCAAGCGACGAAGATGGTCACCCAATAAATCAGCAGCCACAACAACAACAAAAAAAGAATCTGATTTCCTAATTTTTTTTTTTTTTTTGATTGGGTTTTTGACGACCACCGTGAGCAACTCAATGGGCTATAAGCAGTCTCCCGTCCCTAATTTAGGGTCACTGGTTCCAGGGAAGGGAGATAGCCAGTGCCGTAAGACAAACACAACATCCATGCCTCATCGGGATTCGAACCCAGACCCTTTTCGGACGAATGATCAGAGGCCATCGCTTAGACCACTGTGTCACCGAGGCGGCATTTCCTAATTGCTCATGGCATTTGTCAGTCTTCCGGAGTTGTTGTGCTAGTCTTCTGCAGATGACTGGAGACCTAGCGGTGTCTACAGGCGTCTGATGCCCTCACAGTACCAGATCATTATCCAGTTTCGCACATCTAAGGTTGTACCCAGTCTCCATTTTCGAAGAAAAATGTTTTCAACCTGAGATTTGACATAATCGCATCACCTCTTAGGGCTGCACACATCACCACACCAGTTAGACTCTGAATTTTTGTATATGCTTCTTGTCTTAGAAATGTTGGACAAACATTCGAGCGATTCATCAACAGCATTTTTCATGGCCTGGATTTTTGTACAACCTATTTGGATGATACCCTTGTAGCATCAACCACAGTTGAAGAACGTCTCGCACATCTGCGGACAGTATTTGAACATGCGCCTGTAATTACTGTATAAATGTACTCTTGGAAAGTCATGAGATCTGAAACACAAGCTGGAAGTTACTCATCGATAAAAAATGTAAATTGTATTGAGCCTGCTACGACTTTGATAACGAACAGAAGTCAAGGTATCTAAAGTGCAAATCACTTCTTCCTTTTATTCCCTACCAAATGTATCAATGGGACTCACATTTTGTTTTCCTCTTACAGAAGCTTCTAGTGTGAAACATTTCAAAAGTAATTAATGAGCTATGAATCTATATCTACTGTGTGTATATATATATATATATATATATATATATATATATATATATATATATACGGTCGAGTCACATTAATTATTGTGACCACCAGCTAATATCCAGAGTAACCGCCGTGTGCAACGCCGACAGCAGCTAGATGGGCTGAGAGTGACTCAATAAGGTGCTGGAAGGTGTTCACAGGTATGTGGAGCCATGCTAACTGCAGTGCGTCTGACAGCTGCTGGAGGGTGCGTTGTGTAGGATCCATAAAGGATGCAAGGTCAGGTGATGCGTACCATCACAGCCTCTCCTTGACAAATGTCAACCCCGCCTTCTCGTGGTGCATCCTGTTCCCACTAAAGGGGATCTGACGACCGCCAATAGCGGTATAACTATATCATCGGGATTAGAGGAAATGCTATCCCACACTCACCAACCCGCTTGGCCAGCGTGGTGAGTTATGGCCAAACACCTCCAAAATGATTCCACAACTTAAATCTTGGCACTCAGTCTCCGGCAGCTGGAATGTACCTGGCCAAGGCAGCGGCCAGTGCGACATGAAGGCAGAGGGTGCTAAGAATCCCTGGAGGACCGGACTAGGCTGCCATCTGATGCTGACCTTGGCTACGTATAATGGACGCACCCTATCTTCTGATTCAAGGCTTCTTGAATTGGAAGAGAAACTACAAAGGATCAAGTGGGACATCGTCGGGTTAAGTGAGGTAAGGAGGAAAGGAGAAGATCTTATTGAACTGAAAAGTGGACATCTCTTCTACTATCGTGGGACAGATACTGGCAGAACTAGTGGTGTTGGATTTATAATAAACAAGAAACTGAAGGATAAAGTTGTAGAAGTTGACAGTTCCTCTGACAGAGCTGCACGACTCGTTATCAAACTCTCGAAAAGACACCTGGCTCAGATTATTCAAACTTATGCACCCACCACAAGTCATCCTGAAGAAGAAATTGAAGAATTTTATGAGGAAATTTGTCATCTAAATAATAAAGGTAAGCAGCACTTGAAGATAATTATGGGAGATTTCAATGCAAAAATAGGGCAACGGCAACAGAATGAAACTACAGTAGGTAAATTCGGTCACGGCAACAGAAACCAGCGTGGAAATACTCTCGTTGAGTTTGCAGAGGCAGAAGGGTTTTTCATCTTGAACTCCTTCTTCAAGAAAAAGCTACACAGGAAATGGAGACATCCAAATGGGACGACAAGTGAAATTGATTTTATTATGCGAAACAAAAAATTCGTCATAGAAGACTGCAGTGTGCTAAACAAGTTCAACACAGGTAGTGACCATAGATTAGCGAGATGTAAGATTCACCTCAACACTAAACTCGAACATAGCAAGCTCATAAGACAAACAAAATGTATTGACATAACCAACCTTAAAAAACACCATAAAACCTTCAAGTTGGAACTGAAGAACAGATTCTCTGCTTTAGAAGGCCTAACATCGGAAGAAGTGGATATTTCTGAAGTTAACAGAAAAGTAACCAAAGCTCTTATGGAAACAGCAACAAAATTAGCTGGGTCTAAGAACAAGTTGCATGTGAACAAATTATCAGGAAAAACCAAAATGTTGATGCAAAAAAGAAGAGAGATGAGGACAACTAAAGAAGATGTGACTTCCAAACTGGAATATATAGAGCTATGCAAGACAGTACGAAAAAGTATCACTGAAGACGTAAGAAAATTCAACTGTGAACTAGTGAGGAAAGCAATTGAAAACAACCAAAGCCTAAAGATAGCAAAGGGACGTCTCAGTAAGGGAAGAAAACAGATTATGACACTGAGAAAAGAAGATGGTTCTGTAACAAGAAATAGAGGCGAAATTTTGACAAGAGTGAAAGATTTCTACTCCAAATTATATGAAAGGGATGATACATGCACTCCAGACATCATGAAAGATACCAGTACCAGAGTTCCTCCAGTCCTTCCAGCAGAAGTTGCACATGCAATCAAGAACATGAAGCGGGGGAAAGTGTTTGATCAATGCATCCTTCCAGTGCTTACGTATGGTGCAGAGACGTGGACCTTAACTAAAAGAGACATACAAAGGCTGCAGACAACTCAAAGCAGCATGGAGAGGTGCATGCTTGGTGTAACCAGGAGAGATAAGAAGAGGAACTCGTGGATTCGAAAAATGACAAGAGTGGAAGACATCATGATCAGAGTTAATTCGCTGAAATGGCAATGGGCTGGACATACTGCCAGAAGGACAGATCATCGATGGACAACCAAAATTTTAGATTGTATTCCAAGGGACAGGAAAAGACCCAGAAGAAGACCACATGGGAGATGGGTGGATGAAATTCGAAAGCATGCGGGAGTAACATGGAGGAGACTGGCACAAGGCAGACCGTTGTGGAGGAAACTTGGGGGAGATCTTCGTCTAGCAGTGGATTGATAATGGTTGACAATGATGATATACACACGGTCGAGTCACATTAATTATTGTGACCACCAGCTAATATCCAGAGTAACCGCCGTGTGCAACGCGGACAGCAGCTAGACGGGCTGAGAGTGACTCAATAAGGTGCTGGAAGGTGTTCACAGGTATGTGGAGCCATGCTAACCGCAGTGCGTCTGACAGCTGCTGGAGGGTGCCTGGTGGAGGATCCATAAAGTGAACAGCACGATCGAGGTGGTCTCACAGATGCTCAATTGGGTTTAAGTCTGGGAAATTAGGGAGCCAGGGAAGTATACTTTAAAGTCTTCGTCGTGCTCTTCCAACCACTTTCGGACATTTCTAGCTCTGTTGCACGTCGCATTGTCGTTCTGGAAGATCCCATCCGCCCTAGGGAAGTCAATCAGCATGTATGGGTGTACGTGGTCTGCAAGGATGGGTTCCTAACGCATTCAGTCCATAGTGCCTTCCGCAGGTATGAGTGGACCCATTGAATGCCACGAAAACATTTCCCAGACCAAAACGCTGCCCCTACCAGCTTTTGTTCTGCCAGTAATGGTTGAAGAGTTATTGTTCTCCGATGTTTCTCGCCCTATACGCCAACGTCGATCCGTTCGATGAAGCAGAAAACGTCCTTTGCTAATCAGCGGAGGTCCAATTCCGATACTGACGTGCAAATATAAGCCTTTTCTGCCGATGCACCTTCATTAGCATAGGTGCAGTGACCATCCGTCTGCATCGGAGCCCCATACGCAATAGGGTTCGCTTAACTGTTGTTTTTGACACACTTCCGGTAGGCCCTGGTTCATTCGGCCAGTGAGTTGCTCCACTGAAGCGTGTTGATCGGCTCTCACGCACCTTCGAAGCCGACGTTCACCTCTCACATCAATGGCACGTGGTGCTCCGCAGTTTCGACGTCGCTTATTCGCAATGGTGCCATTTCTCCAAAAACGATACACTTTAACCACAGCAGCACGCGAACAGTTCACAAACTGCGGTGTTTCTGAAATACTGCCACCCTTGGCCCGAAAGCCGATAATCACTTCTTTTTGCGAATCTGATAAATCGCTCCTTTTACCCATGACAACAACGAGTGATATGTTTTCAGAATGCCTATAGCACACCTTATAGACCATCCAAGTCAGCTCACGACACGTGCCTTCTTTCATCGGCTACGCGCTGTTGACGTCAAAAGTAGGATGTGGTCACAATAATGTGACTCGACTGTATATATATATATACAGAGAGAGAGAGAGAGAGATTATATATATATATATATATAAATCAGATTATTTGTTAATTATAATAAATTTTGTGGAGGGGGAGGCACAAACTTTTTTTCGAGCAGTCTCATTGTCAGTGATGTCATACTTTTTTTTTTTTTTTGATTGGAGGTTTAACGACCACCGTGAGCAACTCAATGGGCTATAAGCAGTCGCCCGTCCCTAATTTAGGGTCACTGGTTCCAGGCAAGGGAGGGAGCCAGTGCAGAAAGACAAACACAACATCCATGCCTCACCCGGATTCGAACCCGGACCCCTTCGGACAAATGATCAGAGGCCATCGCTTAGACCACTGCGCCACCGGGGCGGCGATGTTATACTCATTTTCTTTTTCGTTTCGGGGTTTAACGACCGCCATGAGTAACTCGTAGGGTTAAGAGAAGTCGGCCATCCCTAATTTGGGATCACTGATTCCGACTCCATGAGACAAGCGCTCCACCCATGTCTCATCTAGGACTTGAACCAGGGCCCATTTCGGACGAATGGTCAGAAGCCAGCACCTCAAACCAATCGGTGCCAGGTGGGGCCTAATAACTCATTTCTTTTGAAATTACTTAAAATTTAAATAACCAATGGCGTTCCTGTAACTTTCGTATATTTTTCTTTTATACCTGCGACTGTCTCTAGATGCCACTTCGATCAGTAACGGGGTCTTACGCTGAGTGATAGGAACTTCGTGAAGTGAGAATGCCAAGGCTTCGTGAGATGACACAGCTGGAGCAGAACGTTCACGCTATTTATGGTAATACACTGGCAGAAAGTGAAAAAGGAACACCAAGAAGGAATTGGCAGACGATCATGAAATTTACATATGTTAATGCGGTCGAGTTTACGTAGGTGTGATGTTAATTTCGGGGCCAACCGGTGAGCGCTGACACCACAGCACGGCATAATATGCAAATTATCGTTGGTGGTATTTAAGGAGTACGGCGAAGTGAATGTAATCAGTCGTCGGCGTACGGACACGTGCGAAGGCCCCAGAGAAGATGGTGTACTTACGTATTTTCGGTCTCGTGCAGTAGTGAAGAGCAAAGTACGTGGGAGAAATCCTTCTCATAATTTAGCTGCATGGAGTTGAGTTGCTTCATCACTAAGTAATTCTCATATAGTTTGTGGTCGTCAAGGATTTGACTGTGAGTTATTTTTATTTTCTTGTTCTGTAAACTTCAAGTTAGAAGCTTTATTTTTGTTTTCCGGTTCCTGGCCAACCGGGGCTCTGTGCCTCCGGAATGGCGAACTTTTTGAACCGACCTGAACCCATTCAGGTTACTCATAATGGGAAGTACCCCAATGTCAATATTCTTAAGGAATTAGTCGACAAACTTGACTATCCGGAACATTTGCACACAGTCCAGCGACTTAACAATGGACTTTTTACAGTGCGTTTCCAAACTGCTGCACAAGCACTGCACTACCTTGAGCACCCCTTGACAGCCTACAAGGACGTTGCGGTGAACATTTCGCCAGTAGATGACGGCATTCGTACCGTCTATGTCAAACTCGTGCCCATTGACATCCCTAATGAGAAGATCTCTGCGGCACTTACTGGATATGGGGAGATTGTCAACCCCATTCAGAATGAGCGGCACACACTCAAAGGTCTGGAGCATGTTTATACAGGCACAAGAATTGTTCGCCTGCGTATGACAAAGCTAGTACCCAATTTCCTTCAAGTGGGTCGTTGGAAGGCCATGGTCACATATGCTGGCATGATACGCACATGCCGTAGATGCGGTAATGCTGGCCACATTGCTCCTCAGTGCCCGTCCCGAGTTTGCCCTAACTGTAGCACGATGGGGCACTTAGAGATCTCGTGCGAGCAAGCCTGCTCCAAGTGCGGTGCGGATTCTCACACCAAATCCAGATGCACCCAGTCATCCTTCGCAGATGTTGTAGCTAGGCCTTCAACAGCTCCCCTTGTTTTCAATGAGGAGTTTCCAGAGCTACCCTCCACCAGTACTATTGTTCCCGGGGACTCTGGTGTTCCTGATGCAGTTGTTACCATGGACCAGGAACATGTTGCTTCTTTGAAATTACCGGTTGTCATACCTGTCGATCCGCCTTCCGAGAATGTCGTGACTTCTGTTAATCAAGAGACCTTGGTTGTTGACGGCCGCGTCGAGCCTGGAGCTTCTTCTGCTGTTTCACCAGTGCAAGATCTTGAGGTTCTTGAAATGCCATCTGCAGAGCTCACCTCACTGCCTCTTGCCGTTGAATCGGCTGTTGTTATTAAGTCTGAGCCTCCCATGGACGCCGACGTATGTACCGAGGTCCCTGAGCCTCATTCGCCTGATTCTCCTGACGCCCAAGTCGGACTTGTTACCACTGTTGCATTTACATAGGTTATTTCGGATGATGACAACATTTACATAGATTCCGTTGAAGATGTTGCTTTCACCTCTCCTGTCGGAACTGTCTCCCTCCCTTCCACCTCCGGGGACAAGGTTGTACCAGTCATCCATTCCAGCAGGCAGCCGGGACGTGTTCCTGTTACCATCCACAATGTTACTCCTTCCAGAGAGACTCTTCCTGTTGACCATTCCTTCCGTCAACAACGACAGTCCTCTCCATCTTCGGAGGGCTGGACTCGCGGCAGCCGTTCGGCAAGTGTTCATCCTGCCCGTCGAGAAAGATCTCCCGTCCAACTGGAGGAAGGGGAACTTCCCCCAAGTAGCCGCCGACGGAACCGTCGCCGGAATCACAACCGTTCCACCTCTGGAGATTGGCATCGTCAGTTCTAAGTGCCGGTCCACGTTTCTAAAACGGGTGGGCTAATTTGAATCTAACCTCCTTACTGACCTTTGTTTTGTGTATTTTTGTATTTCAATTATCTGCTTAACCTTCAACCTTAAAGTTTCAACATTAAATATTCAGGGACTTCGGTCCCGGTCAGTAAGGCGTTGGCTCATCGGCTGGATTACGACCCAGGATATTGATATCCTGTGTGTCCAGGAAACATTTTTTAACAATTTTAGGCATGTTTCGGATTTTCGTCATTTCACTAATGCCCCGTGCTGGTTTAGTCTTTCTCCGACTAGTCGCAGGGGCGTCGAAATTATGGTCAACCCTAACTTTAAGGGTCGACAACTGAAATTTCAATATGATGACAAGGGTCGAGTGGCTGCTGTCAGCTTCGCCCTCGCTGAGTTTAAAATTCGCGTTATTTCAGCCTATGCGCCATTGGAACCCGCCCAACGGGGTAGATTCAGCAGTCTTCCTTTATTTTTTGTGGGTGGTGAAGACTTCCTCATTTTGGGGGGTGACTATAATCTTGTAACGGAGCCTCTTGATAAACAGGGGGGGTACCTGGCAGAGGGACTCGTCCCGGGCTGTCTTCTCCGGGTTCATGTCGGGGGCGGGGCTGGTGGACGCCTGGCGTTCTACTCTTGGACAGATGGCTCGGTTCGGGCCCGCTTGGACAGGATTCTTGGGGGGCCTGGGGATTGTGATCTTGTGTCTTTTGTTCATTGTGATGTTAATTCTGTGTTTCTCCGTGTGAGTGACCATCGTGCCGTTCCTGGTGAGAACGTTCTAACTGGGGCCCTGACACGAACTCAGGGCCCGTGGAGGATGAATCTGAATCTTCTCGAAGATGACTACATCCTTCAGGGCCTTGAGAGGTTGCTTCGGGGTGAAATTCAGTCTGAGACTCGTCACACTGGTGAGTGGTGGGAGGGGGTTTAACTTAAAGTGAAGTCTTATTTACAACTTCAGGGGAAACTTTCGGCTCGTCAGCGGCTTTTAGAGCGAACTCGCCTTGTCTGTATGTTGCGTGCATGCAAAGCCGGGCAGCAAATGGGAGCGCAAAATGCTGGTATGATTGCTGGACTTCAAGCTCAGTTGACAGATTTATATTGTAAAACCGGCCAAAGATGCACACAGGACTCTATTTCACAAAATTTAGAAAACGAGATTTCACTTGCAAGTTTTTTTGCGAAATCTCGCAGAAACAAAATTAGTTCCCAGGTAATTCCTGGCTTACAGCATGAGTCACGCTTCGTGACCTCTCAACCAGAAATTCACAATTTGGTTTTCTCGCATTTCAGAGACCTGTTTGCATCTGATGAAGTGCAGCAGTCGTCCGTCGACTCTTGGGTCGCTGACGTGACCCAACTCGACGCCGCGGCTTCTGTGCTTACATCGGGCCCTGTCCGTATTTTTGAGGTGAGGCAAGTCGTTGCCGGCTTGCGTAATGGTCGCAGTCCGGGTACTGATGGCATCTGTGTCGAATTTTATAAACGTTTTGTTGATTTGCTTGCTGAACCTCTATGTGATGTTTTTAATCATGTTCTGTCAACTGGGCAGTTAACCACGACGATGCGGCTTGGTCAGATCGTTTTGGTTAACAAGCGGCGTGATGGTCCTGGTCGTCATTCGGGAGAGTGGAGACCCATCACTCTTTTCAATTACGATTATAAGATTTTGGCTAAAGTCCTTGCTAACCGACTGATTAGGGTTATTTCTGGCCTAGTAGGCGTGTGCCAGGTTTCTGGAATCGCGGGAAGGAGAATTTTTCAAAATTTGGTCCTCGTGCGGGACGGTATTCACTACCTCGACCGCAAGAGGTTGAAGTGCTGTATCCTTTCTTTGGATCAGGGCAAAGCCTTTGACAGGGTCTCTCACAAGTACCTTGTGACCCTGCTGGAGGCTTGTAACTTTAGCCAAGATTTTGTACACATGTTGAAGGTCTTGTATACTGATATCTTTAGTTTTATCCGAGTCAACGGTCAGCCTACGGACTGCTTTCCCATCCGGATAGGGGTCCGCCAAGGCTGCCCGTTGTCTTCTGCACTGTTCGTACTGAGCATTGAAACTCTCCTTAAGAAGATTCAATCTGCACCGAATATCTCTGGCATCCCAGTTCCGGGTTCGAGCTTTACAACAGCTGAGCTCAAATACCTTGCGTATGCAGATGACGTTGTTCTCTTCCTTCGGGATGAGATTTCCTTGAGAAATTTGTTTCATGTTTATGATGTTTATGCGGACAGGTCAGGCGCTGCATTGAATGTGGATAAAACTAAAGCCTTGTGTTTTGGGGATTGGTCACCTGACGTTTTGCAGTTTGTAGGCTCAACAGATGATCCCATAAGGATCCTCGGTGTTTACTTTGATAAAAAGGTGGTTCACCGCAAGACGTGGCGCTCTGTTCAACAGAAGCTTACGTCGGAATATGCTTGGTGGGAGGGCTGCCAAATTTCTTTTTTAATAGGGCTAAATTGGCTATAACAGTCTCTTGGTTTCCAAAATTGCTTTTTGCGGTACCCTACAACCCCCGACGTACATGGTCCTTTTGGCTCTAAATTCTCTAATTTTTCGATTTGTTTGGGAAACAGAGCTGTCCTTTCTCGGGATTGCCTGGTTCAACCAGTCCATCGGGGGGGGGGGGGACTGGGTGTTCGGCACATTCTTGCGTGGTGTCGCGCGTTGATGGTTTCTAATGTGGCCTACATTCTGAAAAGCGATTCTCATCCTAGCTTCAACTTCGCGTATTATTTCATTTCCTATAATCTTAAGTTATTTTCTTTCGCTTGTAACTACCTTGGGCCTAGAGCTCCGAGGCCCGGTGGACCACATGGCACTATCATTTGTGAGGCTAGATTGTTAACTAGCCAGAACATCAGGTGTTCCTCTTGGCATGAACCCGATGCCCTTTATAATGTATTCTTGCCATCCTTTGCTCCTCACATTCAGCGCAGGTTTCCCGCCTTGGGAATGAACTGGAGGGTCGCATGGGCAAATGTTGCGTTTGCGGGTGTCGAAGGTCGTGTGCGTGACCTGCAGTGGCGCTTGGCCCATGGGGTGATTTTCACCCGTGATTCCCTTTTTCGTTGGGGAGTCATCGACTCCACGAACTGTCCCCACTGCGGACAGCCGGAGTCTTTATTCCACCGATTTGTAGAATGTAATTTTGTTCGAAAAGTTTGGCAACTTTTGTCTAGATGGATTTCTGTTAATATGTGTAATTTTAAAATTATTGTTTTTAAGCACCCGCTACCTGTTTCCGGTCAGCGTGCCTATGGTTTAAAGGAGATCCTTGCTACTGCTTGTACTGTGTTACATGATACTGCTCTGTCTGACCACGTTAGGCTCTATTCGAATAGGCCTGATGTGGTCGCCCTCTTTGTCAAGATCAGATTGCGTAAGAGGGTGATTTCCGACTTTCACCACTGGCCGGGAGACGTTTTTCGTGTCCGATGGCTTTGTTGGTCTCGACTGGTTTCCTTACGCAATAATGTGCTCTGCTTTCGGTTCTGAATGTGTTTTCTGTTGGAGCATGTCGCATGCCTGACGACCGCTGCTCTTTTTACTTGCTTGTCTAGATCCTGTGTTTGCATCATGAATTGTATTTACATGCTTTTCTACTGTGTATATATTGTCTTTGTCTGCATTTGTCTATGCTTGGCCCGCGCTTTTGTTCTGTCTGTTGTCTGTGGCAGGTGTTGTGACTGTCGGACGACAGTTCAGACCACTTCCTGCGTCTTTGTCATACCTCTCGGGCGGGGACGGGGGTGACAAATGACTTTTCATGCTTTTGTTTTGGTTGGAGGTGCTTAGATGTGGGTCTAATTTTTCTCTAAGCACATCCACCCTGTTTTCAGAGATACTTCTTCCCTGGAAGTGTTATTGCTTGTGTTTCGTCTTCCGAGTTTGGTAAGTAAGGTAAGTAGTTTCTTTTCCTTTCTTTTCTTTTTCGTGTGTGTGTGTGTGTGTGTGTGTGTGTGTGTTTCACCCCGATGATGATAGTGCCTTGGCTGACCCATAATATGGGTTTCAGCAGAACAGTGTACAGCCTTGTGCTGTACTCCAGTTCACTTACTGAGAGGAAGACGGTGTACTTACGTATTTTCGGTCTCGTGCAGTAGTGAAGAGCAAAGTACGTGGGAGAAATCTTTCTCATAATTAAGCTGCATGGAGTTGAGTTGCTTCATCACTAAGTAATTCTCATATAGTTTGTGGTCAAGGATTTGACTGTGAGTTATTTTTATTTTCTTGTTCTTTAAACTTCAAGTTAGAAGCTTTATTTTTGTTTTCCGGTTCCTGGCCAACCGGGGCTCTGTGCCTCCGGAATGGCGAACTTTTTAAACCGACCTGAAACCATTCAGGTTACTCATAATGGGAAGTACCCCAATGTCAATATTCTTAAGGAATTAGTCGACAAACTTGACTATCCGGAACATTTGCACACAGTCCAGTGACTTAACAATGGACTTTTTACAGTGCGTTTCCAAACTGCTGCACAAGCACTGCACTACCTTGAGCACCCCTTGACAGCCTACAAGGACGTTGCGGTGAACATTTCGCCAGTAGATGACGGCATTCGTACCGTCTATGTCAAACTCGTGCCCATTGACATCCCTAATGAGAAGATCTCTGCGGCACTTACTGGATATGGGGAGATTGTCACCCCCATTCAGAATGAGCGGCACACACTCAAAGGTCTGGAGCATGTTTATACAGGCACAAGAATTGTTCGCCTGCGTATGACAAAGCTAGTACCCAATTTCCTTCAAGTGGGCCGTTGGAAGGCCATGGTTACATATGCTGGCATGATACGCACATGCCGTAGATGCGGTAATGCTGGCCACATTGCTCCTCAGTGCCCGTTCCGAGCTTGCCCCAACTGTAGTACGGTGGGGCACTTAGAGATCTCGTGCGAGCAAGCCTGCTCCAAGTGCGGTGCGGATTCTCACACCAAATTCATATGCACCCAGTCATCCTTCGCAGATGTTGTAGCTAGGCCTTCAACAGCTCCCCTTGTTTTCAATGAGGAGTTTCCAGAGCTACCCTCCACCAGTACTATTGTTGTTCCTGGGGACTCTGGTGTTCCTGATGCAGTTGTTACCATGGACCCGGAACATGTTGCTTCTTTGAAATTACCGGTTGTCATACCTGTCGATCCGCCTTCCGAGAATGTCGTGACTTCTGTTAATCAAGAGACCTTGGTTGTTGACGACCGCGTCGAGCCTGGAGCTTCTTCTGCTGTTTCACCAGTGCAAGATCTTGAGGTTCTTGAAATGCCATCTGCAGAGCTCACCTCACTGCCTCTTGCCGTTGAATCGGCTGTTGTTATTAAGTCTGAGCCTCCCATGGACGCCGACGTATGTACCGAGGTCCCTGAGCCTCATTCGCCTGATTCTCCTGACGCCCAAGTCGGACTTGTTACCACTGTTGCATTTACATAGGTTATTTCGGATGATGACAACATTTACATAGATTCCGTTGAAGATGTTGCTTTCACCTCTCCTGTCGGAACTGTCTCCCTCCCTTCCACCTCCGGGGACAAGGTTGTACCAGTCATCCATTCCAGCAGGCCGCCGGGACGTGTTTCTGTTACCATCCACAATGTTACTCCTTCCAGAGAGACTCCTCCTGTTGACCATTCCTTCCGTCAACGACAGTCCTCTCCATCTTCGGAGGACTGGACTCGCGGCAGCCGGTCGGCAAGTGTTCATCCTGGCCGTCGGGAAAGATCTCCCGTCTAACTGGAGGAAGGGGAACTTCCCCCAAGTAGCCGCCGACGGAACCGTCGCCGGAATCACAACCGTTCCACCTCTGGAGATTGGCATCGTCAGTTCTAAGTGCCGGTCCACGTTTCTAAAACGGGTGGGCTAATTTGAATCTAACCTCCTTACTGACCTTTGTTTTGTGTATTTTTGTATTTCAATTATCTGCTTAACCTTCAACCTTAAAGTTTCAACATCAGATATTCAGGGACTTCGGTCCCGGTCAGTAAGGCGTTGGCTCATCGGCTGGATTACGACCCAGGATATTGATATCCTGTGTGTCCAGGAAACATTTTTTCACAATTTTAGGCATGTTTCGGATTTTCGTCATTACACTAATGCCCCGTGCTGGTTTAGTCTTTCTCCGACTAGTCGCAGGGGCGTCGAAATTATGGTCAACCCTAACTTCAAGGGTCGACAACTGAAATTTCAATATGATGACGAGGGTCGAGTGGCTGCTGTCAGCTTTGCCCTCGCTGAGTTTAAAATTCGCGTTATTTCAGCCTATGCGCCATTGGAACCCGCCCAACGGGGTAGATTCCTTAGGAGTCTTCCTTTAATTTTTTTTTTGGGGGGGGGGTGAAGACTTCCTCATTTTGGGGGGTGACTATAATCTTGTAACGGAACCTCTTGATAAACAGGGGGGTACCTGGCAGGGGGACTCGTCCCGGGCTGTCTTCTCCGGGTTCATGTCGGGGGCGGGGCTGGTGGACGCCTGGCGTTCTACTCACCCTGGGGTCTTCGACTGGACTTGGACAGATGGCTCGGTTCGGGCCCGCCTGGACATGATTCTTGTGGGGGGCTCTGGGGATTGTGATCTTGTGTCTTTTGTTCATTGTGATGTTAATTCTGTGTTTCTCCGTGTGAGTGACCATCGTACCGTTTCTGGTGAGATCGTTCTAACTGGGGCCCGGACACGAACTCAGGGCCCGTGGAGGATGAATCTGAATCTTCTCGAAGATGACGACATCCTTCAAAGCCTTAAGAGGTTACTTCGGGGTGAAATTCAGTCTGAGACTCATCACACTGGTGAGTGGTGGGAGGGGGTTAAACTTAAAGTGAAGTCTTATTTACAACTTCAGGGGAAACTTTCGGCTCATCAGCTGCTTTTAGAGCGAACTCGCCTGGTCTGTATGTTGCGTGCATGCAAAGCCGGGCAGCAAATGGGAGCGCAAAATGCTGGTATGATTGCTGAACTTCAAGCTCAGTTGACAGGTTTATATTGTAAAACCGGCCAATTATGCACACAGGACTCTATTTCACAAAATTTAGAAAACGAGATTTCACTTGCAAGTTTTTTTGCGAAATCTCGCAGAAACAAAATTAGTTCCCAGGTAATTCCTGGCTTACAGCATGAGTCACGCTTCGTGACCTCTCAACCAGAAATTCACAATTTGGTTTTCTCGCATTTCAGAGACCTGTTTGCATCTGATGAAGTGCAGCAGTCGTCCGTCGACTCTTGGGTCGCTGACGTGACCCAACTCGACGCCGCGGCTTCTGTGCTTACATCGGGCCCTGTCCGTATTTCTGAGGTGAGGCAAGTCATTGCCGGCTTGCGTAATGGTCGCTGTCCGGGTACTTATGGCATCCGTGTCGAATTTTACAAACGTTTTGTTGATTTGCTTGCTGAACCTCTATGTGATGTTTTTAATCATGTTCTGTCAACTGGGCAGTTAACCACGACGATGTGGCTTGGTCAGATCGTTTTGGTTAACAAGCGGCCTGATGGTCCTGGTCGTCATTCGGGAGAGTGGAGACCCATCACTCTTTTCAATTACGATTATAAGATTTTGGCTAAAGTCCTTGCTAACCGACTGATTAGGGTTATTTCTGGCCTAGTAGGCGTGTGCCAGGTTTCTGGAATCCCGGGGAGGAGAATTTTTCAAAATTTAGTCCTCGTGCGGGACGGTATTCACTACCTCGACCGCAAGAGGTTGAAGTGCTGTTTCCTTTCTTTGGATCAGGGCAAAGCCTTTGACAGGGTCTCTCACAAGTACCTTGTGACCCTGCTGGAGGCTTGTAACTTTAGCCAAGATGTTTATGCGGACAGTGCAGGCGCTGCATTGAATGTGGATAAAACTAAAGCCTTTTGTTTTGGGGATTGGTCACCTGACGTTTTGCAGTTTGTAGGCCCAACCGATGATCCCCTAAGTGATCCTCGGTGTTACTTTGATAAAAGGTGGTTCACCGCAAGACGTGGCGCTCTGTTCAACAGAAGCTCACGTCGGAATGTGCTTGGTGGGAGGGCTGCCAAATTTCTTTTTTTAATAGGGCTAAATTGGCTAACAGTCTCTTGGTTTCCAAAATTGCTTTTTGCGGTACCCTACAACCCCCGACGTACAGGGACTTTTGGCTCTAAATTCTCTAATTTTTCGATTTGTTTGGGAAACAGAGCTGTCCTTTCTCGGGATTGCCTGGTTCAACCAGTCCATCGGGGGGGGGGGACTGGGTGTTCGGCACATTCTTGCGTGGTGTCGCGCGTTGATGGTTTCTAATGTGGCCTACATTCTGAAAAGCGATTCTCATCCTAGCTTCAACTTCGCGTGTTATTTCATTTCCTATAATCTTAAGTTATTTTCTTTCGCTTGTAACTACCTTGGGCCTAGAGCTCCGAGGCCCGGTGGACCACATGGCACTACCATTTGTGAGGCTAGATTGTTAAGTAGCCAGAACATCAGGTGTTCCTCTTGGCATGAACCCGATGCCCTTTATAATGTATTCTTGCCATCCTTTGCTCCTCATATCAGCGCAGGTTTCCCGCCTTGGGAATGAACTGGAGGGTCGCATGGGCAAATGTTGCGTTTGCGGGTGTGGAAGGTCGTGTGCGTGACCTGCAGTGGCGCTTGGCCCATGGGGTGATTTTCACCCGTGATTACCTTTTTCGTTGGGGAGTCACCGACTCCCGGACTGTCCCTACTTCGGACAGCCGGAGTCTTTATTCCACCGATTTGTGGAATGTAATTTTGTTCGAAAAGTTTGGCAACTTTTGTCTAGATGGATTTCTGTTAATTTGTGTAATTTTAAAATTATTGTTTTTAAGCACCCGATACCCGTTTCCGGTGAGCGTGCTTATGGTTTAAAGGTGATCCTTGCTACTGCTTGTACTGTGTTACATGATACTGCTCTGTCTGACCACGTTAGGCTCTATTCGAATAGGCCTGATGTGGTTGCTCTCTTTGTCAAGATCAGATTGCGTGAGTGGGTGATTTCCGACTTTCACCTCCGGCCGGAAGACGTTTTTCGCGTCCGATGGCTTTGTTGGTCTTGGCTGGTTTCCCTACGCAATAATGTGCTCTGCTTTAGGTTCTGAATGTGTTTTCTGTTGGAGCATGTCGCATGCCTGACGACCGCTGCTCTTTTTACTATGTTTCCTGTTTGCTTGTCTAGATCCTGTGTTTGCATCATGAATTGTATTTACATGCTTTTCTACTGTGTATATATTGTCTTTGTCTGCATTTGTCTATGCTTGGCCCGCGCTTTTGTTCTGTCTGTTGTGTGTGGCAGGTGTTGTGACTGTCGGACGACAGTTCAGACCACTTCCTGCGTCTTTGTCATGCCTCTCGGGCGGGGAGGGTGTGACAAATGACTTTTCATGCTTTTGTTTTGGTTGGAGGTGCTTAGATGTGGGTCCACTTTTTTCTAAGCACATCCACCCTGTTTTCAGAGATACTTCTTCCCTGGAAGTGTTTTTGCTTGTGTTTCGTCTTCCGTGTTTGGTAAGTAGTTTCTTTTCTTTTTAGTGTGTGTATGTGAGAGAGAATGTGTGTGTGTTTCACTTCGATGATGATAGTGCCTTGGCTGACCCATAATATGGGTTTCAGCAGAACAGTGTACAGCCTTGTGCTGTACGACAGTTCACTAACTGAGAAGAAGCTGCAATGCCTGGACATGGAAGACGTGTACGATTTCAGCAGTTATCGGACTTTGAACGAGGTCTTCTAGTCGGACTCCGCGAGGCCGGGTGGTCATACCGTCGTATTGCGGAACGAATTGGACGGGAAGTATCGGTTGTGGTACGATGTTGGCGTATATGGTTTGAGGAACATTCCCACACAGGAAGACGTGGAACCCGGAGTCACAGACGGACTGATGAGCGGACCGATCGACGCATAAGAAGAGCGGCGTTGTCAAGCAGAACATCCACTGCGGCGCAAATCCGAGCTGCCGTTGCACCTGAGGTGACTGTGCGAACAATCCGCAACCGTCTACTGGATGCAGGACTACGTGCACGTGTGCCTCGGGCATGTGTACCTCCGACTCCAGCCCACCGTCAGGAACGGCTGCAGTGGTGTCGCCAACGTCTGCACTGGAGAACGCAATGGCGGTCTGTCGTGCTCAGCGATGAAAGCAGATTCTGCTTGGGAGCCTCCGATGACCGTATGCGTGTTCGTAGACGCACAGGGGAGCGTCTCCACCCTTCTTGCATCCGCCAGTGACACACAGGGCCTACACCTGGTCTCCTGGTGTGGGAAGCGATCAGCTATCACTCCGGTACACAACTAGTGTTTGTACCGGGTACGTTAAACAGCACCTCCTACATCAACAACATCATTTAGCCCGTTGTTGTGCCATTTGTAAGGTCGGTCCATCGTGGTGTTTTTCAGCAAGATAACGCACGCCCACACACTGCGCGTGCAACGCAACATGCACTTCAGGGTGTGAGACAACTTCCATGGCCTGCACGTTCACCGCATTTGTCCCCCATTGAGCACGTGTGGGAATTTATGGGGCAACGACTTATCCGGTATCCACGGCCAGCTTCGACCATCCCCGATTTATGCGTCCAGGTTGAGGATGCTTGGAACTCAATACCCCAGACTTACATCTGTACGATAGACTCCATGCCAGAATTACACAGTGTGACGCAGTTCATGGCGGTTCAACCTCGTACTAACCATGTTACATGGAAATGTTATTTTTCAGTTTACCAGAAAATACAGCTGTATTTTGCTATAATGTTTTGATCACGTTATCCTCTGTATTCCGTTATTATGCTGTACAAATTTCGTTGGTATCAGACGTCTCCTTCTTGGTGTTCTTTTTTCGCTTTCCGCCAGTGTAGAACGAACACCCCACCCATAATTTACCCGGACCAGTGCGTACGACAGACCAGAGAGCCGCGGCTCTGACCACTGGATCGCACGGACGATCACCTGTGGAACGCAAAAGAAATTATTCTGAAACGAATTCTAGAGAAATTGTAGAGAATTATGTTATTATAGTAGTAAATGAGAAATAAACGCCACAGAGAAAGCACCTTATGCTTACCATTCTTTGTTTGTCTATGTAGTGTATTCATTTAATATACATTGAAATTTAAAGAAAGACCGGTACTTTTGAATTTAACAGACTAGTGGAGAGAACGGCAAAAATGGAATGCCAAAGGTAATGGAGAGAAAAATAAAAGGAAAAAGAGAAAAAGGAAAACAGTGAAAGAATGATTTTTCAGGATCTCCAAAAGTTATTCTTGTGGTTTGTTCCTAATCAGCTGAAAAGCGAATAGTTTCACGAAATACAACTCATATTTTTTGGAATAATATGTACGATTAATTCTTTTAAAAGGAGTAATGGGAGTGAATGTGCTGCTACGATGTTATTCAGGTTTTAGTGTACCGTGTTACTAAAGAGGCGTCGGGCATCGACTGAAAAAGGACTTAGTGCGGCAAGCGAGAGGTAGACTCCTCTAGTATTCATAAAACATGGGACATGCATCAGGAAGCAATGCATGGTTTTTCATTTGCCTTCGGTCTGAAGGTTTACTGAATAAGTCGTCATCCAACAGTTTCAAAAAATGCTTCCACTTACATTTGCCAATCCCTCGCGTGTTTAGAACCTGAAACAGCATCATAAGGACGTCTTGAATGCCAGGAAATGTAGTAGCAGTGTAATGTACACAGTGTGGCAAAGAACTTTTAAGACTGGGTCTGTAAAATGAAATAGAAAAAGAAATTATAATTTGTTTTGGTTTGTTATTCAAAATTAGTCCCTCCGGCTTCAATACACTTGTTACAGCGATTTAATAATGATTCGAATGCCTGTTCCAGTTCACTTTGCGGAATTGCATTCAAAGCACGCGTCGAAGCTGTTTGTATGGTCGAAATATCGTCAAAATAACACCCTTTTAAGTTTTGGGAACAAGGAAAAGTCGCAGGATGCTAAATTAGGCGAATACGGTGGATGATTCAACACACAGACATTATTTTTCGAAAACAATCTACGAACAAGAAGTGAGGTGTGACTGGGTGCATTATCGTGCAACAAACACCAACTGTTTTCATCTCTATATTCTGGACGAATGTGACAAATTCTGCCCATCAAACGCCTCAACACATTTAAATAAAACTCACCAGTAATTGTTTGTCCACTTGGAACAAATTCTTTGTGGATTTCTTTGTAACAAATTCAATGCTTATTACAATTCTTACTATCGAAGAATGTAGAAAGCATCATTGTTTTAATATTCGATGGAACTTTTCTTGTTTTTTTTTTTTTTTTTTTTTTTTTGGCTTGTGGTGAGTTTTTTGACTTCCATTCCGCACTTTGTCGCTTTGTTTTAAGATCATATTGAAAACACCATGTTTCATCACCAGTAACAATCGATTTTAATGAGTTTGGATCATTTTCGGCGGCTGAAATGATGTCTCTGCAATGTGCACTTCTCATTGATTTTTGTTCATTGGTTAACGTGTGTGGAACAAATTTAGCCCAGACTTTTGTTTTACCCAAATCTTCATGCAGGATGGTTCGAATCGTTTCTTTGTTGATGTTTAAAGACTCTTCCATCATTCTTAGTGACGCTCATCGATTGTTTCCTACGAAATCACGCACTTTTTCAATAATTTCAGGTGTCTTAGATGAACTTGGTCTTCCGGTATGCTTATCATCTTCTAGCGTCTCTCTTCCGTCCAAAAAACGTTTGTGCCACAGGAAAACATTTGATCTACTTAAACAAAACTCACCGTAAACTTGTTTCATCATTTGGTACGTTTCCGAGGCACTTTTACCAAGTTTTGCGTTAAATTTAATAACAGCCCTTTGTTCCATCTAAATAATTCAACATGAAAAAAATTTTACCTCTCTAATGAACGGCCGTTTCGTTTCAGTTACTTTAACAACTGCGCAGGGCAATACTTTTGGCAGAAAGCAAGCAGATTGTCACAGTTTATAACGCATTCGCGATTACACTGGTGGCGCCACCGTAGGCTTAAATCTAACGCCAGTCTTAAAAATTCTTTGACGCACTATGTATAAGTTCACATTTTGCTTCAGATTTTCAATTTAAAGTTTTAAGAAATAAAGAAGGGTCCCACAGTTTTAATTTATTGTGTACATCGTATGAGAATTCTCCTGGAACGTCCAAGATAATACAGATTTAGTTTTCGCTGCAGTTAGTGTTCACACACACACACGCAAATGGGCTTCTAACATTAGTGTTTTCAAAATATTTCCAAAACGTTCCTTCCTGTAATCCTTATCCTGGGTAGTGGAAGAACGATACCTGAAAGGAAAAATCAAAGTTATAGAAAGTGCATAATTTACAATGTTCAAAGAACGAGCTTTATCGCTGAGCTCCAAAGTTGTAATCCGACATCATTAGCAAATGACTGCAAAGCCTTTTGAGGTTTTTCTGAGAAATTATTGTCGGGCATATTTAATATATATCATCATCATTGTCAACCATTATCAATCCACTGCTGTACGAAGGTCTCCCCAAGTTTCTTCCACAACGGTCTGTCTTGTGCCAGTCTCCTCCATGTTACTCCCGCATGCTTTCGAATTTCATCCACCCATCTCCCATGTGGTCTTCTTCTGGGTCTTTTCCTGTCCCTTGGAATCCAATCTTAAGTTTCGGCTATCCATCGATGGTTTGTCGTTCTGGCAGTATGTCCAGCCCACTGCGATTTCAGGGATTTAACTCTGATCATGATGTCTTCCACTCTTGTCATTTTTCGGATCCACGAGTTCCTCTTCTTATCTCTCCTGGTTACACCAAGCATGCATCTCTCCATGCTGCTTTGAGTTGTCTGCAGCCTTTGTATGTCTCTCTCTTTTAGTTAAGGTCCACGTCTCTGCACCATACGTAAGCACTGGAAGGATGCATTGATTAAACACTTTTCTTTTAAGACATAATGGCATATTGCTGTTTCTTCCTAAAGCTCTCCAGGCAGGTTTTGTAAGCAGATTAATTTCTTCATCAATGTGGCCCTCACTTGATATATGCTGTCCAAAATAAACGTACGTGTCTGTTATCTCCAGCTTTCCTCCATCAATCGATAAATCTTCATTTCGTGTTAAAGCATTGAGCATCACTTTTGCCTTCTGAAAGTTCATTTTTAATCCCACTTCTTTACTCTTGTCAGCAAGTTCCTGGATCATACTCTGCAGCTCTGATAGGGTAGTTGCAAAAATGACTAGGTCATTAGCAAAACGAAGGTGGGTTAGATAATCTCCATTAATCTTTATCCCTTTGTTTTCCCAGTTCAGTGATTGAAAGACACTTTCTAATGTAGCATTAAAGAGCTTCGGAGATATGGTGTCATCTTGTCTCACTCCCTTTCCAATTTTTATGTGTGTTGTATTTTCAAACAGCCGAATCTTTGCACTTGCATTTTCATTGATGTTATGAATAATATTAATGTATGCATCTTCAATACCGCAGGATTTCAATGCCATTGTAACTGCTGATGGTTTCACCGAATCGCCTTTTCATAATCGATAAAAGCCATGCACAATGGAAGTTCATATTCCCTTCGCTCTTTCAATTAGTTCTCTCAGTACGTGGATATGATCTATTGTGCTGTAGCCACTCCTGAAATCAGCTTGTTCTCTCGGTTGAGCCATGTCCAGTGTTACCTTCAAGCGGTTTGAAAGAACTTTAGTGAAGATTTTATAAACCACTGATAGGAGGCTGATAGGCCTCTAGTTCCTGATATCCTCAATGCCACCTTTTTTTATGTAGCAGGATCATTGTAGCGTTGTTCCAATCCTCAGGAATTTTCCCTTCATTAAGGCATCGAGTGAAAATTTGGGCGAGTACTGGTTCAATTTCTCCACTTGCTTCTTGTATGATGTCTACAGTAATTCCATCTTCTCCTGGAGCTTTTCCCCTCTTCATGTTCTTGATTGCATGAGCAACTTCTGCTGCGAGGACTGGAAGAACTCTGGTACTGGTACCTTTCATGATGTCTGGAGTACATGTATCATCCCTTTCATATAATTTGCAGTAGAAATCTTTCACTCTTGTCGAAATTTCGCCTCTAGTTTTTGTTTCAGAACCATCTTCTTTTCTCTCTCTCTCTCTCTATAGATATATGTACATTGCTTGTTTGTTTATTTGTTTGGAGATTTAACGACCACAGTGAGTAACTCGATGGGCTATAAGCAGTCACCCGTCCCTGACTTAGAGCCACTGATTCCAGGGAAGGGAGAGAGCCCCTGCCTTAAGACAAACACAGCATTCATGCCTCACGGGAATTCACACCCGGACTCATCTCGGACGAATGGTCAAAAGCCAGCGCTTAGACTAGTGTGCCACCAGAGGGGCAGTTCAATAATAACTATGTATGTCTTGCACTATTTGCTCCGATTTATCAAAATCTTCAGCACGTCAGCTGAAAACTGAAATTCTCCGTCCGAGATATGTCCGGGTTCGAATACCGGTGAGGCATGGATGTTGTGCTTGTCTTACGGCGCTGTCTCTCTCCCTACCCTGGAACCAGTGACCCTGAATTAGGGACAGGCGACTGCTTATAGCCGATTGAGTTGCTCACGGTGGTCATTAAACCTAAAAAAAAAAAAAAAAAAAAAACCGTTAAGGACTGAACTGTGCACGTGATTGAAGCACTTTAAATGTCCATAATCTTGTGACGAGACGTTACCTAGTTCACAATGGACATATCACAAGAATATTTTATGACTGCTGTTGCAGTGCTAAAAAGCTCTTCTTTTAATCCGAGGGAACATTTTCGCCAAAAGCTTAGCGTTCTCATAACGGTACAAAGAGTCTTCGATTGAAATGTACAAGTTTGACCGAATTATACATTGCAAAAGAATTTCTGAAATTTACTATCCACTTTCCGTGATTCTTTTCGTGAATTAAGGAACCGTATTTTTTATTCAACCTTCTCGACAAAATTACAGAAAGAAATTTGGATTTGACGGATTTTCGGTACTCCAGGGAAATTCTGAATTTTCAGAAACCTTTCCGCAATTCCTTTCGTACATTAACGGAAAAACTCCTCACTTTTTCTGTATCCATATGACGAAGAATTTCCAGTAATAGGAGCGATTCGCGTGAATACTTGAGGTTTGATTAACTACGAAATTTCAATAGTCTCTCGAAAGATCTGATTTTGAAGTTCTGTAGTGTGATCGGGCATTGTGGATAGCACATCACACGAATTTTGGTTATTGTGGCTCAGTATATTTCTCCCCCCCCCCATTTTGTGCACCATTATTATACACTAGTGTTTATGAAAATTGCAACACCAAGAAAGAATCCAGCTATTCAAATAAAATTTACATCACAGATTCCTCATGCTACAAGAGATAACTGATTATATTTTTTTATTGGAGGTTTAACGACCACCGTGAGCAACTCAGTGGGCTACAAGCAGCCACCCATCCCTTATTTAGGGCCACTGGTTCCAGGGAAGGGAGAGAGCCAGTGCCGTAAGACAAGCACAACATCCATGCCTCACCGGGATTCGAATCCGGACTCCTTTCGGACGAATGATCAGAAGCCACCGCTTTGACCACTGCGCCAACAGAGCGGCAATTGCATTTGTACAGTTGTACAAGATTTTTCGCTTCAAAACTGAGTTTCATGTGCAGCCACTTTGTACACGGCGTGGCACTGAATGGAAGATGTTTTTCATATATTTCTGAGGAATAGAGTGCCGGGCTGCTTCTATACGAGACCAGAGTTCGTTTGCGGTGACTGGCGGAGGTGCTTGACGGGCCAGTCGCTTAGCTAGCATGTCCCAGACATGTTTGATCGGGGACATATCTGGCGAACGTGCAGGCCAGGACGAAGCGGTATCTGCCGTGCACGGAAGAGGTCTTGTACATTCCGGGTCAAATGTGGCAGAGCATTGTCCTGCTGAAATATAGCGCCAGGACAACTCTGAAGGAAGGCTATCGCCTCGGCCTCTAAAACATCCCTGATGTATCGCTGGCTGTTGAGCGTTTCTTCAATTTGTATTAGGCGAGATTCCCAATTGAACCCAATGGCGCCCCAAACCATGACGCTTGGCGACGGTCGTTACGGTGGCGCCCCAAGCCATGACGCTTGGCGACGGTCGTTACGGTGGCGCCCCAAGCCATGACGCTTGGCGATGTGTCGTTACGATGCTGCAAGGCGCCGTTCGCCACGATGTCTTCGAACACCTATGCGACCATCATGGCCTATCAAGCTGAATCGTGACTCGTGAGAAAATAAGATCTGTTGCCAATCAGGGCGCCGATGTTTGTGTTCGAGAACCAATTGCAGCCTGAGGCTTCTGTGGTTGAAGGTCAAAGGAATGAGCAGCAATGGACTGCTAGCGACCAGTCTCCTGTTGAGCATACAACGTTTAACTGTGCTGGATGACAAAGCTTAACCTCTGACAGTGTTCAACTGTTCCTCCAACACCCACGGTAGCATCATTACGTTGAATTTCAGTATATATGTAGACGGTTTTACGCAGTTTATCCCTTTAGTTCCATTAGGTCGAATAATCGATGTTTTTTATGCGATCTGTAAGCATCGCACGCTTGCGCCTTTGCAACCATTACGCGAAACAAACTTTTTGGATGCTGGGATGTTAGTCGGTTGTATCAATTCTGTTGTAAGATGAGATTCTTACCTGTTTCCTTTTTGGCCAGTAAGTTAAAAAGTGTTCTTTTTTTTTCTTAAGTATATTTGTAAGGAGTTGAGTCTCGTTCCTTAAAGTAGAATTTATTTTTAAGATATATAATTTGTACGTACGCATATCTCAATTAGGGATAGGCCTAGCGCGATGCTGACATATTACTAAAAATTCTATGAAATTTTTGAGAATTATGTATCTTTTCGAACGCGTCCGAAAACACTTGGATGTTGAAACAATAAAAAAAATTATATGATCTTTTAATCGAAGTCAGCGTCGTAGAATCGGACTACGAATACATTCCACGTTTTATGCAACAATTAAAAGTTTAGAATTTCATGTTTCAACATCGAAATTGTAGAGTAAACGTAGATTCGACATTACGATAGTACTACAATCGATGACTAAACTGCGTAATATCAAAGTAGAATCGACGTCTACACTACGTAGCAATGATATATATTTCTCTCGAAAGGTCGCATCTTCGTCTACTGTTGACTTTATATCGACTTAATGGGTTTAAAACTGGACGTCAAAAAGACGTAACAAAAATGGACATGGATATCTATATTCGACGTTTGATATCGACCAAAAATCGATCAAAAATTCGACGTTGAATCGATGTAATGTGCACCCACGGTACCGTGGATGTCGCTCTGCGATAGATCAATGCCATGTGGAAGAGATGACTGTTCATCGCATTACTGCACTGCTGGTAGAGAATACTGTCCAACGCATGAATGCACGGGATGATGGACAGTCATCCCGTGCGGTCATGCGATTTCGCGGTTCGTGTCTGGGTTTGTGTGTGCGTCCAAGCCTTATCTGTCCACTGACGTCACGTTTGCACCACTGTACGAGCGTTTGGTCCGGTACGAGTGCTGATTCCTTTGTAGGAAAATCCAGCTTCTCTCATCCCAAGAATCCTTCCTCGCTCAAAGTCCGCCAGGTGTTCATAATGCGACCTGCTTCGGCGACGGGACATAGTGAGACTTAAGAAACACCCTTTCGACTCAATGTCGTCTTTTCATTGATTGCAACATCTCGTTTCAGCCAGCTCTTTATACTAAAGACCGGATAGTTCAGAAGGCGCTGCTCCGAATCCGCAAGCGCATTTTCACTGACATTTTGATTGCTTGCATGTCCCAGCCTGTTGTACATATCTTGTAAATGTCAAGCTAACACCAGCTCCAGCAGTCATTCGCGGTGTTGCAAATTTAACAAACAGTAGTGCATGTTGTGTTACCGTGAGGAACCGAATACTTAAATTATTGTACAGGTGATTGTAGAATGTCTATGTACCAGTCTGTGAAGTCCTTAAGACGAGCTATTATAGCTATCAAGGGTAAATTTTATATTTAGAAGTATTGTGAAGTAATAAATGCCGCCCTGGTGGAGCAGCGGCCTAAGCAATGGCTTCTGACCATTCGTCCAAGATGGGTCGGGTTCGAATCCCGGTGAGACACGGATGCTGTGTTTGTCTTACGGCGCTGGCTCTCTCCCTTCCCTGGAACCAGTTGTCCTAAATTAGGGACGGGCGACTGCTTACAGCCCACTGAGTTGCTCACGGTGGTCGTAAACCTCCAATCAAAATAATAATAATAATAATAAATACCACAAAACAGTACACTTCACCTTTTCTTAAAAATAATTGAAGCCATTGTCAGTTTAAAAGATTGTCCAAAGAAATCTGTTGCCTCGAAAAATAAAAATACAAAAAGAACTTCATTTGTGGTTACGATGCGCGGTTTCTGTTGTGCCATCCCAAACGACATTCGTTCGAGTCCCGCTGATGCGAAAGAATTCTCTGGTGTAAGTGCTAAAAAAATTAAGTATCTTCGATTTTGCGACATTTCTGAATAAATACGGTATAACGTCAAAAAGACTTTTCTGAAATAAACGGAATTACTGACCACGGAAAATTTCTGAAAATACGGGTTAAAAAAATTGGACCTTTTCAAAATGGAAATTTCGTTAAAAGACTGACCTACCGGTAACTTTGCTGCATATTATTTATTTTCAGAAATTTTCCATGAATTCACAACGCTTATTTTTTACAGTGTAACATATTTTAAGACTACATGTAAAAAGTCCTGTATGAAGTTATGCTTCTAGAAAAATGTGCATAAGTTTCACGTCTGAATTGTACACAAACGTTGGACAAAGTCCACCCATTCCTGGGTGAGTTATTTTTTTATTGGAGGTTTAACGACCACCGTGAGCAACACAATGGGCTATAAGCAGTAGCCCGTCCCTAATTTAGGGTCACTGGTTCCAGGGAAGGGAGAGAGCCAGTGCCGTAAGACAAACACAACATCCATGCCTGACTGGGATTCGAACCCGGACCCCTTTCGGACGAATGATCAGAGGCCATCGCTTAGACCACTGCGCCACCGGCCCTGGGTGAGTTAATACTACAGGAAAATGAATCAGTAGTCTTTCCGTTATTGTCAGCCTATGTAGTACTTGTGACTTTTGACAATGAACAATTATTTTTCCAACGCTGAAATGACAGACATTCATTGCACTTATGTCCGACAGAACGGAAACAGCAGTGAAGCTGAACGTCTCTAGAGAATAGACTTTCCTCAACTCCGATGTCTGATGTCTACTTTTGCATCGGCGTCTTTGAGAGACAGGATCCTTTTTTGCCTTTTGCTGCAGATTGAGGGGGAGGAGAAAGACATGTCCAAACACAAAAGTTGCTGGAAACTATCGTAGAGGATCCTGGAATTAGCACGCGAACGGCAGCAGTAGAGGTAGATTTTTCACGTTCGATCACACAGAGAATTTGTCATCTGGAACAATTCTACCCATATCATGCGCTGGGAGTAAAACCCCATCACCAGTTGATTTTCATCTACGAATCGTGTACTCGCAAAGATTGTGTAAAAATGTATGGCATCTGGTATTCTCTATTGCGTGCTTTTCACCAATGAAATACAATTCACAAGAGATGGCACTGTACATTTTCGTAACATTCACCACTGCAACGGAAAAATCTTCATGCAATAAACCACTCTTGAAATCGGTAGAGGTTCCATGTGAATGTCTGGGTTTCACAGTTGATGGCCATCTAATCAGCCCATTTTCTTCCCCACAACATTCATTGGATGGAAATACCTGTATTTCTTGCAGGTTGAACTACTTCCATTTCTGAAAGACCTGGGGGGGGATTAGATACACTCCGTTGCATGTGGAGTATGCAAAATGTGGGCTCCAACGCATTTTAACCTTACTGATTGTCAAGGTCTCAGTCGTACCTATCTTTCCATTTGGATTAGTAGAGGCGAACCAAATTTGATTCAACTCCAGATTTGAATCCATTGGGTTTATCCTTCACTCTAGATTTAACGGCAGCTCTCGTGTACCACTTCCTAATAAATTCGTTTTTTTTTTTGGTGTAACCAAGCATATACACTGAAGAACAATTGAATTAGAAACAGCTGGCGTTATACTAATGTAGCGCTGTGAGCGGCCCTGTAAACGGAAACGACATGCCGTATGCAGCGATCCGACAATATAAGGAGTAATGCGACGGGAATCGGTAAGAGTCGGACGCAGTATGGGTAACACGAAGGATCTAAGCGCATTTGATCGTGGGAAAATTGTCGGGACCCGACGAATGGGTCACTCCATCTCAGAAGTCTTGCAGGCACTGGGATTTTCACGAGCCACTGTGTCACGGGTGCACCGTGAGTACATCGAATCCGCTAAAACCAACCGCCGTGGACAACAGCGTGTGGATGAGCGGGGTCATCGTCGGCTAGCTCGCATTGTAACAGAGGATAAACGGGCCACAGTGCAAGAAATCATTCGGCAATTTAACGCTGGTGCACAAAAACGTGTAAGTCACCACACCATCCAGAACCATCTCCTCACTATGGGGTACAGAATCCATCGTCCCACGAGGGTAAAGCTGCTGACCGCACATCACAGGGTGCAAAGATTAGCATGGCCGCCCCGGTGGCGCATTGGTCTAAGCGATGGCCTCTGATCATTCGTCCGAACGGGGTCCGGGTTCGAATCCCGGTGAGGCATGGATGTTGTGTTTGTCATACGGCACTGGCTCTCTCCCTTCCCTGGAACCAGTGACCCTAAATTAGGGACGGGCGACTGCTTATAGCCCATTGAGTTGCTCATGGTGGTCGTTAAACCTCCAATCCAAAAAGATTAGCATGGGCGCGGGAACATCGCCACGGGACCCTAGACTTGTGGAAAAATGTTGCCTGGACTGATGAGTCGAGATTCACGTTGGTACATGCGGATGGCAGGATACGAGTACTGCGCAAACCACATAAAGCGATGGATCCTTCTTGCCAGCAGGGTACTCTTCAAGTTGGTGGGGGTGGCATTCTCGTCTGGGGCCGCCCCGGTGGCGCAGTGGTCTAAGGCGTTGGCCTCTGATCATTCGTCGGAAGGGGCCCGGGTTCGAATCCCGGTGAGGCATGGATGTTGTGTTTGTCTTACGGCACTGGCTCTCTCCCTTCCCTGGAACCAGTGACCCTAAATTAGGGACGGGCGACTGCTTATAGCCCATTGAGTTGCTCACGGTGGTCGTTAAACCTCAAAAAAAAAAAAAAAAAAAAAAAAAAAAAATTCTCGTCTGGGGACTGTTTACGTGGAACGGGAATGAAATGGGACCCCTGCCTGGTACGTGTGACATCGTCCCTCACAGGTCAACGTTACCGGGATATCCTGGACGACCATTTGCTCCCGTTTGTGCGTCTTCAACATCCCACTGGGGACCTCATCCTGCAACAAGACAATGCACCGTGCTATCGCTCCCGAATTGTATCCGAATGGTTGGATGAACACTCCACCGACGTGACCTCGCTTCCTTGGCCAGCTAGGTCACCTGACCTCAATCCCATCGAGCACATCTGGGATGCCATCGAGAGAGATGTTCGAGACTCTGACCCCCCTCCATCAAATCTTCGTGAACTGTGGGAGCTTGTTCAGGGGTCGTGGATCAGTATGGCTTCCCAACGCTTCCGGTGTCTTGTCGAGTCCATGCAGAGACGAATCGCCGCCGTCATCAGGGCGAAAGGTGATGCTACACGTTACTAGACGGTATCTCTAATTCAATTGATCTTCAGTGTATATATACACCGAAGAGCCAAAACATAATGACCATCGCGTCTTTATGCAAATCAAATCAAGAGCAGGAAAGTACTGCCAGTGTGAAGGTCATGAAACGGAATAAATGGCACCTGATACTGAGCACTGTTCATGAGTGTTGTTCCTCAGACGGGAAAGCAGCGGACTTAAGCGAGTATGACAAAAGCCTAATTGCAATGGCCGAACGAATGGGTCAGAGCATTTCGTAGACGGCAAGGCTTGTGGGGTACTCTCTGTAAGTAGTGGTTAGTACCTTCAAAAAGTTACCCGTGGAGGAAAAAACCTCGAACCGCCGGCAAGGTTTGGCCTGTCCGCGGCTAATCGATGCTAGAGATGAGCGAAAGCCATATCATGTGGTATCAGCCAACAGAAGAGACACTATGGTGCAACTTGCCGGTAATTTGAATCCTGGTGAAGGGAGTAATGTGTCACAACACACAGTACATCGAACTATGCTGAAAATGGTCCTGCCAACCGCAAGCAGGTGTCAGTGCCGTTGGTAATCTCGGTTCACCGTGGAAAACTCCTACAATGGGCACAAAAGCATCAAAACTGGATCTTGAATGATTGGAAGAAGGTCATCTGGGCCGATAAATCTGGTTTCCTGTTGCATTATGTGGACGGCTGGGTAAGTCTGCGTCGTTTTCTTCGGGAAACAGTGGCATCAGGATGCGCCGTGGGACGAAAACAAGCTGGTGGTGGAAGCGTAATGCTTTGGACAATGTTGTCCTGGAAAATCCTGTGTCCAGTCATTTCTGTGAAGGAAACTATGACGCCTGCCACATACCTAAACATCATTGCAGACCATAGGTTCATGGAATCGGTATTCCCTTCTAGTAGTGCCTTTTTTCACAGGATAATGCGACATGTCACATTGCCCGGATTGTTCGAGAATGGTTCGCGAAACATGAGGAAGACTTCCAGGTATTTCTCTGGCCTCCACATCCGCCAGACATCAATCCAATCGAACATTGTGCTGAAACAGCAAATCCGATTTGGGAAGGTTCAGCAGCATAACTTAGAGAAAGAAACTGCTAGTAACGTGTTGGTACCAGATACCACAAGACACCTTTAGAAATCTTGTAGCGTCCATACCTCGACGCGTAAGAGCTGTTTTGGCGGCACCTGGAGGACCAACATCATATTAGGCGAGTGGTTACAATGATTTGACTTTTCGGGGTATGTGACGGACTATTAAGGAGGCTCATGAGGCAAAAGGGCAAGCTGCAGTGATAAGCCTTGTCGCTTTAGTTTAGTCTGGAGAACATTCCGCTTCGAAATAGTAAGACATTGGTTCTATTTTCAACACTGGCAAAAAAAGGGGGGGGGGCATTCGCTATACTACCGCATTTCAGTGCAATCTATAAAGGGTCTATATCAAAGTAGCCGACAGTGAATGATCCACATGAAAAAAGTTTCTTGCTCTGTCGTTATGAATCCCTATAATATGTTGGTCGCTAGCACCATATTTTCTGTCCTGTGTGTGAAAAGATCTGAGCCTAATATTATGAACATCTTTATCTTTCTACTTATCCCTTTAGGTCTGTAACTTTTGACAGCGTGTCTGTTTGATTCGAAATAGTGGTGTTCCTAAGTGTGGGTACGAGCGTGCTCCTGTTTGTACACTGGTGGGCAAAACGTAAAGACGAGCCAGGTTTTGACCTGTAGCGTCGCACAGGAGTGGCCAAGATATGTGAAATTCAAACCACAGGAACTACATTACTTACCGAAATGATGACTGAAACAACGACGCAACTGCAGATACTAAAGTATACAGTGGAATTTTATTCGGAATTGGCTACATAGCACTGGGTGCCATGATACAGATGCATCACTGCCAAAGACGGTGTGAAGGGAAGAGGAAAGGGATCCTCAGTAGGAATATGATCACCCCTAACGTCGATGCATGATTTGCACCGTCTGTCCATACTTCGCACTTGGTTGATGATTTCTAGAAGTAACATCGCCCATTCTTCCGTCAGCGCCGTCTTCAGCTCTTGGACAGTTTCCAGCGTGTGTTGACGTGCCGCAAAGCGTCTCCCCAGAGCTTCCCACACGTGTTATATGGGATTTAGGTCGGGCGAACATGCTGGCCAATCCATCGCCTGAGTGTCTTCACTTTCCAACAGCTCATTAACAGCCACCGTACGATGGGGTGCGACGTTATCATCCTTTAACGCTAACTGTGGGCCAATGAGACCTCGGGGCAGACGAACATGGGAAAAGCGCGCGCAGGTTACAGTACTTCCTTCCAGTATCTCGAGCTCCGTAGTCCACCGATCAGAATGTCTCCCCATACAAAAACACCGCGGGCGCCATATCTATCCCTTTCATTAATGTTTCCGGGGCGATACCAGTCCCTAACCTTAAGCCAGATCAGCTGACATTCGGAATCGTTAGCGAAATGTTTTCTCTCATCAGTAAAGAGTACTTACTGTACTCAACTGTTCTGCTATCTAGAACTTATGTTCTGTGGATTACTGGAAACGGTGCGTCCGGTGAGTAGTTGTTAGTGGAACACAGCGTACTGGTCGTCGGGCAAACAGTTCACCTTTGTGTAGTCGTCTTGTCACTGTAAACCGCGGTACTGTGAGTTCTGTGCTCATGTTCAGTTGTTTTTCGAGATTACTTGCTGTCTGGTGTCGATTCCTCTTGGCCTGTAGGATCAAATAGCGGTCCTCATCGGGGGTGGTTTCTGGTGAACGACCACCACCGGTCTTTCGCACAGCTGTACCTGTAATTCTGGAGGCCGACCACGCACGCGACCCCGCACGGGGATAACTGGTTTTCTAGTTAATTGGAGAGCGGCGCCCCCACGGCCCGAGCTCACCTTGTGACGGTAAACATTTCATTGACTCTTGTTCGATAACATCACCGAAGGGACAGCTGTTCATCCAGCTGATGGGGGATGGCGTCCCCACGGCCCGAGCCGATTTTCTCTTATTATTTTGCTTTTTCGTCTTTCGTTCATATATTGACATGTACCCGCCTCAGTTGTAGGCTGCTGAGGTTGTGATGAGGCGCCAGCTCTGGGTTTTGTTCCTCGTTCCCTTCCCTGTCTTTTATGTTACATTTTCTGTTTTTTCCGGAGTTGGTTAGCTTAGACCTACCTGCACGTTTGCCATGTGCGGTGACCCGTACAGGTGGAAATGGGGATGCTGGAGGCTGAGGTATCGGTACTGGGGGCCGGGTTGTAGTGTCTCCAGATGCCAACACTCCCCTTTTCCCTCTGCTTCACCCTAAACGGGAGGCTGGGAGCTAACCCACTTCTAGTCAGGAAGTCTGTGGCCGAGTAGCTTCCAGACTTCTAGTTGCTTGTCGTTCTGTTCGGCTGGGCGAGTTTGGGGGTAGGGTGGGCATGCCAAAGGGGTGTTCTCCGGGCACGGGAAAGTCTGGGTGCACTCCGAGCGTATGTCTGCCCTACCAACTTGCTATATCCGCTGACTATCCCTAGAGCCGTGTCCTGCGTCCTCTTGAGCTTGCGGACCTCCGGCTCTCCCTCTTTGGGCTCGGTAGTGGGTGGGAAGGTCGGCGGACGAATCTTTTCACTTCTTCATGGAAAACCCAAGTGTTTCCCATGCTACCAATTTAAAGCACCCTGTGGAGGAAAGTACACCTTCCTCCACAAAGAAACTTGTCCCATCTAATTGCAATTCTCTGTTTCTTTTGATTAAATCTGCTGACTCTTCACAGTCACTCAGTACCAAGAGTCCTTTCTGGATCAACAAGGCTCTGCAGGCCGTTGCTGGCTCTCCAAAGAGTGTCAAGAAGCTCCCTTCCGGGGATCTTCTTGTGGAAACTTCTACTCCACGCCACAGTGCCACCTTGCTGGAAACGACCGTTTTGCTTGGCGTTCCTGTTCAGGTTTCTCCACATGGCTATCTCAATTCCTCTCGCGGTGTAGTCAACTCCCGCGACCTGCTTGAATGCAGCGATGAGGAATTGCTGGAGGAACTTGGTGAACAGCATGTCATTGGGGTTCAGCGGATTCTTTTTAGGCGGGATGGGAAATCGATTCCCTCCCGTAACATCATCCTAGCGTTTGACTCCCCAAACCTGCCTACTTCCATCAAGGCAGGTTATTTACGGCTTGATGTTCGACCGTACATCACGAACCCCTTGCGATGTTTCAGGTGCCAGCATTACGGTCACTCCCAGCAGTCTTGCCGTAATGTTGCAAAGTGTGGTCGCTGTGGTTCCACGGAACACTCTTTGGCGGAATGCTCTGCAGAGTCTGATCATTGTGTGAACTGTGAAGGGTCTCATCCTGCTTCTTCTAAGCAGTGTCCAAAGTGGATAGAGGAACAGGCAATCCAACGCCTGAAGACAACTGAGCATCTCTCGTATCCCGAAGCTAGACGGCGGATCGCTCCTTTACAACCAGGCCGGCGGTCCTATGCTTCAGTTGTGGTGCAGAAGGCTTCAGTGGCGGTCCAGACTGAGGTGACCATCCCGGCGCGGTATCCTTATGATTTTGAGGACATCGTTGCTGCTGGATTGGAGGCACTGAAGTCTCGCCGCATTGCATCAAAGGCGACATCAACATCGTCGCCTAAACCTTCATCTATTCCGAAAACATCTTCTGCCAGCGCAGGGACCCAGGGCACTGCAAAGAAGAAGCCGGAGAAGTTGAAACCAGGATCATCCTCCCCAAAACAGAGCAAGCAAAAGCCACCTCTCAACACAGGGGGTAAACACAGCCCTGTGTTACCTCCAGACACTGCTGATGGATTGGAGGTGACTGACGACATGGAGACTTACTAGTCGTCTGTCTTCATTCTGTCATTTCATTTTTCATTATGGCCACGCTCATTCAGTGAAATTGCCGAGATCTGCGATCACGCATTGATTATTTGAAAGGCTTACTGTCTTCGCACACACCTGTGTGCGTTTGTCTCCAGGAGACAAAGCTTCGCACGACGGACACTCCTTCGCTGCGGAGACATTCCCTTTTCCGCAAGGATCACCAGGACGGCGTTATCGCCTGCGGAGGAGTGGCCGTCGTTGTTCCTCATGGTGTTCCTGTCACTGCAGTTGCCCTTCGGACGACTTTGCAGGCAGTGGCAGTGAGATAACGCCGTCCTGGTGATCCTTGCGGAAAAGGGAATGTCTCCGCAGCGAAGGAGAGTCATGGAAAACCCAAGTGTTTCCCATGCTACCAATTTAAAGCGCCCTGTGGAGGAAAGTACACCTTCCTCCACAAAGAAACTTGTCACATCTAATTGCAATGCTCTGTTTCTTTTGATTAAATCTGCTGACTCTTCACAGTCACTCAGTACCAAGAGTCCTTTCTGGATCAACAAGGCTCTGCAGGCCGTTGCTGGCTCTCCAAAGAGTGTCAAGAAGCTCCCTTCCGGGGATCTTCTTGTGGAAACTTCTACTCCACGCCACAGTGCCACCTTGCTGGAAACGACCGTTTTGCTTGGCGTTCCTGTTCAGGTTTCTCCACATGGCTATCTCAATTCCTCTCGCGGTGTAGTCAACTCCCGCGACCTGCTTGAATGCAGCGATGAGGAATTGCTGGAGGAACTTGGTGAACAGCATGTCATTGGGGTTCAGCGGATTCTTTTTAGGCGGGATGGGAAATCTATTCCCTCCCGTAACATCATCCTAGCGTTTGACTCCCCAAACCTGCCTACTTCCATCAAGGCAGGTTATTTACGGCTTGATGTTCGACCGTACATCACGAACCCCTTGCGATGTTTCAGGTGCCAGCATTACGGTCACTCCCAGCAGTCTTGCCGTAATGTTGCAAAGTGTGGTCGCTGTGGTTCCACGGAACACTCTTTGGCGGAATGCTCTGCAGAGTCTGATCATTGTGTGAACTGTGAAGGGTCTCATCCTGCTTCTTCTAAGCAGTGTCCAAAGTGGATAGAGGAACAGGCAATCCAACGCCTGAAGACAACTGAGCATCTCTCGTATCCCGAAGCTAGACGGCGGATCGCTCCTTTACAACCAGGCCGGCGGTCCTATGCTTCAGTTGTGGTGCAGAAGGCTTCAGTGGCGGTCCAGACTGAGGTGACCATCCCGGCGCGGTATCCTTATGATTTTGAGGACATCGTTGCTGCTGGATTGGAGGCACTGAAGTCTCGCCGCATTGCATCCAAGGCGACATCAACATCGTCGCCTAAACCTTCATCTATTCCGAAAACATCTTCTGCCAGCACAGGGACCCAGGGCACTGCAAAGAAGAAGCCGGAGAAGTTGAAACCAGGATCATCCTCCCCAAAACAGAGCAAGCAAAAGTCACCTCTCAACACAGGGGGTAAACACAGCCCTGTGTTACCTCCAGACACTGCTGATGGATTGGAGGTGACTGACGACATGGAGACTTACTAGTCGTCTGTCTTCATTCTGTCATTTCATTTTTCATTATGGCCACGCTCATTCAGTGGAATTGCCGAGATCTGCGATCACGCATTGATGATTTGAAAGGCTTACTGTCTTCGCACACACCTGTGTGCGTTTGTCTCCAGGAGACAAAGCTTCGCACGACGGACACTCCTTCGCTGCGGAGACATTCCCTTTTCCGCAAGGATCACCAGGACGGCGTTATCGCCTGCGGAGGAGTGGCCGTCTTTGTTCCTCATGGTGTTCCTGTCACTGCAGTTGCCCTTCGGACGACTTTGCAGGCAGTGGCAGTGAGATTATCTGTAAACACTCTGTTCACGGTGTGTTCTGTCTACATACCACCGATGAAGCTGTGAGCCTTTCGGATCTGGAAGATTTGGTCGACCAACTGCCGCCTCCTTTCTTCATCTTAGGGGATTTCAATGCACACAATCCGTTGTGGGGTTCTACCTCTCGAGACTCCAGGGGCCGTGTTGTTGAGTCCCTTCTCTCCAACACGTCCCTCTGTCTCCACAACACCGGAGCTACTACTTATTTTCATGAACAAACCCGCTCGTACTCAGCCATTGATCTGTCACTGAGTTCACCATTTTTAATCCTGACTGGTCCTGGAGCGTGTCTGGTGATCCCCTTGGCAGCGATCACTTTCCCATCTTTCTCCGTCTAGCGGGTGGCGGGTACCGTTACCCTACTCGCCCTGCTAGAGGGAATATTGATCGAGCCAAGTGGGACACATTCACGGCTTCAGCAATTATTACTCCAGCTATGGTGACCTCGGGAACGGTCAATGACGCTGTTGCGGCGGTAACGGATTGTATTGTGCAAGCGGCAGAACTTACCATCACCAGGACGTCGACTAAACTTCCACGTTGCCCGAGACCTTGGTGCAATTCCACTTGCAAGGCAGCTCGTCAGGCCCAACATCGGGCTTGGGGTAGGTTTCGTCGGTACCCCACCGACGCGAACCTACTTGCTTTCAAAAAAGCCAAGTCCTACGCGCGATTGGTTCGTAGGCGTAGTCAACAAGAGTCCTGGATACAATATGTATCCGGGATTAACACCAATACTAGCCCTAAGATCGTTTGGGACAGGATCCGTAAGATTCGGGGACAGTACCCATCTGGGGAAATCTCCATTCTTGAGAGTGATGGAGGAACGGTTGCTGACACTCAGGGTATTGCTGACTGTCTGGGCGCCGCTTTTTCTTCGGTGTCCAGCAGCAGCAATTACCCTACTTCGTTCCGGCAGTTACAGCCGCGGCTTGAACGGTCCAAGATTTCTTTCGGACCGTTTTCTTCCGCAGATTACAACAGCCCGCTGACTGCCGTGGAGCTGAAGACCGCTCTGAATCGGTCCGGCCGGACATCTGTCGGACCAGATAACATCCATTACGAAATGCTGAAGCACCTTTCTCTGTCCTCTCTTGAATGTCTGCTGGTCCTGTTTAACAGGATTTGGCAAGAGAATGCCTTTCCCGAGTCTTGGCGCACGGCCATTGTCGTTCCTGTTCCCAAACCTGGTAAAGATCCCACCAACCCGTTGAACTACCGGCCAATTGCTATGACGAGCTGCCTTTGCAAAGTACTTGAGCGTATCATTAATTTTCGTCTCATTTTTTATTTAGAGTTTCGTCACATTTTTTCACCTCATCAGAGTGGATTTCGCAAATCTCGATCCACCACCGATCATCATCTTCGCCTTGAGACATCTGTCAGGGAGGCGTTTGACCGGCGTCAGCACATGGTCTCCGTGTTCTTCGATATGGAGAAAGCTTACGACCGCACCTGGAGATACGGCATTCTCCGTGATCTGCACGAGTGCGGACTGCGGGGAAACTTACCATCTTTCATCGCCGGATTTCTCCAGGACCGGAGTTTCCGTGTGCGCGTCGGGTCGACCCTCTCTGCGATGTACCCGCAAGAACAGGGTGTACCTCAAGGCTCCATTTTATCGGTCACTCTGTTCATCCTTCGTGTGAATCACATTTTCAAACTGCTTCCTCCGACGGTTCGTGGAACCATGTACGTGGATGATCTGCAGATCTCTTGCGCCTCTGTTAACATGCGCACCATCGAGAGACAGCTCCAGTCTGCCATTACCAAGATCTCTCACTGGGCTTCCCAAAATGGATTTGGCTTCTCGACGCAGAAGACCGTTTGCGTGCATTTTTGCCGCAAACGGGGTCTTCACCCAGACCCCAGTGTCCGTCTGGGGTGTTCTACCATCCCTGTGGTGTCAGAAGCCAAGTTCCTTGGGATAACTTTTGACCGAGCGCTCACCTTCCGGCCTCACATTCAGTCTTTGAAGGTGAAGTGCACGAAGTCATTGAGTATCCTGAAGGTCCTCTCTCGAACATCTTGGGAAGCTGACAGGTGCTCAATGCTTCGCATTTACCACTCTCTCACTCGGTCAAAGTTAGACTTCGGATGCATTACGTACGGTTCAGCGCGTCCATCGGTTTTAAAACTTTTGGACCCCGTTCATCACCAGGCATTGCGGCTATGTACTGGTACTTTCCGTACCTCTCCCTTGCATAGCCTGTATGCGGAGGCTCATGAGCCGTCGTTATGCATCCGTCGTAAGCAGCTGTCTCTTCAGTTTTATACAAAACTGAAATCTCTTCCTGATCATCCACTGCATGGTTGCATCTTCCAACCGGACTGTGTCCGCTTGTTTTCCCACCGCCCCTCCTGTGTTCCGACGTTCGGGATTCGGATGTCTTCCATAGTGCACGATGCTGGTCTCAACATGTCTAGGATTGGTTTGACCACCTTTTTCAACCATCCTCCTTGGCAGCCCGTTCAAGCAACGGCTGACCTTTCTCTTTGTGTGTGGCCAAAGTCGTCCACTCCTGCTCTGGTGTACCAGCAGCTCTTTGCTGAAAAACTGTCTGTCTACCCGGATTTCGTGCCTGTGTTCACCGATGGCTCGAAGTCCGGGGATGTCGTTGGATCCGCTTTTGTGTGTGGCGATGCCTCACATGCTGAGAGGCTTCCGCCTGAATCCACCGTCTTTTCGGCAGAGATGCGTGCGGTGCACCTCGCTTTGTGTCACATACAGTCTCGATCGCATCGTCGCGCAATGGTTTGCTCTGATTCCTAGTCTGTCATCCAAGTTTTATCTTCTCCAGAGGACATGGACTCACCTGTCACCCGTGATGTCCGTCGTCTTCTGGGAACTTTGGAGGGTGATGGCTTCCTGGTTCGATTCTGTTGGGTTCCTGGCCATGTTGGGATCCGGGGTAACGAGCTGGCAGATCTCTCTGCCAGGTCTGTTTTCTCCATGTCGCCAGCTCGGCTGCCACTGTCTTTCCGCGATTTTAGACCTTTGATCCGGACATTTCTCCTGGACGAGTGGCAGTCCCTGTGGTCTCAGTAGGGCAGCAATAAACTGCATTCTATCAAACCACAGATCGGACTATGGAAGTCTAGTTTGCGGAAGAACCGTCGTGAGGAAGTTGTTCTTGCACGTCTCCGCATTGGGCACTGTCGTTTTACTCACCGCTTTTTGCTGTGTGGCGAGAGTGTCCCGGTGTGTGAGGCGTGCAAATGTCGTCTCACTGTCCTTCATGTTTTGTGTACTTGTGTTCGGTTTTGTGATCATCGTTTTCGTCATTTTCACTCTCATCTGTTGGACGAAGGAGCAGCTACGCTGCAAACTATTATTGGCGAAGCCTGCGACATGAAAGCAGTGTTTTCGTTTTTACAAGAAATTGACTTTTTTAAACTTATCTAGCTTTTAACTTGTTCATTATCATATTTCATTTTTACCACATCAGCCTGTTTTTAACCTTGTGTACGTTTTTTATTGATTATGTTTTGTTTTGATGTCTTTTCGTTTGGCGCTCTTTGGCCAACCATGGCCCTTGCACCATTAAAATCTACCAACCAAACAACCACGCACGCGATACGATGCTATGGGCGATGTCGAGCTCTTGGGTCAAGCTCATCACAGTTCTCTCTTCCTCAAGCCTTCCAATTGTTTGACCAGGAGTAAAATCATCAAGATGTTCTTATGACAAAGCAAAATTTTTCCACCATCTTTATCCACACCGGGCATCGAACCCGGGACCCCTCTCTCCGGAGTAAGTCGCTCTCCCAACTGAGCTACGTGGACGTATGCTCCGCTTCTATCTGCCTTTGCCTCATGTGCGTCCTGAGGTGCAGGCACGTCACATTCTCGATGTGCTATTTCGTCGTTTCTAGAACACAACAAAAACAGTCGAACGTCTGTAATAATTACGCACACCTTCCGGTGATTTCCGCTCAACTGATGCTATTGGACTGCGTTAGCGCATTTTGCTCTTATGTCACACAAATCGCATGTTACGCTCCATTATTACGCATGTGTTGTTGCTCCTGTTCCCAGACACGGTCCTGAGCTAATTTGTGTTTGGGTTCTGCTGCTATTTACGGCGTTATTTTACTTTTCCCTCTTCGTCCTTAAGTTTTACACGCCAGTGTATCACTCCTGTGCATAGTGTGAAGAGTATTAAATACAAAATCGTTCATTAAATATTTGAGTTGACTAAAAAAGCATGCAGGTGAAAATTAAAGTATCTTTAGCATATTTTTCCATTTAATGTCTGAAAAACAAAAAGAGACTATATTAATGCAGATAATGAAGTTAACAAGAAGATACTGAAGAAGAAAAACGTTTATGCTCACCCAAAACGAAACAAGGAATGTAAAGCACAACTGAGAATAAACATATCAGGCTTTTCACGATAAGGAAAGACAAAAAGCGCACATGTATTGGTCTCCAACTGCACCGGGCCATCGGTAATGCGCATGCAGCTGTCTTGGAAGCCATTAAGACATCGTCCAAGCACCAAAACCACCTCAACTCAGCACCTGGTTTTAAAACGAATGCTCAAATCACATTATCATGCATCGAAATTCAATAGTGCGTGTGTTTTTTAAAAACACACAGCCGTGCATTAAAATTCAGTAGTGCTTGTAATTTCACATTTCGGTTTCCTTTTTGTTTTGCAATAGCACGTAATGTACTTTAAGATATATATACTCTAAATTCCAGTAAAATTTTAAGTAAATGCTTTGTTGAGGAGAAATGAATTCAGTCCCCATAAAACCAATGTAAAAACAGAGCTTACAAAGACCACAAAAGGAACAGAAGTGATGTAGATTCTTCTGATGAATCAGCAATATGACGTTACAAAATTAGATAAATGCATGCTTACGGTGGTTAAGTTCTTTATATTTTTTCCACTAGGAAGACAATGAAACAGACTTTATTTTAAATACACCAGATTGGGAATACTCAAGAGACTCATATAGTGTATTAAATCCGTTTATTTTTGTGGTGTAGTCAGTACAAAGATTCGCCAAGCTTTCGCACTCCACTGGGAGGCTTTTTCAAAGCAATAGTAGACATGTTTTATGTCTACCACTGCCTTGAAAAAGCCACCTAGTGGAGTGTGAAAGCTTGGTGAATTTTTGTACTGACTACACCACAAAAATAAATGGATTTAATACGCTATATGCGTCTCCTGAGTATAATGAAACAGACATCATCACTAGTTGTGAGAACTAGATGTAAGACAAATCCGAGTCCTGTGTGTAACATAAAATCGGGTGCTGTGTAACTCAATGAAAACCACCATAGTTGCCGACAGTAAAAATTATTAGGGACTCGGAAAATTTTTAGTTTATGTTTTGTAAAAATACAAATTTGTTCGTGACGGAGATCGAATCGGCGCCCCCTCACTCAAGGGTGAGTTGCTCTCTCAACTAAGCTACACGGACGGAATGTATCACTGCAGGTTTGTCGTCTTGACACGTACTTTACCTCTGTAGTACATCACAGTTTAATAATGAGCAACACCGAAATGTTTGAATAAATAAATCCATCGCTCTTCCCATGTTAAGCAACGCACAGCAACCGGCAAATTGTTTTTCAGCCGCTGTCGGGGAATCGGCAGCTGGAGCCGCCCCGGTGGCGCAGTGGTCTAAGGCGCTGGCCTATGATCATTCGTCCGTAAGGGGTCCGGGTTCGAATCCCGGTCAGGCATGGATGTTGTGTTTGTCTTAAGGCACTGGCTCTCTCCCTTCCCTGGAACCAGTGACCCTAAATTAGGGACGGGCGACTGCTTATAGCCCATTGAGTTGCTCACGGTGGTCGTTAAACCTCCAATAAAAAAAAAAAAAAAAAAAAAAGAATCGGCAGCTGAAAAACAACGCGCTCGGCTGGATATCGAGAGGTTCGGGATTCGATTCCCCGACGGCGGCTGAAAAACAATTTTTCGGTTGCTGTGCGTTGCTTAACGTGGAAAGAGCGATGGAATTATTTATTCAACTGACGCCACGTATTTAGATGATTTTTACCGAAATGTTTAAAAATTCGTCGAAGTATCTTAGAAATGAAATTAATTAAAAACGAACTGTCCTTGCCTTTTTTAAGGATTTAAGTTTAATTTCAATTTTATTCAGTCAGGTTTTCTAGCACTATGACAATCAAACACTGAAGAAAACAAACAAATTATAATTAGTTCTTGAAAAGTTCAGTGCTTTATTTCTTAGGAATTTATTTCATTTTTTTTTTTTTTGGTTTGTAAGATCAGCAACATTGTTAAAAATTTTCTTCTAAATTCATCTCAATTTTCGCCACCCGAATATTGACACAGTAAAGGCCTAAGTGCAAAAGTGCAAATCCCATTTTTTTTAAATCAAGAAAAGTTGTTTCGTGATTGTTGCCTGTCGGGTCAAATTTTATGCGTGCAAATAACTACAGTCCCTTTTTCTTTTTTTTCTTTTTTTCAGGGACGTCTAGGGGCAAACAATGTGAGTCGGAAATTTGAATACAAACTTTGATAAAACTAGCAAATGGAAACTAAACAATGAAAAACAAAATGTATGCACATCTGCACATATGATACATGTATAAGGGAAAACGCCTGAAATATTGGGGTTTCAAGGAAACCACAACATTATTGGGGATTCAAAAAGTGCCTCGAATCCCCAAAGTCGACCCAATGGATACTACACTAGGACAGCACGAAGTACATACACATACAAAATTACATGCTGGTCTTAAAGGCAAGTTCTTGAACGAAACAATGGGTTCATTCATGAAATAAATACGGGATTACACCATATAATACAAGTTTTGAAGATGACAATCCGATTTTTGGTGTAAATGTGAAGGATGGCAAGTCAGATAATATCCAAAAACTTGAAAGTTTCGTCGTCCAGGACGGGACTCGAATTCGCGTCTCCTAGATAGCGCCCGGGTATGGTAACCATTACACCACCCAGAACGACCAAGTCTCAAGTTTCCGATTAATTTGAATAAAACCATCACAGGATTTGCTAGTCGAAGCAACCGGCATTCATATTTAGCGAATGTGAAATTTAAGAATCATATCCCGTGATTTCCCGGAGGAGCAGATATTTAAATCATGAAATAAATACGGGATTACACCATATAATACACATTTTGAAGATGACAATCCGATTTTTGGTGTAAATGTGACAAGGACGATGAAACTTTCAAGTTTTTGGATATTATCTGACTTAACATTCTTGTCACATTTACACCAAAAATCGGATTATCATCTTCAAAATGTGTATTATATGGTGTAATCCCGTATTTATTTCATGATTTATCTGCTCCTCCGGGCAATCACGGGATATGTTTCTTAACCTCCAGATTCGCTAAACATGAATGCCAGTTGCTTCGACTAGAGTCCTGTGATGGTTATATTCAAATTAATCGGGAACTTGAGGTACAGTGCCTAGAAGAATTAGTGTGACGTGCTCCATAAGATGTCCCTCATGGTTTTGTGACCAATCGTCATGAATTGACAGAGGGCGCTGGCATCGGAATATACGTTAGGATGCTTCATCTGCTTCATGCTATTCAATGGTGGGAAGTTTGTTTGCCAAGGATTTGCTGCCTTACGAAACTTCAAATTTTCACAAAACAAAGGTTAGTGGAGGGAAATCTTTATGGCAGTATCTTTGCTAATTCGTTGTAGCTCGATCATAACAGTAATGCACTAGGTAATTCAACAGTTGATCACTAAAACGCAATAGGCTTATTCGGGTGTTAGTGTGCTAGTTTTATTCAACTGTGGATTGTTTATAACGAAATTTATTTCCGAAATTAGTAAAGTTTTATTTGTGAAGATGTAGAAGTTGATTAAGTATTGGCTGTCACGCGTTAAACCTACTGTGTGGTTAAACTTAAGTGCAGTACTGAAATCGACTGCAACAATTATAAGATCATAGGGAAATAATGTCAGCTATGAAAGGACTGGGAAATTCTGCATTAGTAAATAATAAAAAGCATAGAAAACGGAAAAGGCAAAGCAGCTGTTTTGTGCCAGGATGTAATACTGGCTATAAATCCTGCAAATATAAAATATCACTCTTTGCTGTCCCCAAAATTCCTGATATGTTGAGCAAATGGGGTAAGGCAATTCCCAGAGCTGATAAGAAACTTGATGAAAGTTGTGTTGTATGTGCCTTGCACTTTGAATCTAAATTCATGGAGATGCATTATCGTTCCACTATTCAATGTAAGGAAGTTCTAACATGCCGAGACAAACCATTACTCAAGCCTGACGCCATACCTACTATTTTCCCAAATTTAAAAGACATTTAAAAGGCGAACGACTAATTAGTTTATCCAATTTTTAAGGGGGGGCTTGCCCTACTGTGCCTTCCCCACGTTACGCCTGTGTGTATGCTACATTAATAATTTCCTTATTTTTAAGGGTAAAAATAGTTTACAGGAACTGCATAGAATTATCCCATTTAGAGAGACTCCATGAACACCCACTTCTTAATTTTTACCTTATTAAACTTTTAACTTAAGGTGCAAAAGAATTTTCCTCTCTTCACTGCAAACCCATTTGAATAGCAAATTTAATCACATAATTGTTATAAGGTGAAGAAAAGTAAAGAAAAATGTTATAATTATTTTTCTTTAAAAGAATGTCATCATATATGATATATGTACATTCAGTTTTTGTATATTTACTTCTGTCCAGTATGATTCATTTTGTTTATCGTATCACAGGCAGTTTTTTTAGGAATGATTTTTATAAATTAATTACAGTTAGTATATTATTAGAAAATAGACCAATTTTAAAAATAGTAATCGCTTTTTTTGTATTCCCATTTCAACTCATTAAAAGGCTTCTTTTCAAAGCCAACTAAATGGAAAGTTTCAATATTTATTTTGATCCCATGTTCTTACCAAGAAATTTAGTCACTCATTGCTGAAAAATGAAGTACATTTTTAAATAATTTATAAAGTTTTTAGATTACTGAATTTTAAGACATTATTGGAATGCAAATTATAAAGCCGATGTCTCATTGAGAAAATATCCCCCCCCTTTTTTTTTCCGGTAAGATTTTGAGGGGCAAAACATTTTCTTTTTTTTTAATTTTTACTTTATACTGTAAGTTGATGTTTCAGTAATTGTAAACTGCATATTGGTCTCCAGTGTTTTTGCATAATGTAACCCATGTATGCAGGGCCGGATGGAGTTTTTGCTGGGCCCGGGGCGAAATTTCATTGCAATGCCCCGGAGAAAAATTTCATTGCTTGCACTAGGAAATAAATCTCATATTTTAATAAAGTCGTTACGAGAAAGATGTCCGTAAAGAATACACAGGATGTAAAACTCACAAATCTGCCTGTGAATGCGACGAATTCGCATCCCTCTGCTCCGGAGCTGAATGCTTTACCGGTTAAGGTACACTGACGGAATTTATCTCTTTAACTTTTCCTTTTTGACATGTGCTTCACCTCTGTAGTACTTCGAAACGAAAACTATCGTAAAGGCAAAATGATTACCTCAAAGAAGCATTTGCTTTTTAAGTTCAAGAAAAAGACCAGAATATGCATTAAAAGTTCAGAGAGAGAGAGAGAGTAAAAACTGTTAAAATCTACGATTTTCTTTCCGAGGATATGGGGTTGAGGTTTTACTTTCACTTATTGTATAAAAACTGCTTTAGAAAATGACAAGGCAACGTGCGTGGCGAAAATTTTTGGATTGCGAATATTTTGGTGTAATAAATTCGTATAAATAGTTTTTTTCTCCTGATGCATGTTTTAGTGATTGATTTTTAATGCAAATGGAGTAACTGACAAATTACTTACTTTTTAAACTTTTCTACGCTCTCATATATGATTTTTTTTTAATTTCTAGTAATGTTTTTAAAGTCACTGAATAAATGGCCTCCATGTGTTGCCCGAAACCAACTTTGATATTGTTCTTGTTTATTTTATTTAAATTTAAATATCTGGTTTGCGCACAAATTGTTACATATATAAAAGCAAGGGCCACAAAATGATGAAATTAAATTTGCGATTTCATGAATTCGGAAAATATCGAGGTCGTTACAATAATCACTTGAAATCTACAGATCTCTGGATTTGTACGGCGAAGGGCGATAACCTATACGGAAACTGGGCGATTGGAAACAATCAAACAAAAAAACTTAAAAAAAGAAAGAAACATCTTTTTAGCCTCGCACCCGAAAACTTACACACACAAAATAATAATAATTGTAAAAAAATTCTAACTATTTTTTTCTTCTTAAAGAGCGGAGCCCCCCTTAAACGCGCGAGGCCCGGGGCGACCGCCCCGTTTGCCCCTATGGTCCAGCCGGCCCTGTATGTATGACTCTAAAACTTCCGAAATATCTAACATTAATGTTGACGTTAGCACAATGTAAAGCTTAACTTAAACTACGATACCCTTATTAATGAATCTTGAGCACCCCGTTCGTTCTTTTTTGGTGGGAGGGGGGGGTGAAAGAGGTGTGTCGATTATTTCGTATATGCTTAAGTTATCTGCTTATAAAATATCGGTTTTGTCGTCCTTCCTCCCTGAAAAGCGACGTGACATCCGATGGCAGCGCCATCTACCGCTTTCATGATTGCGGGCAGCAAGTTTTTCTGCTAGCACGACACACTAATTCTTCTAGGCACTGTACTTGAGGCTTGGTCGTTCTGGGTGTCGTAGTGGTTAGCATACCCGGGCGCTATCTGGGAGACGCGGGTTCGAGTCCCGCTCCAGCCCAATGAAACTTTTAAGTTTTCGGATATTATCTGACTTGCCATCTTTGTCCCATTTACACCAAAAATCGGATTGTCATCTTCGAAAACTGACGCCTCATTTTTTGATAGTATTTATTCGATTTTTTTTAATTTTGCCGGTGTGGAATTGATTGCGATTGCCGGAGGAGGCAGCCAAAAATTCGGAGACAGCTATTAAGTGTGCTGAAGTAATGGCCTTCTTCCGAAAAGAAAAGTATGTTCAGCAGGGAACGAGATGTAATTATGACGCATAAATTTGTGATATGAAAATAAATGTATTATTATCTTCCATAATAAAATAAATGTATATGATTGTTTCCATTACAATAAGATTTATTTCGATGAAAATAGTACAAAAATTCCGTATATTATCGTGAACTACTTTCTTTCACTTTGGGTGTTATTAGATTATATATAAACAAAGCTGAACGATACGCAGAAAATCGGGAACTACTTGAAAGCGTTCTGATTCTGTAGTACAGCCGTATTTTTTGTTTGAAAACTAGGCCTGAAATGCCTCCTGCTAAAAGACTCTTACAGAGCAAAACTAGGAAGAGACCGGCAGGCAAAACCAACTTCAAGAACCGCTGACACACCAGAGCAGCAATCTACAAGGCCAAATGCAAACACAGCGACCATGGCCATAACAAGAGCCGCTAAAACACCATTGCAGCGAACTGAAGACAAGAACTAAATAGAGCAGCTACAACCAGAGCTGCCGCCCCGGTGGCGCAGTGGTCTAAGCGATGCCCTCTGATCATTCGTCCGAAAGGGGTACGGGTTCGAATCCCGTGAGGCATGGATGTTGTGTTTGTCTTACGGCACTGGCTTTCTCCCTTCCCTGGAACCAGTGACCCTAAATTAGGGACGGGCGACTGCTCATAGTCCAATGAGTTGCTCACGGTGGTCGTTAAACCTCCAAATTAAAAAAAAAAAAAAAACGGCTATAACTGCTGAGACACACCAGAGGAGCAAATTGCACTACAGCAAAGAAATGCCATAGCAATGGCAGAAATGCGTATACTTCCTTGGAGAGAAAAAGCAATGCCTGCCTTTCACTACAACCAAGGAGGTTAGAATAATACTTCTGGAGATGTCCTGAGTCTCTTAACCGTGAAGCCACCGGGTGTGGGAATTTGACGTTGTTTACATTACACCTATGTAATTTCAAAGTGTGTATTTTGGAATTGTGTGGCCTTTGCATGTAGAAACTGTGTTAACATCCAACAGGAATGAATTATGCTTCATAGACGAGTAAAGTTTTCAACGTTAACGTTATATTTTGTTTTGAATTCGCACTAACGTTCGTGTATTTCAATTTAAAATAAAAATGGGAAGGGTCTTTAAAATAATTAAGAATTTTATAAATCTAGCATTTTCTCACACATCGGAAGCAAGTGATTATACGAAATTGGAAACATCTGGGACGAAAGAAGGTGATTCGGCTAAAACACAATGCATTCAAATGGCATTGGAAACCATCAGCTTTCCCATACTTTGACGGCTGTCGCTCGCGGTTACAGACTTCACGCAAAGTGGTATTGCCCCATTAACAAGGGCATCTCCAGATATCTTACTCTAACCTCCTTGACTACAACCCACAAATAGACTACAGCTGAGATGCTAATATAGTAATAGGAAGAATGTCAGTATTTCGCACTTTCTGTAATGCTCTAAAATGGGAAAATGAACTCAAGGGTATTTGCTGCAACAGTGGCAATATTCAAGTCCCTCTAATTAGGGAACTTCCTGAACCTCTTTTTTCATTAATAACAGGCAATACTGAAGATGCCACACATTTCCGAAATAATGTTTGGAAATACAATTCATGTTTTCAAATGACTTCTTTTGGCACTACTAAAAGAGTCATAGAGCCTGGCTTTATGCCGACATTTAAAGTGCAGGGCCAAGTTTACCATCTAATTGGTAGCTTAATGCCATTGCAAAACGAAGAGCCCTCATTTTTACAGATCTATTTCATAAGTGATCAGAATCGACAGGCTGAACACCGCTGTTATTATATCAGACAAGACCAGAAGTAGATCTGTAAAATGCAAGTTATGCTTGAAACAGGAAATGAGTATGTCAAAAGTTTTAAATGTGCCATGAAAACTAACGGATCAGTACAAAGTTATCATTTCTGCTGACAGAGCCCCAACTAACGAGCACAGAAGTCGCTTCAATGCGCTTAAGACTTCAGAGCTTGCTGTTATTATGGCTGGCGAGCAACATGGCAACCGTGATATTGGCTTGCACCTTAGTGACAACACGCACTCTAAAATTGCAGAAACGCACAGGTCTTATGATGCACTACAATATCTCTTAATTTTTTGGCAACGTCAGGATGGCTACCATTTTGAGTGGCGACAAACGGATCCTGTTTCAAAACGGCAAACTGACAAAAAAGGCACGTGCCTCAGTTTTTATGCCTACAGACTGGTTGCGAGATTGAGTGATTTCAATCATATTTTGAGATTCAAAGATCTTTTGAGTCACTTTATTGTTCACAAATTTGCCAAGATTGAAGCAGAAAGACAGATACATTCGACTGCATCGAAGATAAATTCGTGCAGAAAGTTATGCTCACTTGAGAGACGCACTTCTGAATGATGGAAACGTGAACAACGTTGGGCAATTGATTATCTTGCTATCAAGTTTTACTGGTGGGCCACGATACATACACGAGCGCACTCAAGATGCCATGACTTATGTGAGAAATTACGGTCGGCCTGATTTATCCATCACCTTCACGTGCAAAGAAATTACGGATGAATTGATCACACGCCAAAAATTACATGACAGGTATGATTTGGTTGCAAGAGTTTTTAAATTAAAATTAAAAAAAAAATAATGCACTTGATTGTCAAAGGCTGAGTTTTTTTGGCCTGTTCAGGTAGTAATGGCAGAAACGTGGCTTGCCACATGCACACATTTTGATGTGGTTAAAGGAAAAGCTGCATGTGCATAGAATAGATGACATAATCAGTGTAGAACTTCCAGATCCTGAAACAGATCATATCCTTCGCGAGATTGTCAAAAAAAAAATGGTGCATGGACCCTGTGGTGCAATTAATTTGAAGTCACCATGAATGCAAAACAACAAGTGCACAAAAAAGTACCCAAAGCAATTTCTCTTGGAAACGCAAACAAGGCACGACGGATACCCTCTGTATCATCGCAGGAAACCAGATGATGGTGGATTTACGGCGGCCATCAAAGTTGTAAGACTGAGTACACCATTGAAAACCGGCATATAGTTCCATACGGCCCCCTTCTATCGAAAGATTTTCAAGCACACATTATTGTCGAATACTACAATTCAGCCAAATCCATTAAATAAGTGTGCAAATATGTTAACAAAGAGTCCGACATGCAATGTTTCGTCTCTCGAGAGAAAACATAACAAATGATGAGCCTACACTGTATGAGATGGGAAGATAATAAGTACCAATGAAGGTATGTGAAGAATCTTTGAGTTCCCGAATCACGAGTACTTAACTACGGTTGTTCAACTCAGCGTGCACTTAAAAATGGCCAACAGTTTACTTCACTGAAAAAAAAGCCCAGCAACGTGTTCAGAACCCACCGCAAACCACTCTCGCGGCGTTTTTGATCTGTGCAGGGATGACGCATTTGCTCAAACACTTTTGTACAATCAGGTTCCAAAATACTACATATACAAAACAAACAACAAATGGCATTGAGCTCATAGAAGGGTAAGCCGTCCCCAACCACCCTAATGTGAAACCCAACGATGCACTCAGTCGTGTTTATACGGTGCATCCTAACAACTTTGAGTGCTTTTACCTCATACTGTTGTTGCACGAAGTTCGTGGTCCAACTTCCTTTAAGGATCTGTGAACAGTGGATGGTGTCGTATGCGACACGTAAAAATCAGCTTGCCAGCTAAGGCTGATTTGTCATCTTCCAAGAGGCCCCAGCTGAGGAGCCTCTTGGAAGATGACGCACACTGGAACAGCATGCTGGAAGGAAGCGGTTGCAACACGCTCACGAGCCAAATTGCGAAACTGTTTGCTGTCCTGCTGCAAGTGTGTGGCTTGGCAAACCCTCTGCAGTTATGGGAAAACCACAAAGACAACTTAGCAGAAGACTTTATGTATCAGGCAAGACTAGCAAATCCAACTGCCGAGTTCAATGACCAAATTTACAACCAAGTACTCATTACTCTTGAAGACAAAGTAAAGGCATTAGGTGGGCCTGACTTGGAGGCTTTTGGCCTTCCCAAACCAAACCGCAACGACGACAACCTTACGGATGAGTTGTTGAGAGAAAGAGAAATTACATTGTTGAACTCTCCGAGTACGTTCGAGAAAACGAACTTCTATTGGTACCAGATCAGAGAGAAGCATACAACAAAATTTCTCAGGCAGTTTTCAACAATGATGGAGAAATTTGTTTCCTAGATGCACCAGGTGGAACTGGGAAGACACGACTCATAAATATCTTCCTAGCTAAAGTCAGAGAAAACGGTATGATTGCACTGGCGGTGGCGTCATCTGCTGTGCTGGGAAGTAGCGTGCTACTATTAGCGACGTTACAGTAGTGCGCTACTTTTATTGTAGTTTGTAGTGTAGTGTAACTACAAAAATAAAGTAGTTTTTTTTTCTGTAACGCTCTACAAAAATCAAGTAGTTGTAACGAAATTTCGCGCTACATTTTTTCACTACTTTTACGAGGAACAAATTTTACTGACTGAAGGAATCGTTTGACGAATTCAGCTTGACCTTCGAAAGAACAAATGTTGTCTAACAGGATGCGTGACCTTTACAATGCCAGGTCATAGGTCACGATCGTAGGGTCACGATCGCAGGTCGTAGGTGGAGCATAAAAGCGAATGACGTAATAAGGTTAAGAGACATCTCCGAGGGGTAGGAACAGTCATAAAACAGGGAACCCTCAGTAAGCTGTCAACGTGAAATGTTCTACCCTGTTGTAAGGCCATTCTTTCAGAGAATGCGTAAATGTTCCATTTGCATCTCAGTTTTAAAAGTTGGCGCAGTTTTTTTGGCTTATCTGCTAGTTATATATTTCACGATGCTTTATTTTACAGCCCATTTAGGGCTGTAAAATACAAAAGGTTCTGTAAGTTAGGGAAATGTACAAGACCCTTCTGTTGAGTTCTGTCACCCATTTCCTACATTCAAGAGGGTAAAATGCTGTTCCCGTCTTGGTTAAGAAATGAAATCTATAGTTCGATAATACCCTATTTACTGTATCATACCGCAATAAAAATATTTAAGTGTTACAGGTTGTTGAACTACAACAGTGGCGTATCTTGGGTCCGAGATCTGGGGTATCTCACCCCTCCCCTCCCACCAGTACTGTTTTCTTTCAATTGCGAAGTTTAATTTTTAATTGTTAAGTAACAGAAGTAACTTTTTCATAAATTTTAGGTACATGCCATTGCTAATATGATACCAAATAATTATGAGGATTCGGATTTGAGCACTTATTTGTACATGAACTCCATTCTTCTTCGGAATATTTTATTTGTACATGAACTCCATTCTTCTTCTGAATACTTTATTTGTACATGAACTCCATTCTTCTTCTAAATGCTTTATTTGTACATGAACTCTATTCTTCTTCTCCTTTTGTGTGAACTTGAATGCTGCGTTTTCAAAATGTTTCTTCCGAGTACTTTTTCATATTTAAAAATAATGTTTTTCTCTATTGACAAAACAGCCAAGTTTTTCGAATGTGCATGTCCTTGTATGGCTCTAAGATATATCTTGATTCTTTTTAATGCTGAAAAACTTCTTTCGGGAGTTGCAGTTGTTGATGGAAAGTTTAATATGAGGTCTGTTAATTTGTACACCTTACTAAACACTATGTCCAATTTATTCCACTTTATGTAACACGTAATGTCTCTTACTGATTTGTTTTTGTATTCATCAAAGGAATAAAACACCTTCAGTTCATTTTTTAGTTGAGCTGTATCAAAATCTGAAGCATAGAGTTCTTTAAGTTCTGACAGTAGATGTTCAGGGAAGCTTTCACAAAATTTATCAAAACAGTTCGAATCCAACAAAGCCACGAATTTAAGATATAATATCTCTGATTTTAATTCATTGACACTTCACAAAAACTGAAACAACTCTCGCGAAACATTTATGGGCGGGAGTATGCGAGTGACTGAGATAGTCTAACTCTTCTTTTTCTGAGCGAACCGTTTCCCAAAGCAATAGCCCATTCCCCTCTACCAGCTGATTCATGCTGTCATGGAAACCCCAGCAGGCGATTATACGGAAGGTTTTCGCATCAGAACTGCGAAGACTCTGGAAGAGCTGCTAGCGTTATGCCGTTGGTTTTCGCTCGCCAGACTGAGTCAAAGAAGCGAATCCACCCGCGTTTTTTTTTTTTTTTCGCAGCGAAAGCATCGACATATTTTAATACCGTTGATCATTGACTTTTATTTGTGTATATTTAATTCAGTTTTATTTGTGCATTCTCTGGGCTTCGCAGCTAGCCTCGAATATACGCCACTAATTACTACAATGAAAATGGCAGTGAGGGCTGCAAAAACTTCGCAGAGTTCTTCCTCTGATTAGCCGAAAAACTATCCTACTCTGAAAATCTATTGCACAACCTTTAATGATTGCGTGACGTACTACAGAAGTAAAAATCACCTGTCAGGACGACAAATCTGCAACGACACATTCTGTACGTGTAGCTTAGTTTGGAGAGCAACTTACTCCAGAGCGAGGGGGCGCAAGTTCGACCCCGTCACGGACAAATTTGTGCTTTCCCATCGGCTCCCGAGCGTAAAAATGAATGTACTGGCCGTTGGGTTCTTCGAAAAATGTGTGACGTTTGTTCCACACATCGTCTAGAAATAATGAAAATTCGTTGTTCGCTTCAAAAAGAAAGAAAAAAATTAAGAGGGAGATGATGTGACGTACTACAAAGGTAAAGCACGTGTCAGGAGGACAAATATGCAGCGATAAATTCCGTCCGTGTAGCATAGTTGGGAGAGCAACTTACTCCGGAGTGAGAGGGCTGGGTTCGATCCCCGTCAAGGACAAATTTGCGTTTTCACAATTGTTAGTTATTAGTTAACCACACGAGAATGTGATAAAAAAAAAAGATAGCACAAATTTCAGTATGAACCGAAACGTCAGAAGCCACTCCCCGTGGCCAGTATTAGTTATTTTGAAAAATTGTAATTGCATATGCGTCTGGCTACTAAATAACGTGTATAATGAATAAAGTTCTCCGCTGGACGTGTAGTGCAGGGAAGTTTACGTTAAGTCACGTTAGGGTTATTGGAAGGTTACTTGACGTAGCTAAAGTGTACCTAATCTTCAAAGTGCTAGAGTTTGTTTAGGTAAGACTCGCACGTGCAATAAATTCATTGAATATGGAACTTCTTTTTACTCAGCGTTCCTCATTATCTTGACTATCAGTACTATAACTTCGGTTTTAGTACATTAGTACCTTGAAGGCTCCTTATTAGAGCGGTAAACACAATATACCCTGGACTTAATGGAGACACTTAATGAAAGAGACTTAACTGCCAGACAGAGGTCTGATAATAATATGTACTGAGAAAACGTACTCACTTTAAACCTTTTATTGGAGAACTCCTGGTATTATCAAACACACTCTCAACAAATCACACGACTATTGAATATCCGAACTTTCGTAGAATCGCATAACAATAATTAAGAAGAACCTATCACATAAAACGAAGCTTCTTCTGGTATAGTTGAGCGCGCCTATATATATACTGCATACCACCACGTCATGACTTACACTCGTTGCCACATATCATTCAGCGGGAGAAATAACATCTCGTTAAGTGAGAAGATAATTTGTATAGGAAAATAAAATAACAAGAGATAGTAAAATCAAAAGAAAACTGAATCTAGAGTATACGTTACACGTGGATCTGTGCGTAATCACGCAAGACCAGTGTTGCCGCCCCTATAAACTCATCCAACAAGCATGGGTATAATATTCTAAGCGCTAAAGCATTTTTTGTCTAAACAATTTCGGTAGGCAAGGGGAGCGCAAAATTTGTAGCTTGCATCGGGCGCAGAAACGCCCAGTTACGCCTCTGCGCACACATTGATGCATCACTTACTACAATTGATGTTATTAATTTCATAACACGATTTTTCGTATCTACTAGAAACATGAAACTATTTATATTAGCACTTTTCAACATAGCTATCATTCAATAGACTTATACTGAAATGTAGTGTCATCCAAATGTTTCTGCTCCGCATGTTTCGTTCATGAATACTTTATCAGCATAAAGCCCAACTTTAGACTTAGAAAATTCATTAAATTCAAAGTACAGTTCTACGTGACATTCAAAAAAGAAAAAAAGGTTAAATGCGATAAAAGTATGCATTATACAGTATATATGAAACCAACATCAACCATTTTCAGTCAACTGCTGGGTGAAGATCTTCCCGTCTTCCCAACTACCATGCAGAACTTTCTGCCTTGAGACATTTTCTTTTATGTCACTCCGGCATTCTTTCGAATTTCATCCACCCATTTCCCACGTGGATAGATGACCTACAACAAGTATGATTTTTTTTCTTCCGGCTATCCATTTGTTCGAGTACAGGCAAAATACCAATGCGTCAGCCCCAAATCATTTTTTTCCTTTTCTTTTGAACTGACATATAACAGTGATGATCGATACTATTTTACTATTTTTCAAAAGTTTTCTTGCTTGCAAGGTTAATGTGTATCTCTATTTACTATGATATTTCCACTTTTAAAGAACGACTGAAAAAAATGCATTTTCAGCTGGCAGCTGACAATGCACAAAGTATTTTTCAGTTTTTCAACTTTTCATAACTCTTCCTTTAAGCAGCGTAAAGAAAAAAAGGACAATGTATTCTATATATTCGTATCCGTTTCTAGTATCAGGTTCAAAAGTTGTTGTATTTTTTTCTTCAGTGGCACCAATCTCGAAGATTTTTCAAGTTTCCTCTATCTTCCATCTTTCTCTAACGACTTTTTTTTCTTTTTAATGCGAATAACATGCTTATTGCATCGACAACTTTTCTTACGCCTCAGTAAGGCGCCCAAAACTGAATCCACATATAACACAAATTTTGCTTCAAATTTGCGTTAAAAAAAGCTATTGATTTCCTTTATTTCACAAAATTCCGTTCAGGAGAAATATCCGTAATTTATGATCAAATTGTAAAAAATTACATGATACGCATGTTCAATATTTCGGTTGAAAAGTTATTTAAATTTTGTAACCCATGTCATACATCACTTAACATAAATAAGTCACTGAAAAGCTTACAGGCTCACAAAAAACAGTCTAAAGCCTAAAAGGCACTTAACTCCAACTGATTTACATCGGAAAAAGACAGCAGTGGTGCTTCAGTGGAGCGCCTGTTTTGTAACGCTTCTGATGTTCTCATGAGATTATTTCTTCATCGATAAATGTTTTAAAATGCAATTGTTACAGAAGTTAAATGGACTCATATATTGTAGTATATCTTCTCATTCTGCTAATCTTTCTGTGCATACATTACGTCTTTGTATGAGTGTAAGTACTACACGTCGTATAAATTTTTACTGGCATGGCCTATCTTGGCAGTGATAAACTGAACCGAAGTTATTAAGACTGCTAAATATGAGCATTGGAATTCTTATATTAATTTGGACTGGAACAGGTGTGCATCAGAACACACTGAAGATGCATGATGATTGTCTTTCTTTAAATAAAAATGTAAATTTTTAATTTCAGATTTTAATAAAAATTTACGTATTTTATACAAATACGTTTAATCACACTGCGATAGCTCTACTTATTTACTACGACCAGCATCTGAAAATTCATCCGATTCGTAAATACATTCATGTGTGTTGTTATTCACAGTTTTTTAAACTACTTTTAAAAAGTAGTTGTAGCAAAACTACTTTTATAAGATGTAGTTGTAGCTAACTACTTTTCAAAAGTAGTTTCTCCAGCACTGGTCATCAGGCATAGCCCGCTGCTGCCCGGAGGTAAAAAAGTTCACTCCACCTTCAAGCTGCTTTTGGACTCGCAAAACGCAGAAACGCCCACATGCAACATTGCAAAAGGTACTAGCAGAGAAATGGCCCTCGAGCAGTGTTAACTCATTGTCTGGGATGGGTGCACATCTCACAGAGCTGCATTTGAAGCGCTTGACAGGACTTTGCAAGACATTCGCAAAACTGATAAATGCATGGGTGGTGTCACGCTGGTCTTGATTAGTGACTTTCGACAAACCTTGCCAGTGATACTCAGGGGAGCTAAAGCTGACGAATTGCATGCTTCCCATAAAACATTCTACATTTGGCGCAACATGCAGCGGCTCAGCTTGAACACAAATATGAGAGTGCACCTGACAGGTGATGTTGCAGCTAATGAGTTTGCTACTAACCTACTCTGACTCGAAATTGGCGCTGTGGCATCTGATGATCGAGATGCACCATTTCAATGACATTCGTTGCAAACATAGTCGACACTCTGGATGCTCTCATGGAAACAGTGTTCGTAAACCTACCTGGCCCTTTCCAGGATCGCGACTGGTTGTGTAAAAGAGCCATTCTTGCACCAAAAGATGATGCAGTTAACGTTGTAAATCGACAGCTTCTTTCACAATTACTGGGAGACGTTTACACGTACAAGTCTATAGACTCGCATGTGAAAGCTGAAGAAGTTGTTAATTATCCTGTAGAATTTCTCAATAACTTAAAATTGTCAGGTGTACCATCGGACAAGCTTGAACTCAAACTGAGTGCTCCCATCATGTTGCTGAGAAATTTGGATCCACCGACACTCTGCAACAGAACGAGATTGACCATCAAACGTCTCATGCTGCACGTCATTGGAGCTACGATTATGACCGGCCAGGCAGCGGGGCAAGATGTGTTCATTCCCCGAATACCCATCATTCCGTCTGATGTGCCCTTCAAATATAAACGAATTCAGCTTCCAGTGCGCCTGTGCTTTGTTATGAACATCAAAAACGCTCAATGACAGTCGCTCAAAGTTGTTGGCTTAAATTTGCAAAGCTCTTCCTTTTTCATAGAAACTTTGCGTTGGATGTTCCAGAGTTGGCAGCTAGCAAAATGGCTACATTTTAGCGCCACATGGGAGAACTCACTACATTGTTTACCAAGAAGCATTGGCTTAATATACATTTTTCTTCTGCCCTAATTTTTCTAAAATTAAAGAAAGAATACACTGACGGAAAAAAATCCCAACACCAAGAAGGGGTTGTGTTAGATAAACGACAGTTGGTAAGCGGTGAGAGTACATCTGTAAGATGACGTCTATGCAAATTTCGCGCTCGGCGCATACGTGTGGCGCTAGTAGCGCCCCTGGGAACATGCAAAGCAGGTTTGCTGTAAATACGCGCTGTAACGTTCGTGAGTGTTAGTTATCTTTGAGATTCGACTTAGGGTGTTGATGTTAGTCAAGAATGCCTTTAAGAAGACGAAGAAGCCATTATCAACAGCTCACGGAGTTTGAACGAGGTCGTGTAATAGGGCTACGAGAAGGTGGATTTTCTTTCCGCAATATTGCAGAACGACTTGGCAGGAATGTAGCCACTGTGCATGATTGTTGGCAGCGGTGGTCAAGGAAAGGTACTGCCTCAAGAAGATCGGGTTCCGGCCGGCCACGTGGCACTACTGAGAAGGAAGACCGCCGTGTACGGCGTATGGCAGTGGCGCATCGTACCGCGTCTGCGGCAGCAATTCGAGCTGCAGTTGCCACCACAGTGACACAACGAACTGTTACAAATCGGTTACTTGAAGTACAGCTCCGAGCCAGACGCCCAGTAGCGTGCATTCCACTTACTTCAAACCACTGCCGTTTGCGACGTCAGTGGTGTCAAGCTAGAGCTCATTGGAGGACAGAGTGGAGATATGTTGTGTTTTCTGATGAAAGCCGGTTCTGCCTGGGTGCCAGTGATGGCCGAGTGTTGGTTAGACGGAGGCCAGGTGAGCGCCTGCAGCCAACCTGTCTGCGGCCGAGACACACTGGACCTACACCTGGAGTTATGGTCTGGGGAGCAATTTCCTATGACAGCAGGAGCACTCTCGTGGTTATCCCACGCACCCTGACGGCACAGTTGTACGTCGGTCTGGTGATTCAACCTGTTGTGCTGCCATTCATGAACAGCATTCCAGGGGTGTTTTCCAATAGGATAACGCTGGCCCGCATACCGCTGTTGTAACCCAACATGCTCTACAGAGTGTCGGCGTGGCCCGCTAGATCACCAGATCTTTCACCAATCGAGCACGTATGGGACATCATTGGACGACAACTCCAGCGTCACCTCCAACTAGCATTAACCGTCCCTGTATTGACCGACCAAGTGCAACAGGCATGGAACTCCATCCCACAAAATGACATCCAGCACCTGTACGACACAATGCATGAACGTTTGCGTGCTTGCATTCAAGATTATGGCGGTTACACCGGTTATTAATGTACCAGCATTTCACATTTAAAATGGTTCTTCTCGCGCTTACAATAAGCTGTGATCTTGAAACCTTAATGGATTAAATATGTTACCTATACAAATGTATTGCCGCCATTCCTCTACAACTATTTTTTCGTGGTGTTGGGATTTTTTTCGTCAGTGTAATTAGGCCTATTTAACTTCAAGCCTATTAACGATAATTTTTTACCCTATCCTTACGATTCACGGTCATATATTTCACCCATCCAAGAGAAAACTACTTGCAGTTAGTTAGAAAACACAAAATCAAATATGTTTCAGCACAATTAGATTTTTGTCTCGGATTTATCTGCTGAAAAACCATGATGAGTCGCCGAAGGAGCTTAACATTGAGTTCCTTTCTCTAGCTAAACAAAGCTTACACCAACAAACAGCGTCAGCAAAGCTTGATGGGCTGAAAGCTAGTCACAAAATATGATCTATTTTCAGTATCATTTTACCCGCCCGTCAGCCTGAGGACACAGTAACTCCGCATTTATAAATCTCACTAACAATTCAAATCGCTTTACAATTACGAGTTGCGCAGTTGGCACTCATTTCACTCTCCTCTTCAACCAGCATTTTCATTCACTTGCAAAACTGTCATCCGTCGTCCTATGGATAGCCCATGTTGTATGACTATTGTACTAATGTGGGCAATGATGTCATTATTTACACCACGCACCACGTAAATGTTTTATAATATTCAGCACATGCAGTGTCTTAACGAATGGAAGCTGAGGAATGATGGAGAGATTAGCCTAATTAATTCCAATAGAGAAGCTGAGGAATGATGGAGAGATTAGCCTAATTAATTCCAATAGAGAAGCTGAAGAACATTTGACAGAAATATTTCATACTTCAATTTTCTTTAACATTTTCTCACGCATAAGAGGCGAAATACTGTAGTATAAAATTCTACTACTTATTTTTAATTTAAAAAATGCTGATTCGCACAAACTTATGGCAGTGATATTATGAAATAAAAAAAAATTCCCAAGCATGTTTTGAAATCTTGGTTTAAAGAAAGAAGGAAGAAAAATCTGTGGTGAGGATTTTAAAATATTTTCTAGTTTTTCTTAAATTATTTATTTTTCGAAATATATTACCTGGGTTTATATTTTGTGTTTCGAAACAAGAAAACAAATTCTGATTCAACGGAAAATTGGGTAATACAATTCTATCATACTGTTCGTGTTAAACAAAATACTCGGGTGAAGTCAATTAATTTTTGAGATATGCAATGAGAGAGATGTTTACATCTTACTCTGAACAAAAAGTACAAAAAAAAAATTATTTTAAATTTTTACAGCACTTTTATGCAAAGTTCATTTCAAAAATAAAATCTGTCTAGAATATTTCAAATACTTTAATAACTGGAAAGACTGCAAAAAAAGGATAACAATATAGTCGAAAAAAAGACTGATCTCCACTAGCCTGCACGTTTCAATTAGTAAACATATATATATATTGAAATACATACCATTTTCAGAGGGGTCCTTGTCGCCAAACAAGGCGGCCACAATAGTTAGAAATCCGGGAAGGGTCCAGATAAACATAAAGATGATTGAAAAATATATTATCTTTCTCACTGAAAAAAGGAAAAAGCAGAAGAAAAAATTGTTAAGTTTGCAAGTAAACTTTACCTTGCTATAAAATCATTAGCGGAATATTTGATATAACCCTAGCAAAGTCTTATGATCACTTAAGTATACAACTGACCTGGATGCTTACTTCATGACATCACAGTGCGTAGCTACGGTTTCTTAGGTCATTGGTTGTCTTTGATCTCTTTAAGTGAAAAACCGGAGCCAACCAGAGATCGTAGAGCAAATTGTGACGTCACGATGTGAGTGCCCAGGGTCCATGACACATACCATGGGCGACCCTAACTTTGTAAGAAGATGCACACTGAGTTAACTTTGCATTAAGAACATCTACCTAATAACGTGTTGGTCCGCCTTTCTGTGCAATCAAGGCTCGCAGACGCCTAGGAACAGATTCTATAAGGTGTCGAACATCCTCCATGCGTAACTTGACCCATGTCCACTGCAGCAGCTCCTTCATTTCACGCTCATTCTGAGGAGGAGGATCAGAAGTTCTCGCACCCATATCTCACAAATGTTCAATTGGGTTACAGTCAGGGGAGTTTAGGGTCAAGGCAATGAGGCGATTTCGTTGTCGTATTCCTCCAACCACTCAGTAGTTAAACCAGCCCGATGACACGACGCGTCTTCCTATTGAAAGATGGTATTGTGTTCCGGATACAACTCCTGCAGATATGGATGAGATGGTTGGTTAACAGGTCCCTGTAGCGTCCACCATTCACCATTTGTGGGACGATAACCAACGGACCTTGGGCTTGCGAAGAAAAACATGGGAAACCAGAACACCACCTCCACTGGCCTGTTGAACCCCGACTGTGCAACCAGAAAATAGGGCTGCTAACTGTTTATGCCATATGCGAACCCGGCCATCATCATAGTGCAGCAGGAAATGGGACTCATCCCTCCAGACAACTTTCTTAAATATGTCGAGGGCCCATTACCTACCTACTTTAACCCATGCGAGGCGTAGTTTGCGATGACCGGGCGTCATCATGGGTACCTTCTTTGGTCTTTGGTTATGAAACCCCTGGCGAATCAAGGTACCGCGCATTGTGAATGTGGAAATAGATCGAACTGCACCGCTGTTATGCTGGTGGGTGAGCTGGGTGACTGTTGCACGTCGTTGCTCAGATAGCAGGCGTGACACCCCGACGCTCACCTCTCAGGTCAACAGCGTGTTATAATAATTTGTGAGCAGGACAGCAAGTCGCGGAACCTCATGAGCTGTAAAGTCTTCAGAGCATGGCTGATTAGTAATAAACACAACGAGAGTCTGCTGTCCTGCTCACAAATTATTATGTGAGCCCTTCTGCTGGATGTCTGTGCATGGTTAATCCAGTCCTGGTACACACTTGATAGCGTAGTAAGGGAGCAGTCAACAAGTGTGGATGTTTGCGAAATACCGGCCCCTGTCCTTCGGGCCCCAACTTTCTGGCCGCGGTCAAATTGGCTTAAGTCGCCACTTTCCCCATTACTGACAAACGTTTACTGATTTCCTACAGAGGATAAGTGCTCACAATTTACTATAGCCTCAAGTGACGTCGATATCATGTGATACTTCGTTATCGCTCCGAATATGTAAAACGGGGTGGAGTATTCCTAATGCAAAGCTAACTCGTGTAAAATAAATCGGGATACATGCGCAGGTACACGAATGTGTGTCCTATATATATATTTTTTTCCATTCTGCCATTTGTGAGTAAAGCCGTGACCTTCGCGGTTAAGCGCCGTTCCTTATTTATTTGTTGAAAAGGCTTGGATTAAAGACTCTCGTTGTGTTTATTACTAATCAGCCATGCTCTGAAGACTTTACAGCTCATGAGGTTCCGCGACTTGCTGTCCTGCTCACAAATTATTATAAATGGTTAGAGAACTTCCTTCGCCCTCTGCTCGTTTCACTTGTCAACCCTTAGAACCCCAGAGCTGGGCATCTCTCCTGTGGTACTGTGAATGAAAGACTGAAACAAAAATAGCCCTTCTTAAATTTAGGATTTTGCATTTGTCTCATTCGTCACTCATGAACATAGAAATTAGAAATAGCAGCCATTTATTTGTAGGCGTTTACATTTCTACGCTTATCAATTCAAGAACTTATTCGAGGAGTAAGAACTACTGCTTCTTTTAAATAGTTTCCTGAAACAGGGATCTTGAAGAAAAAGTTTCAAAGACAACTTTCCAATTTATCTTCATTCATCCAGCGCATATCAAGAGCGGAACTTTAATATGCCACATCGGTTTTTCGCCTCATATATGCTATTTCTAAATTTTATTAAACTGAGGAGAAGGCAGCGAAGTAACAAGAGCAATGTGGACTTTGTCCACACTGCAGAATTGTTCTCCGCCGGACGGCAAGGAAAGGAATTATGACGGGATTGATGATGACGTCGGTGTGGCGTCTCGACGTCACAGTGCTAAGAATGTGGAACAGATGCCCTGTTGCCACACTGAATTCCACCTTACACCAATGTACCACGACGGGGCTCTGTATACAGGCCGATCGTAAAGGTCCAAGAATGTCGTCGATAACTAACGCCCCATGCGGATGTGTGTAACCATATGACACGCCGAAGCGAAACTTGAGCTCATCTGTGAATGCCCAGCACCATTCCATAGTTATGTGTCATCTGTCTGTCTGTCTGTCTCTCTCTCTCTCTCTCTCTCTCTCTCTCTCTCTCTCTCTCTGCACCATTGCAGATGACGGGCCCCAGGATGTGACGGCAACGGGAGTTTCCAGGCTGGGCGTCTCGCCCGTAGTCCCACCTTACGCAAACGTTGTCGTATCGTTTGGGTGGATACCTAGCACCAGTAGCAGCTCGCAGGTCATGCGGCAGCACAGTCGAAATCATGGTCAAGTACAAACAACCATACTACGTAGTGTGCGATCTTTGCGTTCAGTTGGCAGCGTTTTGCTCCATTACGCTCCTTATGTGTCATCCGGCGCTCATAGCGTTGCACTGTACTTACATTGCCCAGCCTCCGTGCGGAAAAAGCTTGAAAGGTGAGACACAGCTCTCAGACATCGACGATCCTCTGCCTCTCTATTTCAGTCTCTACTTTAGTCTCTGCCTCTCTATTTCAGTCTTTACTTTAGTCTCTGCCTCTATGTACACAGTTACCAGTCTCCGTATCCACAATATATTCGAGAAATGTCCGACAAACCTGGACGCTAAACTTCTGCCTTACTATGAGGCGTACTCGCACGTCTACGGTCTTTAAACTCAACTGAGCCGACATCCACCTGACCGACAGTTGGAAACTTTGATCACCTGCATATCTCAGGTGCCGCCCCGGTGGCGCAGTGATCTAAGCGCTGGCTTGCAACAATTCTTCCGTGAACGGCCCGGGTTCGAATCCCGGTGAGGCATGGATGTTGTGTTTGTCTTACGTACTGACTCTCTCCCGTCAGCAGCCCTAAATTAGGGACGGGAGACTGCTTATAGCGCATTGAGTTGCTCACGGTGCTAGTTAAACCTTCAACCCCCCAAAAAAATCTCAGGCAAGCCGCTGCCTCATACGACTTGCTTATCAACTCCTTTACGGCGCTGCAATTTCCATACTGCGTGCAGTGTAACTGATGACACGTTTCTTTGCTACTGATACACTGAGTAAATTTCATCTTGCCTTCTACACTGCTGGCCACCCAAAATGCAACACCAAGAAGGACACGAGATAGCAAAGCCAGATTTACTGGACACATAACAACAGATACAAAAATGAAACGATTGAGCTTACAGGCCCGTGCGACTTGCGGTACACGCAGACATCAATAGTTCGTGCGACCCCCATGGCTGGCAATAACGGCCGCTACACGCCGCGGCATCGAACGAAAGAGGCTTTGGATGTGGGCTTGGGGTATGTCGGTCCAGGCTGCTTCCACACGTTGCCACAGTTCATCAGGCGTAGCCGCGGGTGGTGCTTCACGGGCCACTCGATTGCCGATCAGCAACCAGACGTGTTCGATGGGCGACATATCGGGAGAACAGGCGGGCCACGGCAGCAGTGACACCTGGTGGGCCGTGAAGAATTGTTGCACGACGCGTGCCACTTGCGGGCGCGCATTGTCCTGTTGAAACGTGGCCGCTCACAGGTCCTGCAGGTAATGGAGAACTACAGGCTCCAAAACGTCGGAGATGTAGCGGTGGCTGTTGAGTATACCGGACATGCGTACCAGAGGGGTGCAGGTGTCATATCCAATTGCGCCTCAAACCATAACGCCAGGCGACGGACCGGTATGGCGATGCATAATGCAGGCGTCATACAGTCTCTCCCCGCGGTGCCGCCACACGCGGATCCGACCATCATGGTGATGCAGGCAGAAGCGGGATTCGTCGGAGAAGACAATGTCGTGCCATTCCGTAGTCCAAGTGCGGCGTCCAACGGCCCACTGCCGCCGCACTCGCCGGTGGTGTAACGTCAATGGTAATCGGAGCAATGGGCGTCGTGCGACAAGTCCCTGCTCCTGTAGAAGACAATGAACGGTACGTGCTGACACAGGTTGTTGCGCAACACACCCTAAATCCTGCGCTAACGTTCGGGATGTGGCGGTGCGAGCCGTCAACGCCCGCCGCACAACATGCCGGTCCTCTCGTTTGGTGGTGTGTCGCGGCTGCGGCAATCACTCACGTCGGTCCGTCCGTCCCTCCTTCGCCTACTGAATCCATACTCGCCTCACTGTGGCTGGATGTCGTCCCACACGGGCGCCGATGTCTCGGTACGATAAACCACTGTCGCGATAAGCCACTATTCGTCCTCTGTCGAACTCCGAAACGCGCTACAATGACTGCCGTATTCTGCGACGAGGCATCAGGAAGCTTCCCACGCACAGGTCCGGTAGCACAGCACACTTCCACTTCTTACACCCCGCCTTCTGTGCACCCTTCTTATAGTGCTTCTCGGTGGCGTGCCGGGCGCACATGATTTGCATATGGCCTGCAATGCTAATCGTTTGCATGTCCTCTCGCGGGCGACGCGCATGCTGCGAATTTCAGGCCAATCGGATCCTTCCTTCTTGGTGTTGCATTTTGGGTGGCCAGCAGTGTATGTTCAACCATGGTAAGCTCTACGGTTGTCTAACACATAGATGTCAAGAAATTCTCGTGGAAGAACACACGCGAAAGCCAATAACGTATTTCTAGACCTTTAACGGCATAACATTCAACTGAGCGAGTTCACGTCAATTTGGATAATATAGCATTAGAGTTCACATCTTTCTATTTTCTGAATCTGAACAGCATAAATTCTGTGGAAGCTCTTAAACAGAATCATTTATCTTTGAATTGCAATTTAGGCCAGAGCGAATGTACTAAAAGTTTGGGAACCGGTGATGTCACTTCTTTTAGTACATTCTTTAAAAAAATTGCACAAGATTATCTTAATTCTAAAAGTTCTGAACTGCTGCCTGGTTATATAGTTTTTCTTTCTTTGGCCACCATTCCAAGCATTGTAGAGGCGATTTAAGTATTGGCACTCATGAAATGTGATTTGATAAATCATTTTGAGCGAACAGTTACAGAAATGTCCTATTGACAAAGCTTTATAATTTTAAAATTTTTGCTTAAGGAATTTTTGATTACACACTTACTAAAAATAGTTGTTTAATTATTCGAGCAAGAGCGATATTGGAGCCCTATGACTGATTTAAAATGTGCCGTGAAAAGGCAGGCAGACTCAAATGTCAGAAAGTATGAAAAATCTAGTTCGACAAAGGGTTACTGGAGTGATTTGTAGGTTCATCTTGAGCGCCCTATGTCGCGTAGCAGATGTATGGCCTTGAAAAATGACAGATTGAGATGCGAGAGAATACAATCTGATGGAAAAGAGATGCAGTAAATTAGAAAAAAACAGAAAGGACATCAAGATCAGGCGACGCAGCGCCATAAAGGCGCGCTCACAAGAACAGGATTCGGGCAACAGGAATAACTGTTGCTCGAATTCTGCTGTTTGCTATATTGTTAGCTCAGATATTACTGATTAGCCAGAAACCTACACCTCTCAGCACTCAGCCACCTTAACGACATAGGCGTTTCTGATTTTGCTTCAACAAAGGGGTATGTTTAATTTTCTACATGTGAACCCTTGCCATAAGACGATCCGCACGGGACAAAAGGTTTCAAGGTCATATATAAATTTTCCGTTTCTTATATTTTAACAGGAACCGCCCGTAGCTCTGTTTTGCTATCAATGCAGCTTAATACTGTTAAGTTGGCGATTTTGTACATTTTTACTGTTTAACTGTTGAGTTGTCAGATTGCACTTGTATATATCACGTATCAATTAAAATTAACAGTGCATCATGTGTTTATTTTAATTGACACATGATGTACACTGTTAAAACTTTTGTGGTAGGTTGCACCAAAAAGTGGTGCTACACTAGCTGCGCCACTTTCTGAGAAAAGATACGCCATCGTGTGGTGCAAACAATACCCAAGAGTACGGTGCAACCTTGCACCACGTTATAGTACAAGGTTGCACCACGTTTTAGTACAAAGTTGCACAACGTTATAGTACAAGTTTGCACCACGTTTTAGTACAAGGTTGCACCACGTTTTAGTACAAGGTTGCACCACGTTTTAGTACAAGGTTGCACCACGTTATAGTACAAGGTTGCACTACGTTATACTACAAGGTTGCGCCACGTTTTACTACAAGGTTGCACCACGTTATAGTACAAGGTTGCAACACATTACTGTGCAAGGTTTCACCATGTCGTTAGGTTTTGTTTCTACCACACAGTGGAGTATCTTTTCTCAGAATGTGGTGCAGCTGGTGCAGCACCACTTTTTGGTGCAAACTACCACAAAATTTTTAACAGTGCATACAATCTAACAATCCAACAGTGTGAAGATGTCAAAACATATCAGATGTTTAACTTTCACGTACACCACTTGCACTTATATCATCGGAAAGCTGCAAGATCCTATTTACAGTTTGAGAGAATGTATGATATTTGGAGGTAAAATGTGAATATCGACTTTCCTAGTTTTCTTTTACTGTAAGTTTTTAACGCGTGATACGGTCAAAAATTAACCAAATGATAAAACACAGTACATCCTTCTTTCTAAATTTCACTAGTTTTCCAGCAAACGCAATGTGCTCTCGGTCGATAATAAATCACAACTCTATGATATGATGTTAGTGCAAGCATTCTTTCTCGATATTAAAGCATCAGCCAAACTATCCTCGATATAAGAGAATCGGAAAATCTTTCAGTGAAAAATTCTTCGAGTGTTTTAAAATGCCGACAGGATGATTCAGAAAAAAAAAGTGTACGTAGACTTCGGATTAATTAAATAATTCGAGTTGAATCTATAATTGAGTTTATTAGTTAGCTATAATTCGTTTGATAGACTAGATTACCAAATATTTTAAGGCACAAAACACACTGCTGGCTATTAAAAGTGTAACACCACGAAAGACAAGAGATATCAAAGCCATATTTACTGTACAGAAAGCAGATGATACAGTATAACGGTGAATCAATTACAAATACAGCATGGTGAGACGAAGGGAACACATAACAATCAGTATCTGGTGTAGCCACCATGGGCGTCAATTACAGCTGCTACACGACCCGGCATCTAGAGGAAGAGACGTTGGATGTGTTTTTGAGGAATGTCCGTCTACCCAGCTTCGATACGATGCCACAGTTCCTCCTATGTAGCCGGTGGTGGCCGCTGGCGTGTCAGTCGTCCGGTGATCATGGACCACGGGGTTTAATAACCGACTATCCGGGGACTGCGCTGGCCAAAAAAGACGTTACACATTGTGGCGATCCAGGAAGTCTTGGACGCTGTGCGCCACCTGCGATCGTGCATTATTCTGTTGGTAAATGGCACCAGACAGTCCCTAAAGGTATGGTACAACAACAGGCTCCAACACCTCAGTGATGTAACGATGAATGTTCAACGTACCGGTAGTGCGGACGAGGCGCGTGCTGAGTGGAATCCAATGGCACGCCACACCATAACACCGGTTGCCGGGCCAGTATGGCGCAGCATAATGCACGACTCATTGAACCTGTCACCACGGTACAGCCAGGCACGGATTCCTCCATCATGGTGCTGCAAACTGAAGCGGGATGCGTCGGAAAACACGATGCCTTGCCATTCGCTCCTCCATGCGCGACGTTCTTGGCACCATTGCAGTCGCCGGTGTTGTACAGTCAAAGATAGCCAAAGCAATGGCGCCGTGCGAAAATGTCCCTGTGCTGCAGACGACGTCGAACCGTCAGTGCGGAGACTGGGTGTTGACCCAAACTCTTGAGCTACAGTGGTCGGTGTGGCTCTGCGATCCGTCAGAGCCATGCGCACCAGATGTCGGTTCTCTCTTTCGGTGTTGTGACTGGACCGTTAGGATCCCGCACGTTGATGTGTTCGTTCCTCTGCTACCCACTGACGATATACATTCCCCACCGTGGCAGCGTGCCGTCCCGATGTCTCGGAGTGATAATCCGCCATCTTCGAGACTTCGAGCACCGATGTCTCGGAGTGATAATCCTCAATCCCTATATGCAACAATTCTGCCGCGATCGAATTCGGAAACCGGCTGGTAGGGCTGCCGTTGTCTTCGACGGGGCATGCTGTAGCTGTCCGTGGCCAGGAACGGCGAGAAAACGCACTTCGAGTGCTTAACGCCGGCTCCTTGTTCACCCCTTTTATACGCCTTTCAGGGAGCATTACCGTCCCACATGACTTCCATATGGGCTTCCCGGTTAATCAGTTGTGCGCCCGAATTCTACCCTTCTGCCAACTTTCGAGCCACTGGGATGCCATCTTCCTGGTGTCGCACTTTTAATGGCCAGCAGTGTATTTGCCTGTTACTTTTAACCAGTCCAGCTTCCATATTTGCAAGGCTAGATGATACTTTTATTTACTGATATGGCATTTAATTAAAAATATTCCTTGGAATAGCTTGTTCAGTCAATCAGAGAGATTATTCTTCATGAAGCGACTCTGAAAACGTAATTTTTCAACTTTCCGTTCTTTTCATCAGATTCCAGTCACAGTGTTATTACACTGGTGTGCAAAAATTAAGGGCGAAGAGGTGAAATTATCATAACAGCGGAACGAGCAGGCAGAAAGGACCGAAAAACCACTCAGGAGATTAGGGTCAGGCACGGTAGAGCATGCGCATATATGCAGCATGACGTAGGGGGTGGGGGGTGTCGGAAGGGTATAAAGCACACGGACGGTGTACGCTCAGCAATTCGGTGAAAGCTATTGCACGGTGTACATCGGCTTGAACGACGTCTAGTTGTTGCCACCGTGTGATATGGCCAACAGGCAATCCAGTAGACGACATCTGGAAGACTTTACCCGAGGTCGCGTCATTGGGAAGTTGGAAGAATGTCAAAGTGTAACTAGTGTGGCAGAGGAGTTCGGGATCGCTCACAGCATCGTTTCACGAGCTTGGAGAGCTTTTCAAACGACAGGAACAGCTGTCCGAGAGTTTAGCAGTGGTCGTCCACGATCAACCACAGCGGCGGACGACCGGTATATTGTCCTACAGGCGAGAATAGACAGACGCCAAACAGAAAGACAGACGCCAAGAGAAATCGCAAGGCACATGCAACAGACAACTGGACGTCCGTTAGCGCGTTTTACCGTGGCCAGGAGGCTGCACAAAGGTGGTCTATTTGAACGACGACCAGTACGGTGTGTGCCATTAACGCCTGCTCATCGGAGACGGCGGTTTCTGTGGTGCCAGGAACACAAGAACTGGACACATCAGCAATTGGGTCGAGTTCTCTTTACGGATGAGAGCCTGTTTAGTCTGACGAGCGATTCTGGACGTATGCACATCTGGAGAGAGCAGGGAACACGCAATCACGCCTCCAACATCATCGAAAGGGACCGGTTTTGATGTGGCAGAGTTCTCGTTTGGGGCGGTATCATGCTTGGTAGCCGTACTGACCTCCACATCTTCCAAGGAGGTTCAATCACTGGTGTCCGCTATTGTACCGAGGTTCTCCTACCTCACGTGCGTCTGTTTACAGGTGCTGTGGGTGCTGAGTTCCTCTTCATGGACGACAACGCTACACCTCATCGTACAGTGGCTGTCCCAGAGCTGTTGGAGAGTGAAGATATTCAACGCATGGATTCTCCCGCAAGATCCCCGGACCTAAATCCAATCGAACACGTGTAGGACCTTCTCGGGAGAAGCTTGGCAGCACGTCACCAGCCGCCAGCACGATTCCGCAGCTGCGATTGGCGCTACAAGAGGAATGGGCCACGATGCCTCAACAGCTCCTTGACAACCTCGTCCTCAGCATGAACAGACGTTGTAAATCCTGCAACGCAGTCAGGGATGATCATATCCCCTACTACAGACTGGATTACTCTTGGCAGCCGCCTGTCACATGGACGTTTCTGTTTTCTGTCCAGTTGTACTCAAAGCTACCTTTTCAATAAAGTGCCTTTGTATCCTTTGGATTCCTTGTTTGGACGGTTTTGCTCATTGTCCCATATTCTTACATCTTGGGGATCTTATGGTATAATTTGAGTCGATGTGGAACACTTCTGCACGACGTTACATTCGAAAAACCACCTCGTCCGTAATTTCTGCACGCCAGTGTATATTAGTACTGGAAAATATAGAGAAGATTGTCAGTTCTTCACGTATCTTCAGATGAGTCGTATCTTTAGTGAAAATAAACGCCTTATACAGTGAAACCCCTATTTTACGCTTGTCAGCGGACCAACATAAAAAGTTGTACGATGTGGGAAAACGTAAAACCGAAGTCGAGGTAAAAAAAACTTTACAGGCATACATAATGTGTACAAAACTAAAACAGAGACGCAGTATACTCTAGTAGTGCTATACTTGTACATACAGTATCATGTACTGTAAACACATTTATGTAAGAACCAAAAATTGCAGTGTAACTACGTACGTACTACATTATGAGATATGGATTTGGAAAAAATCGCTAATTTCTGTTAGCTTTCTATTTTTAGTGTGCAGCTCAAGCAAAGCTTTTTCAATAATTGAAAGGCTTTGCAAGTGTTTTTCTTGGGAATCGTGACCAAGAAAAAAAAACCCACAAGTGTATACCCATTTGATGCCGCTTTGAAAGAAGGCATAGGCTCCGAGGTTTCGGCTATATTGTCGTCGTCATTATCTTCTTCCGGTGAACAATCCATTACATGTGAGATTATTTGAACCTCAGAAGTTAGCACATTTTCATCACATGCAACATACTCTTCAAAATTGATTGCAAGTTCATTGATGTAATCATCCTCTGGCTTAATCGGAACGTCAAGATCACTTGAATCATGCATGAAACTTCATGTGATGTTGGAAATTCGCCCTCCCCAAAAGAATGAGAAATGCTAGTGCTTGTTACGCTATTCCATGAAGAAGATATGAAATGTAACGCTTCCAATACGTTGTTTTTCTGCTTCCACGCATCGTCAAAATTTCCGCAATCAAATTCAGGTAGTGGTTCTCTCACAAACTGTTTCCGGTAAAACCCTTTGAAGGAGCGGATAATAGCCAAATCACACGGCTGAAGTTTGTCTGCGCAGTTTGGAGGGAAAAACTCTATGGGCACACATTTCGCAGTTTCAAATCAACATGGGCTCTCTGATCCATAAACAAGATAATGTTTCGCTCTTTTGCAATCTCATTTTTTTATTTTTAGAAAGATTTTTTCTTAGATTGTGCAAACAATTTTGAAATGTAGTTTGTTTCAGGCCTTTTTGTTTGCTTAATAGCTCGTAGAGAAACTTCACATTTTTTAAACAACGTGGTTTCTCAGAATTGTTAATCAATTGTCGATGATTTTCAGTATCGTCGGCATTGCAGCATAATAAGACCGTCAATCGTATTTTTGACATTTTTCCACAATGGCATGATATCCACTTTACAACGTGCGTTTTATCAGGCAAAAGATTAAAAAAGAGGGTAGTCTCATCGGCGTTGAAAATGTCCTTCGGAGCATAATTTGCGACTAAAGCAGGTAAGTCTTCGTCTTCCATTCATTATTTGTTATCGGATCAACACTTGCAGATTCACCACAGAGTGACCGGTACATGAGATTGTGGCGTTTCTTCAGTCGATCCGTCCATCCATTTGAAGATGTGAAGTCGTTTAAACCAAGCCGAGCGGCAATTTCTAAGGCCTTTTCCTTCATTTATTGCGGCTCGAGCTTGCCTGAACTACGTCGTTAAAATTGTTTCCAGTTCACTGTAACGCGTTTTCAAAGTCCTGTCATTAGCACGATGATCTAAACTTTCTGAAGTAATATTGCTTGACTCTTTCTGTTTTAATATTGTATTCAGTGTTGAAACCCGTAATCCAAGAGATTTGGCTAATTCAACTTTAGTTCCATGAAATTCGCTCTCTTTTTGAATAATGGAGGCTTTTTCAGCTAAGGAAAGGCATTTGTTTTTCTTACTCGCCATCTTCACTTTCACGTCTAAAAAGTCAAGATTTAAACAGCAAACTGACTGAATTGTACTCAAAACCTCACACCATTTTTGCTATGCTGAGACGGAGGCCCGTTCATCATGGGGATTTATGGCACTAGCTGAGGTGTCCCAGCAAAGTTCCTAAGATAAGACACTTACTACTAGTATGAGGAATGCGACGCTGCCCTAACTGGTCGTCACGCGCTTTCGACACATTCTGGGCAGTAAGAATCGGTTTAAGGCAACCTGGTCGTCAGATTCTGTTGAGGAATGAGGCAGGAGGGAGAAGAACCGATTTAAAGCAATCTTACGTGTACGAAATGAAGAAAGACACGAAATTAGAAGAAAATCAGATTTGGCACGAAAAATTTTGAACGACGTTCGATGCGGGAAATCATGTGATTGGAAAAACGTATAACACGGGAAAATATAGGATAATTATAGAGACTTCAGAAAAACGTTGCTCAAAACGTAAAATGAGGGGACGTAAAATCGGGGCTTCACTGTAATTGAAAATCGTTCGACTTTGCTGCCTGGTTAGGTACTTCTGATTGACTGTAGTGTATTGCTCCTGTACAGGAAAGCGGAAATCGTTTCTGCTTAGTGCATGCTGTTAAATCACTGCGCTAACTTCTGTTGACCATAAACTGCGCTCCGATACTTAAGACAAGTCTGGCATATATTGGAAAGAACAAAAACAAAAAGAAAGCCTTCAATAGTGAAGTGTGTGCTAAATGCCAGCTATTTAACAAGCTTCAAAGTTTATTTTTCTGTTTTATTCTTTTTAAGTTTATCACTGATCAGCAATATTACGTCTGAGCAAATGTTCTGATTGAAAGTTAATATGATTCTGACCTATAGAAATTCGCTATATGATTTTAATCTATTGAAGCTAGAAAGCGCTAGACGGATTTGTTTAAAACACGTCGGTAAAGCAGTGTTCCTGATACTCTGCGAAACAAATTAAAATACTAGCCTCAAATATGCGATCTTAACATGAGCTCATGTAAAATTGCGTCTTAAGCAAATAAAGCGCTCATACTTTTTTTAATTGTTAAATCTGTTCTCTCTCTCTGAAACGAAATTACTCATGACATACCTTTTTTTTTTTTCGTTTTCTGATTTTTTAATAAACCTCGTGTGAAATTGTTGAAACGTTTTTCCTGTTTTAGGAGAAACAATGAATGATAACACTTTGAGTGAGCTACATTTCCTGCCAGAGGTTTTCAATCTCGATGCCATTGCGCCAGTTTTCGTGTATAATGATTAAATCAGCGCTTTCAACAATGAACAGATTTCTTTCAAATAGCCCATTGTTTCCTTGAACCACCAAGAAAATGCAACGGAACAAAATATTTTGTGGTCTGTCCAGCGGTGTAGATACGGTATTATTTTTATCTCACAGGACAAAAACACTTTCTGCACTTTTTTTTTTTTTTTTATCAAAGTCTTCGACCGGCTTCGATCTCTCAATCAGCACTAACCGGTTTCAGCAGAATCTTCCAATAAAAGACTAAAAAATTATGTTTTTATAATACGCGTTTCTGGTGATATTAAAAAGCTAATTATATAAATAAATGTTCTGAAATGGAATTCTGAAATCTTACTTATATCCAGAGCAGACATGTTAACTGTTTCTTTTCAAAAGTTTCCAAAAACTGGTTTTGTACTTTGAAGGCAGCGTCAAACGTATAAAAAAAACGAATCAATTCGTCTCTAAAATATATAGAAATGTTATTTTTCTGTTTTTGCACATTTATTTATTTCTCCATTTTTTCATCCATTACAGCATTTTTATGTGGATGATGACGCAATAATATAAAAAAATCTTGTTTAACTTATAACCTCAGAGGTATTCTCGAAAATAATACAACATTTTATTGAAAATTTTAGAACATCTAACTTTTAAGATTTCATTTAACCGGCTGTCAAAATGTTTAGTACCGAACAATGACAGATGCATTTTGCTCATAAGATATATTCCCACTTTACACACAAAAAATGATCTAAGAATTTTGTTAGTCGAATATTTGCGAAGTTTAAAAGTTATCTCACCTGCTGTAAAACTGCGAAAGGAACGTCGTTAGTACCTGAAAGCAATACCATAGCACCTAAAAGCAATAAATATTCTAAGTAAACTTAATTGTGAACCATATCCAAATATAAATATAATTATTTTTCTAGCTTACAGCCTAACAATGGCGGAAACTTTTCCTAAGCAAATAAAATTTGTCCTTGGTACTTACTGCCTGAACAGCATCATTTCTTCTCAGATTAAGCAAATAAAACGCTTTAACATTTCATTTGCTGAGAAATAAACATTTTCTCTTTACCCTGTCCACTTAAGTGAAATACTAAAAATACTTGTTTCAACAGAGATAATGTTCAAACGAAAACAGGAAACTTTGAGAGTTCTAACTCTACACAGTCATCTTATCTTGGACAAATCTCAGACTTCGTAATAGTAAAGAACCTTATGCACGAGTATGGCATGAGTGCACATAAATCCTCGTAATTAAGGTGGACGACAAGTAATTTTGCTTCCTATACTTCCAATGGAAAAACTTCTGTACACATTTTCTTCACAATTAATGTGTTCCCAAGGATGAAACTTTAAACATCGATTAAAATAGCTTCATTTTATAACTTGGAATACTTAATATTTTCTAAAACATAATCATAATTATGCAATCCAACATTTGTTTGTCAACTGACGTCATCAAAGTACAAGTCCCGCCATCTTTTTTCTGGTTTCAACACCACCAAAGGAAAACTTATTGATTTTTAATATAATTATGGTTATGTTTTAGAAAATATCAAGTATTCCAAATTATAAAATGAAGCTATTTTAATCGATGTTCAAATTTGCATCCTCGGGAACGCATTAATTGTGAAGAAAATGTGTACAGAAGTTTTTCCATTGGAAGTATAGGAAGCAAAATTACTTGACGTCCACTTTAAAATAGAGAGAAACGGAAAGTAAAGAACTTTTGTATAGCTTTTCTCAGCATGATTAGCTGGAAACATCTGAAAATTTCTTAGAACCCGCTTACTGCTGTAACAACTCAATTCAATTAATACGACGCACACTGACTATTGGCAGGGGTGAACTGATTGATAGCCCCGCAACCCCAGCATTGCGGGGCCTCTAACCTCAGCAATTGTACACATTTTTTGAGGAAACTTCATATGAAAATGAGTAAAGAGATAGATATCCAGGATTTTTTGATGGCAGCTTTGAATGAAGTAAAAAAATTAAAGCACTTTTCAGTATTTTTGTTTCAATAAATAAATAAAATATTTAGAAATCATTTTCGCGATTTTAGCTTATAAAAACTGGATGTCATCTTATCTTGGACAAATTCTCTTGTTAATACAAATGCATATGGCTATGATTTGTATTACAGTGGTCCGCACGTAACTAGGCATCTCTCAGAATATGAAGAACTGAAAGGTGCTTTAGGGAACGAAATATCTGAGACGTGTGTCCTCTTTTTTATAACAGAATCAATAAAAAAAATGTACAATGTGTAAAACATTGTTTCATTACTTAAATGTGTTTTTCTTTACATTCAAGAGTAAATAATTTAAGTAGCTTTGCCTTTTTAGTGCCACAATCCGTAATTGTTACTTATTCGCTTACTTATGTTCTTTATTCTCGTATAAATCGGGAAAGGTCATTAGACACTGTCGCACAAGTGTTCCGTGTATGTTTGTGTGTGTTTGTGTGTGGTCGCAAGGCATTTCAAAGAGGCTGGCTTTAGTTCTCTAAAAATAAAATTTGCATGATATGATTAACTTCGACGTAAATACTTTGTAGCACTTCGTATTTGCATAAAAAGAGGGCATTCATTTTAACTACAAAGTGTACATTTGTGTTACACGCAATAAAGTGCAGTAGTTTTGGTTTTACGAAAAATACCTGTAGGTTCCAAAGAATTTGAATTATTAAAACGCCTATAAAATCTTTTTAATAATATTGAATTTAAAAATTTCAGAAATTGAAAGTTAATAGACTTCCGCAAAAGGGCCTCGAAGATATTTCTTGCGGGGAGGCCTCAAGTTTTTCCGGTACGCCACTGACCATTGGCTCATCAAAGCTGCAATTAAACGCACAGAAAAACATAAGCATTAATAACTAAGATAGCATAAAATACATATGCAGATATTCTTTCAGTTTCTACTTTGATAAAGCCACATATAGGTGTTCCAGTGCTCGCGTTATAGAATTGAATTCAGGGGCGGATTTACAGTGAAGCCCACGAAGCCCTGTAGCGGGGTTCAGCGATGCTGAAGGGCTCCCAAATCAAAGATTTTTAATTTCTTTTTCTTTTTCCTTTTCTCTTCTCAAATAAATGAATAAAAGCCACAGATTGAGAGATAAACTCGCTGTTCTGGGTGTTGAGAGCATGATTCTACCCGAACGAAAGTATGCCATCTACAAATATTAATTTACTAGCTTAATGCAGGCTGGATGAAAACCAGTTTGCAAGTAACATTACACAAAGTTAAACAATTTACTGAGCTCGGAGATTGGGGTGTTATTTGTGGTCCGTTGCTTAGAATATAATGTACATTTTGATCTTTAATTCGGTATTTCATATGGCCGCTCATCTTTCCCTTAAGATTTATTTTTCCTCATTCAGTCCAGTTTAAGAGACAATAACGAGATTGTTAACATACGTGTCAAGTGGCATTTTAAAAGCTGGTTATACGAGATACGCTAATCGATTTCATTTATGTTCCTGCTTTTGGGGGATTTGTCAATGGTGTGGAATCTTATGATGTGCGACAGCAGATCCCACACTGAATGCTGCACAAACATCAATAAAATAAGTGCCATGAACTAACCGTATGTAACATTTTAAATACTTCTAGTACTTCAGTGACTATCTTTATGAAAGTTCTGACTTCTTTCATAACAAAAGCTTGCTGTTTTTTAACTAAACCACAAAGGAATCAAAGAAAATGAAATGCGAAATCCCGAAAATCTCTTTTCAAACCGTTGGTGTAAAAATATGCTGTCTTATACACCAATAAGCCATTACATTATGACCAGCCCCAGCCTAGAAAAATCGGCGCGCCTGGAGACAAAACGGTGGCGCAGGTGAAGTTCACAGAGCAGTACATATACAACCCGACGACCGGCTTTCGGTTAGTAGAGTTAGAATCAGAAAACTGCTGATTTATCGGAGTTTGATAGAGGACAAATTGTGGTAGCACAACGTCTCGAAACTACGATCTCGGAAACGGCGTGGCTTGTGGGTTATCCACGTGCCGCTGTAGTGAGTACGTATCAAAAGTGGTGTACAGATGGCCAAACGACGAACCGTCGTCTGGCCGTGTGTCGTTTGCAGTTCACTGATGTCGGAGGGGAGTGGAGACTGACGCACATTGTTCACAGTGACCGCAGGGCCACAGTGCGACAAATCACCCGAAGCTACAACAGTGGTGATCAGGGCAATGTGTCACAGCACACCATTCATCGCAGCCTTCTGCGCATAGGCTTACGTAGCCGAAGACCCAGCCAGGTCCTTATGCTAACTGCACGCCATCACCAATAACGCATGAAATGGGCCCAACATCATCGATATTCCACGGTGGATGATTGGAAGAAAGTGGTATTGTGTGATCAATCAAGATTCCTGGTGCATCACGTAGACGGACGAGGGCGTATACACCGATTACCAACGGAAGTGATGGCACCTGGATGCACTGTTGGGCAGAAACAGGCCGGCGGCTGCGTTATTTTGTTAGCCGTGTTTTCTTGGGACACTTTAGGCTCCATTATCCCAATAGCACAATCCCTGACAGCTGTCAGCTATCTGAACATCGTTGCGGACCAAGTCCACCCATTCATGGCAACTGTGTTCTCTGTTGGTGGTGACCATTATCAACAGGATAATGTGCTATGCCAGAATCGTAAAGGAGTGGCTCGAGGAACATGCTGGTGACTTTCTGTTTATGCACTGGCCTCCAAATTCACCTGACATGAAACCAATCGAACATTTGTGGTTCGACTTGGAAAAGCGGGTTCGCGCTAAATCGCACCCACCCCGAAATGTACGGGAACTGGAGGGCCTGCTGTTGACATTATGGTACCAGATACCCCAGGATGTTTCATAAAATCTCCACCTCATCGAATCGATGCCTTGCCGAGCCACTGTTTTGCGTACAAAAGGGGGTCTTAGAGCTTATTAGGTAGGTGGTCATAATGCAATGGCTCATCGATGTATTCTCTGGTTATGGACGAAATATGTGGTACTGTTACTGAGCAACAAGTCTCTACTTGTTTTCGTATAATGAAGTCTAGGTTAAAAATCAAAGAATGTTATCTGAGATTTTATGAAACACCGAACATGAGTGCTCACAGTTCGCTTTCAATCGTCCAAAATTCGTTACCATAATTTAATTTTGAAATATACAGCTGTCGTGGACAGTATTATAACGGTCCTGATAATGTAAGTGAATATTTAACAGGTTTGCTAAGGACAATCTCGAAAATTAAATTAAGAGCCATATCTGTACATTGTGTGTTTAGCTCAAGCACTGAATCCGTGGTTTCCAGATGCAAAGCAAAGTATTGAAACTACTCGAGATTTTCTTTGTTTCCATGCGAAATCTTATCTCATTTATTACAAATTCGTCTTAAAGACTTGGTATCTGTTGCCCACATCTGCCTTAGCCAAGAGATATCATGCGAGGGCCACATGGAAGAAATTAATAGGCGTATGAAACTTTGCTGGAGTGCATTTGGAAGAAACTTTCAAGAGCATTTACCATTATGTCTTAAAAACCTCAAAAGAAACGTGCTTTTTCAAAGCATCCTTCTAGATCTTATTTACGGATCAGAGGCATTAACTAATTAAGAAGGAGGAACTGTTCACCAACAGTTCGTTAATAGTAAGTTTTTTACTATGTAAGCATATAGTTGGTGTACAGTTCCTCGTTATTAATTACTTTTTGCCATTCTCCGAGCAATGTGGAACGCCTTTAAACTTTTCCGACAGCTTAGACTCAAACTGGAGAAGGAATGATCCCACTTCGACTTTTTAACCGCTTGCAAAACATCAGGCCTGATCCAAAAGTTCCTCAATTTTAAGACATCAGTAAAAACATTATGTTTCGAGAACAAAAAGGACAAAATTTTCCGCCAGATCCTGTAAAAGATAGTGAGCCTGAGAAGAAAAGACATCATGTCATTGGAAACCAAGTGCTATACACTATATATGGAGTTGGGTAGACTTTGCGGCCCGATTACCTTCACCAATCTAACTCTCCGAGTGGACATATTAGTCGAAAGATTCCAATCTTACTTAACATCCAGACACAGCAAAAAACTGGATTACTTAAAATCACACTCCGAAACCTAAAGATTTCATCATTCCTTTCATCAATATTTTTAACCGGACGCTCTCCCTAGAAGAACCAAAAGTTTTGGAACTTGGGCCAAAGTTCTGCTTCCGAACAAAACCGAACGCAAAAAGCGTAATTTCTGAATTTAAGAGCATAATATCGCGAGTTCCGGAAGACGCCAAAAACGAACTACGCCAACTCTGTTGCTCTAGGTTGCGATCATGGTACAATCCAAAATAAACGCCAAATAACTTTAAAATTCCGAGGCCGATTTCGAATCTTAGATATAACAGCTCTATAACGTTAACACTAACGGACAAATCTGTCCAGACAACAATTATGGACGTAGTGAGCTACAGTAAGAAACTTGAAGGTTTTATATCCTATTAAGGATTTAAAGTCTTACGAAGGAACCTTCTAAATTCTTGGATTGCACAGGTACAAAGAGCTGGCAAACTAGCTGTTATTCCGATCTCAAGAAAGCCCCCAAATTACAACTAGGTCCACAGATTCCAAAGTTCTTCTGAAGACTTAAACTTCACAAACCCGGCAATCCAGCGAGACTTCATCATGACCAGAAGGTCCGCACCAACGTACAATTTAAAGAAAGCACTATCCAAATTCTTGGCTAATTATTTCCCAAAATCGTATTTTATAATAACTTCCACTCTAGATTTTATCACAAAAACCAAGTAACTCATTGTCCAACAACACGACATTATCGGCAGTTTCTACATGGTTTCTCTTTATCCTTCCGTTCCCGAACATTAAAAGAGGCTATATCTACGTAATTCATTACTTTATTCACAGCAGTCTTGTCTTAGCATGTTCATGTTAATGGACTAGGGCTCAAATGTTAGCTACAGTTTCCAAGGACAAATCTGTACACAGACAAATGGCGCTCCGATGGGATCTTCGCTTTCCCCCATCTTCGTGAAAGCGATACTTCACACAGTTGAGCAATATACACTGCCTGACAGAGAAAATGCCACACCACGAAGGCGTTAACGCAGCGCCATGCAGATTGCACGTTGGGTGCACACGTACAAGTTATGCAAATGATTGCATTTGCAGGTCAACGCATAAACGGCGCGCGGGATATAAGCGTACAACCATCGGTCGAGACGTCGTCACGGTCGCGAGAAATGAGTGGTTCTGCTGTAACCGTGTCTGGAGAACGAACAAGGGGTGCCAATGCCGTTAAGACGCAGTCATACCCGATTTCGTCAAACGGATGAGTTCACGAGAGGTGTCATAGTAGGCCTTCGTACCCCCGGATGGTCCTTGCGTCTTATTGCGGAAGAAACGCAACGTGATGCCACAACCGTCGGTCGCATTTATAGACAGTGGTCCCAGGAAGGATCTGTGCAATGTCGTAGGGAGACCGGAGCACGGACATCCGAGCGCCGCATCCGACGTCATGCCGTAGCGGACCCACAGGCCACAACGGACGACATTTTGCGGAGTGTACGGGAAGGCTTGGATACTCCGATATTGACGCGGACAGTGTCGCGCCGATTGGCTGCGTCTGGTTTGCTGTCCAGCCGTCCGTTGAGAAGGCTACCCTTAACAGCGAGCCATCGTCGTGACCGCTTGGCGTGGTGTCGCTCCAGAGCTGCGTGGGGTGCCGAATGAAATAGTGTGGTGTTCAGCAACGAATCGCGGTTCTATCTCACCACGGATGATCGCCGTGTGAGAGTCTAGAGGTGACGTGGCCAACGGGTGGATTCCTCTGCCATTGTGGAGGGCTACAGGGCACGGCAACGTGGAATCATGGTGTGGGGTGTCATCAGCAGCTCACAGCTGGTAAGCATTATGGGCACATTGACAGCACGCCGCTACGATCACAAGGTGCTGCAGCCCGTGGCACTACCGTATCTAAAGGGCATCCCAAGCGCCGTTTTTCAACATGATAACGCCCGGCTACATACCGCTCGGATCAGCCTGAATGCTTTACACGCTGTGCGGATGCTTCCATGGCCAGCACGATCCTTCGACATCTCGTCCATCGAACATCTGTGGGACACGATTGGACGTCGGTTGAGTACCCTCCCACTCCCGCAAAATGAAGATGAACTGTGGACTCGGATCAACACCCCATAGTCCACGGTGCCCCAGAACTCTATTCGGACTCTCATTGCCTCGATGCCACGTCCGATTCAACGCTGTATCTCCCAAAATGGGGGCCACACTATTTATTGATCATCCTGTATATTCGGCCACTGGAGCCTAATCTGTTTGTGACAAATCATTTGTTTAGGACCTACTTGGCTATCTGTGTGTGCAGTTTGGTCTGTTTTCGAGCATTCCTTCATAGTGTGGCATTTTCTCTGTCAGGCAGTGAATATTCACCAACATCAGCCCAAGGCTTACTACCTGGCTACGATATGCAGACAACGTATTTTCCATGTAGCCTCACGGAAAGGAGACTCTCCCGCTTTTCCTCGATAAAATCAATAATTTATACCCTAAGCTCAATTTCACTATGGACCTTGAACACGATAGTCATCATCATCATTGTCAACCATTATCAATCCACTGCTGGACGAAGGTCTCCCCAAGTTTCCTCCACAACGGTCTGTCTTGTGCCAGTCTCCTCCATGTCACTCCCGCATATTTACGAATTTCATCCACCCATCTCCCATGTGGTCTTTTTCTGGGTCTTTTCCTGTCCCTTGGAATCCAATCTAAAATTTCGGCTGTCCATCTATGGTCTGTCCTTCTGGCAGTATGTCCAGCCCATTGCCATTTCAGGGATTTAACTCTGATCATGATGTCTTCCACTCTCGTCATTTTTCGGATCCACGAGTTCCTCTTCTTATCTCTCCTGGTTATACCAAGCATGCACCTCTCCATGCTTCTTTGAGTTGTCTGCAGCCTTTGTATGTCTCTTTTAGTTAAGGTCCACGTCTCTGCACCATACGTAAGCACTGGAAGGATGCATTGATCAAACACTTTTCTTTTAAGACATAATGGCATATTGCTCTTGAAAATTATGCTGTTTCTTCCAAAAGCTCTCCAGGCAAGTTTTGTACGCCGATTAATTTCTTCATCAATGTGACCCTCACTTGATATCTGCTGTCCAAGATAAACATACGTGTCTGTTATCTCCAGTTTTTCTCCATCAATCGATAAATCTTCATTTCTTGTAAAAGCATTGAACATCACTTTTGTCTTCTGAAAGTTCATTTTTAATCCCACTTCTTTACTCTTGTCAGCAAGTTCCTGGATCATACTCTGCAGCTCTGATGGGGTAGTTGCAAAAATGACTACGTCATCAGCAAAACGAAGGTGGCTTAGATAATCTCCATTAATCTTTATCCCTTTGTTTTCCCAGTTCAGTGATTGAAAGACATTTTCCAATGTGGCATTAAAGAGCTTCGGAGATATGGTGTCACCTTGTCTCACTCCCTTTCAATTTTTATGTGTGTTGTATTTTCAAACAGCCGAATCTTTGCACTTGCATTTTCATAGATGTTATTAATAATATTAATGTAGGCATCTTCAATACCGCAGGATTTCAGAGCCGTGGTAACTGCTGATGGTTTCACCGAATCAAAGGCTTTTTCATAATCGATAAAAGCCATGCACAATGGAAGTTCATATTCCCTCGCTCTTTCAATTAGTTCTCTCAGTACGTGGATATGATCTATTGTGCTGTAGCCACTCCTGAATCCAGCTTGTTCTCTCGGTTGAGCCATGTCCAGTGTTACCTTCAAGCGGTGTGAAAGAACTTTAGTGAAGATTTTATAAACCACTGATAGGAGGAGGCTGATAGGTCTGTAGTTCCTGAGATCCTCAATGTCACCTTTTTTATGTAGCAGGATCATTGTAGCATTGTTCCAATCCTCAGGAATCTTCCCTTCATTAAGGCATCGAGTGAAAATTTGGGCGAGTACTGTTTCGATTTCTCCACTTGCTTCTTGTATGATGTCTATAGTAATTCCATCTTCTCCTGGAGCTTTCCCCCGCTTCATGTTCTTGATTGCATGAGCAACTTCTGCTGGGAGGACTGGAAGAACTCTGGTACCTTTCATGATGTCTGGAGTACATGTATCATCCCTTTCATATAATTTGGAGTAGAAATCTTTCACTCTTGTCAAAATTTCGCCTCTATTTCTTGTTATAGAACCATCTTCTTTTCTCAGAGCCATAATCTGTTTTCTTCCCTTACTGAGATGTCCCTTTGCTATCTTTAGGCTTTGGTTGTTTTCAATTGCTTTCCACACTAGCTCACAGTTGAATTTCCTTACGTCTTCAGTGATACTTTTTCGTGCTGTCTTGCGTAGCTCTATATATTCCACTTTGGAAGTCACATCTTCTTTAGTTGTCCTCATCTCTCTTCTTTTTGCATCAACATTTTGGTTTTTCCTGATAATTTGTTTACATGCAACTTGTTCTTAGACCCAGCTAATTTTGTTGCTGTTTCCATAAGAGCTTTGGTTACTTTTCTGTTAACTTCAGAAATATCCACTTCTTCCGATGTTAGGCCTTCTAAAGCAGAGAATCTGTTCTTCAGTTCCAACTTGAAAGTATTATGGTGTTTTTTAAGGTTGGTTATGTCAATACGTTTTGTTTGTCTTATGAGCTTGCCACGTTCCAGTTTAGTGTTCAGGTGCATCTTACATCTCACCAATCTATGGTCACTACCTGTGTTGAACTTGTTCAGCACACTGCAGTCTTCGATGACGAATTTTTTGTTACACATAATAAAATCAATTTCACTTGTCGTCCCAATTGGATGTCTCCATGTCCATTTCCTGTGTGGCTTTTTCTTGAAAAAGGAGTTCAAGATGAAAAACCCTTCTGCCTCTGCAAACTCAACGAGAGTATTTCCACGCTGGTTTCTGTTGCCGTGACCGAATTTACCTACTGAAGTTTCATTCTGTTGCCGGTGCCCCTATTTTTGCATTGAAATCTCCCATAATTATCTTCAAGTGCTGCTTACCTTTATTATTTAGATGACGAATTTCCTCATAAAATTCTTCAATTTCTTCTTCAGGATGACTTGTGGTGGGTGCATAAGTTTGAATAATCTGAGCCTGGTATCTTCTCGATAGTTGGATAACGAGTCGTGCAGCTCTGTCAGAGGAACTTTCAACTTCTACCACTTTATCCTTCAGTTTCTTGTTTATTATAAATCCAACACCACTAGTTCTGCCAGTATCTGTCCCACGATAATAGAAGAGATGTCCACTTTTCAGTTCAATGAGATCTTCTCCTTTTCTCCTTACCTCACTTAGCCCGACGAAGTCCCACTTGATCCTTTGTAGTTCCTCTTCCAATTCAAGAAGCCTTGAATCAGAAGATAGGGAGCGTCCGTTGTAGGTAGCCAAGGTCAGCATCAAATGGCAGCCTAGTCCGGTCCTCCGGGGATTCTTAGCACCCTCTGCCTTCATGTCGCACTGGCCGCTGCCTTGGCCAGGTACATTCCAGCTGCCGGAGACTGAGGGCCAAGATTTAAGTTGTAGAGTCATTTTGGAGGTGTTTGGCCATAACTCACCACGCTGGCCAAGCGGGTTGGTGAGTGTGGGATAGCATTTCCTCTGATCCCGATGGTATAGTTATACCGCTATTTGCGGTCGTCAGAGCCCCTTTAGTGGGAACAGGATGCACCACGAGAAGGCGGGGTTGACATTTGTCAAGGAGAGGCTGTGATGTTACGCATCACCTGACCTTACATCCCAACACGATAGTACCTTACCTTATCTAGAGGTTTTACTGAGCAAATTGCCTGCCTACAGCCTTCGCGCACAAATCTATTATAAACTTACGTCCGTCCCTAACCTGATGCTCCGCACCTCACCCTGCCCAGCTGATTACAAGACAGGTTTCGTCCGTTTTCGAATGAGAAGAGCATTCGCCGTCTCTTCCAATGGTCTTTGAAGACAATGCGAACAAAAGAAAAAGGAAAAAAAAAGTCATCGAGTTGGTCACTAAGGCAAGAACCAGACACATGCCTTATCTAAAAATCCAGAACTAGTCGTATTAATTTCTTTACGCTGCAACTACGATACCTAGGCTCAATTCCCTACATACCAAATGTTTCCTATCAACTTAAGATCGCACTCAGGAAGACGAACTTTGTGTCTGCATGTCTCCAACAGCTTTATATACCATGCTAAAAATACTGACAAAACCCCTCTCTTTCCAACGGGATGGGTGTTTATATCATCCCTCTACAATATCAGGACGATTCCAAGCGATACTACATCGGTATGACCAAGCGCTCATTAAAATTAGAATCGATGAGCATAAAAGAGACCCAAATAACGGTAAAGTAACCACTGCCATATCTAGAGAAGTCAAGTTCAAGTCCGCTGTTCCTATGTGGAATGATATAAAAAAATTAGCTTCCTACTCCACTCCAAAATCTATTGCCATTCGACAAACCTTAGAGAGCATTACCAACAATGAGACTTTCAATGATACCGTCTCTCTGGTTTACACGAATTTGGAACCAGTTCTTTAAATACTGCCATTTTGTTTTTAAAGGTTCCGCGTGATCAACTAACATGACGCCTCGTGTCTTTGAATGAATAATTGCATTCGCATCTATTCGTTTATTGTTTAGTCACACACAAGTCACAGCGTTCAAATTGTTGAAGCGTTCTATTATTCAATTTGCATTTCGCTGTTTACCTTCCTTGAAAAAGCCATCTGGTTGATGTGCGAAAGCTTGGTAACTTTGATTTCTAATTTACGCCAATAAATTGGGATTACTAGTATAGTTTTACTATTTTAAGAGACGTAGTTCTTAATTAAAAAAGACACAATGGCTGTAGACAACTCAGAGAAGCATGGAGAAAGATGCATGTGCTAAGTGTAACCAAGAAAGAAAGGGAAAGTAACTCGTTTATTAGAATAGGAAAATGACGAGTGAATGACATCATAATAAAAGCACAGACCCTCAAGTGGCAGTATGCCGGGCACACTGCAAAAAGAACTGACCACCTTTTGATAACTGATATTTTACACTAGCTACCAAGAAATAGGAAAAGACACAGAAGTTAATGTGGGAGATTCGTGGATGAAATTTCAAAGCATGGTGGAAGGACATGGATGAATATCATTCAAGAGATTTGTGGGAGAGAAGTGGGGAGACCTTCATCCAGCAGTAGATTGAAAATGGTTGATGATGATACTACATCTATCCATCGTAAAGTTTTTTTCTATGTGGATGGTAATTTTATTTGTTACTAATTCAATGTTCGTGATTGTTTGGTTAATTTGTGTAGTTATGAAATGATGTTATTAAACGAAAAATAAAATCCACTGAAGAACTTTACATTCAAGCCTTAATTTCTTGGGTGACTTTCATCCATGAGTGGATTGAGTATGGTTGTTGTTGTTGATGATGATACATATATTCGTATATTTATATATCTCCAACACCTGCATTTCGCCAAGATGGAAATATTGCGTTAAAAATTAAAAAAAGCGAAATTATCCATGGCTTTCACTTTTTCCCAAGTTTTTCCCCAGAAGAATGACTGGAATGAGACATGCGAAATACTTCTTTTGACGCTCAGTATAGATGGCACTGCATCTTTTTAATGCTACACGCATCTATCCACAGCTGCAAAAACTGCGCAGTCGATATTTCAAGTGGTTTGAAAACAACCTTCAGAGAACTTCACAATTTTGAAACTATTGGATTTCGCTAAGATCACGCACAATACTGCGCTTCCCAGTGGAACACACAATATCTCTGAAGCTAAGAGAATAAGCATAAAAAGATTCCAGAAAATCAGTAAAAGAACAGAGTGCAGTTTCTTGTTCTATTTCCAGACAGCCATTACGTATGAAGCTGACAGAGTGAAGTGCCACACAGAGCACACACCCTTCGGAGAAATGACGTTTTCTGACAACGGTTGAAAATGTTTTCCCTACATACGCTCACACGACTTATTTCTGCTCTTGACCTACTGACTAATTTATTACTTTCATGTCGATTTATTTATGGTTTTAGGATAATGGGATCTCATGTCTGTGAGCCAGTTACTTAATTTTTTTTATTTTTTTTTTTTTTTTGATTGGAGGTTTAACGACCGCCGTGAGCAACTCAATGGGCTATAAGCAGTCGCCCGTCCCTAATTTAGAGTCACTGGTTCCAGGGAGGGGAGAGAGCCAGTGCCGTAAGACAAACACAACATCCATGCCTGACCGGGATTCGAACCCGGACCCCTTACGGACGAATGATCAGAGGCCAACGCCTTATACCACTGCGCCACCGGGGCGTCACTTAGTTTCAGTTTTCGATGAATGTGTGAAGTTCTTCCCTTAAGTGTGTCCGCCACCATTAACATGTTGAGGTGGCTACAACTATTGAAGAAGAAAAAAGTACACAAGACCTCCTTGGCTACATCCCAAAGGAACTGAGAGGAAGAGAGAGAGAGAGAGAGAGAGAGGGGGGGGCTAATCCGCCAGTGGAGGAAGGGTGAGTTTGTGTAGAATAACAAACTTTGATATCTTTGCACAAATACAATCATTTTCATTCTTCTCTTTTTTTTTTTTTTTTCGCTTTTCGTTAATTTACTTCAGCCATGTGCAGTTTCACCAAAAAACAGAAAAAGTTTTTTTTTTTTTTTTTTTTTCTAATCACTGAAAGACGAAGTTTCTGCTTGATTTACATAAAACAATTCTGGTTACTAAAAATAATACTTTGGTGTAAAATTCAAAGACAAGAGGTAAAAGCAATCTTTTAATCATTATCTAACTAAAAGTTTCATAAATTACACTGCCGGCCACCCAAAATGCAACACCAAGAAAGACACGAGATAGCAAAGCCAGATTTACTGGACACATAACAACAGACAGAAAGATGAAACGATTGAGCTTACAGGCTCGTGCTACTTGCGGAACACGCAGACATCAATAGTTCGTGTGGCCCCTGTGGCTGGCAATAACTGCTGCTACACGCCGCGGCATCGAACGAAAGAGGCTTTGGATGTGGGCTTGGGGTATGTCGGTCCAGGCTGCTTCCACACGTTGCCACAGTTCATCAGGCGTAGTCGCGGGTGGTGCTTGACGGGCCACTCGGTTGCCGATCAGCGACCAGACGTGTTCGATGGGCGACATATCTGGAGAACAGGCGGGCCACGGCAGCAGTGACACTTGGTGGGCCATGAAGAATTGTTGCACGATGCGTGCCACGTGCGGGCGCACATTGTCCTGTTGAAACATGGCCGCTGGCAGGTCCTGCAGGTAAGGGAGAACTACAGGCTGCAAAACGTCGGAGATGTAGCGCTGGCTGTTGAGTGTACCGGCGATGCGTACCAGAGGGGTGCGGGTGTCATATCCAATAGCGCCCCAAATCATAACGCCAGGCGACGGACCGGTATGGCGATGCATAATGCAGGCGTCATACAGTCTCTCCCCGCGGTGCCGCCACACTCGGATCCGACCATCGTGGTGTTGCAGGCAGAAGCGGTATTCGTCGGAGAAGATAATGTCGTGCTATTCCGTAGTCCAGGTGCGGCGTCCAACGGCCCACTGCCGCCGCACTCGCCGGTGGTGTAACGTCAATGGTAATCGGAGCAATGGGTGTCGTGCGACAAGTCCCCGCTCCTGTAGAAGACAATGAACGGTACGTGCTGACACAGGTTGTTGCGCAACACACCCTGATTCCTGCGCTAACGTTCGTGATGTGGCGGTGTGAGCCGTCAATTCCCGCCGCCCAACATGCTGGTCCTTTCGTTCGGTGGTGTACCGCGGCTGCGACAATCGCTCACGTCGGTCTGTCCATCCCTCCTGCACCTACCGAATCCATACTCGCCTCACTGTGGCTGTATGTCGTCCCACACAGGCGCCGATGTTTCGGTACGATAAACCGCTGTCGCGATAAGCCACTATTCGTCCTCTATCGAACTCCGAAACGTGCTGGAATGACCGCCGTATTCTGCGACGAGGCATCAGGAAGCTTCCCACGCACAGGTCCGGCAGCACAGCACACTTCCTCTACTTACACCCCGCCTTCGGTGCACCCTTCTTATAGTGCTTCTCGGTGGCGTGCCGGGCGCATATGATTTGCATATGCCCTGCAATGCTAATCGTTTGCATGTCATTTCACGGGCGACGCATGCTGCGAATTTCAGGCCAATCGGATGCTCCCTTCTTGGTGTTGCATTTTGGGTGGGGAGCAGTGTAGTGGTAATACAGTAGTACTTTTACGTAGCTCTTGGAACTAGATTCGTAAACGGATTTATTTTTAGTAAAATAACAAAGCTGCTGAAATGCCGTATAAAGACTATTTTACTCACACATGCGAAATAGGTACATGCAAATTTTCTACAATTATCGGCTAGTTTTCGAATAGCTATAAACAAGGCCGCGGATGACATAGTAGTCAACATTCGGGACTGCTACGGAAAAGTCTCAAGTTCGATCACAGACAGGTACGAACGCTCGAACCACTAAATATCCGCCGGGCGTCTTATGGGCACGTCAAGCCGTCGGACCCCGGGTCTAACTCTCCCTAGTTATGTTACACACAATATTTTTTGTTTTACGGAAAATACCTGTAGACTTCAAAGAATTTTAATTATTAAAACCCCATAAAACGTATTTAATAATATGGAATTTATAACTTCAGTAATTGAAAGCTAATAGATTTTCGAAAAAGGGCCTCGAAGACATTTTTTGCGGGAGGATGGGGTGTTTTTCAGGTACGCCACTTGCTACACATAGTCGTTGTTTATCTATACTCCAATTTCACAGAGTCGATAAACTGAGTGGAGCAGTGATGAAAACGCATCTTACCGAATCAACGATATACACCGATGAGATATTCCATTATGACCACCCCCAGCCTAGAGAAATGAGCGCGCCTGGATACCGAACGATGGCGCCAGTGAATTTCACACAGCAGTATATATATAACCCGTGGACCAGCTTTCAGTTAGTAGAGTGTTCAGAGTCAAAATGGGAAAAGCTGTCGATTTGTCGGAGTTTGATAGAGGACAAATTGTGGTGGCACAACGTCTCGAAACTTGTTCACGTGCCGCTGTAGTGAGTACGTATCAAAAGTGGTGCACAGATGGCCAAACAACGAACCGTCGTCTGGCCGTGTGTCGTTTGCAGTTCACTGATGACGGAGGGGAGCGGAGACTGTCGCGCATTGTTCACAGCGACCGCAGGCCCACAGTGCGACAAATCACCCGTAGCTACAATAGTAGTGATTAGGGCAATGTTTCACAGCACACAGTTCATCGCAGCCTACTGCGCATGGGCCTGCGTAGCAGAAGACCCACTCGGGTCCTCATGCTCAATGCACGTCATCGCAAACAACGCATGAAATGGGCCCAAGATCATCGAGATTGGATCGTGGATGATTGGAAATGGCCTGGTCTGACGAATAAAGATTCCTGGTGCATCACGGAGATGGCCGAGCGCGGACACGTCGATTACCAACGGAGGTTATGGCACCTGGATGCACTGTTGGGTGGAAACAGGCCGGCGGTTTTATGTTGTGGTCGATGTTTTCTTGGGACACTTTAGGCCTCATTATGCCAATAGCACAATCCCTCACAGCTGTCAGGTATCTGAACATCGTTGCGGATCTAGTTCTCCCATTCATGGCAACTGTGTTCCCTGCTGGTGATGACCATTACTAACAGGATAATGCGCCATGCCACAGTGCCAGAATCGTCAAGGAGTGGTTCGAAGAACATGCTGGTGACTTTCTGTTAATGCCCTGGCCTAAAAATTCACCTGACATGAACCCAATCGAACATTTGTGGTTTGTGAATTGGAAAAGCGGGTTCGCGCTAAATCACCACCGCCCCGAAATGTACGGGAACTGGAGGACCTGCTATTGACATTAATGTACCAGATACTCCAGGATACCTATCGCCACCTCGTCGAATCCATTTCTCGCCAAGTGGCAGCTGTTTTGCAGGCTAAAGGGGGTCCTACAGCTTATTAGGTAGGTGGTCATAATGTAATGGCTCATCGGTGTATAGGCTAAAGGGGGTCCTACAGCTTATTAGGTAGGTGGTCATAATGTAATGGCTCATCGGTGTACAGGCTAAAGGGGGTCCTACAGCTTATTAGGTAGGTGGTCATAATGTAATGGCTAATCGGTGTATAGGCTAAAGGGGGTCCTACAGCTTATTAGGTAGGTGGTCATAATGTAATGGCTCATCGGTGTATAGGCTAAAGGGGGTCCTACAGCTTATTAGGTAGGTGGTCATAATGTAATGGCTCATCGGTGTATAGGCTAAAGGGGGTCCTACAGCTTATTAGGTAGGTGGTCATAATGTAATGGCTCATCGGTGTATAGGCTAAAGGGGGTCCTACAGCTTATTAGGTAGGTGGTCATAATGTAATGGCTCATCGGTGTATAGGCTAAAGGGGGTCCTACAGCTTATTAGGTAGGTGGTCATAATGTAATGGCTCATCGGTGTATAGGCTAAAGGGGGTCCTACAGCTTATTAAGTAGGTGGTCATAATGTAATGGCTCATCGGTGTATAGGCTAAAGGGGGTCCTACAGCTTATTAGGTAGGTGGTCATAATGTAATGGCTCATCGGTGTATAGGCTAAAGGGGGTCCTACAGCTTATTAGGTAGGTGGTCATAATGTAATGGCTCATCGGTGTATAGGCTAAAGGGGGTCCTACAGCTTATTAGGTAGGTGGTCATAATGTAATGGCTCATCGGTGTATAGGCTAAAGGGGGTCCTACAGCTTATTAGGTAGGTGGTCATAATGTAATGGCTCATCGGTGTATAGGCTAAAGGGGGTCCTACAGCTTATTAGGTAGGTGGTCATAATGTAATGGCTCATCGGTGTATAGGCTAAAGGGGGTCCTACAGCTTATTAGGTAGGTGGTCATAATGTATTGGCTCATCGGTGTATAGGCTAAAGGGGGTCCTACAGCTTATTAGGTAGGTGGTCATAATGTAATGGCTCATCGGTGTATAGGCTAAAGGGGGTCCTACAGCTTATTAGGTAGGTGGTCATAATGTAATGGCTCATCGGTGTATAGGCTAAAGGGGGTCCTACAGCTTATTAGGTAGGTGGTCATAATGTAATGGCTCATCGGTGTATAGGCTAAAGGGGGTCCTACAGCTTATTAGGTAGGTGGTCATAATGTATTGGCTCATCGGTGTATAGGCTAAAGGGGGTCCTACAGCTTATTAGGTAGGTGGTCATAATGTAATGGCTCATCGGTGTATAGGCTAAAGGGGGTCCTACAGCTTATTAGGTAGGTGGTCATAATGTAATGGCTCATCGGTGTATAGGCTAAAGGGGGTCCTACAGCTTATTAGGTAGGTGGTCATAATGTAATGGCTCATCGGTGTATAGGCTAAAGGGGGTCCTACAGCTTATTAGGTAGGTGGTCATAATGTATTGGCTCATCGGTGTATAGGCTAAAGGGGGTCCTACAGCTTATTAGGTAGGTGGTCATAATGTATTGGCTCATCGGTGTATAGGCTAAAGGGGGTCCTACAGCTTATTAGGTAGGTGGTCATAATGTATTGGCTCATCGGTGTATAGGCTAAAGGGGGTCCTACAGCTTATTAGGTAGGTGGTCATAATGTAATGGCTCATCGGTGTATAGGCTAAAGGGGGTCCTACAGCTTATTAGGTAGGTGGTCATAATGTAATGGCTCATCGGTGTATAGGCTAAAGGGGGTCCTACAGCTTATTAGGTAGGTGGTCATAATGTAATGGCTCATCGGTGTATAGGCTAAAGGGGGTCCTACAGCTTATTAGGTAGGTGGTCATAATGTATTGGCTCATCGGTGTATAGGCTAAAGGGGGTCCTACAGCTTATTAGGTAGGTGGTCATAATGTAATGGCTCATCGGTGTATAGGCTAAAGGGGGTCCTACAGCTTATTAGGTAGGTGGTCATAATGTAATGGCTCATCGGTGTATAGGCTAAAGGGGGTCCTACAGCTTATTAGGTAGGTGGTCATAATGTAATGGCTCATCGGTGTATAGGCTAAAGGGGGTCCTACAGCTTATTAGGTAGGTGGTCATAATGTATTGGCTCATCGGTGTACGTAACTCAGCAATCGCTGTAACTGTGCTGTACTACAAAGGCAGTTGTTTTTGTTTTATCATTAATCCTCTTAGTTCTGCTACACAGAAATACACACACGCACACAAAAAGACATATAAACATTTGTTGTTCTATCTTGTTAGTCTACATTCGAAACTGTTCTTCCATCGGCAGAGTAGTATTGGAAACAAACATGCGATCTACTTACGATAACTTCATAATCGAATTGTTAGGTTTTTAATTTCAGAGGATGCTAATGCACTGAGATATATATATTTGTTTTCAAAGTCATTTAACAATAAATTTCATACTTAGGTGATCATCTGTCTGTCGGCACCATGTTTCTGCACCTATCAGTCCAATTTTAATTTTCGTGTTAAGAAATTTGAAATGTGAGAAAGAAAATCCGTACATTTTGGCCATTTTCCAGTACATAATCTTGCCTCTAGGGGCAGCAGAGGTTGATACTGTTGACCCCGACGTAACTTTTATTTCATATCATGTTTTCTAAAATTCTGACATTTTTTTTTTCTGTTGGATTCAATTTACCACGAAAATTTTGTGCACACTTTATGTTTTAATGCACAATTTTCCCACCAGTGGCCACAAAATATTTCATTTTTTTCTTGCTATCCATGCTTTTAAACGACTGATTTGAATAATTCACATTTTGCGACGCATGGCCTCCATTACGAGGAACACTTCGCATATATTTTCCAGCTTTTCATAACAAACAGTTTTGCCACTAGAGACGTAAGCATAGAAAGCCATGAGTCGCAAAATATGAATTTTACAATCGGTCCTTTAGAAGCATAGATAGCAAGAACAGAAATGTAGTAAGAATAAATTTCTACTTGCAACATCTTCGCTTCTAAAACTGTGATTGAAATTTTTCTTTTTTGGTCAGTTACACTGAAAAAACATTCACGCACGTTATTTTCACAAAATAACGCACGGTTTCCCCTCTAAGGGCGTAAACCAGTTGGTTACAGCTATCCATAAATGCTTACTCAGATTTAAGCATGTCCTACTTTTTAAATGAGCACTGGTGATTAAACGCCCTTTTGAACAGAAGTACATAACATACAAAGTTTTGATACATAGTTAAACTTCGACATGTGCATCCCTAGTACCATGTAAAGCGTCCACACGATATAAAAATACGATATTGCAGAAACCCACGTTCAATGGGTCTATGTAGAAACGAAAGAGTTATTTATGCTGGTCCTTGAAGAAGCCATAGGGTCGCCCCGGTGGCGCAGTGGTCTAAGCGATGGTCTCTGATCATTCGTCCGAAGGGGTCCGGGTGCGAATCTCGGTGAGGCATGGGTGTTGTTTTTGTCTTTCGGCACTGGCTCTTTCCCTTCCCTGGAACCAGTGACCCTAAATTAGGGACGGGCGACTGCTTATAGCCCATTGAGTTGCTCACGGTGGTCTTTAAACCTCCAATAAAAAGAAAAAAGAAGCCATAGGTGAGACAGGTCCTAAAATTTCTGCATTCTTCCAATCCGTTCCAATTGGGTTTAACTTGCTTTTGGATTTTTAAAATATTTTCTTTTTGTCAATTTCTCTGAAAAAATTTCATTAAACTATTTCATTTGTTTTTTGTTTGGAGGTTTAAGATCCATGCCGTAGGACAAACACACAACATCCATGCCTCACCGGGATTATAACTCCGGTCAGAAGTCACGGATGCATACCTGCCATCATTGGGTAGAGCCTTGTCAGTATTATCGCGCGGCATACATACACGCTTTTTTACAAAATGATCCATCTCTTTGTGAAAAAGAAATACACACCACAGCAAAACATTATAACAAACAAGGACACTAATGAAACAAATTTCACACGTGCGAAACACAAAGTTGATTACCTTGGTGAGAGTATGATAGGTAACATTGTGAGATTTAATTTCTAAACTTCCACTAGTAAAAATCAGTCAGATGCGTTCAGAATTTCACGCTCGACAGATGGGAAATCCAAGCAAGTGAACGCGCAGTGCGCAAACCTCCACTTACCATATTGATCATACTGCCTCTGACATTGCAGTTTATGACAAGATGAGACCAAGGAAGGAAAAAAAAAACTAAATTTTTTAACTGTGTGAAAAATCAAAACACACAGCAAGAATGCATACTGTCAGTTTGTCTTTTGTTGACTCTGTAGCTGCACAGCATCCATTGCTTAATTTTTCTTTCTGCTGATATCTTTCTCTCTCGTTTCTCCATTGTCGCTTTTCTTTCTTTACTTTTTCTTTATGCCCTTCGATAACAATAATTTCATCCGTCATGCTGAAAGAACTTTCAGCCCTAGGACCATGAATGAGTGCATGATATCAAAGCTTTAACTATTTTAGATAAATGGTGTAACTTTGAGAATATTAATACTTTTAACACCATGCATCAATTTTTAAAAATATTCCAACTTCGTCACTTCCGTTTTGGGGAATTTCCCCTCCCTTATCAAGCTTGAATGCAAAAACTTATGGGATGGGGGAATACAGGAGAGTGGGGATATCGCACGGGGGAATTACGGGAGAAATCTTTGCTCTGTTCAACTTCCGGTTTTGAAAATTTTCCCCCTATTATTTTGTAAGCTGAAATACAAATATTTATGCAGTAAAATGTTATTTAACAATAATAAGGGAGAAATTACGATTACGGAAAAAATCTGAACTCCGTCGACCTTCCGTTTTCGAAAGTTTCGTAAAAATGAATTCCGTCCCCCCGACGAACATCCCCAGCGTCGCCACTAACTCCCTAAAAATTTCTGTTCACTTTTACATCGATCTCGCAAATGGCCAAAATAATAACGAAAAAGGAGGAATTCCTAGAATTCGCGAAAGATCACAAGGAAATTTTTGCGGCGTCTAACTTCCGTTTTCGCAAATTGTTGCCTACAGTTTCAAGATGAAATACAAACATTTTTGCAACAAAATGATAACAAGATTACTGGATACAAAGGCAACATCGGGAGGAAAAAATTACGATTACGGCAAAAAATTTTCACTCCGTTTAACTATTGGTTTCGGAAGTTTTGAAACACGAAATGCCGTCACCAGACTGAAAAGCCCCCTCCCTTCCTCCCTCAAATTCTCTTCAGTCTTACACCGATTTAAAATGACATTTAACAAGAACACTGGACAGAAACGCTGCATCGGGAGAAAAAAATTAAGATTACAGCAAATTTTTTTACTCCGTTTAACTACCATTTTCGAAAGTTTTGAAACATGAAATGCCGTCCCCAGACGGTATTTCGTGTTATTTCGTAATAGCAAAATAACAAAATAAAAAAAAATGAAAATGAAAATTCGTAGAATCCGTAGTTTCGACAGTGAGTTCCGTAGTCAAACAACTTTACGGACATTCCGTAGTAGGTGGCAAGTATGTGGACGAATGGTCAGAAGCCAGCACTTAGACCACTGAGCCACTGGAGCGGAGCATTTTTTTTTGTCTTGTCACACACACACATAGTCTGATTATATATATATATATATATTGATAGGGATGTAAGGTCAGGTGATGCGTAACATCACAGCCTCTCCTTGACAAATGTCAACCCCGCCTTCTCGTGGTACATCCTGTTCCCACTAAAGGGGCTCTGACGACCGCCAATAGCGGTATAACTATACCATCGGGATTAGAGGAAATGCTATCCCACACTCACCAACCCGCTTGGCCAGCATGGTGAGTTATGGCCAAACCCCTCCAAAATGACTCCACAACTTAAATCTTGGCCCTCTGTCTCCGGCAGCTGGAATGTACCTGGCCAAGGCAGCGGCCAGTGCGACATGAAGGCAGAGGGTTCTAAGAATCCCCGGAGGACCGGACTAGGCTGCCATCTGATGCTGACCTTGGCTACGTATAACGGACGCTCCCTATCTTCTGATTCAAGGCTTCTTGAATTGGAAGAGGAACTACGAAGGATCAAGTGGGACATCGTCGGGCTAAGTGAGGTAAGGAAAAGGAGAAGATCTCATTGAACTGAAAAGTGGACATCTCTTCTACTATCGTGGGACAGATACTGGCAGAACTAGTGGTGTTGGATTTATAATAAACAAGAAACTGAAGGATAAAGTTGTAGAAGTTGAAAGTTCCTCTGACAGAGCTGCACGACTCGTTACCCAATTCTCGAGAAGATACCAGGCTCAGATTATTCAAACTTATGCACCCACCACAAGTCATGCTGAAGAAGAAATTGAAGAATTTTATGAGGAAATTCGTGATCTAAATAATAAAGGTAAGCAGCACTTGAAGATAATTATGGGAGATTTCAATGCAAAAATAGGGCAACGGCAACAGAATGAAACTTCAGTAGGTAAATTCGGTCACGGCAACAGAAACCAGTGTGGAAATACTCTCGTAGAGTTTGCAAAGGCAGAAGGGTGTTTCATCTTGAACTCCTTTTTCAAGAAAAAGCCACACAGGAAATGGACATGGAGACATCCAAATGGGACCACAAGTGAAATTGATTTTATTATGTGTAACATAAAATTCGTCATAGAAGACTGCAGTGTGCTAAACAAGTTCAACACAGGTAGTGACCATAGATTGGTGAGATGTAAGATGCACCTCAACACTAAACTCGAACGTAGCAAGCTCATAAGACAAACAAAATGTATTGACATAACCAACGTTAAAAAACACCATAATACCTTCAAATTGGAACTGAAGAACAGATTCTCTGCTTTAGAAGGCCTAACATCAGAAGAAGTGGATATTTCTGAAGTTAACAGAAAAGTAACCAAAGCTCTTATGGAAACAGCAACAAAATTAGCTGGGTCTAAGAACAAATTGCATGTGAACAAATTATCAGGAAAAACCAAAATGTTGATGCAAAAAAGAAGAGAGATGAGGACAACTAAAGACGATGTGACTTCCAAAGTGGAATATATAGAGCTATGCAAGACAGTACGAAAAAGTATCACTGAAGACGTAAGGAAATTCAACTGTGAACTAGTAAGGAAAGCAATTGAAAACAACCAAAGCCTAAAGATAGCAAAGGGACATCTCAGTAAGGGAAAAAAACAGATTATGGCACTGAGAAAAGAAGATGGTTCTGTAACAAGAAATAGAGGCGAAATTTTGACAAGAGTGAAAGATTTCTACTCCAAATTATATGAAAGGGATGATACATGTACTCCAGGCATCATGAAAGGTACCAGAGTTCTTCCAGTCCTTCCAGCTGAAGTTGCACATGCAATCAAGAACATGAAGCGGGGGAAAGCTCCAGGAGAAGATGGAATTACTGTAGACATCATACAAGAAGCAAGTGGAGAAATTTAAACAGTACTCGCCCAAATTTTCACTCGATGCCTTAATGAAGGGAAAATTCCTGAGGATTGGAACAACGCTACAATGATCTTGCTACATAAAAAAGGTGACATTGAGGATCTCAGGAACTACAGACCTATCAGCCTCCTATCAGTGGTTTATAAAATCTTCACTAAAGTTCTTTCAAACCGCTTGAAGGTAACACTGGACATGGCTCAACCGAGAGAACAAGCTGGATTCAGGAGTGGCTACAGCACAATAGATCATATCCACATACTGAGAGAACTAATTGAAAGAGCGAGGGAATATGAACTTTCATTGTGCATGGCTTTTATCGATTATGAAAAAGCCTTTGATTCGGTGAAACCATCAGCAGTTGCAATGGCTCTGAAATCCTGCGGTATTGAAGATGCATACATTAATATTATTAATAACATCTATGAAAATGCAAGTGCGAAGATTCTGCTATTTGAAAATACAACACACATAAAAATTGGAAAAGGAGTGAGACAAGGTGACACCATATCTCCGAAGCTCTTTAATGCCACATTGGAAAATGTCTTTCAATCACTGAACTGGGAAAACGAAGGCATAAAGATTAATGGAGATTATCTAACCCACCTTCGTTTTGCTGATGACATAGTCATTTTTGCAACTACCCCATCAGAGCTACAGAGTATGATGCAGGAACTTGCTGACAAGAGTAAAGAAGTGGGATTAAAAATGAACTTTCAGAAGACAAAAGTGATGTTCAATGCTTTTACAAGAAATGAAGATTTATCGATTGATGGAGAAAAGCTGGAGATAACAGACACGTACGTTTATCTTGGACATCAGATATCAAGTGAGGGTCACATTGATGAAGAAATTAATCGGCGTACAAAACTTGCCTGGAGAGCTTTTGGAAGAAACAGCATAATTTTCAAGAGCAATATGCCATTATGTCTTAAAAGAAAAGTGTTTGATCAATGCATCCTTCCAGTGCTTACGTATGGTGCAGAGACGTGGACCTTAGCTAAAAGAGACATACAAAGGCTGCAGACAACTCAAAAAGAGTGGAAGACATCATGATCAGAGTTAAATCCCTGAAATGGCAATGGGCTGGACATACTGCCAGAAGAACAGACCGTTCGATGGACAGCCAAAATTTTAGATTGGATTCCAAGGGACAGGAAAAGACCCAGAAGAAGACCACATGGAAGATGGGTGGATGAAATTCGAAAGTATGCGGGAGTGACATGGAGGAGACTGGCACAAGACAGACCGTTGTGGAGGAAACTTGGGGAGACCTTCGTCCAGCAGTGGATTGATAATGGTTGACCAATGATGATGATGAATGATGATGATATATTGATATACACTGATAAATACCTGTATTAGTATGAAGTATGTCCTCCTTTAGCAGAAATGACCTCTTGAATTCGTTTTGGCATTGACTCCACTAATTGAGTTCACATATTTTTGACTTCATAATCGTGGAACCACACTTTTATAGCATTTGTTATCATGCGTTCTTTGGTTGTACAGTCCATTTTACCTAAACGTCTCTTCAAAATATTCCACAAGTTTTCTATGGGATTTAAGTCTGGTGAATTTCCAGGCCAATCAAGCAAATGAATTTGATTTTCCAGCATGAAATTCTTGACCAATTTCGAATTGTGGCATGGGGCCAAGTCATGTTGAAATGTCCCATCAAAAGTTTGCCAGAATGGAACAATCCTACGTTGTAATATTTCTACGTACTTGGTTGAATTCATCATACCTTGAACAGGAACTAAGCTTCCAGTGCCATTTGATGTGAAAAACTCCCAAAACATCTGTTTCAGAGGGTGTTTTACAGTTTGTTTGACACACTCAGGTCTTAAGGGTTCACAGTTGCTTTGTCTAACACCATTTGCTTGGTAACACTGCACAAATAAATGAGTTTCATCACTGAAAATTACCTTTTTCCAGTCGTCAGCAGTCCATGATTTATACTTTTTGGCCCATGCTAAACGTTTTATCTTCATTTTCGCATTCAAATAGTTTTTTCGTTGGTCTTCTTGCCTTCCAGCCAACTTCCAGAAGCCTACGGCGTACAGTTGCATCACTAACATCACAACCACTAGCCAATAAATCTCTTTGAAGGTCGGAGCTTATTTTTTGAAAAAATGTTATAGAGCATGGAACTGTCGAAAATGTTGAGGTAGGATTCGGTCTTCATGGTAGCATACACTCCCACCCATGCAACTGGAAAAAATGTAGCATGATTTTCCTCATTTCAATGAACTCTACCATTCCACAAACTAATTAAGCTATTCCCTGAACCATGGAAAAAAGATCACTGGTTGCATCTAGTTCTTTTTGTCTGTTGCTGTGGAGTTTGGTACACTGCAAATACTTCAACCTTCTGTTGATATTTGAAATTCCTGACTGAAGTTTAACATGAACGACTGAGGAGATTTACACACCACCCTTTTCAAATTCCTTTTTAGTCACTCAATATGAACCTCCATGGGACTTTTGGCTTTTTAGTATGTTCAATGGAGGTGGTACCATCACCACACATCAACTTTTTGGGACAGGCTGTACAGAGTCCTACTGATTGACGAGCCAGCATTGTGGCATACAAAAATTATATCCCTCACAAAATCTGTCAACTCAATGAAATGGGAATTCAGCTGCAGAATGAACGATTAGATTTTCTGAGAAAGAATTACTGTAAATATATATGTAGATATCCCTCACAAAATCTGTCAACTCGATGAAATGGGAATCCAACTCTAGAATGAACGATTAGGTTTTTCTGACAAGAACTACTGTAGATATATACACTGATGGAAAAAAATCCCAACACCACGAAAAAATAGTTGTAGAGGAATGAAATGGCGGCAATACATTTGTATAGGTAACATATTTAATCTATTAAGGTTTCAAGATCCCAGCTTAATGTAAGCGCGAGAAGAGCCATTTTAAATGTGAAATGCTGGTACATTAATAACCGGTGTAACCGCCATAATGTTGAATGCAAGCACGCAAACGTTCATGCATTGTGTCATTCAGGTGCTGGATGTCAGTTTGTGGGATGGAGTTCCAAGCCTGTTGCACTTGGTCGGTCAATACAGGGACGGTTAATGCTGGATGGGGGTGACGCTGGAGTTGTCGTCCAATGATGTCCCATATGTGCTCGATTGGTGACAGATCTTGTGATCTAGCAGGCCACGGCAACATGTCGACACTCTGTAGAGCATGTTGGGTTACAACAGCGGTATGCGGGCGAGCGTTATCCTGTTGGAAAACACCCTTTGGAATGCTGTTCATGAATGGCAGCACAACAGGTTGAATCACCAGACCGACGTACAACTGTGCCGTCAGGGTGCGTGGGATAACCATGAGAGTGCTCCTGCTGTCATAGGAAATTGCTCCCCAGACCATAACTACAGGTGTAGGTCCAGTGTGTCTCGGCCGCAGACAGGTTGGTTGCAGGCGCTCACCCGGCCTCCTTCTAACCAACACACGGCCATCACTGGCAACCAGGCAGAACCCGCTTTCATCAGAAAACACAACAGATCTCCACTCCGTCCTCCAATGAGCTCTAGCTTGACACCACTGACGTCGCAAACGGCGGTGGTTTGGAGTAAGTGGAATGCACGCTACAGGGCGTCTGGCTCGGAGCTGTCCTTCAAGTAACCGATTTGTAACAGTTCGTTGAGTCACTGTGGTGGCAACTGCAGCTCGAATTGCTGCCGCAGAAGCGGTACGATACGCGACGGCCATACGCCGTACACGGCGGTCTTCCCTCTCAGTAGTGCCACGTGGCCGGCCGGAACCCGGTCTTCTTGAGGCAGTACCTTCCCTTGACCACCGCTGCCAACAATCATGCACAGTGGCTACATTCCTGCCAAGTCGTTCTGCAATATCGCGGAACGAAAATCCACCTTCTCGTAGCCCTATTACACGACCTCATTCAAACTTCGTGAGCTGTTGATAATGGCTTCTTCGTCTTCTTAAAGGCATTCTTGACTAACATCAACACACTACGTCGAATGCCAACGATAACTAACGATCACTAACGTTACAGCGCGTATTTACAGCAAACCTGCTTTGCATGTTCCGAGGGGCGCTACTAGCGCCACACGTATGCGCCGAGCGCGAAATTTGCATAGACGTCATCTTACAGAGATGTACTCTCACCGCCTACCAACTGTCGTTTATCTAACACAACCCCTTCTTGGTGTTGGGATTTTTTTTTCCGTCAGTGTATATGTTGGAACAAAGGAGTGAATCAAGTTTGACCTAAAAATGTCTTAATGCCAGAACTCTTGAAAAGCCGCAAGTGGGATGCAGCAAAAGAGATATTTGGAATGCAAACACAGCAACGAATCGAATCGAATCGAATGATGTTGAATTTGCGAACGGGACAAAATGAACATAGTAACTCATAGATCAAGAACACATTAGGTAAGCCTTTTATGTTCATATTTACTAAATGACATTATTAAGCAATAATATTACAAAATCATTACTTGTTTATCTGGTCATACATTCCCTTCAAATGCAAATGTACATGAAGAACAGAATAAAGAAAGTGCAAATACTCCAAACCTCGAACAATAAATTAACATTAAGTTTCATTATTCCGTCCTCAAAGAAAAACACAAACACATATAAGTACACAAAGTAGTATAGACTCAAATGTTTTTATTATTAGGCAACATAACATACAAGTTACAATCAGGAGATATGTTTTTTTCTTTTCTTTGATATTATAGGAGGCAGAAGACCAAATTTAAATGCAGTTCTGAAAATAAAAAATGGAAAATTTATTACTCCTGCTACTAACAGTTAATAAAATGTCATTATTAAATGTGACAATTTCTATTCAAACTTCTAACACAGCACACACAAAATAAGTAATAAATTTAAATACACCAAGATAAACATAATTTCCTTATGACAAGAAATTTCCATGATGGAGCATTTTTGTAATTTTAAGAATGCTGTATTTGTCCTTTGCTTTGCTACAATTTTTACACTAAGAAATAATTACAAAAAAATTGCTTCAATCAGTGATTATTTTATATCACAAATCTATGCTATCTGTATTTTGCAGAATGTGATGCAAGGCTTCTCAAATTTCATCTTATTCCCCCAGTGCCAACATTATTATCATCAGCAAAAGAAGTTCTGGTATCCTGAAACACAGAAGCACACACACTGAGGTAGCATATATGGCTTAAATCATCTGAGAACATGAGGGTGTTCTTTCCACCAGTTCCTAAAGGAACACACAGCCTATAACTGTTCACCTGTCATGGCATGGTTGCTAAATAAAAATGTCTGCTGCACAGCTTTGAAGTGCAAAAATAGCAAGCGAGATTTTAAGGCATTAAAAAATTCAGATAAGACTGTACCATGCACTAGACAGTGTTACTGAAAACAGAGCTTCAAATATACTGTTAATACTAAAACTAAAAGGAAAATACTGTAATAGAAGAGTTAAGGAATTGCTGCAACTGAAAATCAAAATGAACTAATGAAACCAAAAGAAGTCATGTCAAAATATGCCTGTATCAGATGTTAAAATTGGCATTTGGCAAAATTATACCACTTACTCAAAGGAAACAAGAAAAAGTCTTTGTACAGCACAAAGATGCATAACATACGGATCTGAAAATTATTTTACTAAATTTTATTGAAAAACATACTTTGGCAAAAATATCCTATTTCTGACGACATGCAATGCTTTTCCATGACCTCAAACATGTTTCCAATGAGTTGAATTAGAAATAATGAAATAGCTACTTCTGACAATTTAAAATAATAAATGTCAGATGAGAGAAATCCTGAAAAATAACCTGCATAAGATTTATAGTGCCTTTATCTGCCATGGTTAATAATTTTCAAGAACTTCTCAATGCTGTTGATTATTCTGTTCCACGACTTCCATCTTGCAGAAGGAAACTTTAAACATGCCATGAGGAACATTTCTGCAATTTCAACTTGCATCACCAAGTATACTGTGACGTTATTATTGGCATATTTTCACTGTATTTCATGTAACCATGTCCTTCAGAAAACTTGAAAATTTTCATCGTCTTGGAGCGGGAATTGAACCCGCAGCTCCTGATTTCTGGTCGAGCATGCTAGTCATTACACTACCCAGGACAAGAAAATTCCAAGCACTGAACGTAGATATCTGGGAACCTTCAGATTTGCGCTAGTCAAAGCTATTGATATCTACATTCAGTTGCTTGGAATTTCTTTGTTCTGGGTAGTGTAATGACTAGCATGCTCAACCTGAAATCGGGAAGTGCGGGTTCGATTCCCGCTCCAGAATGATGAAAATTTTCAAGTTTTCTGAAGGAAGTAGTTATATGGAATACAGTGAAAATATGCCAATAATAGCATTACAATGCCTACCATGTATTTACGAAGAATTATTTTTTTTTTTTGGAGGAAATTCGTTTTCCAATTGTATATGAAGTATACTGTGAGTTAGCTAATATCAGTGACACTATAGTTTTGATCATGGGTCACAATGTGTCTGTGACTCTGCATGCTTTCCCCAAACAGAAAATAAAATTTAACATCAGTATTTTCAATTTAGTAATATTTCCTTTAACAGATAACCTCTGAATCTCAGAGAACACTTTAGTGATTGATATATGGATGAATGTATGCTTGCATTTTTTTGCGGTGTCCATGATCCTTGAAACGTACAACAGCTTTTCTGAAAGTCCATGGGCTTTATTTATGAAAATCCAAAGGCAGATAAAGTGGGAAGTGTAAGTTGGAAGATTGGCAGTTGTTTTAGGGAGCAAGGAAAAAGTTTGCCCATAAAGTGCCAAGAGCAAGATGAATAAAAAACTCATAGTTTGAGCCATCAGGATGAAAACTCCCTATCAGCCAACAAACCAACTAATCCTGTGCTGTATGAGAAGTGTAGCAAGGCTGAGGTAGGTCTCATTTGGATTAAGCTTGGTCACCTTTTGAAAGACATGTCATACAGTCCTTCAGTTGATCACTATAGAAACATGAATCTTAAATCCCAGTCATAATAATATATATTTTTTCCAGTAATATGAGCAACATTGCTAATGCTGTTTGAATTAAATTCATAAAAGCAGAAGAATACCTCCTAAAATATATCTATTTGGAAAAGGGTGGTTGGACTAATGCAAACATCTAAGATGTTGTCACAGGTATATTTAATTAGTTTTCTGATAGTAGTACATATTTAACCTTTTTTTTAATCTTTTTATATTTTATAAGTGTAGAACATGCAACACAAAGATGTGTCACAAAGACCATTTAAGATACATGATTGAAATACACTGACTCTTAAAGCAGCTGATCAGTGTGTGTGCTCACTCAGGCTTGTTATAAATCTGTCAAGCCTAGTTTCCTTATTCAAAACATTTCTTGATTGATTTCAAATTTGGGAAATACAATTTCATGACCAATTAAGAATTTCTATGACCATTTTTAAAAGTTCTCTCTGTCTCTCTTTCGATATATATAGCCCTATCCAAGGCAGCAGTATATCAGCATGCACGCATGAACAAACACACACACAATACTGTAAGCAGGGTGGGAAATTAGAAAAATATCCTAGGAGCAAAATGGCTCCTATAGCTGAAATTCTAGGAGCCGATCTTAGCAGTGGCATAACTAGAACAACGTGCCCCCTCCCCTCCCCCGCGCACAGCTACAGGGGTGGTAGTTACGCCACTGGATCTCAGTGTCTCAGTGGTCCATAGCACGGACTCGCCAGATTAAAGTGAAAAGTATGAACAATTTTGGTACTGCAAATTCAAAGAATTAGAAAACACTTACCTGGGAACTGAAGTAATCCAGATCATAAAATTCTTCCTCATTGATAATTGAGTTAAATTTGTGCTCATAAATTGTTACGAGGATTTGATGTAAAATATTTAAGTAGGTTTTGAATTCCATGAACACTGACAGTTGACAGCCAACAAATAAACATTTTGGTATTGCAAAAAATATATACATTTTCAGTTCTCTCACAAATTTTTGTACCTGTTTTGAGTTGACATGTTGAAGAAACTACATTAAAAAAGTTCTTCAGTAATGTATTGTGTTTCCTTAGTAGTCAACTATGACTTCATGATCTGGACGACGAGTTCGTCCAGCTGACACATCTTCCCACCAAATTTTTATAGCTGGTTTTGCATCGAAGTCATCCATGCTTTGACCCTTAATTTTTATTGTGAAAATATCATTTAAAGTAGTCACTTTTAATTTGTTTCTGATGTCTGTTTTTACAAGGTTCATTGCACTAAAACCATGTTCACAAATTGCTGTGCTCATTGGTATGCATCGTAAAAATGTAATTATTGTCAGTAGGTTTTTATATTCCCCTGAAAATTCATTATACAGTCTGTTCCACAAAACATCAGGTTTCTGTGTAGCTTTGGCTTTTGCCCACAGTTTTCAGTCCAGATATTCTTCTTTGATTTCATTACTACAGATTTCTACACAAGACGGTAAATTATCTAGAATGTTGTCCAGTTCTTTCATCCCATATGTAAGTAAATCATTATCTTTATCTGGCAAATTAACTGCATCAAATATATGGATACTGCTTAAAACACAGCATTGGAAGCAAAATCACTATACCTCTTCTTGACAAACTCACAAAGCTTTTCACAAATGGTCACTCCGTCATTATGTTCATATCATCATCATTTTAAAGTATGACACCTTTGAAGATGCCACTTTGCTGACCGAAATTTTGTTCAAATTCAGTAAGTACTTTTCCATCTTCTTCCTTCATAAGGTTAAACTTAACTTGAGTAGACTGCAAAATTGATTTTACATTGTCAACAGATATAGCAGTCTTTTGAAATATTTTAGAAAGCCCACTCAATGCAGTTGTAACATCCAGCAGAAAGTGCATGAAGCGAAGCATTCTAACAGATTTCAAACTTTTCAGCAAAACCTTGCATTTTAGCTACTTTATTTTTATCACTTTCACCAGCAGAGCAGAAATGTTCTATATGGCAAATAATAACAAGTAGGTTGTTAGTCATTGCCTTCAGAGCTTGATTTTTGGAAGAAATCCACCGAGTCGAATTTATGTTAGTATTCTTATATAAAACATCTCTGAGCACTTCTGCTACTTCTTTCAGCTCCCTAAGAAGCTCTGGACTGTTGTTATACATTTTGTACACTGATTTTAATAATTGTTCACATTTTGAAGCAAAAGGCACTAGTTTCAAAGTGTCTGAAATAACAAGTTCCAGCCTATGGGCAACACAATGAACTGGAATGATTCCTTGTGACTGAGAAGATAACTTTGTCACAACACCATTATATTGTCCAAAATTCACACCTGCTCCATCAAAACATACAGCCACAAGCTTATCTTTCCATGCTGGGCAACTTCCTTCCATTGCCTCATCAATAGCAGAAGTAATGCATTCAGCAATACCCATTTTCAATTCTGCTAACTTGATAAAATTAGTTTGGACCAAACTGCTTTCGTGGACAGCTGTGGCATAAATGATTTCTGACTCACAGGTTGAGATGTCAGAGGATGAATCTGCCATTACAGAGATATATTTAGAATTTTTTATGATATCTGCATTTTCCTGACGGATTGACTCAGCAATATAATATATAAATAAAGCACAAGATTTATGATTGATGTAATTATTACCAATGTGCAGTCTATTTTTCTTTTGTAACTGGCATAACCTTTCAAACTGATGGAAAGATAAATTCCCATCAACCACAGAATAAGCAGTGTTAAAAAGAGCAATCATTTTCAATAATATTTGCTCACTCATAGAGGAAATACACTGCAGAAGAGATGAAGTTGCAGGATTTTCTTTCACAATTTTTATCTGGCATGAATCCTTATGAATTCTTGATTTCTCATGTTTAACCAAAGATTCATGCTTGAAGTTGCTACAACCAGCAAGCAACAAATAATGTTGTTGCAACAGTTCTCTTTCTCGATGTTTCAGCTTTGTTATTTTCCCAGCATACTGAACAATACATAAACTTCATATTACCTTTGACTTCAATTCTTAGCCATGAGAATTCCTTTCTCCATTTTAGTAATGTTTCACCCACATTTTTTTCTTTCATCCTTTTGCTTCATTGCAGTTTGGTGTTCCTGGGCAGAAGAACTCGCAACAGCTAAATCATCCTGATTACTGTTTGTATTAACATCCTCAGGAATAACAGTGCTTTTTTTTGTAGATAAAAAGAAAAATTCACTAATTTTTCTTTTGCTCATCTTGCAAAAATAATAACGGAAACAAAGGGAAGCAAATTCTGACTTGAAGGACTGTATGAATAAAACTAAAGAGTGTTTACTGGTTTGAGATCGCAAAGTACTCTACTTCCAGCAAGTGAGGGTCAAATGGGTCAACCTTTCTATGGCAAGCTTCCCTAATCTTCTGCTTTCCCACCCCACAAGAGCAGCGGGCACTTACAATGTAACCCTTCTCCCTCCACCAGCCAGCCCAGCAAAGGAACCGGCTCTGGCAGTAGCACATTCCCCACCTTGTTCAACTACGGAACTAGATGAAAAAAAAAAATTGGAAAGCTATCTTCAAGAATTCTTAATAAAACTGGCTGAAATTTTTATACACAGGATAAGTAGATAATGGAAGCCCACCCTGAAAATTTCATGTGAAGCGGTAAAATACTTTCTTAATTACCCACAAATTTTTTTATTAAGTACCGTATTTTTCAGCATATAATCTGCAGACGGCAAAATTTAGCGTGAGAGAAAAGACGTCGGTGTATAATCCGCAGACAAAATTCATAGTAAAAGTTAAAAAAACAGATATGTAATCCACAACAGAGTTTTACAATATATAGTACAAAAAGTAATCGCTAATATTTTCACCAACACTTTTTTCCCCATCGCCAAAACGATTTCTTTTTCGCAAATTGCAAAGAATGCGATCGGCAGCGCAACCCCTCCATATTTATAAGGTGTAGGCGCACAAATTTTCTTTTTTTTCTTTTTTGGATTGAAGATTTAACGACCACCGTGAGCAACTCAATGGGCTATAAGCACTCGCCCGTCCCTAATTTAGGGCCACTGGTTCCAGGGAAGGAAGAGAGCCAGTGCCATAAGACAAAACACAAAATTTTGTTAGTGACCTGTTGTGTGTAAGTACGTGCTTTACGTAGCGCCCATTACGCAATTTTTGGATGGCTTCAGAAATCTGGAATTTTCATAAATGTGGCACTCGTCTGGTCCCGCCGATACCGGATTTTCGAGGTTTTACTTTATAAATATACTTTCTTTCCATTTAATGAGTTTAAAAAACTTATAAAATTGTTACATTTTTTTTGAAAATTTAAAAAAGTTAATTACGATACCCTGCAACCTTCAAACGATTGTGATATGTATTTTTAATTTCTGTGGCAATTGCGCTGTAACTCTGAGTAATGTTTAAAATTACATCAACAACTGCAACACTGATTTTCAGATCGTAAATAATTTGTGAAGGTGTCGAAGTTCTCCAGTCTTGGAGCTGAAGTGCCAGAGGCATTCTCTTCAAAGTAAAGTAAAATAAACAAGTGGGAGTGGGGTTGGAAATTCTGGAAGAGTGTGTGTGTGTGTGTGTGTGGGGGGGTTAACATCACGGGTCAGAGCAGCACGTATCAATGTTTTATGCAATGGAAACCGCACTCCCCTATTCAAGGTCAACGTGCTGCAATGCTTCCTTCTCTTAACTTTTACAAAGCAGCAATTCCTTCCCAGAGAGGAAATGTCTACACACATACACACAGACATTTTTGCTAAAGCCAAGGGGCAAGCGGAGATATGTTGATGGAGTGACACTGCATATTATCGTCGAACACGTGGCATCCTTAAAGCTTCGTTTTGAAGTTTACGGGGGGGGGGGGCTCTGTATTATCCGCACCATCATATAATCAGCAGTGTCTAGAATTTAAACTTTTAGGAACAGATAATCTGCAGATTATGTGCTGGAAAATACGGTACTTCTATGCACAACAAATTCTTAATAAAAATTTCCATGCCTAGTTTAAACAGTATTTAACCAATTTAGGAGCAGTTTGGAGGGCCTTTCGTATCAATGATTTATGGTGTTTGTTAAAAATTCTACCAGTTACGTGGAAAATTCACAAAGATATATATATATATATATATATATTTTTTTTTTTTTTTTATATGCTGTTAAGTTAGAATGGCAGGAAATGCCAAACACCCCATCTCCCAGGCTGATACTCCCCCTTAACGGCTGCTCTTCTTGTCCCCCCTCTGCTCCCCCACACTCTACCTCTGAAGCTGATTCTCCCCATCCCTTTCTTAAGGCTTGCTCCCCTTCCCCACCCCCAGTAGTGCCATCAAAGGTCACAGTAGCACGCACCTACATTCCTCACGGGACTTTTACATACACTCCCCTAGTTCAGCACATGCTAGCAGCGAGGTTAAACTTATTTCTCCCTACCCCAATATACTTTTAACCACATACCACTGGGAACTTTTTAAAAAAGAAACATAAATACCGCATTTGAAAATTACTACGTACGCATGTTAAAAAAGAAAAATCAAAAATTAATGCAGTCGCGAATTTGCTCCCAGGTTTAAAATCCTGGTCGCAAAATGTAAAATTATGGTCGCATTTTGATCCTGGTGACCGCTAATTTCCCACCCTAACTGTAAGTATATATTAAAGAGGGGAACACCCCACCCTCCCTTTTATTTGTTCTACACAAAATATGCCTGCTACCCTTCTGCTAGTAAAAAACTGACTCATTATACTTTGACTGAGCCTAAAGTAAGTTGAAATACTCACCATTGTGTATATGCACACACACACAACACACACACAGTAAGTGTAGAGAGGGGACTCTCCACTATCTCTTTTTTTTTTTCTATGTAAAAGGTGACCCCTGCTCTTCTGCTAGTTACAAAAAACTGACTCACCATACTTTGACTGTGCCTAAAAGTAAGTAGAAATGCTCACCATTGTTCATGATTACATAACATATATCCCTTTAACATTTAAACCTGGAAAATGTCATAACTTACGAAGCAGCATAATTTAAACTTCTAAATTGATCTCAAAATTTTGTATGAATATTTCTATGCTAAAACATTTTCTACTTTAACAGTTTTTTTTTTTTTTTTTGTAGTGGAGTGCACAAGTGCCCTTTTTTGATACTTGCTTCATAAGATGGAAACCACATTTACATCTTATGTGGTTGGTGTGCATGGAGAATTACATTGGTTGCCACCAGAAAATGAAGAATTATTAAAAACAAAAAGAAATTCACGACCTCAAAGCAAAATTTGTGACTTTTCCATGGCCCTTTTCTGAATTTGTGACACTTTCATGACCCTTTTCTGAATTCGTGACTACAGGAAGTACCCAACTTACATAAGTGGATTGATTGTTCCTAGACCCATTACGTAACTCAAATTTTACATATGTTGGGGAACACTTTTAGGGTAATACAACTTACCTCAAAATATAGCACTTTACCTCAAAATTTAATAAATGTTACAACAATATCGAGGTCATCAATATGTATCAGACTCTTCAGAAGCTTGATGTGCAACAGCAACAGGTAAGGGAACAGCTGATTCATGACTGGTGGAAGGTGTTTCAACTTTCTTCATAAATCCATCCAGAGTGATTTGGACAGCATCTCTCTTCTTTTCTTCATAAATGTCACTCTTTATAAATAGCAAAAGCAACTTCTACCATTCTTCAAACTTTTAAAACACAAGAGGTATTTGGGTCCATTTGCTCAAAATGAGACACGGCCAAATTAATTTCCATAAATGCTTGTGACATTTGTTTTGTTATGAATTATTTTGGTTCTGATTCATCTTCCAAAGCTTTAGCATTTTCTTCTTCTGCAACTTTTGCAGCTTCCAGCTGGATAAGATCTGCATTGGACAGCTATTCAGAATGAGAATCAATCAGCTCCTCAACATCATCCACTTGAAGATCTAATTCCTTTGCAAGCATCACAATCTTTTCAGTCGTTGCTTCAAATCTTTCATTAACATCGAAGTCAGTGAAATCAGGAAAGAACTGTGGATACATTTTCTTCCAAGCATCTGTCATTGACTTGTATGTGTCTTCATCCAGTGCCTTTGCAATTTTCTTTATAGCATGGTAAATATTGTATGTCTTCCAAAAGCCTCTTAACGTTAGTGATAATTTAGTATCCAGTGCATCAATTGCTTCAGTAAATTTTCTCCTTAAATAATATGCCTCTTGAAGTTTGCAATCACTCCTTGGTCCATCGGTTGCAAATAATATGCCTTGAAGTTAGCAATCACTCCTTGGTCCATCGGTTGTTTACATCCATCACATGATGTAAACAAGACCTTCCATACTTCATACTCATAATCTTTTTCTCATGCAGACACTCCTGAATCAGGTCCTCTTATGACTTCCTTGGCTCTCCTCTGCTTTTTCTTTCCTGCCACTTAGGCTGAAATTTTTTTCTTAGTAAGCATCTCATCACTCATTCTTTCAACATGGTCAAACCACCTTAGAATATTAGTCTCCACCTTACTAACAACATTTTACCTCACATTACACAACTGCAGCATATCTTCATTCCTCACACAATCGGAGAGAGTCTAGCCACAAGCTCCCTGTAAGTAACACATCTCTCCAGCACACAAACAACTCCATGTCTCTTCTGCAATACCCAAGTTTCACTGCCATACATCAGAGTAGGAACAATTACACTTTCATACACAGCCAATCAGTACTCTCTTCAGAACCCATGATTCCTGTGAAAACCTTTTAAAGCAGCTATGATTTTTAATGAAGAATTCACTCGCCTACTAATTTCACCATCTAATTTGTTCTCTTAACATGCTTCCTAAAACACAAACTCATTCACCTGGTCAATCACTGTGCCATATTTAGACTTATCTTGTATTCAGTACTAACAGTTCCTCACTCAAAAATCATAACTTTGGCATTTCCCTTATTTATACTCAGTTTGAATTTCATACAGACTTGATACATCTGGGACAACTCACTTTTGCTCTCTGCCAACGTGACTGACCAATATACACCCTGCATAATTATTTTATTCCTTTAGTGCAACATAGATACTAAGATACTTTTCAGAAACCAAAACCTCATCCTCCTTCTTTTAACAATGAAAAAGCACTTGACTGTACAAGGCATACTACAGTATATGCTTCATGGCCAGTTCAGTTGTGTTGTACAGTATAGCTAAAACTCTTCCTCAAGAAACCAAGTATTACAAGAGTGGATGGATTTGAATAATGCTTTCTACATTTTATTATTTGTTTTACCTAAGACTGTTTAGAAAGCTTAGTTTTATTATGTAAATCATACTCAGCATAACCTGTAAGTAAAACTAAACCCAGTTGTCCAACAAAATCCAGCTGCACGTATCAATAATATGTGAACTCATTACTATGATCTTCCACTTTTTATATTTACATATATGATTTAATGATCCTCTTGAGCATCAAACATGGGTGACTGTGAGGTCGAATAAAAAATCCTGAAAACAGTGAGGTAAAAGCAATGTGTACACTGAGTTTGCTTAGGGTACAAACTGATTATTTTGGACTACATGTATTACTTATAAAACAGTTTTCCATAAATATTCTAACATACATATTCTGTGGAGAAATAGATTGCTCTGGCATAAGTAAAGCAATCATGAATTTAAAATCAAACAGCTTAAAAGCAATTTTTGTTTACATTTTCCTTTAATACAGAAAAAATTCTAAAAACAACTAGCCTGTTTTATAAAAGTATAGGTTGATGGATTTTAAAAGTTCATCCTTTTTTCAGAAAAGACATCAACTTTGTCTGTTTTTTCCCTCCTACATTAGCACAATCAGACTTTCTTTTACACCTTTCATTTTTACTAAGTTCTGGAATATCTCTGAATTTCTGTAATATCACAATGTTTTTCTTTTTTCTTTTTTGTAGTCCCACAGTTTTCAACAGTTCTACTAGATTTTTCAATACTACTTTGCATATCCTTCTTGTAATTGTCTCAATTACTTTCCATATTTTGGACCAGTTGTACTAACTCTGTATTATCGTCCTTGTGAGTTTGATCAACGAATATTTGTCTATAAGCACATTATTTATAGATTACAGGAATAAAATTTTGGATTTTTCTTCTTTTACAAAGTGTTTATCCTGCAAAAATCATAAATTCCTTTACTTTAAATTAAAAGTCTAATAATTTTAACAGACACAAAATATACGGAATTCTCATTTTCTCCAGAATTTCTGGGTTTAATCAGCAAAATAATCCGGAATTTCAGATAAAATCCTGACCACAATCACCTCTGGTAAAACAAACAAGATGGAATTTTAACATGCCATCCTTAATGCAGTGTTACTGATCCATGGGAAGGGAGTATATTAGAGCTACAGAGCAATACAGATCATATTTTTTCATAGAAAACCAAAAATCTTCATGTTTATTTTGAATTATGTTCATCATGCATAGGGAGCATTTCTTTTGTAAAAATACAGTTGTTCGGGGGAGAAATGCCACACGGTGTGCAAAGGGATTGTGAGAAGCATGCGGTGTTAATGCATTGTCATATTCAACAGTGAGAAGGTGGGTGTTGGCATTTAAGAAGGGTCATGAAGATGTTGATCATCGCTCTGGTGCTGGGAGACCTGTCAAAGTCACCGATGACAGGCATATGGCGTTAGTCCTGGGATTGTTGAACACTGACCCACGATGGACTTGCATAGAATTGTCTTGTAAGGTACACATTTCTTCAAAGACTGCTCACAGGATACTGACACAGCATCTGGGAATGAGGAAAATCACCAGCAGGTGAGTCACGCACTATCTGTCAGACGTTCAAAAATGGCACCGATTCACTGTGGCTGAGATGCTTTTGAATCGTTGTTGACTGGAAGGTGAAGCTTTCTTGAAACGCATAATTACAGTGGATGAAACATGGGGGCATAACTACGAGCTGGAACTAAAATGTCAATCGTCTGAGTGACAACATCCAAGTTCCCCTCAACCAAAAAAAAAAAAAAAAAAATCCGCCAGTTTCCCAGTAACATCAAAGTGTTGCTTATTATTGTGTATGACTGGTTTGGTCTTTGTCCCACATGCTATGCCTTCTGGAACAACAGTTAATGCACAGTATTACAAGAAATTCCCAGAACACCAATTACGACCTGCACTTCACTGCAAGAGACTTGAACTTCTGAAAGAACAGCCGATTTTGTTGCATGACAATGCTCGTTGACATACAGCTAGTGTGGAAACAACACTACTGCAGAAATGGGAATGGGAGATCCTTGACCATCAGCCCTATTCACCCAACATGTCTCACTGTGATTTTGACTTGTTTAGGAAGCTAAAAGAGCTTTTGAAAAGTCAAAGATTCCCAACACGAGACGTCATTGTAGCTGCAATAGAACGCTCTATTCATGAAAACGACTCTGCTGATGGAGTACAATGCCCGCCAGGGATTTGGCAAGAGCTGCTAAACATGGCCACAGACTAAGTGGAGGGCCTATAAAAACATAGGTAAGTATGCTCCACTTTGTATTTTTTATTCATTATTGATCAATAATTTATGACATCGCCCTCATACTAGATATCTTAACAGCATGAACAACAGTTATAAAAAAGTCTGCCACAATAGCAAAGCCCTAAAACCCAACGTATGTGTGGAAATATGTTAATACACCAAAGAAACTGATAAAGCAAAAGTGGGAAGCAAAAGTTTCTGTTCAGCTGACATCTGACAGATGGCACTCTGAATAATTGGAATGGCATGAGACAATTTTGAAAGGCATGAGCATACAATGAATGAATTAAAGGTAGAAAATGATGAACAACGGAAGGAAGGCCTTTCAGTTTTTCAGTTTTTCATTACAGATGGCCACACATTTCGTGTGAGTCAAAATGCATCTGACAAGACTGCCTGTGATTTTTCAAGTCTTTGTTTGCAGCAACTTCATTCAAAATACATGAAAACAACAAAAATGAAATTACAAGAGAAAAAGGCAACCCTTTAATAAGATAAAGAATTAAAGGCAATGTTTACTGTAAGCAAATATTTTTTATTCAGAGAATGAGAACCTTTTCACGTATTCTTAAATAAAAAATTAACCAATTTAGCAAGTATAAGACTGGTTTAGCTTTGTTTTTAGTAATTTTGATAGAGAAGATATATTTAAAACAAAAGATGAAAAAAAATTGTAATAGATATAGATAGTTGCTTTACTGAAGCCATGAGCAAACAATGTAGTTATTTGTTAAACAGAAACAGTTTTTTTTTATAGGAATGGTATGAAATATTAGTACACAATAATCTCAGAGAGAGAAAGGTATTTCTTATACAATGTTTACACAGAACTTTTAAATACCATCGAATAATTTTTATTTTAAATATTTATTTGAATCTTGTTTTGATAATGACATTGAAATATCATCAAATTTTTGACACTTAGAGGACCATTTACAAAAACAGTAATTTTTCTTTGGAAAACTTTCCTTGTGACCTGGAGCAAAATACTTTCCATACTGCAAAAACTACTTGTGAAACAAGAAAAGATTTCAACTCTGTGAAAGCTGGCTTTACAGTTAAAACAAAAGGGGGAGGAAGAAGAAATAGATTATGTACACAAACATGGTAAATGCATAAAAGAAAATGACATGGCCAATAAAAAAGTATATGGTAAACTACTTTGCAACATAAATTTATCATTCTTAACATTTTTTTCTACCTTGCATATATGTTATTCAAAGGACAATTCATGAATAAAAAATTATACTTACTGACACGTTGAACAAATAGGACTGAATGAACAAAAGACTGTAAAAGAAAAAAATACAATTTGCAAGCTAATTTATTTTTATGTATTGTAATACACTTTTAATCAGATAATAAAATTACAGTACTTTCTTTAATATATATATATATACTGAGAAATTATTTGACATATAAAACTTGGAGAGTTTTTGGAAGAAACATTACAATTTTTAAGATCAATAAGCCATTATGTCTTAAAAGAAAAGTATTTAATCAATGCATCCTTCCAGTGCTTGCGTACAGAGCAGAGATATGGACCTTGATTAAAAAAGACATACAAAGACTGCAGACAACTGAAAGAAGCATGAACAGATGCATGCTTGGTGTAATCAGGAGAGATAAGAAGACGAACTCATGGATAAGGAAAATGACAAGAGTGGAAGATATCACGATCAGAGTAAAAACCCTGAAATGGCAATGGGCTGGGCCTGTTGTAAAAAAAAAAAAAAATAGACTATCGATGGACAGCCGAATTTCTAGACTGGATTCCAAGGGACAGGAAAAGACCCAGAAGACAATATGGGAGATGGGTGGATGAAATTTGAAAGCATGCGGGAGTGACATGGAGGACACTGGTGCAAGATAGACCATTGTGGAAGAAACTTGGGAAGACCTTCATCCAGTAGTGGATTTATAATGGTTGATGATGATTACTCATGCAATGATGTGATTATATTTGTGACTAAGTATGACCTGTAAGGTTCATATCAAAATCAATGAACATGTTTATTGCACATTATTTACAAAAAACAAAAAAACAAGGAGGCATATTTATAGTTTATAAAAACAAATAATGTTGGTAACACATGAGCATGTTTCTTCACTTTTCTACAAAATCATGAGATCAATCCATGTATCTCTGCTGGCACAGCAGGAACTTAAAAAATTCATACTGGTCAAAGTCTTTTCTACCTCCTCACAACCATCTTTTGTCTTTCAAGGCCCCAAACATTTAATAATGTGAGAGAAACAAATGTGAACTATAAGAAGGGAAGAAGTACAGTAGGTCAGAGATCAAGCAAAGTTGTGTTAAAGGACGACACATTCCTTCTTTTTTTTTTTCATCAAAACATTTTTTGAGTGTCTTATTATAGCAAGCTACACTGAGTTTCTTCTTTTAGCAGTAAATCAACTAATATGCATTCTTTAGAAAAAAAAAAAAAAAAAAAGCAATCCCATTTACTTTACTAGCCAAAGGTACTGTTTTTGGCGGCTTCTTCATTGAGGTGGGGAATTAATGGGAAAATGTTCCATTCTTTCTTTGTTGGTTGTTGGATCAAAATGGTGGAACTAGCAGCCTTTTCTCTTGTCATGATGTCAAACAGAAAGTAATTCCCCTTAGTAACATGCTGTTAAAAAAGCTGCAATGATACACCTGCTTCCTGCTTGTGTCTCATGCTTCTGTGTGTTCATTTATAAGTGAGAAACAAATCGATTATGAACTTCCTGGTATTCCAAAATTCTGAATGGCATAGTACCTAATTTCAAGCGGTGCTGAGATGTTACTCTTTGGGCAATGTGCCAACCTTCTTGTTGCACTTAACAGAAGTTATTTTCAGTTAATGGCAATGTGGTTGATGCCTACAACCCATGGCAGGACTGCTATTTAAAGTTCGGTGTCCAGAGGAGTACCCAGGCTAGCGTAATTAGACCTTGGAGTAGACAGCAGAATGGTGAAAACTATTACCATTGTATGCTGAAGACTTCATGTGCCTGTTTGCTAGGCAGCCAGTAATACACATGCCTTTGACTCAATATACATGAAACTGCCTAAAATGGTGCAGATGTAATGTCAACTACACCTAGGAGCAATTATGGTCCTTGTTCTTCATGGATGAATTGATATTTGCCCCTCCACAACAATTTGCAGTTCCAGCTGATATGGAAAGAAACAGAAATACACTACACCAGAGAGCTTGTTTTCTGTGATGACGGTAGGTGTTACAGTTCGGGAAGGAATATTATTGGGTTGTCATGCAGATCTGTAAGTACTTTCAATTGGCACTAATACTCTCTTGTATGATGATATGTTGGTACAATACTTGATATGTTTCTTCTACACAATAATAACATTTACCTTGCAGCTGTTGCCCAACAGCTATCTAGAGAAGAGCACCATTAACAATTTGCCTATCTAAGCCTGAAGGGAAAAGATAGAGAAAAAGAGAGGTCATTTTCCTGAGTGTGTAACCTAGAGCTTTGAAGGAACAATGAATATTATTACCCAAACTGGTGCTGAATGGAATTATCAATAGCACGAGACATTACCAGAAAGCCTTAGCAGATGATCTCATTCCATGTTGAACCATTTGGCTGCCTCCGCTGACTTGAATTTTTTCTCCTTGTGTCTACATTTGCACATAATTTTGGAAATTATCTATATAATTCCATTTTTCAAGTGGTAAACTTATGCATAGTGTTTATGTGCATTTATATTCTAATTTACACAGCGGATACAATGGGATTTTGAGAAAAAATGAGTTTTCAGGTTATTAATTTATGGAAACCAGAGTATTTAATGGCATACCAAAAAATTTGAAGGGAATGTCTTCCTAGACATCACAAAGGATTTATAGAGAAACAATTCTCCTCAATGCTATGAACTTACAAAAATGATCCCTAATGCAAATATGCAGGGGTGGGGAATTCCGGGAAAATCTTACCAGCCAGGGATTTTTACCACTAGCCAAGAAGACACGATATAGGCACATTACGACAACAGTGTACAGAGATGGGACATGACACAAATTTTGAATTTCTGCCCCAATGTAATACAAATACATATATACGCTATACCAGATAAAAAAAAATCCCCATAAAACCTTTGATTTATAACAGAGATGTATGACACCAATTTATTATTATTTTATAATGAAATATTTCATACCTAATTAATAGTGATTGTTCAGCTTTGTTTGTTCCACCTCCAAAGTACCACTTATCTATAGAGTCTGCTGGATCAAAATTTTCCAATGATGTCCTATTAATGCGTATATTTAGGAGACTGTTTATACTTCTGTTCACTAATGAGGTCCTCAAATGATTTTTTATAAGATTCATCTGGCTGAAGCCACGTTCACAGGTTGATGTTGATGCTGGTATTACACAAAGAAGTGAAAACAACTGGCTTATGTAAAAAAACTTCTCCTTATGTTCAGTAATCTTTAAAAGTAGTTCGTCAACTTTCAAGTTTTTGGCTACTTATTTTGAAGTCAAACCATTCATCTACCACACTTTTTTCTATATCTTTCTCACTGTTTTTATTTTTGAATACTTCCTTAAAATGATGCAAGATAATTTTGATTTCATTGTCTCCAAAGTCACTCAAATCTTTTCCAGTGTGCCAAGTGAATGTGTCAAAAACATATGTTGAATGATTACAGGGGAATTAATGTCACAAAATTTTTCCAACAAATATTTTTTTGCAAAGCCTATCATAGTATTTGTCAGATTTGAAGAACTTCTTCCCATTTGCAACATTTGTCAAAACTACATCTTTGTAAGTTTCTCTATTTATAGGAGCTAAAAAATTGTTCTTCATATTTTCCTCTTTCTTTCTGCAAATTTTCTAATTTCTTTTTTGCTTTCAAAACTTCGTTGTTGACTTGACATAAAAGCAAATGCTGTTTTTGGAAAACGAGGGACAAGTCTTTAAAGATTTGAAAAAAATCTAGGAGAAAACTGAGGGTTGCCAGAAATCGGAAATCTTTTATTTTCTTTACTATGCCTTCTCATTATTTTTTTACTGAAATGTCCATAAAATTTATAAATTAAAATAAGAATAGTCAAACATTACTAAATATGATACATTCTTCAGAGTATAAAGTATGCTTAACTGCAATCGGTGAGCAACACAATGCACAGACAATATATGTGGTAAAAATTCTTTAAATTTGGCACATAAACCAGATACTTCACCAACTATGTTGCCTGCCCCATCTGTTGCTATACCAACAATCCAAGAATTTTTCTTCAAATCTAAACTAAGAGAAGCAAACTGTTTCTCAATAGCAGAAAAATAGGACTCTCAGATGTGCTATTTTTTAATTCTAAAAGCCCCAAAAAACATTCTTCAATTTTACCACTTTTCAAATATCTTGCATACATCATCAATTCCTTTACTGTGCCCTTGTCTGTAGAGGCATCTAAAATAATGCTAATGAACTGGGACTGCTTTAGTTCCTTCAATACAGACTCTGTTATAGCTTCTGATATTCAAGAAATAAATTCCCTGCAAGCATTTCTGATTGCATACTGGTTTTGTACACCAACTTCTAACTTTCTGGATAACATGACTAGTGATTCAATGTCAGAAAATGGCTTATTGTTTTTTGCAATATAGTAGCTCAGATTGAATAATACTTTGAGCTGCTTAAATATTTTTTTATCCATCTTTATAATGCATTTGGCCAATGGGGTGCTAACAAGAAGCTGCAATGAATTTTCAATAAAATCAACATTTTTTTCTATGCTGCACAGATTTATCATGGAATTTAAGTTTCATGTTTGAAAGGGCCACTAAATCCCTGTGAAAACTTACGTGATGTATTGACTTTCACATCTGCTTTGCAGCAAAATCCACATTTTTCAAGACCATCTTCATAAACAATCCAGGGGAATTCTTTTATCCATTTCTCCTGAAATTTCCTGTTCTGAGGCTTTTCACAATTTTTTTGCATCATTTCTATCTTTAAGTAAAACATATTTAGAACCAGGACCGAGTTGTATCACATTGCTATCAATCAAAACACGTGGCGTAGAAGATGAATCACATGGCACTGCTACATTGCTACCGGACGAATTACGTTGGAAAAATGTAAGTAAAGTTGATTGTTCGGAATTAAACATATTGAGGAAACACACTGATTTTCAATGATACTGCGATTTTTTATGTTGCAGAAACCCTTTGTCCATCAAAACTTTATTATTTTTGTTTCCATCGCGCATTCAGGCAAAATGACAGAGTGAAGACAATTTAGTTGGTGCTCCGAAAAGAGAGTCATAGGTACCACGTGATCAAACAGGCGAGACGTTAGCAACACTTACCGGTAGTTAAACACAGGGCTTTAGTTACACAGCTTCTCCAGTGGGTAAACCGGTTTATTCTGCCAGCAGCAGGAGCGACTCAGCTTGGCCCTGAGTGACTGCTAAGCATCCATGATGTCAGCTCCCTCTTTTGCACCCTCTTTCGTGCAATTGAACACCAGAGTCAGTCTAAAAAAACAGAATGCTTCTCTGCTTAGCAAAGTATGACTTCAAAGTTCGGGCTTTCGGGTTTCGGATTAGAATATACTTGCCCGTCTTATAAATGAAGAAGCTTAAGGTGTAAAAAAAAAAATATTGAAAGCCTACAATATTATTATTTTATATATTTTATAAGCTGCAATTTTTAAGAGGTCTTTCCAGGAAATCCACTTGCCATGCCAGAAAATCCACTCGCCGACGGAGAGTGGGCGAGCGTAATTCCTCACCCCTTCAAATATGTTCAACAATTCACACACATACTGTAGTGCCAAAACCTAATATTTTATGTTTAGACTTTTCATGAACACAATCCCAAAACAGTTCAAGCTGTCAACTAGCTTGCACTTTTAGTATTTCTACATCATGAAGTTGACTTACAATCCTAATCTTTGTAAACTAGAGGTTAAAAAAAAAAAAAAAAAAAAAAAGAAGCAGCATTTGAAAAATAAGCACACCGGACAAAAAATTAGTCACCTCTAACAGAAATGACAGTAAGAAGTTACCGGTTGCACAGAGGGCAATGTGATAGCATTGTTAGGAGATAAATAGCACTGACGTGGTCTACAGGATCATTTCTGTCTCGTGCAGTTATGGGTCATAAGACAGACATTTTACTGAGTGGCAAAAGGGAGCAATCATGCTTGGCCATGCCCAAGGTCACAAAGTGAATGAAGTTACCCAATTTGTTAGTGTGTCAAAGCGTACTGTCCAGCAGGTCTACAAACAGTGGTGTAGTTTGCAGTCAACTGAAAATCGGTGACATAACTGTAGCTGGAAAATGATTCTCACCACCAGGAACCGCCGCCATGTTTCACGCCTAGTAACTGCAAGTTGGTTTCAAACCAGGCAACAATTGCTCCAAACAGCCAATGAAAGTCCACTCCAACCACTTTCTGAAACAACATTTCAAAGAGAACTGAGTGCGATAAACATGTGGAGCACAGTACCACAGAAGAGGCCTCTTAACAGCAAGTCACACATTATCAATGGGCTCAGAGGCACCAAAACTTTACTGTGGAGGATTGAAAATGAACAATTTGGTCTAATGAGTCTTGTTTTTGTTTGTGCTCTAAGGATGGGAGGTGACGAGTGCATTGCAAGCCCAATAAAGCCTTTAATCCTGATTGTGTCGAAGGTGCTGTTCAAGCTGGAAAGAGTTCTGTCATGTTTTGGGGATGTTTTATGTACCACGAAAATGGGCCTTCTCATTGCAGTGATGATGAATTTGAACCAGCATATGTACCTCCGTATCCTGAATGACGAAGTGTTGCCCTTTGCCCTACATCTCCAGGAACAGCATCACACTGCCACTCCTGTCTTCCAAGATGACAATTGTCATCTGCACAGGGCTAAAATTGTGTCCGAGAGGCAAGACTAACAATCAGCAACACTGTCTCACCTCAACTGGCCCGCCAAATCCCCAGATTTAAATCTTATTGAAAATCTGTGGGATCATTTGCAACAGAAGGTGAAATGGCAGAATAGACACCTATGTACTCTGGCAGGACTTCGGGACCAATTGACGCATGAGTGGCTGCAAATCGATGTTCAATACATCCACAACCTCGTGGAGTCTCTACCACACCGGATTCATGCTGTCACCAAGGCAAGAGGTGCTGCCATCCGTTATTAGTTAAGTACTAACAGGGGTGACTGATTTTTTGTCCGGTGTGCTTATTATTGTTGTTGTACTCAGAAAAACAAGTCAAGAACCAACAAGTTTGCTGCTACCCTATCTCCTACAATATTTGCACATCTTAGTTACACAGAGTTAAACATGTTGGACACTTTCAGTCCAGCTCCCTTGGTAAGGACATATGGGCTGTACTGTATTATGAAATTTACTAGACTATGCAAGGTACTTAGATTTAACAGAAATTAAAATACTAGGCACACAAGCCTTCTTGCATGGATTAACAAAATACTGCTTTCATCTACAAAAGATGGAAGTTGCAGCTGTAATTCATAAAGATGCAAAAGTTTTGCACTCTACTAAGTTGAAATCGGTAAGTTTGTAAACTAATAGCAACAAGAGTTTCTCAAACCAGTACATCTTTTTCATTTTTATATCTTGAAGCATAAAAGTGTGAAATGATAGGTCACAGGAAATCAAGTGTATCTTGAGCAATTTAACCAAATTAAATATTGATTAGCCGTTAAAATGGTTTCCACTTAATAATCAACTTTTAAACAGAAAAAAATTATAACTCCTTTTATTGTTGTTATTGCACTGTGGCACCAGGCTGTCTGTCTTGCAGAAATCTTTATTTATTTTTTTCTATTTTAATTTATTATAACTTTTATTTAATGTTTTTTTTTTTATTTTTTTAAGTTAACATGCTACAGTTGCTTTTCAGTTACATGAAATATTCATCCTCCAAGCTGTCAGATCTGACCCCTTCACTGTGTCCTGACATTTATTTTCCATCACCTTGCTTCCATCTGTTGCCACATTTCTTTTATTTGTTGATGGAAAGTCATCAGAACATCCCTACTCTGGTTTATCCATCCATCCATTTCCACCCCTAATTTTCTTTTTCCATCATCCTTTCCTGTACTGCCTCCATCGCTTTTCTACACATTTGTAGTTAAAAATCAGCATTTTGCATCATTCAGCATAGATGTTGACCTTCACTGGCACTATTTTACTTTTCCAACATAAGTCGGGCAAATATACACAATCAATTTTGCTATTTTAAAATATGGTAAACCCTAAAAATCGAAATTACAATGATAAAAAAACTTCTAAGACAACACAAATACTCCCCCTCCCTAATGCATTTCAAAATCATAAATTAGTTGCCTCTTCAGATAGTTTCCTTGAAAAAATTCTCTAGAAATTCTCATTGACTTTGAACTCAACAATTCCTGCTCGTGATTTTTTTCCTCCTTGCAACATGATTTTTTATCTCTCATGTTAGTTTTTATTTCTTGGCATTTTTTTCTTTCTGCTATTATTAATCTTTACATGTATTAACCTTTGCCATGAATAAGCTAGGTCAGGTATACAGTATTGTTATTACAGTTATAATCAAGAGTTTTTTCAGTATATATGGACTCAGCTATTCACAAATCTTTTTCACTTCTAGGCTGTTTCAAAATCTTGATATTTTTAAAATCTAGTTTCTTATCGTAATTTATATAGAGGTTTTCTAGAATTCCTGTTTTCAGTGTGTTGATTAAGCCTACTTTTTAGTCTGTGTTTTAGTATTCTTTATACAATAAAATTTAACTTGATTCACTTATACCACATCACCTGTTGTCTCCAGTAGATGTATATACCTACTTTCTCAAGTGAGTGTTTTATTCTTAATTAGTAGTTTCTTTTGTGTCTTAACAGTTGGTCCAATATTATAACCTTGTTTTTTAATAATATTACCGATAGTTTTTGTGTAAACTTTTACATAAGGAAACCTCCTATACATTTGTTCTCTGTTAGTTATCCATTTTTTGGCTTCATTTGATGTTTATGATTTTGTTATTGTATCCAATGTTCCTTTGCTATCTTTTTAATATAATTCTAATAAATTTTGTGTTAATACAATAAGTAAAAGACTTTTTTATTTGATATTTAAACCTGCTTTTTTAAAAGTTCCATTAGTGGTTTGAATTTGTCACCACGGTTTCCTGAAATACTGGTTTTCTATAAACTTTGTATTCATTCACCTCTCTCTCTCTCTCTTCTTATAACATTTAGATCCAGGAATGGGAGATCTTTATTTATTTTTTTCAAATCCAATGTTAATTTTATTTTGTCATAGACTGAATTTAAGTTCTTTTGAAAACATTTGTTTATTTATATAACATTCCAAATAACTAGAACATTGATGTATAATATCTGACATACAAGATTGTTGGGCTTTTTTTTTGTTTATCTCCCATAACTATATCTTCTAATTTTTGCATTACAGCTGCAGCAAGAGCATTCCCTTGGTAGCCCCATCAAATATTGTTGACCATTTTTAAATAGTAGCAATAATGTTATTAAAAACAAGTTGGACAGGATGTTAAGACACAAAAGAAATTACTAATTAAGAAGAAAGATTCACCTAGGCTACTTAAGACCACAGGTTATGTAGTGAAACTGAACTAAGTTGAAGTTCTATTAACACAAAAAATAGGAGAAAAAGTGGGCTTATAATCAACTCATTGAGAATTGGAATCCTAAAACCCAAAGGTCTCACTTATACAGACCCTACACATATCAATAAAAAACAAGATTTTAAAATAGCATAGAAATGAAAATGAGTTATGAATAGCTGAGTCTGTATATATTGAAAAAACTCATGATCACAACTGCAATAACAATAGCATAGACCTAGATTATCCCAGGAAAAGGCTAATACATGGAGTTAATGACAGCAAACAGGAAAATAGGAATGATTAAAAAAAAAAAAGATTAAAAAAAAAAAAAAGGTAATAAGAAAGAAGAACCAACCCAGATGCTACAAAGATAATGAGGAAGAACAAAAGGAATCAACCAATAATGGGAAACAAGAAAGGTTACGTCATAAGGAAGATGAATTAGGCATAATTCAGTACTAAGTTGATGAGTTTCCAAAGAAATTTTTTTGTGATGGTCACTCTCTGAACGTGAAAAATGAATTAAGGATTTTGAAATGCTTTTGGGGAAAAAAGCAATCTAGGATGTCTTAAAGGCAGCTTAATAATAATTTTTAATCATTGCAATTTCATTTTTAGACCATTCTGCTTTTAAAAAGAAAGATTGGGATGTATTTTTGCCCAAGTTCCATTGCAGATATAAAATATGCCAAAGAAAGATGATAACCATATTGGATGATTAATGTCAGCAATTTCTAACCAGCAAAAATAAATAAAAATAAAATTAAGCAAATACAAATGTTTCAAATATATTCATGGTTTTTATTTACAAGCGAACAAACATGTAGATGAGTCTTTCACTGGTTGAAGATTTTCGATATAAGTGTAGTTGAGAGTCAGAGGCTGTATGGAGCAGACTAGGAGAAATGAGAGTTGGAATGCTTTGTTTTGATGACTTTTTATCGACAAATAAAAACAAGTTTGTAAAATCATGCAATGCATTGATTATAATACGCTTTCCAACATACCAGAAATCATTACTCAAGTTATCACTCAAGTTATGAGAATAATGGCTGTGGAATAAATCTCGGTCCTGTGCCCTGACCCTTGATCCCATATCGATGATATTCAACAGAACTGGTTCGGTATACCTCCGAAATAACATGATAAAATTTTGTCGCAATCGAAGCATTTTTACATAAGTTACGATGCATAAGGGCTATGGAATAGATCCCGCTCCTGTGTCCTAACCTCTGACCCCATTTCGCCCATTTTCAATAGAATTCGTCCCCAGGCAGGACCCTACAACATACTAACATTTCATCCAAATCGAAACATTTTTACGTAAGTTATGACGCATAATGGCGATGGAAGTGATTCCGCTCCTATGTCCTGACCTTTGACCCCATTTCGCCCATTTTCAATACGGTTTGTGGCCAGGTGGTCCCCTACCACATACTAAAATTTCATTGAAATCAAACCTTTTTACCTTAGTTATGACGCATAACAGCAGTGGAATGGATCCTGCTCCTATGTACTGACCTTTCACCCCATTTCGTTCACTTTAAATAAGGTTCCTTCCCAGGTGATACCCTACCAGATACTAAAATTTCATCGAAATCAAATGATTGTTACGCGAGTTATCGTGCGGACGGACATACGCACACAAAGCTTGGCGTAATGAAGCAGATGGGAATCGCGACCATCTGCTGGCAAGAGTATGACGTCATAAAACTTTAATAGGATCCACACACAACGCGTAACGTAATGAGACAAATGGTGTGACCGCGCGCCAACATTCTCAAATGCGAGATTGTGACGTCATAAGATTTCTAAGCATTGGAAACATTAATGGAACGACGCCATGACACTAAAAACGTTATAATTCGGGGTGGTTATTTAACCCACTAAACGAATTCACCTAAAGTCAAGATCGAGCTAAATCAATTTCTAGTATCAGAAAACGGTAGGTTAACGACTTTCATCAAAATTATTAGAGCCGTTTTCAAAATAAAATGTACATACATACATACATACAAGAATTGCTACTTTAAGGTGGACGTCAAGTAATTTTGCTTCCTATACTTACAATGGAAAAACTTCTGTACACATTTTCTTCACAATTAATGCGTTCCCAAGAATGAAAATTAGAACATCGATTAAAATAGCTTCATTTCATAACTTGGAATACTTAATATTTTCTAAACCATATCCGTAATATTATTTTCTAAACCAAAACCGTAATTATGCAATCCAACATTTATTTGTCCACTGACGTCATCGAAGTACAAGTCGCGCCATCTTTTTTCTGGTCTCAACACCACCAAAGGAAAGGTTATTGTTTTTTAATATAATTATTGTTATGTTTTAGAAAATGTTAAGTATTCCAAGTTATAGTGTGAATTTATTTTAATCGATGTTCAAATTTCCATCCTTAGGAACACACTAATTGTGAAGGAAATGTGTACAAAAGGTTTTCCATTGGAAATATAGGAAGCAAAATTACTTAACGTCCACCATAATAGTGCAGGATAAGGGCGATGGAATGGATCCCGATCCCATGTTCTGACCTTTGACTCCATTTGTCCCATTTTCAATAGGGTTCCTCTCCAGGTGGTCCCCTACAACATACTAAAATTTCATCGAAATCGAACCATTTTTACGCACCTTATGACGCATAAGGGCAATGGAATGCATCGCGCTCCTATGTCCTGACCTTTAACTTCACTTCACCCATTTTCAATAGGGTTCGTCCCCAGGTGGTCCCCTACCACATACTAAAATTTAATTGAGATCGAACCATATTTACGCAAGTCGTGACGCATAAGGGCAATTGAATGGATCCCGCTCTTATGGCGTGACCTTTGACCCCATTTCACCCATTTTCAATAGGGTTCGTCCCCTGGTGGTCACCTACCACATACTAAAATTTCATCGAAATCGAACCATTTTTACGTGAGTTATCGTGCCGACAGACGGACGGAAAAAGCTGGAGCATATACGCTTCTTCAACCTACGGTTTGAAAGCATAAACAAACATGAACATGGAGAGAAACAGGATGAAGAAAAATGAATGACATGACTCCACAAAGCTAGGAAGACAAATACTGAAAGTAACAGAAAAACAAAATAAAAGTAAGATAACAAAATAGGAAAGTAAAAAAAGAATTACACTGTGAGTAGAAAGAGATTCTTATTGTCACAATGTGATGGCATAAAAACAAGTTATGATACTATCAGCACAAACATGGTTTTTAACACAGGGTGATTCAAAACTCATTTTAATAAAATTACATTCTAACTTTTCTCTGTGTGACAATGGCGAAAAGACGCGAAAAGACCCCAACACACTGGGTTTTGTTCCAGAATCCTTAGGTTGAATGACCAACTGGAACCCTCAGCTGTGGGCTAATCCCCCACACTGATGTACTTACCTGATTAAAAAGACAAAAAGAAATATTAAGAATGACTCAAGTGTGGGATATGGTGGACCTACCACACTTGAGAAGGAAGGTCCACCACGGAATCGACCTGGACTTTCTAAACGGCGTATGAGAAAGCGATCTCGGCTGAGTGAATGTAAGATTGGTGTATGGAATACTAGAGGTATAAATGGCAAGATGAGTGAGGTGATTGAGGAGATGAATAAGTATAGACTGGATGTGCTGTGTGTAAGTGAAACCAAAAAGAAGGAAATTGGGGTAGAAGAAGTGAATGGTACGGTGAGTGTGTGGTCTGGAGTATTGAATAATATGAGAGGACAGGCTGGTGTAGGTGTGATTTTAAGTGAAAAGATGAAGAACAACTTGATTCACTATGGCTGCATAAGTGAGAGAATTCTCTGGATTCGTTTGAAAGTGAAACTTCAGAGAATTGTAATTGTTGTAGTGTATGCTCCTTGTGACTCAGAACCTTCTGATAAGAAAGAAGATTTCTGGAATGAGCTAAAAGCTGTTTTGAGCCAGTTTGGTGCAAAAGAAAAAGTTATAATAGCAGGGGATTTCAATGCTAGAGTAGGTGTGCAGAATGCAATTTCTGACAATGTTCTGGGTAAGTTTAATGATCCTTGTGTGAATGATAATGGTGAAAGATGAATTGAACTCTGCATTGAGAATGATTTGTGTGTATCTAATACATTTTTCAACCACAAGTATATACACACATCATCATCATCATCATCATCAACCATTATCAATCCACTGCTGGACGAAGGTCTCCCCAAGTTTCCTCCACAACGGTCTGTCTTGTGCCAGTCTCCTCCATGTCACCCCTGCATACTTGGGAAAATCGTACCCTTGGTCAAAAGAGTGTGATAGATTTTGTTGTTTACGATCAGCACTTGAAACACTTAGTTGTTGACACCCGCGTGATGAGAGGTGCGGATGTTGGTTCTGATCATTACTTGGTAGTGTCACGAGTGAAACTTAATGTTGGTTGGAGGAAAAGGAATAGGAAGAGACCCAGGATAAGAAAGAATAAAGGTTGATAGACTCCTTGAAGATCATCAGCGGTATTCTGACTTACTCAGAGAATGACTGAAGGATCTGAAATCTTGTGAGAGGAATGTAGAAAAGAAGTGGGAATGTTTTAAGAACTGTGTTGTTACTCCTGCTAAAGAGGTCTGTGGCACCACAATAGTGGGTAACAATAGAGGTGATGCTTGGTGGAATAGTGAGATTGATGAAGCAGTAAAGAAAAAAAGAAGGAAGCCTATTTGGGGATGTTGTAAGGTAGAGTCTCTGTGGATGAATATCGCTGTAAGAAGCGTGAAGCTGCTAAGCTGGTTCACCACAGTAAGGCAAAAGATAGGAAAGAGAAAGTGGAAAGGTATGAACTGGCTTTTTGGAAAGATAGAAAGTCCTTCTGGAAGTACATGAGACTCAGGAAAAATAGGGGAGACAAAGTTGTAAGTTGTGTGAAGAATGAGATTGGGGAAATGATATGGGAGCCCAATGAGTTAAGTGACAGATGGGGTGAATACTTTTGTGAGTTATTATTTCAGGAAAGCAAAGATGATTCTGAGACAGACGTAGATGATGTCACAGTGAGGGATGAAAGCACAGGAGGGATCTCAAGAGAAGAAGTGTGTAAAGCTCTAAAATCTCTTCAGAATGGTAAGGCTCCAGGAGTTGATGGCATAACTGCAGAGATGTTGAAGTATGGTGGTGACTTTATAATTGACTGGTTAACTGAAATTTGCCAGTTGTGCTGGGAGTTAGGAATGGTCCCTCTGGATTGGAAGGATGCTATCATTGTTCCCTTGTATAAGGGAAAAGGTGATCAGACTGAATGTAAGAACTATCGTGGTATTAGCCTACTGAGTGTGCCAGGGAAAGTGTTTGGTAAGGTTGTTATTGAAAAAGTACGGGGTCTTGCATCAGAGAAAGTGTGGGATGTTCAGGGTGGTTTTATGCCTGGTAAAGGCTGCACTAATCAGATTTTTGCATTATGCATGATGATTGAAAAGTATCAGGCTGTTGGGAAGAAAGTGTTTACTGCCTTCATAGATTTAGAGAAAGCTTATGACCGAGTCAATAGGACACTTTTGTGGATGGTATTGAATGAATATGGTGTTACTGGGAATCTACTTAATAGTGTAAAAGCCATGTATGCTGGTAGTAGAGCTTGTGTACGAGTGAATGGTGTTTTATCAAAATGGTTTTCCATTGGTGCAGGAGTTAGACAAGGTTGTGTAATGTCACCATGGCTGTTTAATATATTTATGGGCGCATGCATGCGTGAGGCCAAACTAGATAATAGCGGCTTATGTCTTGGTGATATCCGTGTGTGCAGATTGCTGTATGCTGATGACACTGTCCTGTTGGCAGAGAGCAAAAGTGAGTTGCAGAGTATGTTGACTCGGATGCACGAAGTTTGCATGAAATTCAAACTGAGTATAAATAAGGGAAAACCCAAAGTTATGGTGTTTGAGAGAGGAATGGGTAGCACTGAATGTAATGTAAGTATAAATGGCACTGTGATTGACCAGGTGAGTGAGTTTGTCAGGGTTCGTACTCTTTTTGGGGGAAAAAATTCAAGGACTTTCCAGGCCTTTTCCAGGCCATATACAAAAAATTCCAGGATGATTAGTACGCTTTACAGTATCATGCTCAAATTAGTTTTTAAAAGCAATTTCAGTTTTAAGTAATAAAAATGATGAAAGATGCAAATGGATTAGGGATGATAGGGGGAAGGGAATAGAACTGTCCATAATTAGCATGTTCTCGTTGCGCTAGGCGCTTAAGCACTGCTGAATTCAGTCAGACCCCCAATGGTCAAATGATTGAAATGTGCTGATGTTCATGGAATGAAATGGTTGATCAGCTATGATAACCGCATAAAAGTTCGAAGGGGGCGATTTCTTTACGTTATGCAACATTCTACATTACTCCAGTATTTATCTTGTCATCATCAACAATAGCAATGTAACTACCACTTACGATCGCGGATATCGGCCAACTGAAAATCTCTGCTATACAACTAAGGGATACAACACACAGGTATCATGTTACAGTGTATTGTAACTGAAAAAAAAAAAAAAGATTTCAGAAATTAAAATCGAAAAAAAAAAAAAACTTTCAGAAATTAATATCATCAAGTCATGGTGTTTCAAAAATCCGCTTCCTTTATAATGTTTAAAAACATGTAATGTTTTTTCTTTTTTACCTGTCCTGTATAATAAAATGGGTTGATTTTTTTTATGGAATCAGACGTCCATATGTCCAATTGTCTTCGTCTGAGTTCACACGTTAGCTACTGTGTACAAGTAGACATATTTTTTCAGCTCAAAAATATGTAGTTTTGTATGTATTCACCAGTATAACTCATTCCGTATTCCCACAGAACAAAATTCAGCAGATACAAATGAAGAACATCAAGACCCACCCAACACCATCTTTCCGATTGTCTGCTGTTTATATTCAAGAAATGCGAATATGGATCAATGGTGAATGCAGCAACTATGGTTTTTATTTATTACCAAGAAAAAAAAAAGGAGCCTGAAAGCTGTAAAGCTGAAACGGATATTTCTCCCCCTCCCGAAAACATTCCGATTAAGTTCAAACAGCAGGAGCACGCGTCCACGCACACTCAACCTCTGGAATGTCCTGATGGAACGGCTTCTTTTCATTTGGCACATCGCCATAAATCACCACCTGCAGCTCACTGAAGTGTCTTCCTCCTTCACCCTAACTATAGGAGAAAACGCAAAAAAAAATGCTGCCCAATTTTCGACAAAATGACCAAATTTACGTCATAACGTTGCAATTTACTAAAATACGTTTATCTGCTGAATTTCGCCTAAATCCATTGAAAACTTTTTAATTAGATTTTTTTATTAAAACAGTAACTCAGACATCTGAATAAAAATGTATGTTTGTAATTAAAATAGAGTCCATATCATCACAGAAACAAAATTTAAGGATCACTCTGTTTAAATAAACCATGGCATCTAAAAAAATAATTTGCTTGCGTTTCCCGTAATTTATAATTGCCGTTTCTTTTTTTGAATCCGATTTTGCAACGGAAGATTTTTTTTTTTTTTTTTTTTTTTGCATCTGCTAAAGTTTCAAACGGAATTCGGCGAAATTTGCACTAGAACTTTATTGTGATGTATTTTAACCACTGTAAAAATTTTACTGTGTTATTTTCAAAATTCCGGAAAATGGATTTCTGAAAATATCTCTTAGTCCTTTTGAGCCGTGGAAGTGATAAACAGGTGTTTGCTTTCTTCCCAACCAAGGGCTTCGGATCAGCGCTCCCAGCTGTCAATCAACCGTTGCTATGGTACACCCTTTCTGCTCAAGGCTCACTGTCTAAAGAGGCACACATAATAAAAATTTCCAATGCTGACTTTTTAAGTTTTAAACCGATTCAAATGGAATTTTGGGAGTGAGCTTCTGTAATCCAATTATAGTAAATGTAAAAATTTCAGCCACTTTTGTGAAAAATTCGCAAAGATAGTTTTCTTATTTTTTATCATAAGTAGCCGAAGTCTCTTGAGGGGTGGGCCGGAAGCAAGCGTCTTAATGCAATAAACAAGGAGCAGATGAATGTGTTGTTCAGGCATACTCTTCACTGGTGGATGCCAGCTGACTTGGTAAACACGCGACCCCTTTGCAAATGCTAAATGTCTCTTCTTTCCCCTTCTGTTGTTCTCAGTAGTTGTCGGACGGACATCAAGCTCAGGGCTAGAGAATGCATCAAGCTCCCCTTCCCTAACAGACCTGCTAGTAATCATCCAATTTTATTGCACTGGAAGTAGTGCTTCCCCCCCCCCCCAGCCAAATTAGGATTTGGGCACATCCGAAACACCACTGTAGCCGGCGGTTTCTTTGAGAACAGAGGAGAGGAACTTAAAAAAATTAAGGGGTAACAGTCAGTAACACGATTTCCTAAAAGGGCATTTTTTTTAAGCACTAATTTCAAATTTCAAGGCTTTTCAAGACAGCATTAAAAAAATACCGTTTTCCCAGGATATTCCAGGCCTTGAAAACGTAATCATGATTTTCCAGGACTTTCCAGGTTTTCAGCACGCGTGCGCACCCTGGTTTGTGTATTTAGGAGCATGTTTGACAGAGAGAACAAGTTGGATGGTGAAATCAGTAGGCGAGTAAATTCTTCATTGAAAGTCATAGCTGCTCTGGGAGATTTTCACAGGAATGATGGGTTCTCTAGAGAGTCCCGCATGGCTGTGTATGAAACAGTAATTGTTCCTACTCTGATGTATGGCAGTGAAACCTGGGTACTGCAGAAGAAACATAGGAGTCGTTTGTGTGCTGGAGAAATGCGTTACTTACGTGGGGTTTGTGGCAAGATACGATCTGATTGTGTGAGGAATGAAGATGTATTGCAGTTGTGTGATGTAAAGCAAAATGTTGTTAGCAAGGTGGAGACCAATATGCTTCGGTGGTTTGGCCATGTTGAAAGAATGAGTGATGAAATGCTTACTAAGAAAATCTTTTCAGCCCAAGTGGCAGGAAGGAAAGGCAGAGGAAGGCCAAGGAAGACATGGGTGGATCAGATTCAGGAGTGTCTGCATGAGAAAAAGATTATGAGTATGAAGTATAAAAGATCTTGTGTACGGCGTGTAATGGATATCAGTGAAGCACGAGTTGTATGTCAAGATCGCTGTAAATGGCGAAGTTTGATACAACAACAATAAGTAAAAATACCTGGAAGTTTGTATTTCTTTTTGGAGCTAACCTCTGAATCTCAGAGAACAGCTTAGTGATATGTATGTATGTACTTTTCTCTTTTACAGGTCATATGAATCATGCTGACAAAAGAAGAGAGAATAGCTGTTGTTTATGGATGGTTGAAAGGTTTAACCTATGCCGAGGTCCAGGAGGAGTTCAGGTAGAAATTTCACAAATCCGGTCCAACAAGGGTGAATACCAGGATCTTGGAAAACAAATTTCACAGAACAGAAAGTGTATTGGATGAAGAACATTCCAAGAGACCAGCAACATCGACAGGGATTGTGACAAACATACAGGAAGCAATCTAACTGAGCCCTCATGCCTCTACACACAGACTCAGTAGGGAGCTGGGTGTACCTCAAACAACTGTGCGGAGAACCCTACACTTCATTCTTTAGAAATGTTCCAACCCTGTTCAGGTCGTTCATTCACTTGAGAATGAAGACTATGCATCTCGCCAGGCTATGTGTTGTAATCCCCTGGAGGCAGTGGAACACGAGGAACTGATGGATCACCTATTGATCAGTGATGAGCCCACCTTCCACATGTGTGGAATGATAAGCTGCCACAAAGCAGGATATGGGCAGATGAACAGCCACATGAGAACTTTCAGTGGGAAAGAAACAAACCTAAGGTTAATGTCTGGATGAGATTCACTAAGACTAAAAAGTGTATAGGCCTTTAAGGTTTACTGAATCCACAATCACAGGGGCAACTGAATATGCTACAACTGTTCTTAGAGCCACAGCTAGTATCAGATGGCATTTTCAATACAGTTGTGTTCCAACAGGATGGGGCACCACCCCACTTTGTGAACATTGAGCCTGATTACCTGAATGTGGTATTTCCTGGTAGGTGGATTGGAAGAGGCTCACCTAGGCTTTGGGCTCCTGGTTCACCTGACCTGACAATACTGACTTTTTTGCCTGGGTGGGGATACATCAAGTCACAGGTGTACAAGGTGAAGATTAAGAGTAGCCAGGAATTGAGAAATCACATTGAAGCTGCTGTGGACACCATTATACCTGATCTTTTGGAATGGGTTTTTAGATGAACTGTGCAGTGGTGGCATTTGTGTCTTGACATGCAAGGGGGTCACGTTGAATTACAGATTCCACATCTTAGTCAAAAAGCCACTTATTCAATAGCATAGTTTGACGAAATGATTTTACAATTAGATAAAGACAAACCACTCATTGATTGGGCAAACTCTTGTAACGTGTCTAACCCTGACACTTGGACTTTCCCTGAAGAACCACTCTCATGATTTTGTTTTCATTCATTCATTCATACATACGTATATATATATATAAATAAATAAATATATATATATATATATATATAATCATCATCATCGTCATCATTGTCAACCATTATCCATCCACTGCTGGACGAAGGTCTCCCCAAGTTTCCTCCACAACGGTCTGTCTTGTGCCAGTCTCCTCCATGTCACTCCCGCATACTTTCGAATTTCATCCACCCATCTTCCATGTGGTCTTCTTCTGGGTCTTTTCCTGTCCCTTGGGATCCAATCTAAAATTTCGGCTGTCCATCGATGGTCTGTTCTTCTGGCAGTATGTCCAGCCCATTGCCATTTCAGGGATTTAACTCTGATCATGATGTCTTCCACTCTTGTCATTTTTCGGATCCACGTGTTCCTCTTCTTATCTCTCCTGGTTACACCAAGCATGCACCTCTCCATGCTTCTTTGAGTTGTCTGCAGCCTTTGTATGTCTCTTTTAGCTAAGGTCCACGTCTCTGCACCATACGTAAGCACTGGAAGGATGCATTGATCAAACACTTTTCTTTTAAGACATAATGGCATATTGCTCTTGAAAATTATGCTGTTTCTTCCAAAAGCTCTCCAGGCAAGTTTTGTACGCCGATTAATTTCTTCACCAATGTGACCCTCACTTGATATCTGCTGTCCAAGATAAACGTACGTGTCTGTTATCTCCAGCTTTTCTCCATCAATCGATAAATCTTCATTTCTTGTAAAAGCATTGAACATCACTTTTGTCTTCTGAAAGTTCATTTTTAATCCCACTTCTTTACTCTTGTCAGCAAGTTCCTGGATCATACTCTGCAGCTCTGATGGGCTAGTTGCAAAAATGACTACGTCATCAGCAAAACGAAGGTGAGTTAGATAATCTCCATTAATCTTTATCCCCTTGTTTTCCCAGCTCAGTGACTGAAAAACACCCTCCAATGTGGCATTAAAGAGCTTCGGAGATATGGTGTCACCTTGTCTCACTCCCTTTCCAATTTTTATGTGTGTTGTATTTTCAAACAGCCTAATCTTTGCACTTGCATTTTCATAGATGTTATTAATAATATTAATGTATGCATCTTCAATACCGCAGGTTTTCAGAGCCATTGTAACTGCTGATGGTTTCACCGAATCAAAGGCTTTTTCATAATCGATAAAAGCCATGCACAATGGAAGTTCATATTCCCTGGCTCTTTCAATTAGTTCTCTCAGCACATGGATATGATCTATTGTGCTGTAGCCACTCCTGAATCCAGCTTGTTCTCTCGGTTGAGCCATGTCCAGTGTTACCTTCAAGCGGTATGAAAGAACTTTAGTGAAGATTTTATAAACCACTGATAGGAGGCTGATAGGTCTGTAGTTCCTGAGATCCTCAATGTCACCTTTTTTATGTAGCAAGATCATTGTAGCGTTGTTCCAATCCTCAGGAATTTTCCCTTCATTAAGGCATCGAGTGAAAATTTGGGCGAGTACTGTTTCGATTTCTCCACTTGCTTCTTTGTATGATGTCTACAGTAATTCCATCTTCTCCTGGAGCTTTTCCCTGCTTCATGTTCTTGATTGCATGTGCAACATCTGCTGGGAGGACTGGAAGAACTCTGGTACTGGTACCTTTCATGATGTCTGGAGTACATGCATCATCCCTTTCATATAATTTGGAGTAGAAATCTTTCACTCTTGTCAAAATTTCGCCTCTATTTCTTGTTACAGAACCATCTTCTTTTCTCAGTGCCATAATCTGTTTTCTTCCCTTACTGAAATGCCCCTTTGCTATCTTTAGGCTTTGGTTGTTTTCAATTGCTTTCCTTACTAGTTCACAGTTGAATTTCCTTACATCTTCAGTGATACTTTTTCGCACTGTCTTGCATAGTTCTATATATTCCACTTTGGAAGTCACATCTTCTTTAGTTGTCCTCATCTCTCTTCTTATTTGCATCAACATTTTGGTTTTTCCTGATAATTTGTTCACATGCAATTTGTTCTTAGACCCAGCTAATTTTGTTGCTGTTTCCATAAGAGCTTTGGTTACTTTTCTGTTAACTTCAGAAATATCCACTTCTTCCGATGTTAGGCCTTCTAAAGCAGAGAATCTGTTCTTCAGTTCCAATTTGAAGGTATTATGGTGTTTTTTAAGGTTGGTTATATCAATACATTTTGTTTGTCTTATGAGCTTGCTACGTTCGAGTTTAGTGTTGAGGTGCATCTTACATCTCACCAATCTATGGTCACTGCCTGTGTTGAACTTGTTTAGCACACTGCAGTCTTCTATGACGAATTTTTTGTTACACATAATAAAATCAATTTCACTTGTTGTCCCATTTGGATGTCTCCATGTCTATTTCCTGTGTGGCTTTTTCTTGAAAAAGGAGTTCAAGATGATAAACCCTTCTGCCTCTGCAAAAGCTACGAGAGTATTTCCACGCTGGTTTCTGTTGTCGTGACCGAATTTACCTACTGAAGTTTCATTCTGTTGCTGTTGCCCTATTTTTGCATTGAAATCTCCCATAATTATCTTCAAGTGCTGCTTACCTTTATTATTTAGATGACGAATTTCCTCATAAAATTCTTCAATTTCTTCTTCAGGATGACTTGTGGTTGGTGCATAAGTTTGAATAATCTGAGCCTTGTATCTTCTCGAGAGTTGGATAACGAGTCGTGCAGCTCTGTCAGAGGAACTTTCAACTTCTACAACTTTATCCTTCAGTTTCTTGTTTATTATAAATCTAACACCACTAGTTCTGCCAGTATCTGTCCCACGATAGTAGAAGAGATGTCCACTTTTCAGTTCAATGAGATCTTCTCCTTTTCTCCTTACCTCACTTAGCCCGACGATGTCCCACTTGATCCTTTGTAGTTCCTTTTCCAATTCAAGAAGCCTTGAATCAGAAGATAGGGAGCGTCCGTTATACGTAGCCAAGGTCAGCATCAGATGGCAGCCTAGTCCGGTCCTCCGGGGATTCTTAGCACCCTCTGCCTTCATGTCGCACTGGCCGCTGCCTTGGCCAGGTACATTCCAGCTGCCGGAGACTGAGGGCCAAGATTTAAGTTGTGGAGTCATTTTGGAGGGGTTTGGCCATAACTCACCACGCTGGCCAAGCAGGTTGGTGAGTGTGGGATAGCATTTCCTCTAATCCCGATGGTATAGTTATACCGCTATTGGCGGTCGTCAGAGCCCCTTTAGTGGGAACAGGATGTACCACGAGAAGGCGGGGTTGACATTTGTCAAGGAGAGGCTGTGATGTTATGCATCACCTGACCTTACATCCCATATATATATATATATATCATTAAGCTGTTCTCTGAGATTCAGAGGTTAGCTCCTCAAAGAAAGACTATCTGCCAAGTAAACACTTAAATGATAGAACTTGTACTGTTTGGTGTATCAAATGTCTCCATTTACAATGATCTCGGCACACTGCTCGAGCTTCATTAACATCCATTACAAGCCGCACAACAAGACCTTTTGTACTTCATACTCATAATCCTTTTCTCAAGCAAACATTCCAGAATTTGGTCCTCCAATAATTTCCTTGGCCTTCTTCTACCTTTTTTCCCTGCCACTTGGGCTAAAAAAATTCTCTTAGTCAGCACCTCATCACTCATTCTTTCAATATGGCCAAACCACCTAAGAATAGTAGTCTCCACCTTACTAACAACATTTTGCCTCACATTACATGTCTGTAACACATCTTCATTCCTCACATTACATGTCTGCAACACATCTTCATTCCTCACATGATCAGAGTGTGTCTTACCACAAACCCCCCATAAATAATACATCTCCCCAGCACACAAACAACTTCTATGTCTTTTCTGCAGTACCCAGGTTTCACTGCCGTACAATTTCATACACAGTCGTTCGGGACTTCCTTGAAAACCCATCATTCCTGTGAAATCCTCCTAAGGCAGCTATGACTTCCAATAAAGAATTTACTCTCCTACAAATTTCACTATCTAATTTATTCTCTCTGTCAAACATGCTTTCTAAACAGACAAACTCATTCACCTGGTCAATCACTGTGCCATATTTAGACTTACCTTGCATTCAGTACTAATAGTTCCTCGCTAAAAAACCATAACTTTGATTTTTTCTTATTTACACTCAGTTTGAATTTCATACAAACTTCATACATCCGGGACAACATACTCTGCAACTCACTTTTCCTGTCTGTCAACAAGACTGTGTCATCAGCAGAGCAATCTGCACACACAAATACTGTATCACCGAGACATAAACTAGTATTATCCATTTTGGCATCACGTGTGCATGCATCCATAAATATACTATTAAACAGCCAGGGTGGCATTACACAACCTTGTCTGACTCCTGCACCAATAGAAAACCATTTCTATAAAACACCATTCACTAGTACACATACTCTACTACCAGCATACCTGACTTTCACACCATTAAGTAGATTCCCAGTAATACCATATTTATTCAGTACCTGCCAGAGAAAAGTCCCATTTATTTTGTCGTAAGCTTTTTCTAAATCTATTAAGGCTACAAACATTTTTTTTTTTTTTTTTTACCAACAGACAGATACTTTTCAATCATCATGAGTAATGCAAAAATTTGATATTCTTTCTTTCATAAATTCGTCTTACACAGAAAATAATGGAACAAACAAATTTATTTGAACAGTTTTCCAGATAAAATAACTATGCCACAACTGAAACATTTTTCAGTAACATGTATTTCACAAAACTGTTTAGTTAATAAGTTTTTACCATGCTATTTTTTGGTTCAGTGCTGTTCAATATAGTGAATAATACCTAATGAATGGAAGATACGTAAAGAAATTCTTATGTAGTCATGTTAGATGGGCATGGATTATCAAATGCAATGAACTTTAATTTATTACATATATTAAGTTTTTCAAACTTAATGTAATAAAGAATTTTTTTCATGAAAAAGATTATCCTACAAAAATTCAAAACTTTTATCACTGACAAGTGATTACAGTACTTACTGGAGAGGCAGACAGAACAAACATATCCAATTTCTATCAGATTTCGGTGACAAAAACAAGCAGCACGATAATCAACATGAATTCTAGGTGGCAGAACCATTTGTTGTCTCGTTTCTTCACCAGGAAGAAATACCCACTAAAATTCAAGAAACAAATATGTGTTCACTATTCAACTGCATGAAAATTAAGAAGTAATAAACTGCAAAAAAAGAAATTATTAACAATGACACTGTATAAAATTGTCTTCAGAGTTGAAATTGTAAAATTTGTCAATATGATATAAACAATAACATCAGGTGTTATTTTCTTTTTTTTTAGCAATTTTCTATCAAGATTTTTTCAGAAATATAATTACAGCTCTGAACCTGAATAAGACTTCACACTGTAAAAAATGACAACTTATTACCCAATTCACAATATCACTGGAGAATTCCACTGTCCCACTATTATACCCAGTCTCACTATTCACATACATGAGACCGACCAACAAACAAAAATTCTGGAACTTTTCAATAAAATGAAAAAAAAAGCAGAACATACAATGAGAAAGTGTGAATATAACGCAGAACGTGATGTATAAAATTATTGAATTCAAAACAAAATAATATGGTTTTAAAAGGCATTGCTGTTTCTTTTTGTTTTATTTTGTTACTGTACTTGCTAGAGCATCAGATCAAGTTTCCTCTTGTGTTGCTTTCTTCTCAGCAAGTCCCACACAGCCATATTTGTCTTTCATTGACTTTGCAGCTGCATAGCAATCACTGCTTAATTTTATTTTCTGTTGATATCACTCCCTTCTCATTTCTTCATTGTCGCTTTTCTTATTGTTCTTTTATTCCCTGAGATGACAATTTAACTTTTAGCCTGAGGAACATGAATGCATGATATCAAAGCTTTCATTATTTTAGATAACTTTGAGTATATGAATACTTTGAACACCATGCATCAATTCTTACAAATTTCCCCTCCCATATCAAGCTTAAATGACAACATTTATTGGGTAAAGTAACATTTAGCAACAAAAGAGGACAGTGTACACATCGCGAGATAAAAAAAAATTACGATTATGGATGAAGGCTTAGTTCGACTTCGGTTTTCGGAAACTTTTTCCTTACTTTTAAGCTGAGATGCAAACATTTATGGAATAAAAGGATATTTAACAACAATACTAAGCAAAAGAAACATCATGAGAATAAAAAAAATAACGATTGTTTATGATACTACTTCACTCCGTCTAACTTCCGTTTTTGAAAGTTTCAAAACAAGGAATTCCATCCTCAAACAGAAAAAAAAAAAAAAATCCCCACCATCACCAATCCCCCCAAAATTTCTGTTCAGTTGTGCATTGATCTCAAGAATGCTCTCAAATGATAACGAACATGGTGGAATTTCTCGAATGAATTTCAAGCTAGAAGACCACAAGGAAATTATCGCGCCGTTTTAACTTCCATTTTCAGAAATTGTTGCTCATAGTTTCATGCTGAAATACAAACTTTTATGCAATAACACTGAGCAGAGGCAACAATGCGAGAAATAGATTACGATTACAGGAAAAATCTTCACTCCATTAATTTCGAACGAATCAAAAGTACTGCTGTTTTTGCACGATAAGCAAACTTGTGAACCAAAAAACGTCAGCAGTCTAAACCTTTTAATCACCTAAAACACAAGTTAAAATACATACATAGTTAAAAACACACATAAGATCTTTCAAGCCTGCGGCACACTCATCTTCAGATGTTAAGACCTACATTGGAACAAGTGAAAAGTTTTTATGTCAGGACACGTTGCCAACATACAGAGCAAAAAATAATAGTAAAGTCTTGAGTGATACGAGAAACAAGTCTGTGACGTAAAAGACACATACCTTAATCAGGATCAAGCTATATTGCAGTGATGGTAGTACTATCCAAGTCATCGAAGGAAACTGAAATCAAAAGTGGTTTCCATGCTTGAGAGATAAAACATGGGATCTCACCGTTACAACACACACTCAGATGTTTATAAATATATAGGCTTTCAGTAAAAAGAGTGGATTCCCTAGATGTAGGGGTAGCTAAAATAGAAGCCTCGCTCCAGAAAGGGAAGTGTGTTTTATCAGTAGATAGACATGACAAGGCAGTGGAAATGGAACATGTTTTTACGTTATATTTATGCTCCATGACTCTGGTCTTCAGCTTCCTGAGAGTAGATCCTATATATAGGCGATCTGTGCCGCCGGGGTTCACGGATTTCAAGGGGATACTGTAAACACCATATCTGTCTTTCAAATAGACAGGGTTGTGATCTTTCTTCACTAATGAAAGGATGTTAAAAGTTTTAATACCAAAGCTAATACGATTCCGGCGACATACATTTTTTAGCACATGATCAATGTTAGAAAACATATTCATAGAACCACTGTAACAGATGGTATTACACTCTCTAGTCAGGGTGGTAAATACCGACCTCTTGATTTTTCATACAACATAATGGACGGTATTACTGGTATACCCATTGTGGGTGGCGATGTCATACACCTTCCTAAGTTCCACATCACATAGCCACAAAGTAGAAGAATAAGAAAAAGCTTTACAAACCAAAAATAGAGGAAAATTTGTAATACAAAGGATGAGCTGAACTTTGAGGAATTAAAAAAGAACAGAAAGTGGGTTTCCTGTATACTGAAAAGCTAAGATTTTGGGAGGTGGGATTGCACTGCATGAGGAAATCCAAAAAAGCAAAGAATATTGATTCTCAAGTTCCATAGTAAAAGAAATGGATGGGGTATTCAAAAGACATAGTAGCAGCAAAGCCAGCCTGTCCTCTTACATTATCCAATACTTCAGACCATACACTTCTTCTATCCCAATTTCCTTCTTTTTGGTTTCACTTATACAGAGCACATCCAATCTATACTTATTCATCTCTTCAATCACCTCATTTATCTTGCCATTGATACCTCTGGTATTCCATACACCAATCTTAACACTTATTCAGCTGAGATCTCTTTCTGATTTTCCTTTTTCCAGTTCCAGGTCGATACCATGGTGAACCATTTTTCTCAAGTGTAGTAGGCCCACCATATCCCACATTTGAGTCTGGATATTGATTTCCTTTTGTCTTTTTAATCAGGTAAGTACATCAGCGTGGGGGATTAGCCCACAGCTGATGGTTCCAGTTGGTCATTCAACCTAAGGATTCTGGAACAAAACCCAGTGAGTAGGGGTCTTTTCGCCAATGTCACACAGAACTAGCTGGCACCTCTATATCCCATAGTAGCTATCAAATTCATATTTGTTTCATCAATTGTGACTAAAGATAAACACAAATATGTGAATTTTGTTACAAATAAAACTCTTCCAAAATTACTGGTACAAAGTTTAAATGTTTGCATAAAAACTGCAGCACAATTTCTTCATATAATTCCTTATTTTTTTCACAGAGCAAATTGAAGAAGTTGCGATAATTATTTTTATATTCAGAGAATAATATTAAATAATGCACTCAGTTTGTTTCCAAACACTGAACAATGCACATATCTCTTAAAGAGTGACTTTGGTATTGGCAATAAATTTGCATTTTTAAATGAATTTTTACATGTAATTTGGGCATGCAATGCATGCATTCATACAATGACTGCACGCTAGTGATAGACACAATCATGGAGAGCACACAACATACCACAGAATTTTTCACTATCAGAATGCACTTAATTGGAGCCACTATCATTTGGACTATCGAAATCACTAGCCTTTCCAAAGCTACTGTCTCAGAGATCTTCATCAGTTGGGAAAGTAAGAGGACTACCCCATCTCCCAAAAGCAGAACTGAGGCAGGAATGATACATAAGCATGCTCCAAGAGTTAGATCACCAGGCAGTTCAGCACACTGCTGCATACTAGAGCAACTAATGACAGGAGTTCAGCTTGTGCATAAACCATAAGGAGGAGGCTGAAATACCTATGTTCTGCTAACTCCACACTTGAGGAGAAACAAAGCAAGTGCAAAGATTGGCAAGTGGGCAAAGAGGAAAACAATGGGTGTCAAACAAGAGTAATAATGACCCAGGTTTAGAGGTTAGTGAGCAAAATTTGAAGTAACTGATGCCTACACCAATCTCAAGAACCACACCACAGAAAAAAACTGATAAATGAGTAATACATGGTTGGAGTGCATTTGGAAGAAACAGTATAATTTGCAAGAGTAATTCATCATTATGTCTTAAGAGAAAAGTGCTTAATCAATGTATCTTTCCAGTTCTTACTTATGAATTAAGACACATGGCCCTTAACTAAAAAAGACATACAATGGCTGTAGAGAACTCAAAGAAGCCTGGAGAGAGATGCATTCTTGATGTAACCAAGAAACATAAGAAAAGGAAATCGTGGATTAGGATAATGACAAGGAGCGAATTGCATCATGATCAAAGTAAAGACCCTTTAGTGGCAATGGGCTGGGCATATTGCTAGAACAACTCAACAACTTTTGATAACTCATATTTCAGACTGGATACCAAGGAATAGGAAAAGATACAGAAGTTCACATGGGAGATGGGTGGATGAAATTTCAAAGCATGGTTGGATAACATGGATAGCAATCACTCAAGACAGAGAGTTGTGGGAGAGAAGTGGGGAGACCTTCATCAAGCAGTGGACTAAGAATGGTTGATGATGATGCTATATCAAAAAAAAAAAAAATCCATGGTAAAGTTCCTTTCTATGTGGATGGTCATTTTATTTGTTACTCACTCAAGGTTCATGATGTTTTGATTAGTTTGTGTAGTTATGAAATGATGTTATTAAACGAAAAATAAAATCAGCTAAAGAACTTGACACTCTCAAACCTTAATTTCTTTTACATAATACCTGCACTGATAGCATCATCTGTTTTGATGATGACACATAGAGTTTGTACATGTGTGTGCCCCATGTAGGTTCTGCAACAGATGAATGGACTTGGAGTAATTTGAGTAATTTCAGTAGTCAAGATAAAAATGTAACTAAAATATTTTCAGAACAATTTATCTTCATTTTTTCTGTTCTTATGTACCTGCTTCTTATCATCTGAAGCTTGAATACAAAAATTACATTCAGGCTGGAACAACAATTAAAAATTAGAAAAACAACAACAAAGAAATAATAAATTTTACAATACAAACACAGTTAAAGTTATTCAATACTGCTTCAACAAAGACTTGCTTTGTGTCACAAAGTGCATAGCAAGACTTTAAATTACTTGCTTAACACCAGTAATATTAATAGTCAAGACTGCTAATTATGCCTGATTCAACAATGCCACTCTAAAAGATACAAAAGTCTGAATTTTTTACATCATTTTCATTTTTTAAGTGTGTTATAATTATTTGAGCATAGTATGGTACATAAACTCTTAATTAATGCATCTGTTTTGTGACCAACTTAAAAACATTTTGAGACCTTGAATCAGGATTTTCATATAAGTTTTATGAACAATGAAGACATTCAACAATATTTAAAGTTATTTTTTTTAATCCTACTAAATAAAATCATAGCAAGAAGGCAGAAAAGAAATTCAGATAAATCTAGCTGCCCTTTCAAATTGGCATGAAATGAAGAGCTGCGTCACAAACTGTGTTCAGAAACTTCTGGCCGACATAATCCCGGCTCGGCGCCGTGCATTACAAGGTTATCCTTGGTGAATTCTTTCCACTTAGCTTTCAAACAAGTGAAACAAATTCGTCCTCCTCGAAAAGAAAGAACAAAATAAAAAAAAAAAGAAAGAAAAAAAAATGCTTTGTCACGAACTTTGGTCAGAGACTTCGGACTGATGTAATCCCGCCATGGCAAAAGAAACACGCCGGGCCGACATAATCCCAGCCCAGCGCCGTAGTTTCTTTCCACTTAGTTTTCTAACAAGCAGAACAAATTCCTCCTCCTCGAAAAAAAAAAAAAAAGAAATAAACAGCTGCATCACGAACTTTGTTCAGAGGCTTTTACATTGATTAATTACAAAACCAGTGAAACATTCTTAAAAACAGCGAAAATCTGAATTTCCGTAGTTTTTCGTTAATCATGCATAATTCCGTAATCCCAGAGGATTACGAAATTATTCTAAAAACCAGTAAAACATTCTTAAGAGCAGAGAAAATATGAATTTCCATAACTTTTCTTTAGTCAACCGTAATCCCAGGGAGGGGGAAGGGTCGCAATAGTTGGCATCTCTGGACGCTTATGACATTTTTGCCCGCCAGTGAGAAGGTTCGTAACATAAATGTCCAATTACATGTGAACAGAACTTTCCTTTCCTTCCTTTGCATACGATGGCTCAGGGCTCCGCCCAATCTCTCAACTGATTTTGCCCCCCAGCAAATAAATAAAACTGATAGCAATGGAAAGCAAGGAGGTAAACTGAAACAGTGGAGTGTTCCCCTAAAAAAATGGTTTTGAGCAAACTGAGACATTTGAAGTGACGTCACTCGCGGCTATCTCGTTGGCTGAGCAACAGCAGAAGCGTCAACCCAGAGCTGCCGGTCAGCCACGCAGCAGCAGAAAGATTACACCTTACGACTGAAATATTACCACCTACCCAACGAATATTTCTCTCTCTTTTGCCCTGATTTTTTTCCCCAACATATCAACAATCACAAACTTTTGTCAAAAAGCCTGAGATCGCAAATGACAAGTTTAGCGGATTTCCATTTTTCAAAAAAGTGAATTCATGGAATTCCACTAATTAGTGGAATAATCACATGCCTTATCTGTTTATAATCAGAATTTCATAACAGATGCCAACTTCTGAAAATGTAGCCTTTTCTCAAAAAAGTTAACTGCCAGCTGGAGAACAAATGGCTCTCATAAAACATGGTACACATGGAAAAAAGGTGTATCTGAAACAACCAAACAAAACAGTTTTCACTGTGAAAAATCTTTACGACACAAAAAAAAAAAAAAAAAAAAAAAAAAAAAAGAGTAAAAAAAAATGTCTACAGAATTAAAATGTTTTAATTTCTTCTATTTAAGAATTAAAAGAAATTTAAAACAAAGATAGGGTCTTAATAAAAAGCATTTTGGAATGTATTTATGCAGAATTTGCTTGGAGGAAGGACAGAAGAAAAATGCCCAATGGAAAAGAAGAACCAAAATAATGATACAAATTTAATGCACATATAGCTTAGTACTTATGTTTATAAATTCAGTTGTCTTGTATGCCCAAAAGACGAAGGCCTAATGTGTATAAATTGCAATGAATATCACATTTTATGCAATAGAACTGTCTAAAATTATAGAGTTAATGTGTAATATAAACACTATCCTCAATTAATACATTACGACTAGTCCAGTGGTGGTACAGTGGTATAGCATGGGCTTTTGATCATTTGTCCAAGATGGGTCTAGGTTCAAGTCTCACTAAGACATGGTTGTTGTGTTTGTCTTATGGCATTGGCTCTTTTTCTTCTCCAGAACCAGTGGCCCTGAATTAGGGATGGGTGAATGCTTATAAGCCCATCAAGTTGCTTGTGGTGGTCATTAAACCAACCAACAAACAAACAAACAAACAAACAAAAGTAGCAAGCTAGCATAGATACGATAAATATATATATGTAGGTCATTTCAAAAGTTTTTGCACACTGTGCAGACACTGTCCATAGGATGATGAAATTTCTCCAATTGTAGCACCAGTTGTGAGTCAGACTTCAGTATACAAAGCTGTGTCTACATTTACTGGCTAATTTGTTCCTGTTCTGAAAAATTCTGCCTAGAAATAGAGGAAGAAAGTGAGTCAGGTCAGATCTTGCAGTGACCAGCGATCCTACATTAAAATTGAAACTTTGCGAGGAAAATTCCCTACCAAAATTCATAAAGCCTTGTGTGAAGTTTGTGGGATTAGTGTAATGGATTGTAGCAGTGTCACAGTGGGCTTCTCGTTTCCACCAAGGTCGGGAAAGCATCGAAGACCACCCAAGAAGCAGCCGGCCATCAGATGCAATGGACATCACTTCTGTGGTTATCACCAACAGCATTTTGGAAGGAGATCGATGGGAAACGTGATGAGATTGCATATGAAGAAAACATGTCTACTGCTTCGGTTTTCAGAATCCTAACTGAAAAATTACAAAAGAGAAAAGTGGCGGCCAAATGGGTTCTGCATAATCTGAGTGAAGAGCAGCAAGCAGTTCGCATAGGGATCGTAGAAGAATTTCTTCAGCGGTAAGAGAAGAAGGCGAGCAGCTTTTGGACAGAATTGTTGCTATAGGCAAAACCTGGATACGAGATTTTGAACCAGAACTGAAATTTCCTTCCACTCAGTGGAAACATACAGAATCACCTCGCCAGAAAAAAATTCTGTAGCCAACAATTGAAGGTTAAGCTGATGATTATGGCCTATGACAAGGTTGGAGTGATAGCAACAAAAAGGGTGTCCAAGGGGACCACTGTAACAGCAGAATACTACAGAAGGTTTCTGCAAAATGTTTTGTGCCCAAAGATTTGCCAAAGAAGGCCCGACATGCTCGAAGCTGATGATATCATTTTGCATGGCAACGCGAGGCTGCATGTTGCCCATACAGTAAGAGACATTCTGGAAAAGTATGGATAGGAATTGCTTCCCCACGTGCTATACAGTCCTGATATGAGCCCACCAGACTATGACTTGTTCCCAAAACTGAAGAAGCCACTCTGTGGAAAATGACTCTGTACGATTCAGTATTTTCTAATGAGGTGACCCAAGTAATTTGTTGCCCAAACGTTGAGCCGCTGTCATAAAGAAACACGGAGATAACTTTGAAGGCCTGTAAAGGTATGTTGTGAAATAAATTCGTTTTTTAAGTGATAACTCACAGTGTGCAAAACTTTTGAAATGATCCTTGTAATATTAATTTAACTTACAGCACTCATAGTTCAAAGCAGTTTATTCTAGGTCTAGTTAGGTCAAAACAAATCTGGAAATACATGACCCATTCACAAATTTTTGACCCAATTCTGTATGCTAAATGTTGTCAAACTGTGCACAAATTAAAGTAGAATTTTGATTAGTAGTCTATTCCAAATAAAACTAGAGAGATCTCACCCACAGGCATCTTTTGTTTGAAGAACTACACCATGATGAAAAATGATACCTCAAGTTTCTCAGACGTCTCTGTTTTTCAGAAAAATTCAAACATCTTTTTTCAATCTTATGACAAAACTCAATTTATTTGGCAATTTCTGGATTTTCAATTTTGAAAACTTTCTTATGGGGTTTTTACTAGAAAATCTGCAAAATATCACACATTTTCTAATAAAACTCCCCAAAAATGTTTTTGAAATATTTTTTCAGTTATCTCATCCACATTAACCACAAAATTTTAAACATGTTTAAATCCTGCATTCTCAAAAGGAGTAAGAATTTCAACTTTCACTGAAACAAAAAATAATACCAAAATATTTTGTAGTGGAAGTTTAATCATGGCATCAAAATGTACTTTCTGAACAAAAAATATTTGCCTTTATTTAGAAAGTTTATTTTAAATGATGGCAGAAAAAAGAATTTGAACATTAAATGTAAAAAAAAGTTTTACCAGCATATACTGTAGAAGGGCTCCAATATTTGGAATTTTTAGATAAATGCCTCCAGTAATGTCACAGCCCTACAAGTAAAAAAAAAAAAAAGAGAGAGAAATTACAATTAATAAACCTACACTGAAAAACAGCAGCTCAGCAGAATGCTTTTTCAACTAAGTGAGTAAAATTATATAATGCATACCTGTTGTAGAAGTCCAGAGTCCTTTTCAATTACACAAGCATCAATAAGCACACCCTAGAAATTTTCAGACAAGTTCAAAAATTCAGCTTCACAATTATACACAATGTTATACAAATAAATAAATAATACAAATTTTGAAGATGACAATCCGATTTTTGGTGTAAATGTGACAAGGATGGTAAATCAGATAATATTCGAGAACTTGAAAATTTCATCGTCCTGGAGCAGGACTCGAACCCGCGTCTTCCAGATAGCGCCAAGGTATGCTAACCATTCCTATACTATAATTATATGGTGAATCCCGTATTTCTCTCATGATAAATAAATAATAGTTCACTTCCACAGTGCAAAAGCATGCACATAATTATAGTATAGGAATTAATATAGTGTCAAAATTTTAAAACTCTTGTACTCTTACTGAAAGCATTCATTTTTTCTCAGAAAAACTGCTGGCAGTTGGCAACTATTGAAGAAACTCATCCAAAAACACAAAAATTGCATTACCTTGGAGCAGGAATTCAACATGTGTCTTTCAACTTCTATCTGAGTATGTTATCTGTTCCCACCACCCAACAAAATATATTTCCAAACAAGTGAAACATTTTAAGCTGAATCATCACTTATAAAGACAAAGAAAAAGCCCCAGTCAATATCCATTTAATAATAATGGTTTAACTGTTTGTAACTTTTTACATTATTTTTCTTTTGTTACAACCAAAAGGTACGTTACAAATTTTGTATGTCTAATTTCTTGCTGTTAATTCCAGTATTTTCCAATTGAGAAATGCATTAGACGCAAAAGAAAAATAACATGTAAAAAGTTACAACAGTTAAACCATTATCATTAAATGGATATTAACTAAAGACGAATACGTTTATCAACATGTTTTTTCCATCTTGATATAACGAGAAATACTTACATCTCTTACAATGTGTTAGTGAAAACAACTGTAACATACAGCAGCAACCATGCATTCTGAAAGCAATTATACCACTAAGAAATAATCAGGTTTTTTTCCCCCAAATTTTAAAGTGATTAAAAACGTGAAGTTTTCAAGTTTTCTGAGTTCTTTGCATGGATGACAGGTGATAAATTCTGGAATCTGAAAATAACTGAAAGCAATTCTAGAAGATAATCAATTTTACCTTTTTCCTTCTAAATATTTCCATCAGATTACTCCTATTTCAGCAATACATCTCATTTTAAAACATGTTAATGCATTCAAAACTCATTTTATTCATGTGACTTTTACGGCCACAAATAATGCAGCAGACAGGGAGTCAAACTGGTTTCCACACTTGACAAAAGCATGCTAATTAATCTTTCTTCCCTTGTTATTTCAGAATCCACTGTTTATTTATCAGGCTGACAGAAGATTTTGTTTCACACTTTCCTGTTAAGGCTCACAAAGAAAAGTTATGGTCAAGCATGTACTAGAAAAAAAAAAAACCATCTTACGTACATATGCACACAAACATACATACAAAAAAATTCTGACTTATTAAACTGTAGAGCAATTCACTTCTGCACAGTGAATCTAAATTAAGCCCAAGAATTAGCAAAACTTAAAAACAAGCAGAAAAAATATTTTTAAACCAAAACTTGCAACGAAGCATGTGCAATGCTTCTTAATTAAGTCCAGGAATTAGCTAAACTTAAAAAAAGATTTACACCTGGCAATTGCTAACTGCTTTTTAAAATAGTTGGCCAAACAGAAATCAACAACAATGAAAACTCAAAGGATCTTGAGGCAAAAAATAAATAAAAAAACTTAAGCATTCTTGAACATAGAGCTATTTAAATCTGCATTATTACTTTCATAATTTTTAGCACAACTTTTGAAAAAAGGATGTATTTATACTATCACTATATCCATCTGTCTGTGGATCAGGCCTGCAACCAGAGGGGCTGAGCCCCTCTAGCAGATCTCAGAGGCCCCACCCCCTAGCGATCCCAGACTTTTATAAATTTTAAAGTTAAAGTATCTCTCACACAACCAATGTTTCCATATAGCTAAAATTGTTGAGAATCTGGATTCTCCCCATTAAATGACAGTCCTCCCTCTCTTAACAACCATCTTTGCTTAAGGAACACTGCAGAAAAAATGCTTTGTCCGAATTACCATTCCCACTGAAAATTTTCTCACTTCCCTGGACCCATGAAATAATGCAAATCTGTAGAAGTATGTAGAGGTCACTTTAAATGATTGCAAAGCTTCAGATTAATAAAACTTCGTGGAAATGAGATACATTAAAACCAAGGTGAAGCTGCCTTATACACGATTTAACTTTCTCTAAAAATTTATTTTTTGTTCCCAACTCATGACAATGCTTCTGACACATAAGTTCCTCTATTTTTTCATCATTTGTGACCTCGTACTCAGTTGGTGGCAACATTGCTTTGCTCCAATTACAACATTTGCAGTGTACTATCACTGTGTATGTCCGTATATTAACTGCGGACTGTTCCCTTCATGCATGCAGCCTGATGATGGAGCTAAGGGGTAGCTTTGAAAGTTCTTGCCCTTCATGTATGTCTTTTTTAACTTGTAAATAAACATCATTTTACCTTGCAAGTTTTTAGGGAAAGTTAAATTGTGTATAAGACAGTTTCACCCTGGTTTTAATGTACAAAGCTACATCCTTCCTTTAAGTGAGTGGGAGCGGGGGTGCAAGATTATTTGAGGATGACAGGCAGTTGTAGTGTCATTACCTAAAGAAAAACAGAGACCCAGTCTCCATACTTCCTACAAAGCTGATAAAGGGAGTGACAGTTTAAAGCTTAAACTCATCTTAATTCCACTCCCATTTTTGGCAGGACAGAGGATACTTAAGAGGGTGGGTTGTGGTTGATTGTGCTGTTCATGGTCGTTAGCTGCTTTGAGGGTGTCTTGTTACCCTTTTCTGTCAATGACTGCCATGGAGAGGACCTCGGGTTCTATTCCAGGCAGGTACGAACGTTTGAACCACTAAATATCAGCGGTGCGTCGGATGGGCACGTTAAGCCGCCGGACCCCAGGTACTGGCCCCCCGGTAATAAATAAGAGCATCTTCCTCCCCCTTTCTACCTCACTTCCATGTGACTTTCCTATCAGGCACTCTAACCCAAATCTCTTAGCTTCCTATTTCTAAGAGCTGTTTAAGACCTGGGGTCAGACACTCTCTTCCTAAAATCCTCTACATATGATCTGATCTGATCTTTTCTGTCAAGCAAATCATCCTGCTGCATGTTCACCCAAAACCTTCCCCCAACCCCATATTTAGCAACCACCCCTTTGAAGGAACGTTTCTTGAAGAACCAGGCCAAGCCAACCTCTCTAATGAGTATTAAGGGAGCACGTGGTCAGTTAGGCTGGTGTTAAAAGAGATGAAAGCCAATTTTGTTCCCACCCTCCATTGTAAAGTTCTGGAAAGAGTCAGTACTCCCTGGTCTGGTTTTCATGTTTTTATCTATGAATTTTGTTCTTCGGTTTGCTTACAGTTTCTTTTGTTTAGAAAACATTTTGAGTTTTTTATCTGATCATTGTTTGAAAATTGAGCTCTGTTAGAAGTATGCAAAAAGTTCAGTCCTATTCTATAAAATGTCTTTATTAAAATACTTTAAAAGAAAAAGTGCTGAGAACAAGGACAGCAGTGAAGAACAAGAAAAAGCTGCTTTTAGTAAAATCCCTGATACTATGCAGGATAATGATTCACTTATTGAGTTTAATGTGATCAAGGTACCACACAGTAAAAAACTGAAGACAGGATAATATCCCCAAAATAAATATGACAAAAGTTTTCAAGGTGACTGGTTACATAAATATGAATGGCTGGAATATTCAGAAGAACTAGACAAGGTATTTTGTAATGCTTGCAAGTATTATCAACCTACTGGGACAAAAGAGACAGCGTATATAGCTACGGGATTCGATTGTTGTAAAAAAGCACTTGACAAGAAGAAAGGATGTGATTTCCAGCTCATGAATTGATGAAAAATCATTTAATTACAGTTGCAAAGTGTACAGGAAGAAAACTGAGAGAATGGCGAAACCAGTCAGTTTCATCTTCAGTAAATGATAAAGTTCTAGAAGGGAACCGTTATTATGTTTCATCCATCATGGAAATGATATAATTTCTTACTACTAACCAACTGCCCTTAATAGGTACTTACAATACTGAAGAGAATTCAGAAGATGCATTATTTATAAAAAAATTTGAATATACGCTTAAAAAGGACCAAAAACTTTTACATATTTCTAAAACAATTCCCCAAAATACATCCTATTTATCCCCTAAAATGCAGAATGATATATATGATTCACGTTATGGCTGATATGGTGAAAAATGATATTGCTACAGATGTTTTAAACGCAGACATTCCTTGGTACACCTTATTTACGGATGGAAGCCGTAACAAAAAAATGGAAGAAATAATAGCTTTTGGAATCAGATTTGTTCAAAATGGAAAAGTTTTAGAAAACATTTTATCAGTTGAGATGGCGAACAGCAGTGATGCAAAATCTTTGGCTAAGATGGCACTCGATTTATTAGAAGTCTGCAAAATAGATTCTAAGTATTTACTTAGTCAATGCTATGACGGAGCCAATGTCATGTCTGGAGGAAAAGATGGTGTCCAAGCTATCTTGCAAAATAAATTAAATTGGAAAATCTCCTATGTTCAGTGCTACAACCATAGATTACATTTAGTAATAATGAAAGTAGTAATGTTAGATAAACTTCAGTACTTTTTCAGCCAGAGCACAGCCTTATACATTTTTTTTTCTCATGAAAAGAAATATCTGTAACACATACAAAGGCAAAAAACTTGTTTGACTTTTAGAACAAAGGTGGTCAGGTCATTTTGAAATCGTTAAATTAATGTTTGAAAATTTCAATGATATTGTCAACTCCCTTAGAGAAATTCAGTTAAATGAAAAGAAAAAGTTTGATGGAGAAGATGCTGCAATCAGCACTGAATTATTACGTACCGTGACCAATGACACACTCTGCTTTTGTTTGGTATTGATGAAAAAAATACTTGGAATTTTACATCCAGGAGATAAAATTTTACAGTCATACTGCAAGCCTGGAAACATCAAATAAAATTATAAATTCTGTGCACCAAACACTTGTTGACCTTCGAAACATTTCTAATTTTGATGCAACACGGGAGGAGAGTAATTCCTTCTTTAAGAAATTGGAGGATGAAATGAAAAAGCATAGAACTCGTATAAGATATTCAATGATGGAAAGTTTTATAGTTTATAAATTCATAAATGAGCCTTCAGAAGTTAGTCATCATAATAAACTGCAGCCTGATTAAAAAGACAAAAAGAAATATTAAGAATGACTCAAGTGTGAGATATGGTGGACCTACCACACTTGAGAAGGACGGTCCACCACGGAATCGACCTGGACTTTCTAAACGGCATATGAGAAAGAGATCTCGGCTGAGTGAATGTAAGATTGGTGTATGGAATACTAGAGGTATAAATGGCCAGATGAGTGAGGTGATTGAGGAGATGAATAAGTATAAACTGGATGTGCTGTGCGTAAGTGAAACCAAAAAGAAGGAAATTGGGGTAGAAGAAGTGAATGGCACGGTGAGTGTGTGATCCAGAGTATTGGATAATATGAGAGGACAGGCTGGTGTGGGTGTGATTTTAAGTGAAAAGATTATGAACAACTTGATTCACTATAGTTGCATAAGTGAGAGAATTATCTGGATTTATTTGAAAGTGAAACTTCAGAGAATTGTAATTGTTGTAGTGTATGCTCCTTGTGACTCGGAACCTTCTGATAAGAAAGAAGATTTCTGGAATGAGCTAAAAGCTGTTTTGAGCTAGTTTGGTGCTAAAGAAAAAGTTATAATAGCAGGGGATTTCAATGCTCTAGAGTAGGTGTGCAGAATGCAATTTCTGACAATGTTCTGGGTAAGTTTAATGATCCTTGTGTGAATGATAATGGTGAAAGATTAATTGAACACTGTATTGAGAATGATTTGTGTGTATCTAATACTTTTTTCAACCACAAGTATATACACACATATACTTGGGAAAATCGTACTCTTGGTCAAAAGAGTGTGATGGATTTTGTTGTTTACGATCAGCGTTTGAAACACTTAGTTCTTGACACCCGTGTGATGAGAGGTGCGGATGTTGGTTCTGATCATTACTTGGTAGTGTCACGAGTGAAACTTAATGTTGGTTGGAGGAAAAGGAATAGGAAGAGACCCAGGATAGAAAGAATAAAGGTTGATAGGCGCCTTGAAGATCATCAGCGGTATTCTGACTTACTCAGAGAACGACTGAAGGATCTGAAATCTTGGTGAGAGGGATGTAGAAAAGAAGTGGGAATGTTTTAAGAACTGTGTTGTCACTGCTGCTAAAGAGGTCTGTGGCACCACAATAGTGGGTAACAATAGAGGTGATGCTTGGTGGAATAGTGAGATTGAAGAGGCAGTAAAGAGAAAGAAGGAAGCCTATTTGGGGATGTTGCAAGGTAGAGTCTCTGTGGATGAATATCGCTGTAAGAAGCGTGAAGCTGCTAAGCTGGTTTGCCACAGTAAGGCAAAAGATAGGAAAGAGAAAGTGGAAAGGCATGAACTGGCTTTTTGGAAAGATAGAAAGTCCTTCTGGAACTGGAAGTACATGAGACTCAGGAAAAATAGGGGAAACAAAGTTGTAAGTTGTGTGAAGAATGAGATTGGGGAAATGATATGGGAGCCCAATGAGTTAAGTGACAGATGGGGTGAATAACTTCTGTGAGTTATTAGATCAGGAAAGCAAAGATGATTCTGAGACAGACGTAGATGATGTCACAGTGAGGGATGAAAGCACAAGAGGGATCTCAAGAGAAGAAGTTTGTAAAGCTGTAAAATCTCTTCAGAATGGTAAGGCTCCAGCAGTTGATGGCATAACTGCAGAGATGTTGAAATATGGTGGTGACTCAATAATTGACTGGTTAACTGAAATTTGCCAGTTGTGCTGGGAGTTAGGAATGGTCCCTCGGGATTGGAAGGATGCTATCATTGTTCCCTTGTATAAGGGAAAAGGTGATCAGACTGAATGTAAGAACTATCGTGGTATTAGCCTACTGAGTGTGCCAGGGAAAGTGTTTGGTAAGGTTGTTATTGAAAAAGTACGGGGTCTTACATCATTGAAAGTGTGGAATGTTCAGAGTGGTTTTATGCCTGGAAAAGGCTGCACTAACCAGATTTTTGCATTACGCACAATGATTGAAAAGTATCTGACTATTGGGAAGAAAGTTTTTACTGCCTTCATAGATTTAGAGAAAGCTGACGACCGAGTGAATAGGACACTTTTGTGGAAGGTATTGAATGAATATGGTGTTACTGGGAATCGACTTAATAGTGTAAAAGCCATGTATGCTGGTAGTAGAGCTTGTGTACGAGTGAATGGTGTTTTATAAAAATAGTTTTCCATTGGTGCAGGAGTTAGACAAGGTTGTGTAATGTCACCATGGCTGTTTAATATATTTATGGACGCATGCATGCGTGATGCCAAAATAGATAATAGTGGTTTATGTCTTGGTGATATCCGTGTGTGCAGATTGCTGTATGCTGATGACACTGTCCTGTTGGCAGAGAGCAAAAGTGAGTTGCAGAGTATGTTGACTCGGATGCACGAAGTTTGCATGAAATCCAAACTGAGTATAAATAATGGAAAAACCAAAGTTATGGTGTTTGAGAGAGGAACTGGTAGCACTGAGTGTAATGTAAGTATAAATGGCACTGTGATTGACCAGGTGAGTGAGTTTGTGTATTTAGGAAGCATGTTTGACAGAGAGAACAAGTTGGATGGTGAAATCAGTAGGCGAGTGAATTCTTCTTTGAAAGTCATAGCTGCTCTGGGAGGTTTTCACAGGAATGATGGGTTCTCTAGAGAGTCCCGCATGGCTGTGTATGAAACTGTAATTGTTCCTACTCTGATGTATGGCAGTGAAACCTGGGTACTGCAGAAGAAACATAGGAGTTGTTTGTGTGCTGGATTAATGCGTTACTTACGTGGGGTTTGTGGCAAGACACGATCTGATTGTGTGAGGAATGAAGATGTATTGCAGTTGTGTGATGTGAAGCAAAATGTTGTTAGCAAGGTGGAGACCAATATGCTTCGGTGGTTTGGCCATGTTGAAAGAATGAGTGATGAAATGCTTACTAAGAAAATCTTTTCAGCCCAAGTGGCAGGAAGGAAAGGCAGAGGAAGGCCAAGGAAGACATGGGTGGATCAGATTCAGGAGTGTCTGCATGAGAAAAAGATTATGAAGTATAAAAGATCTTGTGTACGGCGTGTAATGGATATCAGTGAAGCACGAGTTATATGTTAAGATCGCTGTAAATGGAGAAGTTTGATACGACAACAATAAGTAAAAATATCTGGAAGTTTGTATTTCTTTCTGGAGCTAACCTCTGAATCTCAGAGAACAGCTTAGTGATATGTATGTATGCATGTACAATGAGACTATTGATTCTGTTCTACAAGAACTTGATAAGAGATTTTACAACAACCAAGGTTTGATTGCTGCAATAACTGCTGTTGAGGAACTGAATGAGGATTTAGAAAAGTATGATGCTCTGAAAGAACTTGGAATTAATATTCCCCAAAGAAAAGAAATAGTAGTTGCAAAAAATTATACTAAATCTGAAACAAAAATGGAGGACTTGATAGGAAAACTCCATGAAATGCAAAAAAGCTTTTCTAATGTGTAAGGCCTGGTGGCATCTTGTAGGGTTGTTGCATGCAGCACTGCAATCTGTGAAAGTACTTTTCCAGCCCTTACAAATATTGACAGGCCCCAGGGGCAAAACATGTTTTGTAAAAGACAGGCAAATTTAGTGCTACTGAGCTTTGAAAAAAATATGACAAAAAATTTGGACTCATTTTTTTAAAGAAATTTAATGATATGGCTGAGAGGAAATTGCAACTATTCTAAAATGAAAAAAATATATATATACATATGTAAGTTTTAACTTTAACCCTTTAAAGGGCAAGACCCTTGTCATTTTCCGATCGTTCTGTTTCTTTTTTTTTTTTTTTTATTTTTGCCAAACAAATTTCAGGCTTTGTATGAGAGTAATTACTGTGATCACTCTACGTGCAAAAATAGCCTAAACCTTTCACCAGAAAAAAAAAAGGAGCCAACCACGTGGCTGCAAAGGCAAGAGTGGCCAGTAACAGGGTAAGTTCATTTTCTGAATAATACATGGATCTTGATTCCATTTGCCTAAATATCATATTTAGTCTAGTCTAGGTTAAAGCAATTGAAAAAAATATTTAAACATTTTTTGAAATGGAACTGTGCTGAAATTCATCAGGCATAAAAATCTCTTAATCCACTGCCTAACGTATGAATTTTCAACGAAGTTCCGCGCTTCGCAATTCTTCCTTGTTTTAATGTGAAGTTTGGCATTGGTTAGTAATTTTAATGCTGTTTTGAAATTGAATAAAAAAAAATCGTAGAAGTTTGAAGACTCAAATGTCCATGATTGGAAATTTTGTTGTATTTTTAATTATTCTACGCTAAAATTTGCATAAAATGCGTTAGCAAAACCGTTAAAGCTCGACTACCTTTGTGTAATGATTAAATTTTTCAGCTTGCCTTTCTATTAAAAAAGAATAGGACAAGCTACTACAATTGGTTAGGCAACGTGAATTTGAACTCAAATAGTGTTTTCTACACGTTTCAGAGGGTGGAGAATATGAATTTGAACAATATCTCAAAAGTTTATGTATCCTACATGTATATCTATTAGTCTGTCAACACGGTTGTATCCACAATTATGTACCGATTGAGTTCATTTTTAGTACAAAAATCAGATTTCGTAATTCCTTGGATTTTGTTAATCAGTAAAATCGGTCTATAATAATAAAATAGGGGAACCAAAATTTTTGAAAATTCACCAAAAAAAAAAAAAAAAAAAAAAAAAACGTTTTTTGGGGAAAATGGCCAACAAATATGTATGATTTTATATGCAATTTTGCATTTTGAATCGAATGAAACTAGTTTCATTGAGCTACGACACATAGTGCTAGAGATGGGTGCAAAAAATCTATATTTGGTGATTATTTTGGCATATTTGACATGCAAGCCTTAGAAGTAATGCATAAAAAATAAAATAAAGGGAACAAAAATACGATTAAAATAAAAAAACATTTGCTATTTTAGATATGACTAATTGTGTGATAAAGTTTTATTAAATTGCAAAAGTTTTGTTAAAGTCTCAAAATTTTAACACCATTAAATCTTATCATCATTAAATTAAAGAAAAATAAACAAATTAAAAAATTGTCTCGATTTGACTCGATAGCAATTTTACTGGGGACCTAGTGCCTTACGGCGCTTCAACCCATGGTGGGATATGCAAACCTTCAAGAGACAAAATGAGTTCCGAAGGGCGGGGGAGGAGAGAATCGTTTGCTGTTTTAAATGCAATAAACTGCACAATGAAGATTTTATTCTTTGTTTAACGAGAAGGACATGACATGCTCTTAACATCAGCCCTTGAGCTGCGCATTGGGTTTTTTTTTTTTTTTTTTCTTAAGCTCCCCCTGCATGTTTTGAAGCGCCCTCTGGCCTTCTTGGCTGGTTACGGCCTTGCTGTGGATACCACATCACTGGATACAGTGGAAACCTATTAGTTCAATTTGAAAAATTATTCCTGCATTGGAAAGTCTGAATTGTTCAGAATGATGATTCATTCTTTTTGGTCTGTTTCCCTGTTTCCAATGCATAAACCTTGCTGCTCCGATGCCACCTAAATGCAGATGGTATTGGACCCAAAACATCTTTTATTCCATGTTACTGCTACAAAAAGTATAATTTAAACATTTCTTTTTCCTTTCAAGCCTTTCTCCTCAACTGTCACTTGGTGCATGGTTTTTATAGAAAATATTTCACAATTTTCCAGAAGAGATGCAAATATATATTGTATTTTTCTAGATATATCTGCTTCTAAAAGTTCAACTTAAAAACTCCTTTTTCATTGGATAGCATTCACAGTGAAGAATATTTTACATATAATACCTAATTTTTATAACACACAATTTTTCAACAAGGGAGCTGCACAAGTGCACATTTCTTTTGTAATATATTTGCAGCCATATCTATGTTTCTAATATTCCAACTACAAAATATATACATATATATATATATATATATATATATCATGTTTTGGTCAGATACCACTTGAAAAGAAAGTATTTTATGCATATTTATTGCTCAAAGTAATACATAATTTTCCTATATATATGCTTCTGAAAGCCAAATTTGGAACATTTTTCTTAAATTGGATTCCACTCACTGCACCAAACATTTTGCATATATTTTGAAGTTTTCATAATGAACAGATGGCAAGTGTGTACATCTGTTTGCAATGTCTCCACTTCTAAAAATCGGACTAAAAATTCTTTTTGTACTGTATTTTATTTGCTATAGTTAAGATTGCAAACATTACCTACTTTAAACAATGCACAGTTTTCCTACCAGGAAGTGTACACGTATAAACTTTTTTCTTGCTAATCTCTAGTTCTAAAAGTCATAATTGAAAAATACCTTTTCCATCAAACATCTCTCACTATGAAGAATTTTGTGCAGATTTTCTACATTTTCATAATGCACACTTCTGTAGTTAAAAAAAGAGTGTCAGTGTATATTTTGATTTGTAAGAGTACCTCACATCCTAAAAATTCAATGAAGGAATCCTTCCTTAGTCTGATACCCTTGACTACAAAGAACATTTTCCTCTTAAAATAATGCACAGTCTTTTGCTGTAGTTGTAAAGTTATATCACATTTTTTTTGTTGTTGTTGTTTTTTACAGCGCTGCTTCTACCTACCCAGTTTGACAAATCTCATTTGCTGTGGATATTTGCTTATGATTTGTGATTTTTCATAATGCACAATTCTGTTGCTGGTGAATGTGAATAGTTATTTCAACTTGCAATTTTTTTTTTTAAATCCCAGAAATTTAGCTGAGAAAATTATTTTTGTATCTGGTTTCATTCACTATGAAGAACACTGTGCACATGGTGCATTTTAAATAATATCGTACAGTTCTTCTGCTAAGTGGCATAAATGCATTTCCTTTTTTGCAGAATTTTTACTTTTTCTAAAAGTTTATTTTCAAAAATTCTTTGTGTGCATGTGCGTGTGTATTTGTGTTGGAAGGGATTCAAAATGTATGCTCATTACAACTAAGAATTTGACAATATCTGAAACAATCATTTGATGTTTCTGAATATTTCTGTTTCACACGTTATGTTCTGTGAAAGTCCGATCAGCTGATACGTAACGTCCGGTGGTGAAAATTATTTGTGTGTCAATTGATCATTATAGTTAAAAAATACATATTAAGCGTATTAATGCTTACCACTTGAGAACTGCCCCACTTTCCTTTGTTGTCAGTAGTAGCCACGGTTCTTCCGGTTCATTGTCCTTATCAAAACAAGGTTAGGTTTATCATGGCTAGGTCTGTAGCTCAAGAATACCAGTACATGCTTATTTCCGTCGTCTTTCGTTAAAACGTTGAGATGAACATTAGGGTGATAGATATTTGAAGGTGGTGAAAGATATATGGAATTTGTACACTGTTGAATGAGCGCAAACGAAATGGAATGACTTTAAACACAAAGGATAGCGAACAGGCTTTGAATTTAACATTAAAAGAACGCTTACAGAAGTTAAAAACCTGTAAAAGATGAAAGATGATGAAATAAAATAGAATGAAGTCGTCACAATAAAATTCATGCAAAGAATAAAAGACTGGTACCACACCGTCGTCGTCCTATCGCACCGTCGACATTCCCGACGCGTTTCGGCACACATATATTGTGGCCATTTCAAGGTTGTTGACTCTGCAATGAACTCTAAGGCCTATCCTATCGTTCCACTATAGCCAACCTTACTTCATCAATTATCATTTGTGCCAAGTATATTGGAGGTCCCACCATCTGGTGTTCGTCTAGTTCTTAATCTATGTTGGTAAATTTTTGATTGCTTAGCATGGATGGATTGATGTTTTTCATGCTCGATTACATTCTTCCATGCACTGGATAATTCGACTGGAGTATTTGACTTGCAATTATTCTCCTTAGTCTTTTCAATTACTACAGCCTCGGCTGTGAGGATCTTTCTAGGGGTGTTATGAGATGTTAACAGTTTTATGTTGTTCCAATCGGGGACAGCATTATTATCTTGGCAATATTGAATGAGCGATGTTCGTGTTTCGTTCTTTGTCCAGTTACTAAGATGTTCCCTCAATCCAGATTTTATACTTCGTTTTGTGCTACCAATGTATATTGATTTGTTGTGTGAGGAATCATTGTTGTTGAATATTGGAATTTGATACATACCAGCTTTATTTAGTATACTGATATTGTCAGTATTTCTCTAAAGTGTTCTGCTATTATCAGTGATTGTATCAGCAATAAGTAGATTAGTCTTACTACATTACTTTTTAATAATTCCAGATATTGGTGGACAATAAGGAAGTTTTCCACAAAACGTTTTTGATCACTAATTGGCTGGTTGCGTTTCCTTCTGTCATTAATGGACTGATGGTATATGTGGTCGATTGTATTGCTTTTATATCCAAAATTTATGGCGAGGTCTCTAATCCATTTAATTTCTTAATTTGTTGCTTGCTGGTTAGGTGACATTGTGATGGCTCTTCTAACAAAATATCTAAAGGCTGCCATCTTATATTTCCATGGATGATTGGATTGAAGTGGTATAATTAATGACCACTTCAATCCATGGATGATTGGATTGAAGTGGTCATTAATGGACTGATGGTATATGTGGTCGATTGTATTGCTTTTATATCCAAAATTTATGGCGAGGTCTCTAATCCATTTAATTTCTGAATTTGTTGCTTGCTGGTTAGGTGACATTGTGATGGCTCTTCTAACAAAATATCTAAAGGCTGCCATCTTATATTTCCATGGATGATTGGATTGAAGTGGTATAATGTTAGGCACATATGAAGGCTTACGATACACCTGATATTCAATTTGTCTATTGTTGTTGATTAGCAAAATGTCGAGGAACGGTAATTGCCTGTTATTTTCCCATTTGGTTGTCAATTTAATGGTTGGATAAAAGCTTGAGTATGATGTTGTGAAATCTTCAAGTTCTTGTTTGGTATGGCTCCAAAAGACAAGGATATTGTCAACATATCAAATGAATAGGTCGGGTTTTTTGATATCACAGAAGTTCCGATTGAGAAGTTTATGCTCAATGTCTTGTAGAATTATCTCCGCAAAAAGGCCAGAGAGGGGTGACCCCAAAGGGGCACCTGACAGTTGCTTGTAGATGATTTTATTGAAGAAAAGAAAAGAAATTATTATCATTAATAAAATTCAGTGCAGAAATGATACTGGTTATTTCGGACTGTTGCAAGTTACGTAGTAGCAATTTTTCTTCAATCAACTGAATGGCAATTTTCGTGGGTGTATTGGGAAACAATGATACAATATCGAGACTAACCATTTTGAATTCAACATTTCCTTTATATTCCTTGATAGCGTTGATAACTTCTGCTGAGTTTTTAACAGTGAATGTGTGTTCTTTATAATATTCATTAATGAAGTGATATAGTATGTATATTGATTGCTAAAAGCATTTGTCTTCTTCATTAATGAAGTGATATAGAATGTATATTGATTTCTAAACGCATTTTGTCTTGATACGTTTCACGGTTAATGATTATGAGCTGCTTGGATTTGTCAGCCATTATACATAAAATTTATGGGTTGTTACGTAATTCCAGAAGTGCCTGTCATTCATATTTTATAATATAATTTCTTTTTTTTTTGTTGTTTTTCAATGATGACCTGGATACTATGACTATCGAACAAGATCCTACGGAGAAGATTATCAGAAAATTAGCACAGCTGAGAAATTACAGTGTGCTCCCTGATGAAGTGAAAAAGAAGGCATATCCACCTGTGGGTGCAACTATTCCTACTATATTTGGCAAATTAAAAATACACAAAGACAACACCCCTATTATAAGACCTATAGTGTCAAAACAACTGTCACCAACTATTCATACTGAAAGGGCACTATATCACTTCATTAATGAATATTATAAAGAACACACATTCACTGTTAAAAACTCAGTAGAAGTTATCAACACTATCAAGGAATATAAAGGAAATGCTGAATTCAAAATGGTTAATCTCGATATTGTATTGTTTCCCAATACACCCACGGAAATTGCCATTCAATTGATTGAAGAAAAATTGCTACTACATAACTTGCAACAGTCCGAAATAACCAGTATCATTTTTGCACTGAATTTTATCAATGATAATAAATTATTTTTCTTCAATAAAACCATCTACAAGCAACTGTCAGGTGCCCCTATGAGGTCACTCCTCTCCGGTCCTTTTGTGGAGGTAATTTTACATGACATCAAGCATAAACTTCTCAATGGGAACTATTGTGATATTAAAAAAAAAACGACCTATTCATTTGATATGTTGACGATATCCTTGTCTTTTGGAGCCATACCAAACAAGAACTTGAAGATTTCACAACATCATATTCAAGCTTTTATCCAACCATTAAATTGACAACCGAATGGGAAAATAAAAGCCAATTACTGTTCCTTGACATTTTGCTAATCAACAACAATAAACAAATTGAATATCAGGTTTATTATATATGCCTAACATTATACCATTTCAATCCAATCATCCATGGAAATATAAGATGGCAGCCTTTATATATTTCATTAGAAGAGCCATCACAATGTCATCTAACCAGCAAGCAACAAATTAAGAAATTAAATGGATTAGAGATCCCGCCATAAATTTCAGATATAATAGCAATATAATCGACCACATATACCATCAGTCCATTAATGACAGAAAGAAACCAAACCAGCCAATTAGTGACCAAAAACATTTTGTGGAAAACTTCTTTATTGTCCACCAATATCTGGAATTATTAAAAAGAAATGTAGTAAGGCTAATCTACTTATTGCTGATACAATCACTAATAATAGCAGAACACTTCAGAGAAAAACTGACAATATCAGTATACTAAATAAAGCTGGTGTGTATCAAATTACAATATTCAACAACAATGATTCCTCACACAACAAATCAATATACATTGGTAGCACAAAACGAAGTATAAAATCTCAATTAAGGGAACATCTTGGTAACTGGACAAAGAATGAAACACAAACATTGCTCATTCAATATTGCCAAGATAATAATGCTGTCCCCGATTGGAACAACATAAAACTGTTAACATCTCATAACACCCCTAGAAAGATCCTCACAGCCGAGGCTGTATTAATTGAAAAGACCAACGAGAATAATTGCAATTTAAATACTCCAGTCGAATTATCCAATGCATGGAAGAATGTAATCCAGCATGAAAAACATCAATCCATCCGTGCTAAGCAATCAAAAATTTACCAACATAGATTAAGAACTAGACGAACACCAGATGGCGGGACCTCCAATATGCGTGGCACAAATGATAACTGATGAAGTAAGGTTGGCAATAGTGGAACAATGGGACAGACCTTGGAGTTCATTGCAGAGTCAACAACCTTGAGAATGGCCACGATATATGTGTGCCGAAACGCGTCGGGAATATCGACGGTGCGATAGGACGCCGACGACGGTGTGGTACCAGTCTTTTATTCTTTGCATGAATCTTATTGTGACGACTTCATTCTATTTTATTTCACCATCTTTCAATACAAGTTTTTAACTTCTGTAGGCGTTCTTTTAATGTAAAATTCGAAGCCTGTTCGCTATCCTTTGTGTCATTCCATTTCGTTTGCACCCATTCAATAGTGTACAAATTCCATATATCTTTCACCACCTTCAAATATCTATCACCCTAATGCTCAATTCAACGTTTTTACGAAAGACGACGGAAATAAGCATGTACCGGTATTCTTGTGCTACAGACCTAGCCACGATAAGCCTAACCTTGTTTTGATAAGGACGATGAACCGGAAGAATCGTGGCTACTACTGACAACAAAGGAAAGTGGGGCAGTTCTCAAATGGTAATTATTAATACGCTTAATATCTATTTTTTTTTAACTATAATGGTCAATTGACACACAAATAATTTTCACCGTCGGATGTTACGTATCAGCTGATCGAACTTTCACAGAACATAACGTGTGAAACAGAAATATTTAGAAACATCAAATGATTGTTACAGATGCTATATATGTTCCATGTATAATGGCACGATTCGGTTAATACCATAATGTGCAATAAGAATTTGATGTCATTTCTCTTGTGATATAGGTTCATAATCCATTTTGTAACCATTTAAATTTTAGGCAAATGATATTTTATAAAAGGTAGAGCAAAATATCACAAAGAAATCTGCAAAAGAATGGCAAACACAGCACTTAGAACAGAACTCCCCAATGCTTGCTTAAATTATCTTATACTTCATTGTTCACATGCTTTTATTATACCTATAAATACTCATACGCTGTTTCCTTAATGTGTATCTCTGACACACAATAACTGAAGATTCTGTGAATTGTGAAAGTGAAAAGTTTCTGACTATGTTAACATGCGATAATCACTGAACTAATAATTACTAACAAGGAATTGTACACCAACTATACTTAAAATAGTAACTATACTAATAATCCAAATTTATTGGCATAGAATAGAAATCAAAGTTTCTAAGCTTTCATGCATCAACTAGATGGCTTTTTTAGGGAAGGTAGACAGCACACTGCACTGCTGTCTACATTCCTTGAAAAGCCATCTGGTTGATGTTCAAAAACACTGAACTAATATTCACAGAATCACAAAACTTTATCTACATTACTCAAACACATACATATCTACAAACAGAATGCAGAGCATTATTGAACAAAATGTTTTTCAGCATTGTGTGATGTCACTTTTATCCAAAATGATTGCAATTATAGCAAATCAAATTACAATTTCTCCAGTAAGTGTTGAAGTTTTATCACACAAGTGCTGAAATATCATTTTTGTTGGACACAAACTGAGAATTTCCTAACTTAAAATGTTTTGCCATTTTTTTCTGTACATCCTTTAATTCTTGCTTACAGACTATCAGCATAAATGTTTTAAAACACTCATAATACAGTTCAAAGTTCAGAAAGCTTTTACAAACATATATGCATCATCTACTCAAAAACAGTTTTACGGATAGCAAGTCTACAGTTTGACTGGGTCAATTATAAAAAGGCCTCTGAATTTTTATGGGAGATGTTTTGTAATAATATTTAAATGACTTAAATGTTAAAACTGTGGTAAAATTATAATTAACATTTAGTAAATTAATAAATACATGAACACACACAGTCTGTTATCACTAATGCTCATTTGTCACTTACCTCTTTCTGTGAAGTAAAGAAAACATTCATAAAATTCATGTACTGAGAAGCATTGTCTCCAGATGCTGTCACAGTCTGAAATGAGATATTACAAAGTATGTGAGCACAGGTGTAAAAGAAAAAAAAAACATTTGATAAAATAGTCACAAATCATTTTGCTTCATTAAAATCAGTGTTTTCAGCATTCATAAAGTTAAGTATCTTTTACATGTAGTGCTAAATATGCAATACACTGATATGCAATGCTACCACTAATATCCAGACCCTTGCATTTCTACAGACAATCCTACATTTACACTAAAACTAATAACAAGAACAGGAATCTTTAGCTGCAAGACAGCCTCTATTTGCTAGGGAAAACTCTCCACTAGATTTCTAAAATCCCTTCCAGTATTTTCCACCAGCTGGTTTTCAAGATGGCAACCAGTTCAGCTCTGTTTTTGAGTAGTGTCCACCCACATACATACCCAATGATCTAATTCATCTCAAGAGATTCTTGATGGAATTAAGATCAACACAGTGGCTGACCAAAATTCAAACTATGGATGTTCATGTTCTCAAACCAGTCCATTATAATGAAATTACTCGTACTATGATATGGTCCATTGTGTGCTGATACAGGCATAAAAGTCCACCCTGATATACTGACACAACATAATAGGTAACACATCATAGCCCAAGCCTTTTAGACAAACCTTGATACTCATGGTTTTACTTAAAACAACTAATGAAAAGAGACCAAATCATAATAAAACAGCCTCCAACCATCACATGGCTTGTGTTCTATCAAACTTTACTTTCAGGACAATTAAGTCTGACAGACAGCATTCTCCAGGCACATACCACATCTAGGCAAAGATGTGAGATTAGTAGCCACTGTACTGTGACCAGTGTACTTATCCTGTGAAATCAAATTATCTGAAACTAAACCCATATTTCCTGATATTAATGCTGATCAACACTTTTATGAAAAATAAAAGTCAGTATATACTGTATTTCCTGGTTTCAAGGACACACCCCAATTTTAAAATGCAAAATTTTCAAAAAAAGAATACGCATAAAAATAAGGTATCAGCACTTCCATAAAGATTAAAAGCAACACACTGGCTCATGACAAGTCAGCAACACTGCACTCAATTCACACGAGACAAAGATGACATCATGAAAGGAATGAAGCAGGAACTGAGAGAGAAACAAGGAGAAAGAATAAATGTCACTACAGTAATATTGTAACGATGGTTAATTAATGCCTTGCTTCTGTTAAGTGTGAAAAGTAATTTTTTCTCTTAAGTGGTTTGCTGGTGAATTGCCAAGCGAAGATACCACCTGTTTTTCAGCTACGACTGTGGGAAAAGCTTTTTGAACAGGCGAGCTAAGATTGTTTACACATTTTGGCAAAAACCCATTAGAGTGGCTCTTTTGATCTAGAACTTCATGTGTGTCGGTCTTGTAGTATAGACCATGTGGTAAACCACATGTTAATATATGTAAATGCATCACAGCATTTAAAAAATGCATCTGTAAATGCATCACAGCAAAGGTGACGTAAGGAAAATAAACATTAGTCTTCCCATGGTGTTTCACCCCGAAAGCAGTCTTGTTATGAATAAGGTTTCCCGGCAAACTTTTTAACATAAATAACCCTTCTCTGGGGGTTAGGATAGGCCTACGAAAAACATAACCTTCGGTCTCCAGGATGCATGGTAAATTTTTGAGACTTATTTCAGGAAATAAAATAGCGTCCACGGCACCGGGAAATATGGTATATGTGCTACATTCATAATTTATTTCCCAAGTTCTAATATTTTTTAAAGAACGGTGGCCTTCATAAAAAAATTTTATTAATTGAAAATTTTCAGTGTTTTGACTTTTCCAAGCTACAATACTTATAAAAAGTAAAATACTTAAAAAAAAAACAAAAAAGAAACATACTTACATGATTGATGCCTACCTGCCTGCCTATGTCAATGGTGTATTTTCTTGTACAGAAAAGGCTATGAAATGTATATGACAAAGTCTGTTCAATTTGTACTTTGAATGATTTGTATATTCACGTATTAAGTCATAGTCTCTATAAATTCATAGTGAAGTTTTTGGTGTAAGTAAAACTGTGGAATAAACTAGTAATTGCAGTTGAATAAAATGTCTCAATGAATGCAGAGCCTGCATTCAGGTGTGTTGAACACATTAATGCTACTGATGAAGGCAAAACTTCATAGTTCATGCTTTAGAAAAAAAAGCTGCAATTCTTCTGTTTTACATCTGTCAACACCACAGCAGGAATCTGCATCCAGATTCTTGCTTTGGTGTTGACAGATTTTGTGTTGGAATTTTAGGCCTTGCCACAATCTTTGTACTTAAAGAGCCCACCGATGGCAATTTACTTGTTCCACAAAAATCATCTCTAATTTACCTGTTCCACAAAAATCATCTCTGTGATGGAAGGCATGAAGCCTTCCATCACACTTTTCCTTAGTTGATTTGTGATGAATTTTCCAACTTTGCACAACATGTTCTGTAACAAAGTTTTGTCAACTGCAATGGTGGTCGGATCTTCAACACCAAACATTTTAAACTTTGAACATTTCTTTTCTAACAGGTTATATTTGATGGTATGATAACTGTCCAAGCTTTTTGCATCTAAACTAGTTCTGTGCTGCGTGATGACATTATCCATGAAATTAAATGAGCTTTCCACAATTGGCCCATGAAAGCATGACATGATGGCTGTTACAAGTTTAACCAATGTGAAGTACTTTTGTATTTCATCATGTGATCACCTTTTTGAAAATGCTGCCCAGTATTCATCAATACCTTAGAGAATTATATATTTTTTTACATTTCTCATTGGCTGAGTAATTAAATGAGATTTCATCACTAATTGCTGAATCGATTTGATATGATTTGATTTCTTCATTAACAGCAAGCATTTTGTTAGCAGATAGCACTGAGCTACACTATCTACCAACAAGTAATTGGACACCCCTGCAATTGACGATATCTGTGGTCCTGATACATGTCACGGCCGCCGCCGTTAAATATCGTGTGGGAAACAACAACGCAACCAGTCGCATGCAAGATGTCACGCAGTTCGGAGCTCTCTGATTTCCAGAAAGGTGTAATCGTCGGGTATCACAGAAATGGCCGACCCATACGTGACATATCCAGCGAGTTGAAGTACCCAAAATCGACAGTGGCTTACGTGATTGGCAAGATGAGAGGTGACTGTCGGAATGTGCCTCGACCCGGCAGACCCACAAAACTGGGAGTTAGAGACCAACGGGTGCTGGCCAGAGAAATTCGGAAGAACCGCACCAGATCGATGGGCCACATCCACGAGGAGTTTCAACAGGCATCTGGGAGTGTTCTTTCGATGAATACCATTCGTAAGGAAGCCCATCAGCTCGGTTATCATGGACATGCTGCCACCCACAAGCCTTTGATCACCAAGTCCAATAGCACTGCTCGGCTAATGTGGTGCAAAAAACGTCGACAGTGGACCATTGAACAGTGGAAACAGGTTCTCTGGAGCGACGAATCAAGGTTCACCCTCTACCGTTCGGATGGCAGGGTCTGGGTTTTGCGTGTGCCTGGAGAACGCCTCCTGCCGGAATGTATTGTGCCAACTGTGAAGTTCGGCGGCGGTGGAATTTATGCTATGGGGGTGTTTCTCCTGGTATAGCACGGGACCCTTGGTCGCAATTCCTGGTAGACTCAACGCCAAGACCTACTGCACCATTTTGGATGACCATGCGCTTCCTACGTTGTGGCAGTTTTACGGGGTGGACTCATGCTACTTTCAGGATGACAATGCCACCTGTCATGTTGCGAGGTCCACCATGGCTTGGTATGGTGACAATGGGGTTAATCGAATGGACTGACCAGCGCAGAGCTCGGACCTTAACCCTATCGAGCACCTCTGGGACGAGTTGGAGCGTCGACTTAAGGGGTACCCCCACCGTCCGAAATCAGTGGAGGAACTGACCTGTCTTCTCCAAGCCGAGTGGAAGAAAATACCGCTAGCAGTCGTACAACGCCTGGTTGAGAGTATGCCCCGGAGGGTCGCAGCTGTAATCGCCGCTCGTGGAGGCTCCACCAACTATTGAAGGTGAATAAACTTCGTTTTCCTTTGCTATCACAGGTGTCCAATTACTTGTTGATAGATAGTGTATATGCATCAATCAATTTTGAAAGGGTTACATGGGTAGTTGTTTTGCCCTTAAGAGAAGGGTCTAACCCTGAAAAACTAATTATAGAGTAGAATTTCCCGTGGGTAATTTTTTTATTATGTATAAGGAACAAGCCAGATCTTTCTTAAACAATGATACCATATGATCATTTGATGTACTTGCAGTAAATAAGTTTTTTTTTTGGCTTCTCCTCCAACATAAATAAATTTGTCTTGCAAGTGATTATCGCTGCACTTCAAATCTATTTTCAAAAGATCTTTGCGAGTTCTGCACTTTGGGATTTTTTCATGTTAAATGAAAAATTATATTTTCTTCATCAACATAAAAAGTTCAACATGCAATCTATGCAACATAGGTTTTTTAATCTGAAACAGCTTTATGTATTCATTGAAAAGGAAAGTAACATATCACAACAACTCAGGAGAGTGGGAAAGTCACAGGGGGAAAAAAATTACGATTACAGGAGAAATCTTTGTTCTGTCTGACTTCCACTTGCAGAAATTTATTGTACATTTTTTAACTGAAATACAAATATTTATGATTTATGGAATGAAATATCTAACCACAATACTGAGCAGAAAAAACATTGCGAGAAAAAAAAATTATGACTAAGGGAAAAGTCTTCCCTCCGTCTACCTTCTGTTTTCAAAAGTTTGGAAAGATGTAATTTTGTCCCCCGGCAGAAAACAACTACCACCATCAATCTCCAAAAAATTGCTGTTCAGTTGTGCATCGATCGCGTGAATGACCAAAACGAAAACGAAAATGATGCAATTCCTCGAATCTTTAGAACAATGTCATACCTGAAGAGCACACAGAAATTTTTGTACCATCTAACTTCTGTTTTTGAAAATTGTTGCCTACAGTTTCAAACTGAAATACAAGCATTTATGCAGCAAAATGACATTTAACAACAATACTGGATAAAAGTAATATCACGAGAAAAAAATAACAGTTACAAGAAAAACCTAAAAACCTACACTCTGTTTAACTTGTTTTCAAAAGTTTTAAAAGATGAAATACCATCCCCAAACGAAAAATGACCCCCCACCCTTACCCCCGACAAATCTTCCCAACATTTTTTTTCAGTTTTGCATCGATCTTGAAATGACCCAAACGATGACTTATTAAAAAAAAAAAAAAAAAAAAAAACTGAATTCCACAAATCTGCAGAAGAATTTTGTGTATAAAATATGTAGAAAATTTATAGAAAAATAATGGCACAAATTTCTGGAATTTCCAGAAGATAAGCACCCCTCTGAGACATGTCCCTGCAAAACACAGGTCTATAGTATATATACGAAACAATCTTTACACCATTACACCAGACCAGATAGCATCTTCTGTCTGTCAGGATGATTATTGGCTTACAGCCCACAGTAATCCAGATCACGTAGTTTCCAGCACACTGTACTGATATGCTGCCATCTGTCCTAGTTGCCTCTTTGAGGGCCTGTGCACTCTGAGACAACACTGACTTGTGTCATGTGACATCCTTTGCAGGACTCTTCTGTAGTATTCTGTCAACTTCAGAGATTTTCCAGGTCAGTCTATGATAGTTGATATTTTCAGCAGCAGCTTGCTTCCATTTGCAGACCACATCACTAACTGTTGCCCATGTGTCATTTTCCCATATGTATGGAATGATACAAAAATAAATACTCTTTGCACTATATAACATGCCATAGATTGTATGAACCATTCTTCCTTGCAGAAAAAAGAAAGAGAGAGAGAAAGAAATAGTATTATATACTGTGTCATGTTGAATTTGTGGTCAAGAGTACAAACATACATATCACTAAGCTGTTCTCTGATATTCAGAGGCTATCTCTTCACAGAAAGAACTCACAGTTGCTGTATCAGGAGTCTTCAATTACAGCAATCTCGGCATACAGCTCGAGTTTCATTGACATTCATCACACGCCGCACACAAGACCTTTTGTACTTCATGCTCATTATCTTTTCCTCATACAGACATTCCTGAATCCTGTCCTCCCATGATTTCCTTGGCCTTCCTACCTTTTTTACTACCACTTAGGCTGAATAAATTCTCTTAGTAAGCATCTCATCACTCATTCTTTCAACATGGCCAAACCACCTAAGAATATTAGTCTCTACCTTTCTAACAACATTTTGCCTCACACTACACATTTGCAACATATCTTCATTCCTCACATGATCAGAGCGTGACTTGCAACCCCCCCCCTGTAAGTAATGCATCTCCCTAGCTCACAAACGACTCCTATGTCTTTTCTGCAAAACCCAGGTTTCACTGCCATACATCACAGTAGGAACAATTACACTTTCATACACAGCCATTTGAGACTTCCTTGAGAACCCATCATTCCTGTGAAATCCTCCTAAGGCAGTTATGGCTTTCAATGAAGAATTCTCTTGCCTACTAATTTCACAATCTAATTTGTTCTCTCTGTCAAATGTAGTTTCTAAATATACAAACTCATTTACCTGGTCAATCACTGTGTCATTTAGACTTAACCCTGCATTCAGTACAAACAGTTTCTCACTCAAACACCATAACTTTGGTTTTTCCCTTATTTATACTCAGTTTGAATTTCATACAAACTTCGTACATCTGGGCCAACATACTCTGCAACTCGCTTTCACTCTCTGCCAACAGGACTGTGTCATTATAGTAATCTACACACATGGACATTACTAAGACATAAACCAGTATTGCCTATTTTGGCATTATTCATGCATGCATCCATACATATATTAAACAGCCATGCTGACATTACACAAACCTGTCTGACTCCTGCTCCAATAGAAAAACATTTCAACACAATACCATTTACTTGTACACAAGTTCTACAGCCAGCATACATGGCTTTCACACTATTGAATAGATTCCCAGTGATACCATATTTATTCAGTACCTTCCACAGAAGAGTACCTATTTACTCGATCATAAGCTTTCTCTAAGACAAGGAAGGCAGCGAAAACTTTCTTACTAACAGACAGATACTTTTCAATCATCAAACGTAATATGAAAATTTGGTTAGTGCAGCCCTTACCAGGCATAAAGCCACTCTGCACATCCTACACTTTCTCTGATGTAAGACCCTGCACCTTATCAATAACGATCTTTCCGAATACTTTCCCTGGCACACTCAGCAAACTGATACCACAAAAGTTCTTGCATTCAGTCTGATCACCTTTTCCCTTATACAAGGAAACAATCATAGCATCACTCCAATCCTGAGGGACTATTCCTAACTCTTAGCGCAACTGGAAAATTTCAGTTAACCAGTCAATTACAGTCACAACCATATTTTAGCATTTCAGTAGCTATGCCATCCGCTCCTGGAGCCTTACCATTCTAAAGAGATTTTAGAGCTTTACACACCTCTTCTCTTGAGATCCCTCCTGTACTTCCGTCTCTCACTGTGACATCATCTGCTTCTGCCTCAGAAACACTTTTGCTTTCATACTCTAATAACTCACAGAAGTATTCACCCCATCTTTCACTTAACTCATTGGAGTTGAATTTGTGGTTAAGAGTTGTGAACACATAGTACAAAACGACATAAAACATATTATATGCACATATTATTTTTTATTCAGTATGATGCCCACATATTATACATTATACACGAAAATAAAACTATTTATTATGAAGAATAAAAAATAAAGTTTTAAATACAACAGGTTCATTACAAAGCTGTCCAGTTCGGCAGGTAGCAACTTGCAATATTAGTAACAAAACTATTACAAATTATTCTAAACAATATATAGTGTACAATTAGGAATACTTGAGGATTAAGAAAAAAATATCCCGTTATTTTAAAAGTAAATGCACTCTGTCTATTAATGCAAATATAAATGAAACCAATGAGTTTTCTTAAGCTTATTAATAACACTTCCAAAACACACGACTTTTTTTTTTTTTCTAGCTCCATTGTAAAATAAACACTTGACAACTTCTTTGATATTTTGGGTAAAAGTGTCTTTTTTTTAGTCTTGTGATGTACGAGTACAAAAGACCAGTAAGAAAATGTTCTTTTCAACTGTGCTAAAGATGCTATGACTGAAAAACAGTTTGATTGCAAGTTCAGAGAAAGATTTATGCTTCCATTCTGCAGAACCTCGAAAATGCTTTTGCAGAAATCTCCCCCTCCCTTATTTATTTCTGGAAAGGATGCCAAAAACTTCAAAATTTTCTTTGAATTACTGTAATCTATTCAATCCATCACCATCAAGTGGTTGAACTACTGGCCTGCATCAATCCCCCCACCCCCATCCCCCAGCATAATCTGGGTGAAAATCATCAGCTGCCAAATAATATGTACTTAAAGTGTATGTGCATTGTATTTGTAGAATAAAATCAACTACACATTATCCTTGTAGCTGTTTCCAGCTTAACTACTTTACAGATGCATCAGCAATGCAGGTAAAATGTGACTGACAAAGATTAGTGAGTGTGAACAGTGGGTCAAGAAAAGCGATAGCATCCTCCACTCCTTTTTAAAAAATTGCCCCAAATAGCAAGCTTGTGACATCCTAAGGTAAACTTTATAGGCTTTCAGCCTATACCTTTTCTCACATCTGAATTTTTTAGTGCTTCCATAAGAATTCTTTTAAATGAAAGAATTTTTATGAATGCACCACTGAGAGTCAGAAAGGCAATTTCATACAACTTTCTCTAAAATTCAAAAGATGATTTTCACAACACTTGGACCACTACATGCTTCTGGGATACTTGTTACTCTTGAGGCAATTAACTGCTTGTGAAACTACTTCCTTTACTAGGAGTTGGGTGTGCAGTATGTGAATTACAAGTCAAATATAAAAAATTAACAACACAGTCCATTTTTCATCATGTTCGCTGCATTTTTTCACTTATACTGCATATATGTCAGCTGTATCTTTGTGAGAGATGGGTTTACCCCCATGGGGTGCTCCGCTGGGCAACAATGGCACACATGACAGTAACAAGGGCCTCTGTGATTCTTGGAAACTGACACAATTTTAAGCTTTAATATAAATTAGGGTTGAGGTATCAGTTAGTTCTATGCAACACTGTCTGAAAGAACCCAACTCACTGGGTTTTGTTTTAGAATCCTTAGGTGGAATGACCAACTGGAACCATCAGCTGTGGGCTAATCCCCCACACTGGTATACTTTCCTGGCTAAAAAGGTACAAAGCAATACCTTTATGGACTCTAGTGTGGGATATGATGGATCTACCTACTTGGGAAGGATGGTCCACCACGGAAGCAATACGGAAATGGCAAACAGCATATGAGAAAGAGATATCAGCTCAGTGAGTGTAAGATTGGTGTATGGAATACTAGAGGAATAAATGGAAAGATGAATGAGGTGATTGAAGAAATTAATAAGTATAGATTGGGTGTGCTGTGTGCTAGTGAAACTAAACAGAAGGAAATTAGGATAGAAGAAGTGAATGGAACCTTGAGTATGTGGTCTGGAATGTTGGATAATGTGAGAGGACAGGCTGGTGTAGGTGTGATTTTAAATGAAAAGATACAGAACAATTTGATTCACTATAGCTGCATAAGTGAGGGAATTCTTTGGATTTGTTTGAAAGTGAAACTTCAGAGAATAGCAATTGTCGTAGTGTCATAGTTTGTAGTGCTCTGTGTGGCTTGTAACCTTTTGATAGGAAGATTTCTGAAATGAGGTAAAAGCTGTTTTGAGCCAGTTTGGTGCCAAAGTTATAATAGCAGGGGATTTCAATACTAGAGTAGGTGTGCAGAATGCCAATGAATGGTGAAAGATTAATTGAACTCTGCATTGAGAATGGTTTATGTGTATCTACTACGTTTTTCACCCACAAGTATATCCACACATATACTTAGGAAAATCGTACTCTGGGATAAAAGAGTGCAATAGATTTTGTTGTTTACGATCAGCATCTGAAACATTTAATTGTTGACACTCGTGTTATGAGGGCTGCGGATGCTGGCTCTGATCATTACTTGGTAGCGTCATGAGTGAAACTGAATGTTGGTTGGAGAAAAAGGAATAGGAAGAGGCCTAGGATGGAAAGAATAAAGGTTGAAAAGCTCCTTGAAGATCATCAGCATTACTCTAATTTACTCAGAGAACAACTGAAGAAGCTGAAGTCATGTGAGAGGGATGTAATAAAGAAGTGGGAATGTTTTAAGAACTGTGTTGTCACTGCTGCGAAAGAGGTCTGTGGCACCACAAGAGTGGATAACATCAGAGATGATTTTTGGTGGAACAGTGAGATTGAAGAGCAGGAAAGAGAAAGAAGGAAGCCTATTTGGGGATGTTGCAAGGTAGAGTTTCTGAGGATGAATATCATTGTAAAAAGCGAGAGACAGCTAGGCTGGTTCACCAGTATAAGACAAAAGATAGGAAGGAAAATGTTGAAAGTCACGAACTGGCTTTTTGGAAAGATAGAAAAACTTTCTGGAAATATATGAGACACAGGAAAAATATGAGAAATAAAGTTTCAAGTTTTGTGAAGAATAGGATTGGAGAAATGATGTGGGAGCCCACTGAGTTAAGTGAAAGATGGGGTAAATACTTCTGTGAGTTATTAAATCAAGAAAGCAAAGGTGATTCTGAGGCAGAAGCAAATAATGTCACACTGAGAGATGGAAGCACAGGAGAGATCTCAAGAGAAGAGGTGTGCAAAGCTTTAAAATCTCTTCAGAATGGTAAGGCTCCAGGAGTAAATGGCATAACTGCTGAAATGTTAAAATATGATAGTGACACTGTAATTGATTGGTTAACAGCAATTTGCCAGTTGTGATGCATGTTAGCATACCTGCCAACTACATTTAATGAATATGCAGAAGATTGCTTTGAAAAATTCAGAAGATTGTGTAAAAATTCAGAAGATTTTTTTTACGTCAATTTGTCACACAATAAAGTGATTTAGAACTCATACTACTTAAACAAAAAAGGAATACAGGACACTTACCTTTAATTTTGTGTGTGTTTTTATTGAAGGGAACTTTTATTTATAGTAATTTAACAGTTAGCTAAACTTTTTGGCTTTTTTTTTTTTTAGAATTCTTTGGAGTACTTTTTTTGAAAACAAAGTAAATTTTCTTTGCATTTAATTAACAGAAGACTCTCAAGCGATTCACCTGACATTAATGATCAAAACATTGTGCGATTTTTTTAACCAAAGAAAAAATTCTTTTGCATTATTAATTAAATGGCAAATACACCCTATAATTATTATTTCACTTTGGTGTTCTTTCAAATGACGAGGCACACCATTTTTCTCTCCTATCATTACTGGAGCATTGTCTGCTCCAAAAGCAATGCAATTTTTGAAAGGTATCCTGTGCTTACTAAAAACATCAACTGTAGCTGAGAACCATGAATTCTGATATCAGAGGTTTCACTATTTTAGATAAATGGTGTAATTTTCAGAGAATGAATACTTTTTTTTTTAACACCATGCATCAATTCTTACTAATTTCCAAACTTCATCACTTCATCATTTTCGTCTTTGGAAATTTCCCCCACCCTTATCAAGCTAAAATGCACACACATTTAAGAGGGTGATGACATTCAACAACTACATAGGAGTGGGGATCACATCGCGGGGGGGGGGGGGATACAATTACTGAAGAAATCTTCGCTCCGTCTGACTTCCGTTTTTGGAAATTTATCAAACATTTTCAAGCTGAAATACAAATATTTACGGAATAAAATGATATCTAATAATACAGGGTAGGGGAAACATCGTGAGAAAAAAATTATGATTACGAGAAAAATCTTACCTCCGTCTACTTTCCGTTTTTGAAGGGTGAAATTCCGTCCTCTGACGGAGAAAACAACCCACCACCACCACCAATCCCCCTCAAATTTCAGTTCAGTTGTGCCTTGATCTCGTGCGTGAATGGTCCAAATGGTAACAAAAAAGACGAAATTCCTCGAATCAGCGTAAGCATCTCGTGGCCGAAGATTACTGGGAAATTTTCGGGCGGCCTAACTTCCGTTTTCGAAAATTGTTGCCTACAATTTCAAGCTGAAATTATGCAATGAAATTATATTTAACAACAATACTGAACAGAAGTAACATCGCGAGAGAAAAAAAAATATGATTACGGGGAAAATCTGCACTCCGTTTAGCTTCCGTTTTTGAACGTTTAAAAAGACAAAACAACGTCCCCCCGCCCTAACTAATACTCCAAAAATTTCTTCATTTTTGCATCCATCTCGAAAATTACAAAAAAAAAAAAAGGGTGGGGGGAGTGGGACTCGGCAAATCAACGGAAGAATCTCATGTACGAATTAACCACAGAATCGATTTCGAATGGCGTAAGATTACGCTAAAATATCGATGACCTATAAATTTTAACTTTTGGCGCAAAATTAGCGCAGATTTCGTCAAAATCACAATTTTTTAGCAGAATGGTGCAAGAACAACATTTTGGCACAGCTCTGGCAGCCCTGAGATTAAGATTAGCAAGTTATTGCTGTGCTTTTCAACTTTTTTTTTTTTTGACTTACAAAAATGAATAAAACAGTTTTTTTTTGCAAAAAACACAGAAATTTTTCGAACGGCAGAAGAACGCGAGTTTGGTCAGAAGATCGGAAGAATGTGTAAAAAATCGGAAGACTTCTATCAAAATCGGAAGAGTTGGCAGGTATGTGTTAGGAATGGTCCCTTGGGATTGGAGGGATGCCATGATTGTTCCCTTGTATAAGGGAAAGGGTGATCCTACTGACTGCAAGAACTATCATGGTATTAGCTTACTGAATGTGCCAGGGAAAGTGAAGGTCATTATTGAAAAGCCATAAGGTCAAGGTCTTACATCAGCAAAAGTGTGGGGTGTTCTGAGTGGTTTTGTGGCTGATAAAGGCTGCACTAAACAAATTTTTGCATTACACAACATGATGATTGAAAAGGATCTGGCTGTTGATAAGAAAGTTTTTGCCACCTTCATAGATTTAGAGAAAGCTTACAACCAAGTAAAGAAGTTACTTCTGTGGAAGGTACTAAATAAATGTGGTGTCACTGGGAATCTACTTAACAGTGTAAAAGCCATGTTTGTTGGCAGCAGAGCTTGTGTACAAGTGAATGGTATTTTATCAAAATGGTTTTCTATTGGTGCAGGAGTTAGACAAGGTTGTGTAATGTCACCATGGCTGCTTAATATATTTATGGATGCATGCATGCATGATACCAAGATGGGCAATATTGGTTTATGTCTTGGTAACACCTGTGTGTAGAAATTGCTGTATGCTGATGACTCAGTCCTGTTGGCAGAGAGCAAAAGTAAGTTGCAGAGTATGTTGTCCCAGATGTACAAAGCTTGTATGAAATTCAAACTGAGTATAAATAAGGGAAAAGCCAAAGTTATGGTTTTTGAGTGAGGGACTGTTAGCACTGAATGCAAAATAAGTCTAAATGGCACAGTGATTGCTCATGTGAATGAGTTTGTGTATTTGGGAAGCATGTTTGACAGAGAGAACAAATTAGATTGTGAAATTAGTACAGTGAATTCTTCACTGAAAGTCATAGCTGTTTCAGGAAGTTTTCACAGGAATGATGGGTTCTCAAGAGAGGCTCTGATGTATGGCAGTGAAACCTGGGTACTATAGAAGAAATATAGGAGTCGTTTGAGTGCTGGAGAAATGCGTTACTTACGGGGAGTTTGTGGCAAGACATGTTCTGATTGTGTGAGGAATGAAGACGTGTTGCAGTTGTGTGATGTCAAGCTAAATGTTGTTAGCAAGGTGGAGATTAATATTCTTCAGTGGTTTGCCCATATTGAAAAAATGAGTGATGAGATGTTTACTAGGAAAATTTTTTTTTAGCCCAAATGGCAGGAAGGAGATGCAGAGGAAGGCAAAAGAAGTCATGGGAGGATCAGATTCAAGAGTGTCTGCATGAGAAGTTTATGAGTATGAAGTATAGAAGGTCTTGTGTACGTCGAGTGATGAATGTCAGTGTAGCCCGAGTTGTATGTCATGACCACTGTAAATGGAGAAGTTTGAAACGGCAACAGTAAGTAAATATTAAGTTCAAAATTCAATGTTAAAAATTTTGAGAACAGGCAAAAAAATCCACATAACACATAAGCAGTTTGCATACATAACAGGAGGAGTACATGTGTTTATTTTTCCCATTTCATCAAACCAGAAGTTCAATGTATGCCTTGGAAATTGCACATTACAGCCCAGTTTGACAAGCTCATGGGCAGAGACAACTTGACCTTGATGAATTCAGCTGGACTGACCAATTTATTTGATGCTGGAAGGAAAAAGGTCAAACACAACAACCAGGTTGTAATTAGGCTTCAAAACTATGCCTGTAGTGCAAGAAATAAGTGTCCTAGTCATTAAATTATTGGGCAATTTTTATATGCTACAAAGCATATACTTTTTGCCTCTGTGACTTTAAATAATGTTAAAATTATTATTATTTTACTCTACAAATTTTACATTTCCTGGACTAAAGATGCAATTATTTAACATGTGCATCCTGTAATGGCTTTGATATGATGAACTGTGTTTCTTTGCCCCCACAATATCAAATTTTTGCATTTAATATCAACAAACACAAAGTGCATTTTCTGTGTTTCAATAACTCATAACTTACAAGTATCCTTGAAGGAAGCTTAGTTCCAGTTAGCTCTTCTTTTTGTATGCGATGGATATCTGGTTTTGCATTAAGGACAATTTTCTTTTTTTCTGGAGCCTAAATTATAATAATTCTGAAAGACAAAACATTGTTCATAAAGTGTTTTTACTTTTGCAAATATTGTTCAGTTTGCATTTCAAAAATATTAAATTTTTACCTATTAAATAATCTTCAAAATTAAATGTCTGGTGTGATTTCCTTTATCAAATAAAAACTGAAAAAATGAACCAATAAAAATAATCCAGAGTTCTTGCTTTTTATATCAAAGATAAATGACTGATAACAGGCTTTTCCCAGTGTTGCTAACATTAGTGCTTCATTAATGATTGCACTTTAATAAAAATAACCTGATATATTTTTCACTCACAACCACTAATTTACATTTTCCAACATTTATCTTTTTTCCATGTGCATAAACATGAAGTGTAACCTCTTATTTTTGAGGGCATAATACATCACAATGAGGTAAATTACTGTGTTAACATTTGTGACACTTCTTTGAGAAACACCAATTTTTTTTTTTTTTGTTCTTTTGTGTTGAAAAGCTAGATGCTGTGTATTCAAATATTTGCAAATAAAGAAGGCTTCTATGTTTATGATCAGAAGTCACAAGCATACTATGAGATCCTGAAGCTAATAACACTCCTAAAAATAAATTTACATTTGCTTTCAGCTCTTCTTCTTCAGAGCTTACAGAAACTAATAAATGAAATGCAATGCTAATCTTCAGGCACATATGGATTCATATTCAAATTACTCTCTAGAACTGCAAAGATTACCTAACTTCTGATTCATTTAAGTATTTAACACAGCTAAAGTTACTGAGGAAAGAGCACAAGTATCATTACTTCATTTATTGCACTGCACAGGTGATCCAACATTTAAAAAAAAATACTACACTAAAAAAGATTTTTATATGGGGACCATGTCAAAATTATGGATCAGTTAGTAATAAAAATCCCTTTGCTTGTCATAACGATGTTCCCATCGCCGCAGTGTACACATCCCACTTTCCCCCACCCGCAGACAAAGTGAGTATGATAAAGGTAACTTGATCACGCTAGTTACGTTAAATGAAAACTTTTACAAAAAGTTCGTAAGTTGGAAGCTTTCGACTTTATCTTAGGTCTTCATCACGCCAATGGAGGACTAAGATTGTTGCCAGATTCTACATTTGAATTTTTCTTATTTTTGTTGCCAAAACTTAGAATTGATCTCCAGATCATCGGAATGTAGAGAGGAGATTCGGAATTGCAAGTCATTGAGTTGAAAATAATTTCCAGGCTTTCACGGTAACAGAGGGCAAAACGATTGTCAAAAGAAGCAATTCGTTTTGCTTCGTTCCAGTGGGGAACTGCAGATGTGTCTTCCATTGTCAAAATAGACAAGGCAGTATTAGGATTAGCTTTCGAAACATCTTTTTTATGTTATAAAATTCTATGGCTAATGCTCCTGTATGTGCTTCCAATGTATAAGTTATCCCCAGTAGAAGAAGAGATAGGAATGCAGTAAACTCCTGGGAGGTTCAGGCTTTCAACTTTGTCCCTATCCCTTTGTAGAAGTTTTAAGATGTTTGGGGTAGATTTAATGGCAAGATGGTAACCAAAACTTCTAAGAAGAATCTGTAACTTATAAGCATAGGAAGGATGGTAAGGAACAGAACTACGTAATTTCAGGTTTTCTTTCTTTTGAGGTAGGAGGCATTCAATTTTTGAATGGTTTTCATATTTCTTTATGAGGGAGTTGACTATAAGAGCAGGGAAACCATGAGAGAGGGCTATTGTAGAAATTTTGGAGAGTTCTTCTTGAAGAGAAAGTTGGTTGTTGCAAATTATATGAGCCCTGTGGATGTAGCAAGCTTGTAGAGATGCAGAGTGAAAGATTTGTAGGGAATGATGTTAGTGGCCGCAGAAGGTTTACCATAGACGGAACAAGTAATGGAGAGATCAGCGTTTCTGCAGATAGATACATCCAGAAAATCAATTTTGTGGTTTACTTCCTTAGATATAGTGAGATTAATGGAAGGAAATTTTTCCGTAATGGAGTTGATCAGTGTCTGTAGTTCAGACTCGGTATGTGGCCAGCTAATGAAAATGTCGTCTACATATCTTAACCATAGGGAAGGTTGAAAAGGGTGTTGAGGAATGATGGAAACTTCAATACGCTGCATGTAGATTTCTGCAAGCAGAGGGGAAAGAGGTGAGCCCATGGGGAGACCAGATTGTTGCCTATACACAATTTTGTTGAAAACAAAACAACTGTGTTGATGAATAGTGTGGAAACAATCATAAAGATCTTTGATTAGAGTAACAGGGGGTTCAAAATGAAGAATCATTTTCTTCATGAGGAGCATGTAGGAAAATAGAAAACATTCAAATGTAGAATATGCCAACAATCTTAGTCCTCCATTGGCGTGATGAAGACCTAAGATAAAATCGAAAGCTTCCATCTTACGAACTTTTTGTAAAAGTTTTCATTTAACGTAACTAGCGTGATCATGTAGTTACCTTTATTATTAATATTGTTACGTGTTGTGCCCATCATCATCATGTTTCAAAGCTACGCAACTTCCGGGCATTTGATTTTGGACTGGATGAAAGATTGGATTTCCTTCCGGGAACTTCGGACCCAAGTTACTAATTCTCTTTGCAGTCTTCGTTTTCTTGTTTCCTGCAAGTCTTCAGGCATTCTTCCCCAAGCTTTTCAGATCTGCAAACCTACCTTCAAAGGACGTTGCCGTGCTTTACTACAGCAGACCAGCCATAACCTCCTATCTGCCGCTATCCGTGACCTGCGTTCCTCCATAGCTAAAACTGAACTTTCCTGCTACATTAGCTACCAATCACTGGCTGCTACCACTCATCCTGCTTTGCTTGATATTTTCATGGTTCGTATCAACCAAACCCTCTCAACAATTGAAGTAAATGAATATGCTCGCCATAAAAGAAATTTAATTTTCTACTCTCCAAGCAAAAAAGTCAAGCAACACCTCCGTCTTCAGCCTCTACTGACAAGCCAAAGTATGTAAATCTTTCTTCTGTCCCTATTCCTCCTAGCTTGGATAAATTCTTATCATTAGGCCCAAAATTCTCACCTGCTCTTCCTAGCAATCTTCCACAAACTGTTTCTGTTATAGAATCAGCCATCCACAGAACTGAGACTGTTCACCAACTATCCTTCGTGCCAACGCTGCTGTTATCCTATCCAAGCAAAATTCTGTGCCAATCAAGTACTCTTCTTCTTGTTTAAAAGAATTCAGGTCATTTATTTAGGAAAATGACCTTGCAGTATGCAAAGCAGATAAAGTTGGTTGCACAGTCATCATTGGTAAAGAAACACTAAACCAAAAAGTGCATTCATTTCTTACATCTGCTAACTGCATTCCTCTGCAGTCAGACACCACCAACTCACTCAAAAACTCAGTTGACAGATTAGCTAAGAAATAAACTCTTCAATCCTACCTTGGTGATATATCACCCCCTCCTTACTTTAGAACTCACAGGCTTTTCCTGCAAGTGAAACTGCATAAAGCTGGTAACCCCATCAGACCTTTAGTTGAATATTCTTTTTCTCCAGCAGTAAACCTTGAAGAGAGATTGGTCCTCAAATGCAAATCCCTGGCAGCCAACCATCCTCATACTGTTGTCTCTACTTCAAACTTCATCCATAAACTTCCTAATTCCTTTTCCCCTAGTGTTAATCTGTATACTCTTGATGTAGAATCTTTGTTTCCCTCTGTACCATATTTTGAGTCCTACATGCTCCTCATGAAGAAATTAATTCTTCATTTTGAACCTTCCTCCCCGGTACTCTAATCAAAGATCTTTATGATTGTTTTCACACTATTCATCAACACAGTTGTTTTGTTTTCAACAAAATTTTGTATAGGCAACAATCTGGTCTCCCCATGGGCTCACCTCTTTCTCCTCTGCTTGCAGAAATCTACATGCAACATATTGAAGTTTCCATCATTCCTCAACACCCTTTTCAACCTTCCCTATGGTTAAGATATGTAGACGACATTTTCATTAGCTGGCTACATACCGAGTCTGAACTACAGACACTGATCAACTCCATTACGGAAAAATTCCTTCCATTAATCTCACTATATCTAAGCAAGTAAACAACGAAATTGATTTCCTGGATGTATCCATCTGCAGAAACGCTGATCTCTCCATCACTCATTCTGTCTATCGTAAACCTTCTTCCGCCACTAACATCATTCCCTACAAATCTTTCACTCTGCATCTCTACAAGCTTGCAGCATTAAAGTCTTACATCCACAGGGCTCATATCATTTGCAACAACCAACTTTCTCTTCAAGAAGAATTCTCCAAAATATCTACAATAGCCCTCTCTCATGGTTTCCCTGCTCTTACAGTCAACTCCCTCTTAAAGAAATGTGAAAACCATTCGAAAATTGAATGCCTCCTACCTCAAAAGAAAGAAAACCTGAAATTCTCTGGTTCTGTTCCTTACCATCCTTCCTATGCTTATAAGTTACAGATTCTTCTTAGAAGTTTTGGTTACCATCTTGCCATTAAATCTACCCCAAACATCTTAAAACTTCTACAAAGGGATAGGGACAAAGTTGAAAGCCTGAACCTCCCAGGAGTTTACTGCATTCCTATCTCTTCTTCTACTGGGGATAACTTATACATTGGAAGCACATACAGGAGCATTAGCCATAGAATTTTAGAACATAAAAAAGATGTTTCGAAAGCTAATCCTAATACTGCCTTGTCTATTTTGACAATGGAAGACACATCTGCAGTTCCCCACTGGAACGAAGCAAAACGAATTGCTTCTTTTGACAATCGTTTTGCCCTCCGTTACCGTGAAAGCCTGGAAATTATTTTCAACTCAATGACTTGCAATTCCGAATCTCCTCTCTACATTCCGATGATCTGGAGATCAATTCTAAGTTTTGGCAACAAAAATAAGAAAAATTCAAATGTAGAATCTGGCAACAATCTTAGTCCTCCATTGGCGTGATGAAGACCTAAGATAAAGTCGAAAGCTTCCAACTTACGAACTTTTTGTAAAAGTTTTCATTTAACGTAACTAGCGTGATCAAGTTACCTTTATTATTAATATTGTTATGTGTTGTGCCCATCATCGTCAAAAAGTGTGTATGTGCTAGCCACTAGGAGGCAGTGACAGCTGCTGAAGAAGCCAGAGATGTGGAAGTGGAAAGCGCCCTAAGATGCAATTCACGAGTAGGGAGCACATTTCTTTTATAAAAATACATTTGTTCGGGGAGAAATGCCGTAGTGTGCAAAGGGATTGCGAGAAGCATGCGGTGTTAATGCACTGCCATATTCGACAGTGAGAATGTGGGTGTTGGTGTTTAAGAAGGGTCATGAAGATGTTGATCCTTGCTCTGGTGGTGGGAGACCTGTCGAGGTCACCGATAACAGGCATGTGGTGTTAGTCCTGGAATTGTTTAACACTGACCGACGATGGACTTGCATAGAATTGTCTTGTAGGTATACATTTCTTCAAAAACTGTTCACAGGATACTGACACAGCATATGGGAATGGGGGAAATTGCCGGCAGGTAGGTCACTCACCATCCAGGGGTGCTTATTCTGTGAAATAAAATTTCCTGAAACCAATCCCAAATTTCCTGAAATTAATGTAGATCAATACTTACTGAAAAAAAAAATGATATATATGTGTTACATTTGTAATTTATTTCCCAAGTTCTGATATTTTTTTAAAGAACAGTGGCCTTTATCAAATTTTACTATTTGCAAATTTCCAGTGTTTGGCCCTTCAAAGCTATAAATAATACTTATAAAAAGTAAAATACTGAGAAAAATAAAATAAAAAAGGCAACTTACATAATTGATGCCTTGCCTGCCTGTGTCAATGGTGTATTTTCTTGTGCAGAAAAGACTGTAATGTATATGACAAAGTTTGTTCAGTTTATACTTTAAATGATTTGTATATTCACGTAATAAGTCATTTTTTGGTGTAAGTTAGTCAGTTAATTGATTTTAGTGGCGCAAGGGCCAGGTTTGGCCAAAGAGCGCCAGACACAGAACTATCAGTTAAAGATTTTTAAAAGCGGGGTGAAATGATTAAGAGCAGACAGGCTTGGTAAAAGTTAGAAAAGAGAATGATGAAAGCTGTGAAGACTAGTTAGTTAAATAGGTTTATATATAAATTTATTAATTCACTGTTATTAATTATTAATTTTTTTTTTTTTTAAATAAGTTTTAAAAAGTCAATCTGCTTTAAGAACGAAAATACTGCGAAAGTATCCCAGTGGTCGCCCAAAAGCTTCTGCAGTGTAGCTGCGCCGTCATCCAGTAGATGAGACTGAAAATAGTGAAACCGATGATTACAAAAACGAACACAACTACATAAAACATGAGAGATGGTGAGTAAACAGTCGCACGCCTCACACATTGGGGCAGCGTCGCCACACAGCAAATACTATGCGTGAAGCGACAATGCTCAATGCGGAGACGCGCAAGAACGACTTCTTCCCTACGGTTCCGGCGACACGATGATTTCCAGATTCCAAGGTTAGGTTTTATACGGTGCAGTTTATTCTCCACCTGTTGGTCCCACAGACTTCGCCACGTTTGTCTGATATGATCGTGAACAAGAAAGCGAAAATCACGGTGAAACAGTGGCAAGGGTGTGACGACCAAAGAAGAGGCAGATCTAGCAGCAGCATCGGCAGACTCGTTCCCTGGGATCCCAACATGCCCAGGAATCCAGCAGAACCGAATCTGGACATCAGCCTCGAGCAAAGAACGAAGAAGTCTCCGAACGGTAAAAAGAAGTGGGTGGCCAGAGAAATCCAAAGATGACAATGATTGCATAACACTCAACGAATCAGTGTACACAATAGCACGCTGATGAGAGCTCGACTGCACGTGAACAAGTGCAAGATACACAGCATGCATCTCCGCCGAAAACACCGTGGCCTCAGGAGGAATGCGGGCAACAAAAACTTCGTCAACGCAGAACAGGTAGTGGAGAAGAAAGTAAAAACAGGAAAGGGAGAGGAAAGCCAGAGGAAAGGAAAGGGCTGGCGCATAATCACAACCTCAGCAACCAACAACTGAGGCGGGTGCTGTCAAGGTGGTGGCAACACAAAGTTGTAATGGGAAGAATCAAACATAACATGTCGGCTGGGGCCGTGGGGTCGCTACTCCCCATCAGCTGGATGAACAGCTGTCCCTGCGGTAACGTGAAAGCACAAAAACAAGAAAGCAAAAAACCGTCACAAGGTCAGCTCGGGCCGTGGGGGAGCCGCTCCCCAAATAACTGGAAAACCAGTTATCCCCGTGCGGGGTTTGGTGTAAGTAAAACCATGGAATAAACTAGTAGTTGCAGTTGAATATAATGTTTTAATGAATGCAGAACTGCATTCTTCTCTGTTAAACACATCAATGCTGCTGATGGAGGCAAAACTTCATACTTCATAATGCTTTAGAAAAAAATTGGTTATTTTGTTTTTATTTTGCTGCAAATCTTTTGTGTGAAATTTATGTTTACTGCACCCAGATTCCTGCTTTGGTGTTGACAGATTTTGTGTTGGAATTTTAGGGCTCACCACAATCTTTGTACTTACAGAGCTAGCTGCTGATGATTGATTTATTCCAGAAAAATGATCTCCAATTACTTCACACTTTTCCTTAGTTGATTTGTGATGAATTTTTCAGCTTTGCAACATGTTCTGTAACAAAGTTTTGTCAACTGCAGTGGTGATCGGATTTTCAACACCAAACATTTCAAACGTTGAACATTTCTTTGCTAAGAGGTTATATTTGATGGTATAATAACTGTCCAAGCTTTTTGCATCTAAACTAGTTCTGTGCTGTGTAATGATATTATCCATGAAATTAAATGAGCTTTCCACAATTGGCACATGAAAGCAAGAGATGAAGGCTTTTACAAGTTTACCCAATGTGGAGTACTTTTGTATTTCATCATGTGAGCACATTTTTGACATCGCAGCCCAGTATTCCTCAATGACTTTAGGAATATTATTTTTTTCACATTTCTTATTGGCTGAGTAATTAAAAATATCACTAATTGCTGTGTCGATTTGATATGATCTGATTTCTTCATCAATAACAAGCATTTTGTTAGCAGATAGCACTGAGCTACATGCATCAGTCAATTTTGAAAGAGCTATATGGGTAGTAGTTTGGCCCCTAAGAGAGGGGTCTAACCCTGAAAAACTAATCAGAGTAGAATTTCCCACTGGAAGTTTTTGGATCATGTATAAGGAGCATGCCAGATAACATTCCTTTAGCTATTTCTTAAATGAAGATACCATATAATCATTTGATGTACTTGCAGCAATAAGTTTTTTGGATTCTCCTCCAACATAAATAAATTTGTCTGGCAGGTGATTATCGCCACTCTTCAAATCTATTTTCAAAAGATCCTTGTGAGATTTGCCCTTTAAAATTATTTCATGTTTAATGAAAAATGATAAAATTTTCTTTATCAACACAAAAAGTTCAACATGCGATCTATGCAACATAGGTTTTTTGGTCTGAAACAGCTTTATGTATTTCTTTGAATAAAGCTCATGTTGAGAAATGGCTTCCTAGTTTCTTAATTCAATTACTAATCTAAAACAACTATTACGGGAATTTTACTAGGAATTTTTTTCATTTAAACTGCAAATTTTCGGAGAAAACTCTCCTCCTTCTTCAGGCTGTCTTTTTGTTGTCACTTATTCCTGTCACTATCGCGGTTACGGTTAACCTTGACGGTTTAGGTTATTTTTCATCAAATCCTGCCAGATGTTATGCAGGGAAAATCCTTTGCAGTCATTGATGATGGAATTTTGATTTTTCTCAATCTCTATTCCTTCTTTCAGCTTTCTTTTTTGAAAATTGCTTTGGAAACTGACGACTTTAAGGGAATTCCAATCCATGCTGTGACTAGTTTCTCTAACATGCCTATCTAATCCAGTCTTGTTGGAGCAATTCTTTATAGCTGCTTTATGCTCTGCTATACAAGTTTCTAGTCTGCGACCTGTTTCACCTATGTAAGATAGTCCACAACTACATTTTACTTCATAGACTACTCCTTGCATTTTTAAATATCTTCTTCTCTTTGAACTATTTTAGGGAAATTTTTTTAACTTTGTTCTCTAAACTTGGAGCTAGCCTAATATTGTACTTCTTACTCATTCTCTTTAAAGACTCAAATAAACCTTTGTGATAAGAAATTTTTCTAGTGAATTTTACTTGTTGCTTTTGCAGGTTCTTCGTACCATTAAAATTCAGAAGCTTCTCAATTTCTTCTTTAGGATAGTTATTTTTTGCAAGTATGACTTTAAGTTTTTCTTTATGGGTTTCTTTTTATCTGTTGTAGAAACTATTTTATTAATTTTTTCTAAAAACTGACTTGCTACATTTTTCTTAACAGAGACTGGATGATAAGAATTGAAATCCAATAGTCTATTAGTATTCATTGGTTTTTTAATACCAACTAGTGAGGAATTTTTCATCTTCATAATAGATAGTAATATCTAAGAAGTTAATTCTTCTTTCTTTTTGAAGTTCAATAGTGAATTTAAGGGAATCATCTAATTCATTGAATGAGTCTAGAATTCTTTCTGGAACAATTTCTGAGCTATCTATTATAAATAAGATGTCATCCATGTATCTGCTATATAAGCAGAAGTATGTGGGTTGTACTAGAATCTTTTCTTCTAGTTTTCCCACATAATAGTTAGCTAAGAGTAGGGAGAGTGGGGAGCCCATAGCTAGCCCCGATTTTTGAATGAAAAATGTTTTCCCAAATTGAAAGTAGTTGTTCTGCAAAGAGAAGGTAAGCATTTCAAAAATTCCCACTAATATGTTTTTATTTTTGTTGTGAAAAACTATTAGGTCTGCCAAGTCTTCCACTATAAAGTCTATATATAAGTTGATCTATATTAAAGTGAGTATACATAGACACTATGTCTAAACTACCCATAATAGGAGAATCTAATTTAGGAAGAAGTTCTAATTTTTCTTTTAGCTGCATTGAGTTTTTAATCAAGTTAGGTGGCTCTTTTAAAAGATTCTGAAAGTGTGACTTTAAAAAGTAGTTTATATTTGAAAGAATAGAGTTTTTTGAGTCAATTATTGGTCTAATTGGTTGGTGTTCTTTATGCAGTTTGACTATTCCATATATTTGAGGTAATCTGAACTGTAATTTTGAGAATTGTTTATAGTTTTCTGGAAGCTGGTTTTTCTTTTTTGAAGTGAAATAAGCTTAGAGACTTTTTAATCAAATCTGGTAGTGGGTTTTCTTTTACTTCTTCATACATAGGCTTTTTAGTTCTTCTTCCATCTTTTCTTGATAATCTTTCTTATCCATAATAGTAATCAACTTACTTTTGTCTGTTTTCACAGCAACCACACTTTCATTTTTTCTGAAATCTTTAAGAGCTTTTAATTGACTATTATCAAATTTTTTTGGAGGTTTCTTTACTTGCTTCTGGAATTTTGTAAGGCTATTGTAGTAATCTTTTCTGAGGAGGTCTGCTTTAATTTGGTCCTTTTTTTTCTAAAATGCTGCAGATGCTTTCCAATTCAATTACCAATTTTTCTGTATTTATTTTTTTCTTTGGATAGATTGAAATTACTTCCTTTATTTATCACTTGTAATAATTCTTGGCTAACTCCAGTAGCAGTGTTGTCCTTTACATGACTAAGAACTGCAGTTTCTTTGTTTTTACTGGAATAGTTTTTCTTCAAAAATTTCTTTTCTTTAAGGTTCAGCTTTTTAACAAATTTCTTATTTTTGTTTTTTATTCCAATTTTTAGCCAGTCAGCCAATTCTGCTTTTACTGTATCCCTTAAGATTCCAGAAAATTTCTTTTCATTTTCTACTTTTACTTTTACTTTTTGATGATAAGCAACATTTTTATATTTTGCTTCAATACTTCTTTTTAATGTTTTTTTTCTATTGTTCTTACAAAGTTGGCTGAAAGTAAATCTTTAAATGGTTTTCTAAGTCTAAATGAATTTGGAATAAAGTTATTTACCTTGCAATTTTTCAGGAACTTGATTTGAGCTATCGATCTTTCTATCTTCATTGTAGCATGTTAAACTTTCTTGATTGCTTGCCAAGTATCTGACCCATACTCTGTTCTAATTCTTGGAATAAAGCTCATGTTGAGAAATGGCTTCCTAGTTTCTTAATTCAATTACTAATCAAAAACAACTATTATGGGAATTTTACTAGGAAACTTTTTCATTTAAATTTGCAAATTTTTGGAGAAAACTCTCCTCCTTCTTCAGGCTGTCTTTTTGTTGTCACTTATTCCTGTCACTATCGCGGTTACGGTTAACCTTGACGGTTTAGGTTATTTTTCATCAAATCCTGCCAGATGTTATGCAGGGAAAATCCTTTGCAGTCATTGATGATGGAATTTTGATTTTTCTCAATCTCTATTCCTTCTTTCAGCTTTCTTTTTTGAAAATTGCTTTGGAAACTGACGACTTTAAGGGAATTCCAATCCATGCTGTGACTAGTTTCTCTAACATGCCTATCTAATCCAGTCTTGTTGGAGCAATTCTTTACAGCTGCTTTATGCTCTGCTATACGAGTTTCTAGTCTGTGACCTGTTTCACCTATGTAAGATAGTCCACAACTACATTTTACTTCATAGACTACTCCTTGCATTTTTAAATATCTTCTTCTCTTTGAACTATTTTAGGGAAATTTTTTTTAACTTTGTTCTCTAAACTTGGAGCTAGCCTAATATTGTACTTCTTACTAATTCTCTTTAAAGACTCAAATAAACCTTTGTGATAAGAAATTTTTCTAGTGAATTTTACTTGTTGCTTTTGCAGGTTCTTCGTACCATTAAAATTCAGAAGCTTCTCAATTTCTTCTTTAGGATAGTTATTTTCTGCAAGTATGACTTTAAGTTTTTCTTTATGGGTTTCTTTTTTATCTGTTGTAGAAACTATTTTATTAATTTTTTCTAAAAACTGACTTGCTACATTTTTCTTAACAGAGACTGGATGATAAGAATTGAAATCCAATAGTCTATTAGTATTCATTGGTTTTTTAATACCAACTAGTGAGGAATTTTTCATCTTCATAATAGATAGTAATATCTAAGAAGTTAATTCTTCTTTCTTTTTGAAGTTCAATAGTGAATTTAAGGGAATCATCTAATTCATTGAATGAGTCTAGAATTCTTTCTGGAACAATTTCTGAGCTATCTATTATAAATAAGATGTCATCCATGTATCTGCTATATAAGCAGAAGTATGTGGGTTGTACTAGAATCTTTTCTTCTAGTTTTCCCACATAATAGTTAGCTAAGAGTAGGGAGAGTGGGGAGCCCATAGCTAGCCCCGATTTTTGAATGAAAAATGTTTTCCCAAATTGAAAGTAGTTGTTCTGCAAAGAGAAGGTAAGCATTTCAAAAATTCCCACTAATATGTTTTTATTTTTGTTGTGAAAAACTATTAGGTCTGCCAAGTCTTCCACTATAAAGTCTATATATAAGTTGATCTATATTAAAGTGAGTATACATAGACACTATGTCTAAACTACCCATAATAGGAGAATCTAATTTAGGAAGAAGTTCTAATTTTTCTTTTAGCTGCATTGAGTTTTTAATCAAGTTAGGTGGCTCTTTTAAAAGATTCTGAAAGTGTGACTTTAAAAAGTAGTTTATATTTGAAAGAATAGAGTTTTTTGAGTCAATTATTGGTCTAATTGGTTGGTGTTCTTTATGCAGTTTGACTATTCCATATATTTGAGGTAATCTGAACTGTAATTTTGAGAATTGTTTATAGTTTTCTGGAAGCTGGTTTTTCTTTTTTTGAAGTGAAATAAGCTTAGAGACTTTTTAATCAAATCTGGTAGTGGGTTTTCTTTTACTTCTTCATACATAGGCTTTTTAGTTCTTCTTCCATCTTTTCTTGATAATCTTTCTTATCCATAATAGTAATCAACTTACTTTTGTCTGTTTTCACAGCAACCACACTTTCATTTTTTCTGAAATCTTTAAGAGCTTTTAATTGACTATTATCAAATTTTTTTGGAGGTTTCTTTACTTGCTTCTGGAATTTTGTAAGGCTATTGTAGTAATCTTTTCTGAGGAGGTCTGCTTTAATTTGGTCCTTTTTTTTTTCTAAAATGCTGCAGATGCTTTCCAATTCAATTACCAATTTTTCTGTATTTATTTTTTTCTTTGGATAGATTGAAATTACTTCCTTTATTTATCACTTGTAATAATTCTTGGCTAACTCCAGTAGCAGTGTTGTCCTTTACATGACTAAGAACTGCAGTTTCTTTGTTTTTACTGGAATAGTTTTTCTTCAAAAAATTTCTTTTCTTTAAGGTTCAGCTTTTTAACAAATTTCTTATTTTTGTTTTTTATTCCAATTTTTAGCCAGTCAGCCAATTCTGCTTTTACTGTATCCCTTAAGATTCCAGAAAATTTCTTTTCATTTTCTACTTTTACTTTTACTTTTTGATGATAAGCAACATTTTTATATTTTGCTTCAATACTTCTTTTTAATGTTTTTTTTTCTATTGTTCTTACAAAGTTGGCTGAAAGTAAATCTTCAAATGGTTTTCTAAGTCTAAATGAATTTGGAATAAAGTTATTTACCTTGCAATTTTTCAGGAACTTGATTTGAGCTATCGATCTTTCTATCTTCATTGTAGCATGTTAAACTTTCTTGATTGCTTGCCAAGTATCTGACCCATACTCTGTTCTAATTCTTGGAATAAAGCTCATGTTGAGAAATGGCTTCCTAGTTTCTTAATTCAATTACTAATCAAAAACAACTATTATGGGAATTTTACTAGGAAACTTTTTCATTTAAATTTGCAAATTTTCGGAGAAAACTCTCCTCCTTCTTCAGGCTGTCTTTTTGTTGTCACTTATTCCTGTCACTATCGCGGTTACGGTTAACCTTGACGGTTTAGGTTATTTTTCATCAAATCCTGCCAGATGTTATGCAGGGAAAATCCTTTGCAGTCATTGATGATGGAATTTTGATTTTTCTCAATCTCTATTCCTTCTTTCAGCTTTCTTTTTTGAAAATTGCTTTGGAAACTGACGACTTTAAGGGAATTCCAATCCATGCTGTGACTAGTTTCTCTAACATGCCTATCTAATCCAGTCTTGTTGGAGCAATTCTTTACAGCTGCTTTATGCTCTGCTATACGAGTTTCTAGTCTGTGACCTGTTTCACCTATGTAAGATAGTCCACAACTACATTTTACTTCATAGACTACTCCTTGCATTTTTAAATATCTTCTTCTCTTTGAACTATTTTAGGGAAATTTTTTTAACTTTGTTCTCTAAACTTGGAGCTAGCCTAATATTGTACTTCTTACTAATTCTCTTTAAAGACTCAAATAAACCTTTGTGATAAGAAATTTTTCTAGTGAATTTTACTTGTTGCTTTTGCGGATTCTTCGTACCATTAAAATTCAGAAGCTTCTCAATTTCTTCTTTAGGATAGTTATTTTCTGCAAGTATGACTTTAAGTTTTTCTTTATGGGCTTCTTTTTTATCTGTTGTAGAAACTATTTTATTAATTTTTTCTGAAAACTGACTTGCTACATTTTTCTTAATAGAGACTGGATGATAGTAATTGAAATCCAATAGTCTATTAGTATTCATTGGTTTTTTATACCAACTAGTGAGGAATTTTTCATCTTCATAATAGATAGTAATACCTAAGAAGTTAATTCTTCTTTCATTTTGAAGTTCAATAGTGAATTTAAGGGAATCATCTAATTCATTGAATGAGTCTAGAATTCTTTCTGGAACAATTTCTGAGCTATCTATTATAAATAAGATGTCATCCATGTATCTGCTATATAAGCAGAAGTATGTGGATTGTACTAGAATCTTTTCTTCTAGTTTTCCCACATAATAGTTAGCTAAGAGTAGGGAGAGTGGGGGAGCCCATAGCTAGCCCCGATTTTTGAATGAAAAATGTTTTCCCAAATTGAAAGTAGTTGTTCTGCAAAGAGAAGGTAAGCATTTCAAAAATTCCAACTAATATGTTTTTATCTTTGTTGTGAAAAACTATTAGGTCTGCCAAGTCTTCCGCTATAAAGTCTAATAGTTCTGCCTATATTAAATGAATACATAAGCTTTATGTATTCATTGAATATAGGCAGAACAGCTTTGTACAGATGGATTTCAAGTAATGTTTTCTTTTGAACCACAAAAAGGCTTTCAATAATTTTATCTTTTCCCATTCTTGTTAAACTTTTTGATTTCAAAGAATCATGGATTTTCCCAAGTTTAGACACACAAGAATTACTAATTTTTCTTTCCTCATACACTTTATTTAAATCAGACTTATACAAATTTCTGTCTGAATATTTAATCCAAGAATAATAGAAGATTAGCAAAGCATCGCACAACAAAATCATGCGTTCAACTGCTGCGAGCACACACAGCCATCTATGATTTGGTCGTGAAAGTGGGGAGAGCTTTTGAATTCCCAAAATCGTACTGCAGATTTTGAAAAATAGTTCTGTTTTGTCAACACTTAGCAAGTCAAAGTTAATGTTGTCACACAATGATTCAATGTGCATTTTAAAAGGAGCAGTGAATCATTTTACACTGTTGTTAACATTATGGCAGCTATCACCATCAATATGAAGTAGTTGTGGAGCTTTGTTGTTACGAACTAATGTTTCAACACCATTTTTTTTACCCCTCATAGTGTTGCACGAGTCCATCAGGAGACTAATTAGGTTACTACAAGGAATACTATTCCCTTCTATTAAATTTACTATTTTTGAGTAAATATTGGCTGCAGTACAAACCTGAAGTTGAATCGATGATAAATGTTGTATTACGACTTCTTGTTGCTCAGGGTAAAAATATTTTGCAAGAATAGTTAAGACACTACAATTCGCCCGACTTGTGCTCATCAATATTTAATGAGAAGGGAGTCTGTCTCAGGGTATCGACAATTTGTTTTTTATTGTACGAGCAAGGCCATCTCTCATTTTGTATGTAACAGTTGACCTATTCATACTTACTGCATGTAATGCCTTTGGGTCCTTTGACAATGTCTGGGCCAGTTTTATAAGTTGAGGCCCAAGTGTATAGGGAAGAGAGTGTTCCGCTATGAATGAACATAAAATTGCCTCTTATCTAACTGTACAGGTACTTAGATCTAGTGGATTTTCATCACCAGCAGGGTTTTCTGCAGATGTATAAGAATACAAGTTCATTGAACTCTTTACAGATGTTTTTGAAGATTTGTGTTGTGAAGAATTTGAATGGCTTACCAATGCTTTTACACCATCCTTTTCATATCAAATGCTTTTGTTGCACCAAATGCAGAAACATTCCCTAGGAGAATCAGTTTTTCGACACCATATCCCAATGGCGTCAGCCTTGGCATCTTGCTTCTGAAGCCAATCCCAGCAATATTTATTGCGGATATCTTTTTCCAAAACTTTCATGAGCTCAGCATCAGTATCTTTCAAAAACTTCATTATCCTAAATTACATGCGATGCCAGGAACAGAAACTATTCTGTAGAATAGTACTTCACCAGGAGGAGCAGCAGCAGCAAGGATAACCAGTGGTCCCCAGTGCAGCAGCAGTCCAATGGAGCAGGAACAAGTTGAAGTACTTAGGAGTGCAGTAAACTCAAGTTACCATACTACTGAAGCAGGGTAGGGAAGGGATGAAGAGGGGACAGTCACCCACATCCTGGACTCGGATTTCTCTGCATTTTAAGAAAGCCACCAGAAGGTCAAAGAGTGCATTGAAACCAATGACAAAGATTTTCTGAGCAGCAACCAGCAGGCATCCCAAAGGGAAGGGGGAGGGGTGAACAAAAAGTCAGCAGGGAGATCCTCCCTAGATTGCTGTGATGATGAGATGAGAAGTCTTGAAGGTCAAAAGCAACAGGCAGAGCGGGTGGGCCACTAAGCCCTGGGGTGGGGCAGGAGCAAAGGGGCACTACCAGGAAAAGAAAGAGGTGAAAATTTTCTGTTTAGAGTAGCTCTGGGCAAACCCAGCACCAAACCACAAAGGAAAGCAAACAGTTAACGCACTTTTAGAAGACAAATATAACATCAGGTGGGGGTGGGGGTGGGAGGGGATCTCTCCCAGCTGAATTGGGTAGACACAGAGTGGACCTGTTTTTCTTCTCCTCTGTGGGGGTAGATTGGCAGTCAGATTTCCTAACTCCCAGTGGAATTGAGTTTTGCTTTGGCCACCAACTAAGGGAAAACAGGGAAAGGACAGTGACAGACCTTGCCAGTGGCTACAAAATAAAATTTCTAAAAAACAAAAACAAAAAAACCCCCGAAAATTCCAGGAGTACAACGCCGAAAATTTCCGTAAAAAAAAAAGAAAAAAAATCGTGCCGAAAATTCCCGGAGTACAACGCCGCCGCAAATTTCCGTAAAAAAAAAAAAAAAAAAAAACGCCGAAATTTTCGTAGTACAACGTTGAAAATTTCCGGAATTTCCGGAAAATAAGCACCCCTGATTCCATCTGTCAGATGTTCAAAAATGGCACTGATTTGCTGTGGTTGAGATTTTTTTTTTTTTTTTTTTTGATTGAAGGTTTAACGACCACCGTGAGCAACTCAATGGGCTATAAGCAGTCGCCCGTCCCTAATTTAGGGTCACTGGTTCCAGGGAAGGGAGAGAGCCAGTGCCGTAAGACAAACACAACATCCATGCCTGACCGGGATTCGAACCCGGACCCCTTACGGACGAATGCTCAGAGGCCAGCGCCTTAGACCACTGCGCCACCGGGGCGGCATGTGGTTGAGATGCTTTTGAATCATTACTGACTGGAAGGTGAAGATTTCTTGAAACACATAATCACAGTGGATGAAACATGGGGTGTAGCTACAAGCTGGAGCTGAAACTTCAATCATCTGAGTGATGACATCCAAGTTCCCCTCGACCAAAAAAAATCCGCCAGTTTCCCAGTAACATCAAAGTGTTGCTTACTGTTGCACATGACTGGTTTGGGGTCATTCTTACATTGCCTTTTGGGACAACAGTTAATGCACAGTATTACAAGAAATTCCTAGAACACCACTTACAACCTGCACTTTGCCGCAAGAGACTTGAACTTCTGAAAGAACAGCTGATTTTGTTGCACGACAATGGTCATTGCCATACAGCTAAGGTGGTAACAACACTACTGCAGAAATGGGGTTGGGAGATCCTTGACCATCTGCCCTATTCTAAAAGTCTTTGAGAGGTAAAAGATTCTCAATGAGAGACACCATTCTAGCTGCAATAGGTGGTCAATGAGCTCTGTCCATGAAAACGACTCTGCTGACAAAGTATGGGGCCTGACAGGAATTTAGCAATGGGTGCTAAACGTGGCCAGAGCCTAATGTAGAGGACCTATAAAAACACTGGCAAGTACACTCTACTTTGCATTTTTTATTCATTAGTGGTCAATAATTATGACATAGCCCTCAAAAATTTGATTTCTTGGGGTTTTTTTTAAGGATTTAAATTAATTTTTTCCAACATACCTGGACATTATACCTATTCAAAGCAAAAATTGCAAGTGAAAGCAAACATTCATCATAATGCATGTTATCTATGCATAAATCAATCTTATGAAAAATAAGAAATTGGATTATTGTCCAACAATTAAAAAACTTTGCATTCACTGTACCTGGTAGCATAATATATGCAACCTTGTAGCGCAATGAGTTTCTTGACAGTAACACACTGGTTTTTAGAACTAAGATTTATTAATCAAGGTTTCTTTTGAATAGGCAATTGCCCTTTTCTTTTTGTCACTACTTTATGTAAATCAAATGATCTAAATCTTGACAGAGGAACAACCATCCATATCCTGATCTGTGGACTGGTAATGCAAATAATGATGATATACAATCATACAATACACTTCACTATGTACTCAAAAACAGTGTGGTCTACATCGCAAAGGTGCTTCTACCTGAGCTTCCAGTGATGTAACAGGTATAATGTATATTATGATAGTGTCTCAATAGTTTCATGTCTCTGGTATACCTCCAGTCAGTAACATATTTAATAGTTCAAGCACTTCTGCTAAAATTTCCAGATAAACTTTCACATTATGGCAGCAGTTTATTTTTACTTGATCTGTTTAATTCTACATTCTAATAGTCTGATTCACAAGATGTACATTCACTTGTTGGATTACTTATTCATGCACAATGACTTCCATGCATACTGAGAACATCAGCATTTAACATTTGCTTTGTTTCCTCTCTCTATTTCAGTTTAACCATTAGTTTCTCTTTTTGTGACAGAAGCACTACCACAGTTTACTTTCATATGTTACTTACATATAACAGGCAAATGAAATTGTTGCAGACAGACATTCTCAGCATTTATTTATATGTATGGAATTCATATAAACATTCAATTTTTTAACCTTACAAGATTAAATAAACAATGTGACCTGCACCATATTTCATAATTCAGTAGTATCCATATATTAACGCTCTTTCTTTTGCATGGCACTGTGAAACTGCATTAGACAGTAAAAAGTATACGCCAATATGATTCAGTTTCATCACCAGTTACTATTACGACTAAAGTGCAACTGCAACATAAAAACACTCATGTATGCAGTGATCAATAATGATGTGAACAAAACTTCTATAAAATCACAGCAGCAATAAAGCAACTGCTATAACTTAGATTTAAGTAAGACAGAAAACACTAATAGAGTGGAAGTCTGTTATAACATGGGTATATGGGGATAAGGTAATACCAGTGTTATAAAAATACCAACCATATATCCAAATTTGAGTATGTAATTGTCTATGTAGGTAATTTGTTTCGGGGACACGATCGGACCCACATTATATCCAATTCTGCGGTATAACCAACCGTGTTATATCCAGCTTCCACTGTAATTCTTTTTTTCATAATAAGAAGCAGGGATCTCACAATGCACAAATAAAGAAAAAGGATACAACATAAAGCCATGGACATTGCTCCAGCCATTAATGATTCACTGTGAACATTATCCGAAGGACCTGAAAGAACAAAATAGATTTTAACAGCAATAACAATATTATTTTCAAAACTCACTTTCTCTTTGGTGTGCAAAAACACATAAAACAACATGCATCTTTACCCAGTAATTCTGAAAAGGAAAATATATCAAAAACGAGTTCACCTACTGTTCAAGATATGTTCCTTTATTTTTGTCTCAATGCAAGTCTTCACGTCTGAAAATAACTCATACTGTCCATCATGTGGCCGTACATCATCATTATCATCACTTTTTTGTTGTGGATACAGAAAACAGCTGAAAAGAGAAACACAATTTTAAGCCAGAGTTAGGAACTGAATTCCATGCTGCATTGGTCACATAAAGGAAATTCAATCATGTGATAAAACAAATATTCAAAATGAGAGGCGAGGCACAAGTTTTTCAATTGTGTTACTAGAAACTATTATTGTGTTAAAGTTGGGGGTTTTTTTCAATCAATAAAACTGAGTTTCTTTCATCTGCAGGGTTTTTGTTGCTTCTCTAACAAGTTTTTTTTTTGCAGGGAGAGGGGGTATTTATAAGGACAAACTTCTTTTGCTTTATACTTTAGAAAAGTATAAAGCAAAAACAAGTATTTTGACACCAGAACAGTCATTATTATTCTCCACTCAAAGAATTTGAAAGTGGATAAAGAAATTAAATGGGGGGGGTGAGATAATGAGCTCAGCCTCAAAAGATTCTATTACATTTTTTCAAACTGAATCAGAACATCTAAGGAACCAACCTGTTTGGGAGATATTTCATGATATTGTTTCAAGACTCTGAAACTTTCTAAGTTGTGCAAACCATCAAAGCATTTGTCCATCCAAGCATTTGTCTCTGGAGGAAACAGAAGAAATGATGAATCAGTAAAAAGTCTGTTTATGTTTTTTCAGAAAAGCAACTGTGAATAATCTGAACATCAAGAATCGTGAAAGTTGTGGATTGTATTTCTATATTGTTTCTTCGATGTTTTTAGTGAAGAAGTGGGCCTGCCTTTCTCCATTACCTCATAACCACACAAGCACACTTACTCATGATATCAACTTTCATAGGAATCAAAGTAGATAATGCACTGCCATTCATTCTGGTTGTCCAAAACACAATTTGAGGATTGAAACAAGTAAAGACGACTCACTAAATAACAATAAAACAGTTCTCCACATGCAGCAGATAGTTCATAAAACAAATGCAAGAAAAGCACTAAAATGCAAGTAGAAAAAAAAGATATATGATTCACAACCTAAGATCATGTGTGTATCCAAATACAGCAGTGGTGGTAGCAAGCTTATGATCTGTGGATTACAACAACTCAAAGTTCCTGTCACTCTTCTGATTGTGAACAAGCATAGACAACAGAACTTGCAGTGTTTCATAACCACTATTGCAAGTGGGAACACTTGAGCTTGCCCCTCAATGGCTTCACCATCTACAATTTCACAAAGAAGAGCATGGGACAATATCTTTCAATGGCAGATATGGAATGAATGACATCATGCATAATTTGCACTGAATTACAGTTTCCTATTTGAATACTTTATTTCTATTAATTTAAAATTGTCTCCGGTGATAAGATTGGATACCAGCCTGCTTTACCTGTTCAAAGCACAGAAGTAAATGTTCATTATTCACATACATACATACATACATACATATCACTAAGCTGTTCTCTGAGATTCAGAGGTTAGCTCCAAAAAGAAATACAAACTTCCAGATATTTGTACTTATTGTTGTCGTATCAAACTTCGCCATTTACAGCGATCTTGACATACAACTTGTGCTTCACTGATATCCATTACACGCCGTACACAAGATCTTTTATACTTCATACTCAAAATCTTTTTCTCATGCAGACACTCCTGAATCTGATCCACCCATATCTTCCTTGGCCTTCCTCTGCCTTTCCTTCCTGCCACTTGGGCTGAAAAGATTTTCTTAGTAAGCATTTCATCACTCATTCTTTCAACATGGCCAAACCACCGAAGCATATTGGTCTCCACCTTGCTAACAACATTTTGCTTTACATCACACAACTGCAATACATCTTCATTCCTCACACAATCAGATCGTGTCTTGCCACAAACCCCACGTAAGTAACGCATTTCTCCAGCACACAAACAACTCCTATGTTTCTTCTGCAGTACCCAAGTTTCACTGCCATACATCAGAGTAGGAACAATTACTGTTTCATACACAGCCATGCGGGATTCTCTAGAGAACCCATCATTCCTGTGAAAACCTCCCAGAGCAGCTATGACTTTCAAAGAAGAATTCACTCGCCTACTGATTTCACCATCCAACTTATTCTCTCTGTCAAACATGCTTCCTGAATACACGAACTCACTCACCTGGTCAATCACAGTGCCATTTATACTTACATTACATTCAGTGCTACCCATTCCTCTCTCAAACACCATAACTTTGGTTTTTCCCTTATTTATACTCAGTTTGAATTTCATGCAAACTTCGTGCATCCGAGTCAACATACTCTGCAACTCACTTTTGCTCTCTGCCAACAGGACAGTGTCATCAGCATACAGCAATCTGCACACACGGATATCACCAAGACATAAACCACTATTATCTATTTTGGCCTCCCGCATGCATGCGTCCATAAATATATTAAACAGCCATGGTGACATTACACAACCTTGTCTAACTCCTGCACCAATGGAAAACCATTTTGATAAAACACCATTCACTCGTACACAAGCTCTACTACCAGCATACATGGCTTTTACACTATTAAGTTGATTCCCAGTAACACCATATTCATTCAATACCTTCCACAAAAGTGTCCTATTGACTCGGTCGTAAGCTTTCTCTAAATCCATGAAGGCAGTAAAAACTTTCTTTCCAACAGCCAGATACCTTTCAATCATCATGCGTAATGCAAAAATCTGGTTAGTGCAACCTTTACCAGGCATAAAACCACTCTGAACATCCCACACTTTCAATGATGCAAGACCCCGTACTTTTTCAATAACAACCTTACCAAACACTTTCCCTGGCACACTCAGTAGGCTAATACCACGATAGTTCTTGCATTCAGTCTGATCACCTTTTCCCTTATACAAGGGAACAATGATAGCATCCTTCCAATCCCAAGGTACCATTCCTAACTCCCAGCACAACTGGAAAATTTCAGTTAACCAGTCAATTATAGAGTCACCACCATACTTCAACATCTCTGCAGTTATGCCATCAACTCCTGGAGCCTTACCATTCTGAAGAGATTTTAGAGCTTTACACACTTCTTCTCTTGAGATCCCTCCTGTGCTTTCATTCCTCATTGTGACATCATCTGCATCTGTCTCAGAATCATTTTTGCTCTCCTGATCTAATAACTCACAGAAGTATTCGCCCCATCTGTCACTTAACTCATTGGGCTCCCATATCATTTCCCCATTCTCATTCTTCACACAACCTACAACTTTGTTTCCCCTATTTTTCCTGAGTCTCATGTACTTCCAGAAAGACTTTCTATCTTTCCAAAAAGCCAGTTCATGCCTTTCCACTTTCTCTTTCCTATCTTTTGCCTTACTGTGGCGAACCAGCTTAGCAGCTTCACGCTTCTTACAGCGATATTCATCCACAGAGACTCTACCTTGCAACATCCCCAAATAGGCTTCCTTCTTTTTCTTTACTGCCTCATCAATCTCACTATTCCACCAAGCATCACCTCTATTGTTACCCACTATTGTGATGCCACAGACCTCTTTAGCAGGAGTAACAACACAGTTCTTAAAACATTCCCACTTCTTTTCTACATCCCTCTCACAAGATTTCAGATCCTTCAGTCGTTCTCTGAGTAAGTCAGAATACCGCTGATGATCTTCAAGGAGCACATCAACCTTTATTCTTTCTATCCTGGGTATCTTCCTATTCCTTTTCCTCCAACCAACATTAAGTTTCACTTGTGACACTACCAAGTAATGATCAGAACCAACATCCGCACCTCTCATCACACGGGTGTCAACAACTAAGTGTTTCAAGTGCTGATCGTAAACAACAAAATCTATCACACTCTTTTGACCAAGAGTGCGATTTTCCCAAGTATATGTGTGTATATACTTGTGGTTGAAAAATGTATTAGATACACACAAATCATTCTCAATGCGGAGTTCAATTAATCTTTCACCATTATCATTCACACAAGGATCATTAAACTTACCCAGAACATTGTCAGAAATTGCATTCTGCACACCTACTCTAGCATTGAAATCCCCTGCTATTATAACTTTTTCTTTAGCACCAAACTGGCTCAAAACAGCTTTTAGCTTATTCCAGAAATCTTCTTTCTTATCAGAAGGTTCCGAGTCACAAGGAGCATACACTACAACAATTACAATTCTCTGAAGTTTCACTTTCAAACAAATCCAGAGAATTCTCTCACTTATGCAACTATAGTGAATCAAGTTGTTCTTCATCTTTTCACTTAAAATCACACCTACACCAGCCTGTCCTCTCATATTATCCAATATTCCAGACCACACACTCACCATGCCATTCACTTCTTCTACCCCAATTTCCTTCTTTTTGGTTTCACTTGTTCATTATTCACAACGAACTAAATTGTACCCTTTGCTGGCCTGCTATAATGTTTAAGTAGTAATTTGCATATTCTGATTTTCATGTAGTGAACAATTATGTTGTGATTACAACCTCCTGAATCCCCTACCATGAAAAAAATACATTTTCTTTGCACTCTGTGAGTGTAAAACTTGACAGCAGTGTGGTACAATAATCTTTGGAATGCATGAACATGGGAAAAAACCAGCTATAAGTTCATCACACCACTTCTAAAACTGTATTGACTGTCTTTCCATTAGGAGCCAAAATGTTTCTTTTCTCTGCCATTTCACCTCTGTTACCACAGCTGTAGCTCCAGTCATGAATTTCCTCTTTACATTGTATAATCCTTCACTTACCACAGTTAAAATAATTTTACCCAACTCAAAGTTGACAGTGCAGCACAGCGTGCATCATCAGGAAAATTGGCAACAACCAGTAAAAAGCAATGTCCAAATAAGGCATGTTGTTTGGCTTTATCATGCTACATACATGACAGCAACATGTGCATGCTGGTGCAAATGGCAGCACACACATGATATTCAAAGTCACAAATGATATTATATCTTGTTCATAACTTTTGATTCCACTAGAAACAGTGAAGCAAATATTTTTGCTTCTACCTAGCCCCGGACCCCCTTTTGGAATTTTAAATTGAAACTAGCCACTGAAAGCTGGACAACAATGAAAAACAATCTGCCAAATTTTCAAGTATCTACCATGATTTCCGAATTAGTTATGACTGTCCCAACACACATAAAGAAAAACGTTCTCTTCTGTTATTACAGATTTACTGAAGTAAACCTCTACATTACAAAGAAATCAATACTAAATTCAAAAATATTTATTTTGTGAAAGGAAACACAGTCAAACCTCATTATTAATATGAACATCTCTGGGACCAAAAAATTTGTTCATGTTATTGATATGCAATTAATTTAACAATTAAATACATACTGAAATATGTAAAATTATAAACCACAATCAAAGAAAAAGTATGTAAATACCTTTAGGATTCTAAAACATTAACTGTATTACCTTTTTCAAAATCTTTATACAACAAAGACAAAATTATACATAGTTATGCAGCACTGTATGCTGTACTGCAGTACATGTGCACAGAAAAAAATTACAGTACATTCAGTAAGAGCTGAGTTAAAAGAAAAATCTGTTATAGCAAGCTGCTCTCTTTTCTTATCAATACAATGCCTCAAAAATTCTTCCAGTTCATCCATGTCCACTAAACATACATGAGACTGGTGAAGAAGAAAAAAGCTGAACTTTTTAACCGGGAGAAAAATCAGAACGTGCAGCGAAGCAGTGTGAAAATAATGCAGCATGAGCAGGATGGAATAGTTCATTGTAATTTATTTATTTAAATATTAAACTGGAACAAATTTCTACATTCAAAATATAAAATGATCGAAGAACGTCGCCCTGGGGGGGGTCTACGATTACGGATGAAATCTTCACTCCCTCCGACTCCTGTTTTAGGGAAAATTTCCCTCCATTTTCAAGTTAAAATATGAATTTCTATGGAATAAAATTATATTTAACAACAATACTGAACAAGAGGAACGTGGTGAGAGAAAAATATTATGATTACGAGAGAAATTTTCACTCCATCTAACTTCCGTATCTGAAAGTTTTGATAGTTGGAATTCTGTCCTCAGAGAGAAAACAATAGCCCCTCCCCCTTCATCGTTTCAGCTATATGTTGATCTCAAAAACCACACAAATGGAAGAACCTCATGTCTGAAGATTATATGGAAATTTTCGCGCCGTGTAACTTCCGTTTTCGGAAAACTTTTCTCCATTTTCAAGCTGAAATGCAAATATTTATGGAAAATGATATTTAACAACAATACTTGGCAAAAGAAACATTATGAGAGAAAGAAATTAGGATTACAGGGAAAATCTTCACTCCGTTTAACTTCCATTTTCGAAAATGTTGAAGGATGAAATAACGTCCCCAGACGGAAAATACCCCCCCCTTTTTTCTTCAGATTTGCACCGATCTCGACTTGAAAATGATCCAAATGATGACAAAAAAAAAGTGGAATACAACGAATCCGCAGAAGAATCTCATGTATGACTAAAGGTGCCAAAGTATCTTCATATTCCATTACAAAATGACACAAAATTTACAATGCAGTGGAAGCTTCTGAAAATTTTACGGTTCTGCCATGGACTTCGACGTCATTGTCTACACAAATATCAGATAAATTTTGGGACTCCACTTTCCTGCTGTTCATCATATCACAAACTTTCCTTTCTTTAATGGTGAGGGAATTCAGCCTAAGCAGATGAGAAGGATTGAGAGAGGACGAGATTCACCCTCTGTCAATAGCGTCACCCTTCCTGAAATTCCTTATCTCTTGTTGAAGTAGAATAATCCACCATGGACACCACCCCAAACCCCAAGTGAAGGTACCTTCCCTAGAAATCCTGCCCAATGTCACCTTTTTGTACAATCAGAACAAAAGATAAGCCAGGTGCCCCAGTGGGTTTCAAACAAAATAGGACCAAGCAGTAGCATTAAGGGGGACCTCAAGAAAATATCTATCCTATACCTGCAATGAAAATTTGTTCTATACACAATTTCTCAGACTATTGTGTACTGGTCTTCAAAATTTGGAGCACAAATACATAAAGTCCTTAGCTAATACATAACCTAGCTATGATTTGTTTTCAATTCACTTTATCTCAATTGGAGCCAAATCAGAATATTCAGTTGATATATTTCATATTTCTGACAAATTTTTTGAAATCACAGCTAGGGTGGTATACATTAGCTAAAAACATTATTCATTTGTGCTCAAAATTTTGAAAACCAGAATGCAATAATCTTTGAGAAAATGTGTATAGTGAATTAACACTGCAGACATAGAATAGATTTTCTCTTGAGGTCCCCCTTAACTAGTAAAAAAAAAAAAAAACACTGTGGGTTCGTGCTAAGAGAATGCATTTTTCTATGCTGATGAAATATCATTTCATCTAAATTGTTATTTCACATCATGTGTGTTCATGTTAAAAGAATAGAAACCCCTTAATACTTATGAAAATGGTCAGGAAATTAAGAAACAGTTCACGGTAAAAATAATTTGTGTTAAGAGTGTTCACATTATCCAAATACAGCTGATGCTCAACTGCATTTGGGTTTGTAAAACAGTCCAACACCCTTTAATTTTCCAGCATTCCTTTTTCATTTAGGCTACCTTCTTTCCACATTGAAATTGTGCAACACTGTGATTACACAAAAAAAAAATACTTTTATATATATATTGAGGGGGGGGGGGTATTTAAGGTGTTTTAGCACAAAAGCCAAATATGTCCAAGAATCACAAAGCTAAGAGTGGGTTATAAGCACTTTGTACTCGTATACACTGTTTCTTACGTTATATTAACTATATATCGTCGGGTCTATCCCCTATTGCATCCCGTCAAAATTTACAAACATTCATGATAAAAAACTATAAGGTGTCATAAAAAATCCAGTGGAATCAGAAGACTTTACTCACATTTTTTTATAGCAGATGCATATTGCTGAAGTAGTCTGTCGATACGCAAAGTCATTTCGAATTCTGTAGTTGTTCAACCGTGACGTTAACAAGGCTATTATGTAGATATATGTGACGAAATTGAGGATCGGGATTGAAAATAGGATTATTTTATTAATCCACTAATTAGCAAGATATTTTGAAATTGACAATGAGATAATTAAAAAATTCAATGCCGAATGAACAAAGGAAGTTTTTTAAAAACATACTAAACAAACATTTTTAGCTTCTCACATTTCATTATTTATATAAGAATATTAAGCTATCACTGACACTGTTCCACTGATGAAACAGAAGAACGTCACTAAAACAATCCAGTAATTAGCACAAGGCAGAGCAGAGAAGGTGACTGTGTTTTTTCCCTGTTAACAAGATGAGAATGGACACCATGGAGGCTTGCTCCCATATGTTTCTACCAAACGCCGGTTAGCTTCTAGCACAGTGCTTAACTGCACACACTCAAATACCCGTCAGATAGGGCAGCAGGAGATTGTGCTCACAGGAAGCAGAATTCAAGATTGTATGAGATATGGATGGAAAACCTTGAAAAGAAAAGTATTTAATCAATGCATCCTTCCAATTTCTTATATACAGAGCAGAGACATGGAGAGGTGCATGCTTAGTGTAACCAGGAAAGATAAGATGAGGAACTCATGGATCAGGAAAATGACAAGAGTGGAAGACATCATGATCAAAGTAAAATCCCTGAAATCGCAACGGGCTGGACATATTGCTAGAAGAACAGACCACCAATAGACAACTGAAATATTAGACTAGATACCAAGAAAAGTAAAAAGACTCTGAAGAAAACCATGTGGAAGACAGCTGGATGAAATTCAAAAGCATGCTGGAATGACATGGGGAAACAGGATCAAGATAGACAGCTGTGGAAAAAACTTGGGGAGACCTTTATCCAGCAGTGGATTGATAATGGTTGACAACAATGATATCTGTTACTAATTCCTCAAACAACTGCTATCACATGTACTGACTTTCTATTAATGCTGTATGTTTAGCTACATTACAAGCAAGAACTTTTGGTTAAATGGTAAAAAAAAAAGCAAACACCATATTTTTTTCTATAAATAGTGAAGGCAAAGTGGAATACTTGTATGCCAACAAAACCACTGACTGCAGTTTCTGTATATGTGATTGTTGAATAGCTTTGACTGCTCTTAATACTGGTCAAAGATTTCTGTATATAAACTTTTGTTTTCTATTGGAACATTTCGGTACACCTGTATGACTCAAAGCTTTAACTGTGTTTGACATACGATATTTAAATCAATAGCTGAATTTAATAACATATAAATCAACTGGTGTGGCATCCGTTGTCATAACTCTTTAAAATTCATGTTTTCAATTATTGTACATCTAGCTATTCTAATGCCTCTAGTAACTGCGTACACTTGCCTAAACACTTGGATACATATCCAAAACTGGCACTTAACAAAATAGGACAAGTCTAAACTGGAAAAGTGAGTCCACAGATTTCAACTAACACAATGAATGTTGCACCACATGCTTTTATATAATATCTACATTTCAATCCATTTCCGATAAAGTAGGCTGAGAAAACACATTCAGTTTCTTTAAAGGAAAAGAGGGTCATTCCGTATCAACTCAACACAGCAACTTGACTTGACCATCTCAGATTTTAATGAAATTTGGCGCATAGGTGGGCCTTCATATAGATTAAGAAAAATACTAAATTTCATCGTCATATATCCACCGGTTTTGAAAATACAGCAATATAAAATGTCCAAAAACACCCTAAAATCGGAAGACTGATATGTTTTTAAATTGTGATTGCAGCCCCCCTAATTAAGATAGAGATGGGAAAGGTGTCTTTTTGTAGTATTTTTTATGCTCTTTTAATTGATGTACAACACCATAGGGGTTAAGATTTTAAAAAATTCAGATTTTAAAATTAAAATTAAAATTTTGAATTTTTAAAAATGCGACGCTCCAAAAAATTCGAATTTTTTTAAAACGATCTTTATATGTTTGGTGTTTGATTGTGTGAGTTGTAACTTGGGATGATAATGGGTTTACTTAAAAAGCTATATTCAAATTTAGCCTAACACAAGAGTTTAATGAAAAAAAACACAAAAAAAAACATGTAAACTGAAAATAAATTTGGGCTAAATCTTCAAAAAATTTCATTAATAACAATAGATATAGTATTTTTGTTATTTAAAACCATTTATTTAAACAATGTTTTATTTTTAATTGATTTGTTTAAAATCTGAGACTACATTGGGTTTAAAAATTTTATTAATTTCATTATTCAGAATTTGTAATAATTCATAATACAATATAAAAAAATAAAAGACTGTGCAGTTGTACTGTAGGCTACATTTTGTTTTGGACAAAACTCTGCATGTTCTGACTTGAAAAACTGATTCTGTTGTTTAGATCATTGGTAACAAGACCCAACAAGCAGCAGCTTGCATTCCTACCTTGCAGACCTCAGTCTGCTTTAGGTTTTGATGGTGATCAGATGTGTTTCTCTGTCTGCTTTAGGTTTTGATGGTGATCATATGTGTTTGAAAACTTTTGTGGTTGAAAACTTTAAATTGAATAAAGTATATCCTTTTCAGTTTTGAAACTAGACTTTTATAAATTGAAGCTGTGCAGGATTTTTTTAGGAAAAATAATAAGAACAGGTAATGGGAGGCAGTTATTTTACTATTTGAATTTTACATTTTATGCACAAATAATCAACAATGGAAAGTACAAGATATGCAGTAATACAATGTTTCAATCCATTTAAAAAAAGTGACCATAGAGTAAGGGATAAAAAAAGCTAAGAAATGTGACAGACTGGATGTTGGAAAATTTTGATGACTTATCAAAAGAGAATAAACTTTGTGATTCTTGCAGAAAGCAGCTGAAAACTTTAAAAATTAGTCAAGAAGCAAATGAAACCTGTGCTGATGAGAAAATGGATGAAAATTTTGCATCTACATCAGAAGTAATTGAAACACTGAATACTTCGCTCCATGAATTGGGTGAATCAGCTGTCAATAAGAAAAAGCTAAACTCTAAATGTTATGCTTCAACCAAAATTCAAAAAATCAGTTCTGCTATGAAACGAAATATTTTTTACAAATATTCAAGAGTCATCTGATGACGAGGATGAAATACTTCCTGACTCTCTTATGGACAATCTTAAAAGTAATTTTTCTAACTGCACTAGAGATAAACAGTTGGTGATTTTGACTTGCTTACCAGAGTCATGGAGTGTTAGGAAAATCATGCAAGAGTTCAATGCTCCTAATTATATGGTAAGACAATAAAAAAAAATTCTGAAGGAGAAAAGAATTTTGGAAAGCCTTAACAGAAAACCAGGTAAGAGTCTCTCTTCTGAAGTAGTTGAAGTAGTACGATCGTTTTACCAAAGTGATGAAATTCGTTGGGTTTTACCTGGAATGAGAGATTGTGTTCCTGTTAGGACTGAAAACGGAGATATAGTTAAATTGTCAAAGAGGCTGATTTTATGTAATTTGACAGAAGCTTATAAGTCATTCAAAGATAAATTTGCAGGCACGAAAGTCAGTTTTTCCAAATTCACAGAGCTCAGACCAAAAAACTGTGTCCTGTCAGGGTCTAGTGGTACTCATACGGTATGTGTATGCACCACACACCAAAATGTAAAACTGATGATGGAAAATGCAAGAATTGGTTCACTAACAAATGGACAATTATCTTCCTACAAACATTGTCTTGCAAGAGTATTGTGCAACCCTGCTTCCATAGATTGTCATTTGGGGAAGTGTCCCGCCTGTCCTGGGAATGAGGAAGTAAGAAATGTAATGAAACACAGTTTTGAGGAGAATTTTGTTGAAAAACTAACTTTTTGCCAATGGATTACAGTTGATAGATGCAACTTGGAGACATTAGAAAAATCAACTTCAGATTTTATTGATTTGTTTTGCAAAAAACTGTCTGTTTTGGTCAGACATGACTTCATTGCTAAGCAGCAAAGCTCTTTTATGAATAGTACTAAGGAAAACCTCAAGGACTCAGAATTTCTCGTCATTTGTGATTCTGCCGAAAATTAGAGTTTTCTTCTTCAAGATGAAGCCCAGAGCTATCACTGGACCAGTGGGCAAGCCACAGTCCACACATTTGTCATCTATTACAAAACAGAAAAGACTGAACATGTAAGTTTTGTAGTAATTTCTGAATGTTTAGAGCACAACACAATTGCACTGTACTGCTTCCAAAAAAAACTTATTAACTTCTTGAAAAGTAAGTTTGGTGACAACAGTGTCAAAAAATTTACTATTTCTCTGACAGGTCTGCAGCCCAGTGCAAAAATCGGAAAAATTTCAAAAACTTATGTTTCCATCAAGATGACTTCAACATTGATGCTGAATGGCATTTTTCAGCAACAGCACACGGGAAGGGGCCATGTGATGGCGTTGGTGGAACGGTGAAAAGGTAGCTAACAACGCCCTTACGAGAATCAAATTCAAACACCATTTCAGTTGTATGAATGGGTAATTCAGAACATTTTTGTGGCAAACTTTACATATGTAAGTCAAGAAGAATACATAGAAACAGACCAATTTTTGGAAAATCGCCTAAGCAAGTCTCTAACAATACAAGGTACCCAGAAACTCCATGCTTTTATTCCTATCCCACTGAGTAATTCCAAAATAAAAGTGAAGATGTTCTCAGAATCAAACGAGTCAGCTACTGAAAAAGTATCAGCATTACAAGACAGACTGCAAATAACAGAAATTAGTGGTTACATAACCATAATCTATGAAAACAACTGGTGGGTAGCGTATGTTCTAGCAAAAGAAGAGAGTGAGAATGAAGTTACGATCTCTTTTTTACATCCAGCTGGCCCATCTACATCCTTTTCCTACCCTAGCCCACAAGATGTATTATGGCTTCCTGTAAGTTACGTCTTGTGCAAAGTAAATCCTGTGACTTCGACAGGGAGACTCTACAATCTCTCTGAAACAGAAATACGCCAAACTATTGAAACTTTTAAAGACTATATCAAGGATCTACAGGTGTGATTTCACTTCAAAACAATGATGCAACTTTTTTTTTTATTTTAGGAGATTCTGCTTTAAGTGACTATCTAAGTTTAAGATTAGGAATATAATTTGCATAAATGTAAGCAATTCAATGCCATATGTTATTATTATTTTGATGTGTTTCTTGAGCAGTAATTAAAATTACTTTTTAAAGTCTGTTTATTTTTTTTATATTGTATTGTGAATTATTACAAATTCTGAATAATGAAATTAATAAAAAATTTAAACCCAATGTAGTCTCAGATTTTAAACAAATCAATTAAAAATAAAACATTGTTTTTAAATAAATGGTTTTAAATAACAAAAATACTATATCTATTGTTATTAATGAAACTTTTTTAAGATTTAGCCCAAATTTATTTTCAGTTTACACGTATTTTTTATTTTTTTCATTAAACTCTTGTGTTAGGCTAAATTTGAATATAGCTTTTTAAGTAAACCCATTATCATCCCAAGTTACAATTCACACAATCAAATACCAAACATATAAAGATTGTTTTACAAAAAATTCGAATTTTTTGGAGTGTTGCATTTTTAAAAATTCAAAATTTTAATTTTAATTTTAATTTTCGAATTTTTTAAATCTTAACCCCTATGGTGTTGTACATCAAATAAAGGAGCATAAAAAATACTACAAAAAGATACCTTTCCCATCTCTCTATCTTAATTAGGGGAGCTGCAACCACAATTTAAAAACATATCAATCTTCCGATTTTGGGGTGTTTTGGGACATTTTAATAGCTGTATTTTCAAAACCAGTAGATATATGACGATGAAATTTAGTATTTTTCTTAATCTATATAGAGGCCACATATGTATTAAATTTCATTAAAATCTGAGATGGTGAGGTAAAAATGTCTTCAAATTGTGTTGAGTTGATACAGAATTACTCAAGAGGGAAATGAAAATCTGGCTGGCTAACACAGGATGATTGCGTGGGAAAGCGAGAAATTGTTCAATAGTAACACTGACATTTGGAGCTAAGCAATTTAAGTAACATTTTTCTAAACAGAAATATAGTTTCAGTGCATGACTTTTTTCACATCCCAATCACAGTCATAAAGTGAAAACAAATTCTATCACACAATTTTTCATGAAATTATAATCAAGCAATAAAATCAGAAATAAATATTTTTACCTGCTATGTGTATGACAGGAAATCACAGCTAATTTATTATGAGGATCCATCATAAGGTGCGAATTGGCAAAGGTCACTATTGCATCCAAACAACGAACCATAATAGACTAGAAAATAAAAAATAATTATGCAAAAAGCCATTGCTTTTTCAGTGAGATATATAGTACATTGATAAAATATTTAAAAGATACTTTAATACTGCATTTCATATTATAAAAAACAACTACAATTGGATTTGTAAAAGACAACAGCATGGTCAGTGTGTTTGAGAAAAATGAAATATTTATGACCCAAGCCTAGAAACATCAAAAGATTTTGGTAGAAGTGTAAAATTTCATCTTAATCTGTTAGTGTTATTAAAGTTTTGAAATCCAATGTCCAAGTACACTGGCGTGCAAAAATTAAGGACGAGGCGTTTTTTTTAATGTAACATCGTGCAGAAGTGCTCCCGACTCAAATCATACCATAAGATCCCCAAGATGTAAAAATATGGGACAAGTGAGCAAACCCGTCCAAACAAGGAATCCAAAGGACACAAAGGCACTTTATTGAACAGGTAGCTTAGAGCACAACTAGACAGAAGACAGAAACGTCCATGTGACAGGCGGCTGCCAAGAAAAATCCAGTCTTTAGTAGGGGATATGATGACCCCTGACTGCGTTGCAGGATTTACAACGTCTGTCCATGCTGAGGACAAGGTTGTCAAGGAGCTGTTGAGGCATCGCAGCCCATTCCTCTTGTAGCGTCAATCGCAGCTGCGGAATCGTTGCTGGCGGCTGGTGACGTGCTGCCAAGCATCTCCCGAGAAGGTCCCTCACATGTTCGATTGGATTTAGGTTCAGGAACCTTGCGGGCCAATCCATGCATTGAATATCTTCACTCACCAACAGCTGTGCGACAGCCACTGTAAGATGAGGTGTAGCGTTGTCATCCATGAAGAGGAACTCAGGACCCACAGTACCTCTAAACAGATGCACGTGAGGCAGGAGAACCTCGGTACAATAGCGGACACCAGTGACTGAACCTCCTTGGAAGATGTGGAGGTCAGTACGGCTACCAAGCATGATACCGCCCCAAACGAGAACTCTGCCACCTCCAAACCAGTCCCTTTGGATGATGTTGGAGGTGTGATTGCGTGTTCCCTGCTTTCTCCAGATGTGTATACGTCCAGAATCGTTCGTCAGACTAAATCGGCTCTCATCCATAAAAAGAACTCGACCCCATTGCTGATGTGTCCAGTTCTTGAGTTCCTGGAACCACAGAAACTGCCATCTCCGATGAGTAGGCATTAATGGTACACACCGTACTGTTCGTCGTGCAAATAGACTACCTTTGTGCAGCCTCCTGGCCACGGGAAAACGCGATAACAGACGTCCAGTTGTCTGTTACATGTGCCTTGCGATGATTTCTCCCGCAATCTGCCGTTTGTATCTTCTCGCCTGTAGGACAATATACCGGTTGACCGCCGTCGTGGTTGCTAGTGGACGACCACTGCTAAACTCTCGGACAGCTGTTCCTGTCATTTGAAATGCTCTCCAAGGTCGTGAAACAATGCTGCGAGCGATACCGAAATCCTCAGCCACACTAGTCACACTCTGACCTTCTTCCAACTTCTCAATGACACGACCTCGGGTAAAGTCATCCAGATGTCATCTACTGGATTGCCTGTTGGCCATATCACACGGTGGCAGCAACTCGACATCGTTCAAACCGGTGTACATCGTGCAATAGCTTTCACTGAATTGCTGAGCGTACACCGCCTGTGTGCTTTATACATTTCTGACACACACACACACCCTTACGTCATGCTGCATATATGCGCATGCCCTACCATACCGGACCTTAGTCTATCTCCTGAGTGGTTTTTCGGTCCGTTCTGCCTGCTCATTCCGCTGTTATGCTAATTTCTCCTCTTCGTCTTTAATTTTTGCAGACCAGTGTAGTTAATGTCCAGCAGTTTACAAGTTGAACTGGAATCTAGTAAAGATGCCAACTGAATAACTTTTCCAAGACAGGGTCAGACAGTACTTTGCACCAAAAGTTTGTTTTCTCATGATAGTTTCAGGCATGCTATTCATAATGATTTGTCTAAAGTGAAAATCCTCCAAATATGTGGCGTCACTGAATAAACAAAGACATCACTCTTTCCACGTTTTTTAACACACAGCAACCAAAAAATTGTTATTTGGTCACCGCCAGGAAAAAGGCTAACGTGCTCGGCTAGATATCAAGAGATCCAGGATTTATTTCTCCGGCGGTGACCGAATAACAATTTTTCGGTTGCTGTGTGTTAAAAAACATGGAAAGAGCGATGTCTTTGTTTATTTATATTTTATCTAAAAACAGGTAGCAGTTGCATGTCAATCTCATCAAAACATCAAGGATAGATACATTAGGACAATCAGCATTTTTGTCTGATTTCTTTTATATTATTTCTAGATAACCTCTTTAATCCATTTATGGATTCATCCTTAAAATTTTCAAGTTTTTTGTCATTTAAAACTTATCCCAGGTAAAGAAAATAATATTTATAATGTTTTCTCATTTGTTTAACACTTTTGATAACTTCTACTAATTTTAAACATGATGACAAAAAGTTTGGATCACATATTTTCTAATCTTCAATTTTATCAATGTTTGTGTTGTATGGGGTTTTTTTTGTTTGTTTTTTTCCCACCTGACACTTTTATATGACAATTATTTTGCAACTATCAAGATTTAAGTTCTTAGGCTGAAAATGTTTTATTGCTATTAATGACAAGTGGCATGTCAATTAAGATTGGCCCTTTGAAAGTCTTCTTTCGCTTCATGATTTAAAAGAACTTGACAGGCATGTGCATACTGCCCATCATCAAATAAATTTGGCATGCCAACACTACTGAATTTTTACTTTAATTCACATTATATCCACATCAAGATCAATGGGTATGGATACTATAAACATAGCAAATTTGAGTTTCCAGAATGAGAAATCTAACTTCATCACTCCTTAAGAATTCAATATTTTAGTATTTTTTTGGTCACGTAATTACTCAAGCAACAAACGAGTACATGTGATTTAGAAAAAACATCTGCTTCTTTTAGGTAAGTCAAAGCAAGTGTACAGAAAGACAACTGTGCTGATCAAGCCCTCCATAAAAAAAAAAAAAAAATACTCCCACAATCACCAAATACTTTTGAAAGCAGACCATTATAATTCACCATTAACGTTAGGTGAGTCATAAACATAATTGTTGCCCTGCACATCAGCTATGCTCCAGTGGTTTCCAGACACTGTTTTGATTCTAGCTATACATGGGTATTATCATTCAGTCAACATCTGCCTGTTTTGTTCTGCAGAACCACATGTAGTGTAATATGATCCAAGTTCCTACACTCTGCATAAATGGAAGGAAGTGACATCATCATGACTGCCTGCTCAAAGCTACAACAATAGAAAGAAGTGACACAATCTCACCAGGTATCCTATTGTTTTTTCTCCCACAAAAAATAAGCACTTTTTAAGGACTTTTAAACACCTTGCAAACTTTTTAGGGGCCTTACCAACTACATATGCAACTATGACATGTGCACAAATACACGTTTACAAAAGACTTAATTACGCAAATTGAAGTATGCTGATGAAGTTTACAATACTTTTCCATATAATTTAAGTTTGTGGATGTAATAAATTAGAATTTATGCAATTTAAAAGACAGTTCTGCTGGTCAAATAAGTTTTTCTGCCAGAGAGAATAATCACATATGCAATACAGTGTATGTATGTAAATTGCAAAACTATAGTTAAAAATGAGTACAAGATTTGAATTCTGCACATAATCATCTCATGGTTTAAATTGCACAAATAAAATCAAAATTGCATGTTCAAAATTTCAAATTTGCACTTCATTTTCTTGTGGCATAGCTGAATAATTGATATTTACATGTACAAAAAGGGAAATACAAAAGTCAAATATCAGTATCAAGAGATGATGATGGGCTTATAAGGGTATTAGATGTGTTTCATTTGCTCATGGTCCTTCACTGACTTTTTTTCTGTGAATTACTTATCTTACATTGCCTCACGCTATCCTGCAGGCTTTCAGCTGATGCCACACAATGTCATTATTAATACAGCCAACCAGCAGCAGGAACTTTATGCACTGCATCATAAATTCTGGATCTCATGCAGCAAGTTAAGAAAAATAATTACGTTTTAGCACTTTTTTAACATTTTAGACAAAAAAACAAGAACTTTTAAGAGCACCAACAAAAAAAGTAAGCACTTTTTAAGGACTTTTAAGTATTTATAAGGACTGTGGGAACCCTACCAACTCTCTCTTTTTACCACAAACTAGGTAGTAATCACAGAAGCTTTTGTGAATACAGCATAACAAAATTTGGCAGCAGAAATGACACTTTGCCATTCAAACAGAAAAGTCTAGGACTAAAAAGGAAACAAGTACTTTTCACACCTTGAATACCAGAAATTATATTCCTGCACTTTTCCAGAATCCAAGCAAACCCTTAAAAAATATTTACTACTACAGCAAACTTTTAAACTTATAAACTAAGTACAGAAACTAATCACTTCATATATGTTAAGTCATCAAAGAAATTTAGTCAAAAACTCATCTCCTAATGATTACCTCATAGATACACCTCTGACACGCATAATCTCTGACGGTCCTCCTGGCCTCGAGTGAAGTACTAACACTACTAATTTTTATTGTTTTTAATCATTAGAACATTTAATTGTAATATTAAAATAACATTAATTCTATTTAAACATCTCCTGTAATGAACAAAAACAAATTTTACAAATATACACCAATAGACATTTAAAAAAACTCATAACTTAAGTTATTTAAAATTTTCATTACTAAAACCCACCATAATGAGTTAAGTATCATTTTCAAAACCATTTTAATTTCCTTTTACTGTGGGTTGAATGAACACAAATGGCATTGCTTATTCTATTAAAGACTGATTAATAGCAATAAATTAATTAACTATTTGTTACTCAAACTCAAATATTAGGAATGAACAATAAAAACATTTTACTTCATTCACTGCCCCAACCTCAAGACTGGCTTATGCCTTTCATTTCCTTCCAGAAACATTCTCAAAGCCACTCTCTTCATCAAATGCTCAAGGTCTCAGCACATGTCAATACTGAAATTACAATGGTAGTGTGTGGAGCCTTCCTCTTCCAAGTATAGGGGGCAAAGTTCAACAAAAAACTTATAGTACATTTTAGGATGCAGATCAGCAGTTTTGTGTGCTGTCCTCCTGTGGGCTAAATGAATGCAAAAGGAAATAGATCAAGGTATTAATTTCTAATAGTCTGTTTCTTTTTTGTTCTTTTTATTTTTTCTTTATTGTGTTGGATTAAAAGTTTGTTCAGGGATTTGCTAAAACTGTTGGTTCATAACTATTACGAACTTTTGTCTTACATTTTTCAATGTAAACTGATTCAGAAATCCTTAATTCTTTTTCATTATTATATGAAAAAGAATTATGGAAATGAAAGAAGAATGTAGAAAACAAAAGACCTAAGCCAACCTTGAAGTTTTTGGCTGATAGGAGTTCGTGGCAGTGCATGAAGTAAAATGTTTTTATTGTTCATTCCTAATATTTGAGTTATAAAGAGTTAATGAATTTATTGCTATTAATCAGTCTTTGGTGGAATAAGAAATGCCATTTGTACATATAAAAAAAAATTAAATAGTAATGAAAATGATACTTAACTCACTATGGTGGGTTTTAGTAATGAAGGTATGTAAATGGTGTACCGTCAAAACAACTCGGTTTGTAATAACCCGGCGTCTGAATAACACAGCGTGAAAAAAAAAATGTTACAATATAACCCAGCATGAAAAAAAAAAAAACATTACAAAATAACCCCAGGTCACAATTATTGTACATCAGAATAACCCGCGACTTAATAACCAACATCAAATACTATCTCATACTCTAACTTAGACGGTAGATGGATTTTGGAACGGGTAGGGGCCCGGGGTCAAGGAGGACCCCCATACAAAATTTTCGTAAAATCTACAGTTTTCAATTTAGAACCACCAAATTTGGTATACTACCTCATGGTATTCTAATTTAGACGGTAGGTGGTTTTTGGAACGGATCGGGGTCAAGCCTCCCCCCCCTCACCTACAAAATTTACGTAAAATCTAGTTTTCAATATAGAACCTCCAAATTTGGTATAGTACCTCATGGTACTCTAATTTAGACGGTAGACAGATTTTGGAACAGGTAGGGCCTCCCCCATTTTTGTATGGGGGCCATCGTGCGCATGCTCAAGTTTAGTTGGCGTAAGTACTTGATAATATTTGTTTACCTCCATGTCCATGTCGTTTTTGTGAATGAACGTTCAGTAGTTTGTGCTGTGCTTTATAATTTGGGAACTTAAAAATATGAAAAATAAGTGCTTCATTTGTGATAAGACTTTTAAATGTTCTTTATTGAAGACTGATATTTCAGTTCACTTAATGCTTCCCAGGAACCATTTTCAGTACTCTGTTAACAATAACAAATTCAAATGTGTACATTCTGTTGAATATATTGATGACTATCGACAGAGCATTGAAAATCTAGCTCCTTCATTGAGTTTAAATTTATGTGCATAAGGCCAATTACTTGTTTCCCACAGCATGTTGAAATACAAAATTTTGGGGTACGGAGGAGTGGCCACCAGAGCTGCATAAACAAATTTTGTGTGGCTATATATTCCCCACTACTTGAGCAACTATTGTTCATAAAATATTTTCTTTTTAATATTTCATTTTCAGCAAGAAATTTAGACATTTCCATGATTTTCGGGCGAAAGACAAAGCGAAGAACTGGCCACAAAAATTTAAAGGAGCCGTAAAAAAAATTGCGTTCTGGACTGCCCCATGGCTACGTCTCCCGAGATTGGTCATCTGACACACACAAACTTTCTGTAATTTCGTATTTTCTTATTCACAATATTTTTCAAGGATTTTTGTAAACTAGAGGTAAACATATTCTCTGCCTGTATGAGCAAACCCAGGAAACTTATGGGGGGGGGGGTGATACAAAAAGTGTAAAGAATTTCTGGTCAGATTGGGAGATTTTGAGCTTTGAGCGTTAACAAACTAGATCTCAACAAGCTGTCTGCGGACATGTGTTAATGCGGAAAACCTGTCTCGGTCGGTCCGGGAAAGGGGGGGGATTCCAAAATTGTAAAGAAAATGAATTTCTTGTTGAGATGTAGTTTGTAAATGCTCAAAATCTCCCAATCTGACCAGAACTTCTTTACATTTTACACTTTTGGTATCACCATATCACCCCCCCTTCCGACAGGTTTCCTGAGTCAGCATATGCCCTCAGATAATTTGTTGACTTGTAGGTAGTAAATGCTGAAAATCTCCCGATCATACCAGAAAGTCTTTATATTTTACATTTTTGGTATTAGCCCTCCCCCCCCCCCCCCCCCCACACACACACACACACACACAGTTTTCCTGAGTAGGCACATGCCCTCACTTAGATAATGTGTCAAGTTGTAGCTTGAAAATCTCCCGATCGGACCAGAAATTCTTTATATTTTATACGTTTGGTGTAACCCTCCTCCCCCAACAGGCTTCCTGAGTAGGCACACACACTGAGATAATTTGTTGAGTTGTAGCTTGTAAAGGCTGAAAATCTCACTATCGGACCAGAAATGCTTTATATTTTATATTTTAGGTCTCCACCCCCAATAGGTTGCCTGAGCAGGCACATGCCCTCAGATAATGTGTCGAGAGAAATCTTTTGTTGAGTTGTCGATCATAAACATTTTTTATAAAGAATTACATTAATTATCACAATTAAGAAAGGATGAAATTACAGAAATGTTATATGACTGAGATAACCAACCTCTGGGAGACGTGGCCACAAAGCGGTCAAAAACAGAATTTTTATACGGCCCCTTAAAATTTTTGCGACCAGTTCTCTGGTGGCCACTTCTCCAACACCTTACATAATAAGCTGTAGGACCCCCTTTAGCCCACGAAACAGCGGCCACTCATCAAGGCATCGATTCAATGAGGTGGCGATATTTAACCTGGAGTATCAGGTTCATAATGTCAGCAGCAAGTCCTCCAGTTCCCGCCGTATATTTTTTTAGTGGGGGTGGGGGGGGGATTTGTGCGAACTCGCTTTTCTCAAGTCGAACCACAAATGTTCGATTGGGTTCATGTTAGCTGAATTTGGAGGCCAGGGCCTTAACAGAAAGTCACCAGCATGTTCCTTGATTCACTCCTTGACGATTCTGGCAGTGTGGCATGGAGCATTATTCTGTTGGTAATGGCCGTTACCAGCAGGAAACACAGTTGCCCTGAATGGGTGAACTTGGTCCGCAACAATATTCAGGTACTTGTCAGCTTTAAAAGATTGTGCTGTTACGATAATGGGGCCTAAAGTGTCGCAAGAAAACATTGCCGCCGCCGTCCTATTTCCGCTCAACAGTGCAGCCACGTGCCATAGACTCCGTTAGTAATTGGCGTATCTGCGTTCGGTCGTTTATCTAATGCACCAGGAATCTTGCTTCGTCAGACCAGGCTACTTTTTTCCAATCATCCAAGTGTCCAATCTCAATTATCTTTGGCCTATTTCATGTGTTGTTTGCGATGATGTGCAGTGAGCATGAGGACCCGGCTGGGTCACCATTTAATTATGGTATCGTAAAATTTGTATTTATATTGCTATCAGTGTGAGTGGATGCACGAATCTGCTTTCGTGCCCAAAGTATTACAAATAAGTTTTAAAGCGTTTTTTATGTAACATATACCACTAATTTACATATCCGACATTCCCCTGCGTTGTTGTCATGTGACCGTAACTGGCCCAGAGTATAAAATGTGACACAGAGAAACGTTTGCTCAACAGTCAAACGCGCTTGCACATTGGTAGGTGAAAGATGGCAAGCGATACTGCATTCGTCACGAATTTCATCAAGTAAAAAGTGCTGCAAAAGCATGTGCAACAATCTGTTCTGTTCTGGGGAGAATATTGTATTGAAAAGCATGTGTGAGTTTTGGCTTAGACGGTTTAAAGCAGGTGATTTTGATGTTAGTGCTCGAGAACGTAGCTGCGCCCCACAGAAGATTGCATATGAGGAACTGCCAGAATTGCTGGACGAAGATTCGTCTCAAACGCAAAAAGAACTACCTGAACAACTGGGGTTAGCTCAACAAGCCATTTCGAATTGTTTACGTGCAATGGGAAAGATCCAGAAGGAAGGAAAATGAGTGCCACATGGCCTGTGCCAGAACAACAAGGATGAACGTGTCATGAAGTGTTTGAATCTGTTGAATAAACAACACAAAAAGTTCTGTGGAAAATCATTGCAGGTGATGAGAAGTGGATATGGTACAACAATCCCAAAAGCAAGAAAAACACCGGGTAGACCCCAGTGAAGCAACTTCGATACTGAAACCCAATATTCACTCCAAGAAAGTTCTGCTGTGCATCTGGTGGGATATGAAGGGTGTGCTCTATTATGAACTATTGGAACAGGGTCAACCTGTTACTGCTGATCCCTACAAGCAATAATTGCTGTGAATGAACCAGGAAATCTGTTGGAAATGTCCATTCACAGGCAAAGAATTGTGTCCCATGAAATTACTGCATGGCAACGCTAGGCTGAATGTCTCGAAATCGGTCAAGGAAATGTCATTGACGTTTGGCTGGGAAGTTTAGGAGCACCCGGCGTATAGTCCGGACATAGCCCATTCAGACTATTATTTGTTCCGGTCGATGCAACATGTTTTTTCTGCTGTACGGTTCCGGACATGTGACGAAGCACAAAAATGTGTTGACGACTTCAGTGCGTCAAACGACGAAGTATTCATCATGGCTGGAATCCATCAGCTGCCCGACCAATGGCGGAAGGTGATAATGACGGCACATATTTTGATTCGTAAAGGTATTGTTGTTTTCTCACATATTACATGTTGCATTGTCTTAAAACACTTTCAAACGTATTTGTACACCCAATAATATAGCTGTTCTTTGGGTAAATGTGGCGTTAATTGGCATATCCTAGTTGTGCTAATTAGGGGGGAAGAACTGATACAAACAAATATATTTTAGATATTGATTATTAATTTGTATGAAGCTCATGCTCTCCTCGCTATTATTTCAGAATTTGATACGATTACAAGGTTTCGGAAAACGTGCGACAGCGATGAATCCAACTCTTTTCTGTTAACCCTTTCGCAACTACAACGCCCTATGCGCCCGAACATTCAGACAACCACAAGCCAGGTTAATAGACAGAAATGTTTGCTCATCCCACCTACCTCGCAGCGGAAGTATCGGTCCCTTACGTAGTGACGTCTCTGTAAGGGCGGATAGACCGTTGGTACAACTGAAGCACTTGCAAGAGAAGTGTTGTGAACAATTTTAAATTCAAATGCGCTTTGAATTTGAAATCTTACAGCCAAGATGGAATACAAAAAAAAAAAAAAAAAAAAAAAACAGCATCAACAATACACGCAGAAAAAACTGACATCCATGTGAATATTTTATTTATTGTAAACCAAGTTTTTAAAGAAAATAAGCACATTTTTTTTTTTTCAAATCTATTTAATCTAAACAGGATACTGACTGGCATTAAGGAAAAGTGCAAGGATAGCAATCATAGATTTTAAATTTAATTTTATGCAACTGTAGCATTGTCTTCTTTAAATAAATTCGAGAGAAAGAAAAAACGCCATAATATTATGTTAGTAGCACCTCATAAAAAAATTCCTTTATGCCGAACAAATCAAATCTTCAGCAACATTCAAGGAACTCACTTAATTAAAAAGCTGGAAATTAATTCTATTAAATGCTCTGTTATTATTTGTAATTAATCGCTTAATAGAAAAGTTAAAATTATATATTTTCAAATTCTTTTCGTAATATTTTAGTCGCTAAATTTTGAGAACTTTGAAAATCGGGACCTTATTTAATGCAAAGAATGCTTTCTTTACTCACTTTGCGATGTTCCTTAAATAACTATTTTAACCGGTATTCTCTTCTTGGGTTGGTAAGACATTTTTTCCTGAGGATTTGGAATTTAGTCGAATACTAAAGTGGAAAACAAATTCCTTTTGCTTTTCGTTGCTATTAGGAGAAAAAAAAAAAACCTAGTTTTTCCAGATTTTAACTATGGGTTATTTTGCTAACGGGTTATTGATGTTGGGTTATTTTGATGCCGGATTATTTTGACATGGGTTATTCTTTCCAGGTTAATTTGACATGCAACCATGAAAATAACTTAAACTATGGTGTTTTCTTGTGTATATAAGTGTACACTTGTAAAATTTGATGTTGTTCATTATAGGAATTTTTAAATACAATTAATATAAGTTTAATATCACAATTAAATGTTTTAATGATAAAAAAAGAATAAAAGTTTGAAGTTTTAGTACTTTCGCTCAGGGCCAGGAGGACCATCAGAGATTATACGTGTGCCAGATATGTATCTACGAGATAGTCATTAAAAGGTGAATTTTTGACTCTAAATTCCTTAAATGACTAAGACATATATTACTAATTCTTGCACACGAATATAAAAATTACTTGGATGTTACTGATTGACATTTCAAAATGTATGATAATCACTTCATGTCAAGTTTATGATACCGCAGAAAATATAATGTCTGTATCTCTTCTGTGCGTATTATCAAACAGAATAATATAAAGAACTTCTGTTGTGGATGACTTAAAGTGACTCAGAAAAGGACATACATATGAAAGGTTTTTTTGTTTTTTTAATGTCCACAATACTAAGTAAAAACTTTGTGGAGCACTCAGCAGGATTCAGGAGAGAAAAAGTGAAAAATATGACATGAAGCAGATGTGCATATAATGTATGTGATTATGCAGAGACGTCTGTTGATGAAAACAAGTATTTTTAACATAAATCTTATGATGACAGTTTTGTACTTTGTATTCTAAGTGTAAAGCAAAGTGTGGGAATTAAATTAAACCTTTCACAATCTCTAATGGTCTTTAACTATATCTTTTCATATTTTGAACATTTATGTGCTACAGATTAATTCCCTCAGACTGATATCTACTCTTGTATTATTCATTTATCAATCAATTCTGTATTGGCTCCCCAAATACAAATTGAGTTTATCAATATGAAGGCAAATTTCAGTAATTCTAAATTTGTGGAAACATAAACAAGCATTTACACAATTCTAAATTAACTTATCAATTTAAAACCTTCCCCTTTTATGTATCATTTTAATATCTATTTCATTCAAATTAATTCTCAATCATTTCCAAAAATCTAACTTATATCATCATGTATACTCTACCAAACCTAGATGTATTAAAAAACAAACGACAGTCAAAATTATTCTTTCAAACTCCTGAGAATCCAGTGATTAATTAATATACTTACTTCTCCATCTTTGAAACTTTGTAATGATGGGTTTGTATCAATGATAATGACTATTAAACTTCCATTCTCCTCTGCAAAAGAAAGCAAATAAGGTACTTTGAATTTATTTAAACCATAAAACAATATCAAATCAAAATCATAAAAGGAATATGAATAAGTTTTGAAAATTCCATAAATAATTATATCACAGAAAACTGGACACCATAATGTAAAGAACAGAATTAAGGCTAAATATCTATGCAGTGTTGATGTCTCACTAACCTTCACTTGAAACAATGTACAGTATTATCATGTGTAATTCTAGCATTGCTGCTCATAAATTCAAATTTCTGCCTAGCTAACAGCTCAAGGCAAACCCACCAGAAGATTCCATTAGAACAGGGATGTCCAATCTTTATTGGCAAAGGCTGATAGATATTATTGTGAGCTACCTTGCATGCTGAAGTGTAAAACTAAAAGTGAGGGACACATTTAACCTTGAATACCTAAACTGAAAATCATACATATGACTGTTTAAATTACAATAAATTATTCCATCACCATGCCAATTCAATAAATGGTTGTTGTCTCACTCTTTTAATTTTAATGAAATATGGTTACATAAGTACTTATGTGACATATTGCGACTCTGTGTAGGTGTATGGGGCACACCCACACAGAGTCGCAATTTATTTAACCTATACTAACAATATCACATTTTCGGATTTACTTTTAATAAAACTCGACAGAGCTTGTCCTAAGGCTTTGAGTGGTGGTTTAAATTTTTTTTTTTTTTTTTTTTTTTTTGGTTGGAGGTTTAACGACCACCGTGAGCAACTCAATGGGCTATAAGCAGTCACCCGTCCCTAATTTAGGGTCACTGGTTCTAGGGAAGGGAGAGAGCCAGTGCCGTAAGACAAACACAACACCCATGCCTCACCGGGATTCGAACCCGGACCCCAGACGGACGAATGATCAGAGGCCAGCACTTTAGACCACTGCGCCACCGGGGCGTCTGGTTTAAATTAATTCCCCTACACAATGTTTTCATTAAGAGCAGAAGATTCGCTCAGCAATCATATCACATTTGTGCTAAGATCATCGGGTATGCGGTTTCTCAACAAGGCATCCCACATGCTCAAGCAACTGTGGTACACGTACTCCCTAGATGGTGCTGCAGGTCACATTTTTATTTCCCTGTGGTTTCAAACATTACAGCTGATCTCTCAGGGTGTGTTAGCCAAATAGAGCACCACCTGCAATCCCATGGAGCAACGCAATTCAATGTTGTGATATGAGTTGCTGTTATATTATGTTTTCAAATAAGAAAACTTGCCAAAGTTTGTCCTAAGGCTTTGTGTGGTGGCTAAAATTAATTCCCTTATATAATGTTTTCATAAAGTGAAGAAAGTTTGTTACTTTGTTGAATAAACAAAACATAGTACGTAATATTCACATCCGTAGGTGTGCTGTTTGGCTAGCAGACACCCGAGGGGTGTAAAGCAACTGTGATACAAAGCTCTCCACTCCAGATAGTGCTGCAGTTCACGTTTTTATCTCCTTGTGGTTGCATCACAGAGGCTAAAAACTTCCCAGGGTGTGCACGCCTAAAAAAAGCACTACTGGTCATACATTTGCGTTTGGAATCACATGGAGTCATAAATAGAATTCAACGTTCTGCCAGGAATTGCAGTTTTTCTGTCTTTTCGTTGCAGTGTGAATCGATGTGTTTATGAGCACAGATTTAAAAATAGAATTTGAATTTTTGTTATCCATATAGGTTGATAAGCCTGAAATTATCAGTTGATAGCTTCTTTACCTTAAATTTTTTACACAACTTAAGCATGAATTTAAAGTTTTAATATATTTACTTATCAGAATATTTGGAAATGTGCCACATCAAATAATTTTATGGCACAAAAACACACTTTTCACAAGTAGAAAAGATTTTTTACAACTGACTGTTCGCCTCTCCCTTTTTGTTGTTGTCATTGTTACTTTGGAGTTTAACGACAACCAACTCTTAAGAGTTATGGACAGTTGCCTATTTCTAACTTGGGGCCACTAGTTCCAGTAAGGTAAAAGAGCCAGCCATCACCAACAGACAAATGCATCATTTATTCCTCGCACGGGACTTAAACCCAGGCCCAGCTTAAGCAAATGGTCAGACTGCTCAGCTACTGTCGTGGCAATAAATTTTCTATTTTTGCTTTTAATTAGCCATTTTCGTTGGGTGGTATGCATTTTTAGTCCTTTTCGATTCATCCCAGCACTAAATACTCTTTTTTCACTGTCTAATTGAAATAAATGAGGAGCGTGCAAGCAAAACCAAACATGTAGGGTCAGGTGGAGTAAAATAGTTATAAAAACAGCACATTTTTCATTTACACCTAGTTTGCAAAATGAATATTACTTTCATTTGCAAAAAAATTGCACTGAATGTGTAAATGAGTTTGCCTGATAATATTTTAAGAACAATTTCAGTGAAAAAAATGCAAATTGGTACTGATAATACAATTTAAAAACATGTTGTCAATTAACTATTTTACCCCATGGTGTGGGGTAAAAGAAGTAATGCATGGGGTAAAATAAATATACCTGTTTTAAGCTGACAATCACTTTAATTATAACAAATAAAGGTAACTTGATCACACTAGTTACATTACATGAAAAAAACTTTTACAAGAAAGTTTGTAAGATGGGAGCTTTCGACCTTATCTTAGGTCTTCATCACGCCAATGGAGGACTAAGATTGTTGCCAGATTCTACATTTGAATGTTTTCTATTTTTGTTGCCAAAACTAATAGAAAAATTCAAATGTAGAATCTGGCAACAATCTTAGTCCTCCATTGGCGTGATGAAGACCTAAGATAAGGTCGAAAGCTCCCAACTTACGAACTTTCTTGTAAAAGTTTTTTTCATGTAACGTAACTAGCGTGATCAAGTTACCTTTATTTGTTATTATTGTTACGTGTTTTGCCCATCATCGTCACACTTTAATTATATAAATAATTGTACATGAGGCTAAAGAAAGGATGTTTTAAAGTGTTTGAAATGTTTCACAACATATATCTAGGGGAGGAAATAGTGTCCTCTGTGGTCCATCATTGGATCAGGAAGGACTTTATTATTTGTGATGCATCGACTACAGATATGTCTTCTTCTCGACCTTATCTCTCTGGAAATGCAAAATAGGAATTTTCACTTTTTTGTGCAAACTTGACTGTATATTCCTCATCTTGGTAAGAAATAATGATTCCATGAAATAAGTGGTTTCTTGTTTTCCCAAGAAATGCTAATTGAACCCATTTTCCAATGTTGATGATTCATCCATTAGTACTAGGCAAATTTTCCTCTTCTGGAGAAATACTTGGTTGCAGTAGTATTTTCTTAGCTTGGTTTGCAGCAGATATTTTCTTGATTTTGGCATCTCTGTTGGTTTTCTTTATACATAGTCAATCAATAGATTGATTGGCAGTTAAGACCTCTCCAGATTTTATTTGCATGCGGGTTCTTTTTCTTGAAGTATTTCTCATAGCATTTTTAACATAATTAGACTGCACAGGTGATAATGTGTTTATAATAGCTGCTTGTATATGTTTAAAAGGGGAACCGATACGCCTACTTGATTGATCTTCCGATAACCTCGTGGATGTCACAGGTTTATCAATGATTGCATTTGAAGTTGATCCCACTGGTTCGTGGATTGTTGTTGTTGAAGTAGATTTCATTTCTTCATAGGCCATTGCTGCTGAAGTTAATGCCACTACTTCATCAACCATAGCTGTTGAAGTTGACTCCACATCTATGCCTTTCACATATTTTAGTATTCACCAGTTAATAACATCCTTGTTTGGAGGAAATATGCCACTTCCCCTAAAGCCACTAACAGCATTTTCCTCGGAGCACTTTTCAAACAACTTCTTTAACAGTGTAGGGAAAATTTATGTGTAGGAAATAGCTTCAGAGCTATATATATTGCTTAAATGTCATACTGGTTTACATTTTAAAAATTTCCTGAAATGATCCAAAAGGTAAGAAATGTAACTACCTGCTTCTTGTTTACTAAGCCTAACAGTATAACTGTTTTGCCCCACAGAGGTTTTTTTGCTCTAAAATATTAATTTATCATTATTTTGTAACACAAATGCAGAATGTGTATCCTGAATAAGTGTTTCATGCAATATGATGGATAAATTTTCTGAAACTTACCTCTGATTTACTTTAAATCCAAAGTTTTTATCAACAATACAACAAAGCTATTTTAACAAGAAAGTTCAAAATGGCTGCTAAGCATAACAGTACAGCAGCAAATATTATATTCTGCAGAAAAAATTATGACTCATACCTAAAACATATAAAACTGGCAAAACAAAAATGAAAAAATGTTTATTTATATTTTTTTGGAATTTGTTTTTGAAACCTACCTATTTTACCCCATTACCTATTTTACCCCATTACTTATTTTACCCCACCTGACCCTACATCAGATCAATACGCAGAAAAACGTTCATTGAGTTATGCGCAATGAATTTCGTACTGTTCAACTATCAGCCACCTTTCTTTTGATGCTCCAAACACATCTATGGATGTGATTTGGATCAAAAATGTTTTAAAATCAAAATATGAAACTTTTTGTTGTTGACACGTTTGTTTTTGTTCAGGCTTCAAGTGACATGTTTGTTTTTGATCAGGTGCCCTAGTGACTTGTTGGATTTTGCTTGAACGTATTCTTAATTTAATCTACCTATCTATGCTACCTATTTATCTATTCTACAATCAACCTGCTTTTAATAGAGTACCTATTATCTGACAAAAATCTCAAGGTTTGAAAGAAAAAGCTGATGGAGAAAGAGAAGAATTTTCACTTTTCAGTTGACATATTTTTTAAATTTTTGTTCATTATTTACCAAAGTTGCTGTTACATGTTGGTATGTATTTATTTCGCTGAATTTATTACAAATTAACGAAAATGATAATAAGTAGTAATGGAATAAAAAATGCTTGACTGAGAAGAAAGGGTTTTTATGAAATCTTAAAAAGCAAGTACATTAATAAAAATCAAATATGTCGACTACAGTCGTCTTCCAAGCAGTCACATTGTTCCTGATGTTCATCATTTTCATTAGGCTGTGAAGCAGGTCCATCAATCAGTCTTGCATACCAAATTCTTCGTGGGAACTTCGCAACTTCTCTCCATGAATCTCCAAAAAGGTCTTTGAGAAGGGAATGCACATTCTTCTTTTTTTTTTTCGCACCTGAAATTCCATGCTCCAGTGGTAAAACGTGCGTAATAAACTTTCATGGCTGCACGTGAAGTAATTCGTTTTTTTAGAAGAGTCGCTGGTGCCTTTTCATGTTCAAATCTATAAAACAACTTACCAATGACTTGCATGTTGCAAGTGCCTCTTTTACCTCTTACTTTGGATATTTTAACCTTTTTCATGTCCTTTACATACCTGCCAACATTGGCAAGAGCCTTGTCAGTAGTAACTAGTATTATTGCGCGGCACACATAGATGCTTTTTTTACGAAATGATCCATCTCTTGGTGAAAAAGAAATACACTCCACAACAAACAAGGACACTAATGAACTTAACACGTGCAAAACACAAAGTTGATTCCCCTGGTGAGATCACAATAAATAACAATGCAAGATTTAAATTCGAAATTCCCACCAATGAAAATCAGTCAGATGCGTTCAGAATTCCACAACACTTGATAGACATGAAATCCGAAATTTGTAAAAAAATGCATCAATTTTTATCAATTTTCCAAATCTGTCACTTCCATTTTCAGAAATTTTCACCTCCTTTATCAAGCTTAAATGCAAAAACTTATGGGACTGGAGATATTTAACAACGCAAGGAGAAAGGGAACATCGCACAGAAGGGGGTGTTTGCTCTGTCCTACTTCCAGTTTTGGAAATTTCCCCCTTATTTTCTAGCTGAAATAAAAATTTTTGTACAGTAAAATGTTATTTAACAATACTGGACAGAGAGGCAACATCACAAGAAAAAGAAATTACGATTACAGAAAAAATCTGAACTCCGTCGACCTTCCGGTTTAGAAAGTTTTATAAAGATGGAATTCTGTCCTCCTCCCCCCATTTCTGTTCACTTATGCATCAATCTTGTAAATGTCAAAAATAATAACGAAAAAGGCAGAATTCCTTGAATTCGCGGAAGAATCTTATGCCTTATGATTGTAGGGAAATTTTCTCGGCGTCTAACTTCCGTTTTCGCAAATTGTTGCCTATATTTTCAAGCTGAAATACAAACATTTATGCAATAAAATGATATTTTACAACAATACTGGACACAAAAGCCACATTGGGAGAGAAAAATTATGATTACGGCAAAACTTTTTACTCCATTTAACTACAGTTTTCGAAAGTTTTGAAACACGAAATACAGTCCTCAAACGGAAAACAACCCCCAACCCCTTCTTTTCAGTTTTGCATTGATCTTGAGAATGACCTAAATGACGCAAAAAAAAAAAACAGAATTCCACGAATCCGCTTTAGAATCTCATGTATATCATAAAATAATAGTAAAATGAAGTTTCGTAGTTTCGACAGTGAGTTCCGTAGTTAGACAACAAAATCCGTAGAAACTACAGACATTCCGTAGTAGTTGGCCTTTAGGCTTTATGCCATCCAAAGTTTTGTAGATTGCTGAAAGTGACTTACACCCAATCTTTTCCTAGGCACCTCACTGTCCCAAAATCGCTATACACTTTCAGGTACTTATCTGTCGTATAAATGGAAGGAATTTTCTTTTGTTGTTTTTCAATTCTCCCCAAAAACTCTATCAGCTGGTAAAAAACTATGGCCGTGCACCAGAAAATACAAAGTGATGTTTGGGACAGAATACGTCGGGATTTTAGCCACCACGTTCAGTAAGACATGAACATTTTTATCTTGACATGGCAACAACTTTTCACAAATGAATAATGCATCACAATCACATGAACAAATTTTACAGCACGTGAACTGAGTGTTCTGATGTTTGGAACCATCTGGTGCACCATAGTGTTCTCTCTTAGTTTTTTTCTTTCACACTTTCTCTTTTCGTTTTTTTTCCTTTGTCCTTTTGAACCTTCACTCACCGTTATTAATTATCTCCGACCTCTTCCATATCTCTAAAAGACAAACGCATGAAAATTAATCACCACGTTTTAATAGAACATGTCGATTGCCTGAGAACATGAATGCCACTCTGTCACTCTTATCAGCTTCGTCACGTGACCGAATTCTGAAGCTCTGATTGGTTCACTCGACATGTTTGATTTTGCTTGAGCCAGCTACTGGGACATGTTTCATTTTTGCTTGAATTGCGCATTTTTGCCTATAAAATGAGTAGGAGCTGTTTGGTTTGGGTCAGCTTATGATACAGAAACGGAATCAGACCATCATCCATTATGATATTCAACTATTACTTGATAATTCCCATTTCTGTGACATGTTTGGTTTTTCTTGCACGCTCCTCAAATATTCTTATGTGTGTTATGATAAGAAATTAAATTTGCTTTGAATAAACTCTCAAAATATATTCTTCTAGTATAATAGATACAAGAGAAAATCTGTGAAAAGAAAAACTGAATAAATGTGAAATCAAATATATACAAGACAGCTACAAGACCTGGTCTTTTTTACATGGATCAAAAACTTGAGCAACCATGAAACAAGAATAACTGGAAAGGAAAGAAGAGATCCTGCTTAAATTAAGAAAATGAATTTCATGGAAAGAGAGAGAAAAAGAGTTTGGAATTAGAAAAACTGGTGAAAAATTAAGACAGATAGGCATGTACAAAGAAAGCTGGACATATTCAAAGAAAATCCAGTTTGGAAGCTAATAGAAATCGCAGAGCCATTAAATAGAGGTGTAGGAAAATGAAAAAAATGGTCAATAAACAAATGGAGGATATGAAGAAAGTCAAAGCAAAAAGGAAGGATACACAGGGTAGAAAAGTGGCAGATGCTAGAACTGTCTGAGACCAAAACTACTGAAAATGCAAAGAAACTACACAATTACAGACTTGCCAACCTTAAGAAGAGAAAAATCCTGCAATTTTCTATGAAAATCCTGCAAGCATACTTTCGTATGTTTGAAATATCAATGGGCATAATTTGAAGCACTAAAGTTACATTATAATGCATATAAAAATTGTAAAAAAAATTTCTGTTAAAAAATATTAAAAAATTTTTTTGTTCAGTTATGCATTGATCTCTAGGATAACCCAAATTATGACGGAAAAGGAGAAATTCCTCGAAGCCGTCGCACTCTCATGCCTAAAGATTACAGCAAAAATTTTTCACTGTCGAATTTCCGTTTTCGGAAATTTTTCCTCCATTTTCGAACTGAAATACAAATATTTATGGAATAAAATGATATATAACAATACTGGACAGTGGACCGAGGCTACATCACAAGAAAAAGAAATTACGATTACGAAAAAAAAATCTTTATTTCGTTTACTTCCATTTCTGAAAGACAAAGTACCATCCCGATGCGTATTCTTACGCGTGGAGAGAAAAATTCCGATGCGTATTTTTACGCGTGGAGAAAAGATTCCCGAGGTGTATTTTACGCATGGAGAAAAAAATCCTGATGAGTATTTTTACGAGCGGAGAAAAACATTCCTGATTTGTATTTTTACGCGCGGAGAAAAAAAAATCCCCGACGCATGTTTTTATGCGCCGAGAATAAATTCCTGATGAGCATATTTATGCGTTGGTAAAATTTTGATACGTACTAGACACCACAACTTAAATCTTCGCCCTCAGTCTCCGGCAGCTGGAATGTACCTGGCCAAGGCAGCGGCCAGTGTGACATGAAGGCAGAGGGCGCTAAGAATCCCCGGAGGACCGGACTAGGCTGCCATCTGATGCTGACCTTGGCTACGTATAATGGACGCTTCCTATCTTCTGATTAAAGGCTTCTTGAATTGGAAGAGGAACTACAAAGGATCAAGTGGGACATCGTCGGGCTAAGTGAGGTAAGGAGAAAAGGAGAAGATCTCATTGAACTGAAAAGTGGACATCTCTTCTATTATTGTGGGACAGATACTGGCAGAACTAGTGGTGTTGGTTTTATAATAAACAAGAAACTGAAGGATAAAGTTGTAGAAGTTGAAAGTTCCTCTGACAGAGCTGCACGACTCGTTATCCAACTCTCGGGAAGATACCAGGCTCAGATTATTCAAACTTATGCACCCACCACAAGTCATCCTGAAGAAGAAATTGAAGAATTTTATGAGGAAATTCGTCATCTAAATAATAAAGGTAAGCAGCACTTAAAGATAATTATGGGAGATTTCAATGCAAAATTAGGGCAACGGCAACAGAATGAAACTTCAGTAGGTAAATTCGGTCACAGCAACAGAAACCAGCGTGGAAATACTCTCGTAGAGTTTGCAGAGGCAGAAGGGTTTTTGATCTTGAACTCCTTTTTCAAGAAAAAGCCACACAGGAAATGGACATGGAGACATCCAAATGGGACGACAAGTGAAATTGATTTTATTATGTGTAACAAAAAATTCGTAATAGAAGACTGCAGTGTGCTAAACAAGTTCAACACAGGTAATGACCATAGATTGGTGAGATGTAAGATGCACCTCAACACTAAACTCGAACGTAGCAAGCTCATAAGACAAACAAAATGTATTGACATAACCAACCTTAAGAAACACCATAATACCTTCAAGTTGGAACTGAAGAACAGATTCTCTGCTTTAGAAGGCCTAATATTGGAAGAAGTGGATATTTCTGAAGTTAACAGAAAAGTAACCAAAGCTCTTATGGAAATAACAACAAAATTAGCTGGGTCTAAGAACAAGTTGCATGGGAACAAATTATCAGGAAAAACCAAAATGTTGATGCAGAAAAGAAGAGAGATGAGGACAACTAAAGATGATGTGACTTCCAAAGTGGAATATATAGAGCTATGCAAGACAGTACGAAAAAGTATCACTGAAGACTTAAGGAAATTCAACTGTGAACTAGTAAGGAAAGCAATTCGAAACAACCTAAGCCTAAAGATAGCAAAGGGACATCTCAGTAAGGGAAGAAAACAGATTATGGCACTGAGAAAAGAAGATGGTTCTGTAACAAGAAATAGAGGCGAAATTTTCACAAGAGTGAAAGATTTCTACTCCAAATTATATGAAAGGGATGATACATGTACTCCAGACATCATGAAAGGTACCAGTACCAGAGTTCTCCCAGTCCTCCCAGCAGAAGTTGCACATGCAATCAAGAACATGAAGCAGGGAAAAGCTCCAGGAGAAGATGGAATTACTGTAGACATCATACAAGAAGCAAGTGGAGAAATTGAAACAGTACTCGCCCAAATTTTCACTCGATGCCTTAATGAAGGGAAGATTCCTGAGGATTGGAACAACGCTACAATGATCTTGCTACATAAAAAAGGTGACATTGTGGATCTCAGGAACTACAAACCTATCAGCCTCCTATCAGTGGTTTATAAAATCTTCACTAAAGTTCTTTCACACCGCTTGAAGGTGACATTGGACATGGCTCAACCGAGAGAACAAGCTGGATTCAGGAGTGGCTACAGCACAATAGATCATATCCACGTACTGAGGGAACTAATTGAAAGAGCGAAGGAATATGAACTTCCATTGTGCATGGCTTTTATCAATTATGAAAAAGCCTTTGATTCGGTGAAACCATCAGCAGTTACAATGGCTCTGAAATCCTGCAGTATTGAAGATGCATACATTAATATTATTAATAACATCTATGAAAATGCAAGTGCAAAGATTCGGCTCTTTGAAAATACAACACACATAAAAATTGGAAAAGGAGTGAGACAAGGTGACACCATATCTCCGAAGCTTTTTAATGCCACATTAGAAAATGTCTTTCAATCACTGAACTGGGAAAACAAAGGGATAAAGATTAATGGAGATTATCTAACCCACCTTCGTTTTGCTGATGACGTAGTCATTTTTGCAAATACCCCATGAGAGCTGCAGGGTATGATCCAGGAACTTGCTGACAAGAGTAAAGAAGTGGGATTAAAAATGAACTTTCAGAAGACAAAAGTGATGTTCAATGCTTTTACAAGAAATGAAGATTTATCGATTGATGAGAAAAGCTGGAGATAACAGACACATACGTTTATCTTGGACAGCAGATATCAAGTGAGGGTCACATTGATGAAGAAATTAATCGGCGTACAAAACTTGCCTGGAGAGCTTTTGTCTAATCCACCTTCGTTTTGCTGATGACGTAGTCATTTTTGCAACTACCCCATGAGAGCTGCAGGGTATGATCCAGGAACTTGCTGACAAGAGTAAAGAAGTGGGATTAAAAATGAACTTTCAGAAGACAAAAGTGATGTTCAATGCTTTTACAAGAAATGAAGATTTATCGATTGATGGAGAAAAGCTGGAGATAACAGACACATACGTTTATCTTGGACAGCAGATATCAAGTGAGGGTCACATTGATGAAGAAATGAATTGGCGTATAAAACTTGCCTGGAGAGCTTTTGAAAGAAACAGCATAATTTTCAAGAGCAATATGCCATTATGTCTTAAAAGAAAAGTGTTTGATCAATGCATCCTTCCAGTGCTTACATATGGTGCAGAGACGTGGACCTTAACTAAAAGAGACATACAAATGCTGCAGACAACTCAAAGCAGCATGGAGAGGTGCATGCTTGGTGTAACCAGGAGAGATAAGAAGAGGAACTCGTGGATCCGAAAAATGACAAGAGTGGAAGACATCATGATCAGAGTAAAATCCCTGAAATGGCAATGGGCTGGACATACTGCCAGAAGGACAGACCATCGATGGACAGGCGAAATTTTAGATTGGATTCCAAAGGACAGGAAAAGACCCAGAAGAAGACCACATGGAAGATGGGTGGATGAAATTCGAAAGTATGCGGGAGTGACATGGAGGAGACTGGCACAAAACAGACCGTTGTGGAGGAAACTTGGGGAGACCTGTTTCCTCCACAACGGATTGATAATGGTTGACAATGATGATAATGACTAGACACATAATTTAATTACGCATTTTGGTGAACTCTGGACTCGGCACATCACTTGAGCACTCCCATGGAAAGAGAGATACCGCACAATGCCAGCGAGTCAAAGATGACATCATCACGTGACACAGTGCTCGTAAGGTCCAGTAGAAAATCTACAGTTTCTGCCAACGCCAAGCCTGTTCCTGCAGCGCCAGAGATAATTAGCGGACAGAAGAATAAACATCGCTGCTAACGGCAGAGATGTTTACTCTTCTGTCATCGCTGCCAACTGCTGACTCAGAGGGGAAAGATCGCTTCTCCGCTATGAACCGATGCCTCGGAGAACTTCGAACTTTTCCCCTTGTTACTTTTTAATTTATGCTACAGTAATCATCAAAGTTCTCCGATGCATCGGAGAACTTCTCCTCATTACATTTTAATTTACGATACAGAAATCATGATGGAATCTGGCAATATTATTTTATAATCCGGAATTCTGGGAAATGTAATGAAATCTGGCATTGCCGGCCTAAACCCGGAGGGTTGGCAGGCCTGCAATTACTATTTGTTTCCTTCACTACAGATGTTTATATTAGAGCTATAGCAGAATTTGTGAACTAGGACTTGGTTAAATGCAGATAACTGATCAAGGCCTTTTAACTCCCACAACCATCAGATACTTTTGAAAGCAGTCCATTATAATTCATTAACTTGAAATGGTTCATCAACAAAACTGTTGCCCTGTACATCAGCTATGTTCCATTAGAGCCACAGGGCACACAGGCCATTGGTAACAATGGTTAGACAACCCAGAAGACCTACTTTTCTACAGACATCATCAATATAGTGTCTCAGTCAACAGAATTATCTTCACTGTAGAACTTAACCACCCCAACTGCAATTTTCATGACAGCAAATATTAGGGGCTCCATTTTGAATAAAAGAAAAGTTTCTACTTCTGAAGTGCTATGGGTTACAGGTCAGCAAGCTTGTTTACATATGCCGTCATGACTGTGTGCCACTACATGAAAAAAAAGAAAAAAAGTTCCATAAGAAAGTGCAAAAGAACATGTTTGTTTGTGGGAGTAAAATAAAAGATTTTCATAAATTACTGTATAATAGTGTTATTTGCTTTTTTCAGTGGTTTTTAATAAGCATTTGTTTGGGTTTAGAATGCTGGTTTTGATTCCACAAAAAGAAACATGTGAGTCAAGGAACTGTTATTTAGACTGACAGTGATAAGTGGAAAGCTTACCAAGAACTTTCAAAAGATGGTTACTTTATTCACAAAACTATAAATCATTGAGAACATTGATACTGGAGCTAGTACTCAGATTATTGAACCTAACTGATATTTTTTAAGCAACAGCTTTCAGCAAAACTACTTAATAATCAAAACTTAGCTGATGGCATTTTGAACTTTTCTATCATTATAGGTGCAGGCTTGAAAAAATTGATCCCTTTTCTGAATTGGAAAATATAATTAAAACAACTGAATGGAAGAAGTGAAGAAGTAAATTGTTATTTCACATATTTTTAACATTTGCTCATTCATATGTTATTTAGATTTGATTGAAACATATTTCTTTACTTTTCAAAATATTTTTTTTTTCCTCTTTCATATTCCGTTTGTGTTTAATATTACAGCTACAGGATATTTAACTGATCTCAAAATTGACAACCGATCATCTAAATTGTAAATAAACACATAGGTAAATGCTGTGGGAGAATTATAGCAGAAGGTTTCATATTGTGTAATGGTAATGGCACATGCAAGATTGCAAAATGTCAACAACGCATCACCAGTTGCCACCGAGGGTTACCTGTAGCACTTCAAACGTACTTCCAAAAATAACAGCTGCATCAAGGGTTTGTTTTGTGTGTGTGTGTATGTTTCAGGATTTAACGTCCACAATGAACAATGCTAACAGCTACATGCCGCCACAGCCTGCCTTAATTTAGGGCCACTGATTTCATAGAAAGTTAAGAGCCAGAGTCATAAAACAAAACATCCCCCATGCCTCATCTGTAACTTCAATCAGGGCCAGTCTCTGATGACTAACCAGAAACCTGCGCTTCTGACCACTCAGGCACCAGGGCAGCTAGCTACATTGGGTTGACTTTCCTGTTTTTATCGAAGATGATTCAAATTATATACTTTCTGTGATGTAAAACTTCTCGTAATACTGCCCTGCTATTCATACTTTTACGACCTAATACCAAATCCTAGATCAGTGGTTCCCAACCCTTTTGCATTCACGGACTGGCAAAACATTGGGGAGACTTTCGCGGAACGGCGATGTCAAGACAAAACCTTTAGGCTGTTTTCGAGCATTTAATCTTTTAATATTCTATATTATAATTGAAATGATCACTGCATACAATATTTATATGTCAGATTATTCCATGTCACCTACTTACAGCTAATATCATTTAATCTGTTTCAGTAGTAATGCATAAAATTGTATTACACACTGTAAAAAAACAAATTGCCAGAGCAGCACAATGACAGTGTAAATTTCTTTAAAAAATGTGAATTTTTGCTTAAAAAATTGTCCATAAATTGAAGACATTTTGTGAGAAACACTAAATAGCTCCAATATTTTTTTTCTAGTTTATGCCAAAAATTAATGTATGTTCCAATAGAAACCTTATAGTAAACATAGTAAGTGCCTACACAGACTGGAAGTTGTTTATCGTAGTTTTCAAACCCCAAAATACAATGAAAAAAAATATAAGAGATCTTTATTTCCTGTGATTTTTTTTTTTTTTTTTTTTCCTGCAATGAACAAAAACAATTTGTTTAGTGATGGAAAGTTGCAAAATCATTTTTGGAGCAGCAAAATGCATTTTTGGAACAGCTAAAACACATTTTGGGACCAGCAAAATACGTTTTTGGAGCAGGTGAAATACATTTTTGGAGCAATAAAATGCATTTTTGAAGCAGGTGAAATACATTTTTGGAGCAATAAAATGCATTTTTGGAGCAGATAAAATACATTTTTGGTGTAAGGAAACATTTTTCTGGAGCAGGTAAAATATTAGTAGATAGAACAAACTCTTAAGCAAAAAATGTTTTGGAACTAGATGCACTCTACTCAAATTTAAAACATCTTGCATTGAAATACACACACACATATTCAAAGATTTTAGTTTTCAAATAGATCAAACAATTTGTAACCATAGCAGGTTTATATTATTAATAATTTATTTTATAAAAAAATGTTTTTTTTTTTTGCTGCTGTTTCTCAATATTTAATTGCTCACTTTTATTTTTTTCTGATTTTGTAAGATAGTTAGCAATGTTTTGTTTTTTTAATTGTACCTTTTTTTTTTTTGCCACATTCAATGTTCATCTCAGCATTATTTAACACTATCTGAGAGGAATCCAAATGCTGCAAAAGTTCATTCTTCCCATTTCAACTCACTTTGTGAACATTCAGTTTCTTCTTCTCTTTTTCACTTATTTTGCTGAATTTTTCCAGCACTAATCCACTCTTGATATTTTTTCCAGGATTCTTTATAAATGGTGTCAGAAGTTTTTTGGTTGCATTAATTTTCATCACATCTCCATTTAGTCTATTGACATGATCTTTGTGCTTCTTGCTCTCCGCATGACACCTACAACCATTGCGGTCGCCATGCGCTACGCTAAAATCGCAGCCACGTGGCTTACAAAACGTTATTCGGCAAAACTCTACATGCTTCATAAAAAGGCCATTCTTTACTATAATGTATATTACGAAAGACTTGACGATAAGTTTTATCTGACTTCGTTCTTTTTGTTGTCACAGCTGTTTAACTGAGAACTACGTTTCATTTCGTTTTAATCTAAATTAACCCTTTCCACTCAAATAACTTTCCACCCATACTTGCCCAGCACCCGTTTTTTTTTTTTTTTTTTTTTTTTCTTTTTTTGTTGTTTTTTCCTGCAGTAGAGGCCACAACTTAGCAGTGAAAGCTCAGCTATGGCTCGCGAGCCCCGACATACGAGCTATAGAGGCATCATCGGCATGGCGGGTGACATCCGACACGCGAGCTATTCAGCGAAAAGAAATGTCTTGCTAGCATCGACATGCGAGTTATAGAGGCGTCATCGGCCTGAAGGGTGACACCCGACACGCGAGATGTTCGGCGAAAAGAAATGTCTCTCAAGCCCCGACATACGAGCTGTTCGGCGAAAAAGAAATGTCTCTCAAGCCCCGACATACGAGCTATTCGGCGAAAGAAACGTCTCGCGAGCGCCGCCATGCAAGCTATAGAGGTGTCATCGGCATGGAGGGTGACATCCAAGATGCGAGCTATTCGACGAAAGAAATTCTTCACGAGCTATAGAGGCATCATAGGCGTGGCGGATGACACCCAACAAGAGAGCTATTTGGCGAAAAAGAAATTCCTTGCGAGCGCCGACGTTTCTTTTTCTCTATTTGGTGAAAAAGAAATGTCTCGCGAGCCTCGACATGCGAGCTATAGAGGCATCATCAGCGTGGCGAGTGTCACACGACCTATTAGACAAAAAAGAAATGTCTCGCAAGCGCCGACATGCGAGCTATAGAGGCATCATCAGCGTGGCGAGTGTCACACGACCTATTAGACAAAGAAATGTCTCGCAAGCGCCGACATGCGAGCTATAGAGGCATCATTGCCGTTGTGGATGACACCCGCAACGCGAGCTATTCGACGATTTCATAATGTCGGGTGTCACCCAACAGTTGAGTGGAAATGGTTAAAACGCTTGCACCAAAATTTTCACAAACACGAAGCCACATATAATCAATGTAAAGAGTTCGCAAAAGGTGCTGTGCTGAGCTCCCTCTCAGCTTTTGCGCACAGCACTCTCAAATGGCTGTACGAGGAAACGTGACAAACGGCGTACGAGAAGAAACTCCACCTCCGTTGGCGGGGTAAGTCAGAACATCAAAGGTGTATAGGGACTAACTGTAAAGTGTGTTTTTTCGACCAAAAGGTGGTAAAAAATAGAAAATTGCGTGCAGGGATCTTGCATGGGCTTTTCCGTAGGTTTTTTGGGTGACTTCCATAAAACCATAAGATGGAGTGAAAAACCATAAAAGCTGGCATCTCTGAATACCTATGAACCCTTTAGAAACAGAACCATCGTATCCTGCCACTGAAAGGCCATTTTTAGTCGTCCTCCGCATCAACGAAATAGCTAACGACTGACCTTACGCTGTATTTACGTAATCGCGCACCTCGCCTGGAACGAAATAACTGCTCCATCCCAAAGAGCAGGGAACGATATATAAACAATCTCAATTGCACAACACTCCAAAAGACCACCAAACCATCTGTAAACACTCTTCATCAGGATTTCATAAAGTACAGCATCGTTTCTCCTACATACCACGTGATTACAACAAAACTCCTTCTCCATAAGCTTTACCTACATCGCGAAACTTATTTGTCACTTATGCCGAAAAACAACGAATTAGAAGGTAGGCGAAAAACATTCCGAAATGTTGGGATTGGCGGTACATGTTAATTAAGCATTGTTCCACGCTTAACCAAATTACGCGTAGACCTTAAAAAAGCGTCATTCAATTCGCCCTTTAAAACGGCATTTTTTGCCATGAAAACGTTTCTTATGTTCAGCAGTTTTTCCTGGGGATTGCCGTTTCTGGGCAGTTGGGTGCAAATATTAATTGTTTTCATAATTTGTAGCAGTTTAGCGCAAGATAATGAAATTGGCACAGTTCGGCGCAAACTTTCCATCACTGTTTGTTTCATGAAAAAGCGAATTGAATAAACAAAAATGAATGAACAAAAAAAAAGTTTCATTGCAGGAAAGAATTCTAGTACTACTCCAGGAATTTACACAAAATTAAGGGCTTTCCAAAATCTGGAAACAGAAATAAAAAATGAAGTTACCGGGATTCCATGGACTGAGATAATGCAAAGATATTGAAAACCTTCAAGAAACACTCTCAAAAATGTTTAATGAATGTAAGACTCTAGAAAACAGGAAAATAAATGTTACTCACATCATTAGAAAGGTCATTTAACTGAGATTTTTGATTTCCGTAGTATATCTGATGCTTTCTGTAATTCACAGCGGACCGAAGATTTCTGTAGTGACTATGGAGAATCCATAGAATTGTAATTTTTATCATATAATCCGCAGATAATCTGCTAAAAAAGTTTAAAGTATAGGTTTTGCGGATAATACGCTGATAATACGCCGATTTAAAAAAGTTTTTAAGCCCTTTGATTTTTAAAAAAATCCAGCGTGCATAGGGGGAGGAGTGTCGTAATAAAACATCGGAAAAGTTGTGGGGGGGCGACAGGGGTTATTTCGTATGGTTGAGAACGACAACGTCTATGACTGTTGTGCCATCTCTGTTTTTGTCAACCAGCCAATGAAAACATACACACATGCGTTCCTCCTTTCGGATCCATGTGAGCTTTTGTGCCTTGTGTTTATTCCGTCCAAAGAAAAACGTTTCAGTTACACTGCCGAATTTAAACTTAAATTGGTGGGCACAGTTGAGGATATGATTGTGTAACTGCGAGATAGTTTTGAGGTCAGAAAACAATCGCACAGTAACACGCGGAAAGCAGTTGTGTCACGTTCTATTATAAAACGTACACAAATCTGTCAATAAGTTCTGCAGAAGAATTCACAAAGTCTAGCCCTATATTTTATTAGCCCATGTTTAAGCTGATCTCCCAACTCTGAAAGCAGGATTTCCTCCAAAACTTTCGGCTTACACAAGAATACATACAGTACTTCTATGTCTTGTTCTGTATCAGACTTTCGTCATTGGCAAGGTGTAATACAATACTCTGGAGCTGCATCAGCATGATCTATGGGTACCAAGCCACTGAGCTTTATCTGTCTGGAGATAAAAATATGAAAACGTAACCTTTAAAAATGAATTTCTTCATTTAATAAAATCATGCTTTTCTTATTCTTTCAGACTCCTGGGTCATTATGCGACCGACTTTTCTGTCAGAAATTCCACTTCCAGTTCAACATCTATGGTGTGCGGATCATACAGCGATTTTTTTTTTTCTGAATGTCATAGTCTGTGGACTATAGGAAGGAAAAACAAATTTATGAGAATTTTGCGGTCTGCGAATTATACGCTGGTGCAGATAATATGACAGAAATTATGGAAGTTGGAGTCTCTGCAATAATCCAATATTCTCCTTACCATTAATATAATTTCTTCTGGGGTCAATGTAACGTCTATTGCTACTGCTTCATGACAATCTTGTTGAGCCATGCCCATGCAGCGTCGTTTCTGCAAGGCACAGTGCAGCATTAATGTCCATTAAGTTCCTGTGCTTTGCTTTGATTGCTGAAAAGGTTTCCTCACAATAAATACGTGGTCAAAAAAGTTACCAACAACTTTAGAACTTTGTGTTCAGATTTGGATATTATTTACCAATAATACCCCAAAAGTGAGTCGGAGATATCGATGCCAGACTAGCATCAGAAGGAAGTTAAAAAAGCTTTTCTTTTCCTGGTGAGTTAGGCTGCAGGAGTTCAGATCTTCTGTGAAAGGATTAGTGATCCAAGTTTCCTTTAACCAGGGTGACCAGATGACGTTTTGGAATGGGAGGGCATTTTCCCTAAAACGGAGGACACAATAAATTTGTACAAAAATAAATGTGAATGCACATACTCTCTATTTAAATTTTACAGTTTGATAATTTATACCTGTAAAACTTTAAAACAGAAAGAAAGATTTAAGTCTGCTGGGCATCTTTACTTATATTTTTCACTGGAAGAGATTTTCTTCTGTAGATCGGGTTTCTTTAACAAATTAAATCACTTACTCAAAGCATTACCCAGATTTCTTCAAGTGGAACTAGAATTAAATTCTTTAACAAATATTTGTGAAATTCAGAGCATGATGTCTTCCAAATTGTATCTAACCAGCAATATACCCCTCACTGATTGATTAAGGAACTTGAATCACAGGGTTTCACTAGGTAATTCCCTGAAAGAATCAGTCATATTTTGCAACACACTCTACCTAGAAACATGACATGTAGTTTACAACATACCTTAGTTCATGGGAATGTAGCACTATTCACAATAAATGCTGGAAATGTCGTCCATTGACATCCAAACACACTTGAACACGACGCTGCATGTTATGGAATGTCCTCCACACCATGTCCTTATCAATATTCCGGATTAATGTCCGAGGCTTATTGCTGTAAGCACAACACTAAATATCCCCATAAAAAAAAAAATCGAGAGGAGTCAAAACGGGTGAACGTTTTGACTAAGTGATTTCCAAAGGCCACAGCCATTTGGAAATCACTTAGTCACCGGAGAAAGAGGAAATTTCACTCATGCTCACACGCTGTGTTACCTTTATAAACTTCGTGGTAAATGTGTACTTTAGCGTCATAAATTATTTTGTCAGAGAAATAAAACTGTGGGGCAAAAGTGCGACGTACAATTTTTTAAGCATGCAAAATAATGGGGAAAGGTGCAAAAATATAGTATTTTTAGATAAAAGGAAAGAAATTTTCCAAAGTATTTACCTGGGAGTACGATGGTTTGGAAGAGTACGTGCAGTAGGCCTAGAACGACGGACGGGTGAAGTTGAGTCCTGTGAATGGAAGCTTCGTGCAGAAGGGCAAGTAACGGGCGGAAGAATACAGAAGGAAGCGGTTGAGCAGTATGTAGTCATAGAAGCATCTTGTAGGAATACGCTGAGAGAAAGAGGTTGGCTTTATGCAGCATTGTAAGTGGTGTTAGTAGCTTTTTCAACAGTGTTAGTGGCTCTTTTCAATGTCATAAGTCTCCATACTTCATTTCGGATTTCGTCAGGGCTTAAAATTTCATTATCCGGCACAATACGACAAAAAGCACTTGGCCTCCCTGCCATACAATGATTTCTGAATTGAAGAAACTTCTTTATTTTCAAAAATATCCGTTTCAGGACGAAAAATATTAGCTATGATGTATAGACTAACAGCACAGCTACAAATGCAGTCATGTTAGTTAACACAGAAATCGGACATCGCCGAATTGACTGTAATTACTGTTTCACACGTGAATTAAATCACACCAGAAAACTTGAAAATTTCATCGCTGTGGAGCGGGAACCGAACCCGCATCTCCCGATTTCCGTTCGAGCGCACTATCCATTACATCGCCCACAACGACGAATTCACAAGTTTCTGTGTGTTAAGAGCATCGGAATATTCTCCGACCGTGTTCAGATTCTGCTGCCATCTAGCGTTAAGAAAATCTCCAGTTGTTTAGGTATTCAGAGTTGAAGAAATATTTTTCTCATAATACGGGATAAATACGTCATGTTAATTACCACAGCAGTCGGACATCGCCGAATTGACTGTAATTACTGTTTCACACGTGAATTAAATCACATCAGAAACGATATACAAATGAAATTTTCAAGTTTTCTGGTGTGATTTAATTCACGTGTGAAACAGTAATTACAGTCAATTCGGCGATGTCCGATTGCTGTGTTAATTAACATGACGTATTTATCATGTATTATGAGAAGAATATTTCTTCAACTCTGAATACAAATGAAGTGCTTGAAGAAATCAACTACCCCTGTACATCTTCAAAACCATAACTAAAACTTGGAGTTCAACTGGAACCAAAAGTTCTTACTCAACACTTCTGTCGCATATGAAAACATTTACATTCCTTCATTTCTTTCCATTCAGAGACATTGTGAAACTAATAATAACAACATTTCGCACATTTTTTTCTCAAAAATTAAGAAAACAGTTTTGAACTACTTCGACTTGTGCAGGATTATCGCACACATCACACTCTTCCGAAAAACACACCCCACTCCTAATGTACTCTTCCGCACATTCACAACGAACTCCTGCTCCCTTCTGAAGCACGGAAGCTTCACATTGTCACCGTTAACATCCCTTAAGCCTCCTGCACCAACTGCTGCACACCATCGTACTCGCAGGTAAATACTTCAGTAAAATTCTTTCACATTACTGTATTTTTGCATCTTTCCCCATTATTTTGCATGCTTAAAAAATTGTACGTCGCACTTTCCCCACACAGTTAACTTTTTCCGACTAAATAATTTAGGACGCTAAAGTACACATTTACTGACTTTGTTATCCAATAACTTTTCACGATAAACACCCATTCCGCAACGATATACAAAGCCATCCCGAATGATTTTCAACAACAAGTCGCCACCATGGCGCAGTGGTCTAATCACTAGCTTATGACCATTCGTCCTGAGAACGGTCCGGGTTTGAATCCCGGTGATGCATGGATGTCGTGTTTGTCTTACAGCACTGGCTCTTTCTCTTCCCTGTAACCAGTGACCCCAAATTAGGGAAAGGTGACTATTTATAGCCCATTGAGTTGCTCACAGTGGTTAGAGCCAAGGTGTAATGCAATTGCCAAACCTTTAATAATAATAAAAAATAACCTTCAATGACACAGTAAAACACGCAGATTGCCTCCAAACAGAATTAGCGTGCCCAGCCATCTGTTGGGGTGACATCACAATGAGTCATTGCCTTATCAGGAAAATCATGTCCCCTCATTTCTCAAGGATCAAGGTCGTTGATAAACCAAAGTTTCTATGTAGAGTGGAAAGAAAACAATAGTTGGTTCTTTGGGAGGAATACCTAGAGTAAAACACCCTGTGTAAACGGGGAGAAAAAAAAAAAAAAAAACTCACAGCAAGGACTCACAACACACAAAACAAGCAGTTTGAGCTCACTGTTTATGCTACTACATTGCAGGGCACCATCCACGTGCAATGAACGACAGACCAAGGCTGAACTGGATCCTACCAGGCTATAACATTAAGCAAAAACAGCTAGGACAAAAAAGAGTTGGGACGCAGCACCATCTATTCACGTGGTTCGCATAAACAAGCATTGATTCCGTATCATTACTTGCATTTGAGATTTTATTTACATTCACTTTCACGTGAACAGATGGATATTTATATTCTGAATTCGTAGTTCTTGGACAAGAGAATTTTTCTGCAGGTACTGGTGTAATTTATGTGTAAATCTCAGTCCTCCTTTATTCTTCAATGATCTATGACTGAGATTTTCCGTGAACAGTGTTTTATTTAATGCATACCATCTATTTACCACAGATCATACATTCACAGGGGAGGGAAGGAGGCACCTACAAACAAATGCTATATATGAAGAAGAAAACAAAAGTCATGTAAAGATAAGAAAACGAAGAAGTAAAAACCTCTGAAGGCTCTTCTTATTTCTTTTTCTTAAGTAATATTCATGCTCGGTAAAAATAGTATCGGTACAAATGAGCAGAATATATTTTCATTACGATCGATCTACGCTCGTAGCATTTTGACAAGTAAACTTTCTTATAGGTAGTCTAAGCAAATTTTGAATCGTACAAGAAACGAATACAGAAGTTTTACACAATATTTCTATGCCTATTAACTGTTTACTGCAGGATATTAATAAATTTTGGCTGCTGGGGTGTGACAGAATTTCACACAAATATAGGGGTTAAAAAAAGTGAGAGTGGAAAGGTTTTTTTCTTTTTTCCACAAGGATATACTGCAATGAATGATTGTAACACTATTTTACTTAATATGAGTTTATATAGCTGAGTTTGTTTTTTATAAAATTGAATTCAATAAAGCTCATGATTACACATTAATTTAAGGTAAATACATACCTGTAGAAGGCATTTGAGGAGGTGGGAATAACATTTTAGATATTCATCAGTCCCCGATTGATAACCATAATAATAATTGTATAAATTATTATTTTGAAAATAATTTGTACAAATTATTATATTAAAATTAACAAATAATTTAGCATCATCCAAGTTTGCTGCACTCGTTCTTTTCAGTTTTGTGCTAGTATAGCAATCTTTAGAATCACTCATTCTCTTTAGAGCATGTCTTATATTTTTAGCAGCAGGCAATTTATAACGTGGGTAACCTGGAAATATCGATGGAACAGCATCTCCCTTCAGTAGCGTGTACCTCACATTAGGTACGTAATTATCAGAATCAAAATTCTTACTACAAACAGTTGAAGGTGACTCGTCATTTGGGGCAAAATCTTGATGAGATATTGCTTTCAACCACAGTTGCTTTAGGTTCTGATCTGAGGGGAATTCCTGGAATGACAATCCCACGTTTTTCTTCTTAGAAGATGTGCACATCAGCATACAGCAATAAACCATTTTGAAAATGGGTTAGATTTTCTTGTGAAAACAACAGTTTGGTTTTAAAACTAAGGTTTTTTTTTTTTTTAAAGAAATAAAAGAAAAAACGACAAGCATACACAATCCAGCAATTCAAACAACGCGGAAATTGAGTTGTTTATATCTTGGGATGCAGTGCCATCTAACGGCTGGAATCGTCCCTAACGCCCACTGGCGAATCTCCAAAAGTCTATTGTCTTCAATGTCAATGTTATAGATTGTTCTTCATCCAGTTCAGCCTTGGACAGACTAACACATACTGGTAGGTCTTCTTTACGCTGTTGATTCACTGCAGTAGGCAATTGCAAGAATAAACTGACCGGCGGAGGAGGGAAGGGGGCAAGCGAGAATCCAGAAATGAATTAATACATTTTAGCAGTGGCCTTATAGGATATGGATGGAAGAATTTGATTAAAATGTATCTGAATTATTCCTTATTGAAAAAGCCGGACATTTAGGCTATTTCCCTTAATTCCTGGAGGACATTAAGGGAAATAGCCTTATAAATCCTCCTAAAGCCAGACGTCTGGTCGCCCTACCTTTAACCTTCCGCGACAGGTGTTCAAAAATACTTAGATCTAGATTTCCTCCTACTTTGACACCATTTCGATTCATAAGAAAAATAAATAAATTCACTAGTTTTAATAACCGGCAGAAAAACCCTCGGGACCGACGGTTGGGAAACACTGTCCTAGATTGTCTGCGGATGACACAGTGGTTATCGCTCATAGTTTGGGGGCACTGGGCTAAGTTCGTAAATTACATTAAGGTGTAAATGGAGACTAAGCATCATAAACAAGTGCACAATATTTTCTTTGGAACTTTGGACTGAAATTCAACCAATTGTGTAGATTAGCTGGGCCCGATCTGGGGGTTAACAATCAATAGACTGCCCCACTTAAAACCTCTTTTCCACATTTTAAGAATAAAGTACTTCCAAGCAATATGTACAGTATACATAAACACTGTTCTACATACCATCTGCCATTTCCAGAATCAAATTGAAGGAACAGTTGCACCTAGCTGCATCACTGTTATAGTCTGTTTACACCAATTTGTTTACACCCAGACAGTACGAAAATCAAGTTTCCCATTAAACAAACCAGCTGCCAAACCGAAATTTAAATTTATCTACGTGAACTCTAAAATTCTCAAGAAAAATCATTCTAGGTACGTTCGTAATGTGAAACTAACACCAACATTTGTAAGCCCGTGGTAAATCTGTAAACATCAAAAGAAACACCGTACTTACACAATGGCATAAATACATGTCGTTCCTTATGCCTTAAATAATAAATTAAAGTTTTATTAGTACCGTTTTGAAACTGAATCAAGTAAGAGGAAAACGTAGTAGTTTGAGTTTCTTCACATGCAGGATCGTAATCATATTTGTTTTAAAAGATAAGAAGGTATTTTGTTAGGGAAATATCAAACACGTGATTTCAAGGCACGCAACGATTACCCGTTTCTGGCATAGCAACTTTTAGGGTTTAAACATATCACTGCGTTTCAGTTTACGTAAAATATGTAATTGGTATTCTTTAGTTCTCGATTTATTCAAAAAATGAATTGTTTAGATATCTATTCGTAACGGTTTCGCATTCTTGTTCAGGTTCCAATCTTAGGCACACCATGGGTAATGCATAGAATAGGTGGATTGTCTAGTCATCTGTCAGCTCATTATGGCGCTATCTCTCTTCCTTCCCTAGAATCGGTGACACCAACTTACGGATGGACAGCTACTTATAGCCCTATGAGTTGCCCGTGGTGGTCGGTAAACTCGAAATAAAAAATAAAGCCAAAGAAAACAGTTTCACGTTCCTTTAAACAAAATGGGAAAAACTCGGATATCGTCAGTATGTGCACATGTTGAGCATTTCCATAATTCCCCATATTTCTTGTTGCCATGACGACACGTTCTGTGTGGATTTCCTATGTGTGAGAAAGTAGTCCATGTAAATTATCGAACATCTTTCTCTGGTTTCGTCTTCACTCATTTGAGCTACACATGGTTAGCTATATTTATTTTGCTTTAATAATAAATCTAATCAGTATGAAGGGATAATCATATGCTGTTATTATGTACAGACTAGTGTTGTACGCAATATTTATACAAACAGGCGTTTTTTTACAAACGCAAGCCTCCAGCCAGGAGGACTCTGAGAAGTAAATAATTCTTTGAACGCTTCACCATAATTTGTTGAATCAAGAAAGTTATAGTATTCGGTCCACATTTCCAAATAAATGAAGTCATCAGTTGTCAGTACTGGCTAACAGAAACCAAGTAAATATAGTGTAGGTTAAGACAACATAAATTAAGCACAGTTCTGGGGACATATCGAAAAATTTCGGACTTGGTAAATTATAAAAATTAGAAAGTCAACGAAACAGCAAAATCAAACTTGATTATTTTCTTTCAGTTTCTTTACAAAACCTTACAATTGTAAAATGCCTCCACAATTGTCAAAAATACGTGCTGCACACATGCATGTCTGTATTTGAATTTTTAGTTGTCAAACAATTAGTAAATATACGAGTATGATTTATATAAAAACTGAATTTCACATCTTTAATGGACCTTATTCTTGTTGTATTGCATTTAGGAAAGGAAGTTCAGAGCTAGTGGAAGGTTTTTTTTTTTTTTTTTATTAGAGGTTTAACAACCATTGTGAGCATCTCAATGGGCTATGTAAGCAGTCACTTATCCCTAATTTAGGGCCACTGGTTCCCGGGAAGCAAGAGAGCCAGTGCTGTAAGACAAACACAACATCCATGCCTCACCGGGATTCGAACCCGAACCTATCTCGGACGAATGATCAGAGGCCATCACTTCAACCACCGTGATGGTAGTGGACATTCAACAGTTCATTTACATTTATCACAGCATTGCTTAACAAGGAATTTTGTCAGGGTCGTAGCTGGGGTATAGCCATTGTGGCCCCTGCCATACGTGCCAATGAAAAGAAGGCACTGTACAGGATTCTAGACAAATAGCAATTAGTAACTGAGGTTTAAAGCATCAACATAGGTAAAAAAAAATTTATATATATAATTGAATATTTTTATTAATTTTAGATGTTTGAATTTTACATTTTAGTGGTGACATGAACTGATGTCATTTCTCCAGAAGTTGGCTGCAAGTCTTGGTCACAAGGCCATAATCCTTTTTTTTTTTTTTTTTGTATTATTAACATATACGCTATATTATCAAAAGTATTTGGACACCACAGTGTTCTGGGGACAAATGACTTTGTTATCGCAATTAGTAGTTAGTTGTTCCCCCATTTGCTTCTATGACAGCAGCAACAAGTCAAACCATACTATCACCCAATTTTAGGTAGGTATCAACAGGAATGGCTCACCATTCATCCTGCAAATCTGCTGCCAGAGTGAAGATGATTGTTGTGGTTGATTTTGTATCCGTCGCTCCAGTTCATCCCAGAAGTGTTCTATGGGATTAAGATCAGGACTCTGAGCAGACCAATCTAGCTATTCCACCTCATTTTCAAAAACCAGTCTCACAGTGCAGTATGGCAGGAAGCTTGATCATGTTGGAAGAGACAACAATAATTTCCATAATACTGCCGCATTGTTGGTAGAGCAGAATTATCCAGAATGTCGAGGTACACTTCAGAGTTCATGGTTTGTGATATAATAACCAATGGGTCGAGTCCCATCCACAAAAAACATACCGTGATGGAATCTCTGCCGAACTTAACAGTTGGAAGAACACAGTCCGTCAAAAAAAAATTTCTGTGCTGTCGCTAAAGAGTGAAAAGCATGACTCATCACTCCAAAAGGCACTTCTCATTTATGGATGTGATGAGTGGCTTGTTTGTGCTGTGCAACTCTGCGGATAAGCACTAACCAAGCCATTACAAGCATTTCCTACTTCAGCAGTGATGGAAACAGCAGAGGAAGAACGGGATCTCTTATCATTTCTTAGCATGGCTCTCCTGTCATGTTCCATCAGTTTGTGTGGCCGTCCTGAATGTTTTTTCTGTTTGCACTGTCCTGCTTCGATTTCTTCATGACATCACTTACAGTCGATTTTGATATGTTTAGTTTTGCTGTAATGCTTCGTATGGAAACATTATCAAATGACATCCTATGACCAGCCTATGATGGAAGTTGGAAAGTTCACATCTACACGGCATATCCACTTCAAAGTTACTAATAACTCAACAGAACATCTCAGCTTTATATACGTAACCTTACTCACAGCACATCTTCTTGTGCAACTGTTCTTTGCACTTATGCAAATATTTGGTAGTGTCCGAATACTTTTGATAATATAGTGTATATGTTGCATTGAAGGCAAAAGATTAAAATCAACTTTCTAGGTTGGTAGTTTAATTTAACCACAGTATCAAAAGAGTTTCTCTGTAGAAATCCTATTTGCATTCTAAAAACTACCTTCTCTCTTAACTCACTTTATTCAGATATTCTAAGGTATTATAGTGAAACCTTGTGAACACTGGAATACAACCAAATTGTTGAACTGGAGAATTTATACTTGTTTTTTGCCTCCTATAGAGCTTCCAAAAATTATTATAGTTAACTGTTTGCGGTATGCATGCTTCCACAATGTGGACGGATGATTTTATCTGCCGCCCCGGTGGCGCAGTGGTCTAAGCGATGGCCTCTGATCATTCGTCCGAACGGGGTCCGGGTTCGAATTCCGGTGAGGCATGGATGTTGTGTTTGTCTTACGGCACTGGCTCTCTCCCTTCCCTGGAACCAGTGACCCTAAATTAGGGACGGGTGACTGCTTATAGCCCATTGAGTTGCTCACGGTGGTCGTTAAACCTCCAATAAAAAAAAAATGATTTTATCTCAAACATTCCACAAGATCATAGAAACATTTTCAATCCCTCATGTTTTGGGTTATTCCATCTGTGTTGTGTACTATGCAGGTAGATGTATGCATGTGATTATGAGAGTGTCTAGGGCTTGTCAAGACTTAATCTGAGAGGTGCGTGTGATCAAAATGAAGAACACTGCTAATAATATACTAAAGATTTTTCTGAGGAATTAACTATATGATAATAGTTGAATAAAGCGTTTTTATACCAAATAAATAAATAACTTGCTGCTAGCTTTGTAAAATACTGTATGTGCAAAATAAAAGCATGTAACACCTCCTTTGAATTATTATTATCATAAATTGTTCTTTGTCATTAATTCCTAAAGCTACTTATGGGAACCATGAGAATGGAAGTTTCTGTTAAGGTAAGGTGAAAATAATGCCCAAGAGTATATCATGCACAACCAAATATTAACTTGTTTCTTTATGATAATATACATGGAAAGGATATGGATATTATATTTGCTACAGTTCTCTAGGAAACTGGAGATAGGAAAATCTGGTAATAATTGTTGTCAAAGAAAATATCAAGTGTGATTAATCCAGTAGCGGCTTTTCAGGTGAAGTAGGTGAAGTGCCTCTTCACCTATTTCATTTGAAATAAGAATTTATTTAATAATTTCGTATAATATATTCTTTTCTTTCCTTTATTGAGTGCCAAAATACCCAACATTTTGATTAGATATCAATTCACAATGCGCGTTCAGTACGGAAAACAAGTCCTTATACGCAAACCAATTCAAGTAAAGAGCTGAAATGAGAATGCTTAGAAGTCTTCAGTTGTCGTCCGAGTTGCCATGGTAACTGTGGCGTCAGTCTCCCTATCTGCCGGGCAAGTGAAGTGTTTTAGGTTGAGACGCCAAGGCTCTGCACCTGCAGTCGTGACCTTCCGAAGAGATCGCAGTGGAACGGGACGGATTGCCATTGTGGTGTTTTGGTACATACTTTCCGAAAGAGATTTGTTGTTTTGTGATTGTTTTTTAAAAACTTCATTAGTTACTTTAGTTTCGTGTACAGTTTATCTGATAGTGATATTTTTAGTTTTCAGTATGTATCCTGTGAAACGACATTGTCTGTAATTTATTGCAAACTCCGTTCAATCGGTGGAAAGATGAAAATAAAAAAGACATTTTACTTCAATGATGACCGACGGATTCACTGACAATTGTCGTCAAGAAAGAAATCAAGAAGAGCAGTAAATCTTACAATATTAATTTTAAAAATTGTTGGTTTACTGAATATAAATGGCTTTGTAGCCCTTCTGTGTTTCACATTTTTTTTTTTTTTTTTGTTGGCCCTGCTTATTTTTTAGTAATAAAATTCGGCGTGGAATAAAGACAATTTTCAGATTTCTTAAATATAAAACAGTCACTTCACAAACGTGGTGATTCTAGCAAACACCTGAAATGCGAATTAATGCTAAATAATTTTGAAAAGAATCAGAACACCATTGCCGATGCCCTGATGGAGAATGCTAGGCTTTTGAAATGCTTTTAAACGAAAGTGTTTGTTTAAATAGACTTTTCCTGCAGACATTGATTGATGCACTACTGTATTTGAGTAAACAAGAACTAGCATTCCGTGACCATGACGAAGCACTGACTCAATAAATCGTAGAAATTCAAGGAATTGCTTTCACTGTTGATATCAAGAAGTCCTTTAAAAATTCAAAATCAATACGAAACGATAAAAAATGTCTTCACAGGTGACTCAAAAGCTATTCAAAACAAATTAATTGAATGTATTTCTGAATATATAAACGATCACGTCAAAAATGAAATAAATGAAGTTCAATGCTTTTCTATTCAAGTAGATGGGAAGACATAACCAGACTTCCGAGTGCTCTTTAATAATAAGATCTGTTGATTCGGAAGGTGTATTGGTTGAGCGATTTTTGGGTTTCCATGATGTGAGTGAAGATAGAATGTCAGAAGCTTTATACAAAATGCTAGACAAAAATTTCGAACAGTTTGATTATCAACACAAGTCAATAGGACAATGTTACGATGGGGCAAGCGTAATGTCTGGACACTTGACCGGGCTCAAGGAAAAAATGAAGCATAAAACTTCTCAAGCTGTTTTTGTTATTGCTTAGTACATTGTTTGAACCTTGTATTACAGCAGACTTTTTCTAAAATTTCTAAGTGTCGAATATTTTTTGCAAGCCCCAGTGTAATTCCTTTGTTTTTTCACCTTTGTATCTGTTGTTATGTGTCCAGTAAATCTGGCTTTGCTATCTCGTGTCCTTCTTGGTGTTGCATTTTGGGTGGCCAGCAGTGTATTATTCGAAAATTTTGCAGAACAAATCACTGGACTAAACTACTGTGTTACTCAAATTAAAAAAAAAACTTATGAAATTTTGAGCCATAAAAGGAACGATGAGGTATTTGAAACACTGTTTGGAAAAACTAGCAAAATCACAGAAATAAGCAGATCTAAACGGGAATATGCTGCTCTTACACAAGAAACAATTTTTCAAAATTATAGACAATTGTATTTTGAAATTTTGTACCACATTCTTATGAAAATGGATATAAGATTTCAAGACTGTGAGGAACTTGAACTTCAATTTGCCTGTCTTGCTGACACAACTAAATTCGACCAATTTAATCCATGCTTTCGCTCTCACGCTTTTGAAAATCTTCAACATTTTTATGGAAAAATATTTACTAAACACCAGCGCCTTAAAAATGAACTGAGTCTTGTGTATGCTGATGAAAAATTAAGGAATATGTCGTTTTATGAACTTCTTCGAGTGCTTCATGGAGATAAACACATTTTTACAGAATCTTATATACTGTATTGGTTTCCCTGATTTTAACAATTGCATCTGCAAGGGTTTCAGTGGAAAGAAATTTTGCTTGCCTTAAAAGAATACAAACCTACTTAAGAAACACTATTTCTCCAGATAAACTTGCTTCTTTGGCAAAGATTTCTATTCAGAAAGACATTTTCTTGATGTCACGAAGAAACAGCCATTTTATGATGACATAATCGACAAATTTCCAGCTTTAAAGGGAAGAAGAATTGATCTAATATACGTATAAAAAAATAGGTAAGTTCTCATTAACTGATTTTCATTGAAGACAGTAGATATATTTTTCATATTGCTCTTGTAGCTCTTCACCTATTTTTCCTACCACGAGCCACCACTGGATTAATCTTAATATTTTCTACCATGTCACATAAAATTAGTTTATTTTATATGAGATTCTGAGTTTGTTTCATAAAAGAGTGCATTTGTTCATTCTCAAAAAGCAAAATATTAAAAGAGAAAATAGTATCACTTGTATACATCCATATTTTTAACAACCTCCCTATTCATCCCTGGAGTTTTATTTAGACGAGTTTCAAAACAATCTTTCCATTTTTGTAGTATAGAGCAGAGTTTTTCTTCATTCTTCTCACTTTGAATAAATATTTTGAATAGTATATCTTCCTACAGTGTCTAACATTTATAATTTTTATCTCGTAATTTTTAAATAAATCTTACTCTCATCTAATATCAGTTTCTCTTGATTATTTATTTATTTCATTTAGAGTTTCACCTGATCTGCTGCCAAACAGCTCAAACTTTCATATCCTTGTGTGCCATCACAGCACTTGCTGTATTTCTAGCTCTGTAGCAACAAAACATTTTGGAGTTATGCTCAATTTCTTACTTAAAGGTTTGGGTTCTACTAGATGAGACACACAGATGTATTTGTTTTACAGTTCTATTTTATCTGATTTCCTAGAAGGCAAATAGCCTTAAATTAAGGATGTGTGGCTCCTCTTATAGTCATAAAGTCATTAAACTCTCCTCATGTGATTTTTTTTAATTTGACAGTCATAATAATAATTTCTAAAATTTTTATGGATTGTTTTAATGTGGAGTATTATTTACTCAATTTGAAAGACCCACGGTAGTACATTTCTTCAAAGTTTTCTTAGGTACTAGACAATTTAGAGTAAACATGTATGCCACTGGAAAGAGATAGGAACTTATCCTAATATATAAAAGGCTAAGTTGCCGACAACATGGATCACTTTTTAAGTTGTCATAGAAACAAATGTTTGTGACGTCACGATTAGCTTTTTGTGTTTTCGTGCAGGTTACGTCATCACCTACATGTACGCAGTTCACGCGTATATCACTTTGTTTTGTTGTTATAGCAACAAAGAATACAGCTGCTGGTGTGACGTCATCTCATCCAAATCATTCTCACATGACTTCAGAGATGCATTACGTCATACGGTCAAGTCTTTAGAAATAGGAAAATTACATCAGGAATTTTGGTTCTACTTTACATACTCTTGATATGCTTTATTACGCTGTTTACCAGGAAAAGAAGAACATTTATATTCCCATGCTGACATCGTGTTATCCATAACCGTTCCTGTTTAACGTTTTGTTTATGTTTACATCTTTTTCTTTCATTCGAAGTTAGAGTTTTTTTTTTTTTTTTTTTCTGAGCGCGGTGGGAGTGGAAGAATTCAGTTCTAGGCTGTAAGATGTTTATTATTTATATATTTAAACATACAAGATTATTATTTTTTCGTGCATTTTCCTCCTAAAATATGTAATAACCATTAATATTTATAAATTTATTAATTTTAATATGTACTTGCGACGACGTAGATCACTTTTATTTCAGTAAGGCAAGAACGAATGTTAGTGTCCTTCACGAACTTGACTGTTGTTTTAAACATCGTCTATGCCGCTTCAAAAAAGAAATTTACCTCCTTCATTAGATGAAGAGATTGAAGATAAACACCACAAAGCCTATTTGCCACCCCTGTGGCACCGTGGTCTAGGCAATGGCTTCTGCTCATTCATCCGAGCAAGGTCCAGGTTTGAATCCCGGTGAGGCATGGATGTTGTGTTTGTCTTACGGCCTGGGTTTCTCCTTTCCCTGGAACCAGTGGCCCTAACTTAGGTACAGGAGACTGCTTATAGCCTGTTGAGTTGCTCATGGTGGTCGTTAAACCTCCCAATAAGAAAAAAAGAAAGCCTATTACGATCGAGCAAGGCTCGAACAACACACTGCAGTTGAAAGAAATTCTGAAATTTGACGTTTGCATGATCATTGTACTAATAATATGACGCCGGAACATATTGAAGCTGAATCTCAGCGCATGACAAATGTATGTACATATTACAGAGGCACAAAAACAACCCCTGAACAAAGGAATGAACGCTGCACTCAAGAGATTCAGAGGACATTAACGAACCGACAACAACAAACAAATGCTACACGTCATGTGGCTTTAAACCAAATAGATGACAAAAAGACTGTTACGAGACACTCCTGTGGCAGGCACTCTTGAGCAAATTTGTGAATTTTGTAAAGCCAAAAACTTTGCTGGAGAAAGACCTTCAGATAGTAAATTTTCTAAATGTTGCTCAAAAGGAGCAATAAAATTAGATCCTATTTGCACTTCCCCATTAATTGAACAACTTATGAAATCAGCATGAGCATTCAAAAAATTTTATGGTTAACATATAGTCAACATATGGTCGATTAATAATTCTCTTGCATTTGCATCGATGGGAGCACAAATGGCTCCTCCACCAGGTTATGGGCCTTAATGTTTTAAAATAAATGGATCAATATATCATCGTGCAGAAACATTGCATCCTGATAATGGTGAACAGTGGAAATACCCGCAATTGTACACATTGGATCTTGATGAGGCTACTGCCCAAAGAGTGCAAATATGAGAAAATAGTGGGAGCAATAAATATCTGTTACAAACACTGAATACATTCATGACAGAACATAATCCTTTGTGGAAGCATGTAAAATGCTTTATGAAGTCAAACAAGAGAGTATTCAAGATGCTCAAATGAATAATGCTGTTCCTTCTAATGTATCAATGGCTATTATTCAAGATCGTAGAAATGATCAAAGGCATTATAATGCTCCAAGATCTAATGAAGTTGCTGTTATATTATAGACCATACTTAAGCTCTGATTCAATTGATGCTGACAGTGAAGAAAATACTGAACAATATTATCCTATAGAGTTTTTAAATGAGCAAACTCCATCAGGAATGCTACTTCACAGACTGAAGTTGAAGATTGGAGCTATTATCATGCTCCTGAGAAACCTCAATACACAAAGTAGTTTATGCAATGGAACAAGACTGATAATTTAATAACTAAAACCCAATTTGGTCATTGCAGTAGTGCTCACAGGCTCAGCATGTGGTAAAACTGTTTTTATTTCACAAATTGACCTCCTACCTGCTGTTATAGACCTCCCATTCACATTAAGACGACGACAATTTTCTGTAAAACTCGCCTTTGCTATGACCATTAATAAATCTCAAGGTCAAACACTGGAGAAAGTAGCTATCTACCTTCCTGAACCAGTGCTTAGCCATGGACAACTTTATGTTGCATTGTCAAGAGTTCGATGGTTTGATGATGTCACAGTTAAAGCAGTCCATGAGCCAGAACAAGGAAAACTACTCACAGATTCCAAAAATATTTACAAAAAATATTGTATACAAAGATATTTTCCAACATTGTTAATAAATGCTTGAATAGCAATAAGTGATTTCTAGAACCCGTTGTATTCTTATCTCAATGGGCTTTACAGCTAGTTCGAAATAATTTGACAGCTATCTTTCCTAATCTAATTAATTGTGCCATAGTTAAAAAGGTTTAGGGTTTAAGTAGACCACAGTTTTGTATTTACAAGTCAAATTAAGAATTGGATTGAAACAATCAAGTAGTATTCTTTTGTTGATAAAAAAAAATTGTCAGTATTAGTTTAGCCATGCTGACCTCTATGTCAACTTGTAAAGTTTTTGATTCCTAAAGCCATTGGTAATCAACATTTATTTATAACCTAAGTGGGCCAGGATTTCTGCCTTTATATTTTTGCTAAGCAATTTTTCCAGACACAGCTGTTTTCCGTATAGTAGTCAGCAGCTCCTTAGAAACTTAGAAAGCTTGAAAATGCAGAAAGCTACATGGAGAATTGTTACTTGCAGGCTCCCCTTCAGGAAACTTCTGTAAGCGCAGAGCCCCCCCTTCCCCCGAGAAAATTGAGGAAATGTAAATAATGATATTTAGCTTCAATAAAAATTGCATTTTCCACCTAGAAATTTTAATTAGCCTCCCCTCTCCCTTTCCTGATAAAATGAATGTTGTGGAACTAGGGCTGATAACTTTGCCATCCATGTATTTTGCATGCAAGTAAAAGCATGAAGAATTTTGTTTCAAGCTTTCCCATGTGCAGTTTGCCAATGTAGCTGGCAACATAGCACAGGTGATGATCACCTCATTACTGCACCATATTTTTGCACAAAAATAAATTTTCACTTGAAGGAAATTATTTTTATTGAAAAATAAGAAACATTTCATAAATACCCATTATTTTACTCTTATTCATATAAAACTTTATTGGACTGACATGTAAGAGACTCTAGACACAGTGAATTAGGAATCTTCAAAAATCATTTGTCATCATTTCAAGGTATAAAATGAAAAAAAAAAAAAAAAAGGATCCATTATCAGTGACCATTCAGGTTAATTACAGTCGTATCAGTCCAATCAAATCCTTTTTCAATCATATCCACATTGTAAGAGACAGCAAAAACTGTTATGAACATCACAAATCATTAACTTGCAATTTTGCAAAAGTAAACCCCAAAGACCTGATGTGGATATGGTTTTCACTTTGCAAATTTATCCAAATGAAATTTTTAAAAACATCCGTGAAAATTATACAAAAGCTTTGTGCAACCATTGATGTTTGAAACACTAGAGTAGCCATGGAATCCTTCATTGGTTCCTTTGTGGGGGGGGGGAGGACATGTTCCTTATATGGCATAGATTCTAATGAAATAAAGGATTGCATGAAATTGTGTAGAAGGCAGTTTTATCTTTTTAATTACATTATTTAGATATATATAGATATTTTGCACATTAACATTATTAGTACTATTATTATTTTCTAAAATAATATCAATACACAGGGTAATTGCACAATTCGGTACCAACTTTAAAAATTAACAACTCATGTTAAACTTTGTATTTTAGGTTGAAACACATATAACATACTGAAGAGCATACTTGTTTCACAATGAAGGAAGAAATAGTCTTAATAATACATAGAAAATTGATAAAATATTCAAAGCTAACAGAATATAAATTGTGAATTTGCTTATAACACTACTTGTCATCCATGTAACATCTCTCAGAAAACTTGAAAAAAGACCTACATCCTTTTCCAGACTGGAAGTTGGGTCAAAACGCTATGAGGAAGCAACAATGCTTTGACTAGCGAAAATCTTAAGATGTTAAAATTCCTAAGCTAAGTTTGCTTAGTCTCAGTTGCTTGGAACTTCACTACCCTGGGTGGTGGAATTAGTATGCTTGAATGGAAATCGGAAGATGCAGATTTGATTCCCACTCCAAGGCAATAAAATTTTAAAGTTTTCTGAGAGATGTTACATGGATGATCAGTAAGTGTTACAAGCAAATTCAGAATTTATATTCTGTTTGCTTTGAACATACTTGTTTCTTTTCACATGTGTAAAATATGTGTTTACGTGGTAACATGGTAGAGATGCACACAGGCCTAGGCTATGACAAAAAGCCCGGAAACGGATTGGGGTATGGGCAGGCTCTTATATCAAATCTTTAATTAAAATGCAGGCATGTATGGGCCCAGGCCCAAGTTAATTCTCTCACGTTTTTAAGTAATTTCATTTAACACTGCTAACTGAATTAACCAATGCAATGGGAAACACATAACTGAATAGTTAGGCTATAGTCTTTCTTTTGTTCTATGTCTAAAATTCTTAATTATTGCCTATATATATCGCATGTCTCTCTCTCTCTCTCTCTCTCTCTCTCTCTCTCTCTCTCAAGAGAGAGAGAGAGAGAGAGAGAGAGAGAGAAAACATGCAATATATAGAGGTAAGAATTTTGAAGAAAGTACCAGTCCTGGATGAATTTGTGTTATTTAACTCCTCCTCCAAAAAAGGGGAAGGAATGGCCACTTTCTGTTTAATAAACTTATCATCTGACAGATGCATATATCAGCTGTTATATTGAATCTGAAAATGAGTGGAAGACCTAAAGAAACATATGACCAAGAGCTATGGAGAGACATGTTGGTGGCAGCACTGACCCTGAATGGCCTGTTAGGCTCATGGTGCTGAAAACAGATAAGTGCATCAGTTAGTTCTAAATTTTTCCCATTAATCTTTAAATCTTCTGTTCTTGTAAAAGCAGTATACATTGATTTTGTTTTCTGTAATTTCATCTACAATCCCACTTCTGTACTCTTGTCAACAAGTTCCTGAATCATACTTTGCAACTCTGAGAGGGTGCTTGCAAAATTTTCTATGTAGTCAGCAAAGTGAAAGTTGGTTAAGCTAACCCTATTAATCTTTATCACCTTGTCTTCCCAGTTCATTGACTAAAAGACATTCTGCAATATGACGTTGATGAGCTTGGGAGGTATGGTATTGTCTCGTCTTACTCTCTTTCAATTTTTTATATATGCTGTGTTCTTGAACAACTGAACCTTTGAACCTGCATTTTCATAGATGTTATTAATAATATTAATGCATGTATCTTCTATCTTCAATACCACAGGATTTCAGAGACATTATAACTACTGATGGTTTCGAAGAATGAAAACCCTTTTCATGATCAATAAAAGCTATACATAGTATCTGCTTACATTTGTTTGCTGTTTAAGTGAGTTCTCTCAATACATGGATAGGATCAATAGTGCTGTAGCCACTCCTGACATCCAGCTGCTTCTCGTGATTCAGGCTTCAAGCGATGTAACATAATCTTAGTGAAGATTTTGTAAACTGACAGGATACTGATAAGTCTGTAGTTTCTGAGACACTTGACATCCCCTCTTTTATGTAGCACTGTTCCAATCATTGGAAATCTTCCCTTCATTGAGTTATCTAGTGAAAACTTGGACAAATGTGGTTTCTATTTCTTCACTTTCTTACTGTACAATGTTTTCTGCAATTTCATCTTTTCCTGAAGTTCCACCTCATATCATGTTCTTAATTTCATCTTTTCCTGAAGTTCCACCTCATATCATAACTTCTTCCAGGAGAACTGGAGGTTATATTTATTTATGTCTGTAATAGGTGTATTAGCCCTTTCATATAGTTTTGTGTAGAACTCTTTAACTCTCTTCTGAGTCTCACCTCTATTTCTTGTTATGGTACTATCTTTTCCATTTTCTTCCGTTACTAAAACAACCCCTTTATTTTGTCAGGCTTTTGTTGTTCTCAATTACTTCTTTCACTAGTTCACAATTGAATTTTCATGTGTCTTCATTGATAATTTTTTACTCTGTCTTTCATAGTTCTAAACTATATATTGCATGGTAAAAGTTACATGTTCTTTATTTATCTTCATCTCCCTTCTTTTTTCCATCACCATGTATGCCTGCTCTAATATTTTCTTCATGGGATTTTTTGTTCGTAGTACCACCTATTTTTGTCACTATTTCCATTTAAGGACCTCATATCTCATTATTCAATGGTCACTTACTGTGCTGAACCAGTTAAACACATTGCAGTCTTTGATGACAGATATCTTTTTACACAAAATAAAATCAGTTTCACTTGTCATAACATTTAGATATCTATACGTTTATTACTTATGTGCTTTTTCTTGAAAAAGGAGTTCATGATGAAAAACCTTTTGATGTTTGCAAACTCTACAAGAGTATTTTCATGCTGGTTTGTGTGCGGCCATGATAAAATTTACCTACCAAAGTTTCATTCTGTTGCTATTACTCTATTTTCACATTTAAATCACCCATGATGATCTTCAAGTGCTGCTTCCTTGTTATTTAGATGTTGAATTTCCGCATAAAACTTTTCAATGGGAGGATTTTGTGGTGGGTGCATTGGCTTGAATGATCTGAGAGAGAGAGAGAGTGTGTGTGTATCTGATATCTTTTTGAGAGTTGGATAAAGGGTTGTGCAGCTCTGTCTGAAGAACTTCCCACCTAGTCTAGAACATTGATCAGTTTTTTGTTAACTCCAAATCCAACAACACTGTTTCTTTCACTATCTGTTTTGTGGTAGTAAAAGAGATGGCCACTTTTCAGTTTTATTAGATCATCTTATTTTCTTCTTCTTACTTCACTTAGTTCAAAACATCCCATTTGATCCTCTGGAGTTCCTCATGCAATGCAGGGAGCCTTGAATCAGAAGATAGGGCTCGTCCATTATATGTAACAGGGATCAGTATCAGATATCTATCACAATATCTCTGGTATTAGAAGATATTAGCATGCATATATTATTTTATAGAATGTGTATTGGTAAATAGAGCCAAGATTTTCCCATATTCACCTTGTGTTAGTTTTTTTAATAAGTCATAATAGTATATAGCTGAAAAAGCAAAGCATTAAAATTTTTACCAGGATCCTTATAATTTTTGGAGATTATGGAACATTCTAAATTTGAACAGTGTTTGCATAAAATTCCTTTGTGTGTGTGTGTGTGTCTGTGTCTGTGTGTGTGTGTGTGTGTGTGTCTGTGTGTGTGAGAGAGAGAGTGAGTGTGTGTGTGAGTGTGAGAGAGAGAGAGAGATTGAGTGTGTGTGTGTGAGTGAGTGAGTGAGTGAGTGAGTGAGTGACAAAGCTGTTTAAGTTTATAATACCTGCTCACTTGATTTTCCCAATTGTTAAGTGTTCTAGGATGCAGGCTTCTGACTTCTGCTTTGTCTGGTTCACCTCCTAAGGCAAGATATGAATGCTGTGTTTGTCCTTCTAATACTTATTCTCTTTCCAGAATCAGTAGCTCTAAATTAGGGATGGATGGCTCCTTTATAGCCTTAAGTGATAATGTTGGGTCATTAAACAGAAAAAAATATTTACCCTCTCACTCACTCTGTTTATCCAACTTTAGTTCGACCATTAAAAGTAAAAGTTGATCACACTGAGATGGTTTTTTTTTTTTTTTTTTTTTTTAGTTGGGAGTTCAACGACCACCGTGAGCAACTCATTGGGCAATAAGCCATCACCCATCCTTAATTTAGGGTCTCTGGTTTCAGGGAAGGAGGAGAACCAGTGCCATAAAAGAAACACAACTTCCATGCCTCACCGGGATTCAAACCCGGACCGTTCACAGACGAATGGTCATAAACCACTGCTCCATCGGGGCAGCATGAGTTGTTTACTGCAGCCATTTCCAAGGTTAAGTAGCAGTCAAAGGAAATGTGTGCTATGGTGAGATATGAATCACTGCCATTTATCACTTTGTCATCCTCTGTAATTCCATCAGTTTATCTTAAGATACATGGCTGAATGAATAAATGAATATGAGATAAATCCTTATACATAAGGTGACTATACATATGTATTCTTCATAGTGAAGTTTTTGTTTGATTCAAAAGCAAGAAATGTGTGATTGAAACATGTTTGCAATTTGCATTACTCTGTTGTTTGTTTTTTAACTGCTTTTAGTAGAAACATTGCTTTTTTTTTTTTTTTTTCAAATGATTGTGTGACTCCAAGTATCAGTTTAATGGACAGTTTGTATTGTATTTTTCTTTTACAGAGTACCTTAAGCATAAGTTTTGAACATGAAGAAAAGAAACAGCAAGAGGAACTACTTTCACATTACTTTAAGGTATTTGTGGAATCAGTAGTTTTGGATATTTCATTTGAACACTTAAGATTGTTGTTAAAAATTAAGATATATGCATTTGTCTATTTTGTTAATGGCCCAGAACTAAGTGATTACTGAATAATTTTTAGTACATTTTATAGTTCTCAACAAACTAGTAACGTATCATAAGTTATTATTCACACCTTTTTCTATATTTTAAACAGTGAAACTGAAATTAATAGTCATTTTAAAGGAATATGTTTTTAGGAAATTTTTGCAATAGCTTCACAACTGAACTCAAATCAAACTCTCGTAATCATTATTGAGATGGGTTTGTTCATATCTTCAATTTCCATGCTTTTTCTTTGTGCAGCTTTTAAAAAATAAAAAATTCAATTTGTTCTTTTTAATCATAAATGAATCCTAATTTTAGGTATATTCTGTATAAATTTATATGGTCCCTTTATGTGTCATACTTTACTTGGCAGATCTATGTGCAGGAATCGGTAAATTATTATCCTTTTCTGTTTTTCCTATGTTAAAATTAAATAAGAGCCACTGATACACAAACAAATTTTTCCTTGAAAGAATATTATTTTAGTAATGAATGAATTTATGGTCATTTCTGGTGTTATATATGTCTTGTGTAATTCTTATGTTGAATTTTTATGTGGCATTATTTGGAGAGATTCAGTTATCTCTATAGTCAGTAACTTTTCTGTTGCATTTTATTTCTTGTTTGAGGTAGGCTTATATTTCTTCTTTTGCTCTGAAAACGAATTGAACTTTTGCATTTGTTTTTAAAAAGAAATGTAGTGAATTGTAATCTAATATGTTTTGTAGCTCAATGAGAATTTTGTCTTTTATATGGATAGTTAAACCTTTTAAAAAACAAGTTTTTTCTTCATGTTTCATTCATATGTAGGAATGAACAAAATGATGGAAATATCCTACATTTTATAAGATCTTAACAAAATGTTCATTAATGACAGTATATATATATCTATCTGTTTTACAGATTGGACTTTTAGATATTTTAACTGAGTCAATGCTGTGAATATTCCAAATGTATAACAAATTGCACAGAGAAGAATGAAAAAGAGGACAAATTATTGGTGCTCATTCAGCAAGTGTATCCATCATTGAAACTGCTAATTTGTTCATTGTTTGCAAAGGTATAAGTCATAGTAGTGTTCTCCAAACATAAATAGAGCTTCTTCAATTATACTTTGCTTTCTGGCTTAATCTGACAAAACAGCTTTTCATTGATTATTGTTTATGCTTATAATTTTCATGCACTTGTGCATTTTTTTCTTCAAAGTTTAATTACTTTGATAATGGTAAATCACATTTATCATGATATTTTGTACCAAGCTGTGTTCTCAGTTAACCATAAACATTTGAAATAAAGACCCTATTGACATTGGTAAATTCCTTAAAATATATTATAAATAAAATTAATGAATTCATGTTCATTCAGTGCAAGGAAGTGTTTCCTGAACAAGCACTTGTTCAATGGCCTTATCATGCACAGTTTAATTATGCTCTTGCTTCAGTTCCCATTCTACATATACAACTACAGCTGTAAAAAAAAAAAGAAACACACAACATGTAAATAAATTTACTGAAAATTGTAACTGCAAAATAAAGTTATGCACTCTTTCAAATTTTCTTTTTCAATTACTTTAGTTAGCCACATATAGCATTCTGCTAACTAAGCAGAGTACAAAGTAACCTACAGGTATGAGGTGTTCATATACACAAAAGGGTCTGAAACAGTGGGAAAGGGTTTGCAAAACAATATGCAGATATGTCTTACCTCTGTGTACTTTCTGAATATGCCAAAGGAATGAAGAGCTAATTAGACATCTGTCTACCATTGCAGAAAGCCTCCTGGACATTTAACTTTAAACAAAACATTTTCCAAGACTTATCCTGAAATCACTTTCCTTTTTTGTTACATTCACTATATCTGATATTCATTCTACACTGGTTAATTTTTCATTCTTCATAACAACTGAGTGCTGTGTTATTGGCATTCATGTAGCTATTACATTTTACTTGATTGACCCTTGAGTAATAAAAATTTGCCTAGTTCTGATATATTCAGTAAAATTGTGAAAAGTTTAGATGTGAGATCTCTCTCTCTCTCTCTCTCTCTCTCTCTCTCTCTCTCTCTCTCTCTCTCTCTCTCTCTCTCTCTCTCTCTCTCTCTCTCTCTCTCTCTCTCTCTCTCTCTCTCTCTCTCTCTCTCTCATGCATTGTGTCGTACAGGTGCTGGATGTCAGTTTGTGGGATGGAGTTTCATGCCTGTTGCACTTGGTCGGTCAATACAGGGACGGTTAATGCTGGTTGAGGGTGACGCTGGAGTTGTCGTCCAATGATGTCCCATACGTGCTTGATTGGTGAAAGATCTGGTGATCTAGCAGGCCATGGCAACATGTCGACACTCTGTAGAGCATGTTGGGTTACAACAGCGGTATGTGGGCGAGCGTTATCCTGTTGGAAAACACCCTTTGGAATGCTGTTCATGAATGGCAGCACAACAGGTTGAATCACCAGACCGACGTACAACTGTGCCGTCAGGGTGCGTGGGATAACCATGAGAGTGCTCCTGCTGTCATAGGAAATTGCTCCACAGACCATAACTCCAGGTGTAGGTCCAGTGTGTCTAGGCCGCAGACAGGTTGGTTGCTGGCGCTCACCCGGCCTCCTAACCAACACACGGCCATCACTGGCACCCAGGCAGAACCGGCTTTCATCAGAAAACACAACAGATCTCCATTCCGTCCTCCAATGAGCTCTAGCTTGACACCACTGACGTCGCAAACGGCGGTGGTTTGGAGTAAGTGGAATGCACGCTACAGGGCGTCTGGCTCGGAGCTGTCCTTCAAGTAACCGATTTGTAACAGTTCGTTGAGTCACTATGGTGGCAACTGCAGCTCGAATTGCTGCCACAGAAGCGGTACGATGCACGACGGCCATACGCCATACACGGCGGTCTTCCCTCTCAGTAGTGCCACGTGGCCGGCCGGAACCCGCTCTTCTTGAGGCAGTACCTTCCCTTGACCACCGCTGCCAACAATCATGCACAGTGGCTACATTCCTGCCAAGTCGTTCTGCAATATTGCGGAACGAAAATCCACCTTCTCGTAGCCTTATTACATGACCTCGTTCAAATTCTGTGAGCTGTTGATAATGGCTTCTTCGTCTTCTTAAAGGCATTCTTGACTAACATCAACACACTACGTCGAATGCCAACGATAACTAACGCTCACGAACGTTACAGCGCGTATTTACAGTAAACCTGCTTTGCATGTTCCGAGGGGCGCTACTAGCACCACACGTATGCGCCGAGCGCGAAATTTGCATACACGTCATCTTACAGATGTACTCTCACCGCCTACCAACTGTAGTTTATCTAACACAACCCCTTCTTGGTGTTGGGATTTCTTTTTCCTTCAGTGTATATATATATATATAGCTAAAACCACACCTACATTTTATGTTGTGAACCACACCTTCCTGTAAAAGGATGTTTTCTTTTCGCTTACATGTTCAGAGATAGTTACAAATTTCATTTTCTAATCCTGCAGCCAGTATGGCCAGAAACGTCTCACTAATCCTCTAAAGCTTTTCAAATAGTCCTTTATAAGTAATTTTTCTAATTATTTTGTTGACTAGTACAGAAGGGTAGTTACTATCTTCCAAAACTTTTTTGTAATTCCTCCTTTTGAGCATTTTTTTTTAATTTGGAAGAATTTAGAACATTTATTTTTTTCCGAAAATTGAGTGGCCATGTATATTTTTATGTAATTCGGATGATTTGACTGATAGTCTTACATTTTATTATTGTTGGCAGGTTTCTTATATAAATGCATTTCACCTTTTTTTCTTTTACTGCTAATGACAGGTCTAAAAATTGAGCTGATCATCTTTTTTTCATTTCAAGGGTGAATTTCAAATTTTCATTCTGGGAGTTGAACCAGTTTAGAATGTCATATAGAAGAGAGACATTCTTGTTGTCTAAAAGGAAAATAATATCATTTATACATCTTGTGTAGAGACTGAAGATTGAAGGTGTAATAAGTACCTTTTCTTCTAGTTTTTATACATAGTAATTTGCAAGAAAAAGTGTTACCAGTGAGCCCATGGCTAATCTAGATGTTTGTTTGTAGAATTTGCTACCAAATTGAAAATAGTAGTATGGTGGTCCAGTGCCATATTAATAAAAACATGGTTCTTGTTCCTGGTGCATTAGTTACTCTATCTACCCTCTGTACCTTTTCATTTAAGCCAGAGTATAGAAGTATTATTAATACTTTTCTCTCCGGATATCCTACATGATAAAAAACTGCAAACATAGGATGAAGTGGTGGTCCCATTTCTCTCAGATTTTTTCATGATTTTTTTTCAAATTGAAAACATGTTTTAAAAATAGGATTTCACAAGTGTGAGTAATAGTTAAACTACATAAAAAAATATCAATAAGGCTACTAGTGTATCCAAAACAGTTTTTGTTTTCCCACTAGAATTGTTGTCTTTTTTTCATATGCCAAAACCATTAAAAAAATTAAGAAAAATGTTTACTGTGATTGGAAATTTAGAATGACTGAAAAAGATTAATTTAGCTTCCAACAAAGATTTTCAAAACTATGGAAAGTTTGGATATAGTTTTCATTTATAAAAACATTAATTTCGATATCCTTACCAAATTTTTTGTAGATTTTGTTGTAATAAAAAGTAACAGGTATTTGTGAACTGTTTTCCCTACTCCCCTACTTCCACTGCGAGAATATTTTTAAATTCAAAAATAAAAAGGAGCTCTTTTGAAAAATAACAATATGAACACAATTATTACAAAATCATTCAAAGTAAAAGAAAGAGCTGAAAGTCCTAAAAAAGAAATAAAACTCTCCATGAAAATTTTCACAGAAGCTTATTTGAGTTTCTCCCAAAAGAAGTAAGAAGTTAGCAAATGACTTATCAGTAAAGAGAAATAAAATCCCACATATCCAGTATGCAACAAAAGTTCCTGGACTCAGATTGCAAAAAAGGTTTGATTTATGTGCAGACATTTGTTTTTAATTTTAAACATTTTAGACATTTGACATATTTTAAGCAAATGTATTTGAATGAGTATACCTGAGAAAGGTTCTCCCACAGCAGATGATGTAAGTATCTGCCATTTTCTTGAAGGCATAAGTTCACCCGTCGACACATGTATCAGGACATATGAAGTGTTTCAGCGGTGATCTTCTTAATTGCTTCTTCAGTATTGCACTTTAGATCATCAAGAGTATGGAGATTATTCTTGTATACTGGCAACTCCACAAGAAAAAAAAAGGCAACTTCACAAGAAAAAATTGGGGGGAGTCAAGTCAGGAGAGCGAAGCAGCCACAAAGTATTTGAGATGATGTGGTCATCGAAGAACTCTTAAACAGCGTAATTGTTGCATTTGACGTACAGTGTAATTGTTGCATTTGACATACAGTGTAACTGTTGCATTTGACATACAGTGTAATTGTTGCATTTGACATACGGCATGCATGTCAGCCCATCTAGTTGGTACCAGCAGCATTGTTCATCTTCATTCTGAAGTGTGGGGAACTGTTGCATAATATCTGCATACACAACAGAAGTCATGGTAGTGTCAAAGAAAATAGGGCCGATGATTCTGCATCATTAAATCAAACACCACATGCCTATGTTTTCTGCATGGAGTGAAATTTGATGTAATGTGTGTGGATTTTCTGCTACACATATTCATGTTGTTTGAGGTTTAGGTAACCATTTAGGTAAAACCATGCTTCGTCGATAGTGTCCAAAATGAAATCATGAGTGAATAGTCGAAACAAATGACAATAGTAGACACAGTTTTCATTGTCTCTAATGGCTTTAATTCTTGTACATTTCTAACTCTATATGCTTGAAACTTCAAAAGTATAGTTACTTGTTGGATAGACATATGTGATGTGCCAAGCTGCTGGGACAGCCACCAAAGTGATCTGTGTATTGATCTCAGTAAACGTTCTTTAACATCTGCCACAAACACTGGGGTCACTGTTCTAATAGCGTTCTCCCGGCTGCCACTATACCCACATATAGCCATCAGACTGATGGATCATGTATCTGGATTCATCAGTCCATAGGACCTGTTTCCATTGATCTACAGTCCACGATAAATGTTCTTTACACCATGCTAAACAATGAGTAGCATTCCGAGTAGAGATAAAAGACTTATGAGCAGTCGCACGACCACAGTAACCCATGGAATGAAGTTATCTGTGAATGGTATATGTACAATGTACATACTGAGGTTCTTGCATTTTTACTCACCTGTACACTGAGGTCTTGTGCAGTACTCCATCGATTAGCTGTAATAACTTTTCCTGAGGCTTCGACGTCCTCTATCACTGATTTTTTTTTTTTTTTTTTTTTGGTCTGCCGGTGCGCTTTACTGCTTCAGGCACACCATGTGTCTTCCATTTATTCAGTACATCCAAAACAGTTGACTTGGGTATGTTTAACCACCTCTCGGTTTCTCTTATGGACAACCCACTAATATAACACCCAACAATCTTTCCTTTCTCAAAGTCAGTTCTCTCCCGCTGCAACATTTTCACTCAAATTCACAGTGCGATATGATCACGGTCAGCTGCAAGCTTGTTTTTATACCTTTTACAGCTGTACCGCGCATCTTAACAACACAGCAGATCCGTTCATTTGCTTTTGAAGGAGTGTCCGGTGACTTTTGTCAATATAGTGTATATACAGGATTTACGCAGAATGATGTGAACAACGCGCTTAAAAATGTGACCTTCAATGCAGCTGCATATGTTACAATACGCAAAGGTATCCATCACTTTTTGGTTGTAATTGCTTTGTTAGAACCTCAAGGTCCTGTTTAAGTGCATTTAAAGTGTCTTGCTGCAAAATTTCTTTCAGGGTGACGACAAAATGAGTGGCCTAACGGACTTCAAAAGAGAGCTAATGGTTGGTGGTCGGCTAGTTGGTACCTCCATGACAACAGTCAGCAGGGTAGTGGGGGTATCGAGAACTACTGTGTCTAGCCTCATGACAGCATACCATATAGACCCTGACTGATTGAGACAGGAGAGTATTAAAGAGGATTGTTACCCGTAATAAGAAGGCCTGCAGTGCTGAAAATTAGTGTGGAGCTCAGTCTGCATCTCCAGAAGTATCAACAAAAACAATGTGCAGGGAACTGCATAAACAATATATTCATAGCAGAGCTGCTATTGCAAAACTGCTGGAGACCCGGGTCAGGGCGTAAAGATAGCCTCCGCAAACCCCCGTATCGCGGGGGGCCCATGAATTTTAGGGGCTCAGATCTATGTACATATTTTTTTATTTTTTTTGGCAATTTAATTTTGGACTAGAGGTTTTCTACTTGCTCTAAAAAATTTTGTTTTAAATTTTCTGTGTTTTGAAGGCAAAAGTGAGGGTCGGAGGGAAGGAGTATCAGATTGCTGCGAGTGTCACAAGTTCAAAGACAGGAGGAATTGCACGCACCTCCCCCATCCCCCCTCCCCTCGTCCCTGTCATAATCAATGCTGGTTGGTCAGGGTACACATAAAGGTCGGCGGGAGGTGTCCAGTGTCTGTTTATTCTGTTGGACACTGGACATCTTTCTTGTCCACGTTCTGTTCTTCAATTACTAATCAATGTCATCGCTTGTTACACAACTAGCTTGTTAAATCGGTGTAGTGACTGCTTGCTGTTTCAAATAGTGTGTTTGCAATTGTTGCCTGTAGGCTTGAATTTGTGCAAAAATGAAGAAATCTTTAAGTGGTGCAGCAAAAAGAAAGAAAAAGCCGAAGTGGAAATTATGAAAAACAAATTGCCGAAAATTACCTCTATGTTTCTGTGACCAACAATGTCTGTGCATATGGTAAAACCATTACAACAGTCTGAGATACGTGGAGATGATGTTTCAATATACTTAATAGAGCAACATATTAGTATTAGCAAATGTGCGGAAACCTCAGGCCTCCCTGGTGGGGCAGTGGTCTAAGCGATGGCTTCTGACCATTCATCCGAGATGTGTCCGGGTTCGAATCCCGGTGAGGCATGGATGTTGTGTTTGTCTTACGACTCTGGTTCTCTCCCTTCCATAGAACCAGTGGCCCTAAATTAGGGACGGACGACTGCTTATAGCCCACTGAGTTGCTCGTGGTGGTCGTTAAACCTCCAATCAAGATAAAAAACTCAACAGAAAAAGAAGGAATAATATTAGGTTCAGGTACTTGTGTGGAAACACCGTCGGAAAAGGTAGATGTTTTATTGGATTCAGGTAGTTGTTCCAGTTTTTCAACAGATAGGGCTTTGTTTAACTATTTTGTCAGAATAAATGTAATAAGTAATGGATCTTGTCAACCTAAAGGACCTTTTCCTTGGGACACGAAAAACGGGTGTTTTTTGGAGGAGTACTATTATGCATATACAAATACTGGGAAAAGGGTATCTCGCAACTGGCTGTGCTATTCTCCTACATGGGATAGTGCCTATTGTGAGTCCTGTTGGCTTTCCAGTGATCCCAAATGCATTTTGCATCAGAAAGCCTGGATTAATGGTATAAAAGGTTGGCAGGGAATTTCTAAAAAATATTAAAGTTCATGAAAACTCTACTTCACATTTGTCCACTTGTATCACGTGCGATATGTATGAAAATGATAAAACGTTAATAAACGGATGGACTCAGAATACGCAGCACAGGTCAGTTTTTGGACACATGTTGTTGAAAAGAATAATTGACGTTACTATAACCTAAGCTACTTGCAATATGGCTTTCCGTGACCATCGGGAAGTATTAGGCGATAATAATGCTGGAAATTTTCTATTGATAATTGAGCTTCTCAGCAAATATGGCCCGATTCTTAATCAGTTGATCGAAAAGAAAAAGAAAATGAAATATTTGAGTCCAACGATACAAAACCAATTGTTTGAGCTTTTGGCTACCGAAATTAAGAAGGAAATTATAACGGAAATTAAAGAGGCTCAGTTCTACTCAACCATTCTAGATACAATGCAAGACGTAAGAAAAGATGAACAAATGAGCCAAATATTTAGATACATCACAGTCATATACAACAAAAATGGAACTCCAGTGTAAATTAAAGTTAACGAAAAAATTTTAGGTTTTCGAAACATCAAAGACCAAAGTGCAGTGGAACTGACAGAGGCAATACTAAAGATGATAAACAAAATTGAACTGTTTCTTGAAAATTCTAAAGGACAAGCTTATGATGGAGCCAGCAACATGCGTGGACACTATTCTGTTGTTCAAAAAAAAATTAGAGGTGTGGTAAAAAACGCCATATACGTACACCGTGCTTCGCATAGTTAAAATTTTATTTTGACTAATGTTTGCATGGGAATTCGAGGAATCAGAGATTTTTACGATATTTTACAGCATTTATATGTATTTTTCAGTCATAGTATTAAAAGATAGGAATTATTAGAAAAATCTTAGTGTAACCTAACTGTTAAAAAGTTGTGCCCGATACGATGGGCCCCCGGCACGATGCCCTACCTGCCATTCGTTTTAGGTATAACTACATTTTAAAAGCTTTGACCCAAATCATACTAAAATATCATAGCTGCGAAGAGAGGGCTGAAGCCACTGGACTTCGAAAATGTTTGGAGATCTTTGATTTTGTTATGACTGTTGTCATGGAACACAAAATAGCCTAATGGAAACAGTTAGCATTGTGTCAAAACTTCTGCAGTCAAAGGATGCTGAATTATTAAAAGCAGCTGACATGCTACAATCAACAAGTGAAAAACTTTCTAATTTAAGAGAAGAATTCAAAGATATTAAAAACACTTCATTTATTCTTGCCAACACATGGAGTGTTGAAGATAAATTTAACAAAACACTGTCACGTCACTCAAAAAAGTTCTTCAATGAAATAAATCAAGACAGCAGGTTACACAACCCCAAAGAGAAATTCAAAATTAATGCCTTTTATTCAACTATTGACATGGCCATTTCTTAAATAAAATTCCGTTTTGAAGGACTAAGTTCGGTAGCAAAGAAATTTTCTTTCTTGCAGTCATCTGAATTGTTAAATGCAAACGAAAGTGAATTATTCCAGTCAGCAGAGTCTTGAAGGTTGCAGTACAAAGATGATTTATCTAGTGATTTTCTGTCACAAGTATTTTTATTTAGAAATGCTATTAGCAACCAGATAAAAAATACTTCTGGTGGTTCTGTAAAAGACCTTATGGAGCTCATGTACACTATATTAACAAAAGTCACCGGACACCTAGAAGAGAAACACAACACAACATTTATTGACATACATTAGTACTGGGTCGGTCCATCTTTGGCCTTAGTGCATGCACTGACTTTTCGAGACATGCTTTCGACAAGGTTTTGAAACGCAGTGATAGGTATGCGCTTCCATTCAGTACATAATGCTGCCGCTAACTGTTGCTTAGTAGCAGGCCTTGGTTCCAAACTTCTTATGCAGCTCTCTAACTCATCCCATAGGTGCTCTATGGGATTAGGATCAGGGATCTGCATTAGCCACTCCATACACGATACAAAATCATCGTCAAACCACACCGTAACAGTCCTTGATTTATGGCTCGGTGCATTATCCTGCTGGTACCAACAACCCTCGGTTCCATAGTATTGCCACAGAGTTGGTTGGGCATAATTGTCCAGAATATCGAGGTAGACGTGCTGGTTAACAGGTTTGTCCACAATAACTAATGGGCCAGGACCATACCATGAAAAACACCACCACATGAGTACCCTGCCAGCTCCAAACTTGACCGTAGAAACAGTACACTGTATTAAATAGCGTTTCCCCGGCTGCCACCATACCAACACACAGCCATCAGACTGATGGATCATGTATCTGGATTCATCAGTCCATAGGACCCGTTTCCATTGATCTATGGTCCATGATAAATGTTCTTTACACCATGCTAAACGACGAGTAACATTCTGAGTGGAGATGAAAGGCTTATGAGCAGCCGCACGACCACAGTAACCCATGGAATGAAGTTCTCTACAAAAGGTACGTGTACATACTGAGGTTCTAGCATTTTTACTCACCTGTACACTAAGGTCTTGTGCAGTACTCCGTCGATTAGCTGTAATGACTCTCCTGAGGCTTCAACCTCCTCTATCACTGATTTTCTTTAGTCTGCTGGTACATTTTGCTTCTTCAGGCACGCCATGTGTCTTCCACTTATTCAGTACATCCAAAACAGTTGACTTGGGTATGTTTAAACGCCTCTCGGTTTCTCTTATGGACAACCCACTAATATAACACCCAACAATCTTTCCTTTCTCAAAGTCAGTTCTCTCCCGCTGCGACATTTTTACTCAACCTCACAGTGCGATATGATTGCGGTCAGCTGCAGGCTTGTTTTTTATACCATTTGCAGCTGTACTGCACATCTTAACAACGTGGCGGATCTGTTCATTTGCTTTTGAAGGGGTTTCCGGTGACTTTTGTCAATATAGTGTATTTAAAAAACAGTGCAATATTACCCAGTGTTTTGGACCTTGCGACAGCGTTGAAACTTTTTTTGACACTCCCAGTAACTGTGACTACAGCTGAAAGGTCGTTCTCAAAGTTGAAGTTAATCAAAAACTACCTTGGGTCATCGCACACTTAAAGTAGGCTTGACTGACTTGTGATGATAAACATTGAAAATGACCGAGCCAGAAAACTAGATGTGACGAAACTGATTGAAATATTTGCTAAGAAGAACGTTATAGGGTAATCCAGATTTTAGTAATGTAAGTTTTTTTCCATTTTGTAAAGTGTGCTTGCTTCTTGAATTTAAAAGACATGACACTAAAAAGAAACAATGTCGCTGAAGTATTTAAAACTAGAAAAATGTAAACACTATTGTTTTTCCTCTTTCTCAAAAGTTATTGTATTAAGGAATTAAACAGCTTTAAAGGAAGTTCGAAACCATACACTCAAAGATCAGTATTTGTTTTTACTTGATTTGATATCATGAGCATTTGCCATTTAAAGATTTTACACATTTTCCCCTGAGTACTAGGCTTATCGAGAATACTTATCGGAATAAGTGCTCACATAATTAAAAGCAATACATAAGTGATCATAGAATCAATATCTGGAAAATATATTTTTACTACGGTGAAGTTAAATATTTACCCTCAATTTTTGCATTAATTATTATCATGTTGGGAGCCCATTAGGAAAATTTTGCGGCGGGGCCCAGAGATTTTGCGTTACGCCACTGACCCAGGTGAATGCACAACGTCCACGGCAGTGGTGCTAGGAGCATACAACGTGGACTGCCGATGCATGGAAGCATGTAATGTAGTAGGATGAATCCACATTTACACTATTCCCCACTGCAGGACGTGTTTATGTGTGAAGTACACCATCAGAAGTGTACAACCCAGACTGTCTTCTCCGAACAGTGCAGCATGCTGGTGGTTCTGTCATGCTCTGGGCAGTCATATCGTGGTTTTCAGCAAGTCCACTGATTACCTTGAAAGTATGGATGAACGGCAGGGTGTGTGAAACCATTTTGGCCAACCAAGTCCATCCAAAGGCTCAGGCAATGTTACCTGCAGGAGATGCCATCTATCAAGATGATAATGCCCCAATTCACAGAGCTCGGAATGTCCAATCATGGTTTGAGGAACATGAGGATGAACTTTCACACCTTTCTTGGCCTCTCTAATCACCAGACTTAAACATCATCGAGCCACTGTGGTCTGTTTTAGAAAACAGAGTAAGTTCCTGTTGTCCTCCTCCTGCATCTCTCAAGGACCTGGAGCAGTTGTCTGCATGACGAATGGTATAACATCCCACTAACCACCATCCAGGATTTGTTTGCGTCCATTCCAAGGAGGATTCAGGTGATTTTGAATGCCAAAGGTGGTCCCACATCCTATTGGATACATAAAACCTCCTAGGTGTTCACATTATTCTGTCCAACCCCTATATATTATATTTCTTTTTTTATGAAATACTGTTTATTTTATGAGATCCACAGTTAAGTGCTGTGCTGGTACATATAGGTCCATCTTTGCTTGTATAGCTACTTGTTAATACATTTGTACATACTTCCAATTTAGTTATTGGAGCTTCTGAATTTTTCTTCTCATATGATCAGAGACAGTAGAGCGAATTATACTGGGTGGAATTTTGTATCTGATTGGATCCAGACTTGGAATCAGTCCCAAAACAGAGGCAAAATTCTACAGTTTAATTTGAACTATTATCACTACCATGTAAAACAACTTTTACAAACTACCTGCTCTTGTTAAAATTCAGAAGCTCTAATATTACTTCTGCAGAAAAGTAGAACAAAAAGTTCAATTTCATCATTTAAACTTTAGGGTATAAGTGGTTTCTTTATAAATCTGTACAAAATGTAGCATTTCATAAGAGTGACAAAGTTGTTTGTTTTACTTAGTTTATGTTTAACCTTGCAATCAAATTAAGTTTCATATTAAAACTTACAGTTCCTTTGCATCTTCTTTTTTGTAACAAATTCATAGTTGGGGGAAATTTCCAAATGCTTTGCATGGAACAGGTTACAGCAATTCATACTTTAAGTTTCTCATGTATTTCAATAATTTTTAGCTTTTATTGTTGTGAAACAATTTTTTCTGTCTTTCTCTGAATTTAATGTTGGGATCAGTTTTTCTAACCGTATCACTAAAAATATCAATATCTACCACTTCCTTTCTTCTATTTTCCATGAACATATAGTTCAAAACTTCTAGAGAATGCCAAAAGACGAACATAAATGCTGTGAAGATAGGAATTCAGTGGCGAAATTTGCTTCGAGAAACAAAGATAAAAGAGTTGAGGTGTGACATTGACAACATGCGACAGACATTCCAGAGGACGTTAGATCACAAAGATGCAATAGCTGAATTTCTCAAAAAAGAACTGGATGACATTGAAGTGCAGCGTCTTTATAATATTAATTCACATATGCATAACTTAAAAGATCTGATTGGTAAATAATTATTCATTATTTATTACATATGCTGTATTTCACTTTGTGATATAACGTATGCTAAAAAGTAAAGTGGTTCAAATGATTTTGTATATTTGTGTAGTTGTTCTTTGCAGAGAGGTGGCCAATGGCCTCCTGAAATTTTTTACCTGCAGTGTTGTTTTTTTTGTTTGCTTTTTTTTTTCCTTTTCTTAGTTATGTCAAAATATGTACTTTTTACAACACAACTGTATAGTTAGTGCATTGTTTTTCTCCTTAAGTTTGTGGGATTAATCAGGCTAACTGCAGTTATTACAACTTAATTTGAATATACATTGTTACATGTTCATCTGTTTTTTTTTCTGATCATTGTATTCTTTATGTATGTTAACTTCTCATCTTTCTGCCTCTCTCCCTCCCTCTTTCCTCCCTCTCTGCCTCCCCCCCCCCCCCCCCCCCCTCTCTCTGCTAGAACGCAAGGGACTCTGTGCAGTATAGACTGAAAAATATTGCCAGACAAAGTTAATTTACTGCATCACTTAGAGCCTTAGTTTGGAAATCTGTGATTCATTCAACAGCAAAGTCATCTAATTGTGATGTGAGAAATGTAAACGTAAACAGACTCCAGAAAAATTAGTACCTGCTGACATTACGACAGCTCTTGTTGCCTGTGAATATTTAGAGGCTATTAAAAGTTCTGGGTTAGCTCCCAGTCTCAACAGCAAATAAACAATCCTATTTGATGTGCTCAAAGATTTTGAGTTGCCAACACACGTACTTAAAATCGGACATGTAGTCAAACAAAATGGAAGAATCTATTGACTTTTAAAACTTTTTCTGTGTTCCAGTCTTTGGAATCAATTAATTTTAATCTTACCGAGATTTGTCCCTTTGCATTAAGATTGAAATACAGTATTCAAAGGAACTGAACATTAAAATAAGTAATTCAATAAAGTTGACTACTTACATTTGTCAGCTTGGGTGGCTCAGGAATTTAAGGTTATCTTGGTGTTGAAAACCTCATAGGGAAACCACATAATACATGAATTCTTGAAGAACATGTAATGGACATCTCAAAAAAGGAAATGGAACAAATCTTGATATGTAGGTTGTTACAATAGGAAAGCAGGGTTAAAACAGAATCGAGTAAAACTTGCTTGAAAAGAAATTATTCTGGCATGTAGTTGAAGGCAAGACCTAAAAAAACCACAAAAAATACTATGAAAGGTAACAGTGTTATTTGATATTTAAAATGAAGGAAGTACTAAAAAGCAATGACAAACTGATAAGTAAAAGTATCACAAAATATTAAAACTGAGAAACAGCAGAATTCCAAAACATTAAAAGGACCAACCTGTTGTTGAGTCTTATACATTTTGGCAAAAATCTGCTTGCCATCATTGGGGACAATGGTGGCTGCCCACTGTCTTTTATGTAGTCGTTCATACACTGACACATCTAATGACCCTTTTCCCCATCAAGCATCCGATCTCACCTCATCATAAGTATGGGGCGTTGCCATCTGCTGTATCTGTAGCTCCTCAGGTCTTATGGTGAATTGATGGCTTCATTGTGATGTGATGTTTGTATTTGGTTTTCTTTTTTCTGTAGTTTTGCTCCTTAATGAGGATCTTCCATGGAAGGGGATGGTCAACTCCACTGTTAATATTACAGTGTTGTTTTTAGTTTTTCAATTATTGTGGATTCAGCATACCTTATGCTTTTTTCTGTGGATCACTTACATATTAAATTGATATCTTCGAAAACAGGGGTTCCTTTATTTTTCATACAATATTGTATAAGTGCATTTTTTTCTTCTTTTTTATTCCAATTCTCGAATCAACTACAACAACACATCAAGTTGGAATAAATTGGAATAAAAAGGAAGAAAAAAAAACCACATTTATACAATATTGTATGAAAAATAAAGGAACTCCTGTTTTCAAAGATATCAATTTAATGTTTCTCAGTTTTAATGTTTTGTGATACTTTTACGTATCAGTTTGTCATTGCTTTTTAGTACTTCCTTCATTTTAAATATCGAAATAATACTCTTACCTTTCATAGTATTTTTCATGGTCCTTTTAGGTCTTGCCTTCAACTACATAGAATAATTTATTTTAAAGCAATTTTTACTCGATTCTATTTTTAATCCAACCTTCCTATTGTAACAACCTATGTATCAAGAGTTGTTCCATTTCCTTTTTGAGACATCCATTATGTGTTCAAGAATTCCTGTATTATGTGGTTTCCCAACTATGTTTTTGATGCTGAGATAACCTTAGATTCCTGGGCCACCCAAGCTGACAAATGTAAGTAGTTAACTTATTTGAATTACCTGTTTTAATGTTCAGTTCCTTTGAATATTGTATTTCAATCCTGTGCCCTAATGCAAAGGGAACAACCTTGATGAGATTGATTGAGAATAATTGACTGCAAAGATTGGATCATGCAAAAAGTTTTAATAGTTGATAGACTCTTCCAGCTTGTTTGACTACATGTCTGACAATAAACAATCCTTTTTTATTCTGAAAATGTTTCATTGGTTTTAAGGAACAAAACTGAACAGCAATGATGGAATGGTTTGATTCTTCTTTCAGTGCCATCAAATGTTCCTCTTAGTGCAGACGAAGTCATGGATGTAATTTCCCTCCACCCAATGTGTATCCCTTTTGCTCTTTAATAAAATATTAACTACTGATATAATGAAAACAATTTTCTAAATAATAATTGAAGAAAATTTTCTAAACAATAATTATGGAATGGAATATAGAATAAACATACAGAACTTCATATATATATATTACTGAAATGGCAATGGGCTGGACCCAGAAGAACGGATCATCGATGGACAACCAAAATTTTAGACTGGATTCTGAGGGACAGGAAAAGACCCAGACCCCATGGCAGATAGATGGATGAAATTCGAAAGTTTGCTGGTGTGGCATGGAGGAGACAGGCTCAAGACAAACAATTGTAGGAGAAACTTGGGGAGACCATCATCCAGCAGTGGATTGATATTGGTTGATGATGATGATGATGATGATTATTATATATACACACACACACACTGGTGTTAAAAAATTAAGGACGAAGAGGAGAAATTAGCATAACAGCGGAACGAGCTGGCAGAACGGACCGAAAGACCACTCAGGTGATAGACTAGGGTCCGGTATGGTAGGGCATGCGCATATATGCAGCATGACGTGGGGGAGGTAGTGTCATAAGGGTATAAAGCACACGGGAGGTGTACGCTCAGCAATTAGGTGAAAGCTATTGCACGGTGTACATCAGTTTGAACAACGTCGAGTTGCTGCCACCATGTGCTATGGCCGACAGGCAATCCAGTAGATGACATCTGGATGACTTTACCCAAGGTCGCGCCATTGGGAAGTTGGAAGAAGGTCGAAGTGTGACTAGTGTGGCCGAGGATTTCGGGATCGCTCACAGCATCATTTCACGACCTTGGAGAGCATTTCAAATGACAGAAACAGCTGTCTGAGAATTTAGCAGTGGTCGTCCATGAGCAACCACGGCGGCGGACGACCGGTATATTTTCCTGCAGGTGAGAAGAGACAAACGGCAGATAGCAGGAGAAATCGCAAGGCACATGCAACAGACAACTGGACGTCCGTTATCGCGTTTTACCGTGGCCAGGAGGCTGCACAAAGGTGGTCTATTTGCATGACGACCAGTACGGTGTGTGCCATTAATGCCTGCTCATCGGAGACGGCGGTTTCTGTGGTGCCAAGAACACAAGAACTGGACACATCAGCAATGGGGTCGAGTTCTCTTTATGGATGAGAGCCGATTTAGTCTGACTAGCGATTCTGGACGTATACACATCTGGAGAGAGCAGGGAACATGCAATCACACCTCCAACATCATTAAAAGGGACTGGTTTGGAGGTGGCGGAGTTCTCGTTTGGAGCGGTGTCATGCTTGGTAGCCGTACTGACCTCCACATCTTCCAAGGAGGTTCAGTCACTGGTGTCCGCTATTGTACCGAGGTTCTCCTGCCTAATGTGCATCTGTTTAGAGGTGCTGTGGGTCCTGAGTTCCTCTTCTAGGATGACAACACTACACCTCATCATACAGTGGCTGTCACAGAGCTGTTGGAGAGTAAAGATATTCAATGCATGGATTAGCCTGCAAGGTCCCCAGACCTAAATCCAATCGAGCACGTGTGGGATCTTCTCGGGAGACACTTGGCAGCACATCACCAGCCGCCAGCAATGATTCCGCAGCTGCGATTGGCGCTACAAGAGGAATGGGCCACGATGCTTCAACAGCTCCTTGACAACCTCGTCCTCAGCATGGATAGACATTGTAAATCCTGCAACGCTGTCAGGGGTGATTATATCTCCTACTAAAGACTGGATTTTTCTTGGCAGCCGCCTGTCACATGGACGTTTCTGTCTTCTGTCCAGTTGTGCTCGAAACGATTTTTTCAATAAAGTGCCTTTGTATCCTTCGGATTCCTTGTTTGGACGGTTTTGCTCACTTGTCCCATGTTCTTACATCTTGGGGAACTTATGGTATGATTTGAGTCAATGTGGAGCACTTCTGCACGACGTTACATTCGAAAAACCGTCTCTTCCTTAATTTTTGCCTGGGGCATGTAAATGTAAATTTTTTTGCCTGGGTAAATTTAAAAATGAAAAAGTTAGGAATAGAATTTCCTACTACAAAAAAAAAAAAAGACAGTCATCACATGTGTTCCTTTTCACTGCTAATCACTGGAAGTTGTATTATTGTTACAGATTGCCAAGGACAGAAGAATATCCCTTCTGTAATTATATTATGCTCTAAGTTCAGAAATTCGAACCATATGTAGTTTTTTGCTCCAGATGTTGTCTGTAGTCAGCAATGGGATGAGTGCCTCTGGTGAAACTAGCCTCTGGTGTTTAGTGACAAAAACTTCAATGAAAGGAGCATGGAATAATCACTAAATTTCTCAAATATCAATTTTAGCATCAGCATCTTAAAACTTGAGATACACGCTTTTGTGCATTGAACATTTTGAATACAGACCCTTACAATGGAAATGCAGAACATGTGAAAAAAGTTCATCAGACTTTTTTTTAACTTGAAAAAAAAATGAGGGTTCTGATTTGTTATCTTAAAAGATCAATTTTTCTGGTTATCTAGCTTTTACTACCTGGGCAGGTAAAATTATTTCTGCACATGCCCAGCTGGGCATATAACTTTTCAGACATTTTTCAAGCCCTGTATACTGTATATATACACTGCTCAACATAGAAATTGCCCTACCCAGAAGGAGGTGTGCTACAAACATGCAATTCGCAGGGTGGGTGTACCTACTCGAGATATGTGCAAATGATGTTAAACCAGTGCCGATGACATCACACATTCATGAGATAAAGGTGCCAGAAGCAACAGGGATGGTAATGTGTGGTTGCTGGTGGAAATGTCACAGACATTTCAGATTTGATTTTTGTTCTGGGAAACTGTTCAGCAAAGGCTGAAAATGCAGGGTAGATGCTGTCGACAGGTTTATCACCATTTGGATGCATTTTGATAGAGGAAGAATTGTAAGCCTGTGTGAAGCGGGCTGGTCTACACGTCATATCGCTGTGCATGTGCAATTGGACGCTGGCACCAGTGGCTACAGGGAGGTTCATACATACATCGGAGTGGCTGTGGTGTAGTCTGACTGACGTCAGCATGCCAGAACTGGCTGATCATTCAACACCCTCATTCGTCACCAGAAAGTACTGCAGCCGATATTCGACGTGCTCTGTCATCGGCCATGGATGTCACCATAACAACCCAAACTGTAAACTGAAGGTTAGATGTGGCAAACCTGCACAGGTTGCAACCGTTAGATTGATTACCATTGACGGCCAGCCATCTCAGCACTCGTCTGGCTTGGTGCCGAAGTCATGCAAACTGGTTTCACGAATGAACCACAGTGATGAATCCTGTTTCTGTCTGGGTGCTGATGATTGATGGATCCATGTTTAGCAACACCCTGGTGAGCTGGTTCTGCAGCCCATTTTGATACCATTGCTGAATGGCCTACAGCACCCCATTTTGCAACAAGATAATGCCTGTGTGCAAACCGCTCGAGTCTCCAGATAATGTTTGCAACATGTTCAAACACTGCCATGGCCAGCAAGATTGCCCAATTTATTCCCAATCAGAAACCTATGGGACCACATCGGACATCGTCTGCAATCAAATCAGCCTGCGCACGATCTTAATGAATTATGGAAGCAATTCAACCGTGTTTGGTGTTCCATTCCTCAGGACAACATCCGTCATCTGTATGACTCATTATCATGCCGTATTGTTGCCTGTATTGCCATTTGTGGCAGTGCAACCACTTACTGAGGCATACCCATTGTGCTGCATTATCTTATCTGATAAACACTGTACGTTGCTGAAAATAACGTCAAGGTAAACCCTTATGTATTCCTATTTACATGCTCAATTTCACTCCTCTATCCTTACTCCTTCGAGGTGGGGCAATTTCAGTGTCAAGCAGTGTATAAACAAGGCTTTTTCTCAGCCAGTATGCACCTGTAAACTTTTTCAAGGAAGGCACTAAAACTTCTGAAAACTTAGCAAGGTTTGCTCTAAGCAGCTGAAAGTTAGACCAGCACGCAAGCCCATACCAGTAGAGCCAATCAAATGAATTTTATTGTAACACCAACAAGGTCATCAATACACCTGAAGACTGTAAGTTCATTGATGTTCATTAAGCTGGTCGGTCCTTCTCTACACGTGTTACGACCTTTACGTTGCATAAATTCCTAGTTCCTGAAAAGAAGACATCTTGCAATTGACACTAAGAGCAAGTCATGGTCACATGAAAATGGCAGTAACAATACATTAATGTTTTTTTGGAATCTGCTTAAATGATATAAGGTACTCATATTTATTGTTCTTATTATGATTAATAACAATAACTATTATTATTGTTATTATTATTATTGTTTACATTGTATCGGTGAAAAAAAAATTCCACGCACCAAGAAGGAGGCGTCGGATTGAAATGAGATTTTAGTAGTGAAATGGTACATACCAAGGACAGAAGTGATTACAATTTCACAGCAGCAGGAAGATTTCCCACAGACATATGGTACACATTCCGGTCAGCGTTAGTACCACGTCGGACCACCTCATGCTCGGATACATGAAATGATACTGTCGGACATGGAGTCAAAGAGACGCTGTATGTTATGTTGAGACAGATTGGCCCACACTTCTTGCAACTGATGCTCTAAATCATGAACACTGGGACTTGGAGAAAGCTGGCGTCCCATCTGGTCCCACACGTGCTTGATGGGTGATAGATCAGGCAATCTGGCAGGCCACAGAAGCATCGAAGCATGATGTGGACAGTTCTGAGAAACCTGAGTCATGAGCGGATGAGCATTATTTTGTTGCAAAATGGCTCTAGGCCACCCCGCCAGGAAAGGAAGCGCATGCGGCCGCAGGATCTCCTGTACGTAGCACTGTGCTGTCAACGTCCCTCGAATCACTGCAAGAGAAGTCCAGCTGACAAATGCGATTGCTCCCCAGACCATCATGCCTGCAGTTCAGGATGTGTGCCGCTGTACAGTGAGGTTGGGATTGTTACGCTCACCTGCAGTCCTCCACACTCTGGCACAGTGGTCGGCCGTTCCCATACAGAAGGGAGATTCGTAGCTGAACACTATACGTCGCCAGTCCATAGCATCCCACATTGCTCACTGCTAACACCACTGCAATCGACGCTGACGATGGTCAGGTGTTAATGGCAGAAAACACAAGGACCGTCAAGAGTGCAGATTCGCCTCTGCCAGGCATCTGGAAATGGTTCTGGTGGACACAGGAGTCCCTTGTACAACCACCACATGTCTCTGGATATTGGACAAGGACATCGTTGCATCTGTGTGTGCCGCTGTCATGATCCCACAGTTCTCTCTGCTGATGGTGTATCTGGGTCATCCAAAGCCAGTCCGCTGTGTCTGTTCCTTCCCATGTCATTGTGTCCATTGCTCCCAACACAGTCTCACCGTACTGTCCAACCAGCCCAAATGGTGGCTGATTCGACATGCCAGCCACCCTGCCTCTCTCATCACAATGATACGGCCTTGTTTAAATTCCATCAGTTGCCCATACGCACATCTACGGTGGCTCCTCGGCATATCTATCGCTCAGGGATCTCATCTGACTCTTACTGTGCGCTTTGGCATGAATGTGGGGTCCCCTGCATGGTGCATTATAAGCCCTGAGGATTGTGATTGCAGCACCAGTCTTGGACGCATGGGCATGCAGAATCACACAAAACTTTAATCATTTACATTTCTTCGCTCCCCATAGCTATTCACCGAGTTTCGCGTCAATCATACGTTTTTTTCTTGGTGCGTGGATTTTTATGACAATAAGTGTGTGTGTGTGTGTGTGTGTGTGTGTGTGTGTGTGTATGTGTGTGTGCAGTATATGTATATATATCTATATATTTATACATGTAATACTTTCACATTATTGTTCTCCCTAGATTTTTTTTTATAGTTGGGTGGTACTTTTAATGACCCCTTACCCAATCGAAAAAAAAAATGTATACCTTAACATTATTATACCTATCAAACATCTTTAGCAGAGTGGTAGACATTAATGTGACATGACATGGCAAGCAACATTAGAAATTAGAAAATTGTACATAAATGATAAAAAAATGAGTACTTACTAATACCTCTCCCACTAGACCCTCCCCCATTCCCAGGAAAAAAGGGGAAAAGTCCCGGCTATAAATCACATTCACCACTGATTCTAGCCAGTTTTCATGAATATTTATGTTTTGTGTGGGAATAAGTTTTTCACTCTTACTGTGTGCATTGTGAAAATATTCATTACAGGAAATTTAGCTGGGTGGCAAAGAAAATTAACTGGGCGGGACACCCAGTAAAAAGGCACTAGCCAGAACACTGCACATACATACACTAACTACTGAGAGTGTGTGATAGGATCCAGAACCTTCCCCACTCCCAGGAAATGAAGTCCTGGCTATATAACTGGTTCTCTGTTTATACCGGTGAGGTATTGACTCCTCTAATGAAGCAGTGAATGCTATCATTATAAATAGCATATTGTAAAAGACTGTTTTTTCATCTTGAAGATCATAGATATGAATGTAAACAATGATATTTGATACATAAGTGGTATTTGAAATTTGGTGAACTGTCTGTTTTGGAGAGTTAACACCTTGTCATAAGACAGCTGATTGATCATATATTGCAAATAATTTCTTAGATTTAGTCAAATTGCCACTCATCTGAATTGAATCTTTGTTTTAATTGATGTAAGGTTAACAACTGCACATTTGTGGAAAGGTGTTGAGATTTTTTGGTGTAAACATCAAATATTGCTGCAGTTTGAGAAACACAAGATAAGTAAGATAAGGAAAAGCAAAGCAAACAGTTAGCCATTAGAACTGGCCTTGGGAAGCAACTATCTAATTAGTTGACTCAGTGTATCACTGTACAGTTGTGATTACCATCACTCATGATTTTTACAACCTCATCAGTGCTGTATTATTAGCATTTCAGAGATGAAGTCACTCAGAACAATGAAGGCTTCAAAAATAGCTATATCAGAACATGTTTTAAATAAAAGTACAATTTTTATTGATGATGTGTGTGCCAGCATATGATTTTTTGTATATTGTAAAAAATATTTTTAAAATTTTGATGGTCATTATACTATTTAATGTTATGTAGTATATAATTTTGTATGCTGTAACTGAAGTTAAGGTTTTTGAGCAAGAAACTGTTCATACTGAATCCAAGATAAGTCTTAATGGCACAGAGATTGACCAGGTGAATGAGTTTGTATATTTAGGAAGTATGTTTGACAGAGAGAACAAATTAGATGGCGAAATTAGTAGGTGAGTGAATTTTTCATTGAAAGTCATAGCTGCCTTAGGAGGATTTCACAGGAATGATGGGTTTTCAAGGAAGTCCTGAATGGCTATGTATGAAAGTGTAATTGTTCCTACTCTGATGTATGGCAGTGAAACCTGGGCACTGCAGGAAAGACATAGGAGTCATTTGTATGCTAAGGAGATGCATTATTTACTGGGGCATTGTGGTAAGGCACGCACTGATCATGTGAGGGATGAAAATGTGTTGCAGTTGCAGATGTGCAGTGTGAGGCAAAATGTTGTTAGTAAGGTGGAGACCAATATTTTTAGGTGGTTTAGCCATGTTGAAAGAACAAGTGATGAGGTGCTGCCTAAAATATTATTTTCAGCCCAAGTGGCAGAAAAGAAAGGTAGAGGAATGCCAAAGAAATCATGGGAGGACCAGATTCAGGAATGTCTGCTTGAGAAAAAGATTATGAGTATGAAATACAAAAGGTATTGTGTGCTGTGTGTGATGGATGTTAATGAAGCTTGAGTGGTGTGCAGAGATTGTTGCAAATGGAGACAGTTGATACACCAACAGTAAGTAAATTTTAGTTCTATCAGTTAAATGTGTACTTGGCACATAGTCTTCCTTCGAGGAGCTAACCTCTAAATCTCAAAGAACAGCTGAATGATATGCCTGTATACACTGACGGAAAAAAAAAAATCCTAACACCACGAAAAAATAGTTGTAGAGGAATGAAATGGTGGCAATACATTTGTATAGGTAACATATTTAATCGATTAAGGTTTCAAGATCACAGCTTATTGTAAGCGCGAGAAGAGCCATTTTAAATGTGAAATGCTGGTACATTAATAACCGGTGTAACCTCCAGAGTGTTGAATGCAAGCACGCAAACGTTCATGCATTGTGTCGTACAGGTGCTGGATGTCAGTTTGTGGGATGGAGTTCCATGCCTGTTGCACTTGGTCAGTCAATACAGGGACGGTTAATGCTGGTTGGGGGTGACGCTGGAGTTGTCGTCCAATGATGTCCCATACGTGCTCGATTGGTGAAAGATCTGGTGATCTAGCAGGCCATGGCAACATGTCGACACTCTGTAGAGCATGTTGGGTTACAACAGCGGTATGCGGGCGAGCGTTATCCTGTTGGAAAACACCCTTTGGAATGCTGTTCATGAATGGCAGCACAAGAGGTTGAATCACAAGGACGACGTACAACTGTGCCGTCAGGGTGCGTGGGATAACCACGAGAGTGCTCCTGCTGTCATAGGAAATTGCTTCCCAGACCATAACTCCAGGTGTAGGTCCAGTGTGTCTCGGCCGCAGACAGGTTGGTTGCAGGCGCTCACCCGGCCTCCTTCTAACCAACACACGGCCATCACTGGCACCCAGGCAGAACCAGCTTTCATCAGAAAACACAACAGATTTCCACTCCGTCCTCCAATGAGCTCTAGCTTGACACCACTGACGCCGCAAACGGCAGTGGTTTGGAGTATGTGGAATGCACGCTACAGGGCATCTGGCTCGGAGCTGTCCTTCAAGTAATCGATTTGTAACAGTTCGTTGTGTCACTGTCACTGTGGTGGCAACTGCAGCTCGAATTGCTGCCACAGACGCGGTACGATGCGCCACGGCCATAGGCCGTACACGGCGGTCTTCCCTCTCAGTAGTGCCACGTGGCCGGCCGGAACCCGCTCTTCTTGAGGCAGTACCTTCCCTTGACCACCGCTGCCAACAATCATGCACAGTGGCTACATTCCTGCCAAGTCGTTCTGCAATATTGCGGAAAGAAAATCCACCTTCTCGTATCCCTATTACACAACCTCGTTCAAACTCCGTGAGCTGTTGATAATGGCTTCTTCATCTTCTTAAAGGCATTCTTGACTAACATCAACACCCTACGTCGAATCTCAACGATAACTAACGCTCACGAACATTACAGCGCGTATTTACAGCAAACCTGCTTTGCATGTTTCGAGGGGCGCTACTAGGGCCACATGTATGCGCCGAGCGCGAAATTTGCATAGACGTCATCTTACAGATGTACTCTCACCGCCTACCAACTGTCGTTTATCTAACACAACCCCTTCTTGGTGTTGGGAATTTTTTTTTTTTGTCAGTGTATTTAAAATTGTGTGAAGTAAATAACAATAGTAACATACACTACTTTGTACAGAGAACATGTGCATGCCATCCTGGAGGCAGAGTAGTCTGAGGCACTGGTGTCTGATTATTTGTCCAAGAGGGTTTGAATCTCAGATGAGGCATAGGTGGTGTGCTTGTTTGATGGCACTGTCTCTGTCATTTCCCTAATCCAGCATCCTGAAATTAGATACAGCAACTGCTTATATTACTAAGAGTTTCTCATAGTAGTTGTTAAACCTTTAAATAGAATTAAAGAGAGAGAGAACCCATGTACAATGTAAGAGATATGTCTAGCAGTTCTATATTAAACAAAATCCATATTTACTCATTACAGGGTCTTTTACTGAGGCAGTGTGTGGCCCAAAGACATTGTGGAGGGCCCAAATAAATAACTGTAAGGTGAATTAAAATTCACTGTGTGTAAATTTTAATGTTTTGAAAATGAAGCATTTTAATGCTGATGTTTAATATTTTTGTGTATTTACATTGTTAATTTGCTGGTGATGTATCAATAAACATTTTATTATATGACTATGTAGTCAGAGATGGTGAATTGTGTTAGAGTGAGAGAGAGAGAGAGAGAGAGAGAGAGAGAGAGAGAGAGAGAGATAATGGTTCAAATGTCATTCCATTTGAAGCATTCTAAGCATTCCGTTTGGGAAGGTTAATTAACCCCCATGAACATTTAATTGCCTCTGATCATTCGTCCGAAAGGGGTCCTGGTTAGAATCCCGGTGAGGCATGGGATGTTGTGTTTGTCTTACGGCACTGGCTCTCTCCCTTCCCTGGAATCAGTGACCCTAAATTAGGGACGGGCGACTGCTTATAGCCCATTGAGTTGCTCACGGTGGTCGTTAAACCTTCAATCAAAATAAAAAATTAAAAAGAACATTTAATTTATCAGGAGTCACTCATTCCTAATTCAAGAATGCTGGTTACAATGAAACAATAGATCCAGTGCTGGAGAACAATCATTTTGCCTATACATCATACAAGACTTGAACCCAACCAAGACTAACTCAGATTATTAGCAGGAAACCCACAGTTCTGACCACTTAGCTGCAATCATATGCAATGTATTATTTTGTAGTACTTTCTAATGTACTTCACTATTTTCAAAAGTTAACAGTGCATTGTTTGCACCTTGTTTGAAAAAAGAGTCAATATGCTCTTAAAGTAATATAAAGGAGGTTCAGAAATTATTTGGACAGGTGCTGCTGTTTCAGTAAATAACAAGTTATATGATCATGTGAGTTACAGGGATCGCATTCCTCCTAAAATTCCTAATATTTTGTGACCCTCCTTAAATTCCTAAAATTATACCTAAAATTTGCTATTCTTCCTAAAATTTTTGTAAGCTTAATTATTAAAAATACAACCGTTATTAACGCCAATAAATTTACCATTACGGTAAGGTAAAAAGACCTGTTATTGTAGAAACACAGCCTATATGCTGTGCTGCTGAAGGGAGGGAAAATGACGCCATCGAGATGCACTTGCTTCGGGGCGGGCGCTCCACTTTTGTGCCTTCGGACAGTTTTCGAGAGTAATAAGAGATCTAAGGGAAAAGATAAGGGGTCATTTTCACCCCTGGTTTGCGCTTTGCAGACGAACTCCGTGGCACGCAGAAGATCGTACTTTATTTTTGGACATGCCTCGTGGAACCTCCTCTTTCTGCTGATGTTTTGTTATTGTAAACCGCAGGTGGGTGGAAGCAAAGAGGAAACATGTGGTCTCCTTCCGTAACCTCCGGTAATGACGATGGGATGGTAGCTGAGTGTTATCGTGGCAGGCAGTAGAGCAGGTGATCATTGACCTTCGATCGTGCGTCGGCGACAGCGACCTTCAATGCGCAATATATCTCGGCTCGGACTCGTTTTGACTGAACTTGCGTGAGATGCGTATGATAGTTTCTGGTTTTGCGTCTTTTATGGTGTTCTCTGTGCTGTGTGCAGGTTCAGTTCTCCAGTGGTGACTTGCTTTTTTTTTTTTTTTTTTTCTATCTTCTGACATCCTCGCAGCCAAATTTCGGGAAGTTGTCTGGTTTTGCAATATTGGAACGTGTTTTTGTACTTCCCTTTCATTTTCTGGTTAGTAATACAAGTGTTTAAGATGCCTAAATCCAAAACGAAATTTCAAGATGCGTGGCTCGCCAAAGAATTGGACGGAGTGAAGTTGAAAGAATGGTGTTCTGCAACTGAAACAATATTTTCTGCTAAGTGTATATTGTGTTCAGAAATTTTCAATATTTCTAATAGTGGCTTTTCACAAGTAAAAGCGCATCATAAAGGAAAAAAACATTTGCAGAAATTTCAAAGTAAATTTCAAAATAAGTCCATCCTGTGAAAGCCTTTGGAGGACGGGATCTTCAGCCCAAAACAAATATTAGTGAAGTACTGAGTCATGATTTACAGCTGGCTAAAGCCGAAGCATTATGGGCCATGAAAGTTGCTAAGGACAATATGTCTTTTGTTTCATGCACTGAAACAGTTGAACTTTTGAAAGAAATGTTTCCTGATTCTGCTATTGCAGCCAAAATGCAACTTAAAGAAAAAAAAGTTGCTTATGTGATATCACATGGATTGTCAAAATATTTTGAAGAGGATTTGAAAAAGACATTGCGTCTAGTAGCCCAGGAAAGGTTACTGTAGCATTTGATGAAACTACAAATACACAAGTGAAACGGCAGCTGAATGTGTATCTCAGGTACTGGTCTTCAGAAATAAATTCAGTTTCTTGCCGATACCTAACAAGCGTTTTTCTGGGTCATGCAACAGCAGATATTTTGCTAAAAGAAATTCTTGATGTGTTATCATCCTTCAATATTTCGTTGAACAGAATTATTTGTGTATCCATGGACAGCCCAAATGTAAATAAGTGCTTTTAACGCAAATTCAATGAATTTGTAAAACAAGAAGCAGGCCAGAAATCTTTGGAACTAGGTTTTTGCAACCTGCATGTTGTTAGTAATGCATTTAAAAATTTTTTGACAAGCTTAAATATAGATTTTGACGAATTTGCTACTGATATGCATTACTTTTTAAAGAGTAGTGCTGCAAGACGAGAGGATTATAAATCTGTCGAGTATATAACATTGGTCACAGCCAAATTTCTTTTGCGTCATGTCAGCAACAGATGGTTAACCATTGGTTCTGTAGCCCAGAGGCTCTTGGATCAATGGCTAAATATTACAGAATATTTTTTAAACTTCTTGCCATCTCAAAAAATATTTGAAAAACAACTACGCAATTCGGCAAGGTATAAAAGAATTCACTGTTTCCTGAAAAATGAGCTAACTCCTTGCTATTTAGCATTAATTTCATTTTCACACCAAAATTTTGAAAAGTTTTCATTATGTTATCAGAGTGAAGAACCAAAAATACACCAGTTATATTCTGATTTAAATACTTTAATGAAGAATGTTATGGCTCAGTTTATCCAAGATGATGTTATTGCAGGAAAATTTGGAGAAGACCTAAAGAATGTAGATTTTGAAAACAAGAATTCATGGAAAAAACTAGGGGAGTTAGAAGTTGGTATGAAGACAAAAAATCTCCTCAGGAATGTTCAGGAGACCAGGCAGAAATTATTTCTCCTAGATGTAAGATCATCACTAATTGCAACCACAAAGTATTTAAAGTCAAATTTGCCATTCTGCAATCAAAAGCTAAGAGACATAGAAGTTTTAAAGGTAAAAGAACCAAAGAAAGAGTCAACTTAGCTTTCAGTCACTGAAGGCTTTCGGAAATAACCAGAATTTCAAGTGTTTTGCATCTTTCTGAGGAACAAATTGATAGAGTAAGAGAAGAGTGGAAACTTTTAAATTGTGATAAGCCAACTCTAGATGAACTAGTGAAATTTTCAGAGAAAGGGCATATTCCAGTGCAGATTGATCATTACTGGCGTAATATATTTAGTATTAAAGACTCTAGCGGAAAAGAAAAATACTCAAATCTTGCTAAACTCATCAAGTCAATTTTAGTTTTACCTCATGGTAATGCTGATGCAGAAAGGGGATTTTTGGTTAACACTGCTCTGTTAAGGAAGGACAAGGCTAACTTAAAAGACTCAACTATAACATCATTAAGAATAGTTAAAGGGGCCATTAAACACTATGAATGTGTAAGTAAAGTTCCCATAACAAGAAATTTGTTAAATAGTGTTCGTGATTCACATAAATTTTATAAGAGTATGTTGATAAGCTGAAGGAAGAAGAATCAAAAAAGGTAAAAGAAAGGAAGCAGAAAGAGAGGAAAAATAAGGAAAAGCAGCTAGAGAAAAAAAGAAAAGCTGAGTTTGATGACAAAATAAAAGAAAATGATGCAGAAATAAATAGGCTTAAAAAAGATAAAGAAGCCTCCCTAGCAGTAATTCAAGAGGGAACAGAAAGAATGAGAAAAGCTGTAGAAAAACAAAATGCTGTTGAAATAGCAGTTGCCTCTAACTTGATCATACAAGGTTCAGCTGAAATAAAAAAAACTGAAAGTAAATTAGTTGTGGTGGAAACAGAAAAAGATAGGCTTATCAAGAAAAGGTTAAAACAATAATATGAAAAAAGTAATTCAGTGAACAATTGTACATAGTTCTTGGTTTTCAATTACCTTTTAGGATATTATAATTTAATGTGAAACCTGAAAACTTTACTGTGAAAATCGTGAATTGCTTCTGGTTCAACAGCATATTAATGTTCAAAGTGAAACTTGAATGTGGTAAATATACTTGAATATGATAATAACACGTGAAAAGATAAGAACTGAACATTAGAAGTAAATCATACTTAAACTTTAGACATTAGACGTTATGCAAAAAATTTGGGTGTGAACTTCGACCATATATACTAATGGACTGCGCATTGGCAATAGCTGCATCAAAGCCACCATGGCTCCAACATTGGGCACGTCATCATCAGACTCCAAATTTCGTGTAAAAATGCTGTTATGATTACTAATTTACGCTGCAGAACTTCAGTGTTTTCGGTGTATTATGTGAATGCGCCTCATATATAATGAAAACTCTTCAGGTAAGTTTACTTATGAGCTATATACATGCATGATCGGGTTGTTTACATTTCGTGATTTATAATGTGATGAACATTTGCGAAGAATTTGGAACATGCATTCCATTTTTTTTTTCTTAAGTTACTATATTTTTATATCAATAGCTGCAAGTTTCTGGTTAAGTAATTGAACTTTATTGACTTAGGTATTTAATTCTTTTCTTACCCATGAAAAATCATAGAACTTCCTTTACTATATCGCTCAGAGCAACCATAAGCACAGCAGGTGTAACCCATCTTTTTGACTGATGTCATGTGATTTTATGTTGGAGCCAGAAATTTTGATGTCATGCGCAGTCTATCAGAATATATGGTTGAAGGGTGTGAAGCAAACTCTTTACAATGTATACAAATTTGTTTTACTAGATGTATACAAATATACATCTAGTTTTTATTGAAATACACTCCTAAAATTTTCCTAAAATTTTTCTAAAAATTCCTAAAATTCCTACCTAAAATTTTCCAGAAGTATGCTATGATCCCTGGAGTTATCATCAGGTAGAATGTTCCTAGTACATCACTCAACCACCAAACATTCTTAGTTGTGCATGCCTATGAAAAACTGCATCATTACTTATTCTAGTGGTTGAAGTGCATGGACAACAGTTGCAAAATGAAAGGTGATTTCCATGGGCAGAGATAGACCACATGGTTCTTGTAGAAAGAATGCATTACACTATCAGATATTCATCATCAGTTGTCTCCAATTCATGGATAGAAATCACCTACATGCAACACTGTGTTCAGCTTGGTACAGAATTTCAACAGTGATAAGGAAACTGCACAAAAAGGGCCAGATTTTGAATCCCAGTGAGGCATGGATGTTGTGTTTGTCTTATGGCACTGGCACTCTCCCTTCCTTGGAACCAGTGGCCCTAAATTAGGGATGGGTAACTGCTTATAGTCCATTGTGTTGCTCACGGTGGTCATTAAACCTATACATATAACTAAGCTGTTCTCTGATATTCAGAGGTTAGCTCCACAAAGAAATACAAACTACCAGATAATTTTTACTTACTGTTGCCGTATCAAATCTTGGAGAGGTGCCAGCTAGTTCTGTGTGACATTGGCGAAAAGACTCCAACTCACTGGGTTTTGTTCCAGAATCCTTAGGTTGAATGACCAACTGGAACTGTCAGCTGTGGGCTAATCCCCCACACTGATGTACTTACCTGATTAAAAAGACACAAAGAAGTGATTAGACCTTCAATATAAAAAAAAAAAAGAAATTGCACAAAAGGTGTAAGCCAGCAACAACGCATGCACCAGCCTGAGTGCAAACTGTATCAGATTTGACCATAGCAAATAAAGGTATTACCTTTGTTGAGCTGCAGCATAAGATAAGCCTTGGCTGAGCAACTCTTCCCAATGTCATGCACAAGGATTTGAAGATGAATAAGGTATGCATCAAACAAAGGTCTTTGCTCTTTCCACATTTATAAGTGAGTTATGGAAAAATTCTCATTGGCCACCACCGGAAATCGAACCCAGGGTCTTCCAGTTATGCGCCGGATATGCTTCCACTTCACCACAGTGGCGTCGGATTCCTCCAGACTCACACACGCTAACTGCCAAGTCAATTTGGCAGGTTGCTTCTTGGAGCCCCGCACAATGCTGGGGATTCACCAAAGATGGTAAGCAGCAACTGAAGAAATAATTAGAAGGTGAATGAATAATTAATACAGACACTTGAAGTGGACCAGGAACATCAAACAAAGGTCTTCGCTCTTTTCACGTTTATAAGTGAGTCACGGAAAAATTCTCATTGGCCACCACCGGAAATCGAACCCAGGGTCTTCCAGTTACGCACCGGATAACTAGTTATCCGGCACATAACTGGAAGACCCTGGGTTCGATTTCCGGTGGTGGCCAATGAGAATTTTTCCGTGACTCACTTATAAACGTGGAAAGAGCGAAGACCTTTGTTTGATGTTCCTGGTCCATGTCAAGTATCTATATTAATTAAGGTATGCATACATGATACAGAAATAGACTAGGGTGGTATTTGTCATCAATTGCTGACATTACATAATCAAGACATTGTATAATATTTTTTGCAAGATTTAGTCACAGGCAATGGATCTTGGTTTCATTATCACATACCCAAAAAGGAGAGTCAGTCAATCAGTAGAAACACCCTTAAAGTCTATGACCCAAAATATTTTGAACTGCTCCTTCTGTGGGAAAGCAAATGGCCAGCATTTTCTAGGAAGTACAGTAAATATTAGTAATGGACTAGCATCCTACTTGTTCAATGATCAATAGTAATGCCTACTATGAAACACCAATGTGACTTAGGAGCATAATCCACCAGTGATGCAAGCTAAAACAGTTGCACAAAGTCGAACTGCAGAAGATACACCTGCATACCAATTGGAAAACCTGTGTGGCATTTACATCACTTTGGCTCACTATGTTTCCTAATGCTGCCTACTAATCTAATCTGGCACAATTGGACTACTGTGTTCCACAACATGGAGGATGCATTATGTAGTCAATAATTTCCATCTCAAGAAGTACTACATGTGGCTATCTATGAGTGGTGTTGCAACATCCCTACAGAAAGTTTTATATAACTGGAATACCCTGAAAAACTTTAATTTCTTCAGGTTAAAAATTCAAGTGCATATCTTTCATATATCAAATATCGGACATACAAACATTAAAGACTTACGTGCTTTATGCTATCTTCCTATATTGTCTCATAATGACATTTTTTAATGCATGTGGAGTTTTTTTTTTTTTTTAGGACTACACTGTTCCAGTGGTAAGCAGTAGGTTAAACACCACTTAAAACAATCATTTGTATGTTAAGTTATGAAAATTAAAAACATTAAGAAAAAAATATGATTTACATATCGGTAAAACACATAATATCAATACTAACCCTGTTCAAGTCAACTCATGCTCATGACACACACACTCAGGCCAAGATATTTACAGATTTGCATATTTACTACCAAACATCACTTTAAGTTACATTCTAATTAAAAAAATACTACTATTAGTTAAAAAAGAAAAGTTATTTGATTAACCTCAAGTTACTGCTCTGGAAAAAACACCATCCCACAACTAAAGAATAGTTCCATGAAACCATCCTAAAGCTCTCAAGGAGAAAGCTGCGATGTATAAACCTAGGAGGGGAATATGTTGAGCTAGCAGTTGTGCAGCCTAAAGATAATGAAATTGCTGCAAATGAGGTGTGTCCAAATTGTTTCCAGACACCACTCGTGTTTCAGTAGCCTACTTTCCCACAGACATTTTTCTTTCTAATAACATGATCCAATCTCATGAAAAGTTTGAAAGATCTTTTGTTTTTCATCTACTGTGTGACATTTCTTCCTGATCAAAAGTTAGATTTATGTTCAGTTTTCCTTTCTTTATTGTTCAATATATGTTTGTGTTGATACATTTAGTTGAATGCAGTCTGTGTTTCTTGTGTGTCTTAAATAATTTAATGTGTTAAGGAAAAGTTTGTTCAGAATGGGAGGTCTGATATCTCAGGAGTATATTTAAAATGTCGGTGATTGCTTGTTAATTTGAAAGGGTAAAGCAAAAGAGAAAAATCTCTTCCCACAGTGGTTCACCATCCCCTAGGTTTTGTCTTTCTCTATCTGTTTTTAATACATGGAACACTTTATACTTTTTCTCCATTAGAATACTCTATTTTAAATCTTACTGTGTGCAAGTGGTATATATGTCATCATCATCATCATTGTCAACCATTATCAATCCACTGCTGGATGAAGGTCTCCCCAAGTTTCCTCCACAACGGTCTGTCTTGTGCCAGTCTCCTCCATGTCACCCCTGCATACTTTCGAATTTCATCCACCCATCTCCCATGTGGTCTTCTTCTGGGTCTTTTCCTGTCCCTTGGAATATGTATAGTTTACTAAATGCATATAACAGTAAAACTGGGGAAATGAACTGTTGATATTGCTCCTAACAAAAGCATTTCCATGCATTAAAATAGTTAGGGAATTTAGCAGAAATACTAAAAAATTTACCACAAAATGAAATCACTTTTTCTTTCCTTTTTTGTGTGTTTTCACTTGCAAAATCCAAAAATAGGAAGAAAGAAAAGGGGGAAGGGGGAGGGGAAATGAGAGTCACTAGCAGGCATTTATTGCAAAAAGAAAATAACTGTCATACAAATTAAATCAGCTCACTTTGTTTGATGATTGCATTCTGTGCTGATCATAATCATTTTCTTGAATGGCATACATTTTTAAGCAAAACATTTATAGAGTAATATTAATTATTTTCCATGTTATTAATAAAGGAGCATATTAAATAGCAACATAATTGTATATTATTAATATGATTGCTAATGCATTATTATCCAATACATGATTTTTTTTTTTTTTTTTTTTTTTTCAGCATTTGAAGAAGAAAGAATGCAAAATCTCAGGTTAAATTACATAAAAGACAGATCTGAACTGCGAAAACAGTTTTTAAATGTTCAATTGAAGATGGTTCAGAGTTATAAAGAGAAGATGTCTGAACTGGACAACATGGCTTATAATAATAATTTTTCATTGATAAGAAGACTGCAAGAAGACCGTGAGAGTCAGTATGCAAAACTTGAATCCATAGAACAAATGGTATGAAAATATGTTTGTTTTTCTTGATCCCAGTATTCACTTTCATTCTTTGTCATGCTTAGATTTTATCAGCAATAAAAGAGTGCATGGCTATTTTTTAGTAGTTCAGTTCAAGAATTTAAATTTTTTATGGGTGTTTTTTATTTAGAGAAACTATTAAAAACTTTGATTTAGTGGTACTTCTCTCCATCAGGATTGTTGCAAAACTGCATAATCAGGCAATCTATTTGACCTAAAGACAGAATTGTGTGCATCTTGAAAATTTGTCGACATTTGAAAATGTTTTTGTAGCTTAAAATTGGCTGTAAATTCGTGGATCAGTTTTTGTGTTGCTTTTTTGTTTTCAAGCAAATTTCCTTTTAAGCTGCCAATCTTAGGATGACGTGCATAGATGTTAAAGAGGTAGAAGTTCATCACAAAAAAATTACTGTACTAGACTGTTTTAAGCTATATTGATTTAACAATATGTTACTTATATGTATGAATCTATACAGCATACTTGTAGTCTTGTACTGTACCAATAAAAATAGGCTACAGCCCAATAGCTTAGTACTCCTGAGTGATTTTACATTAATATATCTTGTTGTTATCTTACAATTTCTAACATCTTTCTTTGTTAGCCCTCATAAGCTAGTAATAATATCAAAAATTGTAAATACTGGAGATGAAAAAAAAAAAATTGTGACCACATTGTATTTGTGTAAAAAATTGTGACCACATTGTATTTGTGTAACGTACTTAAGGAAGTAGAATGATCTTGTCCATCAAAGTGGGTGGTACATTTACCTTTATAAATTGCAAAAGCCATGTCTGCCATTTCAACATGCCAAGTTATCATCACTGCTTTGCATCTGTATGTATGCCAGCATGGTTTTGGTCATATTGTTGACATTCGTCACTACTAAAAACATTATAATAAAGAAAGATTAACACTGGTTTTCTACAGACCCCTACCCCTTCCCATATTTCCTTTTGTCCATTGCAAAATTCTCTACTCTATTATATTGCATTTCTTAATCTTTAATGCGGAATCTATACTTTCAATCCAATTTGTTATAGGTTTATAGTTTAGTCTGCAGCAGATACCAGAGAATGTCATCTTCCACGTAGCAGATACATATCCATACTCAGTATGCTCACATGAACTCTTTCTTTTACCAGAAAAGTACTTAGCTTAGTTCTACTGAATAAGTCAGAATGTACTAATTCTGTTCTGCTGCTGCATCCACATATTTCCCCCTCATATTCCACCTAACTAGTCATGTGTCAGCAGCTCCTAAATGGTCTTTTGCTTCACACCCTTATGTTTTTGTGTAGTGTCACAAAAGTGGGTATGTCTAAATACCATTTGTTAACTGCCAGCTTGGCTTTCTGACCAACATTTTTTTGTCAAAAGAATAATATTTCTGTGTAACTACTACAAGACTTTCCCTGTTTTGTTGACCCCATTGTCCATTTTTTTTTTTTTTTTTGTCAAACTATCCTTTATGATAGACAGGCATATTTAGCAAGTTCTTCATATGGATACCAGTATAAAAAATATTCAGTAACTTTAAAATTGCACATTGTATCCAATTCAGTTGATCTTTTTGAGTTAGTTACTTATTTATGAGTTAGTGGTGTTTTCAGATCTTAAAAATTTCCTATCCTGAATCAATTATTAGACTATTACTTGATCAGGGCCACTCGATGGATCAAGGAGATTTGACAGTATGTACACAACATAATATTCAATATCTTTCTGCAAAATTTATAGAATAGTTCACTTTTTTTGCCAATGATTATAGCCCAAGTTTTTCAAATCACTTGGAGGAATTTTTATATGAGAGTAGCTGCAATGAAGAAAACAGATGTCAAGCTGGCATGTACAGAAATCTATGTAGCCTACTTATATGTTTTATTCATTTTTTTTTTGTTATTTCATGTGTAATATATTTTTATTCATATATAGAAATGTGGTAATTTTGCAGTTAAGTACAAAATCATTGCAGGATAAGAAAGAGAGAATAACTCTGGACCTTAAGTATGACAATCGTGTTGAGAAGATTTGGCAAGAACTTCAGGCTTCACTTCAGTTGTACATGATGAATACCACTAAAAGGTCAAAAATGTTTTCAGAGCTGAAAGCTAAGCATGATGAAATTGTTGAACACATAACAAAGAAACAGGAGGATTTAGAAACACTAAATGTAAGACTTTTTTTTTATTTTAAAACAAATTTATTATGAATAATTGCATCTCTTCTAGTGTTTCATGATACAACATTTTTGTTTTGTGTTTACTTTTTCCATCACTGCACTTCAGTATTATTAGTAATTTCTTAATTAAAATTTCCTTTTACTAAACACCTTTTAAACTTTTTTTGACATAAATTTTATCATTGCTATTCATATTGTGCACAATTGAACAATACATTTTAAAACTTTAAAGCATGTTTAAGTTACGTAAAAAGTATACTGAAAGGAAGCTTTCAGCTGATAACTTCAGTCTTCATCATCCCTTGTAGTGGATGTAGGATGACGATGGCAAGTGGTTGCCAGATCCGTAAAAGGTATTAACTATTATTTTTTTTAATATTCATTTTCAATTAATAATCTAAAGCAACTTATGGGATTTTACTAGGAAATTTTTTCTTTAATAGCAAATTTTCGGAGAAAACTCTTCTCCTTCTTCAGGCTGTCTTGTTGTTGTCACTTTTTCCTTGTCACTATCACGGTTACGGTTTACTTTGACGGTTACGGTTAACCTTGACGGTTTAGGTTATTTTTCAACAAATCCTGCCAGATGTTAGGCAGGGAAAATCCTTTGCAGTCATTGATGATGGAATTTTGTTTTTTCTCAATCTCTATTCCTTCTTTCAGTTTTCTTTTTTGGAAATTGCTTTGGAAATATTAATAGAACGATAAAAGGAGAATCAGAGTTGTAGTTCTTGGGGCTGAGAAAAATTTGCAAACTTTTCCGATAGCTTAACAAAAAATGCTGATGTACTTTTTATACCTTTCAAAACTCAAAAGAAGATATTGAAGTACTCAAGTGTAGAGTATGGTGGGCCTACCACCCTTTTGAAAATGTTATTCCACAAGAGAAACAACCTGGAACTATTAAATAGCATGTAGAAAGAGAGCTCAGCAGGCTGAGTGTAAGATTGATGTATAGGATACTAAAGGAATAAATTGAAAGATGAATGAGGTGACTGAAGAAATTAACAAATATGGATTTGATGTGCTGTGTTTAAGTCAAAAGAAAAGAATTGATATAGAAGAAAAGAATGGAATGGTAAGTGTGTGGTCTCAAGAGTTGGATTATTAAAGGGGACAACCTAGTATAGGTGTGATTTTTAGTAAAAAGGTGAGTGATGAACAACTTGATTTAATATAATTGCATAAGTGAGAGAATCCTGTAAGTGCTTTTAAAAGTGAAGCTTCAGAGAATAGTAATTGTAGTAGTGTGGGCTTCTAGTGATGAACTTTCTAATAAGAACCATAATTTCTGGAATAAGCTAAAAGCTGTTTTGAGCCAGTTTGGGACTAAAATAATTATTCTGCCTGAAAATTTCATTGCTGGGGTAAGTGTTCAGAATGAGATATCCGACAATATTCTGGGTGAGTTTAATGATCCGAGAGTGAATGATAAGGTGAAAGATCAATATAAGGTTATATTGAGAATGGGTTGTGTATGTCTAATACATTTTTCAACTACAAATATATGCACACATATGCATTGGAGATTCATACTTTAGGGCAGAAAAGTATAATAAATTTTGTGCTTTTGTGATCAGTGCATGAAACATTCCATTTTTGACACTCATCTGATCAGAGGTGCAGGTCTTGGGTCTGATCATCACCTGTAAGTATCACAAGTGAAGCTAACTGTTGTTTAGAGAAACAGAAATGAGAATTGTGTTGTCACTGTTGCCAAAGAGGTTTGTAGAACTGCAAAAGTTCATAACCATAAAGATGGTGCTTGATAAAACAGTGAGATTAAAAAAGCAGTAAAGAGGGAAAAGGATGCATATAGGTCGCAAGGTAAAGTTAGTGAGGCTAAATATTGCTGTGAAATGCATGAAGCAACAAAGCTAGTTTACCAGAATAAAGCAAAATGTTGGAAAGATAAGGTGACAAGAATGGGATTTTTGGAAGATACAAAAATGCTCTCAGGGAGTACATAACAAACAAAAAGAACAGGGGAAATAAATTATATCTCATGTGATTCTATTATAAAGTTCACATACCATTACATGACCACAAGGTTCTTCAGGAAGACGCTTTGACGTCGGGAAATTCTGTTTTACACGTTCTGTAAAGTGGATACAGTCTGTGGTGGTGCATTAACTTATCCAATTAAAATTTAATTGAATAAGTTAATGCACCACCACAGACTGTATCCACTTTACAGAGCATGTAAAACAGAATTTACAGACGACAAAGCGTCTTCCTGAAGAGGGGAAATAAAGTTCTAAGTTGTGTGAAGAGTGGGAAAGGAGAAATGATATAGGAGCATAATGAATTAAGTAAAAGATAAGAAGAATACTTCTGTGAGTTATTAGAACATGAAAGCAAAGATGATTTTGTTGTGGAAGCAGATACTGTCACAGAGAGAGAGAGAAGCCAACACAGCAGGGACAGAAATTTGTAAAGCTATAAAATCTTCAGATGTGCTGTTTCATGGTGAACAGTAAACTAGTGCAATTCAAAGTCATATTCTGATTGCTGCTTGAATAATTATGTGAATATCTCATGTATTTAGGAGGATTTCTTCCTTAATTTCCATATAAAATCTCTTTAAAATGGGTAAAGCCATAGGTGTAGATGGCATAACATCTGAGATATTAAAATGTTGTTGTGACTCTGTTGCTCACTGTTTAACTGTGTCAGTTGTATTGGGAGTTAAGAGTTGTCTCTGTGAATTGGAGAGCAACTATGATTGTCCCATTGTATAAGGGAAAAAGTGATTGGGATAAATATAAGAACTATAATATTATCAGTTTGCTGAATGTAAACAGAGAAAGTGTTTGGAAACAGTATGATTGATAAGATACAAGGCGTGACATCAAAGGTGTGGGATATACAGAGTGGTTTTGTGCCTTGTAAGGGCTTCACTCTCCAAGTTTTTGCATTATGTTTGATGATTAAACAGTATCTCTCTGTTGGTAAAGTTTTTGCCACCTTTGTAGATTTGGAGGAAGCTTATGACTGAGTAAACAGAGTGCTTCTGTGGAAGGTCTTGAATAATAATATTATGGTATACTGAAAATCTGCTTGAATATGTTATTGCTATGTTTGCTAGCAGTAGAATATGGTATGTCTCAATTGTGTGTAATTGAAATGGTTTTCTATTGGTGCAAGAATCATACAAGGTTGTGTAATGTCACATTGGCTGTTTAGTATATGTATTTCTGAATGTTTGTATGCATGATACAAAAACAGACAATATATCCAGGGTGGACATAAAATCTTTCCCTCATTAAGAAAATTTTTATTTAAAAACTATGATAGTTAGAGACATGCAGTTTGTAGTATCATGCATGTAAACTAATAGTTTTTTTTTCCTACATTGTTAGTACACCTCTGCATGAGTGCCATTTGTGGCCTGGAGCACATCTAATCAGTATTCAATTTCTCCTTATTGCTGCAGTCTCCAAAGAGATGTTTTGCCTAACATCTCTTTGGAGACTGTAGCAATAGCATCTGTTCTCCTGCTCTGCAGAGTTTCAATATCAGACACTGGTGTTGAATGGATTTTATCCTTGACATAACCTCCACAAGAAAAAGTCTAGGGGTGTTATGCTGAGTGGGCATGGTAGACATGATGTTGGACTGTCTCTCCTTATCCATCTGAACAATTAATCCCCAATGTGGTGGGGCCCAATCCTGCTGGAAAATTACCCATGGTTGACATTCATCCAACTGAGGTGCAGCAAAATATTTCGTCATGTCCAGGTAGTCATTTGCTGTTATTGTGCATTCTCCAAAAAAAAAGGAAGGCTTGATGACTCTGTTGTACATGAGACCACACCAAACATTCACTCTGAGGCTGTCCCACTGAAAATTCCCATGTTGTTTCAAAGACAACGTGGGAATTTTCCAACCCCCATACATGCACATTGTGCCTGTTTACTTCACTAGAGGTGTGAAAAATAGTCTTATCCAAAAAACACCCACATTGCAGGTAGTTGTTGTTATCATCAATGCACTGTAAAATCTCAGTTGCAAAAGCAGCATGACATATTCAGTCTTCCACCTGCAAGGCTTGAAAAATCTGCACTTTGTGTGCAAAGGATCCTTTTGTTCTAATAATTAATGACTTCATGGCTTCTTCTAATTACTTTCAGTTCCTTAAATATTTAACAGGAATTATAGAGGATAAATTTATTAAGGTACATTACCTCTCAAATTTTGAATCTATACACTAGATACAAGGGACTGTTCGAGATACTAAAGAAAATCAGCCATGAATATAAAATTAGGTTGGCTCCAGGTTTAAATAACAAAATTAAAACATCCTTACCATTCCTAAAACAAAAAACAAAAAAAACTTTACTCCAGGAAGGAGTCATTTATAAAATTGAGTGTTCATGTGGTTTACCATACGTAAAAGAAATGGGACGAAGGTTAACCATCAGAATTAATGAACACAAGCAGCAATAAGGAAAATTTCAAATAAAACAGGATTAGATAGGCACATACAACAAACTGGCCACAAAGTGGAATGGGACTCCTTACAAGTTATCAAGCATCAATCCCATGCAATTATCTGGAAATTAGAGGAATCCCTGGAAATTTACAAGGCAAGGCACAAGGTGGCAACATCAACAACCATGCAAGATGGCAAATCAACCAGGCTTGGTTGCCAGACCTGTAGAAGTAGTACGATGCAGGAACTCCCGATGATGATCTAGTGCATAGATCAAAAATTTGACAGGTAATGTACCTTAATAAATTTATCCTGTATAATTCCCATTAAGTATCTATGGAATGGAAGCCTTTTGTGTTTTACACAAAAGACTTTGTTTGTATGTGTAAAGGAAGCACACAAAAGACTTCTTTTTACACATGCAAATGAAGCCTTTTGTGTAAAATTTTAGTCAGTGTAATGCAGGGGATTCCTAGTTCAGATAAAGCTCAACTGTTAGATTTCAAGAGACTATGTATGAAAGCTGTCCATACTGCATCAACAGTTTCTTCACTAACAACCGGTTGGCCTATTCGTTTTTGATAGTCAGCACTTCGTGTCTCCTTAAACTTGGCCTACCAAGCTATTATGCTTTTATGAACAGGTGGCAGACATTCTTACTCTCTTCTGGAATTATGCTGAACAGTTATTGGTGATTGGTGTCATTGTACCACAAAACACATTGTGCCTTTTCCTGCAAAGACACCATTTTGACCTCTTGCACTGGCAGTGCCACTTAGTTATTACTCAGCATGCACCTACAACAACAACAAAAAACAAATAAAAACAACAACAGTAGTTTGCATGCATCATGCCACAAACTACTTGTTTCTAACTAACATAGGTTTTTAAGTCAAAAGTTTTCTTAATAAGGGAAGCACTTTTCTTAATAAGGAAAGGACTATTTTGTTCTGATGACACAGTCCTGTTATCGGAGAGCAGAAATGAGTTGTAAAGTATGTTGCCCAGGATGAATAAACTTTGTATGAAATTCAAATTTAGTATAAATTACAGAAACATTTTTGTTTATAGTTTTAGAGTTATATTTAAAGTTATAGTTTTTGAGTGAGGACCTGTTAGTACTGAATGTAGTATCATTCTACATGGTACAGAGTTAGACCAAGTGAATGATTTTGTATATTTAGGCTGCATTTTGGCAGAGGAAACAGATTAGGTGATAATATAAGTGAGTAAATTCAGCTTTGAAAGTCATATCTACTTTAGAAGGATTTCGCAGGACTGTTGTGTAGTTTAAACGGTCTCAAATGGCTGTGGATGGAAGTGTACCCCCCCCCCCGATGTTCATCAGTGAAACCTGGGTTCTACAGAAGAGAAACAGGAGTTGTTTGTGTTTTGATGAGATATGTTACTTGCTTGAAGTTTTTCAGCAAGACTCATTCTGATCATGTGCAGAACAAAGATGTGCTGCAAAAGTGTAATGTGAAACAGAATGTTGTTTGGAGGGTATAGACAAATATTCTGAAGTGCTTTGGCCATGTTCAAAGAATGAGTGATGAGATGTTATGAGACTTTGTTGCTCAAGCAGCAGGAAAACAAATGCAGAGGAAATCATGGAACTCCCAGATTCATAAATGCCTGCAAGAAAAATATGGAAGGTAAAAGGTCTTGTGTGAGACATGAGATAGATATCAGTGAAGCTTAAGTTGTGTGCCAAGATCTCTGTAAATGGAGACTTCTGATACATCAGTAGTAAATAAAATCTAACACCATCTGTAATTTTATTTGGTAAATATTATCACCTTGAAGAATTAACCTCTGAATTTCAGGAAAAGCTTAGTGATTTTGTTTGTTTGTTTGTTTGTTTGTTTGTTTGCATGTATGTATGTATGTATGTATGTATGCATGAATGAAAGCTGGAATTTTTCTCTTGTAGCAATTTGGCTATTTTGTCAGCAAAAGTTGTAGCAAAATTCTACACAGATTAACCAAATTTACAGTTCTATTTTTTGCTATATTTGTCCAATGAAGAAGACTTCGTGCTATGGGAGTAAAAGCATAAACATTATGACCGTCTGCACCCGATACAAAAGGTGAATTTAATGACACACTTGAACTAAGATGACATAGTTAAAAATATTTAAAATGCGTGAGACCTTTCGGGTCCTGCCTGCAGGTACCCATCATCAGACGCGATAAAAGAACCACACACCATGGAAGAGGCAACATATATAAAAAATTACACAGTTAAACAAATGACATAATAGTGAATGGTCGAATGAAATGAAATTGCAATGATGCATAAATGACATTCATTTGATGCGTAAATGACAATGTCATTTATGACATTGTCATGTAAATGACATTGTCATATTTTTCTTGCTCGAATGAAAAGTAATTACAATGATGCATAAATGACATTCATTTGTTGTGTAAATGACAATGTCATTTACGACATTGTCTGATGATGGGGTACCTGCAGGCAGGACCCGAAAGGTCTCACGCATTTTAAATATTTTTAACTATGTCATCTTAGTTCAAGTGTGTCATTAAATTCACCTTTTGTATTGTGTGCAGATAGTCATAATGTTTATGCTTTTGCTATATTTGTGTTTGAAAATACAAGCATGATGCATTGGGTAAATAAAATGTTGTACTTTAAATAGAATTCAAGAAAGAAACAAATAGGCATTTATACTTCTGATTTTAATAAAAACAATTATATTTACAGATGCGTGCGGTTTGCCGCCCGGTGGTGCAGTGGTCTAAATGATGGCTTCTGATAATTCGTCCGAAAGGGGTCCGGGCTTGAATCCTGGCGAGGCATGGATGTTGTGTTTGTCTTACGGCACTGGCTCTCTCCCATCCCTGGAACCAGTGGCCCTAAATTAGGGACGGGCGACTGCTTATAGCCCATTGAGTTGCTCACGGTGGTCGTTAAACCTCCAATCATGTGTGATCAGTTGTGGCTTTGCTCAGTCCTGTCTTTGTACATATTTTTACAAAATATGTACAAAGACAGGACTGAGAAAAGCTACAACTGATGACACATTGACTGACCGGTCTACCCAAATCAAAACGGCACATGCTGCTACAGTGATTGCTGCTGAGGCAGTGAACCACTGAAGAAACAAACAAAATGTCTCTTTCCTTATCCCTTGCAGAAGATGCTCTCAAAGCTCACTGGTGCTTTTTTGCAATGGGAGAAAATACAACAGGAATAAAAGAACAACAACAGGACAAAGCAGCATTCAACAGCGGTAAGGGAAAGAAAAAATGTCATGCATAAAAAACAAAACGCCACCACAAGGGTGGGTGTGATGATGGAAGAAATAATTATGGGAAACATTCACTTTTGGGCGATTCAGTGTATAATTTTTGGGCGCAAAATTACCGTTTTCATCGCGATTTGGCTGAAATCCAAGCGGCAGCTTAAACAGTGTGTGTGTGTGTGTGTGTGTGTGTGTGTGTGTGTGTGTGTGTGTGTGTGTGTGCACGTGGACGCAGCAATTACGCTTTTTTTTTGCTTTTTTAAAGTTTTCACCAACCCATTCGCTTATTCATTTTTTCACTAGTGTTATAACAGTACAAAAAGATAATCGCCAAAACTTTTCCCATTGCCAGAAAAAAAATTTCACAGATATTGCAAAGAATGTAATCGGCAGCATGACCCCTGTGTATGAATGTATGTATTGTATTGTAGATGATCAGAACATACTTTTAGAAGTGTGTTGCATGTGATCCCTTAGGAGCTCAGTTCATGCAGTGACTTATGTGAACAGTATACAAATATGTGTTAGATGTTAAAGGTGTTAAAAACGTTTTAGTATGTAAATTGTCCCAGATCTGCTGTTGTGTCATCTTTGTCAAGATGTGATATCTTCACATGGTTAGTCACAGAACTCAACAATGCCATTGAGGTTGTCTTCATATTAATGACTGCATTTGTAGCAAAAAAAATAATAATAAATAAAGGAAGAAAGAAATAAAGAAAAAAAAAGATGGAAGAGAGGAAGGAAACCCATTTACAAAGATAGCAAACTATCTTGTTTCTCAAGGACACCTTGATATCTTTGAATAATGAATTTGTGTCACAGACAGTACATCAAGTAAAGTTCATGAATTACATTTGAGGTAATAAGGAACATTGAGCTTTATTATTTCAAACTGCATCATGCTGAATAAGTATTGCATAGTTCAAAAGGCAAGCTGAAAACCTTCCAGACTTGGAACAAGTTTTTCATTCTTCTTGTGTATCATCATGAAGACCAAGCTGTGAACTGTACACCATTTTGTTATGGTGAATCCCAACTAATAGGGGGAAATTATTTTTTAAAGTTGAAGTTAAAACAGATAAAATGTAACTTTTTTAAATTTTAAATTCTGCCTTAATTAAGAATTACATTGTGTAGTATTTAAAATTTAAAATATTTTGAATTTCAAAATGTCATTTATGAACTATCCTTCATGATTTTTATGTGTAAGATAGTTGGAAATATAAACTGAATGTCATATCTAATTAATGCTTATGACAGTACTGGTACTACATGGTCACAAACTTGGGACCTCCTTGAAAGTTGTATTGTGTTACAAAAGTGAAAACACAGAATTCTCGTATTCCTGATATTTCAAAATTTGATATAGTACTTGAGTTCTGTTGAATTATTTTTCTTCATTATTCCAACATTAATTAGCAAATATTTTACATTTAAGAGAAAATTCACTTTTCCATGTATGTTATATCACCATATGAATAACATGGGAAAGTGAACTGTATTTTTTTCCAGTAATGGGGGAATTCATGACTGTCTCTGGTATTACTTAAAGAATTTCTTATATGTTTGTATTTTTTGTCATCAGAATTGTTATGAAAACCCCACATAAAAATAAAAGATATTTCATAATATTTATATAAAATAAAAGATCTTTCATAATATTTTATATTTCCAACTATCTTGTTTTATTTTATATCTTTTTTAAGATGATGATGCCATTTTTCATTTAGTGTTTTTCCTCCTCAATTTAGGAAACAGTAGCAATTTTGAAAGCTGAAACTGAAAAAGCTAGAAAGGAACATACAGAAAAAATCTCAAACCTGAAAATGGTATTGCATATCTTAATTTATGAAACATTTAAAAAGAAGACTTTTGTGATGACATATTAAAGCATATCAGTTCATTGTGTATTTGAAATCAGTGTCTTCAGCAGTGACAGCTTTTGCCATTGAGAATGTATGTGCTATAACTTACCCCCCCCTCCCAGCAAAGACCTTGGAATCGGGAGCCAACCATCTTTTAAAAAAAAAATAAAGATTAAAAAAAAAGATTAATAAAGGGAACTCCAGACATTTTAAACAATTATATACAAATTAATATTAATTATTGCTAATTTTTTTCACCCTTTTAGCATCAGTAATTACATTTATTACCTTTTTGGTGTTAGTCATTAAATTTGTAACTGTATATTTGACAAATTACTGTGCCTAATATTTTGCAGGATGTGCTGATTTATTAATCTGTGATGGCTTCAGTTGCCAAGAAAACATATTCAGCTGTGAATCATCTAAAAAACTTGTTTATTTACTCAAGTTTTTCTGAAAAATATGTTTATATTTATTTCCGTATTTTCAATGGGAAATATTTTTGATGTGCCGTTCTTCAATGTACAATCAGCAGTCACCCTTGCATTCTTATTATTTGAGATTTTAATGCACTTTTGAAGAGCTTAACAATGAATTAATTGTGTATATGAATTAACAAAATTACCCAATGTGTTATACTGTATTATAGTTTATGAAATGCAAAAAAGTATAAATAATTGCACATGGATCAAGCTCCATTTCCAGGCACTCCCCAAAAAATATAAATCCTAAAGATTTTACTTAGGATTATTTTTACCTGTACTTAGGATACAAAGGATTTTACTTCAATTTTCTACTCTAAAGTTCTTGAAGAAAATGATCGTTTCAACAAGGAATATACTGAAATAATCGCAGTTGCCATTCAAGAAATTAAAAGATTACAAAAATTTCATTACGAAGAACAAAAACTAGAAGCTCACAAAAAAGAACTTAACTGGTTGATCAAGCAAATTTCTTGAAAGCATGAGAGCAATCACATAAGCTTTTCTTCTATTTCAGTCAGCTACCACATCCCATAAGAATTGTGGGTGAAACAGTTGCCCTTTGCACTGCCCCCAGTTCCAATTGGAGAAAGAGGGGAGTGAAACATCCCATAGTTTGCTGATGGCAATCGTGCTCAGATAAGTTCAGCATGCTGCAAGTTCCTTGTGGTCTGCTTGAGAAGACTCAAGGGGTTGTGGCATAGGCAGCAGGAGAGCCACACTGTTTTTACTGTGCTAAACGATACACAGCACAAAAACACCTATCTGTAAACAAAGGCTTTCTTTGGCTACGGCCTGGCTAAAAATCAGATTTTATGCTGGCAGCAAATCATTTGCATGTACTTTACGCTACAATAAGCAATACGAATTGCAATTTGAAATTCTTTTTTTTTTAGTGTGCTACAGCACAGTAGCATGTAGTCTTCAGCAGTTACTGGGCTTGATCATAATGTTATGATTGTTTGTTGTCAGTGATTCACATCTTTTATCCCCCCCCCCTTCCCCTCTCTATGTCTCTTACACATTTTTTTTTTTTCTTGGGTATCCTGTGCTAGAATGAGTCATCCATGCTTTTAGAATGACTTGCTCCAGAGAAAGGGAAAAAGGCAAGAAAAAGGAACCAAATAAATACAGTACCCATGTCTTTACAAAACTTATGTCCATATCTATACATAAATATTTCAGGATTAGAGGAAATGGTATCCCACACTCCACTCATGAACCCACTTGACCAGTGTGGTGGATTATGGCCACCTCTGTAATGAATTGACAGCTTCAACCTTGGCCTCCATTTCTTTCTGAAAAGAAATGATAAACTAGCCAAACTATAACTCATATTGGTATATCGCTGTTCAAATTTCGCTGATTTGCAATGAACATAATTTTTACGTGGCTACGATAATATAACTTGAATTGACATTAAATGTCCGTCATTACTGTTTCACACGTTATGCAATTTCGGCAATCGGGAGATTATTAAATGATGTTAGATACGTATGGGGCATAGTATCGGCAATTAATATCAAGAAGCAATGAACTATATATGTAAGTACATATATAGTTCATTGCTTCTTGATATTAATTATATGTAAGTACATATATAGTTCATTGCTTCTTGATATTAATTATATGTAAGTACATATATAGTTCATTGCTTCTTGATATTAATTATATGTAAGTACATATATAGTTCATTGCTTCTTGATATTAATTATATGTAAGTACATATATAGTTCATTGCTTCTTGATATTAATTGCCGATACTATGCCCCATGCGTATCTAACATCATTTAATAATCTCCCGATTGCCGAACTTGCATAACGTGTGAAACAGTAATGACAGACATTTAATGTCAATTCAAGTTATAACTCATATTGGCATTGTATCTCAGTGTATAGTGATAAACAGGAAGTTTATTTTAAGATGCTTGCAAATCTGTAAACATTGGGAGTATGTAAAATAGGCCATAGAATGCTCTGCATACTTGTTTTAGTGAGATTGGGAAATACCTGGCTAGTCCAAATCTTCCAGTAGTTATTTAATCATCTGACTTCTTGACATGCCTGTCCTGTGCTTCTGTTGACAGAAGAGTGAAACTGTCTTTTGTTACTAGCCATGAAATTCTTTTAGCAGAAAGATAAGGTCAGATATTGACTTCCTGTTTGCTGTTTCATATCATTTCAATATAAGTGGTTCTTTGACACTAAAGTGTAATTTAAGAGTGTGATTGTAGCCTCTAGGTATATTATTTTCTAAATGCCTTTAAATTATTCAGTGTTGAAGTCTCCGTGTTTCTGTGTCTGTGTAGGCTACTGATTATTGTTGATGTATTACATCCAAATGAGTTTTACTGTTGGCAAATATACAATAATTAGTGTAATGTACACTATTATTATATTTGCAAGCATTTTTTTTTTGTCATTTATTCATTTTCTTTTTCTCTGCTCTTTATTCTTTGTATTTTTACCTAGATAAATTATTGTTTGTTCATGCCTTGTTTTATAGTAACAGCATATGTTAGATGCTTCAGTTGTTTTAGTTGATCTCATAATATTGGGTTGATGCATAAGTTCATGCAGTTTTATTTCACGAGTGTTTTGCAGGTCAGTAGTGATGGTGCAGATGGCCTGTTGTATATCAAAATGTAGCCAGTAATATCGTGTATCTAAATCATATTGCATTGTGTGATTGTGGCTAATGTTTTTTTTTTTTTTTTTTTGGTTTTCAGATATGGAAGTATGGAGTGTCAAGTAGAGAGGAATGAACATTTCTGACATCTGCTCCTCTACGAGTTTAACAAGGGATCCACAGCCGCCGAGGATATTTGACAAATTTGTGCTGTGTATGGGGAGGATGCTATTGCTCCTGAGGACAGCCCACAAATGGTTTGAGCTGTTCCAAGGTGGCGCTTTGGATCTCAACGACTCTTCATGCTCAGATCATCCATCTCACTGTGATGAGTATCGTTTGAACCATCTCATCCCTTTGGATCCGTATCAAACCATGTGTAAATTGGCCACTGAGATGGAATGTGATCAGGCCACAAAGATGGACTGTGATCAGGCCTACCACTCATTTATAAGGCCACAGAGATGGACTGTGATCAGGCCTACCACTCATTTATAAGGCCACAGAGATGGACTGTGATCAGGCCTACCACTCATTTATAAGGCCATAGTGGTACAACACCTGGAATATATGGGAAAGGTCCAGAAATTGGGGTCTTGGGTGCCTTACACTCTCACTGAGGACAACAGAAATCAGCGTGTTGCCATATGTGGTTCTTTGTTCGCCCGTTATCATGAATGCTCTCAGCAACACAAACCCTTTCTGTCACATATTGTTACTGGAAAATGAAAAGTGGTGCCTGTACATGGATTTCAGGCATAAGAGAGAATGGTTAAGTCCAAACAAAATACTCACACCACGTTCAAAACATGACCTTCATCCTGCAAACATCATGTTGTGTGTCTGGTGGGACATGGAATGCATTGTTCTCTGGGAAATGCTGCAGAGGAATCGAACCATTAACACTGCACTCTATTGTGAGTAACTCTGCCATGTGAAGGAGCAATTCAGCAGAAACGGGCACATCAGGGCCATGGTGTCCTTCTCCAGCATGATAATGCACACCCTCACAGGGCAAACATGACCAAAATGGCCATTCAGGACATGAAATAGGAGATCCTTCCACATCCAGCCTATTCCCCAGATGTCGGCCCTTCAGAGTTCCACCTGTTCCGATCTCTGCCGAATGCACTCCGTGGCAGAACGTTCAACAATGATGTTGATCTACAGAATTTCCTTGATGATTTCTTCACAGCAAAACCTGCACGTTTTTTCAAGAATGACATTGCAGACATATCCAGATATTGGGGCATCATCGTAAAGAATGGGGGAATACATAGTTGATTGGTTCTGTTTTCACTTCTGATGTAATACATTCCTGTAGTGTGATGAAAAAAAAAGGTCATGAACTTATGCATCAGCCCAATAGATCTGTAGATTCTGTTATTTATGTTGTTAATTTCTCTTCATTTTTTCTATTAATTCATACACTCGACGTGGATCAGGAACACCAAACAGAAGTCATTGCTCTTCCCATGTTAATAAGTAAGTCACAGAAAAGTTCTCATCGGTCGCCACCAGGAATTGAACCCAGGGTCTTCCAGTTACATTCCTGAACTGGAAGACCCTGTTTTCAGGAATGACTTAGTTTTTAGGAATGTATTACATAGCATGTCCAGCGAACAACTGGAAGACCCTGGGTTCGATTCCCAGTGGCGGCCGATGATAATTTTTCCGTGACTCACATATTAACGTGGAAAGAGCGATGACTTCTGTTTGTTTTTTTCTATGATTAATTCTTGCATACTCTCTGTTTAGTTTATCTTAGACTTACATTCTTTCTTCACTTCTCTTCTTTCATTAATTTGGTGTATGTTAACATCAACTGTATTCGATGATCAAATTGAGACTGTATACTTTTGATCTTTTTCCATATCCTATAATATTCCCTTTTGCTATATCAAAGTTTCCTTCACAACGAAATATACCTACAGTGTTGTAGGCACAGTGAATTAAATTTAATGGCTCATCTGCTGCATTTCTTAGCTTCATCAGAGCAAGTAGTGAGGTTTGTATGTTGCCTATTAAGACTGCATCAGTGATGTTGGCACCACTGCAGTACCATGTCCATCTACCTCTGCATTGTTGACACCTGGAAAGATGGATCAGTGAACTTACAGTTACTATATCAAACTCTTTCCAGAAACAACAGGAATGAGGATTCATCAAGCATGCTCTGACCCCTCCCTCCCTCCCTCCCTCTCTCTCTCTCTCTCTCTCTCTCTCTCTCTCTCTCTCTGTGTAGATGTATTCCGTAGCCTACTACAACTGTAGCTTCTCGTGTTGCAGTGTCTAGAATGGATCTCAGTTCAGTTATCAGCTTCTATACCTCATGCCTATAATAAGATAAGTTGATGAGCTCTCTCTCTCTCTCTCTCTCTCTCTCTCGTGTAGATGTATTCCGTAGCCTACTACAACTGTAGCTTCTCGTGTTGCAGTGTCTAGAATGGATCTCAGTTCAGTTATCAGCTTCTATACCTCATGCCTATAATAAGATAAGTTGATGAGCTCTGCACTCCAATATGCCCTTTACCTCCACTGTTATATGCATGACTGTTACACAGCACAAGACATGTGCACTACAGTCATTTTCATTCATCACTGAGCTACAAGAAAAACAACTGTCGTCACATGTAGTGTGTCATTTCACTGCTAATCACTGGAAGTTGTATTATTGTTATGCACTGCCAAAGACAGAAGAATATCACTTCTTTAATTATGTTATGCTCTAGGTCCAGAAATTGTAATCATATGTAATTCTGGTACAAATGTTGTTTACACTCAGTAACTGGATGCATGCCTGTGATGGAACTAGCCTCTGGTATTTAGTAACAAAGGGTGAAAACTTCAATGAAAGGAACATGGCAGAATCACTGAATTTCTCAAATACCAATTTCATCATCATACCATTTCATACCAGTTTCAGCATCAGCATCTTAAAACTTAGGACACACACTTTTGTGCATTGAACATTTTAAATACAGACCCTTAAAACAGAAATGCAAAACATGTAAAAAAAATAATCATATTTTTTAACTTAACAAAACAGAAGCCACATTTTTTTTTAATCTTAAAAGATAAATTTTCCTGGGCATCCAGCTTTTACTACCTAGGAAGGTAAATAATTTCTGCAGATGCCCAGCTGGGCATATAACTTTTCAGATATTTTCCAAGCCCTGCTTACTGTCTCTGAGCAGGTGATGGGCTTGTAAAGTGATTTTTTCAGGTGTTTGGATGTTTAATATCTGTAAAAAAATGTTGAAACTGAAAATCCAACTTATGATATTACAGATATTTATTAATCTTGTTTATGTATAAATACCTGAATTTGATGTATTTTTGCAGTACCAGTTAGAATAATATGCACTCACTTTAAGAAAGATTTTTCTTACAATAATAGTAAATCTATGTGTTAAAATTTTTAATGCTGTCTGCTTTGAAAGTACATCATAGTTTGCATATGCATGTGATTCACGCTTATGCACTCATATACGCATGCAGTAGCTCACATATTTGTTATTTGAGTCTATTAAGTTCAAAACTACAAGGACTGTTTAATTTTTTAAGAATAATCAAGTGCAACACTAGGATACATTATAGTTATGCCTGAATATCTATAGAGAAGACCACACCTGTCATAAATTTTCAATTTGGGAACTACATTTCTCTATAACCATACAAAGCAACAGTAATGATTCAAGAAACTATCTCATTTTTTTTTATTTCTTTTGCTTGTTAGCATGCAGACACTAAATTTGAGATTTGTAGTGGCAAGATCTGAGTACATTAACTTTTACATGCACCTGTACTGCATTTCATTTTTGCACTTTTTGACTTTTTATGTATTTTGTCTTTTGCCTAAAATTGCAATGTGGATTTTCTTTCCATTTCAAACAGCATAGGTTCTGAGCTGCAGCTGTTTTGTATTTGTGAAGTAAAGGGACTCACTTCTAAATGTTTAGTCTGCACACAATTCATTGCTGGTATCTATCTTTTAATAATTTTTATTTTCCTGCATGTTTTTCTGTCTATTTAGTATATTTTTGCTGCAGTTTTGGATAACTCAGTTGATTTGAATGAATTGTTCTGAATGCAGTGTTGGTGATAAAAGTAAGAACTTTTAAAATCCATGTTAATGATTATTTTATTCATTCAGATAGCAAATATTAAGTATTTCTGAAGTTTTGTAATACATACAGCAATTTATCAAAATAATGGAAACACTTACTGTTTGTGGAGAACTTTTATTAATAAACTGTAGGCCTATCTCAAGCTTTAAGTTGTACAAGTTAAGCATATACAATAAAGGAATTCAATGCCATTCTTTGTGTAAAATATGTCCCAACTGTGCCACTGATGCCGGAGGTGGAAAATATGATCTGACCTTTCACTCAAGATGTTCCCACAAATGTTCAATACTATTGAGATGGCCAGGGCAGCTGCTGTACCTAATTCTCATGCTCTGCAAACCACAACTTGACACATTTAGTGCAATGTACTGGTGCATTATCTGCTTGTAACCAATGATAATCATTAGAGAACAATACCTGTAACATTGGGTGCAGGTGGTCCACAAGAATGAATTCATACATTGCAGATGTGACATGACCCTGCAGAGCCCTAAAGGCTGGCACTAGTGGCCCTAAAGACTGCCATGATATGGCACCCCACAGCATCATGGATCCACTTCCATGCTTCACCATTGGAACCAAACCATTGGGGTGGTATACTTTTGCATTTGTTTTACAGATGTACTCTCAACCAGTGGTGGGAAACAATGTGAACCACTATTCATCAGACAAGGTGGGACATTGCCAGTCTTCAATATCCCACTTTTTATGTGCTTTTCACCATCTTGCAAGTTTTGTTGCATTGATATTGGTAATCAGAGGTTTATGGATTGCAGCACAGCCATAAATACCGGCACAATGGAGTTCATGGTGAATTGTTATGATGGAAACAGGATCATTCCAACTGGTGTTCAATACTGCTACTATTTGAGGTGCTGTGGTCTTGTGCTTCCATTGTGCAATCTATTCTAACATTCACTTATCCTTTTCTGATATCTTTATATGACATCCACAATTGGCATATTTGGGGGCAACACCGTGTCCTTTCTGATAGGTAGTCATAATTTTCCATACATTTCCTCGTGTTGCACCTATTTCTTCTGTTCTAGTTACTGAAGCTCTTGCAAGATGCATACCAATGATCATGCCTTTTTTGAGGTCACTCAGATCTGACATTGTTGACAATTACTCCACAACAGCTTTTTCACCTGTGACTGTGGCACTGCTACGTGATAGTCGACATTGTGTTGCCACCCCTTTATACAGGGTGATTCCTAATTTTTGTCGTTGTTTCAGTGGCATATAATTGGAAAACAGAAAACAACAAACTAAAATCGCAAACAGAATATGACAGATGACAACTAAAAGTTTTATTACTTGTAGCATTGACACATCAAATTGCGAAACCACCTCGACATGCGCGCCTTTCGTGGCGCATAAGGTATCCAAGTGATAATAATTTCCTGCCAAGTGTTCGCCAGCATTTGCTACATTACTGTTGCTATCACAGCACCAATTCTGTCCTTCAGGTCATCGAGGGAGGTCACAGGGGTCTGGTAAATGATGTTTTTCACGTATCCCCACAGGAAGAAATCCACTGGCATAATATCGGGTGAGTGCCGAGGCCATGGAATAGGTCCACCACGCCCAAACCAGCACCCAGGAAAAGGCAGGTCAAGAAATTCTCAGACAAAAACAGCCCAATGCGGCGGTGCACCTTCATGCTGGAGCACCACATTGGGCTGCCGATCTTCCAACTGGAGCAACAGATACAGCTGTAGCCTGTCCAGATAGTTCACCATTGTCACTGTTTTCTCCACAAAGAAAAAGGGCCCTAACACTTCCGAACGTGACAAAGCTCACCAGATGTTCACCTTTTGACTATCTCGTTTAACTTCTTGAATGGCGTGAGGGGTTTTGGAGCCCCATATTCTGCAGTTATGCTGATGTACACTCCCTGAGACAAAAAACATTGCTTCATCACTAAATATCCATGTCTGCTGGTAATGTTCATCATCTTTGACTTTGGACAAAATGTCTTGGGCAAATTGAAAACTGCATGGTTTATCATCCTGCTGTAAAGCCTATACAATCTGCAGTTTGTATTCATGGAGTTGTAGGCAGTTATGCCGAACCCTCCAAACAGTCGTTTGTGGCACACCTAACTGTATCACAGCTTGTCTCGTTGACTTCTGAGGGCTTCGAGAAAAGGTTTCCTGGATGTGATCAACACCGTCATGCAAAGTGCTCGGTCTTCCCACTCCTCTTTGATGCTGCACACTACCAGTTTTTTTAAACTGCTTTAACCAATGTTGGGTAGCATTATTGGAAGGTGGAGCTCTGCCATACTGCATTCTATAATGATGTTGCATTTTGATAACTGACTTTGTTTTGAAGAACCAGAGTACACACGTTGCTTTTTCTTGAACAGTCGCCACTTTGAAGTATGACGTCAATTCAGTGGGTACTGTGTTGCCACATAAAACTTTCCATGATGAACTTGTTTATGCTGTAGGTAGTTTTATTTGGTCAGTTACAGTTTGACCATGCTAGGCCACAGAAACCCCGACAATAATTATGAATCATGCTGTATATTTTACATCATGAGTGATGCCACCACTGTGATTTGTATATGCTGTATTGTATGTACTCCAGCCACAGTCTGTGTTTCCACTATTTTGTTAAACACCCTGTTTGATGGATAGCATAAACACACACTATATGCTGAAACTGTAATAATGGATATAAACAGCAGTATAAATTAAACACATTATTTCAAAATTGTTTGGAACCCTATGGAAACAATTATGAAACTAAGCATTGGTGAGAAACAAAGTCATATGGTAGCTTTGTGAACTGCCGTTGTACATACATGTGCACACATGGCACACACAGATGCATGCATGCAAAAGAGAAGGCTTTGAAATGAGCAATTGAGTAATAGCATTTTTTGTTTCAAGGACCAGATGCTGTTACAGAGTGCCAAAGGTCTATATTATTGGCTCTATCATTTCCAAGCCTGCATACATGCATGTAGTGACGGCTTGTAGAGATTCATGCGCTTAGCTTCTCACTACGTGATAGTCGTAGTGAGAAGCTAAATGCATGAATGTTAATTTATGTAGGGTTCTAAACAATTGTGACATGGACTGATACAGTTTGCAATCTAATTTACCACCATCTGATATTATCTACGATTTGATTTTCATTTACTCAGTTCTATGTTGTTCTAAGAAGTGGGCTAAGAAGCATCTAAACAATTTTGATGCATGTCTTTTTCTTGCTCCTAAGCCATGAGTACATCTTGATTATTAATCTGTATTATATATTTGTCTGTTAATGCCAGGTTCTTCCTTATGTGCAACTATCCGATATACACTGTGTAAGCAAAAGTATGTAGGTGGAAAAGAAACAAGAACATTCATTAGCTGAAATCAGTATATAGTCGACCCACCTTTGGCCATTATGACTGCAGTGACCCTCCTAGGTATGTTTTCCACAAGGTGACTGTAGATTTGAACTGGAACTTCCTTCCATTCCTCCTACAAAGCTTCTGCCTGAGCTGCTATAGAGAAAGGTCTTACCAGTTGAGATCGGATTCACTGTTCACAGCTCGTCATACAGATATTGTGTTGGATTTGAATCTTGATGTTCTGTTCCTCAAACTAAGCCTAGACATACCTTGCAGTGGGCAAGGCGCTTGATCTTGCTGAAACAAACAGGCAGAGATCTGTGCCAAAGTACTGCCACAGTGTAGGTAGTTCAGAATCATTCAGAATGTCTTCATACCTGGTGGCCATTAGGCTGGGGAGTGCCACAGTCAAAGGACTGAGTCCTTTCCAGCATAAACAGTTTCATATCATCACAGTTCCCCCTTCAAATTGAATTTTAGAGGTAATGTAGCCTGCCTAACAGCATTCCCTCAGAAACACCACACCCAAACACCTCCATTCAAACTAAAAAGTGAGCCATGTGATTCATCACTCCGTATGATGCCCTCTACTTTTCTGTTGTCCATGAATAGCAAGTGAGGCACCACTGCAATCTCTGTCTGGCATTGCCTGGAGTGATGTAGGGCTTGTGTGCAGCTAACCTAGCAATCATGGGCATCCAGCTCCTGACAAACTATTCTAGTGCAACTAGCAGTTCCAGTGGCTTGTGCAACATCATCAGCCAGGTCTGTGACAGAGGGCATGCATCCTTCTTCACGTTCTGCAGTAAGCTTTGTTTGTCATGATCACTCAGTTTTTGCAGCCTCCCAGACTACAACTTCACTCTTTGGCACTGTCTGCTTTCCAATGATCAAGAACATCAGGGACAGTGAATTTGGGAATCCCAGAGAAGTGGCAATGCGATGCACAGATTGCTTATTCAGGTGACATCAAATCCCCATGCGTCTTTCAAAGTCTATCAGTTTAGCTCCACATGACACAGGTGCTTCTAGTGCTTCCCTTTATATACAGCACCCAACACACCCTGCACATGCCCATCTGGTTCTTCAAATGCGTGTTCATTTACATATGTGGAGGTGTTTGAATGCCTTTGTCTACATAGTGTATGTAGCAGTATATATTGTGGTGTAATTTTTTAATTTTCCAATTCATGTAGGGGTTCCTTTATACTTGTTTACTACATGAGCTAATCAATTGCAAATGATGAAAATATGTTACAGTATGAAATGATATCAGTTAAAGACACAGTCATTTAAAATTGGTATAACATAATTTTATAAGGTTGATAGCAAGTGAATAATCTAAACACAACCATGGTGAACAAAAGTTGATCTCAGAACAATAATATACCTGTCATATCATATAACAAGATATGCAGAAAATAAATATATGTTTAATTAAATGTTAAAAATCTAAAAGTAATTGCAATAGCAAAAATAATTATGGTGATATATGTATAGATTACTATTATCAAAATTGCTTTGGTATCTATACAAAATAAAAAGTAATAAGAACAGGTCACAGAAAATAATCAGTTACACCCTCTTGAAAGTACAAAGAATTTTGCTAGATAGAACAAAGAAGGCTTATTTGCTTTGGAGATCATTAAACCAGTATTTGCTTTGGAGATCATTTAACCAGTATTTGCTTTGGAGATCAACTAGAATTTGCTTTGGAGATCATTAGACTAGTATTTGCTTCTGTAAATTATGTGTACCACTGTAAGATGTTGACCTAAACATATTTCATAAATGTCAGTTAGGAAACTGGTTTGATAGTCTTCCCCTATAATTTTGCTATATTTAACAGACTTTCCAGACAGCATCACAGGAAGATGGGACAGAATACTAAGCATCTTCTCATTCCCTTGTTATATTGCTCTTCATTAATTAATAATACTGTTCTCCAGTGCTATGAAAGCTTACAATGATTTCCTCATCCTAAAATAAATGAGGCATGTCTTTCTGGTATGTAGTATGTATAAACATTGTGCATTTTTATATATATATATATATAGAATGACAATATTTTGAATGCTACAAAAATCCTTATGTTTTTATTATCAAAATTTCATACAAGGGGCAAATGAATTTTTGTCTGTGTTTAAGATTAAAAAAACATGTTCTTATGTTCTTTCAGGACAAAAAAGCCCTTTGGGAACGTAAACTTGAAGCACAACAGCAAATGAGGAAGATGCAACATTCTGCTAGAAAAGAACTTGTTATGCTTGTTAATGAAAGTCATAAAGTTGAAAAACATCTAAAGAGACTTACATCTAAGGTATTTAGAATTTTATGTTTCTTGAGTGCTACATGCCTTTTATTACTTATGATGGATGTTAAATATTTAAAAAAAAAAGGAATAATTGAATGCGTGTCTAGTTGTTATAGTAATACAGTTCAAAGGTACATCCTAGTGGTTCTCAACCTTTTACTGCTATTGGTCATGTGACCAGTTCTGAGATGTGGCAGAAGCCACAATTATAAATATTTGTCATTGTGAGAAGAATTGGCAGGAAAACACGTAACACACAAAACATTAAAATAATTCTTGAAATCTTCATCACACGCGTAAGTTACGTTGAAAATTCAATAGTGACTTCTACCTTCATCAGCCATGGAATGAGACACGTGGTAAAAGCGTCAGTTGTTGCCAGATTTCAAAATCGCTTTCCAAATAATAGGGATGTTAAAAGGTACGTCAGTATTGCAGATGTTAGGGGTAAGGTAGATTTCAATGCTTTCGCGGTACCTGAGAGCATGCCGATTGCTGAACGGGGAGATCCGCTTAACATTGTGCCAATCGGGAACCGCTGATGTATCGCTGATGGTTAAAATTGAAAGGGAGGTGGAAGGGCTGCGTTTCTTAATTAGCATCAGCGATATGCTCCATCAATCGCCGGTTTATGCTACGGTAAGTACTACCAATATAGTGGGTAACGCCTGTGGAAGTATTGATAGGAATAGAGTAGACACCTTGTAACTCTAGGGGTTTATTGAGATCTCTGTCACTAAGGATGAGGATGAGAAGATGTGGAGGTGGTTTTACTGCAGTCCTATAGCCAAAAGACTTGAAAATAGAGCAAACTTTATGAGTGAAGGACAGGCTAAAGGGCAAAGTACCAACAAACTGATGGGTGGTGGAAGGTTCAGGCAGTAAACTAGATCTATTCTGTGATTCAAACCTCTTGATTAGTCTATGTACTAAGAGGGTGGAAAGCCATGCAATTTGCCAATGTTGATGATGTTCTGATATTCTTGTTGAAGAGCAGAATGGCTGTTGCAAATAAGGTTGGCACCGTGAATGTATGACTTTAGAGCAGACAGTTTGTATTTTCCAAAGGTGTGGGAATGGTAAGGGATGATATTATGGGTGGCAGAAGGTTTCCTGTAAACAGAGAGGCCAAGTGAAAAGTCTGGATTGAAGTTGATGTTAACATCCAGAAAACTAATATTATTGTCGATCTGTTCTTGAGAAGAAAATTTTATATGCAGGAATTTTGAAGTTATGGAGGATATGAGTTCAAACACAGAGTGTTTCTGGTGTGGCCAAATAATGAAGATGGCGTCCACATACCTTAACCAAATGGTGGGTTTTAAGAGGGATGGGGCAACAATTAATGTTTCAATATTCTGCAAATAAATTTCAGCAAGTAAAATATTTTTTATTTTTTTTATTGGAGTTTTAACGACCACCGTGAGCAACTGAATGAGCTATAAGCAGTCGCCCGTCCCTAATTTAGGGTTACTGGTTCCAGGGAAGGGAGAGAACCAGTGCCGCAAGACAAACACAACATCCATGCCTTACCGGGATTCGAACCCTGACCTCTTTCGGACGAATGATCAGAAGCCATCGCTTAGACCACAGCGTCTCCAAGGCGGCCAAGTAAGGTATGAAGAAGCATTGGTTTGCTTTGACTAATGAAAATCTGAAGTTGTTCAGATTCCTAAGCTACAGTAGTTCAGCTTTAGCTGCTGGAAAGTTTGTTGTCCTGGGTGTTGTAATGGCAACATACGCTAACAGAAGTCATGAAATGTGATATTACTCCAGAGCAAATAATACCATAATACCATTCCAGGGCAATGCAGTTTTCAAGTTTTTTGAGATATTATATAAATAAAAGTGAGCTAAAGGGGAATCATATTCTGATTGCCAAAAATAATATATCAGGAAATAGAAGCTCACTCAGCCTGGTTTTATTTTTTTCTTAAAAAGGATAGTACATCCGTAGTTCGTATGTGTCCTGAAAATCCTGGAAATATCCTAAAATTCTGTTACATGTCCTGGAATTTTATCCACTCCTGCCTTTTTGTCCCTGCACAATGTTATGTAGTTGAGGATTTTTCTACTGATATAACTTATGTCTAACAAATTTCCCTTCCCACCCCTTGTAAAATGTGGGGGGCTGTTGTTTTTTTGTTTTTTTTTTGTTTTTTTTTTTTCTGTTAGCAGGACTAATATTGCATTATTAGCATGTTCTTTTGTAAAAAAAAAAAAAAAAGATCATATGCTTATGTTATCACTTTGTCTATCCTGCTGGGGACACCATATCTCTGTAACTATTGGTTCGATTTGTGAAATTCTTTTTGTATTGGAAAGCTTCAAATGTGATCCTTACATTCTGGGTTTTGTTGTGTGTGGTTTTTTTTTTTCAGAATCTGCATTTAAATGCAGATTCTGTTAATTCAAAATACATTTTATTTTATATATATTTGTTTCTAAATATCCATTTGAAAAACTTTTTCCTTTTGATACCATTTATATCGAAGACTTTAGTTACTGTCTCATTTTTAAGTAATGCATGGATTTTCCGCTAGGGGCGTAAAGGTAAATCACGTTTTCCCCGATATCTCTGCTTCTGAAAATCGGATTTGAAAAATTCTTCCTGCATCGGATACAGCTCCTGAAAAAAATTGTTTTGCATTTAATTTCTCATTTTGGTAAAGAATGGTTTGTCTACCCGGGGCATAAGTGTTTATTTCGGCTTCTGGTGTACATATTTGCAACAAAATCTGAGCTTCTAGAAACTCAATTGAAAAAATTATTTTGTGAACCAATACTGCTCACCTCGGAAAACCTTTTTAAAATACCTCCTGCTTAAAATAGTGCATAGTTTTTCCACCAGGGGCATAGATGTATATCTCTGTTTCTATGAGTTCAATAAATGCTTTCTTTGTTGGAGAGCATTATCAGTGCAAAATGTTTCTCATATGATTTAGAATTTTTCTTAATGCACAAGTGTGCCACTAGAGGGCGTAACTTCACGTTTCTGTTTACAGCAGCGTCTACAAGACTAAAATTTCAATTTAAAAAAATTATTTTTTGGTTGGGCACTACTAACTATGAAAACTTGTATGTATTTTCTTCCCAAAATAAAGCACAATTTTGCAGCTAGGGTACACAGATATTTAATCTATTTTTCTCAATATCTGTACTTCTAAATGTCCAATCTAAAAAATTCTTTTAACACCAGATACCTTATGGAACATTTTATGTTTGTATTTGACGAGGTTTGTAGTTCACAGTTCTGTCGCTAGGTAGTGTTTGTGTACTTCCATTTGCAGCTCTATCTCTGCTTCTAAACACCCTATTGAGAATTTTCTTTTATTACTGTATGCCATTCACCACAATAAAGATGGGAAGCGAATAAGATTTTTGCTACAATAAGAAGATTCTCTTTAAATAATGGACATCCTTCCCATTAGGGGGGCATAAAGGTCAAAACCTTTTCCTCGCTATCTCTGCTTCCAGGAGACATATTTGAAAAGTTCTGTTTCCTTAGCATAGCTTTTTGCCATGAAGAATATTTTTCGCCTGTTTTCAACTTTTCCATTATGCAAAATTCTTCTGGTATAACTTTTCACCAGAAGGTGAAAAGTTATATCATGTTTCCTTCTGTATCTCTTTTTTTTTTTTTTTTTAGCTGTTCAATTTGAAAATCTCTTTGTCTCTGATACTTTCCTTCTGCTATGAGAAACTTTTTGTGTGCCATTTTGCTAATTTTTGTAACATACTTTTTAGTCACTGGTGGAAGTAACTAGCTGATGTTTTATAAGTAGCTGATTTTTTTATTTTTTGTGGCTTATTTTGACCTTTATTGGAATTTGCTAATGAATGCTTTATGTAAAAATTCGCCATAAAATCAGATTGCTTCCTAATATCAGAAACTGAAATCTAGTTGTTTCTTAGTATTTTCTGAGCTAACTAATCTCTTTCCATCTTTTATAGTTAGTTTTCTAATCGTGCCCAGTTAAATTGCCTTGATCCCTGATGAATGCAGCTGTACAATGTGTGCATGTAGCCCTTGGATTTAAGGTTTTCCCGTTATTCTCTTTTGTTTCATTTTGGAAATTTTTTTACATACTTTGTTTGCTGGTGAGTACAAATTTAAATTACAGCTGGAGCATCGACATTAGAAGCTAGAACATCAATATTATGTTGAAAATTCCTTCCTTAAATAAAATGTAACAGAAATCCTTGCTCCCATGAACATTTGTTTAAGCAAATAATAATCCCTTTGTTCCTTTGAGAAAGTTTCAAATATTTCACCTTTCCTTATCCTTACATTTCCAATGTAAGCATTATTTCAAAATAATTCAATATAAATATAGTTTTATATATTTGTTGTGGGATATATGAAAGCATTTCAAGAGTAATGCCATATTTATGTTCTAACTATAGATTTTATACCTATACCTTTTTGAGTTTTATGTTTTTTTATCCTATAATTTACTTCAATAACTGAACTAAAACCAAATTAATGAAATAAATTTTTCTCAAAATCAGTATAGTATAATGTATATAAAAGCAGGGATCGCATTCCTCCTAAAATTCCTAAAATTCCTAATATTTTGTGACCCTCCTTAAATTCCTAAAATTAGACCTAAAATTTGCTATTCATCCTAAAATTTTCGTAAGCTTATTTATGAAAAACACAACCGTTATTAACGCCAATAAATTTACCATTACGCAGGGTGCGCACGTGCTTGAAAACCTGGAAAGTCCTGGAAAATCATGATTACGTTTTCAAGGCCTGAATATCCTGGAAAAACGGTGTTTTTTAATGCCGTCTTGAAAAGCCTTGAAATTTGAAATTAGTGCTTTTATGCCCTTTTAGGAAATCGTGTTACTGTTACCCCTTCAGTTTTTAAAGTTCCTTTTCTCTGTTCTCAAAGAAACCACCGGCAGCGGTTTCGATGTGCACCAAATCCTAATTTGGCTGGGGGAAAAAAGGCACTACTTCCAGTGCAATAAAATTGGATGATTACTAGTAGGTCGAAGGGGAGCTTGATGTCCGTCCGACAATTGAGAACAGAAGGGGAAAGAAGAGGCATTTAGCATTTGCAGGGGGTCGCGTATGTACCAAGTCAGCTGGCATCCACCAGTGAGGAGTATGCCTGAACAACACATTCATCATCTTCTTGTTTATGTGCATGCCACCCTCCCTCCCCTCAAGAGACTTCCACTACTTATGATAAAAAATAAGAAAACTATCTTTGCGAATTTTTCACGAAAGTGGCTGAAATTTTTACATTCACTGTAATTGGATTACAGAAGCTCACTTCCAAAATTCCAGTTGAATCGGTTTAAAACTTTAAAAGTTAGCATTGGTAATTTTTATTATGGACAAGTATGTGTGCCTCTTTGGACAGAGTGAGCCTCCAGCAGAAAGGGTGTTACCATAGCAACGGTTGATTGACAGCTGGGAGCGCTGATCTGAAGCCCTTGGTTGGGAAGAAAGCAAACACCTGTTTATCACTTCCACAGCACTAAAGGACTAAGAGAATATTTTCAGAAATCCATTTTTCTGAATTTTGAAAATAACACAGTAAAATTTTTACAGTAGTTAAGATACATCACAATAAAGTTCTAGTGCAAATTTCGCCAAATTCCGTTAGGAACTTTAGCAGATGCAAAAAAAAAAAAAAAAACGTTGCATAATCGGATTGAAAAAAGAAACAGTAATTATAAATTACGGGAAAAGCAAGTGAATTATTTTTTTAGATGCCATGGTTTATTTAAACAGAGTGATCCTTAAATTTTTTTTCTGTGATGATATGGACTCTATTTGAATTACAAACACGTTTTTATTCAGACGTCTGAGTTACTGTTTTAATAAAAAAATCATCTCTAATTAAAAAGTTTTCAATGGATTTAAGCAATATTCAGCAGATAAACAAACGTATTTTAGTAAATTGCAACATCATGACGTAAATTTGGTAATTTAATTTTGTCGAAAATTGGGGAGCATTTTTTTTTTTACAGTTTCTATTATAGTTAAAGTGAAGGAGGAAGGATGCAACTTGACAGTTCAGTGAGCTGCAGGTGGTGATTTATGGCGATGTGCCAAATCAAAAGAAGCCATTCCATCAGGTAATTCCAAAGGTTGTGTTGTGTGGACGCGTCCTCCTGCTGCTTGATCTTAATTGGAATGTTTTTGTGCATGTGGGGGGGGGTTCGAGAGAAATATCCGTTTCAGCTTTACAGCTTTCACGGCTCTTTTTTTTTTTTTCTTGGTAATAAATAAAAATCATAGTTGCTGCATTCACCATTGATCCATGTTTGCATTTCTTGAATATAAACAGCAGACAATCAGAAACATAGTGTTGGGCGGATCTTGATGATCTTCATTTTGCATATGCTGAATTCAGTTCTGTGGGAATAAGGAATGACTTATACTGTGAATATATACAAAACTACATATTTTTTGAGCTGAAAAAATAGGTCTACTTGTACACAGTAGCTAAAGTGTGAACTCAGATGAAGACAATCAGACATACGGACGTCTGATTCCATAAAAAAATCAACATAGTTTTTTTATTTACACTACAGGTAAAAAAGCAAAAACATGTTTTCAAACGTTATAAAGGAAAACGGATTTTTGAAACGCATGACTTGATGATCTTAATTTCTGAAAGTTTCTTTTCCACATCCTTTTTTTTCAATTACAATACACTGTAATAGGATACTGTGTGTTATATCACTTAGAGATATGGCAGATTTTCGGTTGCTGATATCCGCGATCGTAAGCGGTAGTTGCATTGCGATTGTTGATGATGACAAGATAAATACTGGAGTGATGTAAAATGTTGCATAAACTAAAAAAATAAAAAAAATAAAGCCCCCCTCCCCCCACCCCGAACTTTTATGCGGTCATCATAGCTGATCAACCATTTCATTCCATGAACATCAGCACATTTCAATCATTTGAACATTGGGGGTATCTGAAGGAATTCAGCCGTGCTTAAGCGCCCTAGCGCAACGAAAACATGCTAATTTTGGATAGTTCTATTCCCTTCCCCTCTACCATCCCTAATAATTGAGAGTGCATACATTGAGAGTGTTTCAAATATTCTATTTATGAGCTAGTTTTCGCGCTGTTTGTTATGCTTTTATTTTTCGAAGAAAGAGAGGGAAAATAAGGAAAAGCAGCTAGAGAAAAAAAGAAAAGCTGAGTTTGATGACAAAATAAAAGAAAATGATGCAGAAATAAATAGGCTTAAAAAAGATAAAGAAGCCTCCCTAGCAGTAATTCAAGAGGAACAGAAAGAATGAGAAAAGCTGTAGAAAAACAAAATACTGTTGAAATAGCAGTTGCCTCTAACTTGATCATACAAGTTTCAGCTGAAATAAAGAAAACTGAAAGTAAATTAGTTGTGGTGGAAGCAGAAAAAGATAGGCTAATCAGGAAAAGGTTAAAACAATAATATGAAAAAAGTAATTCAGTGAACAATTGTACATAGTTCTTGGTTTTCAATTACCTTTTTAGGATATTATAGTTTAATGTGAAACCTGAAAACTTTACTGTGGAAATTGTGAATTGCTTCTGGTTCAACAGCATATTAATGTTCAAAGTGAAACTTGAATGTGGTAAATATACTTGAATATGATAATAACACGTGAAAAGATAAGAACTGAACATTAGAAGTAAATCATACTTAAACTTTAGACATTAGAAGTTATGCAAAAAATTTGGGTGTGAACTTTGACCATATATACTAATGGACTGCGCATTGGCAATAGCTGCATCAAAGCCGCCATGGCTCAAACATTGGGCACGTCATCATCAGACTCCAAATTTCGTGTACAAATGCTGTTATGATTACTAATTTACGCTGCAGAACTTCAGTGTTTTCGTGTATTATGTGAATGCACCTCATATATAATGAAAACTCTTCAGGTAAGTTTACTTATGAGCTATATACATGCATGATCGTGTTGTTTACATTTTGTGATTTATAATGTGATGAACATTTGCGAAGAATTTGGAACATGCATTCCATTTTTTTTTTCTTAAGTTACTATATTTTTATATCAATAGCTGCAAGTTTCTGGTTAAGTAATTGAACTTTATTGACTTAGGTATTTAATTCGTTTCTTACCCATGAAAAATCATAGAACTTTCTTTACTATATCGGTCAGAGCAACCATAAGCACAGCAGGTGTAACCCATCTTTTTGACTGTTGTCATGTGATTTTATGTTGGAGCCAGAAATTTTGATGTCATGCGCAGTCTATCAGTATATATGGTTGAAGGGTGTGAAGCAAACTCTTTACAATGCATACAAAGTTGTTTTACTAGATGTATACAAATATACATCTAGTTTTTATTGAAATACACTCCTAAAATTTTCCTAAAATTTTTCTAAAAATTCCTAAAATTCCTAAAATTCTTACCTAAAATTTTCCAGAAGTATGCTATGATCCCTGTAAAAGTGTTTGTTGAAATTAAACCTGGTTACATTTTCAGTGGCAATTTTTGTTATTTCAATATTTATCTGTGATTCTAAGTTTCTTATTAGCTGCAGCAGACATCATATTCCACATTCTGCATTCTATATTAAATTTGCTCAGCACATAGGGAGTTGTTTGTTATAGGTTACAGTTGAGCAGACCTATGGTTTCACTATATTTTGAGTAGGTGCATTTGGATCATATGTCCTGGAAAAAAATCTGAAAGTCCTGGAAACGTCCTGGAAAAGTCCTGGAATTCTGTGATTGAAAAAGTGTATGAAACCATGTACATCAATTGGCTCAATCAGTGGTGTAGCCAGAAATTTCTTAAGGGGTGGTCCATGGATATGGCTCATTGGTAAAAGCCTTCTGGAAAAAAGTACTCCAAGTGGGAATAAACCTAAAGTCTATAAAAGTCAGAAAATGAAAAATAAAAAAATATTACTGAGAAAATACATTTTTAATACATATATACATTTTTAATACATACACAGTCGAGTCACATTATTGTGATCACCTCCTACTTTTGACATCAACAGTGTGTGGCCAATGAAAGAAGGCGCATGCTGTGAGCTGGCTTGGAGGGTATATACGGTGTGATGTAGGCAATCTGAAAACATATCACTTGTTGCTCTCATGGATAAAAGGAATGATTTATCAGATTTGCAAAAAGGGATAATTATGGGCTTTCGGGCCAAGGGGGCAGTATTTCTGGAACAGCGCAGTTTGTGAACTGTTCACATGCTGCTGTGGTTAAAGTGTATTGTGATTGGAGAAATGGCACCATTGCAAATAAGCAGTGTGGAACCTGCAGAGCAATACATGCCATTGATGTGAGAGGTGAACGTCGGCTTCGAAGGTGTGTGTGAGGGCAGATCGATGCGCTACAGTGGAGCAACTCACTGGACAAATGAACCAGGGACCTACCGGAAGTGTGTCTAAAATGACAGTTCAGTGAACCCTGCTGCATGTAGGGCTCTGATGCAGACGGGTGTGCATCGGCAGAAAAGACTTACATTTGCACGGCAGTATCGGAAGTGGACCTCCTGATTGGCAAAGGATTGCTTTCTCCAATGAGTCATGTTTTCTGCTTCATCGAAGGGATCAAGGTTGGTGTATAAGGCAAGAGACATCGGAGAAGAGACACTCTTCAACCATTGCTGGAAGAACACAAGCTGGTGGGGGCAGCGTTATGGTCTGGGGAATGTTTTCGTGGCATTCTCTGGGTCCACTCATACCTGACTGAATTCATTATGAATCCATCCTTGCAGACCACGTACACCCATACATGCTGATTGTCTTCCCTGGGGTGGATGGGATCTTGCAGCACGACAGTGCGATGTGTCACCCAGCTAGAAATGTCCGAGAGTAGTTGGAAGAACACAGTGAAGACTTCAAAGTACTCCCTGGCCCCCTGATTCCCCTGACTTAAACCCAATTGAGCAACTGTGGGACCACCTCAGTTGTGTTGTTTGCTCTATGGATCCTCCACCGCGTACCCTCCAGCAGCTGTCAGATGCACTGCAGTCAGCATAGCTCCATATACCTATGAACACCTTCCAGTACCTTATTGAGTCACTCCCAGCCGGTCTAGCTGCTGTCCTCACTGCACATGGTGGTTACTCTGGATATTAGCTGGTGGTCACAATAATGTAACTCGACCTGTGTATATATACCCAGTGTGTGTATATATATATATTTATTGAATCTTTGCCTTTCTATGCATATGACTTCAATCCCCTCTGCAAGTTGCTTAAAGGAAAAGGAGTTGCATGAATCTCCTAAGATTAACAGCATCTGTTATTGTAAGAAAGCAGTACAAAATCACAAACAAAAATCTGCAACCTCTCCTTGCATAGTGCAGTTGTACCTTAGACTGGTTGCTTTCAGTGGCAAATCACACAATACACCCTATTCTAAGTTGATGGGTGTGTTGGATATGGCAGATGTCTACAGAACATCTGCTACTACAGTACACTCTGCCAGCAATGTTTTGCACTACCTACAATGCAGTAGTTCTTTGATAGAGACCCATGCTTGTTTCAATATGATAACACTTTTTGCCATAAAGTAGATGCTGTCACAGACATGAACATGCAAAACTTAAATTTCCTCACAGTGTCACAACTTGATTCTCCTATGGGAAAATTATGGAATGAATTCAATTGGAATTTGAGTGAGCATGAAACCAAAACATTCCACATTAATTAGTGGGCCATCACCATTCTGCTAGAGATATGAAGGAGTGTACTAGCTGTATTCAGTCATTTTTTGATGGAAGTTCTATCCAGGTGGCAGCTATGACTGCTTGCCAGAGGGGAACCAAACTGCTATTTAGGTGAATAGCAATTTGGTTCCCCATGCTATTTAGGTGAATAGCAGTGAGATCAATATAAAACCAATTCATATTCATGTACATTTTGGAGGGTAGTGTATTTCCAAATCATATAGCAACTCTGAATGTCTGATGTAACCTGATTTTTATAGTTTTGAACTACTATGTTGTATTTGACTCTACTGAACAAAGATGAAATAATATCCTTTTTACATGTTAGAGAAAGATATGAGCTTCTTGCATGAACTGGGTGGCAGTTGGTTGGCTAGCTACCTTGTGTTTAGTATTTTGAAGTCTTTTGAAGATCTGTGAACACAACACTGATACTTCATTTATCATTTTCCCTTCCCGGTAGCATTGCTTTTGCTGGTTCATGGAAGAGAACTCTAGGAACAGAGTCAGAATATCTGTGATAAATAAGATGCAGTAGATCTTTGTAGCTCCTAAGAAATTCTTAGAGGTTGTTAAATTATGAGCAACAGAGTAACTTTTTGCATAATTCAGCAATATCTTATAAAGTTTCTGTACTCATGTTCAAAAGCATTCCTGCTAAAATATAAGATACTAATGGTATGACAACAAAAAAATAAGAAAAACAAAAGAAAGGGAAAGAAAAAGATACATTTATATAATGACAAAGAGTGGCATAAACCCATGTAACAGTATGATAATAAAGAGATTTATGAGTAAGTATTCCTAGTGTAACATTAGAAATTAAACTCAATATTTTCAACTTATGAACAATAAAATTATTAGATGGGAAGTTTTGGTAGTGAATGCCACCTTCATCAACCATAGTATGTATGAGCCTTGGCTGATTAAGGTAGCAGTAACTACAGAAACACACCATCAAATAATTACATTTTACTTAAAAGTTTATAATTCAAATTCTAATGTCATGTTAGGAATACTTTCTTGTGAGTCTCTTTATGGAGGTTTACTTATATTAACATTTTAGTGAATGAAAATTCAAAGTAATCCAACTGATATGCATTATGAAAATGAGGAATAGATTACTATAGCACTCTTTATTTTAGTTATGGGACTTTAATCCTTATTTCACTTGTGAAAAATGGGAAAACTAGTTTTTTTCTTTAAGTTTTCCCAGAATTATTTCAATATAGTAAAGTAAGATGAGTTTGTGACTTACTTATGTAGTACTTATTACATTAAGATACTAATGGTATGACAACAAAAAAATAAGAAAAACAAAAGAAAGGGAAAGAAAAAGATACATTTATATAATGACAAAGAGTGGCATAAACCCATGTAACAGTATGATAATAAAGAGATTTATGAGTAAGTATTCCTAGTGTAACATTAGAAATTAAACTCAATATTTTCAACTTATGAACAATAAAATTATTAGATGGGAAGTTTTGGTAGTGAATGCCACCTTCATCAACCATAGTATGTATGAGCCTTGGCTGATTAAGGTAGCAGTAACTACAGAAACACACCATCAAATAATTACATTTTACTTAAAAGTTTATAATTCAAATTCTAATGTCATGTTAGGAATACTTTCTTGTGAGTCTCTTTATGGAGGTTTACTTATATTAACATTTTAGTGAATGAAAATTCAAAGTAAGCCAACTGATATGCATTATGAAAATGAGGAATAGATTACTATAGCACTCTTTATTTTAGTTATGGGACTTTAATCCTTATTTCACTTGTGAAAAATGGGAAAACTAGTTTTTTTCTTTAGTTTTCCCAGAATTATTTCAATATAGTAAAGTAAGATGAGTTTGTGACTTACTTATGTAGTACTTATTACATTATAAAATATGGGGTGTGTTCATAATTTCAATAAATGGTTATTATCCCTTTGCATTCATAACTCCAGTTAACATCACAACAGTACTTTACCTGTTTCAGATGCAAACATGGCTATGCGCTTGATAACTAAGCTTAAATTTGTTATCATGGGTATCATAAGGCTACTGTTGCCAAATATATGCAACAGATTCAAGCAAAATACTTGGTAGAAAGTTTGCCTTCCTCGTGAAAAAAAAGTACATTCAGGCTAAGCAAACAGAAAACAAGAAATAGGGCTCTGTAAGTTCTTGAGCAAAATGAGTGCATCTTTTGAATCATTTCCAGCATGAAAAATGAAATAGAAGGGAGGCATTTGTAAAAGAGAAAATCAGCAACTAAGAGTATGATTTTACACCCTCCTGGAAGAAAAACTGTGTATTATTTAAAATACCACATGAAATCACCAAGGGCTGGTTGCTTGACCTTTTTTTTATTATTCTCACCATAGTTAGTACCATTAGTAAGTAAACAAAACCAGTTTTTCATTATTATTTTCATTTGCCACCGTTTTGGATGTGGACCTATTTTTACTTGCTGCAACAGGCAAAAATTCGAGTTTTCGAGAGTTCACAGAAATGGCTGTAACTGCTTAAGATAACTTAACAAACACAAACTCTTTTACTCTCAAAGTAGATATTTTCAGCTTTCAGAAAAGATACTTAAGTCGCGTGTAGCTTTTAGTCTTAAGTAGACTAAAATGGACTTAAATTTGACAAATGTAATTTGCAAAATCGCCATCTTTAGGTAGCTATAAATCCAGGTATGACTGAAAACCACATATTTAAATTTTTTCTTACCAACTACGAAAAAGCAGCTATTAGTCCATCAGGGGGAAAATCATGTTTTAAATCTCTTCCTAATTTTTTAAACCTAAATTCGCCAAATGTTCTATAATCATGTATTTCAAGGTCAAATATCTTGAAAGGGCAACCTGCAAAAAATTTGACAATTTTTCTGTAAACTCACCTATTATTAATACTCAAGAAACGCATCATCATCATCATCATTGTCAACCATTATCAATCCACTGCTGGACGAAGGTCTCCCCAAGTTTCCTCCACAACGGTCTGTCTTGTGCCAGTCTCCTCCATGTCACTCCCGCATACTTTCGAATTTCATCCACCCATCTTCCATGTGGTCTTCTTCTGGGTCTTTTCCTGTCCCTTGGAATCCAATCTAAAATTTCGGCTGTCCATCGATGGTCTGTCCTTCTGGCAGTATGTCCAGCCCATTGCCATTTTCAGGGATTTAACTCTGATCATGATGTCTTCCACTCTTGTCATTTTTCGGATCCACGAGTTCCTCTTCTTATCTCTCCTGGTTACACCAAGCATGCACCTCTCCATGCTTTTTTGAGTTGTCTGCAGCCTTTGTATGTCTCTTTTAGTTAAGGTCCACGTCTCTGCCCCATACGTAAGCACTGGAAGAAAGCATTGATCAAACACTTTTCTTTTAAGACATAATGGCATATTGCTCTTGAAAATTATGCTGTTTCTTCCAAAAGCTCTCCAGGCAAGTTTTGTACGCCGATTAATTTCTTCATCAATGTGACCCTCACTTCATATCTGCTGTCCAAGATAAATGTACGTGTCTGTTATCTCCAGCTTTTCTCCATCAATCGATAAATCTTCATTTCTTGTAAAAGCATTGTACATCACTTTTGTCTTCTGAAAGTTCATTTTTAATCCCACTTTTTTACTCTTGTCAGCAAGTTCCTGGATCATACTCTGTAGCTCTGATGGGGTAGTTGCAAAAATGACTATGTCATCAGCAAAACGAAGGTGGGTTAAGACAAGAAACGCATATAGTGTATTAAATCTGTTTATTTTTATGGCGTAATAAGCACAAAGATTCGCCTTTGCAGGACATCAGGAACTCCAGGTTTGCTGTCTCTCTTGCTAATGCTGGTCGAGACTTCCTAAAAAGCTTAAAAGTCAATGATTTCATTCCCAGATATAACATCAGTAACACTATTTTTAATGCACCACAATGTGAATACTCAGGAAACGCATATAGTGTATTAAATCCGTTTATTTTTATGGTGTAATAAGCACAAAGGTTTGCCTATTATTATGCCATAAAAATAAATCTATTTAATACACTATATGCGTTTCTTGAGTATTCACATTGTGGTGTATTGAAAATAATGTCACCTATTATTATCCTATTAGTGGTATGAATTTCATTTTGTGGTTCACCATGGTTTCAAAATTCTGAGTACTTAAAATCTGGTAAAGAAATGATCTCATTCCCAAAATTGCAAAAAATTACGTATTTCAAGGTCAAATATCTTGAAGGAGGACCTACCAAAAATTTGAAATTTTTTCTGTAAATTCACCTGTTGGTATCCTTTCAGTAATACGAGTTTCATTTTGTAGTTCAACGTGGTTTTAGAATTGTGAGTACTTTAAACTCTGATAAAAATGCACTCTCACAAAAATTGATAAAAGATGCTTTTAGACTATTATTCATGGATAAATGTTATACATGTTTAATTGAAAACATTCTTAAAATATTACTTTTTTTATACTTTAAAATATGATATTTTGAGCTTACCTTATATAAATAGATGCCAGAGTGCACCCAGCAAGTCTTCAAACTCGAAGAATGAAGCATTATGTTAAGACCAGAAGTAGTCAAAGTACATGTATAAAATTCATTTTTCTTAATTAATGAGGAAAAGATCAAAAAAGAAGGAAAGCTGACAAAACGGTTCTCTGAAGGCCCCAGCTGTACTCTTAGTACACAAGGAAACCATTGTTTTGTGCCAAAGGATGACACTACTATGGATATCAGCAGAACCTCAGCTTCTTCAGACCAGCATAACTTCATGTTCAAGATACCCTTGAAGAAGATTAAATGGAAAATAGAATATCAAGGAGAAAGATAAAACACTGTATGTGTTTATGGTGAAAAATGGTTTGTAGCTCAAGTTGAAGTGTCAGAAGGAAATGATGATGTCTGGGTAAGTGTTAGTATCATCCAGGTGGACTTTCTATAACTTTCAGTTTGAAAGAAAATGCTAAAAAAGCTTGTGTTTCAAAGCAACAAATGCTCTCCAAGTGAACAGCTCTTGAATTTACAACACTAGCTGGACAGACATAAATCATTACACAAGAAAAGAACTCTGAACTCTCTTTTAAGTTGTCTTACTCAAAAAGAAATGTTAAAAAAAAAGTTAAGAAAAGTGCTAACATTTTTCATTCTAGCGTAATGTGTTTGAAGAACAGTAAACTGGGAAAAACTGCAATTTTCATAAGCAAAATGACTTTTAAATATATTTTCAATACAAGCATACATAAAATTTTAATCAATGCCATTAAATATTGCTTATATTATGCATATGTAAATAATTGTAAATAATTATTGATAGCAGTGATGAACAAAAATGATGACACCAAATTTTCAGGTGTAATGAGCATGCCTTTTGAATCTGTTCTGATGCGAATTAAATTCATCAAAGCTATTCAAAGTCAATGGAACCAGTATGGAAAACAGTAGTATCTGACTGAAGAAAGAAGTTTTTCAATCAGGTTTTTAATGCTGCTGATGTTGCTGTAAACAGAAATGTGAACTTATGCCCGCTGGTGGCACACTTGTGCATTAAGAAAAATTTGAAATTATATGAGAAACATTTCACAGCGGAAACGCTCTCTGACAAAGAAAGAAGTTTTCAAATTGGATTCTTAGAAGTAGAGATATTTACAAAAATAAGACATGCATCTATGCCCCTGGGGGAGAAAAACCATGCATTGTTTTAAGGAAAAAATATTCCAAAAGGTTTATCTACATGCGTAGTATTGGTCGACGAACAAATTTTTTTTCAGTCAAGATTTTAGAAGCTCAGATTTCGCTACAAATACGTCAGAAGCAGAAATTAAGACTTACACCACCTGATTGTCTAACAACTTTTTACCAAAAATAAGAAATTATGTGTAAAAAATTTCTGATCAGGAGCTATATCCGGTGCAGAAAGAATTTCTCAAAAAGGAGTTTTGGAACCAGAGATTTTGGGGGAAACGCAATTTACCTTAATGCCCCTAGCGGAAAGTATATGAATTACTTGAAAATTTTGAAATTATATACATATAAACCATGTCACACCGGAAACTCTATCCAACAAAGTGGGAATTTTTCAAATCAGACCATCAGAAGCAGAGATATTGACAAAACTAAAATATATTAATAATCTAAAGCAACTTATGGGAATTTACTAGGAATTTTTTTCATTTATAGCAAATTTTCGGAGAAAACTCTTCTCCTTCTTCAGGCTCTCTTGTTGTCACTTTTTGCTTGTCACTATCATGGTTACGGTTTACCTTGACGGTTACGGTTAACCTTGACGGTTTAGGTTATTTTTCAACAAATCTTGCCAGATGTTAGGCAGGGAAAATCCTTTGCAGTCATTGATGATGGAATTTTGATTTTTCTCAATCTCTATTCCTTCTTTCAGTTTTCTTTTTTGGAAATTGCTTTGGAAACTGATTACTTTAAGGTAATTCCAATCCATGCTGTGCCCAGTTTCTCTAACATGCCTATCTAATCCAGTCTTGTTGGAGCAATTTTTTATAGCTGCTTTATGCTCAGCTATACGAGTTTCTAGTCTGCGACCTGTTTCACCTATGTAAGATAGTCCACAACTACAATTTACTTCATAAACTACTCCTTGCATTTTTAAATGTCTATGACACCTTGGGGAGAAACCATGCAATATTTTAAGAAGATATTCCAAAAAGGTTTATCGCCATGAGTGGCATCAGTCCACAAACAAATTTTTTCAATGAAGATTTTAGAAGCTCAGATTTTGCTGCAAATGCAACAGAAGAAATGCCCCCTGGTGGCCAAACCGTTTTTTACCAAAAATTAGAAATTATATGCAAGATTTCCCATCAGGAGCTGTATCCGCTGCAGAAGGAATTTTTTAAATCGAAGTTTTAGAAGCAGAGATATCAGGGGAAACGCTGTTTCAGGGTGTTTACTGGTCATGAAAGTCATGAAAAAGTAATGAAATTGAGCTGGTGGTCATGAAGTAATGAAAAAGTAATGAAATTGAGTGGGTGGTCGTGAAATTTTTTTTCTTTTTTTTTTATCAGCACCTGAATGAAGACAAGTTTGCGCACCTAAAAGAAAACATGAACCGGCACTTTTATAAACCGACGTGTAATCGATGCCCCATGACATATATATAAGAAAAACATATGACTTCATCAAAAGCTGATGTTGTTAAGAGGGAATATTTGCAGTTTTCTGAATCTTCTGAAAAACAACTGAAATAGTTCAATCCTAAGGAGGACAAACTTGATCATTTCCTGATGAATTTACTACAAAGTGCAAACCATGATGAATTTATTACAAGTACAGAAGCTGCTATGCATGTTTCATGGCAATGCTGCAATTGAAAGATGCTTTCCTGTTAACAAAGAACTTTTAATTGAAAAAGAAGAAAATGCAGTTGTTGCAGAAAGAAGTGTTTACAGTGCAATACAATCGTTAGGTGTTTTAGCTAACAGTGAGAAAGAACTGAATGTGGACATCACAAAATCAATGATATTAGCTGTCAAAAATGCTTCATCAAAAAGAGTAGAAGCCTTAAAGAAGAAGAAATCTGATGAAGATGAAGTGGCCAAAAGAACTCAAAGATAAGAAAAGAAAGCTTATAGAAAAGGCAAAAGAAGAAGCTGAAGTTCTAGATTCTGAGATAACAAGTTTAGCTAAGATACTTAAACACTGAGTCTTTCACTGTGAAATTTCAGTCTCCATAAATTTTGTACATTCATAGTTTTTATATTGCCTTAATAAAAACTTGTAAGTTTTTACAGCATTACCATGTTAAAAGAATTTGTGTATTAATAAATGTAATGATATATATTTCTGAAAATAGCCATACCCCATCTTGGTGGAGAGTTGAATGTTTTTATTTCTTTAAACATATATAATTTGCTGAATGGCATAGTGCAAGTCATACATAATTACATTATTCATGTTAAGCAATTTTAGTGACATAAGAATTACATCAGTGGCGGCTTTTCAGGTGAAGTAGGTGAAGTGCCTCTTCACCTATTTCATTTAAAATAAAATTTTATTCAGTAATTTCGTGTATATATTCTTCTTTGCCTTTATTGAGTGCCAAAATGCTCAAAATTCTTATTAGATCAATTCACAATGGGCGTTCAATACGGAAACTAAGTCTCTCTACGCAAAACAGTTCAAGTGAAGAACCAAAATGAGAATGCTTGAAAGTCTGCAGTTATTGGCCGAGTTACCATGGTAACCGTGACGTCACCCTCTCCTATCTGCCGGGCAAGTGAAGAGTTTTAGCTTGAGACACTTAGGCTCTGCACCTGGAGTCGTGACCTTCGGAAGAGATTGCGGAGGAACGGGACGGATTGCTTCTCTTGCGGTACATGCTTCCCGAATGAGATTTATTTTCTCATGCTTTGTGATTGTTTATCAAAAACTTCACCTGATACTTAAACTTCGTGTACAGTTTAACTGATAGTTTTAGTTTTTAGTATGTATTCTGTGAAACGACATTGTCGGTAATTTACTGCAAACTCCATTTGATCGATGGAAAGATGAAGATAAAAGAGACATTTTACTTCAAGGAAAAATGTCTCTTTTATCTTCACGGATTCACTGACAATTGTCGCCAAGAAAGAAATCAGGAAGAGCGGTAAATCTTACAATTTTAATTGTAAAAACTGTTGGTTTACTGAATATCTCTTCTTTCTAATGACAGAAAATGGCTTTGTAGCACTTCTGTGTTACAATAGTGATTTTCTTGGCTGTGTTACTTTATAGTAAAAAACATTCGGCGTGAAATAAAGACGGTTTCTCAGATTTATTAAATATAACATGGTCACTTCATAAACATTCGGTCATTTCATAAACATGGTGATTCTAGCGAACACCTGAAATGCGAATAAAAGTTAAGGAATTTTGAAGAAAATCAGAACATAAGGGAGAGTGCTAGGCTTTTGAAAAGGCATTTCAACGGAAACATTCGTTTAAATAAACTTTTCCTGCAGACAGTGATTGATTCATTACTGTATTTGAGCAAACAAGAACTAGCATTCCGTGACCATGACGAAAGCATCGACTCGATAAATCGTGGAAATTTCACGGAATTACTTTCATTGTTGATATCAAGAATTCCTTTAGAAATTCAAAATCAATACGAAAAGATAAAAAATGTCTTCACAGGTGACTCAAAAACTATTCAAAATGAATTAAGTGAATGTATTTCTGAATATATAAACAGTCACGTTAAAAATGAAATAAATGAAGTTCAATGCTTTTCTATTCAAGTAGATGACATCACAGACATAAATTAGACTTCTCAGTGCTCTTTAATAATAAGATTTGTTGTTCGGAAGGTGTATTGGCTGAGCAATTTTTGGGTTTCCACGAAATTTTGGAACAGTTTGATAGGACAATGTAACGATGGGGCAAGTGTAATGTCTGGACACTTGAATGGACTCCAGAAAAAAATCAAGGATAAAGCTTCTCAAGCTGTTTTTGTTCATTGCTTAGCGCATCGTTTGAACCTTGTATTACAGCAGAGTTTTTCTAAAATTTCAAAGTGTCGAATATTTTATGCAAGTCTCAGTGGAATTCCTTTGTTTTTTCACCACTCAGCGAAGCGATCTTATACACTCGCATCAACAACCACAAGATGCATACCAACCATAACAGAAACTCGATAGTCCTCCACTTCGAAGTTAGTAAGTGTAATTGTTAAAGACTGGCATAAAATTAAAGGAAGCATTAGAATTTCTCACAAACAGTAAACAATCAGACAAAAAATCAATTCGACTTACCGAGGGGTTTTTAAATGGTATGAACACTTTTGAATTTACATTTTTGGCAATAGTATTTAATGAAATTTTTTGGCTCCACCGATCTATAATTCAAAATTTTGCAAAAACATCACTAGACATAAAGTACTGATGTATAACTCAAATTAAAACAACTCGTGAAATTTTGAGCCATAAAAGGAACGATGAGTAAGGCAACCCACTTTGTGCAAATAAAATTTAAGAGGATTTAGTACTTAATTTGAATAAGTAATATATATATATATACTTATATATATATTACTTATTCAAGTTAAGTACTAAATCCTCTTAAATTTTATTTGCACAAAGTAATTGCCTTAACGATGAGGTATTTGAAACACTGTTTGGAAAAGCTAGCAAAATCACAGAAATAAACAGATCTATACGGGAATATGCTGCTCTTACAGAAGAAACAATTTTTCAAAATTATATTGTATTTTGAAATTTCGGAACACAATCTTATGGAAATGGATATAAGATTTGAAGACTGTGAGAAACTTCAATTTGTCTGTCTTGCTGACACAACCAAGTTCGACCAATTTAATTCATGTTTTCCCTCCGACGCTTTTGAAAATCTACAACATTTTTATGGGAAAATATTTACTAAACTCCAGCACTTTAAAAAATGAACTGAGTCTTGTATATGCCGATGAAAAATTAAGGAATATATCGACTAAAGAACTTCTTCGAGTGCTTCATGGAGATAAAGACATTTTTGCAGAAGCTTGTAAATTGGTTTCCCTCATTTTAACAATTTTATCTACAAATGTGTCAGTGGAAAGAAGTTTTTCTTGCCTTTAAATAATACAAACTTACTCAAGAAACACTATTTCTCAAGATAGACTTGCTTCGTTGGCAAATATTTCTATTCCGAAAGATATTTTATTGATGCTCACGAAGAAACAACCATTCTATGACGACATAATCAACAAATTTGCAGCTTTAAAAGAAAGAAGCCGCCCCGGTGGCGCAGTGGTCTAAGGCGTTGGCCTCTGATCATTCGTCCGAAGGGGTCCGGGTTCGAATCCCGGTGAGGCATGGATGTTGTGTTTGTCTTACTGCACTGGCTCTCTCCCTTCCCTGGAACCAGTGACCCTAAATTAGGGACGGGCGACTGCTTATAGCCCATTGAGTTGCTCACGGTGGTCGTTAGACCTCCAATCAAAAAAAAAAAAAAAAAAAAAAAAAAGGAAAGAAGAATTGACCTAATATACATAAAATAGTCAGTCCTCACATAGTGATTTTCATTGAAACAGTAGATATCTTTTCATATTGCTCTTGTAGTTCTTCACCTATTTTTCCAACCACGAGCCGCCACTGAATTACATTCAGCTTTCATCTCAACTGGCTTTGAGGTAGGGGTTCATAAAAAAGCACCCTTCCCGCTCCGTATAGCCATTTTAGCAGCAATGATATTATAGGCACATCAGTTTTGCCTAAACTATTGTCACATGGAATCAATTTCAGTGTTTGTAAAAATAAAAAATAACCTGGGATCTCAAGCCAAGGGTACTAGATTATGAGTCTAGAATGCTTGTCATTGTGCCACTCATTGTCGAGAAGTCATGAATTTAACTGAAGATGTCATGGAAAAGTCATGAATTTGGTTCATTGGAAATCAGTAGGCGCTCTGTGTTTACTTTTACACCCCCTAGCAGCATATCTATGCTGAACATTAAAAACTGATTATCCCAGTGTCACGTCAATTCGTTGCGTGCGTCAATTCGTCGACTACGTCAATTCGTCGCGTTTACAGATTTTGGTTACATACAAAACGAATGCAGGAAAACGTACGATTTCGAACGTCTTGCTAACTGATCAAATTTATAAAGTTTGGACACGCAGACAGGATAGGAATATTACGTTTTTCTTTGGCACTAAAAATATTAGACGGTAAACGGTTTTTGGAACGGGTCAGGGGCCCGGTTGGTCAGAGCCCCCCCCCCCCCCCCCCTACACAAAATATTCGTAAGATCTACAGTTTTCAATTCAGAACCACCAAATCAGGTATCCTATCTCATAGTACTCTAACTTAGACGGTTGTCAGTTTTTGGAACGGGTCAAGGCCCGGGAGTCAGAGCTCCCCCCCCCCCCCCGTACCTACAAAATTTTCGTAAAATCTAGTTTTCATTCCAGAACCATCAAATTTGGTATCATCAAACTCTAACTTAGACGCTAGACGGTTTTTTGAAGGGGTTGCAGCCCGGGGGTCAGCCCCCTCCCTCATAAAAATTTCGTAAAATCTACAGTTTTCATCTTAGAACCACCAAATTTGGTATACTATCTTATGGTACTCTAACTTAGACGGCAGACCGTTTTTGGAACGGGTCAAGGCCCGGGGGTCAGAGCCCCCCACATACAAAATTTTCTTAAAAACTACAGTTTTCAATTCAGAACCACCTAATCTGGTATACTATCTCATGGTACTCTAACTTAGACGCTAGACGGTTTTTGGAAGGGGTTGGAGCCCGGGGGTCAGACCACCCTCCGAATAATTTTTTTTGTAAAATCTACAGTTTTCAATTTAGAACCACCAAATTTGGTATACTATCTCATGGTACTCTAACTTAGACGCTAGACGGTTTTTTGAAGGGGTTGCAGCCCGGGGGTCAGCCCCCCTCATAAAAATTTCGTAAAATCTACAGTTTTCATCTTAGAACCACCAAATTTGGTATACTATCTTATGGTACTCTAACTTAGACGGCAGACCGTTTTTAGAACGGGTCAAGGCCCGGGGGTCAGAGCCCCCCACATACAAAATTTTCTTAAAAACTACAGTTTTCAATTCAGAACCACCTAATCTGGTATACTATCTCATGGTACTCTAACTTAGACGCTAGACGGTTTTTGGAAGGGGTTGGAGCCCGGGGGTCAGACCCCCTCCGAATAATTTTTTTTTGTAAAATCTACAGTTTTCAATTTAGAACCACCAAATTTGGTATACTATCTCATGGTACTCTAACTTAGACAGTAGACCGTTTTTGGAACGGATCAAGGCCCTGGGGGTCAGAGCCCCACATACAAAATTTTCTTAAAAACTACAGTTTTCAATTCAGAACCACCAAATATGGGTATACTATCTCATGGTACTCTAACTTAGATGCTAGACGGTTTTTGGAAGGGGTTGGAGCCCGGGGTCAGACCCCCCCCGAATAAAAACTTTTTCGTAAATACTACAGTTTTCAATTTAGAACCACCAAAATTGGTATACTATCTCAAGGTACTCTAACTTAGACGCTGGACGGTTTTTTGAAGGGGTTGGAGCCCGGGGGGTCAGACCCCCTCCGAATAATTTTTTTTTGTAAAATCTACAGTTTTCAATTTAGAACCACCAAATTTGGTATACTATCTCATGGTACTCTAACTTAGACAGTAGACCGTTTTTGGAACGGATCAAGGCCCGGGGGTCAGAGCCCCACATACAAAATTTTCTTAAAAACTACAGTTTTCAATTCAGAACCACCAAATATGGGTATACTATCTCATGGTACTCTAACTTAGACGCTAGACGGTTTTTGGAAGGGGTTGGAGCCCAGGGGTCAGACCCCCCCCGAATAAAAACTTTTTCGTAAATACTACAGTTTTCAATTTAGAACCACCAAAATTGGTATACTATCTCAAGGTACTCTAACTTAGACGCTGGACGGTTTTTTGAAGGGGTTGCAGCCCGGGGGCCAGCCCCCCCACATAAAAATTTCGTAAAATCTACAGTTTTCATCTTAGAACCACCAAATTTGGTATACTATCTTATGGTACTCTAACTTAGACGGCAGACCATTTTTGGAACGGGTCAAGGCCCGGGGGTCAGAGCCCCCCACATACAAAATTTTCTTAAAAACTACAGTTTTCAATTCAGAACCACCTAATCTGGTATACTATCTCATTGTACTCTAACTTAGACGCCAGACGGTTTTTGGAAGGGGTTGGAGCCCTGGGGGTCAGACCCCCTCCGAATAATTTTTTTTTTTTGTAAAATCTACAGTTTTCAATTTAGAACCACCAAATTTGGTATACTATCTCATGGTACTCTAACTTAGACAGTAGACCGTTTTTGGAAGGAGTTGGAGCCCGGGGGAAAAGCCCCCCCCCATAAAAATGCCGCATAAAATCTACAGTTTTCAATTTAGAACCACCAAATTTGGCATACTCTCTCATGGTACTCTAACTTAGACGGTAGACGGTTTTTGGAACGGGTCGGGCACGGGGTCAGAGTCCCTCCGCCCATAAATATTTTTCGTAAAAACTAAAGTTTTCAATTTAGAGCTACCAAATTTGGTATACTATATAATGGTGTTCTAAATTAAACGGTAGACGGTTTTCAGAACGGGTCGGGGCAAGGGTGGTTACCCCTCCCCCCTACACACAAACTTTTGTAAAATCTATAGTTTTCAATTTTGAACCACCAAATTTTGTATATTATCTCATGGTACTCTAACTTAGACGGTAGAAGGTTTTTGGAACGGATCAAGGCCCGGGGGTAACAACCCCCCCCCCTACAAAATTTTCTTAAAATCTTTATTTTTCAATTCAGAACCACCAAATTTTGTGTCATGAAACTCTAACTTAGCGGGAGACGGTAAGTGAAAGCGCAACATTATTAACTTGATTTGTTATGCAAACCTGATAATGACGACCACAGCGATTAAAAGTTACTAAAGAGTCCTTGTAAGTAATATTTTTTGACCGAGTGCAAGTACAATTTACGAAATGTCAACATGTCAAAATATCTAAAGTAACAATGAAATTTGGAATATTTCTTTTTTCTTTCTTTTTATTTCAGTTTTGACACTTGTATTAAGTTTTAAAAACATATATTTCTCCTGTCGTATACCTTCATTGTGCTTTAAACAGAATTTCTTACCATGTTTTGGGTATTTTGTTTTGTGTGGTTGCGGTTTTTTTAATGTTTTGGGCATTTCATTTTGTGTGGTTACTTCTTTTTATGTTTTGGGCATTTTACTTTGTATGGGTGTTTTTGTTATGTTTTTGTTCTTTTCTTTTCTGTGGTGGTTGTAATGTCGACAGGATGAAAATGGGAAACTGTGGACAGTCACAATGCCTACTTGCTTCTAATTTTTTTTTCAAATACAGCACATGATTTTGTATTGAGTTATACCACTTACTCATTAAGCGACTACAGGTTTCTTTAAATATGAACGTTTTCTTAGAGCCTTTTGTTTCCTCTACCTAGCTTTTTCGGCTCCGCAATTTCTTTTTGGTTTTAGAATATTTTCCGTATTATTAATCTATTTTCTCATGCAAACTCTTTATGTAAGGTATGTTTATTCTATCGAAGTATTTTGCAATTATATGTGAAGCCCTGTTGCTGAAGTAAAAAAAAATATTTCCAACTGAAACAACGCAGTTCAGATATTTTCCCGCTGTTAACTCAAAGAATGAAAACAAAAACAATAAATCTATGCAAGGGTTGAGGCATGAGACAGTACTTACTGGTAACCAGGCAAAGTTTTAAGGAAGAATGAGCTTAAGAATTTCTAACTGCAACAAAAAAGAGCATCCGCACTGTGTCCCTCCCCATCCCCTAGTGCCGGCCTTTGGACGTCTTGAAAGAGAAGTCTTAAGGACACATCTGTATCGTAATTGCCTGAGCATTCACGACAATCTTCTGGTGTCGTAGTAGAAAAACACCCTTCCTACTTCGCTTAAATTGCTTGGATGTAATGCCAACGAACAAAGTTTTGCTCTCGCATTGGATTTCTGTTGCTTTTGATTGAACACTTTTCCCCTGGGGTTCACCGCTTTCACTATAGTCTTCAGGACAGGCGGCAATACACACCAACGTAAAACACCAATTTCACGGCAATTAACTGCAATTAGCGAAAGAGAGGGGCGGTACAGGAAATAAGTCGAACGAGACAGATCTGAACTTAGAAAGTCGGGGGAAGGTGTTGCATGAAAAACTGTGTTTGGCTTACAAATCATTTGGCACGTAGGGACGTAGGTTTCGTTTAATATGTTACGGGGTAAACAAATTGTCTTTTCAGTATAACAATTTTCTTTCATACGCATGGTGCAACACAAAAAAATTGAATTTATTTTTGAGAATTAGCATGACGCCTACCGGCCCAGAGTACAGCTGCCCAGTCCGCGCCTGCTGCCGCCTCCGGAACCTGGCTCCCGGGTTCTTCGCATCTGTTGATCCCCCGCCTGGAGCGTCCGAGCTGTGAAATACATGTACCTCTGCGTTTTGGAAAAACAAATATTTCCTGTACCGCCCCTCTCTTTTGTTTTCATTCTCAAACTCAAAGAATGAAAACAAAAACAATAAATCTATGCAAGGGTTGAGGCATGAGACAGTACTTACTGGTAACCAGGCAAAGTTTTAAGGAAGAATGAGCTTAAGAATTTCTAACTGCAACAAAAAAGAGCATCCGCACTGTGTCCCTCCCCATCCCCTAGTGCCGGCCTTTGGACGTCTTGAAAGAGAAGTCTTAAGGACACATCTGTATCGTAATTGCCTGAGCATTCACGACAATCTTCTGGTGTCGTAGTAGAAAAACACCCTTCCTACTTCGCTTAAATTGCTTGGATGTAATGCCAACGAACAAAGTTTTGCTCTCGCATTGGATTTCTGTTGCTTTTGATTGAACACTTTTCCCCTGGGGTTCACCGCTTTCACTATAGTCTTCAGGACAGGCGGCAATACACACCAACGTAAAACACCAATTTCACGGCAATTAACTGCAATTAGCGAAAGAGAGGGGCGGTACAGGAAATAAGTCGAACGAGACAGATCTGAACTTAGAAAGTCGGGGGAAGGTGTTGCATGAAAAACTGTGTTTGGCTTACAAATCATTTGGCACGTAGGGACGTAGGTTTCGTTTAATATGTTACGGGGTAAACAAATTGTCTTTTCAGTATAACAATTTTCTTTCATACGCATGGTGCAACACAAAAAAATTGAATTTATTTTTGAGAATTAGCATGACGCCTACCGGCCCAGAGTACAGCTGCCCAGTCCGCGCCTGCTGCCGCCTCCGGAACCTGGCTCCCGGGTTCTTCGCATCTGTTGATCCCCCGCCTGGAGCGTCCGAGCTGTGAAATACATGTACCTCTGCGTTTTGGAAAAACAAAAGATAAGATGCCGATCCTTAAAATTAACCACTTCTTGTGACCGCAGGTACGAAAATCTTGAACTTCACTTAAACCCTAACTGGAGGAACAAGCTTCACGTGATTGTCTGTATTCTGAGTGTTTTATTGAATGGTTGCTCATTAGTTCGTAGTTGACTGGAGAACAGAGAACGTGCTTGTTGAAACCTTTGTTGTGCGTTGTCAAGTGATAATAGTGGAAATATATCATTCTAAATATTTTGGAAAGAGAAAGTGCATTGTTTTCCGAAGGCACTATGCAGATGAAGAATGCAACATAAATAGTTAACTCACAAAAAGAAAATGATTTGCTGAAATGGAAAGGGTATTTATTTTGCCATAACAGAGTGCGAGGTGATTTACGGTATTGTCACTGTATTGAAAGAAATTATCGAAATTGTACTGGCTTTGCTAGTACTATTCTTATTGGAGATGAACACAGGATGCGCAATGAGGAACCACATAATCATGCTCCAAGACCGGAGAAAAGTGATGTTGCTGTTGCAAGAGCGCAAATAAAAGAACGAGCGAGAAATACGGACGAAGCCCCTGCACAAATTATTCAAACCGTGACAACGTCAATGGCTACAGTAAATGCAGCTTACATGCCTAATATGGATGCACTAACGCAAGTTGTAAAAAAGAGAAGACATGCCAAGACATGCCTGCGGAGCCTACGACTTCAGAACGGATCGATGCCCCAATAAATTTACAGGAGAAGATGGTGCAAAATTTCTTGGCAGAGGTAGCGCATTTGGACATCAAAGAATTATTTTTATTTTTAACAGAGAATAATTTACGAAAGCTTAAAGAAGTACCCCTCTGGATTATGGATGGGACATTTGAAACTTGTCCAACCCTTTTTAGGCAATTATGTTCCATTCATGCTATGGTTGAAACGAATCCAGAGATGCACAGACTTGTCCCACTAGTTTATGGGTTACTTTCCAGCAAGTATAAAGAATATAATACTATTATAAAGTATTTTTGTAGGATTTACAAGACTATGCATCAGACTATGATATTCAGCTTGCACCACAATATACGCATAATAATATATTTTGAAATAGCTACCGTTATAATGCTGCTAAAAAGGAATTTGGAAGCAGCACACACAAATGTTGTTGGTTTCATCTCGGAAAAAAATGTGCTGAGGAATATCCATCCTCTGGCATAGCCTTGGAATATAAGGAAAACAGTGAGTTTGCTCTCAAAGTCAGACATTTGCAAGCACTCGCATTTTTTTCATCTGATGAAATTCCAGCTGCTTTTGAAGAAGTGAAATCAATTTTACTAGAATATGCAGATTCTGTAGTTCAGTGGTTTGAGGAAAATTATGTTCTTGGAAAATTTCGAGGAAGCAGAAGAAACAATCCAAGCAGAAGCCCTCCGCTGTTCCCGCCAACAATTTGGTCAGTTAGTGAAAACAATTTATTTGGCTTTCCCAGAACACAAAACGAACTTGAAAGATTAGACAGACGCTGGAATACAATTCTGGGAGAGAAAAACTGTGACTGTACGAAATAATCAGTGAAATTGCAAAAAAGCAGAGAACAACTATGGCTAAAATCGAAAGAGTGATAGCACATATTCCAACCAATCCACCCAGAAGAGAAACGCTGGCAAGATAAAAAGGAATTCGAACTTCATTGGTGCACTGAGACAATGTTAACATGCTGGACATTTTAAGAGGAATTTCATATAATTCTACCCTTTACTAAAATGTGCTGGTATTTCTCACTAATTGATTTATACCTTTTACTAACTTGTATTTGAATTTTTCAAGAATGTAATTCCGCCGAAGATGCAAGAATGTAAAACACAACGCAAAATTAAAAAAGTCAAAATTTTCAAAATAGCATGTCAAAAACATAAAATGTCAAAAAGTAATCCAAAATGTGAAACATATAAAAATTCAAAATGCAATCCAAAATGTGAAACAAATAAAAATTCAAAATGCAATCACAAGTCACAAGCATTACAAAAATGCGAAACCCTATGTAACAAGTACAACACAAAATAAAACAAATGCCAAAAAATGCATACGCTTTGCAAAATGTACAAAATAAAATAAATGCCATATTCACAAGGATTTCATGACGAGTCAAGTTAAAAATGAGCTTTTACTTAGACTTCAAATAATAATTACTAGCCTCTACACCATTTTAAGTCTTTAATAAGTGCAACATCATTAACCTGACTTGTCATCAAACATTATCAATATGACCATAGCATACAATCACTTAAAAGACTTGTTAATGGATGAATTGAGGAATCACCAAGTTCAGCGGGTGAAAGTTAATGGCTGTTTATAGTTTTGTACTCGAGTAAATGCGCAACACAATAAACTTGACTTTCTCTGAAAATTTTATGTATATGAGCACGGTTGATTGAAAACTGATAAAAAGGCTTAAGGCCTGTTTATTAATTTTTGTGCCTCAGTCAAAACGCAGTACCATAACCTTGGCATGTTATCGAAACCTTATGAATACCTCGGACTAAAACTTCCTAAAAAAAGTTTACGCCTAAGGTCTTGTAACTAAAGTTTTGTGACAGGGTAAAACTGCAACATTAATAATTTGACATGTTATGTTAACGTTGTGAATATGAGCACGGCGGATTAAAGATTTCAACAAATAGCCTTTGGGATTAATGTGTTGTAGCTGAGTAAAAATGTAACATTATCTTGATTTTCTATATAAACCAAACTACGTGCTGAAATGGCCCAACTATATATACGTATACTTCAACCATATACCGAAGCGCTGACAAGGTGAAAGCAAAAGTGCAATTGTGTACGGTCCCCTAACATTTTATGGCCAGCCTACATGGAAGTGGACACCTTGATATCAAAAACATACTTTTTGTACGGTGCATAACAAATAGCAATGGACACGTCGCAATCTTTTTTTTGGGGGGGGGGGTTAAACCGTGATCAATTCAGTGGGCTATAAGCAGTCGGACATTCCCAATTTTGGGCCACTGGTTCCTGGGAAGGGGGACAGCCAGTGCCAGAAGTCAAGCACAACGTCCATGATTCACCGGGATTTGAACCAGGATCCTTCTCGACAAGTGGTCAGAAGCCAGCGCCTAGATCACTCCGCCGCCGTAGCGGCACACGTTGAAATGTATTTTTCATACCGCCCCAAACGCTCTTATGGACATACTAGATTGAACTGGACGCAAATAAATCATTAATATAATTTGTACTAGCAGGGATACCAGTTGTTTGCCAGGTACATATTACTATTTGTGGAATCACCAAGTTCAGCGGGTGAAAGTTAATGAATGAAAAAGATATTCCTGCAATTTTCCAGTAAACTTATTTTAAATATTTTAATTTAATTTAATTTTGCGAAACAAAAAAGAAAGAAAAAGGAATGGGAATACTTACCTTCTAGGAGACATCTATAGAACTGCCGTACATCTGGCGTGTGCTTCTGTGAATCCCGCGACACAGAAATGCAATGTACCTATGTGATGTCGCATGCATACGACTTCACATTGGCATTGATAATCTTTTTCTTACCGTTTTGAATTTTGAATATCTGGAACTCTCGGTTTACATTACATTATATTTCTTTCTGATAAGCCGTTCGTTGGTAGTGAAAGCTAAACTATATAGATTTGTGTTTTTAATACACCATTAAACGCATATTTTTGCACTTTATTGTTATCTTCAGTCCCTAACTTAGACCGTAGGTTGGTTAGTTGGTAGGTTGGTCAGTTGGTTGGTTGGTTGATGGTTTATGGTGCAAGGCCCTCAAAGGGCCAAAGAGCGCCTTAGAACGTAAATAGGGTATTCTTAAGAGTAAAAAACGGAACTTTTTACGAAAATTTGCATGGGGCTACCTTGACCCGGGCCCCGACCCCATCCAAAAACCGTCTACCGTCTAAGTTAGATAACCATAAGTAGTATACCAAATCTGGTTGTCCTAAATTGAAAACTGTAGATTTTACGAAATTTATGAGGAGGGGAGGGGCTCTCACCCCGGGGTTCCAGCCCCTTCCAAAAACCGTCTAGCATCTAAGTTAGAGTTTCATGATACCAAATTTGATGGTTCTGAAATGAAAACTAGATTTTACGAAAATTTTGTATGTGGGGGGGGGGGGGGGGGCTCTGTCTCCCGGGCCTTGACCCGTTCCAAAAACCGACAACCGTCTAAGTTAGAGTACCATGAGATAGTATACCAAATTTGTTGGTTCTAAGATGAAAACTGTCGATTTTACGAAATTTTTTATGGTGGGGGGCTCCGACCCCGCGGGCTCCAACCCCTTCCAAAAACCGTCTAGCGTCTAAGTTATAGTTTTATGATACCAAATTTGATGGTTCTGAAATGAAAACTAGATTTTACAAAAATTTTGTATGTACGGGCGGGCCTTGACCCGTTCCAAAAACCGACAACCGTCTAAGTTAGAGTACTATGAGATAGGATACCTGATTTGGTGGTTCTGAATTGAAAACTGTAGATTTTACGAAAATTTTGTATATGGGGGGCTCTGACCAACCGGGCCCTGCCCCTTTCCAAAAACCGTTTACCGTCTAATATTTTTAGTGCCAAAGAAAAACGTAATATTCCTATCCTGTCTGCGTGTCCAAACTTTATAAATTTGATCAGGGAGCAAGACGTTCGAAATCGTACGTTTTCCTGCATTTGTTTTGTATGTAACCAAAACCTGTAAACGCGACGAATTGACGTAGTCGACGAATTTGTCCGCGACGAATTAACGCGCGACGAATTGACGCAGTCGACGAATTGACGTAGGCGACGAATTGACGCAGTCGACGATTTGACGTAGGCGACGAACTGACGCAGTCGACGAATTGACGTAGAACCGATTATCCCTGGATTAGTTTTTGACATAAATTGAATCGAAGAGTAAAATAATTTTTTAATCTGCTGTTTAGAAGCAAATATATGGAATAAAATGTATTTGAATTTGATATATATGCATTTGCGCCCTTTAGCGTCAAAATTGTGCACCATGAAAAAAAAAAAAAAAAAAAAAAAACGAAATAAAGGATCATCTTTCGCACATTTCAAGCTTTCCAATGCAAAAAGAATTTGTCAAATTGGACTATTAGGTGCAGAGATGTAGTGTCCACAGACAGACAGACGGACAAACCGATAACGTAAGCATAATCTTTATCGTACATATTCGTCAACTATACAGTTGTGATATTTTGTACTGTTTATCATGTTGTATGAATGTCAAAGTGCTCGCGGAAACATTCATCTTTGACATTGGGTTACCACAGTTGAATGTTACTGAATATTAAAAATTAAGGTAAAATATTATATAAATGAAAGCTGTTACTGACATTTTCTTTTTCCTGGAATATTTCGGGATATTGAACTTTTACTTGGCGAAAGCATAAAATGCTTTGAAGTCTTCTGTTATCACTTCCAGCAGTCACTTCGTGAAGATATTCTACTTGATAAGTTGATATAGGTAGGTAACTATTCTTCTTAATGAATCGTGATTTTTTTTATTAGAATCTAACCCCACGTGAGGGATATGAAAGGCATCTGTGAGGGATATGAAAGGCATTCCTCGGATATAATTTCTGTTTCACTGGAATCAGCTGATTCTACTGATCTGATGGCTGACTAAGTTGATCATCAGAGCTGTCAACCTCCTCATTGCTGCTGCTTTCAGAGTCAGAAAGCCCTAAATTTTAGTATGAAGGCACACTAGTAGAAGGTTCATCGATTCTGCTACATTTAGGTTTTTTGCCTTGTCCATAAAAGAAACTAGTATCGATTGTAGAAAGAGAAACATCCGATTTTATGAAGAACTAAGTTGGAACTAACGCCGAAATTGTCAGAAAGAATTTCATTTTTTGAATGATGCCAATAAACCTGTCATCTCTTGCATTAATTTTCGTCTTGATGCTGGCTAGTATTTATTTATCCTTAGTTCTTAGCTCCCACAGTCCTCACCCTTGATCTTTTTATGTCTTTTATGGTGAGGGAACATAGTCAAAAGAGTGAGATGGGTTTCATATTACCTCTTCCTTTTCATCAGGTGCGGGCTGTCTGCAGAGTACGCTCGCATGTAAGGGGAGAAGTAGGGGGTTGGCACTACGTCAGACAAAATGTAATAGGAGGTGTGAAATCTGTAAAGCAGCCATGACAGTGCATGTATTGTGACATACTACAGAGATTGTAATGTACTACAGAAGTAAAGCACGTGTCAAGACGACAAATCTGCAGCGATATATTCTGTCTGTGTAGCTTTGCTGGGAGAGCAACTAACTCCAGAGTGAGAGGGATGCGGGTTCTATCTTCGTCACAGACAAATTTGTGTTTTCACATTAGCACCTGAACCTGAACGTAAAAATGAATGTACTGCCCTTTGGGTCCTTCGGGAAAAAAAGTGTGATGTTTGTTCCATACTCACCTAGAATTAATGAAAAAAATCGTTCTTTGCCTCAAAAAAGAAAGAAAAAAAGTAAGAGGGAGATGATGTGATATACTACAGAGGTAAAGCTCGTGTCAAGACGACAAATCTGCAGTGATATATTCCATCCGTGTACCTTAGTTGGGAGCGCAACTAATTCCGGAGTGAGAGGGCGTGGTTTCGATCTCCATCATGGACAAATTTATGTTTTCACAATATTTATGAACTATCACTAATATACAATGTAACACAAAAAGCCTGGGCTGCCAGAACTGAAAAATAATGGCCCAAAATAGGAAGCAATGGCAAAAACTTGTTGAGGAGACCAAAGTTCACATTGCGATGTAAAGCCAAGAAGAAGAACCTACAACATAAGCTTCAAATGTGTGCGTTATGTCCCGCCGGTGGGTCGTTTAAAGATGTATACATAAAGTGACAGATATCCACTATAGATTTATGTATATAACCTTTTTTTTCTTCCTCTGAAAAATGTAGAAGATACTGCTTTAGCACAGGAGGATAGTGCACATTTCTGGGTGTCGCACATGAAAAAAACGTGTTACGACTCAAACGCAGTGAATGTGTTAATTAGTTAAAGAGTTAGAGCGATTTTCGTGAACCCTCAAAAACCCAAATTTTCATCAGTCACGGCAAGTAAACAAACATACCTGTAACGTCCCCATCTAAAATGGTGGCAGATAAAAAAAAAATTGTTTGGTCTATTTACTAATGGTACTATGATGAGAATACAAAAAAAAAAATTGAAATTTGGTCATTTCATGTGAAATGACCCTTAATGCATGCAGTGTGCTTTATAATGAATGTAACCAATTACTAAACTAATATTTTGAAACAGATTTGCTAGTAGAAATACTAGAAGCAAAAAATGTGCATTATGAAAATTTGCAACTTGTAAGCAAAATATTTCTCATAGTGGAACATATCTGAATCAAAAGGAATTTTTCAAGCCAAGCACTCAAAAACATATATATCCATGAAAACCTGATATAACTTTATACCCTCTAGTAGGAAAACTATGCATTGTTTACAGAAGAATACTATATATATATATATATATATATACTTAAGAGCAAAACTGAAGACTAAGGAAAAACTTTAGAATTTAAAACGAAGGTTGCAAAATATCACATCACATCACTGTCAACCATTATCAATCCACTGCTGGACGAAGGTCTCCCCAAGTTTCCTCCACAACGGTCTGTCTTGTGCCAGTCTCCTCCATGTCACTCCCGCATACTTTCGAATTTCATCCACCCATCTCCCATGTGGTCTTCTTCTGGGTCTTTTCCTGTCCCTTGGAATCCAATCTAAAATTTCGGCTGTCCATCGATGGTCTGTCCTTCTGGCAGTATGTCCAGCCCATTGCCATTTCAGGGATTTAACTCTGATCATGATGTCTTCCACTCTTGTCATGTTTCGGATCCACGTGTTCCTCTTCTTATCTCTCCTGGTTACACCAAGCATGCACCTCTCCATGCTTGTTTGAGTTGTCTGCAGCATTTGTATGTCTCTTTTAGCTAAGGTCCACGTCTCTGCACCATACGTAAGCACTGGAAGGATGCATTGATCAAACACTTTTCTTTTAAGACATAATGGCATATTGCTCTTGAAAATTATGCTGTTTCTTCCAAAAGCTCTCCAGGCAAGTTTTGTACGCCGATTAATTTCTTTATCAATGTGACCCTCACTTGATATCTGCTGTCCAAGATAAACGTACGTGTCTGTTATCTCCAGCTTTTCTCCATCAATCGATAAATCTTCATTTCTTGTAAAAGCATTGTACATCACTTTATATCATCATCATCATCATTGTCAACCATTATCAATCCACTGCTGGACGAAGGTCTCCCCAAGTTTCCTCCACAACGGTCTGTCTTGTGCCAGTCTCCTCCATGTCACTCCCGCATATTTACGAATTTCATCCACCCATCTCCCATGTGGTCTTTTTCTGGGTCTTTTCCTGTCCCTTGGAATCCAATCTAAAATTTCGGCTGTCCATCTATGGTCTGTCCTTCTGGCAGTATGTCCAGCCCATTGCCATTTCAGGGATTTAACTCTGATCATGATGTCTTCCACTCTCGTCATTTTTCGGATCCACGAGTTCCTCTTCTTATCTCTCCTGGTTATACCAAGCATGCACCTCTCCATGCTGCTTTGAGTTGTCTGCAGCCTTTGTATGTCTCTTTTAGTTAAGGTCCACGTCTCTGCACCATACGTAAGCACTGGAAGGATGCATTGATCAAACACTTTTCTTTTAAGACATAACGGCATATTGCTCTTGAAAATTATGCTGTTTCTTCCAAAAGCTCTCCAGGCAAGTTTTGTACGCCGATTAATTTCTTCATCAATGTGACCCTCACTTGATATCTGCTGTCCAAGATAAACATATGTATCTGTTATCTCCAGTTTTTCTCCATCAATCGATAAATCTTCATTTCTTGTAAAAGCATTGAACATCACTTTTGTCTTCTGAAAGTTCATTTTTAATCCCACTTCTTTACTCTTGTCAGCAAGTTCCTGGGTCATACTCTGCAGCTCTGATGGGGTAGTTGCAAAAATGACTACGTCATCAGCAAAACGAAGGTGGGTTAGATAATCTCCATTAATCTTTATCCCTTTGTTTTCCCAGTTCAGTGATTGAAAGACATTTTCCAATGTGGCATTAAAGAGCTTCGGAGATATGGTGTCACCTTGTCTCACTCCCTTTCCAATTTTTATGTGTGTTGTATTTTCAAACAGCCGAATCTTTGCACTTGCATTTTCATAGATGTTATTAATAATATTAATGTATGCATCTTCAATACCGCAGGATTTCAGAGCCGTGGTAACTGCTGATGATTTCACCAAATCAAAGGCTTTTTCATAATCGATAAAAGCCATGCACAATGGAAGTTCATATTCCCTCGCTCTTTCAATTAGTTCTCTCAGTACGTGGATATGATCTATTGTGCTGTAGCCACTCCTGAATCCAGCTTGTTCTCTCGGTTGAGCCATGTCCAGTGTTACCTTCAAGCGGTGTGAAAGAACTTTAGTGAAGATTTTATAAATCACTGAAAGGAGGCTGATAGGTCTGTAGTTCCTGAGATCCTCAATGCCACCTTTTTTATGTAGCAGGATCATTGTAGCGTTGTCCCAATCCTCAAGAATCTTACCTTCATTAAGGCATCGAGTGAAAATTTGGGCGAGTACTGTTTCAATTTCTCCACTTGCTTCTTGTATGATGTCTATAGTAATTCCATCTTCTCCTGGAGCTTTCCCCCGCTTCATGTTCTTGATTGCATGAGCAACTTCTGCTGGGAGGACTGGAAGAACTCTGGTACCTTTCATGATGTCTGGAGTACATGTATCATCCTTTTCATATAGTTTGGAGTAGAAATCTTTCACTCTTGTCAAAATTTCGCTTCTATTTCTTGTTATAGAACCATCTTCTTTTCTCAGAGCCATAATCTGTTTTCTTCCCTTACTGAGATGTCCCTTTGCTATCTTTAGGCTTTGGTTGTTTTCAATTGCTTTCCTTACTAGTTCACAGTTGAATTTTCTTACGTCTTCAGTGATACTTTTTCTTACTGTCTTGCATAGCTCTATATATTCCACTTTGGAAGTCACATCTTCTTTAGTTGTCCTCATCTCTCTTCTTTTTTGCATCAACATTTTGGTTTTTCCTGATAATTTGTTTACATGCAACTTGTTCTTAGACCCAGCTAATTTTGTTGCTGTTTCCATAAGAGCTTTGGTTACTTTTCTGTTAACTTCAGAAATATCCACTTCTTCCGATGTTAGGCCTTCCAAAGCAGAGAATCTGTTCTTCAGTTCCAACTTGAAAGTATTATGGTGTTTTTTAAGGTTGGTTATGTCAATACATTTTGTTTGTCTTATGAGCTTGCCACGTTCCAGTTTAGTGTTGAGGTGCATCTTACATCTCACCAATCTATGGTCACTACCTGTGTTGAACTTGTTTAGTACACTGCAGTCTTCGATGACGAATTTTTTGTTACACATAATAAAATCAATTTCACTTGTCGTCCCAATTGGATGTCTCCATGTCCATTTCCTGTGTGGCTTTTTCTTGAAAAAGGAATTCAAGATGAAAAATCCTTCTGCCTCTGCAAACTCAACGAGAGTATTTCCACGCTGGTTTCTGTTGCCGTGACCGAATTTACCTACTGAAGTTTCATTCTGTTGCCGGTGCCCTATTTTTGCATTGAAATCTCCCATAATTATCTTCAAGTGCTGCTTACCTTTATTATTTAGATGACGAATTTCCTCATAAAATTCTTCAATTTCTTCTTCAGGATGACTTGTGGTGGGTGCATAAGTTTGAATAATCTGAACCTGGTATCTTCTCGATAGTTGGATAACGAGTCGTGCAGCTCTGTCAGAGGAACTTTCAACTTCTACCACTTTATCCTTCAGTTTCTTGTTTATTATAAATCCAACACCACTAGTTCTGCCAGTATCTGTCCCACGATAATAGAAGAGATGTCCACTTTTCAGTTCAATGAGATCTTCTCCTTTTCTCCTTACCTCACTCAGCCCGACGATGTCCCACTTGATCCTTTGTAGTTCCTCTTCCAATTCAAGAAGCCTTGAATCAGAAGATAGGGAGCGTCCATTGTAGGTAGCCAAGGTCAGCATCAAATGGCAGCCTAGTCCGGTCCTCCGGGGATTCTTAGCACCCTCTGCCTTCATGTCGCACTGGCCGCTGCCTTGGCCAGGTACATTCCAGCTGCCGGAGACTGAGGGCCAAGATTTAAGTTGTAGAGTCATTTTGGAGGTGTTTGGCCATAACTCACCACGCTGGCCAAGCGGGTTGGTGAGTGTGGGATAGCATTTCCTCTGATCCCGATGGTATAGTTATACCGCTATTTGCGGTCGTCAGAGCCCCTTTAGTGGGAACAGGATGCACCACGAGAAGGCGGGGTTGACATTTGTCAAGGAGAGGCTGTGATGTTACGCATCACCTGACCTTACATCCCTCACTTTATATATATATATATATATATAATCACATAATGTTCTTCATAATCAAGAGTATCTTGCCAAGAAAGGATCTTGCAATAAAAAAAAATAGAAAATATGAGCAAAGTATTCTTTATGGTGGAAGCCGTGCTCTGAAAAAAGAATTTTCGAGATGCTATTTTCAGAAGCAGAAGTAGAAAGAAAGCAATTTACACATATACACCCCTAAGTGTGAAACTGCATATTATTTAAAATGATAATGCTTTACTGTGGAAATAACTTTTTTACAGGTCTTATAGAAGTTATTATTCAAAAAAGTTGGTGGTCAAATTTTCGAATTTTTTAAAGCCTAGTTCATCATCAGGGCTACGTCACTGGAGTAGTTGCTGCCACTCAGTCGGAAGTGTCCAACCACAATTATCGTTAATTGTGGTACTTCTTCTTCTCACTATTTCCATCCCTTTTTCTAGTTTCCTCTTTACTAAGTTTGATTGGCAATTATTCTTACTGTGTCCCAATTTATGGAGTGTCCACTTGCTTGTATATGTCTGTCTAGCCCTGTTTTGTTACTAATGTTCCTAATAGCTGCTTGGTGTTCTTTCATTTGGACTTTAATACTCCTTCCTGTTTCTCCTTTATAGCTGAGCCTGCAGTTACAGTCTATGCAATATACTACTCCTCCTTGCAATTGGATGTCTGTTCCTTTCTGTTTCAGAGCTGGCAGGAATTTCTTTAATTTGTTATTTAGATCTGGAGCAAGTCTGATATTATATTTTGCCCCGATCTTCAGTTTTTTGAAAAGTCCCTTGTGGTACGTAATTTTGCTGGTGAATTTGAAGTTGTTTATTTCCTGCTTCTTTTTTGGCACTTTTCTAAATAATTTCTTAATATATGGGGAGGGATAATTGTTCTCTGCCAACATTCTTTTTAATTCTTCTCTGTGAATATCTTTTTCAGCCTCTGAAGAGACAAGGATCTCAATTTTTTCCAAAAATTGTCTCGCCATATTAGACTTAATATAGTCAGGGTAAGTAAAGAGGAAACTAGAAAAAAATATGAAAGAAACGTGTTATGACCCACCCGTGGGCCGTAATGCAGTGAATCTGTTAATTAGTTAAAGAGTTAGAACGATTTTCGTGAACCCTCAAAAACCCAAATTTTCATCAGTCACGGCAAGTAAACAAACATACCTGTACGTCCCCATCCAAAATGGTGGCAGATAAAAAAAAAAATTGTTTTGGTCTATTTACTAATGGTACTATGACGAAAATACAAAAAAAAATACAAAAAAATGGCCATTTATCCTGAAATTTGGGGATTTCATGTGGAATGACCCTTCATGCATGCAGTGTGCTTTATAATGAATGAAACCAATTACTAAATTAATATTTTGAAACAGATTTGCTAGTAGAAATACTAGAAGCACAAAATGTGCATTATGAAAATTTGCAACTTGTAAGCAAAATGTTTCTCATAGTGGAACATATCTGAATCAAAAGGAATTTTTCAAGCCAAGCACTCAAAAACATATATATCCATGAAAACCTGATATAACTTTATACCCTCTAGTAGGAAAACTATGCATTGTTTACAGAAGAATACTATATATATATATATATATATATATATCATCATCATTGTCAACCATTATCAATCCACTGCTGGACGAAGGTCTCCCAAGTTTCCTCCACAACGGTCTGTCTTGTGCCAGTCTCCTCCATGTCACCCCTGCATACTTTCGAATTTCATCCACCCATCTCCCATGTGGTCTTCTTCTGGGTCTTTTCCTGTCCCTTGGAATCCAATCTAAAATTTCGGCTGTCCATCGATGATCTGTCCTTCTGGCAGTATGTCCAGCCCATTGCCATTTCAGGGATTTAACTCTGATCATGATGTCTTCCACTCTTGTCATTTTTCGGATCCACGAGTTCCTCTTCTTATCTCTCCTGGTTATACCAAGCATGCACCTCTCCATGCTTCTTTGAGTTGTCTGCAGCCTTTGTATGTCTCTTTTAGTTAAGGTCCACGTCTCTGCACCATACGTAAGCACTGGAAGGATGCATTGATTAAACACTTTTCTTTTAAGACATAATGGCATATTGCTCTTGAAAATTATGCTGTTTCTTCCAAAAGCTCTCCAGGCAAGTTTTGTACGCCGATTAATTTCTTCATCAATGTGACCCTCACTTGATATCTGCTGTCCAAGATAAACGTACGTGTCTGTTATCTCCAGCTTTTCTCCATCAATCAATAAATCTTCATTTCTTGTAAAAGCATTGAACATCACTTTTGTCTTCTGAAAGTTCATTTTTAATCCCACTTCTTTACTCTTGTCAGCAAGTTCCTGGATCATACTCTGCAGCTCTGATGGGGTAGTTGCAAAAATGACTACGTCATCCGCAAAACGAAGGTGGGTTAGATAGTCTCCATTAATCTTTATCCCTTTGTTTTCCCAGCTCAGCGACTGAAAAACACCCTCCAATGTGGCATTAAAGAGCTTCGGAGATATGGTGTCACCTTGTCTCACTCCCTTTCCAATTTTTATGTGTGTTGTATTTTCAAACAGCCGAATCTTTGCACTTGCATTTTCATAGATGTTATTAATAATATTAATGTATGCATCTTCAATACCGCAGGTTTTCAGAGCCATTGTAACTGCTGATGGTTTCACCGAATCAAAGGCTTTTTCATAATCGATAAAAACCATGCACAATGGAAGTTCATATTCCCTCGCTCTTTCAATTAGTTCTCTCAGTACGTGGATATGATCTATTGTGCTGTAGCCACTCCTGAATCCAGCTTGTTCTCTCGGTTGAGCCATGTCCAGTGTTACCTTCAAGCGGTGTGAAAGAACTTTAGTGAAGATTTTATAAACTACTGATAGGAGGCTGATAGGTCTGTAGTTTTCGAGATCCTCAATGTCACCTTTCTTATGTAGCAGGATCATTGTAGCGGTGTTCCAATCCTCAGGAATCTTTCCTTCATTAAGGCATCGAGTGAAAATTTGGGCGAGTACTGTTTCAATTTCTCCACTTGCTTCTTGTATGATGTCTACAGTAATTCCATCTTCTCCTGGAGCTTTTCCCCGCTTCATGTTCTTGATTGCATGTGCAACTTCTGCTGGAAGGACTGGAGGAACTCTGGTACTGGTATCTTTCATGATGTCTGGAGTGCATGTATCATCTCTTTTATATAATTTGGAGTAGAAATCTTTCACTCTTGTCAAAATTTCGCCTCTATTTCTTGTTACAGAACCATCTTCTTTTCTCAGTGCCATAATCTGTTTTCTTCCCTTACTGAGATGTCCCTTTGCTATCTTTAGGCTTTGGTTGTTTTCAATTGCTTTCCTCACTAGTTCACAGTTGAATTTTCTTACGTCTTCAGTGATACTTTTTCTTACTGTCTTGCATAGCTCTATATATTCCACTTTGGAAGTCACATCTTCTTTAGTTGTCCTCATCTCTCTTCTTTTTTGCATCAACATTTTCGTTTTTCCTGATAATTTGTTTACATGCAACTTGTTCTTAGACCCAGCTAATTTTGTTGCTGTTTCCATAAGAGCTTTGGTTACTTTTCTGTTAACTTCAGAGATGTCCACTTCTTCCGATGTTAGGCCTTCTAAAGCTGAGAACCTGTTCTTCAGTTTCAACTTGAAGGTATTATGGTGTTTTTTAAGGTTGGTTATGTCAATAGATTTTGTTTGTCTTATGAGCTTGCCACGTTCAAGTTTGGTGTTGAGGTGCATCTTACATCTCACCAATCTATGGTCACTACCTGTGTTGAACTTGTTTAGCACACTGCAGTCTTCTATGACGAATTTTTTGTTACACATAATAAAATCAATTTCACTTGTCGTCCCATTTGGATGTCTCCATGTCCATTTCCTGTGTGGCTTTTTCTTGAAGAAGGAGTTCAAGATGAAAAACCCTTCTGCCTCTGCAAACTCAACGAGAGTATTTCCACGCTGGTTTCTGTTGCCGTGACCGAATTTACCTACTGAAGTTTCATTCTGTTGCCGTTGCCCTATTTTTGCATTGAAATCTCCCATAATTATTTTCAAGTGCTGCTTACCTTTATTATTTAGATCACGAATTTCCTCATAAAATTCTTCAATTTCTTCTTCAGGATGACTTGTGGTGGGTGCATAAGTTTGAATAATCTGAGCCTGGTATCTTTTCGAGAGTTGGATAACAAGTCGTGCAGCTCTGTCAGAGGAACTTTCAACTTCTACAACTTTATCCTTCAGTTTCTTGTTTATTATAAATCCAACACCACTAGTTCTGCCAGTATCTGTCCCACGATAGTAGAAGAGATGTCCACTTTTCAGTTCGATGAGATCTTCTCCTTTTCTCCTTACCTCACTTAGCCCCACGATGTCCCACTTGATCCTTTGTAGTTCCTCTTCCAATTCAAGAAGCCTTGAATCAGAAGATAGGGAGCGTCCGTTGTACGTAGCCAAGGTCAGCATCAGATGGCAGCCTAGTCCGGTCCTCCGGGGATTCTTAGCACCCTCTGCCTTCATGTCGCACTGGCCGCTGCCTTGGCCAGGTACATTCCAGCTGCCGGAGACTGAGGGCCAAGATTTAAGTTGTGGAATCATTTTGGAGGGGTTTGGCCATAACTCACCACGCTGGCCAAGCGGGTTGGTGAGTGTGGGATAGAATTTCCTCTAATCCCGATGGTATAGTTATACCGCTATTGGCGGTCGTCAGAGCCCTTTTAGTGGGAACAGGATGTACCACGAGAAGGCGGGGTTGACATTTGTCAAGGAGAGGCTGTGATGTTACGCATCACCTGACCTTACATCCCTATATATATATATATATATATATATATATATATATATATATATATATATATATATATATCACATCACATCACTGTCAACCATTATCAATCCACTGCTGGACGAAGGTCTCCCCAAGTTTCCTCCACAACGGTCTGTCTTGTGCCAGTCTCCTCCATGTCACTCCCGCATACTTTCGAATTTCATCCACCCATCTCCCATGTGGTCTTCTTCTGGGTCTTTTCCTGTCCCTTGGAATCCAATCTAAAATTTCGGCTGTCCATCGATGGTCTGTCCTTCTGGCAGTATGTCCAGCCCATTGCCATTTCAGGGATTTAACTCTGATCATGATGTCTTCCACTCTTGTCATGTTTCGGATCCACGTGTTCCTCTTCTTATCTCTCCTGGTTACACCAAGCATGCACCTCTCCATGCTTGTTTGAGTTGTCTGCAGCATTTGTATGTCTCTTTTAACTAAGGTCCACGTCTCTGCACCATACGTAAGCACTGGAAGGATGCATTGATCAAACACTTTTCTTTTAAGACATAATGGCATATTGCTCTTGAAAATTATGCTGTTTCTTCCAAAAGCTCTCCAGGCAAGTTTTGTACGCCGATTAATTTCTTCATCAATGTGACCCTCACTTGATATCTGCTGTCCAAGATAAACGTACGTGTCTGTTATCTCCAGCTTTTCTCCATCAATCGATAAATCTTCATTTCTTGTAAAAGCATTGTACATCACTTTATATATATATATATATATATATATAATCACATAATGTTCTTCATAATCAAGAGTATCTTGCCAAGAAAGGATCTTGCAATAAAAAAAATAGAAAATATGAGCAAAGTATTCTTTATGGTGGAAGCCGTGCTCTGAAAAAAGAATTTTCGAGATGCTATTTTCAGAAGCAGAAGTAGAAAGAAAGCAATTTACACATATACACCCCTAAGTGTGAAACTGCATATTATTTAAAATGATAATGCTTTACTGTGGAAATAACTTTTTTACAGGTCTTATAGAAGTTATTATTCAAAAAAGTTGGTGGTCAAATTTTCGAATTTTTTAAAGCCTAGTTCATCATCAGGGCTACGTCACTGGAGTAGTTGCTGCCACTCAGTCGGAAGTGTCCAACCACAATTATCGTTAATTGTGGTACTTCTTCTTCTCACTATTTCCATCCCTTTTTCTAGTTTCCTCTTTACTAAGTTTGATTGGCAATTATTCTTACTGTGTCCCAATTTATGGAGTGTCCACTTGCTTGTATATGTCTGTCTAGCCCTGTTTTGTTACTAATGTTCCTAATAGCTGCTTGGTGTTCTTTCATTTGGACTTTAATACTCCTTCCTGTTTCTCCTTTATAGCTGAGCCTGCAGTTACAGTCTATGCAATATACTACTCCTCCTTGCAATTGGATGTCTGTTCCTTTCTGTTTCAGAGCTGGCAGGAATTTCTTTAATTTGTTATTTAGATCTGGGGCAAGTCTGATATTATATTTTGCCCCGATCTTCAGTTTTTTGAAAAGTCCCTTGTGGTACGTAATTTTGCTGGTGAATTTGAAGTTGTTTATTTCCTGCTTCTTTTTTGGCACTTTTCTAAATAATTTCTTAATATATGGGGAGGGATAATTGTTCTCTGCCAACATTCTTTTTAATTCTTCTCTGTGAATATCTTTTTCAGCCTCTGAAGAGACAAGGATCTCAATTTTTTCCAAAAATTGTCTCGCCATATTAGACTTTTTTTTGTCAGGGTAAGTAAAGAGGAAACTAGAAAAAAATATGAAAGAAACGTGTTATGACCCACCCGTGGGCCGTAATGCAGTGAATCTGTTAATTAGTTAAAGAGTTAGAACGATTTTCGTGAACCCTCAAAAACCCAAATTTTCATCAGTCACGGCAAGTAAACAAACATACCTGTACGTCCCCATCCAAAATGGTGGCAGATAAAAAAAATTGTTTTGGTCTATTTACTAATGGTACTATGACGAAAATACAAAAAAAATACAAAAAAATGGCCATTTATCCTGAAATTTGGGGATTTCATGTGGAATGACCCTTCATGCATGCAGTGTGCTTTATAATGAATGAAACCAATTACTAAATTAATATTTTGAAACAGATTTGCTAGTAGAAATACTAGAAGCACAAAATGTGCATTATGAAAATTTGCAACTTGTAAGCAAAATGTTTCTCATAGTGGAACATATCTGAATCAAAAGGAATTTTTCAAGCCAAGCACTCAAAAACATATATATCCATGAAAACCTGATATAACTTTATACCCTCTAGTAGGAAAACTATGCATTGTTTACAGAAGAATACTATATATATATCATCATCATCATCATTGTCAACCATTATCAATCCACTGCTGGACGAAGGTCTCCCCAAGTTTCCTCCACAACGGTCTGTCTTGTGCCAGTCTCCTCCATGTCACCCCTGCATACTTTCGAATTTCATCCACCCATCTCCCATGTGGTCTTCTTCTGGGTCTTTTCCTGTCCCTTGGAATCCAATCTAAAATTTCGGCTGTCCATCGATGATCTGTCCTTCTGGCAGTATGTCCAGCCCATTGCCATTTCAGGGATTTAACTCTGATCATGATGTCTTCCACTCTTGTCATTTTTCGGATCCACGAGTTCCTCTTCTTATCTCTCCTGGTTACACCAAGCATGCACCTCTCCATGCTTCTTTGAGTTGTCTGCAGCCTTTGTATGTCTCTTTTAGTTAAGGTCCACGTCTCCGCACCATACGTAAGCACTGGAAGGATGCATTGATCAAACACTTTTCTTTTAAGACATAATGGCATATTGCTCTTGAAAATTATGCTGTTTCTTCCAAAAGCTCTCCAGGCAAGTTTTGTACGCCGATTAATTTCTTCATCAATGTGACCCTCACTTGATATCTGTTGTCCAAGATAAACGTACGTGTCTGTTATCTCCAGCTTTTCTCCATCAATCGATAAATCTTCATTTCTTGTAAAAGCATTGAACATCACTTTTGTCTTCTGAAAGTTCATTTTTAATCCCACTTCTTTACTCTTGTCAGCAAGTTCCTGGATCATACTCTGCAGCTCTGATGGGGTAGTTGCAAAAATGACTACGTCATCAGCAAAACGAAGGTGGGTTAGATAATCTCCATTAATCTTTATCCCCTTGTTTTCCCAGCTCAGTGACTGAAAAACACCCTCCAATGTGGCATTAAAGAGCTTCGGAGATATGGTGTCACCTTGTCTCACTCCCTTCCCAATTTTTACGTGTGTTGTATTTTCAAACAGCCTAATCTTTGCACTTGCATTTTCATAGATGTTATTAATAATATTAATGTATGCATCTTCAATACCGCAGGTTTTCAGAGCCATTGTAACTGCTGATGGTTTCACCGAATCAAAGGCTTTTTCATAATCGATAAAAGCCATGCACAATGGAAGTTCATATTCCCTCGCTCTTTCAATTAGTTCTCTCAGCACGTGGATATGATCTATTGTGCTGTAGCCACTCCTGAATCCAGCTTGTTCTCTCGGTTGAGCCATGTCCAGTGTTACCTTCAAGCGGTGTGAAAGAACTTTAGTGAAGATTTTATAAACTACTGATAGGAGGCTGATAGGTCTGTAGTTTCCGAGATCCTCAATGTCACCTTTCTTATGTAGCAGGATCATTGTAGCGGTGTTCCAATCCTCAGGAATCTTTCCTTCATTAAGGCATCGAGTAAAAATTTGGGCGAGTACTGTTTCGATTTCTCCACTTGCTTCTTGTATGACGTCTACAGTAATTCCATCTTCTCCTGGAGCTTTTCCTCGCTTCATGTTCTTGATTGCATGTGCAACTTCTGCTGGAAGGACTGGAGGAACTCTGGTACTGGTATCTTTCATGATGTCTGGAGTGCATATATCATCCCTTTCATATAATTTGGAGTAGAAATCTTTCACTCTTGTCAAAATTTCTGCCTCTATTTCTTGTTACAGAACCATCTTCTTTTCTCAGTGCCATAATCTGTTTTCTTCCCTTACTGAGATGTCCCTTTGCTATCTTTAGGCTTTGGTTGTTTTCAATTGCTTTCCTCACTAGTTCACAGTTGAATTTCCTTACGTCTTCAGTGATACTTTTTCTTACTGTCTTGCATAGCTCTATATATTCCACTTTGGAAGTCACATCTTCTTTAGTTGTCCTCATCTCTCTTCTTTTTTGCATCAACATTTTGGTTTTTCCTGATAATTTGTTCACATGCAACTTGTTCTTAGACCCAGCTAATTTTGTTGCTGTTTCCATAAGAGCTTTGGTTACTTTTCTGTTAACTTCAGAGATGTCCACTTCTTCCGATGTTAGGCCTTCTAAAGCTGAGAACCTGTTCTTCAGTTCTAACTTGAAGGTACTATGGTGTTTTTTAAGGTTGGTTATGTCAATAGATTTTGTTTGTCCTATGAGCTTGCCACGTTCAAGTTTAGTGTTGAGGTGCATCTTACATCTCACCAATCTATGGTCACTACCTGTGTTGAACTTGTTTAGCACACTGCAGTCTTCTATGACGATTTTTTTGTTACACATAATAAAATCAATTTCACTTGTCGTCCCATTTGGATGTCTCCATGTCCATTTTCTGTGTGGCTTTTTCTTGAAAAAGGAGTTCAAGATGAAAAACCCTTCTGCCTCTGCAAACTCAACAAGAGTATTTCCACGCTGGTTTCTGTTGCCATGACCGAATTTACCTACTGAAGTTTCATTCTGTTGCCGTTGCCCTATTTTTGCATTGAAATCTCCCATAATTATCTTCAAATGCTGCTTACCTTTATTATTTAGATGACAAATTTCCTCATAAAATTCTTCAATTTCTTCTTCAGGATGACTTGTGGTGGGTGCATAAGTTTGAATAATCTGAGCCTGGTATCTTTTTGAGAGTTGGATAACAAGTCTTGCAGCTCTGTCAGAGGAACTTTCAACTTCTACAACTTTGTCCTTCAGTTTCTTGTTTATTATAAATCCAACACCACTAGTTCTGCCAGTATCTGTCCCACGATAGTAGAAGAGATGTCCACTTTTCAGTTCGATGAGATCTTCTCCTTTTCTCCTTACCTCACTTAGCCCCACGATGTCCCACTTGATCCTTTGTAGTTCCTCTTCCAATTCAAGAAGCCTTGAATCAGAAGATAGGGAGCGTCCATTGTAAGTAGCCAAGGTCAGCATCAGATGGCAGCCTAGTCCGGTCCTCCGGGGATTCTTAGCACCCTCTGCCTTCATGTCGCACTGGCCGCTGCCTTGGCCAGGTACATTCCAGCTGCCGGAGACTGAGGGCCAAGATTTAAGTTGTGGAATCATTTTGGAGGGGTTTGGCCATAACTCACCACGCTGGCCAAGCGGGTTGGTGAGTGTGGGATAGCATTTCCTCTGATCCCGATGGTATAGTTATACCGCTATGGGCGGTCGTCAGAGCCCCTTTAGTGGGAACAGGATGCACCACGAGAAGGCGGGGTTGACATTTGTCAAGGAGAGGCTGTGATGTTACGCATCACCTGACCTTACATCCCTATATATATATATATATATATATATATATATATATCACATCACATCACTGTCAACCATTATCAATCCACTGCTGGACGAAGGTCTCCCCAAGTTTCCTCCACAACGGTCTGTCTTGTGCCAGTCTCCTCCATGTCACTCCCGCATACTTTCGAATTTCATCCACCCATCTCCCATGTGGTCTTCTTCTGGGTCTTTTCCTGTCCCTTGGAATCCAATCTAAAATTTCGGCTGTCCATCGATGGTCTGTCCTTCTGGCAGTATGTCCAGCCCATTGCCATTTCAGGGATTTAACTCTGATCATGATGTCTTCCACTCTTGTCATGTTTCGGATCCACGTGTTCCTCTTCTTATCTCTCCTGGTTACACCAAGCATGCACCTCTCCATGCTTGTTTGAGTTGTCTGCAGCATTTGTATGTCTCTTTTAGCTAAGGTCCACGTCTCTGCACCATACGTAAGCACTGGAAGGATGCATTGATCAAACACTTTTCTTTTAAGACATAATGGCATATTGCTCTTGAAAATTATGCTGTTTCTTCCAAAAGCTCTCCAGGCAAGTTTTGTACGCCGATTAATTTCTTCATCAATGTGACCCTCACTTGATATCTGCTGTCCAAGATAAACGTACGTGTCTGTTATCTCCAGCTTTTCTCCATCAATCGATAAATCTTCATTTCTTGTAAAAGCATTGTACATCACTTTATATATATATATATATATATATATATATAATCACATAATGTTCTTCATAATCAAGAGTATCTTGCCAAGAAAGGATCTTGCAATAAAAAAAAAAATAGAAAATATGAGCAAAGTATTCTTTATGGTGGAAGCCGTGCTCTGAAAGAAGAATTTTCGAGATGCTATTTTCAGAAGCAGAAGTAGAAAGAAAGCAATTTACACATATACACCCCTAAGTGTGAAACTGCATATTATTTAAAATGATAATGCTTTACTGTGGAAATAACTTTTTTGCAGGTCTTATAGAAGTTATTATTCAAAAAAGTTGGTGGCCAAATTTTCGAACTAAAGCCTAGTTCATCGTCAGGGCTACGTCACTGGAGTAGTTGCTGCCACTCAGTCTGAAGTGTCCAACCACAATTATCGTTAATTGTGGTACTTCTTCTTCTCACTATTTCCATCCCTTTTTCTAGTTTCCTCTTTACTAAGTTTGATTGGCAATTATTCTTACTGTGTCCCAATTTATGGAGTGTCCACTTGCTTGTATATGTCTGTCTAGCCCTGTTTTGTTATTAATGTTCCTAATAGCTGCTTGGTGTTCTTTCATTCGAACTTTAATACTCCTTCCTGTTTCTCCTTTATAGCTGAGCCTGCAGTTACAGTCTATGCAATATACTACTCCTTCTTGCAATTGTATGTCTGTTTCTTTCTGTTTTAGAGCTGGCAGGAATTTCTTTAATTTGTTATTTAGATCTGGGGCAAGTCTGATATTATATTTTGCTCCGATCTTCTTCAGTTTTTTGAAAAGTCCCTTGTGGTACGTAATTTTTCTGGTGAATTTGAAGTTGTTTATTTCCTGCTTCTTTTTTGGCACTTGTCTAAATAACTTCTTAATATATGGGGAGGGGTAATTGTTCTCTTCCAACATTCTTTTTAATTCTTCTCTGTGAATATCTTTTTGAGCTTCTGAAAAGACAAGGATTTCAATTTTTTTCCAAAATTGTCTCGCCATATTAGACTTAATATAGTCAGGGTAAGTAAAGAGGAAACTAGAAGAAGGTATGAAAATAGCGAGAAGGAGAAGTACCACAATTAACGATAATTGTGGTTGGACACTTCCGACTGAGTGGCAGCAAGTACTCCAGTGACGTAGTCTTGATGATGAACTAGGCTTTAGTTCGAAAATTTGACCACCAACTTTTTTGATTAATAACCTCTATAAGACCTGTAAAAAAGTTAATTCCACAGTAAACTATGAATAGAGGTGCCATAAATTCATTTACAACTTGATAATGCTTACAATCTGAACAATAGCAAATGATATATAGTTCAAAAGGATTTTTTTCAAAGAGGGTTTTAAAAACAAAGGTACAGTTGCAAACATAAATTCACTTTTATGCCATCTAGTTGCAGAACTGTGCACTGAGAAAAATTCAAAAATATATGTAAAATATCCTCATGGTGAGAGATGTCTAATGTAAAAAGAACTTTAAAACAAGAATGATGACATCAAATTTTTGTTTGTAATGAGCATGTCTTTTGAATCATTTCTGACATGAATTAAATTTATCAAAGTTATTCAAAGTCAATTCAACCAGTTAGAAAAAAATCAATAGGATTTCTAGAATCAATAAAACATTCAGAAATAGAAACAGCTACTTACTTCCACCAGCAGCTAAAAAGTATGTTATGAAAATTAACAATGGTGCACAAAAAGTTTCTCGTAGCAGAAGAAAGGTAATAGAGACAAACAGATTTTCAAATTGAACAAGTTAAAAGAAGAAATATAAAAGGAAACGTGATACAGCTCCACGCCTTCAAACTGAAGAATTTTGTGTAATGAGAAAGTTGAAAATAGGTGAAAAATGTTCTTCATGGAAAAATCATGCTATGGAGAAAGAACTTTTCAAACAAGTCTCCTGGAAGCAAAGGTAGCAAAAAAAGAAAAGAAAAGGTGCCGACCTCCTTTCTTTATGCTCCTTAGCAGGTAAAGATGATAATGCTCCACATCTCTGTAGTGAATGGCAAAGAACAGTAAAAAAAAATTTCTCAATACAGTTTTTAGAAATGGAGATACAGTTGCAAACAGAAGGACATAAACACTACATAGTGACAGAACTGTGAACTATGAAACTCGTTAAAATGCTGATCTAAAGTGTTCCACATGGTAAATGGCACCCGGTGTTGAATGAATTTTTTAAATCGCACATTTGGAAGCAGAGATATTACAAAAAAAAACCAGATTAAACATTGGCGCCCCATAACGGCGAAACTGTGCGTTATTTTGGGAAGAAAATACACAGAAAGAGTTTTCCATAGTTAGTAATGTCTGACCAAAAAAGGAATTTTTTATATTAGGTTTTTAGTCCTATAGATATTTCTGTAAATGGAAACGTAAACTTACGCCCTTTAGTGGCAAATGTGTGCAGTAAAAAGCATTTGAACTTATATGAGAAATATTTTGCAGTGGAAATGTTCTCCAACAAAGAAAAAGCTTTTCAAATCGAAGTCTTACAAGCAGAGATATCAATAAAAATACGATATACATCTACGATGCTGGTGCAAAAACTATGCATTATTTTAAGAAGAAAGTGTTCTGGAAAGATTTTCCCAGGTGAGCAGTATTGGTCCACGAAAGAATTTTTTTCAGTAGTTTTCAGAAGCTTAGATTTTGCTGCAAATACATCAGAAGTGCAAAAATAAAGACTTGCGCCTCCTGGTGGCCAAACCATTTTTTATCAAAAATTAGAAATTACAATCAAAGCATTTTCCATCAGGAACTGTATCCAATGCAGAAAGAATTTTTCAAATCAGAGTTTAGAAGCAGAGGTATCGGGAAAACGCAATTTACCTTTATGCCCCCTAGCAGAAAATCTATGCTTTGCTTGAAAAATTTTAAACTATATGAGAATCATTTTGCACTTTCCAACAAAGAATTTTTCAAATCACTCTTAGAAACAGAGATATCGGCAAAAAATAAGATATGCATATACGCTCCCTGGTGGAAAAACTATGCATTATTTTGAACAGGAGGTATTCTCAAAAGGTTAAACGAGGTGAGCAGTATTGCTTCACGAAAGAATTTTTTCAGTTAAGTTTCCAAAAGCTCAGGTTTTGTTGCAAATGCATCAGAAAGTGAAAGAAACACTTAAACACCCTGGTGGCCAAACCATTCTTTACCAAAAATGAGAAATTATATGCAAAACATTTCCCATGAGGAGCTGTTTTTGATGCAGGAAAATTTTTTCAAATCGGAGTTTTAGAAGCAGAAATATCAGGGAAAACGCAATTTATCTTTGTACCCCTTAGCAAAAAATATATGTATTACTTGAAATATTTGAAACTACACTGCTGGCCACCCAAAATGCAACACCAAGAAGGAAGCATCCGATTGGCCTGAAATTCGCAGCATGTGTCGCCCGCGAGAGGACATGCAAACGATTAGCTTTACAAGGCATATGCAAGTCATATGCGCCCGACACGCCACCGAGAATTACTATAAGAAGGGTGCACAAAAGACGGGGTGTAAGTAGTGGAAGTGTGTTGTGCTGCCGGACCTGCGCGTGGGAAGCTTCCTGATGCCTCGTTGCAGAATACGGCAGTCATTCCAGCAGGTTTCAGAGTTTGACAGAGGAAGAATAGTGGCTTATTGCGACAGCGGTTTATCGTACCGAGACATCGGCGCCCGTGTGGGACGACATCCAGCCACAGAGGGAACGGACGGACAGACATGAGCGATGTCTGCAGCCGCGGCACACCATCGAATGAGAGGACCGGCATGTTGTACAGCGGGCATTGACGGCTCGCACCGCCACATCACAAACATTAGCGCAGAAATTAGGGTGTGTTGCACAACAAGCCTATGTCAGCACATACCATTCGACGTCGTCTGCAGGAGCAGGGATTTGTCGCACGACGGCCATTGCTCCGATTACCATTGACGTTACACCACCAGCAAATGCAGCGGCAGTGGGCCATTGAACGTCACACCTGGACAACAGAATGGCACGACATTGTCTTCTCCGACGAATCCTGCTTCTGCCTGCAACACCACGATGGTCGGGTCCACGTGTGGCGGCACCGCGGCAAGAGACTGTATGACGCCTGCATTATGCATCGCCATACCGGTCCGCCACCTGGCATTATGGTTTGGGGCGCAATTGGATATGACACCCGCACCCCTCTGGTACGCATCGCCGATACACTCAACAGCCACCACTACATCTCCGACGTTTTGGAGCCTGTAGTCCTCCCTTACCTGCAGGACCTGCCAGCGACCACATTTCAACACAACAATGCACGCTCGCACGTGGCACGCATCGTGCAAGAATTCTTCACGGCCCACCAGGTGTCGCTGCTGCTGTGGCCAGCCTGTTCTCTCGATATGTCACCCATCGAACACGTCTGGTCGCTGATCGGCAAGCGAGTGGCCCGGCAAGCACCACCCGCGGCTGCGCCTGATGAACTGTGGCAACGTGTGGTGGCAGCCTGGACCAACATACCCCAAACCCACATCCAAAGCCTCTTTTGTGTTCGATGCAGCGCTGTGTAGCAGCTCTTATTGCCAGCCATGGGGGCCACACGAACTATTGATGTCTGCGTGTTCCGCAAGTCACACGGGCCTGTAAGCTCAATCGTTTCATCTTTGTATCTGTTGTTATGTGTTCAGTAAACCTGGCTTTGCTATCTCGTGTCTTTCTTGGTGTTGCATTTTGTGTGGCCAGCAGTGTATATGAGAAACATTTTGCAGCAAAAATGCTCTGCAACAAAGAAAGAATTTTTGAAATCAGACTCTTTTAGAAACAGAGATATCGACAAAAACAAGATATACATCTGCGCCCCCTGGCAAGAAAACTATGTGCTATTTTAAGCAGGAGGTATTCTCAAAAGGTTTTCCAAGGTGAGTGGTATCGGTGCATGAAAGAATTTTTTTCAATCAAGTTTTGAGAAGCTTAGATTTTGCTGCAAATCCATCACAAAGCAGAAATAGACATGTTCCCTGGTGGCCAGATCATTCCTTATCAAAAATTAGAAATTATATGCAAAACATATCTGGTGGGGAGCTGTTTCCAATGCAGGAAGAATTTTTCAGGTCGGACTTTTAGAAGCAAAGATATCAGTGAAAACACAATTTACCTTTATGCCCGTAGCAGAAAATCTATATATTACTTGTAAAAGAAACTGTGCATAAAATTGTCTTTGTTATAAATGGCATCGAAAGGAAGAAATAATTTTTACAATCAGATACTTAGAAGCAAATATATGGAATAAAATGTATTTTGAATTTGATACCATCTGCATTTAGGCCCTCTACCAGTGAAGTCATGCATCAGAAGGAAAAACGGAATGCAAGGATCATTATTCTTGCATTTCAAGCTTCCCAATGCAATAAGAATTTTTCAAATCGAACCAATAGTTGCTGAGATACAGTGTCCACACAAGGATGAATAGACAAACTGATAACATAAGCATAATCTTTTTTTTACAAACAACATGCTAATCAGACTGTTAGAAGAGTGGATATTGAGAATGATATATGTATAAAATGTTTTCCACAGTGAGCAGGGTCAGACAACAAAAAAACAAAAACAAAATTTTAAATCAGTTATTTGGACAATTAGGTATGACTACAAATACATCCTAAACAGAAATATGGCCTGATGCACCCTAGTGACAGTATTGTTCATTATGAAAAAATAAAAATATTATGCAAAATGTTCTTTGCCATAAGTGTCATTGGGCACAAAAAGAAATTTTGAAATCAAGCTCTTAGAAGGAAAGATAATATTTATGGAAGTTTATGACCCTGGTGGGAAACTTAATTTTAGTAGAAGAAAACCATAAAATGTTTTCTATGGTAAATGGTATCTCACCACATGAAACAGAACTTTGTCAGTTGGATTTTTAGAAGTATAAATATGGATGCAAATATGTTTTACAAACAAAAATATGCACTTCCGCCCCTAGTAATAAATGTATGTGTTTGGAAGAATAAGAAATTTTTTGCAAAATATACGTCACCCTGAATGCTATTCAACACAAAAATAATTTTTCAAACAGAACTTTTAGGTGCAGGGATATTGGTGGGGGGGGTGATTTATATGTATTTGCACTCCCGGCAAGGAAACTGTGAATTCACTAAAGTAGAAACTGCGCACAAATGGTTTTCATAGTAAAAGGTATGCAAGGAAAAATTTATTTTCAAATCAGATTTTTAGAAGCAATGGTATGGAATAAAATTTATTTTGACTTCAATAGAATCTGCATGTAAACCTCTATCAGCAAACTTGTCCTTCAAAAAGGACAAAAAAGCACAGGCCACCAGTCTCACAGTTCAGGCTCCTCATTACAAGAAGTATTTTTCAAATCAAAATAATTAGTGCAGTGATATTGGTAATATAGGCACATTCTGTTTATTTAAAGGCATGCTAAAAATACCCAACTATGCATACATACCAATGTTAATTTCATTGTGACCTAATAAAAAAGGCATCTGTATTTCAACTGCTTTGAAAAAATGTACACGATAATTCAGAAAATTTTGCCGCCTCAGTGGCGCAGTGGTCTAAGGCGCTGGCCTGTGATCATTCGTGCGTAAGGGGTCCGGGTTCGAATCCCGGTCAGGCATGGATGTTGTGTTTGTCTTACGGCACTGGCTCTCTCCCTTCCCTGGAACCAGTGGCCCTAAATTAGGGACGGGCGACTGCTTATAGCCCATTTGAGTTGCTCACGGTGGTCATTAAACCTTCAATCAAAAAAAAAAAATTCAGAAAATTCCATGAAAATTATTTTTTGAACTACAAAAAACTTCTTATTGTGGAGAAATGTTCGAAATTATAAAGCAAATGAAGTTACTGAGAGTAAACTTGTAAAACATTTTTCTAAAAGACAGATGAAGTCAAAAACTGTTAAAAAAATAATGAAGTTGAATCTGGGAATTGGGTAATCTGTTCAGAAAAATTGAAAACCGGTAGGGAAATCTCTAAGATTAACACTTTCATTCAAAACAAGTTTTCTGTGTTCCTTAAGGAAAAAAAAAAAAAAGGAAGAAACATGATCATGAAGTGCATTAAATTTTGAATTTTCATTATTGTACCATTTGTTAAACAAATAGCTTTTTGCAACTGATTCACCTTAATTATTTTGTATTTTTTAAATAGGGTAACAGTATTTTAAAACAAGCCAAATTGTGCAAGACTTTTGAAGATGACAGTGATAATAAACCTCCTATGTACACAAGCTTTCTGTCTCAGAGTGATGTTAGGTTATTGAAAAAGGAGCTATTCACTTTTACAGATCAACCAATTAAGGTAAGGAAAAAAGTTATTTTCTTGGTGGAAAAATACCTGTTACCTTATTTAATAATTATTGCAGGTGTGTGTGTGTGTGTGTGTGTGTGTGTGTGTGTGTGTGTGTGTGTGTGTGTGTGTGTGTCTGTGTGTGTGTGTACAGGCTGCAGGAAAAGAAATCTGTATATATTTTTTTACTTAAAGAAGTATGGTGAGAAGCATGCTTACTGTAATAAAGATAGGAAAGAGAACTAATGGATCAGGAAAATGACATAACTGGGTGGTATCATGATCAGAGTAAAAACCTTCAAGTGGCAATAAGCTGGGCATATTGCTAAAAGAACTGACCACCATTGGACAAGTAAAATAATACTAGACTGAATACCAAGGAACAAGAAATGACCCAGAAGACGACCACATGGGAGATGGATAGATGATATTCAAAAGCATGCCAACGTGACAGGGAAAAGAATTGTTCAGGACAGAGTTGTGGAAGAGACTTGGGAAGACCTTCATCCAGCAGTGGATTGAGAATGGTTGATGATATATATATATGCATCCTGTTCCCACTAAAGGGGCTCTGACGACCGCCAATAGCGGTATAACTATACCATCGGGATTAGAGGAAATGCTATCCCATATTCACCAACCCGCTTGGCCTGCGTGGTGAGTTATGGCCAAACCCCTCTAAAATGACTCCACAACTTAAATCTTGGCCCTCAGTCTCCGGCAGCTGGAATGTACCTGGCCAAGGCAGCGGCCAGTGCGACATGAAGGCAGAGGGTGTTAAGAATCCCCGGAGGACCGGACTAGGCTGCCATCTGATGCTGACCTTGGCTACGTATAATGGACGCTCCCTATCTTCTGATTCAAGGCTTCTTGAATTGGAAGAAGAACTACAAAGGATCAAGTAGGACATCGTCGGACTAAGTGAGGTAAGGAGAAAAGGAGAGGATCTCATTGAACTGTAAAGTGGACATCTCTTCTACTATCATGGGACAGATACTGGCAGAACTACTGGTGTTGGATTTATAATAAACAAGAAACTGAAGGATAAAGTTGTAGAAGTTGAAAGTTCCTCTGACAGAGCTGCACAACTCGTTATCCAACTCTCAAGAAGATACAAGGCTCAGATTATTCAAACTTATGCACCCACCACAAGTCATCCTGAAGAAGAAATTGAAGAATTTTATGAGGAAATTCGTCATCTAAATAATAAAGGTAAGCAGCACTTGAAGATAATTATGGGACATTTCAATGCAAAAATAGGGCAACGGCAACAGAATGAAGCTTCAGTAGGTAAATTCGGTCACGACAACAGAAACCAACGTGGAAATACTCTCGTTGAGTTTGCAGAGGCAGAAGGGTTTTTCATCTTGAACTCCTTTTTCAAGAAAAAGCCACACAGGAAATGGACATGGAGACATCCAAATGGGACGACAAGTGAAATTGATTTTATTATGTGTAACAAAAAATTCATCATAGAAGACTGCAGTGTGCTAAACAAGTTCAACACAGGTAGTGACCATAGATTGGTGAGATGTAAGATGCACCTCAACACTAAACTCGAATGTGGCAAGCTCATAAGACAAACAAGATGTATTGACATAACCAACCTTAAAGAACACCATAATACCTTCAAGTTGGAACTGAAGAACAGATTCTCTGCTTTAGAAGGCCTAACATCGGAAGAAGTGGATATTTCTGAAGTTAACAGAAAAGTAACCAAAGCTCTTATGGAAACAGCAACAAAATTAGCTGGGTCTAAGAACAAGTTGCATGTGAACAAATTATCAGGAAAAACCAAAATGTTGATGCAAAAAAGAAGAGAGATGAGGACAACTAAAGAAGATGTGACTTCCAAAGTGGAATATATAGAGCTATGCAAGACAGTACGAAAAAGTATCACTGAAGACGTAAGGAAATTAAACTGTGAACTAGTGAGGAAAGCAATTGAAAACAACCAAAGCCTAAAGATAGCAAAGGGACATCTCAGTAAGGGAAGAAAACAGATTATGGCACTGAGAAAAGAAGATGGTTCTGTAACAAGAAATAGAGGCGAAATTTTGACAAGAGTGAAAGATTTCTACTCCAAATTATATGAAAGGGATGATACATGTACTCCAGACATCATGAAAGGTACCAGTACCAGAGTTCTTCCAGTCCTCCCAGCAGAAGTTGCACATGCAATCAAGAACATGAAATGGGGAAAAGCTCCAGGAGAAGATGGAATTACTGTAGACATCATACAAGAAGCAAGTGGAGAAATCGAAACAGTACTCACCCAAATTTTCACTCGATGCCTTAATGAAGGTAAGATTCTTGAGGATTGGGACAACGCTACAATGATCCTGCTACATAAAAAAGGTGGCATTGAGGATCTCAGGAACTACAGACCTATCAGCCTCCTTTCAGTGATTTATAAAATCTTCACTAAAGTTCTTTCACACCGCTTGAAGGTAACATTGGACATGGCTCAACCGAGAGAACAAGCTGGATTCAAGAGTGGCTACAGCACAATAGATCATATCCACATACTGAGAGAACTAATTGAAAGAGTGAGGGAATATGAACTTCCATTGTGCATGGCTTTTATCGACTATGAAAAAGCCTTTGATTTGGTGAAATCATCAGCAGTTACAATGGCTCTGAAATCCTGCGGTATTGAAGATGCATACATTAATATTATTAATAACATCTATGAAAATGCAAGTGCAAAGATTCAGCTGTTTGAAAATGCAACACACATAAAAATTTGGAAAGGGAGTGAGACAAGGTGACACCATATCTCCGAAGCTCTTTAATGTCACATTGGAAAATGTCTTTCAATCACTGAACTGGGAAAACAAAGGGATAAAAATTAATGGAGATTATCTAACCCACTTTCGTTTTACTGATGACGTAGTCATTTTTGCAACTACCCCATCAGAGCTGCAGGGTATGATCCAGGAACTTGCTGACAAGAGTAAAGAAGTGGGATTAAAAGTAAAGAAGTGGGATTAAAAATGAACTTTCAGAAGACAAAAGTGATGTTCAATGCTTTTACAAGAAATGAAGATTTATCGATTGATGGAGAAAAGCTGGAGATAACAGACAGGTGCGTTTATCTTGGACAGCAGATATCAAGTGAGGGTCACATTGATGAAGAAATTAATCTGCGTACAAAACTTGCCTAGAGAGCTTTTGGAAGAAACAGCATAATTTTCAAGAGCAATATGCCATTATGTCTTAAAAGAAAAGTGTTTGATCAGTGCATCCTTCCAGTGCTTACGTATGGTGCAGAGACGTGGACCTTAACTAAAAGTGACATACAAAGTCTGCAGACAACTCAAAGAAGCATGGAGAGGTGCATGCTTGGTGTAACCAGGAGAGATAAGAAGAGGAACACGTGGATCCGAAAAATGACAAGAGTGGAAGACATCATGGTCAGAGTTAAATCCCTGAAATGGCAATGGACTGAACATACTGCCAGAAGGACAGACCATCGATGGACAGCCGAAATTTTAGATTGGATTGCAAGGGACAGGAAAAGACCCAGAAGAAGACCACATGGGCGATGGGTGGATGAAATTCGAAAGTATGCGTTAGTGTTATGGAGGAGACTGGCACAAGACAGTCCGTTGTGGAGGAAACTTGGGGAGACCTTCGTCCAGCAGTGGATCGATAATGGTTGACAATGATGATGATGATGACATAATATTTATTTGTATTGTATGGTGTCATTTTCATTATGCATTTCCTATAAACAGTGCATTAACTCATTAACTCCAGTGACTGTGATAATACTGGGTTAATATTTTATTTTTCTCCCAAGTCTTTATATGAACTAGGGTTTAGTTCCAATTATTACATCTGGCTGTTGCACAGCTAAACTCCAGTACTCATTCACTGTCATCTTTATGATAGTGAAATTGCCATGTCTGTCTGTCAGTTTCCTACAGAAGAAACTACTGAACATACAGGTTTGAAATGTGTCAGAAATCTGCAGAAGAGACATGAGTGTGTTCACCTCAGACCTTTTTTTTTTTCTTTACCTTTTTTCTTTTTGAAATTTAAATTTACTGAATTTTAATTAATTTTTAAAGCTATCAGCCAATATTGAAGAAACCATTGTTGAAATTTGATCTTTGTGTGTGTTGCGTGATAAGCTTACACTACAACAGTTCATTTCACTTTCTCAGCACCCAGGTTTCACTACCATGCATAAGAGTAAGAACTGTACTTGCATACAGAGTCATTCAGGACTTTTTTGAGAACTTGTCATTCCTGTGAAAACCTCCTAAAGCAGATATGACTTTCAAAGATGAATTCCCTTAGCTACTGATTTCCCAGTCTAATTTGTTTTCTCTGTCAAACATGCTTCCTAAACATTCAAATTCATTCAGCTGGTCAATCTCTGTGCCATTTAGGCTGATCTTGCATTCAGTACTAACAGTTCCTCACTTAAAAACCATAACTTTGGTTTTTCCCTTATTTATTCTCAGTTTGAACTTTATACAAAATTCATACATCTGGGACAATATACTCTGCAACTCACTTTTGCTCTCTGCCAACAGAACTGTGTCATCAGCATACAGCAATCTGCACTCATGGATATTACCAAGACATACACTAGTATTGTCTATTTTGGATCACATGTCCATAAATATATTAAACAGCCATGGTGACATTACACAGCCTTGTCTAACTCCTGCACCAGTAGAAAAGCCATTTTGACAAAACACTGTTCACTCATACATGTGCTCTACTGCCAGCATGTATAACTTTCACACTATATTAAGCACATTCTCAGTTATACCATATTTATTCAAGACCTTCCACAGAAGTATCCTGTTTACTTGGTCATAAGGTTTCTCTGAGTCTATGAAGGCAGCAAAAACTTTTTGCCAACAGACAGGTACTTTTCAACCATCAACATAATGCAAAAATTTGGTTTGGGGCAGCCCTTACCAGGCATAAAATCACTCTGTACATCTCACACCTTCTGTGATGTAAAACCTCATACCTTATCGATTATGACCTTTCCAAACATTTACCTTGGTACACTCAGCAGGCTGATACCATGATAGTTCTTGCATTCAGTCTGATCATCTTTTCCGTTATACAAGGGAACAATGATAGCATATCCTCCAATCCTGAGAGACTATTCCTATCTCCCAGCACAACTGACAAATTTCAGTTAACCAGTTAATTACATACAGAGTCACCACCATATTTTAACATCTCCACATTTATGCCATCTACTCCCAAAGCCATGTCATTTGAAAAGATTTTAGAGCTTTACAAAATTCTTCTCTTGAGATCCTTTATGTGCTTTCTTATCACGTCGTGGTATCATCTGCTTCTGCCTCAAAATCACCTTTGGTTTCATGTTCTAATAACTCACAGTGTTCACCTCATCTTCCACTTAACTCATTAGGCTCCAATATCATTCCTCCAGCCCTATTCTTTACATAACTTAAAATTTTATTCTCCCTATTTTTCCTGTATTGCATACTTCCAGAACGTTTTCCAATCTTTCTACCTTATCTTTCCTATCTTTTCTTACTCTGATAAACCAGCTTTGCTGCTTCACGCTTCTTACAGCGATATTCATCCTCAGAATCTCTGCCTTGAAACATGCCAAAATATGCTTCCCTCTTTCTCTTTAATCTCACTGTTCCAGTACCACAAGCCTCTTCAACAACAGTGGCAAAACAGTTCTTAAAACATGTCCACTTCTTCATTTCAGCAACTTCAACTCATTCAGTCATTCATGGGGTATTTCAGAATAACACTGATGTTCTTCAAGAAGCTTTTCAACCTTTATTCTTTTCATCACAGTTTTTTTCTTGTTCGTCATTCTCCTACTGACATTCAGTTTCACTCATTACACTAACAGGTAATGATCAAAGACATGATTGTGAACAACTAAGTGTTTCAGATACTGATCGTAAACAACAAAATCTATCACACTGTTTTACCCCAGAGTTTGATTCTCTGAAGTATATGTGTGGATATAGTTGTGTTTGAAAAACGCGTTAGATATGTACAATCCATTATCAGTGTAGAGTTCAATTTCTGTATATACTCGCGTATAAGCAGATCTTGTGTATAAACCAACTGCCCTACTACAGCAGCTAAAAAATTTCGAAATATCTTGACCCGCATGTAAGCCGACCTTAAATTTCAATATTTGGGGAAACATATTTGTGGAAATGAACTATGCAAATTTCTCAGATTATCTTCTATAAAAATCTTCAAAGTACGATTGAGTATCGGTGTTTCCAAATAACTCCTGTAATATTCATGGTATTACTTGTGCAGCAGTTTTTGAAAAGCTTTATAACCATTTCTATTAAAATCATGTCCCACAGATCACCCCAGAAGTAACAAAGCCAATGTCAGTCTATTTCAAGCTACCACCTTTCTTAAAACACTTTGTTTTTGGCCTACCATAGCACTGACAGAACTCAGAAAGAACAAGGCCTGGAGATATCCACAAGAGATATCTGATTGGTTGTGCCCGTTCCAAATGCCAAGTGACCTATCTAGAGTATGACTCATTACATGTCAGTAAGTGGTGCAGTCCAACTGGGGAAATAAATGCGGGGATTCCTACACATATTTGGAATAAAGAAACATCAATTTTAGGGGGATTAGGTTTTGCACTTATCATATTAGCTGTACTTATTCCTGCAGGAATCTTTCTCTGGGTGAAAAAATATTTCATATTTTTTTTCTATTTTTGGAAGTACTTATGAAATATTAAATGAATCCTGCTACTGCCATTGCTGGTGATGTGTTTACATTTGGCTAATTCCATACAAATGTTTCCCAGAAGTGAATTAAAGAAATATTTTTTTTACAGAATTCAAATTTGTACAAGTGCTATAAGGATAACTGAAGTAATTAAATTTTGCATGAACAACAATTTTGATTTTATTTTGTGGCAACAGCATGATTTCAAAATGGCTGCTATGTTATGAAAGAGAAGCTACTTGAATTTGTGGCCATTTTCCTAGCTGATTTCTACAGAAGAAAAGTTAAATGCTAGGGATTTTTTAAGCAATTGTTGAAATATAGCAACTGTGTTATTATTAAACTTCTTTATTAAGAGTGTTGTGGTTTAATTTGTTCTTTAGTAAGCAAATGAAATACTGAGCTTTCAATGGTAGTGTAAGTCACAAAAAAGAACAAAAGTTTCTCTAAAAGTATCTGAACTGCAATATATCTTTAACATTTTCAGCTATTTCCTTCTCTGCATCAATCTCCTTTAGGCCTTGGTTTTAAATTCCGAAATAATGAAGATTTTCACTGAAAATTGGCTAGTTCAATTCTGTAGGTTAAGTCACAGTTCAGTTAAGCCACAACCACATGGTGTGTTGGTAGATGTATTTTAGCTTAAAACGCCTGTCAGTTTCTCATATTTTCTCACCTTTTCCTGTAGATGGGAAAATTAGCAGCGGAAAGAAAGAGGGAACAAAGAGAGAGATTAAAAGCAAGTGGGAAATTTCAAGCTTTCAAAGACAACGAATAAAAAAAAAAAAAAGGTACAATGTCCTTTGAGGAAAAGGAGACTTTGAAACCAAAGAAGAGAGATGAAATGAAGAGGTATTGGGAAAAGAAAGCTTTAAAAGCTGGTGTAAATGAGCCCCATTCAAGTACTTTTTATCCAAATGCAAGCACTTTTGATACAAATGCTGATTCTCCAACGAAGGCTTTTAAAAGTTGTTGCTCATTTGGAAAAGCAGTTGCTAAAGTAAAGAAAATTTCTTCCACAAAGCCCAAAGAAGTACAAGGCAGTAGTGAAACAATTAGCTCACCAACTTCTGCCAAACATAATACAACTACCTGCCAAACAGTCAAGAGTCACGAAACTAAGTGTTGAAATAAAATCACAGGTAAAAGTATTTTTTGAAAAGGATAGCATATCCTACCAGGCATCTGGTGTGAAAGATTTTATGATTACTGGAGAAGAGGGCAAAAATAAAAAAATTCAGAAGCAATATTTATTTATGACTCTAGGAGAAATGTATGAAAGCTTTAAAAAAGAAAACCCTGACATGAAAATCGGCCGTTCGAAGTTTTGTGAATTACGACCAATTCACATTTGTCTGCATCATGAAATGCCACCAAATTTGTGTTTATGTATCTATCATGAGAATATTAGATTATTATTGGAAGCAATGGGTTTTCTTCCAAATTACGCCACAGATTTAATAAAAATGATACTCTATGATGATAGCTCCGAGAATTCCTGTTATCAGAAATGCATAAATTGTGGAGACTTAAAAGAAATTTCATGAAATCACACAAAATGTATCGTAAAGCAGTTTAGAAGAGGAAATCAAATTCTCTCAATGGGTTACTGACAAGGAAAACAAAATTACACGGTAAAACTTTTCTGCAACACTGCAAGAAGATGTTGTTAAATTAGAACAAAAATTACCAATTTTTGCAGCATGTTTTTTGTCAAATGTCGACAAGAATCCTTTTTGAAAAGCTAAAAGAAGATATGCCAGCAAACACACTGCGTTTACCCTTTGATTTCAGTGAAAATTACAGTTTCACTTACCAAGAGGAAATTCAATCAGCCTATTAGGTATCGACATCTTGCACACTTTATACTGCAATGGCTGATTTTGTTCATGGAGAAGAACATAAATCTATATCAATAGTTGTTTCCAATTACCTGCAGCATGATAAATATGCAGTAGCTACATTTAATGATGCCATAATTTAAAAAATTAAAGATTATTATCAGGAGCTATCAATTTCCAGAATCATTTGTCAATCAGATGGAACAGGGCAGCACTTTAAACAGAAGTACTCCATCTGCATAGCTATGCTACAACCAGAAGATGTGGAGTGACATTTCTCTGCTACCAGCTATGGAAAGGGGCCAATCGATGGAGTGGGAGGCATAGTAAAACGGAGAGTACAAGAGGCCACACTATCAAGAATAGATCCTCATTCTGCAGAGGAATTTTTCCACTGTGCAAAAGATATATGTCCTAAAATAACCATGCTCTATATTTCAGAGAGCTTAGTAATAGCAGATAAAGAAAAAAATTGATAACTTGTGTTCACCATCAGGAAAGGACATTTTTCCCATTCCTGAAACCAGGAAAATGCATTGCTTTGTAAAAATCAGCCCTTACAAGCTCAAGGCAGCAAATATTTCTCTACATCCTAAAGAATTCAAAGTAGTAGATCTTGTAAATGGAACAGTTGAGGTGGGAAAATCAGAAGTGGTTGCAGAAAGAGACAACAAAAAACCTGATACCGAACTGAATATAGGAAACTGGGTATTAGTCCTATTTCCAGGCCAAAGAATCGTGAAATATTTTGCCAGACAAATCATTTGAAGATACATCATCAATAAAAGTGAAATTTCTGAAATTTAAAGGAAACGATTTTCTTTGGCCAACAAAAGAAGAATCCGCGGATGTCGAAATCGATCATAACATAAAAAAAATTGCCTGAGCCAAATTTTGATTGCCGCTTACATTTGACATTTCCCAATTTCAATTTCTCAAGATATGTTATGGGTTAATTTTGTTTTGTTTCATATTATACTGGATATATATTGTGACGGTAGTGTAAGTCACAATTCAGCTGTAGTGCAAGTCACACAAAGTAATTTCAATAAAGAAAGTTTGAAAACATCTTGAATTATTTTCTGTTTACAGGTTGAACTTCAAAGCCTGTAAGACATAACTGTGCCAATAGAATTTTTTTTTTGAAAAAGCACGAGGAATAAAACTCATGTTATAATGTTGTCCAAATAATGGCTTCCTTTCATGTAGTGTGTAAGTCACAATGTGATATTTTTAATTTTCAAAAATTTAAGAAAAACAAATTGTCAAATTTCACACTGCCAAAAAATTGTATATGTGTCAAGTATGCCATTGGCTTACAATGTTCTTTTTAAAGTACTAAATGCTTTTTTTTTTTAAAGCTTACAATGTACTTAAAATTATAAAATGTAGTGTTAAGTCATGCATGGAATTACCCATTTCAGATCACAGCTCTCCATGCACCACTATGCGAAATAAATAGTGAAATGCATAACAGGTTCTAATTTTTTAAAGAATCGTCATCAACAACTATGGCTTCAGCCCCGTAGGTGCCTGAAGCCATGTGACTATCAGATTTCATTCATATTACAATGTTTTACTACCAGTGCATCAACACTCATCTGGTAAACCCAGGCATCCTGGGGAAAGGGGGTCCAGGGACATAGGATGTTTGGGGCCAACTTCAGAAGGAACCATCTATGCATTCGTGTCCCCAAACACAAGGGAGGCTGCGGAAAAACAGCAGACTAGATGGCTGGTAGGACTGGGGTTCGAACACCCATCAAAAATGTTTGCATCCCACACAGTGTATAGCAACTTAACCAACTGTGCCATGCCAGTGGTTTTAAAGAATGCATATATACATATGTTTCAATGAACATAGGTTAAAATAAGTAGAACAGAATGTGAAAAATCTCTGTAATTTTAATTTTCTTCTTTCTTCCATGTGAAATCAATGTTCCCTTTTGCAGCTCACATATGCCATTGGCTAATGAAAAGATTGCTGTTTCTCTATGATGTCTTGAGAGCAGTATAATCATGCCTGCTACTTATTATCCATAGCTGGGCCCCCTCCCCAGTTGGTGCACAACTGAGGATATAACTGACGGAAGGTCAGAAAATTATCATGCAGTGACATACAGAAAGCTGTGGTGTCTGAAACATGAACAAATATACCAGCAAATGCTAGAGGAGAATTCATGTAACACTTCAGAAGTCCAGCCCTGTTTCTTACTGACCCATGTATAAGATGACACCCCCCCCCCCACACACACACACACACACACACTTGAAAGCAGAATTTCTTCCAAAAACTTTCGGCTTATATGCAAGTATATACGGTATATTTCATCATTATCATTAACACCAGGATCATTAAATTTACCAAGAATGTTATCAAATATTTCATTCCGAACACCTACTGGAATCCCCTGCTGTGATAACTTTCTCTTAGCTCCGAACTGACTCAAAACAGCTTTCAGCTCATTCCAGAAATCCTCCTTCGTATCACAAGGTTCCAAGTCACAAGAACCATACACTGCAACAATTACTATTCTTTGAAGTTTGGCTTTCAAATGAATCTTAAGAATTCTCTCACTTATGCAGCTATAGTGAATCAAGTTGTTCCCCATATTTTCACCTAATGACACACCCTCACCAGCTTGTCCTCTTACATTGCTATCTTACAAAATTTAACTTTTCGACTGGGGTTTACATTACTTCAAGTGATTTAGATTAATTTTTCTATGCTGATTTCAAAAACAACATTTATTTTTCTCTGTCACATAATGATTTTTCACAATTGTAAAAACAAAATCATGAATATGCTGTACATATGTATGAGAAAAATTAACATTCCATTGTCCTTGATATCGTTTTTCCATACTTTTTATATCTTGATAAAATGCTGCATTATGTAAAAGACCTCCTTTAAGCTTCTCTTACTAGAATCAATGAACAATCTCCACTGTGATGGGTCATGAACAGTGGAAGACAAATGCATTGTAAATCCAGGAATGTCTCTGCAAAATACAGGCGATTCTTCTTGGACAAAATATTCAACAAATTCCTTTTCTCGGTTTCTGTACCATGAAAATTTCTGGAGCAAGTAGATTTTTGTTTTTGAGTCTTGATCCTAAAAGTCGCGCACTTTCCTTCGGGAGACTTAAATCCTGTGCCAAGTCATTTAATTCACTTTGTGTAAACTTCTGTGGTCCACTACTAGTTTCAGGATTGTTGTACAAGTCCTCACTGTCACTGCAATCTAACTCAACTTCTGAAGCTGATGAAAAATCTAATGATGTAAGAGGTGATAGAACAAATAAATCAGGGCCATGAGGTCCAGGTCTGATAGCACAGAGAGTTATTGGGTAGACAATATTATTTATGTTTTCGCAATTGTAGCCCTTTACTGGTGTGGTTAAGCACAAATAACATTCCTCATGACTCACTGGCTCCCGCCATACCATTGGAATAGCAAATGGAAGTTTTTTTTCTTACCTTGAGTCCATTTTCTCAGTTGCTCAACATACATGTTTCAAACTTGATGTGGTGCCCATTTCTTGTCCTGGTCTCTAAGCTTTATACCAAAATAAGCCTGATACACCTTTATGACGAAATCTGTTATTTTGTGTTGCCTTTTTTTCACCACAAAACTACCACGTATATAACAAAATGAATCAGGACTATTAACACAGTCTCTTAACACCATAATGCAGTAATAACGAACAACACAACAGTTAAAATGAGCGAAATACACTTTGGGCTTATCACTTGAAACACTGTTCAAAATGGCAAAAACACACAATATTTCATTCATTGATATAGAGGTGCCATCTATTGTATCACTTTCCAATTTAAATTTATCCATCTATTGTATCATTTTCCAACCTGCCACGATCTATGCTTTAGCTAGTAAATTTAAATTTTTAGAATAAAAAAGTTACAGATTGCTTTGTATCATTTTTCATTTTTGTCATATATAAACAAAAATAACATGGGAAATTGTGGAAAATCTGTGGGTGACAGCGAAAAACAGATGTGATATTCGTGATCAACATACCTGAATTATTATAAAACAACTGAAATTTTGCAAACCCCAGAATCATGTTGGGTTGTGTTATCCAACAGTCCTGACCTCACACGCTCGCCATTCTATTCATGTTTCCTATCCCGATTGTTTTCTTTTTATTTTAATTTACACAGAACTCATCCAATCTATACCTATTCATTTCTTCAATCACCTCATTCATCTTTTCAGTTGTTCCTCTAGCATTTCATAGACCAATTTTACACCTAGTTTGTCCAGAGTTGACAAAAATGAAAACCTCTTCATCTTGGAACCAAGTGAAAGAACACTCAACGTTTTTGACCCAGAGGCTTTTCAAGGATAAGCTTGCTTGTGCTACAGAAGAGCTCTTTATATTACACAGACCACAAAATAAAAAATGTGGATGTTTCAAATATTTCTAATTTCCTATATTCACCTTCACTAAAGACTGCTAGTTTAAGCCAATTGTGCCAGCATAAGTTTTATAGATTTAATTTGATTTTTTTTTTTAAATTCCTTTCATTTGATTACTGGAACATATTTCAATTAAATGCTTCTGTGCAGTAAATTATATTCATAATTTCAGAAAAACTCTGGAAATGCTGGCTAGAAGCACATTGATGTATTTTTTGTTAAACCTGGGCAATGTTGGATCCTTTTGCTAATTATACAAGGTGTCCAAGAATTATTGGACACATTACAAAATTATGTACAAAACAAACTATGAGCATTGTCTGTTTTTCTATGTCACGCATTACTAACACAGTTTCTATATTTTTGTTTTGCAGAATTGTTATTCGTAACAACAGTAAGTAAAAATATCTGGTAGTTTGTATTTCTTTTTGGTGCTAACCTCTGAATCTCAGAGAACAGCTTAGTGATATGTATGTATGTAGAATTGTTATTCCCAGAATCCGATAGATGGCGCTAGGTGTAGCCTGATGAGAAATGTATGAGAAATGCGCAATCAGTAGTCATATCATCCATACAGCAGAAAGCGATGTGTGTGTTATGGCTTGCGGAATTCTGTCATTAAAGTTAAAAGACGGTACCGTTTAGAGTATGGTTGTAATCCTCTGTCAACGAATTCAATTAAGTGGTGGATGAAACAGTTTATAGAAACTGGCAATGTGGAACATCGTGGAGGAGCCAGTAGGCCTAGCGTCAGCGATGAGACGGTTGACCAAGTTAATGGGTTTCCTACGAAGCCCCAGAAAATATGTTCATAAAGCAAGCAGAGAACTGTGCATTCCAAAATTGACAGTTCACAATATCTTGCACAAGAAATTAAAGTTTCATGCTTATAAAATTCAAATAGTGCAAAAGATGCATGTAAATGATCACACTCTGCGATATGATTTCGCTGTGGATATGCTGAATCGAGTGGAAAACAAGGAAAACTTTCTCAGTACTGTAATTTTTAGTGATGAATCCACATTTCAGGTATTGTGAATCATCACAACTGTAGGATATGGGGCAGTGAACTGCCTCGTGTTGCTATTGAACTGGAATGTGATTCTCCAAGAGTTAATGTGTGGTGCTCCCTATCAAAAGGAGAAGTGATTGGCCCCTTTCTTCTTCTGCGAAAAAAGCATAAATGGTGACATTTACTTGGATGTGCTAGAAAATTTTGCTATACCTATATACAGATCAAAAGATATGACAACATCATTTTCCAACAAGACGGCGTGCCTCCGCATTGGTCAACGTGTGTACGTAAGTATCTAAATGAGTATTTCCCCATCAGATGGATTGGGCATGGTGGTCCCATTCCGTGGCCTCCTCGCTCTCCAGATCTAACTCCATTGGATTATTTCATGTGGGGTTATGTGAAGGATCGTGTCTATCAGACACCTTGTACTGATTTGGGGGAACTGAAGCAGCGTATCACAGCTGCTATTAATTCCATAACTCCTCAGATGCTTGCCAATACATGGCATGAAATCGAGTATCGTTTGGACATACTACGAGCAACCAAGGGATCTCACATCGAAATTTATTAACTTGTGTAGTTACATTGTGAAGTTAGTACAGTCAGTTTCTTTCTATCTGTTTAATGTTTAGTTTTATATAATTTTGTAATGTGTCCAATAATTCTTGGACACCCTGTATATTGTCAAGCATTATCAATTCATTGCTGAAAGAAGGTCTCCCCAAGTGTTTTCCACAACTGTTTGTCATGAGCCAGTCTCCTCATGTTGCTCTGGCATTCTTTCGAATTTCATCCATCCATCTTCCATGTGGTTTTCTTCTGGGTCTTTTTCTGTCACTTGGTATCCAGTCCAAAATTTCAGTTGTCCATCGATGGTCCATTCTTCTGGCAACATGTCCAGCCCATTGCCATTTCAGGGATTTTACTTGGATCATGATGTCTTCCACTCTTGACATTTTCCTTATCCATGAGTTCCTTTCTATATTTTTCCTTGGTACACCAAGCACTCATCTCTCCATGCTTATTTCCATTGTCTGTAGTCTTTGTATGTCTTTTTTAAGCTATCCAACCGTAGGTTGAAGAAGCGTATATGCTCCAGCTTTGTCCGTCCGCCCGTCTGTCCCCACGATAAATGGCATAAAAATGGTTCGATTTCGATGAAATTTTAGTATGTGGTAGGGGACCACCTGGGGACAAACCCTATTGAAAATGGGACAAATGGGGTCAAAGATCACGACGTAGGAGTGGGATCCATTCCATTGCACTTATGCGTCATAACTTGCGTAAATATGGTTCGATTTCAATGAAATTTTACTATGTGGTAGGGGACCGCTGGGGACGAACGCTATTTAAAATGGGTGAAATGGGGTCATAGGTCAGGACATAAGAGCGGAATGCATTCCATTGCCCTTATGGGTCATAATGTGCGTAAAAATGGTTCGATTTCGATGAAATTTCATTATGTGGTAGGGGACCACCTGGGGACAAACCCTATTGAAAATGGACGAAATGGGGTGAAAGGTCAGGACATAGGTTTGTGATCCATTCCATCGCCCTTATTCCATATCATTAAGGTGGACGTCAAGTAATTTTGCTTCCTATACTTCCAATGGAAAAACTTTTGTACACATTTCCTTCACAATTAATGTGTTCCCAAGGATGAAAATTTGAACATCAATTAAAATAACTTCATATTATAACTTGGAATACTTAATATTTTCTAAAACATAACCATAATTATATTAAAAAACAATAACCTTTTCCTTTGGTGGCGTTGAAACCAGAAAAAGGATGGTGCGACCTGTCCTTTGATGACGTCAGTAGACAAACAAATATTGGATTGCATAATTATGGTTATGTTTTAGAAAATATTAGGTATTCCAAGTTATAAAATGAAGATATTTTAATCGATGTTCAAATTTTCATCCTTGGGAACGCATTAATTGGGAAGAAAATGTGTACAGAAATTTTTCCATTCGAAGTACAGGAAGCAAAATTACTGGCGTTCACCTTAAAGGAGCAATTCTTGTATGTATGTACATTTTATTTTGAAAACGGCTCTAAGGATTTTGATGAAAGTCGTTAACCTACTGTTTTCTGGTACTAGAAATCGATTTATCTTGATCTTGACTTTAGGAAAATTCATTTAGTGGGTTAAATAACCACCCCGAATTACCACGTTTTTAGTGTAGTGTCATGACGTCGTGCCATTAGATATTGGAGTGCGGTCACGCCGTCTGTCTCATTACGTTACGCGTTGTGTGTGGATCCTATTAAAGTTTTATGACGTCACACTCTTGCGAGCAGATGGTCGCAATTCCCATCTGCCTCATTACGTCACGCGTTGTGTGTGTATGATCGTCCGCACGATAACTCGCGTAAAAATCGTTCGATTTCGATGAAATTTTAGTATGTGGTAGGGTAACACCTGGGAAGGAACCCTATTGAAAGTGAACGAAATGGGGTCAAAAGTCTGGACATAGGAGCAGGATCCATTCCACTGCTCTTATGCGTCATAACTAACGTAAAAAAGGTTCGATTTCGATTAAATTTTAGTATGTGGTAGGGGAGCACCTGGGGACAAACCCTATTGAAAATTGTCGAAATGAGGGTCAAAGGTCAGGACATAAAAGCGGAATCACTTCCATCGCCATTATGCGTCATAACTTACGTAAAAATGTTTCGATTTGGATGAAATGGTAGTATGTTGTAGGGACCTGCCTGGGGACAAATCCTATTGAAACTGGGCGAAATGGAAATCAAAGGTTATGACACAGAAGCGGGATCTATTCCATAGCCCTTATGCATCATAACTTACGTAAAAATGCTTCTATTGCGACAAAACTTTATATGTTATTTCGGAGGTATACTGAACCAGTTCTGTTGAATATCATTGAAATGGGATCAAAGGTCAGGACACAGGAGCGAAATTTATTCCACAGCCATTTTCCTCATAACTTGAGTAATGATTTCTGGTATGTTGGAAAGCATATCATAATCAATGCATTGCATGATTTTACTAACTTGTTTAGTTAAGGCCCATATCTCTGCTCCATATCTAAGAACTGGAAGGATGCATTGATTAAGCCCTTTTCTTTTAAGACATAATGGCATATTGCTCTTAAAAATTGTACTGTTTCTTCCAAAATAACTCCAACCAAGTTTTATATGTCAATTAATTTCTTCAGCAATGTGACCCTTGCTTGATATCTGTTGTCCAAGGTAAATCTAGGTATCTGTTACCTTTAGATTTTTTCCCATCAATCACAAAATTTTCCTTTCTTGTGAAAGCACTGTACATCAGTTTTGTCTTCTGAAAGTTCATTTTTAATCCCACATCTTTAATCTTGTCAGCAATCTCCTGGATCATACTGTGCAGCTCTGAAGGGGTAGTTGCAAAAATGATTACATCATCCACAAAACGAAGGTGAGTTAAATAATCTACGTTAATCTTTATTCCCTTGTGTTTGTTCCCAGTTCAATGATTGAAAGACGCTTTGCAATATTGCATTCAAGAGTTTTGGAGATATAAAAATATTTTGTCTAACTCCTTTTTCAATTCTTATTGGTGCTGTATCCTCAAACAGCTGAACCTTGGCTCTTGCATTTTCATACATGTTATAAATAATGCTAATGTGTACATCTTCAGTACTGCAGGATTTCAAAGCATTGTAAATGCTTATGGTTTCACGAAATTAAAGACATTTTCATAATCAATAAAAGCCATGCATAAGGGAGTTCATATTCCTTCGCTCTTTCAGTTAATTCCGTCAGTACATGGATATAATTTATGGTATTGTAGCCACTCCTGAATCCAGTTTGTTCCCTCTGTTGAATCATGTCCAATTTTACCTTTAAGCCATGTGAAAGAACCTTAGTGAAGATTTTATAAACCACTGATAGGAGGCTGATGGGCCTGTAGTTCCTGAGATCCTCAGTGTCACCTTTTTTTATAGCAGGATCAGTGTAGTATTGTTCCAATTGTCTGGAATTTTTCCTTCATATTGAGACATCTAGTGAAAACTTGGGCTAGTGTAGTTTCTATTTCTCTACTTGCTTCTTGTATAATGTCCATGGTAATTCCATGTTCTCCTGGAGCTCTCTTCCCTGTTTCATGTTCTTAATTACGCATGCAACTTCTGCTGGGAGGACTGGAGGAACTTTGGTACTGGTAGTTTTCTTAATGACTGGAATAGATGTATCATCTCTTTTATATAGTTTTGTGTAGAAATCTTTCACTCTTGTCAAAATTTTACCTTTATTTCTTGTTACAGAATCAACTTCTTTTCTCAGTGCCATAATCTGTTTTCTTCCCTTACTGAGATGTCCTTTTTGCTTTCTTCAGGCTTTGGTTATTTTCAATTGCTTTTCTCACTAGTTCACAATTGAATGTCCTTATGTCTTCAGTGATACTTTTTCATGCCGTTTTGCCCAGCTTTATACTGTATATTCCACTTTGGCACTTAAATTTTCTTTATTTGTCCTCATCTCCCTTCTCTTTTGCATCAGCATTTTTGTTTTTCCTGATATTTTCTTCATGTGCAACTTATTCTTAGTACCACCTATTTTTGTTGCTGTTTGCATAAGAGCCTTGGCTAGTTCTCTGTTAACTTCAGAAATGTTCACTTCTTCTGATGTTAGGCCTTCTAAAGCAGAGAATATGTTCCTCAGTTTCAATATGAAGATATCATGATGATTTTTAAGGTTGGTCATGTCAAAACATTTTGGTTGTTTTATGAGCTTCCCACATTCGATTTTAGCATTGAGGTGCATCTTACATCTCACCATTCTATGGCCACTACCTGTGTTGAGCCTGTTTAGCACTCTGCAGTCTTCATGACAAATTTCTTGTTGCAGATAATAAAATCAATTTCATTTGTCATCCCATTGGGATGTCTCCATATCCATTTCCTATGTGACGTTTTCTTGAAAAAGGAGTTCATGAAGAAAAACCTTTCTGCCTCTGCAAACTTTATGAGAGTATTTCCACACTGGTTTCTGTTGCTGTGACCAATTTACCTACTGAAGTTTCATTCTGATGCTGTTGCCCTATTTTTGCATTGAAATCACGCATAATCATCTAGTGATGCTTGTCCTTTTTATTTAGATGCCAGATTCCCTCATAAAATTGTTCAATTTCTTCCTTGGGATGACTTGTGGTGGGTGCATAAGCTTGAATAAAGTGAGTTTGGTATCTTTTTGAGAGTTGGATAATGAGTCACACAGCTCTGTCCAAGGAACTTTCCACTCCTAGAACTTTATCCTTCAGTTTCTTGTTTATTATAAATCCCTCACCACTAGTTCTTCCAGTTTCTGCCCCACGATAGTAGAAGAGATGTCCACCTTTCAGTTCAACGAGATTCTCTCCTTTTCTTCTTACCTCACTTTGCCTGATGATGTCCCACTTGATTCTTTGTAGTTATCATAATGAGAAGAATTGGCAGGGAAACACGTCACACACAAAACATTAGAAAAATTCTTGATATCGTCACATCACGCATAAGTTGTTGAAAAGCATAAGCGGGACGTTTCGGTTGCGACTTCTACCTTCATCAGCCATGGAATGAGACACGCGTTAAAAGCACCAGTTGTTGTCAGATTTCAAAATCATTTTCCAAATGATAGGGATGTTATCATTTGGAAAGCGATTTTGAAATCTTGCAACAACAACTGATTCTTTTACCACGTGTCTCATTCCATGGCTGATAAAGGTAGAAGTCACTACCGAAATGTCCCGCTTATAATTTTCAACGTAACTTATGCGTGATATGATGATATCAAGAATGCTTCTAATGTTCTTTATAGTTCCTCTTCCAATTCGATTAGTCTTGAATCATAAGATAGAGATCATCCATTGAAGTAGCCAAGGTCAGCATCAGAAGGTAGCCTAGTCCAGTCCTCCAGGTGATTCTTAGCACCCTCTGCCTTCATGTCGCACTGGCCACTGCCTTGGCCAGGTACATTCCAACTGCCAGAGTCTGTGGGCCAAGTTTTAAGTTTTGAGTCGTCTGGGGGTGGGGGAGGGGGTGGCTATAACTCACCATGCTGGCCAAGCGGGTTGGTGAGTGTGGGATAGCAATTCCACTAATCCCTGTGGGATAGTTATACAGCTCTATGGCAGTTGTCAAAGCCCCTTTAGTGGGAACAGGATGTACCACAAGAAAGTAGGGTTGGCATTTGTCAAGGAATATGTTTGCACATCTCCTGACCTTGCAACCCTGTGATGTTTGCACATCTCCTGACCTTGCAACCCTGTGATGTTTGCACATCTCCTGACCTTGCAACCCATATATACACTGCTGGCCACCCAAAATGCAACACCAAGAAGGACACAAGATAGCAAAGCCAGATTTACTGGACACATAACAACAGATACAAAGGTGAAACGATTGAGCTTACAGGCCCGTGTGACTTGCGGGACACGCAGACATCAATAGTTTGTGTGGCCCCCATGGCTGGTAATAACAGCCGCTACACGCCGCAGCATCGAACGAAAAAGGCTTTGGATGTGGGCTTGGGGTATGTCGGTCCAGGTTGCTTCCACACGTTGCCACAGTTCATCAGGCGTAACCGCGGGTGGTGCTTGCCGAGCCACTCGGTTGCCGATCAGCGACCAGATGTGTTCGGATGGGCGACATATCAGGAGAACAGGCGGGTCTCGGCAGCAGTGACACCTGGTGGGCCGTGAAGAATTGTTGCACGATGCGTGCCACGTGCAGGCGTGCATTGTCCTGTTGAAACGAGGCCGCTGGCAGGTCCTGCAGGTAAGGGAGGACTACAGGCTCCAAAACGTCGGAGATGTAGCGGTGGCTGTTGAGTGTACCGGCGATGTGTACCAGAGGGGTGCGGGTGTCATATCCAATTGTGCCCTAAGCCATAACGCCAGGCGACGGACCGGTATGGCGATGCATAATGTGGGCGTCATACAGTCTCTCGCCGCGGTGCCGCCAAACGCAGATCCGACCATCATGGTGTTGCAGGCAGAAGCGGAATTCGTCGGAGAAGACAATGTCACGCCATTCCATAGTCCAGGTGCAGCGTTCAACGGCCCCCGCGTTCAACGGCCCACTGCCGCCGCACTCGCCGGCGGTGTAACGTCAATGGTAATCGGAGCAATGGCCGCCGTGCGACAAGTCCCCGCTCCTGCAGATACCGCCGAACGGTACGTGCTGACACAGGTTGTCGCGCAGCACACCCTAATTTCTACGCTAACGTTCGTGATGTGGCGGTGCGAGCCATCAATGCCCGCCGCACAACATGCCGGTCTTCTCGTTCGGTGGTGTGTCGCTCACGTCGGTCGGTCCATCCGTCCCTCCTGCACCCACCGAATCCATACTCGCCTCACTGTGGCTGGATGTCTTCCCACACGGGCGCTGATGTCTCAGTACGATAAGCCACTATTCGTCCTCTGTCGAACTCCGAAACGTGCTGGAATGACTGCCGTATTCTACAACGAGGCATCAGGAAGCTTCCCACGCACAGGTCCGGCAGCACAACACACTTCCACTACTTACACCCCGCCATCTGTGCGCCCTTCTTATAGTGCTTCTCGGTGACGTGCCGGGCGCACATGATTTGCATAAGCCCTGCAATGCTAATCGTTTGCATGTCCTCTCGCAGGCGACGCATGCTGCCAATTTCAGGCCAATCGGATGCTTCCTTCTTGGTGTTGCATTTTGGGTGGCCAACAGTGTATATATATATATACCCTCATGGACAATGAAATTTGTGCACCAAGAAGGAAGCATCGTATTGAACTGAAATTTTATGGATGTAATGATACAGATAAGTGGTACACATGATGGCAAAAACAGAGCTGTAGGACAATTACAGAGGGATCTGTGACACGCAGTCTGGTCATTTTCAATAGCGCATCACTCCACCTCGTGCGGCGATACATGCTGCAATTCGGTCCGGCATGGAGGCAAACAGACGCCTGATGTTGTCCTGCAGCAGACTTGTCCACACATGTTGGATGGTGTACTCCAAATCCCGGATAGTGCGGCACAGCAACAGTTGGCATTTCAACTGGTCCCACACATGCTCAATAGGGGACTTATCCAGGGAGCTAGGCAGGCCATGGAAGTGTCTGGACATGACGTAGGCAGTACTGGGCAACCGGAGCCATGTGTGAGCGAGCATTATCGTGCTGGTATAGCGCACCTAGAATCCTGGCCAGGAATGGGAGCAAATGGGGTCGTTGGATCTCATTCACATAACGCTGACTTGCCAATGATCCACGTACCACTACTAGAACTGATAGGCTATCATAGACAATGGCTTCCCAGACCATAATGCCTGCAGTGGGGCAGGTGTGGCACTCAATAGCGAGGTTGGGATTGTGCTGTTGACCCTGGGACCTCCACACCCGGACACGATGATCATCAGTTCCCAAAATGAAGTGGCACTCATCACTAAACACCACACATCGCTCTGGCCTGGCACCACTGCACACGGAGCCAACAATGTTCCGGTGTTAATGGCAGCACACATAAGCAGCGCTAGGATCGCAGATTTGCTTCCGCGAGGCGTCAGGAAATGGTTCGTGGGTACATAGAAGCTGCTACATCTGCCTGTATGGTGAACCAGGTTTCCGTGGGATCCATTCTTGCCTGGCACACAATTCGTCAATCCTCTCTACTGGTGGTCCTCCTGATCCGTCTGGAGCTGCTCCGCCGTGTGGCAGTGCCGTCACGTGTCCACTGCTCCCAACATAGTCGAACGATATGGTCAGAATGATCCACATTGCAGGCTATACAGCGCTCCAACCACCCTAAGGTTTTCAGCCCGATGATCAGGCCTCTCTCAAAGTCCGTAAGTTGCGTAAATCAACGTCTCTGGCATCTACCTGGCATTCTTGTCACTCTGTACTCTTGCTTGCCTCAGCCTGTGCTTTTCGCTTTTATGGGGCATCGACTACATGCTGGTTTATAAGGCTGCTGGTTCGTGCTTGCAGCGCCACCACAGAGTTTGCGGTCATGCACACTCTCAACAAATGTGGATCATTTGCATGCCAGCAGGCACTCTAGCTATTTGCAAAGTTTTGCGGTTGTAGCATGTTTTCTTCTGGGTGCGTAAATTTCATTGTCCGTGAGTGTATATATAAATACACACACAAAGGGTTATATAAAGCAAGGTAACATTTATTTTCTCAATAATGGGACTGGAAATAAAATGAAATGTCACAAAATAGAACAAAAAATGTAAACGAATAGAACCATTAATAGTGTGCCCCCGCCCCCAACAAAAAAACCCTACCCACGTTGAGTATAATTTAAATTGATTAATTTTAGCTATATTTGAAATTTAACCGATTGTTAAAAAATGTTTGATGCACTTGATATATTTTTGATTTTCAGTGAACTGTGTGTGAGAAAGCTCAACTATCATTAAGTAGAACTCTGGAATTGAATTTTATTGTAATTACAATGCATTATGGGAGATTCATAATTTTGAGTAACATATTTCTATGGTTTTTAAAATTAAACTTACATAGTAAATTTTTGTGTCAGCTTTGTCAAAAAATAAATATTTCCCCTTTACTGTAAATAGTTCATCATTGATTATTAACCATTGTTCTTTGTTTTAGGAAGTGGAAAAAATTAGCTATAGTTTGGATCAGTTTTGGATTCATTATAGTAATGTGGCCATTCAAAACATGGCATTAGAAAAGGAATTGACCGACTTACATTCTGAAAATCAGAAACTGCAAAAACAACTTAAAATGTTTCTGGCTAATTATGGCCACCAGAAGAACAATGCAAGGTAATAGTTCTTAAATTTCACTGCTTGTCGTATATATTGTGATGAAATTGAATGTTATTTGTATCTGGCTTCCAAATGTGGTGGGATAAACAATTAAATGGCCTCGGTTTACGAGCAAAGCAAAGGTGTTACACAATAATTGGAAATCTTGAGAATTATAATGATTTTATTATATCTTCATTTGATTGTGTAATTTGTCCTAGTAATTAAATAACATATAATATATTCTCACTCATCTCTGTTGTTAAATCCACTCTTCTTATTGGTGTAATCGGTGCATTCATATATGAATAAATCTCGCCTAAATAAATTTTGAGACCATTGTTTTTCCTGATAATATCACAAAGGGTGAATTAATTGCAAAAATTGATTAATCAAATGAAGACAGGAGCATTAATTCATATACCAAGGCGTGCATGGAAACAGATAAGAGGGATTAGGAGATATTAGATTTCAAGTAAAAAAATTCAGTTTTAAAAGGTATCTATAATGAGATTAAAAATAAGTTAAACTATGCAATCTGGCCAACACAGAAGTCACATTCAAAGTTCTAGAATGCATTTCTTCTGCCTTCACTGCAGGCTTATTTGATGGCAAACCGATATGCTCTAAGCTCTGGTTTTTTTCATTCAGTGAGGATAATTTCACACATGCACACACACACACACACACACACACACACACACACACTCTCTCCCTTACTCACTCACTCTCTTTAATATAATTGCAGTTCAGTATAACCATATTGCACTTCAATATCACCATCTATGATCTGTTTATGGTAGTATCTCTTCTGCTTTTTTTTTTTTTTTCATTTTGGTATTGTAGTTACAGGCTGTTGTTTGTTGTTTTACCAACATGTATAACTTCAGCAGCTAATATTTCATGTTATATACACTGAGTAGCCACTTTATTATGACCACTCCCACAGTACTTCGTTGGGCCACCTTTTGCCTTTAATACTGCGTCGATTCCTCATGGCATGGGCTCCACGAGATGTTGATAGGTGGTTTGTGGGATCTGAGACCATGCTTGATGAATAGCATGTTGATAGGTGGTTTGTGGGATGATGAGACCATGCTTGATGAATTTCCAGGAGTGTGAGATTGCAGGGTTGTGGATCCAGCTGTCTGATGGCTCATTCAACTTCATCCCACAAATTCTCAATGGGGTTGAGATCTGGAGATTGTGGGGACCACCTAAGCAAAGTAAACTCACAGGCATGTTCCTGAAACCAATACTGTACAATACGAGTACTATGGCAGGACGCATTATCTTGTTGAAAGTAGCCATCGCCATTGGGATAAACCATCCACATGACAGGATGCACTTGGTCTGCGAATGATGTTTAGATATGATGTGCCAGTCAGACGTTGATCAACACAAATTAAAGGGCCCAAAGCATGCCATGAAAACATTCTCCAAACCATAACGTTGCCTCCACCAGCTTGAAGGATTGTAGCAATGCATTTGGGGTCCATGCTTTCAGGCTGTTTCCGCCAATTTCTCACTCGGCCATTGGCATGGTGCAACTGAAAATGTGATTCATCAGACCACATAATTTGTTTCCAATTATCAACTGTCCAATCCTTGTGCTGCTGTGCAAACTGGAGACGCTTTCTCTTGTTAACTACAGACAGCAAAGGTGTTCGAACAGGCCTTCGGCTGCCATATCCCATCTGATGCAGTGTACGGCGAACAGTGCGTGCAGAGATCATTTGAGGGGATTCTTGATTAAGATGGTCTGTAATTTGCTGCACTGTTGCCCTTCTGTTGTCTGTTGCCAATCTGGACACTCTCTGTTCCGCCTGAGCAGTCACTAATCGATGACGACCACACGTTGCATGTACAGACCCAGATTTTTGGCTGACAGTCCAATCTTTAAACACTTTAACAACAGCTTCTCTGGAACATTTCACGAATGCGTCGGTTTCGGTGATGCTCGCTCCATGGCTCCGAGCTCCTACAATCATCCCACGTTGAAAGTCCGTCAAATCGCATTTTTTACCCATCTTGTCACCCCAAAACCACCTCTACTACTGTCGCAAGCACTAAGCTTTCCCTTTTTATACTAGCCTCGCCCTCTGGCGGCAACAGCATACTGCCATAGCTCATTTGCTTAAAACTGCCAGGTGGTCCTAATAAAGTGGCCACTCAGTGTATATATATATATGTTAGGTTACTATTTTGACATTTTCCCAATCTGGTTCAAAGTTATTATTTAAGCAAGAGTAATTGAAGCAGTTCTGTTCTGTCTTTGAACAGTTTGAAAATAACAGAACTTCAATACAAACTCAAATAAACTAGTGTATTGTGAAAAAAGAGTACAGTTCCATGATCTAATCTGTAGAAAAGAAAATCTCTTTCTGTTGATGGTGCCTATGTATAAGAGCAGTTTAGTTCATTCCTTCACTAACTTTTGGTTTGCTTTCTTTGAACTCAGATTGCACTTAGCAGCAGTCTGTGAGATGTGGACAGGCTGTAGTGTGACTGGCTGAATGAGGTTGGCACTTGCAGTAGGGTTAGTACGGAGTTTGAAATGGATGGAGCACTTTTTTAGTCACAGTTGACAAAGGTTTAACTGCCTGGGAATGTAAATAGTGTAATTATGTACATAGTGTTTTTAACTGAATTTATGAATGAGTTGTATGGTGTGTATGTTTGTATGGTTTTTATGGAGATGATGAGCTATGTTTACGTCTCATACGGCAGAGGAAAACCTGCATTTTGCCCAGTGAAAAAAAAAAAAAAAGAGGAAATACTATGTTTCATACCCGGAAGAACGAATCTCATAGGCAAGGAGTCTTTCAACCTTTGAAGGCCAACTACATTACATGATGGTAATTGATGTGCTTTGAAGTGTTAGGGAAAAAAAAAAAAAAAAAAAAGAACTTTCGGCTAAGTGATTGGCTATTTTAATAATATATCATTAATTAATTGCACGTAAATATGCACACTTTGCTGGTGTTTAATACCTTAAAGGTGCAAATATTATGATGCTGTAGTTCTAGGTACAAAATCTGCTTAATCTTCAATTCTTATTTTGATCACCTGTTTCCTTTAATCATGCCAAAACATATTTTCAAAGAGCAAATACAGTATTTTAAACTATTTTCAAAGAGTGAATGTTGCACTTCTTAATTTTTACTATTTGTTCCAAGTGTGTCTGAAGTATTCACTGCAGAGCCAAGACATTATGACCACTTACCTTATGTAATGTTGGCTCTCCATGTTCTGCCAAAACAGCTCTTACCCAATAAGCCATGGATACTACAAGATTTCTAAAGGTGTCTTTGTAGTACTTGGTACTAACATGTTACCAGTAGATCCTTGAACCCTTGTAAGTTACAAGATTTCTAAAGGTGTCTCTGTAGTACTTGGTACCAACATGATACCAATAGATCCTTTAACCCTTGAAAGTTACAAGATTTCTAGAGGTGTCCTTGGTACCAACAACCCTTGAACTCTTGTAAGTTACAAGATTTCTAAAGGTGTCTTTGTAGTACTTGGTACCAACATGTTACTAGTAGATCCTTGAACTCTTGTAAGTTACAAGATTTCTAAAGGTGTCTTTGTAGTACTTGGTACCAACATGTTACCAGTAGATCCTTGAACCCTTGTAAGTTACAAGATTTCTAAAGGTGTCTTTGTAGTACTTGGTACCAACATGTTACCAGTAGATCATTGAACCCTTGTAAGTTACAAGATTTCTAAAGGTGTCTTTGTAGTACTTGGTACCAACATGTTACCAGTAGATCCTTGAACTCTTGTAAGTTACAAGATTTCTAAAGGTGTCTTTGTGGTACTTGGTGCCAACATGTTACCAGTAGATCCTTGAACTCTTGTAAGTTACAAGATTTCTAAAGGTGTCTTTGTACTACTTGGTACCAACATGTTACCAGTAGATCCTTCAACCCTTGTAAGTTATGTTTGTTGAGTCACCACAGATCAAATTTGGTGTTTTAACATAACTACAGATACTTGATTGGATTGATGTCTGGGGAATTTGGAAACCAGGGGGCAATACTTGGGATTCTACTTCATGTTCTGCGAACCATTCTTATACAATCCAGGCAGTGTGGCATGGTGCATTATCTTCTGAAAAAAGACACTAATGCAGAAGAATACCATTGCCACACTAGGATGTACCTGGTCTGCAATGATGTTTAAGTAGGTGGTGGACATAATGGTTTTCTGGACATGAAGGACTGGACCCAGAGTTTCCCAGCAAAACATTGCCCAAAGGATCACACTTCCTCCACCATCTCATTTTCATCCCATGATGAATCCTGGTGCCAACACTTCTTCAGGTAAACAGCGCACATGTACCTAGCCATCCATGTGCTGCAACAGGAAACATTCATTGGACCTGATGATCACCTTCCGATCATTCAATGTCCAGTTTTGATGCTTTTGTGCCCATTGTAGATGCTTTTGAAGGTGAACCAAAGTTAGCATGGGCACTCAGAGCAGCTATGCAGCCCCATTTTCAGTGGGGTTTGATGTACTATGTGTTTTGATACATTACTCCCATCATCAGCATTCAGATTTCCAGCAAGTTGTGCCACAGTATCCCATCTCTTGGCTCATACCATATGGGATAGCCTTCACTCATCACTAGCATTGATCAGCCATAGTTGGACCCAGTGTTTCCTTCAGGACTTTTTGGCCAGGGGTGGGGGGTGGAACCCTAGAAGGAGCAAGTTTCCTATTTGCCATATATACAATCGTTGCCAAAAGTCCTGCACCAGTAGACCGAAACTCAATTTTTAATGCTTGAAGTCAACTTATACAGGGTAATGGTAGAGTCAGGAATACATATTATACATCACTCTTTTAAAGGAAATGTTATGCTGAATTCAAATAATTTTACAGAATGTTATTACCAGTAATAGAAGTAAAGTTACAAGCAAAAGCACAGTCTAGTCATGAAAAGCAAAAAATAGTGGAATTTGTGAAATTAGTGTACAATGCATTTAACGTAAAATTACTGTACAGTACATTATTGAAACTTGCAGGACACTTTAAATAACTTACCAACAAGCAAAATATGCTTTAATATTTAATTGGATAACCACAGTTTCTTAGTAACAAAGTGCATTTTCTTGGCATGGAACTAATGAGTCCATTGGTTATAACACGGTGCCGAAATTGCTGTTAAATGTGGCTGTGACCATTCCACTGTCTTGCACACCATTAAAAGAGTTGCAGAAACTGGATATGTGGGAAACAGAAAAAGAACAGGTCAACCAAGGCTGTGTACTTAACTTGATGATCACATGTTGATTCATCATTCTTTAAAATCAAGGTTTAAAACAGCCACTGATTTAAGAAATGAGTGGGAGAATGAAGTAGGCATTATTGCATCTGCACGCACAGTTCGTCGTAGGCTACAAGAAAATGGACTGACTGCATGAAAAGCCACAGGAAAAGCCTTTCCTTACTGAACAACAACGGCTCAAAAGAATTCATTGGGCTTAGGCACACAAGAATTGGACTGTTGATGAATGGAAAAATTTTATTTTCAGTGATGAAACAACTGATACTATTTCTGCTAATAATGGAAATAATTATATACATTGTTGGGCTAGTGAAAGATACAGTATAAGGCATGCTGCATCCAGCCAGCTATCAAGCACCCACATTTGATGATGTTATGGTCCTGCATTTCAGCCAGTGCTGTTGGCCGTCTGCACATTGTTTATGGCTCATTGAATGGATCGAAATATGTGGATATTTTGGGGTCCAAACTGCTACCATCCTCACAAGACATGGGTTTGCAGAATTTTATCTTTCAGGGCGATAATGCATCATGTCATCGGTCAAAGTTCGTTGACGAGTGGTTTAATCAAAAAGTTATAAGAAAACTTTGGAGGCCAGCACAGTCACCGGACCTTAATCCCATAGAGAATCTGTGGGTGAGATTGAAGCAAAAGATCCGTCAACAAGGACCACATCTAAAGCAGCATTAATTGAGTCTGTAAGGGCCATGTGGCACCGTGTTATCACCAGTGGACAATTTGAGAAGCTTATTAGTTCCATGCCGAGAAGGTGCACTTTGTTACTAAAAAATAGTGGATATCCAATTAAATATTAAAGCGTATTTTGCTTGTTGGTAAGTTATTTCAAGTGTCCTGCAAGTTTCAAAAATGTACATACTGTACAGTAATTTTACGTTAAATGCATTGTACACTAATTTCACAAATTCCTCTATTTTTTGCTTTTTATGACTAGACCCTGTACTTTTGCTTGTAACTTCACCTCTATTACTGGTAATAACATTCTGTAAAAATATTTAAGCTCAGCACAAAATTCCCTTTAAAATGATGTATAATATGTAATCCTGACTTTATCATTACGTTGTATAAGTTGACTTCAAGCATCAAAAATTGACTTTTGGTCTTCTGGTGCAGGACTTTTGGCCTCGACTGTATATATGTCATCATTTCAACCATTATCAATCCACTACTGGACGAAGGTCTCCCCAAGTTTCTTCCACAACGGTCTGTCTTGTGCCAGTCTCCTCCATGTTACCCCCGCATACTTTCAAATTTCATCTACCCATCTCCCATGTGGTCTTCTTTTGGGTCTTTTCCTGTCCCTTAGAATCCAATCTAAAATTTCGGCTGTCCATCGATGGTCTGTCCTTCTGGCAGTATGTCCAGCCCATTGCCATTTCAGGGATTTAACTCTGATCAGGATATCTTCCACTCTTGTCATTTTTCGGAACCACGAGTTCCTCTTCTTATCTCTCGTTGGTTACACCAAGCATGCACCTATCCATGCTGCTTTGAGTTGTCTGCAGCCTTTGTATGTCTCTTTTAGTTAAAGTCCACGTCTCTGCACCATACGTAAGCACTGGAAGGATGCATTGATCAAACACTTTTCTTTTAAGACATATTGCTCTTTAAAATTATGCTGTTTCTTCCAAAAGCTCTCCAGGCAAGTTTTGTATGCCGATTAATTTCTTCATCAATGTGACCCTCACTTGACATCTGCTGTCCAAGATAAACGTACGTGTCTGTTATCTCCAGCTTTTCTCCCTCAATCGATAAATCTTCATTTCTTGTAAAAGCATTGAACATCACTTTTGTCTTCTGAAAGTTCATTTTCAATCCCACTTCTTTACTCTTGTCAGCAAGTTCCTGGATCATACTCTGCAGCTCGGATGGGGTAGTTGCAAAAATGACTACGTCATCAGCAAAACAAAGGTGGGTTAGATTATCTCCATTAATCTTTATCCATTTGTTTTCCCAGTTCAGTGATTGAAAGACATTTTCCAATGTGGCATTAAAGAGCTTCGGAGATATGGTGTCACCTTGTCTCACTCCCTTTCCAATTTTTATGTGTGTTGTATTTTCAAAGAGCAGAATCTTTGCACTTGCATTTTCATAGATGTTATTAATAATATTAATGTATGCATCTTCAACACCGCAGGATTTCAGAGCCATTGTAACTGCTGATGGTTTCACCGAATCAAAGGCTTTTTCATAATCGATAAAAGCCATGCACCATGGAAGTTCATATTCCCTCGCTCTTTCAATTAGTTATCTCAGTACGTGGATATGATCTATTGTGCTGTAGCCACTCCTGAATCCAGCTTGTTCTCTCGATTAAGCCATGTCCAGTGTTACCTTCAAGCGGTGTGAAAGAACTTTAGTGAAGATTTTATAAATCATTGATAGGAGGCTGATAAGTCTGTAGTTCCTGAGATCCTCAATGTCACATTTTTTATGTAGCAGGATCATTGTAGCGTTGTTCCAATCCTCAGGAATCTTTCCTTCATGAAGGCATCGAGTGAAAATTTGGGCGAGTACTGTTTCGATTTCTCCACTTGCTTCTTGTATGATGTCTACAGTAATTCCATCTCCTCCTGGAGCTTTTCCCCGCTTCATGTTCTTGATTGCATGTGCAACTTCTGCTGGGAGGACTGGAAGAACTCTGGTATTGGTACCTTTCATGATGTCTGGAGTACATGTATCATCCCTTTCATATAATTTGGAGTAGAAATCTTTCACTCTTGTCAAAATTTCGCCTCTATTTCTTGTTACAGAACCATCTTCTTTTCTCAGTGCCATAATCTGTTTTCTTCCCTTACTGAGATGTCCCTTTGCTATCTTTAGGCTTTGGTTGTTTTCAATTGCTTTCCTCACTAGTTCACAGTTGAATTTCCTTACGTCTTCAGTGATACTTTTTTGTACTGTCTTGCATAGCTCTATATATTCCACTTTGGAAGTCACATCTTCTTTAGTTGTGCTCATTTGTCCTTTTTTTTTTTTTTTTTTGCTTCAACATTTTGGTTTTTCCTGATAATTTGTTTGCATGCAACTTGTTCTTAGACCCAGCTAATTTTGTTGCTGTTTCCATAAGAGCTTTGGTTACTTTTCTGTTAACTTCAGAAATATCCACTTCTTCCAGTGTTAGGCCTTCTAAAGCAGCGAATCTGTTCTTCAGTTCCAACTTGAAGGTATTATGGTGTTTTTTAAGGTTGGTTATGTCAATACATTTTGTTTGTCTTATGAGCTTGCCACGTTCAAGTTTAGTGTTGAGGTGCATCTAGCCATATCTAGCCATATGTATATATGTACCTAGCCATATATATATATATATATATATATATAATTTTTAAGTTCTATATTTACTTATATAGAAGTAATAATTATACATATAGTAATTACATCTTCAAACATTTCAAGAACAAACTTTCTCCAACTAAATGTGGGGGGAGAGGGAATTCAAAATATTGCAAATTGTACTACAGCTGCAAAACCTCATTCTGAAAATAGTCAATCACGAAATAAAAATACCTATATAATCATCTAAATGCTACCACATTAGTGGAAACTAGGTTAAAATGTCAAGTTTAACTTCCCAATTTTCTATAAAAATTATTTTGTTTTACCAACAGAACTTTCAGAATAGAGCAGCACTGTAAAATAGCATTTTTCATAGGATCTAATAATTGCAATTTAAAATATGCATGTGAAAGTATAACTGTAGAATGAAAACCCCAGTTGGGATGAGTAGTTTATTAATGGTTTAGTGTTTACATAAAAAAATACAGCATAGGAAATAATCTATGAAGTTCATAATGCACGGTTCATTTAATCACTTTCACTCAATTACACTGTTGTTTTTTCATTTTGTTTTTTCCTCGTCTGTTACACCGAATGGCCTGAAATTCTCATCTATTAAACTGCTTTCAACAAACTCCTGATCCTGAATTGCGATTCCCTGCCTATGAGGTATGACTAGTCTACTTATTATATTTTGATGAATGGCATACATCTTAATACACTTTTTAGGCAAAATAAACTGTAATACTTAAACAAATATGAAAAAAATTATAACTAAATAAATATTTGTAGCATCAAAAGAAACAAAACTTTCTTTTTCGTTATAGTCTGAATTTATTAACATTTGTCTCGGCAACATAAAATGTCTACCTGAAAGAAGCACTGATTGGATCACACCATGCCAACAGTTTATGGTTTTTCTCTTCTCAGACCACTTTTTAAAGGTATTTACCATGACTAACAGTGAGCATCCCAGAAGCCATGTCAGAAATGCTCTGCCCCAGTTGTCTGGCCACTACAGTTTGGCTTTTGTTGAACTCCCTTAAGTCTGCTGCCTTTCCCATCTGAAGAACAAGAATAACACTGACTGACAGAGCTCAGTATCAGGTCAAATCATTTAATGTTGTACCCCTTCTTCTGTCTATGGAAATAGAGAGATCTGTCTATGGAAATAGAGAGATTTTCTTCTCAGACCACTTTTTAAAGGTATTTACCATGACTAACAGTGAGCATACCAGAAGCCATGTCAGAAATGCTCTGCCCCAGTTGTCTGGCCACTACAGTTTGGCTTTTGTTGAACTCCCTTAAGTCTGCTGCCTTTCCCATCTGAAGAACAAGAATAACACTGACTGACAGAGCTCAGTATCAGGTCAAATCATTTAATGCTGTACCCCTTCTTCTGTCTATGGAAATAGAGAGAAGAAGAGGTACAACATTACATGATTTGAAAGGTTGGAATTTAGCTCACGAATGGCAACTTCTGCTATAGTTGTAATCTTGAGGTAGGGTAGGGGTGCTACCCAAAAATTTGACTGTAAGTAATATCCTTTATTCCTGAGTAAATCCCATAAATTAGTGAAATTTATAGTATTTCAAATCTAAGAATAGCCATGCCATCAATTATTACCAAATTTTGTTAATTTTCCTTCACTTTTCAGTACCAACATGTGCATGGTAGATTTTGACTTCATATGGTCCTTGTGCTGTAAAACCTCACAAATTAACAAGTATGTGCAATGCAAGACTGAATGAGCGTACATATTTTGTTTACATCTTTATATTATTTTGTATGCCCTGTGTTGTTGCATTATCAGTACAGATACACCCTAATAAACAATGTGAGATATTCCCTTATTTGTATTATCTATTAGAAGACATCATTCTGGTGTTGCAAATTATCGATAATCATTGAATACATTTTTGACATGATTTCAAAGGCATAGCAAAGGCAACTAGTGCCTAAGGCAAGGCATACACATAATACACACCTTCTTGGGAAACAATAACACAATAGATTTTTTTCAGATTTTTAATTAATGTTATGTGCATCTAAGGCTAGAAAGAGTTGCTCACCCAGAACTGAAACCCAAACTGAGCACAGTATGAGAAATCAGAAGTCTTCATCTTAAACCACTCAACCACCCAGCAACACAGATGATTGAGAGAGTTGTTTGGGGAAGTAATTTAAGTGTCAACAAAAAAACTATTTAGGCAAACATCTCAGATGTTTAGAGAATATATGAAACACTAATCTCAAGCAAGCTGGCAAGACCTATTTCTGTTATGCATTCAGGAAATCAAAAGGAGGTAAACATTCAACTGCAAAGAAATGTTTACATATTGTCAAATTACTTAGTGTAGCGTATTTTTAACTTGATCAACAATATCATTGCAAAATTTTTGGCATTCCTGTGGTGTGGTTTTCAGGAGTAACTGCCCCTCTCTGCCTCCTGTTGCTATGCTTGTGTAGGATTTGTCTGTCTATAAAAATGAGGTCTACATACATTGTAACATATAATAATATGTGCTTAATTTTTATTGGTATTCTAATTGAAGCTTCAGTCAGTAGTAAAGTAAAGAAACAGATGAATACAAATTATTAATGGGGATATCAATTATGAACTGGATAGAATAGTCATACATGCTTCATGGGAGGATCAGGTGAAGACTCCTGTGGTTGCTGCCCCAATGCTGCAGTGGTCTAAGCTTTGGCTTCTGATCATTTGTCTGTGAGTAATGGATGTTGTGTTTGTCTTATGGCACTGGCTCTTTCCCTTCCCTGGAACCAGTGGCCCTAAATTAGGGATGAATGACTGCTTATAGTCCATTGAGTTGCTCATGGTGTTGTTAATCCCCCAAACAAAAAAACTGTGGTCTGTTGTATCACAATTTATTAAAATTCTGAGGCAACAACCCATTGACTTTGGAGTAGGCTAAAATTATGGTAGGAAAAGAATGAAATTAGCTATTAACAACAGAGGTACAAACAACTGGAAGGTGAAGTATTCTACAGTGCACCACAAATGCTGGAGAAAACTCTTGGTGATTAGCAGTTATTATTATTATCTTTCTATTGTATATGCATGTTTCTTATGGATCTCCGCTCTTATAAACCTGAACATTAAATGCCACAGAGTAATTTGGTATGAAATAATATTAAACAGACTTTTTTTCAATGGGCACTTGACTCTACTGTGGTTTTCATAAATTAAGCAGTATTTTTTTAAGCTGTCCAATTAAATAGAAGAAAGCCAACCTTAATTTAGACAAATTTTCAAAGTGGGTTACCTCTTCATCATCACATCGTTTTTTTTGTTTATTTCTGTGGCAGTTATGATTGATAATTGTAATGGTCCTGGTTAACAGCTTTTGTTCTGTTTCTGTGTGGGTTATCATAACTGCCACAAAATTAAACAAAAAGCAGACTTAATGAAAGAAATGATATCCACTTCCAAAATGTTTCTAAAATAAATTATAAAAAACTCTAATATAACCATTAATGTTTTAAAAACTAGAGTAGCAGTGGAATCCTTCATTATGTTAGTTGGTGAAGTTAAAATGTGGATATGATACTTACTCTGTGTATACACACATAGCATCACATGACTGTGTGAAATGCTGACTTATTTCGTTACACATGTAGTAGCTGTGTTGTACTAAAACAAAGGCAAAAGTTCATGACATTTAGAAAAATTCATATTTAATGTATTTGGAAATTAAAGTAGAAGAAACAGAGAAGTATTTGATGCATATTAAAGTATGATTTACATGCATTAGATATTTCAGATCATTGAAAAATGGAAAGAAAGAAGCCCATTTGATATATCTGTAGTATGGAGATAGCATTATAAATTTTCCTCAATGAGAGAAGAGGGAATACACATGATATTTTTTCCCTGGTGGGAATAGAGAATTATTGTACGAAATAATGCTTTGTTTGTTCCAGTATTACATCTGCAAATAAATCATTGATGCATGAAGGCAAACTGCTAGTTCCTTTCCCACCACATGTTTTGGAAAGCATACTGTCAGATGTCATCCCTGAAATATATGGTCCAGAGGAAAAACTATGAAAAACAAAAAAAAAGTAAAATTTATATAGCATGAGGTTTAAGCGTATCAAAACAGTGTATACAATTCCTGAGATCTCAATACAATTCCTGAGATCTCAACTGAAAACAACAAATATTATTTTTATAGGTGCAGCTTTTTTGTGATAGAGATAGAGGTATAGGAAAACAGAGTTAGTTTCCTTTTTCTTTTTTTCTTTTTTTGAAGAGGGTTCAATGGTGTATTATTGTAATATGTATCTGTGTGCTGAAGAACTACTTTGAGTGGTAGACCATGCAGTCAAAGGAGATTTTTTGCAATTTTGTTTAATTGAAGTCTCTTATAAAGTCTGTTCCATAGTGTAACAAACTGGAAAAGTGACAGCAACTATCACATGCAGATATGTTTTTTCTCAGATACAGGCACATTATGGTACATCTTATTCAGTGTGCTTTGAGGAAATGCACACAAGCCTTTAACTTTCCTTTTTAAAAGTATGATACGAATGTCATAATTGCTTTGCATGTGTAAATTTAAAAGTTCTTGATTTGTTGCATAGTTAATTGCCTGGCTATGCTGAAATGTCATGTTATGTCTGAACATGCAGCCAACAGAGAGTGTGGTCTCCTAGAAATATTGTTGTATGGAAATATAGCACAGAAGCCACTGACTGAAAACTAATGCATGAACCAAGATTGATCTGGTTCAGAAAATGTGTTATCTGAGCTTTAATGATTGATTATAACAAGGTGCTGTTAATTTTCGTACTTTTGCTTATTAAACTAGTTTTCATGACAAGGAAAGTGATTGTTGCAAATACATTTGTGGCAAGTTTCTGTGATCCACACATGGCAAATCAGAGGAATTTTTGTTGGCCTTCAAATTGGAAAGTTAATGCTGGGAAAAGAATTCATAGAAACCATGGATCAACATGAAAAACAAGCATGTTTTACTTCAGAACTGTTGTTAACAATTTCTGTGAAAACAACAAGGATCCAAATTATAAAATGATCATAATCAACATGTGCTTTTAGAAAAGTGGGTTTAAACATGAGTGTTAAGTTGCTTTGTTTGCTTTCTCACTTGGACTGTTTCATGGCAAATTGAAGTGTTAGTGATACACATGGAGAAAGATTTCAACAGAATACTAAAGTGAAAAATAAGCACCAAGTAAGGTACTATGTAAATTGTGATGGAACTACGGCTGAATGGTGAAAAGACATAATTTCATCAAAGCAAGCTGCATGTGAAACTTATAAAAGAAAAAGAATGTATATCTGTACTGCACATGAAAATAAACAAAAAAATTATTTAGATTTTACAACTACAAATTCTACTATTCACTATCTTCATGTTCTACTTCAGTTCATGTTTCTGAGTAAAATAGCTGTGAATTATATTTATGTGAACATTCATATTTTAACTTTAAAGAACCATGCTAGCATTCAAAAAAATGTTTTCTTTGAATTTACCAAAAAATTCACTGTGACAAAAGAAAAAAAAATTTTTTTGTTAGTATAAAATACTTCAGAAAGCTATTATCCACAAAACATCAGAAGTAAGAATACAGTGTGGATGAAATATTCTTCTCATAATACGTGGCCAATACGTCATGATAATTACCACAGCAATCAGACATCTTTGAGTTGACTTTAATTACTGTTTCACGGGTAATATATATATCAATCACACAGAAAGCTTGAAAATTTCATTGCTGTGGAAAACTTAAACTTGAAAATTTCATCCTGCTGCACGGCGACGAAATTTTCAAGTTTTCTGATGTGATTGATATTAAGTGTGAAACAGTAATTACAATCAATTCAGTGATGTCTGATTGCTGTGTTAATTACGAGTGTGTTGTGTGATGTCTATTGCTGTGTTATCATACGAGTGTGTTGTGTGTGTGCGCGCACACTCATAATTGGTTCACCTCTAAAACGTTATCCTTAGCTGAGCTGTTATATTCCAGGAATAATGTAAAATTACCTGTAATGATGGAAGCAGTTCTGCTAGTAGTATAATATAGATTGAATGAAATCCCTAGTAGTTGTGTTTTCAGTGAAGTGAGTTAAATGTCAAATAAATCAGTCAGTCACATTTTAAGATCAAGTGAAGTTCTCTTCATGCATGTGGTGATTTTTGTGAAATATTTTCTGTATACTCAATTTAAATTCACATTCATTTTTGCACATCTATTGTCTTCTCCACAAACATTTATTTAGTTTTGTTTCATTTTGTGATCTCCAGGTTTCTGCCATATGCTTCCCATGTTACTTCAAGAAGCAATGCGGTTCAAGAAGCAACTCACATAGTGAAATATATGTGACCTAATAACATGTTCTACCTGAAATAATGTATTTGTCATTCACATTCATTTAAGAATTTTGATGTGTTGCTTTTCATGGTGTGAGGAAAAATAGAAAGAACTAGAAAATTTGTTACACTGTTTTTCTGCTGTGTACTTGTTGCTGGAAATTGATTACTAAATTGTATGCTTTCATGAGCATTTAAGGACTGTTTTTGATGTTTCATGTTTTATGATTGATATCAAAATGAAAATTAATTAGGAAATATGTGGGAATATTTTTCTTCTGCTTGTTTGTTGTCATCATCATCATCAACAACAATCATTCTCAATTCACACTGCTGGATGAAGGCCTCCCTAAATCTCTTCCAAAACTCTGTCTTGTGCAGTTCTCTCCCATGTCACTGCAGCATGCTTTCAAAATTCATCCATGCATCTCCCACGTGATCTTCTTCCAGTTCTGTTCCTGCCCCTTGAAATTCAGTGTAGTATTTCCATTGTCCAATGATGCTCAGCTCTACTAACAATGCTTCCAGCTTATTACCACTTGAGGGTCTTTACTTTGAGCATGATGTTGTATCCACTCTTGTTTCCTGATCCATGAATTCATTTCCCTGTCTTTCTTGAATACACCAAGCATGCATCTCTTCATGCTTCTTTGAGTTGTCCACAGATTTAGTATGTTTTTTGTAGTTAAGGTAAGTGTTTCTGATCCGTAAGAACTGGAAGGATGCATTGTTTAAACACTGTTCTTTTAAAACATGTTGGTAAATTGCTCTTGAAAATTGTACTTTTTCTTCCAAATGCACTCAAGCCAAGTTTTATATGTGTGTTAATTTCTTCTTCAGTGTGGGCCTTGCATGATATCTGTTGCCCAAGGCAGAGGTAGACAGACATCAGTTATTTTTAAATTTGCCCCATCAATCTCTAAATCTTCCATTCTTGTAAAGCATTGCACATCAATTGTTTTCTGCAAGTTCCTAGATCGTACTTTGTAGCTCTGAAGGGGCACTTGAAAAAATAAATATGTCATTCAGCAAAATGAAGGTGGGTTAAATAATCTCTATCCCCTTGTCTTCCCAATTCACTGACTTAGACATTCTGCAATATGGCATCAAAGAGCTTGTGTTATGGTGTCACATTGTATCACTCCCTTTTCAATTTTTATTCATGCTTTGTTGTCAAACAGTCAAATCTTTGTGCTTGTATTTTCATAGATGTAATCAACAATGCATGCATCTTCAGTGATGACTGATTTCCAAGACATTATGACTACTGATGGTTGCATAGAATCAAAAGCATTTTCCTAATCAACAAACATCATACAAATTGGGAGTTCAATATTCAAATATTCATTTGCTCTTTCAATTTTTTTAATTTTTCTCAGTAAATGGATATGATGTATAGCTTCTCCTGAATCCAGCTTTTTTTTTTTTTTTTTTTTGTTGAGCCATGTCCATTGTTTCTTTAAAGTGATGTGACAGTACTTTAGTGAAGATAAGAAGTGAAGATTTTGTAAACAACGGAGGCTGATGGGTCTGTATATCCTGAGATTCTCAAGATCCTCCTCTCATGTATGCTGTGCGGGCATTGTAGCATTGTTCCAGTTTTCAGAAATTTTCCCTTCTTTGAAAATTCTAGTGAAAATGTGGGCAAGTGTTTGTTCACTGGTTACTACAATATTGGCAGTTATTCCATATTACCCTGGAGCCCTTCCCTGTTCCATGTCCTTATTTGCATGGTTAACTTCTACTGAGAAAACTGGAGACAATTTAATGAGGTCTGGTTCACTTCGTCGACAACTCATTTCATCGACACTATACAGTATATGCAAACAGTCGATTCTTAAAAAACCGAAAAAAGTTCAAAACCACCAAATTTGGTATACTATCTCATGGTACTATAACTCAGATCGTAGATGGTTTTTGGAAGAGGTCGGGCCCGGCGTGAAAGGGGCCCCATACAAAATTTTCGTAAAATCTATAGTTTTCAATTTAGAACCAAATTTGGTATACTATCTCATGGTACTCTAACTTACACCATACACAGTTTTTGGAAGGGGTCGGGGCCCGGGGTCAAGTGGGCTCCATACAACATTTTCGTAAAATCTACAGTTTTTCAATTGAGAACCACAAAATTTGGTATGCTATCTTATGGTACTCTAACTTAGATGGTACACGGTTTTTGGAAAGGGTCAAGGGGGCCGCATACAACATTTTCGTAAAATCTACAGTTTTCAATTTAGAGCCACCAAATTTTTTATACTATCTCATTGTACTCTAACTTAGACCGTACATGGTTTTTGGAAAGGGTCGGCGCCCGGGGTCAAGGGGCCCCATACAACATTTTCGTAAAATCAACAGTTTTCAATTCAGAACTTCCAAATTTGGTATACTGTCTCATTGTACCCTTACACCAACTTAGACCATAGAAAGAAGGGGTCGGGATCAAGGGGCCCCCATACCAAATTTTCGTAAAATCTGCAGTTTTTAATTTAGAACCACCAAATTTGTTATACTATCTCATGGTACTCTAACTTAGCTCGCAATTAATGTATTAGAGTGCATAATTGTGTTGCAGTTCTTAAGTAAAAAATGGAAATTTTTGAGAAAATTTTGTATGGGACTCCCTTTACCCCGGGCCCCGACCCCTTCCAAAAACCGTGTATGGTCTAAGTTAGAGTACCATGAGATAGCATACCAAATTTGGTGGTTCTAGATTAAAAACTGTAGATTTTACAAAAATGTTGTATAGGGTCCCTTGACCCCGGGCCCCGACCTCTTCCGTCTATGGTCTAAGTTAGTCTAAGAGTACAATGAGATAGTATACCAAATTTGGTGGTTCTAAATTGAAAACTGTAGATTTTACGAAAATGTTGTATGGGGGGCCCCTTGACCCCGGGCCCCGACCCTTCCAAAAACCGTGTACGGTCTAAGCTAGAGTATCATGAGATGGTATACCAAATTTGGTGGTTCTAAATTGAAAACTGTAGATTTTACGAAAACTCTGGGGAATCGACTGTTTGCAATATAGTGTTGACGAAGTGAGTGTCGACGAAATGAACGAGACCGATTTAATGCCTGTATATTTCTTTATGTATGTAATAGATGTATCATCTCTCTTCCATATAGTAAATGTTAAATATTTTGCTGGTATCATATGCACTTAATAATTGATTTGGTTTCTTGCTTCTGATGATGAGATAAAAAATTTATAATTGAAAATTGTAGAAGTATTTTTTCTGCTATGTGTTTGCTAAAAGTAAGTAAAAAAAACTGTTTGATATTTAAGCAACAAACATTTTCTTTTCACCTAATGCAGTTTTATTTTGTTACATAACAGTTTGCATTGGGATTTTTTTCTGCTATAAATGTTATAAAAATCATGGAATAATAACTGGATATGTACTTTTGCAAAAAAAAAAAAAAATATGCAGAAAATATGTAATAACTTTAAAGGGAGCATGTGTTTAATGTATTTCTGTAGCAGCAAAATGTTTTTAAAAGTATTTTTTGTATGTAGAAACTGTGTTAGCTTTTAATAGCATCTAGTTTAAAATTTATAGAATGCAGCAATTCAAATGCAAAATGAAAGTTTATTTCTAAGCATTTAACCTAAAAATTAGCATAGTGCAGCAATACGTGGAAATTCATTGTAACCTCAAAGGAATATATCTATCATCAGGAAATTCTGCTTCACACGTCATAATTGCTTCAAGGAAAGAGGAATGTACTTTATATGTTGTTATATAGTTAAGCTTCGGCATAGAAATAACTGATAAAAGTTTTGATTCACCATATTAACTTGGATGTCATGCAGTCGCCCGTTTATCATGGTTGTTGGTGTATTCACAATAGATTTATAAAAAGTGGAATGCAAAATGAAAAAAAGTAAAATTTAAAACCATTTAAGACAAAAAACCAAAGCCAAAACCATGAAAAAACTCCAAATGAATTTGCTTAGAAATTGCATTAAAATCTTAAAAAGGAACTTGATTTTTGCCTTATAAGCCATAATTCATCATAAGCCAGATCTCTGCTGTCCCGTCCAGACATGTTTCAACCATGTTATCATGGCCTTCCTCAGTGGTGGATGATGTTGTTGTCAGTAGAGATGAGTTCGGGCTCAATTTTAGGAGCCCGGGTCCGGCCCGCTTCTTTGATTACATGTGTTTTCTGAGCTCAGGCCCGGATTCTTGGAAAATTTTGCTTATCAAGGCTTGCATTTATGCACTGGCCAAAAATATGGCCCAAGCAAGGATTAGTTTAAAAATCATTAGTTTAAAAAGTTTAGTTCAGTTAATCCACTTCACAATATTAATATGTTTTTACAAATACTACGCGTAAAGCCAAATGTTCTAAAATGTGGATTTGAAAATAAATAAATAATCAACGTGCCCTTCGACCGTATCAGGGGAATCAATAATTTTGGTAAAAGCTGAAGAAAAGAAAATCGTTTGGAAACAAAAAATTCCATTCGTCATTTCTTTTTGATTTCTAAATTTACTTTTATTTTGAATAAATTGCATTATAAAACGTACAATGCCATACAGACAGTTGCAAGTGTTTGAAATTTTGACTCTAGAAAACTAATCTTTGCAATATAATTTACATATATGCTTATTGGTAAAGGTAGTTTGTTTAGAGTGATGTAGTAGAATACAAAAAAAGCATGTAGGGAAATTTCCAAAATTAAAAAAAAGAATGTAAAAGCATTCCAGACTAGATTATTCTGCATTTTGTAACATTAACAAAGCTTTGCGCTTAATAGTATAATAATCACAATATTATCATATGTGTGTGCAGTTTCCAGATCAAGTTCATGAAAAAAGAGAGAGAGAATTGCATCTAATGCCTCAGCTCTTCAACTTGATTTTCTTTTCTCTAAAACTCGACCTGCTGCACTAAAAACCAACGTCACCCCAAAAATCGCGGGAGTGATGAAATTTTTAAAAATAAATAACAATACTTCTAACTGCAGAACTTTGGAAGTTAATACATCATTTTAAAGATGAGATTCTGGTTTTTTACTAAAATACAAAAAATGGGAATGTGATTTTTTCCCCAGATTTTCGATACCACACCTTCTTAAACTAATCCTTGCTTGGGCCATAGCTTTGGACAATGCACAATGCAAGTCTTGCTAAGCAAAATTTGTCTTGCAATGGCAACTAGCTTAGGAAATTGAAAATCTTTCCACCATAGTAACAAATCCACAATGAAATTCAACACGTGTAATTCAACCGGGCTTGGAATTACTTGTGTTGAATTAATTACAGTAATGAAATTCAAGACGTGTAATTCCAAGCCTGGGCCTGGGTTTTTCGGTACTTAATGAATTCTGAGCCCGTCCGAGCCCGGGCCGGGCCCGAGCTCATCTCTAGTTATCAGTACTGCTAATTCATCACTGCCTCTTGAATTCATTGCTAGCTCATCAGTGGCGGGTTGGTGATCCATGAACGGGCATGGAAGCTAATTTTGTGCTTCCCACTTTTGGAAAAAATTATGAAGGTGCCCCATTCCTAAAAAAGAGCGGTATGTGAGCGGTCTGTTGCTGTTTCAACACCTTTCAACACAAGTCTACGAATCATATGTGGTTTTTTATATTGAGGCAATAATTAACAACATTTATCCATTTTTCTGGACTGCAGATCCCTTGTAAAATTTAATGTCAGAACAAAATTATTAATACTTCCATTGTGGAGAAGTAATAGACAAAATATGTTTTTTAAGAGAGACTGTTAAAGATTTTATTACATTCTTATGAATTTTACTGTGATAGCTAAGTTCAGAATCTGCAATAGTTTCTTTGCTTTTAGCAAGAATGGAAATCCAAACGAAAAATTTATTTATTTTTCCTTAATTAAATAATTACGAAAAAGATCTCTTGAAAAAAATGAAAATGTCCAGAAATGCAAGAATTTTAGTGTAAGTTTATAAAGTGAGAGAAATTATTAAAGAATGCAAAAATTAATTTTTATTTAATTACTTTCAAATGGAAAATGTATTTTAGTTTGCTGTAACTGAAACAGACAAGAACTGCAATTCAAGAATTTATGTAACTGCAAGGCCCCAAAAGTAGTAAATTAGATTCAGGTCACGTTACAAAAAAAGAAAAAAAGAAAGAAAGAAAGAAAGAAAAAGGCATGCATATATAAAAAGCAGTGGCCCCAAAATTTGTAACCATAGGTGAACCTCAAAGCATTAAGGTACACAACGAATTCCGAGTTTCTATCCTATTCTATTCATAGCATATTTGAGAATATTGTATTGATTATGCAACTGGCAAAAATGGACTGATGTGGAAGATATCAGCTGAAAGGGACAGAGCTTCAATTTGAAAGCCCAGAAAGCGGAAGGGGGTGTATCAAAAACAGTGTTTGGTTCAACAGATCATTTGCTACGTGGTATGTTTTTGTTTGTTTTTTTCTTTTTCTGAAGCCATCAAAGTGGTAAACAAACTTTGCCGTTTTAGCATAACTTCAGTATTCTTTGTTCAAAAGAATACTGAAGTACAAGTATATATTTACCTTTTTTTTTCTTGAGTTAGCATAAGGCCTACTGGCCCAGTATATGGCAGCCTACCGGGAGTTCTCCCGGTAACCCGTCTGCCCAGTCCGCGTCTGCAGCTCATCATATCAGGCAACGTCATGGTCTACATTGCACATGTGGCAACTAATACGAAATGCGTAAAGCAGACCATGAGAAATACATGAGCAATGCAGACCATGAGAAATACATGAGCAATGCAGACCATGAGAAATACATGAGCAATGCAGACCATGGCATTGCCTGATATGATGAGCTGTTGTCAGTGAATTCGCAAGGCAGTGATGAATCAGCAGTACCAACAACAACATCGTCCACCACTAAGAAAGGCCATGATAATATGGTTGGAACACATTTGAATGGGGCAGTAGGGATATGGCCTATGATGAGTAATGGCTTATATAGCAAAAATCAAGGTTTTTTTAGGATTTTAATGCAACTTTTTAGCAATTTCATTTTGAGTTTTTTTACGGTTTTAGCTTTGGTTTTTTGGTAATATCCTAATACAGACACCTTTGAAATCCACCGGCTCATGCAGCTGAGCATCGCGGCTTAAAGCGCTGGCGGGCGGGCACGGCATCTGATGTAGTGGACGACCGTCGACGCTCCTAGCCTTAAGAGGACCGTAAACAAATTGCAAATGTAACAATCACCTAAGAAACGAAGACGGGCTCTCTCAAGGGACCAAATCACCCATGAGATACCATACAGAATTATGTTCCATCCGTCCGTCCTTCCGTCCCGAAGAATAAAAACAAATATCTCCTCCGAGAAACAACCGATTTGCACAGAAATTATTTCTTTCTACTCAGGGACGAACCACACCTATCAGATATGATAGAAAATTACGTTCCATCCGTCTTCCCGCCCGGAAGTATAAAAGCACGTAACACCACAGTGAAACAACCGATTTGCACGGAAATGATTTCTTTCTACTCAGGGATGAACCACACCTAAGCCGCCCCGGTGGTGCAGTGGTTCTAAGGCGATGGGCCTCTGATCATTCGTCCGTAAGGGGTCCGGGTTCGAATCCCGGTCAGGCATGGGTGTTGTGTTTGTCTTTCGGCACTGGCTCTCTCCCTTCCCTGGAACCAGTGACCCTAAATTAGGGACGGGCGACTGCTTATAGCCCATTGAGTTGCTCACGGTGGTCGTTAAACCTCCAATCAAAAAAAAAAAAAAAACCACACCTATCAGATATGATAGAAAATTACGTTTCACCAGTATATTATTCTTCCGGACGGACGGATGGAACGTATTCTAGCTGTGAGGCGTCCCTAAGTAGAAAGGCAGCAATTTCCGTGAAAATCGGTTGCTTCTCGGAGGAGAAATTTGTTTTTATTCTTCGGGACGGACGGATGGAACGTAATTCTGTATCGTATCGAAAAAGACCATTTGCGTACAAATCGGTTACTTAGTAAGAAACATGCTTTCGTGTGGCGGTAGTAAGTCACATTTCAATTTGTAAATGGTCCCTCAAGAGAACCCGTCATCATTTCCTAGGTGATTGTTACATTCGCAATTTGTTTTCGTTCCCCTTAAGGATGTGAGAGGTCAGCTGCATGTGCCGGTCGATTTCAAAGGTGTCTGTATATTAGGACATTACCCAGAATTCAAACCACCTGGTAATACTTTTTTAAATAACACACTAGTGTAAGATGAAAACATCCAGCTGTAATGCCCTTGTAGCACTTTTTTTTCTTACCTCATGAAAATTATCTTTCCTCATTATGTTTTGTTTGTACAGGGTTGAATAAAATAGACAGTTTTTTGCCGCCCCTGTGGCGCAGTGGTCTAAGCGATGGCCTCTGATTATTCGTCCGAAAGGGGTCCGGGTTCGAATCCCGGTGAGGCATGGATGTTGTGTTTGTCTTACGGCACTGGCTCTCTCCCTTCCATGGTGTCAGTGGCCCTAAATTAGGGACAGGCGACTGCTTATATAATTGCCCATTGAGTTGCTCACGGTCGTCGTTAAACTTCCAGTCAAAAAAGTAGACAGTTTCAACATTTTATGAAACCAAAACTATTTAAGATATTGACACTCACATTTCACCGTTTTGTAGGGAAACTCTTGAAGTTTGTTACAGCGACTTAGAGATGTTCGATATATGCACCACACGGCATATACCAACGCAGTAGTAGAATTCTTCCCAAACACGCGTTAACATATCTTCATCAACTCCACCAATAGCTGTTGTGATACTTTGTTTCAGACCAGCTAAATGAACAGGAAGGGAGAGGTGAAGACCTTGTCTTTGACATAGTGCCATGAAAAAAAGTCACAGGGTGTTAGATCCGGACTTCGTGGTGGCCAACATGTGAGTGACATGTTGGGTGGTTAATCCAGTTCTGCAGAAGGTTTTCATCGGGGTAATTTCTAACTTGCCACAGTGGGGCGGTGCTCCATCCTGTTGGAAAATAAAGTTGTCGCTGTCTTCGTGCAGTTGAGGCATCAGCCAAGTAATTAGCATATCGAGATGAGAACTCGTTACAGTGTTTTTTGGAAAAAGAATGAGCCATACATTTTTTTATGGGATGTATAGCACAGAACTTATTAACCTTTGGGAAACCCCCGCATGCACCAGTGGTGCTCTAGGATTTTCAGCCACCCATGTGCGAATGTTGGGTTTGGTTAACTTTCCCACGTATATGGAATGTCGATTCGTCTGCGAAAATTAGACGCTCACTAAAACCATCTTCAAAACGCTCCTGTATTTCTGTATAGAAATCGTGACGTGCTGTTCTGTCGTTGCAATAACTGCAGTTTTGTAGGGGGTCATTTTCAGCCACTTCCTCAAAATTTTCCAAACAGTCTGTTGTGGAATTTGTAGCTCTCGACCCCTCAACGTAGATTTCCTTGCGCTGCGTTGGTAAATGGCACGAACACGCTCCACTTGTTAACCAGATACACATGGTCTCCCTGAACTTTTACCTTTATACAAACACTCTGTTGTTTCAAATTTCTCGTGCCAGTCGTAGATGGATTTTCTATTCGGCGATGATTTTTTGAAACGTTCTAAAACGCCGTTGCGCAACAGCAACAGAATTCGTTTTCTCTAATTCAAACACACAAAATGCCTTCTCCGCGGCCATCTTGCTTAACTGGTCACGTGACCGTGAAAATGTACAATCTTTTAATGACTCCTTTTATATAATAAGATCGTTACTATTGGTGATAAAACGGTGCAACGTGGGTTTCTATATCTTATATAGTTTTGGTTTCATAAAATGTTGAAACTGTCTGTTTCATTTGTAATAATCCTGTACATTTTAGCCATTCGTTCATTGGTGTTAGGCACTTAGAATTTAAAGAACCTATTAATTTGCGGACATTTACCAGACCCATTGTAACGTATACTCTATATTCACTTTCCTTTTGATTTTACTATCTCTGGTTATTTTATTTTACTATGTAAATTATCTTCCTACTGAACGAAATATTATTTCACCCGCTGAATGTGATCTGGCAATGAGTGTAAGTCATGACGTGGTGGTAGCTAGTATATAGACGCGTTCATCGAGACTTTGGAGTTGTGTGTTGTTATGAGGTGAGCTGGTGTGTTGTTATGAGGTGAGCTTGTGTGTTGTTATGAGGAGGAAAGATTATTCATTATAATGTACAAGAGTTATGAGTGCCTTAGTTGACCAAGAGTCGGATAAATAAAGAAGTTTCAGTAAGTTCAGTCTTTCTCAATTCATAGTTTTTGTCAGACCTCTGTCTGGCTGTTAGGTTTATAACTTTTATTACTTACTATAAATAACCAGCGTTGGGACTTTGTTTAAGTTCGTAATTAACTAGTAACAACACCCTTTTGAGAATTCATTATTTTGAAGCTTAGTGCAAGTATATCATTAGCTAGCTGGTAAGAAGAGAATCATTCATAATAATTAGCTTAGCGGAAAGTAAATAAAGCTAATTCATTATACCATTAATGCATTCTTAACTTCTATATAACTCATTTTGTTCTGAACCAGGCACAATATACCCCCGTCCCCTATCTTCCTATATCTGATAACAATCTAAGGCAGGTAAAAGGTTATGCCACAGACAACTTAAATAAAGTTTCATGAAAATTGTTTTACATGTTTTTCAGTTACAGCTCTCTGTGAGCAGATTCTGGTACTATAAATTTTTCGATATCTTATAAGGTGACTAGGCAATCTACAGTCGAACTCGAATCTAGCGGTACCGTATCTCGGATGTAGTGGTACTAATTAAATATACATGAATTAATAATCCTCACCAATTAGTAAAACATTCGTTTATAGCGACATAGATTTTGCGGTTCCTTCGGCGTCGTTATATAATCCAGTTGTTTTGTAGTTTCATTGGTGGATTTCACGAGGTCTTAAATCACAGTACTTTTTTTTTTTTTTCAGCTTGAAGCTCAACTGTATACGAAATCAGTGTACCAACAGATGCCTGATATTATGGTGTTCTTTTATTTTGTTTTAAAGTAATTACTAACACAAAACTCCATCAAAATCAAACCAAGCATTTTTTGAGGTACAGTACATTTTGTTCCAAATCCAGTTCCGCATTTCCCTATAACAATCAGTTTATCATTATGCGGAAAGATTCCGCTATCCTTTCTACATTACAGATGCGCAACGTGATGCCGCTAACGTTTAAAATTTCATCAGTCAGTTAATATATTCTTGCGTTATTTAGCCTTTTGCTGCAAACAAGGGTACTAGATTTTCAGTACACACTGTGGTCAGAGCCGTGGGCTTCTGGCTAATCGACAGAGTTAAGCTCGGCCTAGAGTCCCAGATGAGGCGTGTTTGTCATGCGGCGTTAATTCTGTCTCGTTCTTGAACCCAGTGGCCCCAAACTAGGGTCAGCAGATTGCTTATGGCCTTAGTTGCTCACAGTGGTCGTTAAACCAGGAAACAAAAAAATCATAAAAATTAAGGAAGAAATATTCTTTGCATGTACATCATTTTCAGCAAACGTCGTAATAATGAATGCTTTCCCTTGTTGACATACGAGAAAGCATAGGACTTCTTCGATTAGCGCAAATCTGAAGTTTGTTCAGATTCCTAAGCTATGTTTGCTTAGCTTCAGTTATTTGGAACTTCATTGTTCTGGGTAGTGTAATGATAGCATACTCCAAAGGAAATCGGGGGATTCGGGTTCAGTTCTCCCTCCAGGATGATGTCATTTTCAAGTTTTCAGAGGAATAATTACATGTGAAGAGTGAACTAAAATTGATTCAGTATTGCAATCAGACTGCTGAAAATAAGGGAAGGGGGAGAGGTTTGCACTTCTGCATCGTAAAGAAGACGTACAGATAGAGTTTTATCCAAGTCACCTAACCTATTAGGATTCATCACTTGAGTGCAACAAACAAATCGTTCTAACGTCGTTTCTCTCCTACGACATAAATTTTATGTTCATTAACACCTCGAGGAGAAAGCTTTGATAATGAAAAAGATTTCATCCTTCCTAGGTTTTCACCTTTTCAAAAGGAAAGAAAATCTGTGGAAATTCTATAAAGGAGAAACCAAAGCTTGTTAAGCGGATAACTTCTTGCGTCTGATCATGCTTGTATCACCATCTAAGAAAGTAATCAACGTCTGTGCTTAGAAATAGTAAAATTTGGCGCTTCCGTTTCCACTGGAATTGAAGAAGTGGAATCTTGTCTTGTTAAAGGAAGAAGAACCCATATACGATCAGAATGTTGTGCTAAAAGTAGATCGGCAGGCCTGCAGTTCACCAAGACTGCTTTGGCTGATGAAAAGTCCATTCGTAAGATAATTTACTGATAAGTTTGACAGGGATTCGGAGAGAAACGATGTGGTAGTTTGCATTTTTACGGAAGCGCATGTCATACGGGAAGAAGATGAAACATACTTCCGTTATTTGAGTCTTTGATGGCATCTTTTGCTTTCAGAGCTGTCTGCAATGCACTGATAAACCAGTAAGACTACTTACTGGTACATACAGTAGCGAACAAAAGTATTTGGCGAAACACTTTTTCGACCATAATTTTTTTCTGCTGGACTAAATCGGGTCATTTTGGGATATGGTATGCGTTATTCAGTTGTAAACATGACCCATATGCAGATGGATCGGAAACCTTAACACAGATCAGGTACCGAGCTTAATCGCAAAGATCATACAAATTGACCAACAAAGTGTGTATCACATTCATTTAATGCAACGATAACAGAAAACAAGTACAAGAAAACGACAAAACAATAACTAATACTTAGTGGGATAACCACGAGACTTAATAACAGCTGCACAACGGGCCGGCATCGAGACCACTAGCTTCTCGACGGTGACCTGCGGAATTCGCGCCCATTATGCAGACAGCTGGTCGAACTTCTGGGCCCTGTTCCGGTAGGGTTTTTTTGCACATCGTCTCTCCAGCTCCTCCCACATGTGCTCGATGGGGTTGAGGTCTGGAGATTGGCTTGGCCAGTCTAGAGAAGTGTGACCTGTTGTTGCTGGAAGAGTGCCTTCGCTACTCTGGAGGTGTGCTTCGGGTCCTTGTCTTGCTGCATGATCCATCCGGGTGGCATGTTCTGGTTTGCCCATGGGAAGACATCGTTGATGAGCATGTTCGTGTAGCTCTGGCCGGTCATTATTTCGTCAATCTTGATGATGGGGCCCATTCCATGGCGAGAGAAGGCGCCGTAAACCATGAGCGATACCATGAGCGATCCTCCTCCGTGCTTGACAGTCGGCTGAATGAACTGGAGGTTGAATCTCTGGCCACACGGATGTCGTACGTATCGGATACCATCACTTCCGAACAAGTTGAACTTGCTCTCGTCGGTGAAAGGCACCTTACTCCAGTCCGCCGCGGTTCAGTGTCAATGACGGCGCGCGAACGCGACTCTGGCTCGTCGATTTTGACTCCGATGAGTGGTTTCTTGGCGGGGCGTCTTCCATTCAATCCACCAGCAATGAGACGACGGGAGATGGTCATTCGGCTGATGTTCAGGTCACCGCTGTCGCGTAATTAGGTGGCGATGTCCACAGCAGTCAAGGTGGGATCAGCACGAGATCGACGGAGGATGCGTCTATCCTGACGCAACGTAGTGGAACGAGGCCTACTACATCGCGGACTGTTCTCGACGGTCCCAGTCTTCTTATAACGTTGCAGGATATCTGAAATGGACTGGTGTCGGATCTTCAGGGCCCTCGCAATGTCGGTGACGCGCATTCCTGATTCCATCATGTTCACTGCCGCCTGGCGAGCTCCAACAGGGATCTCCGCTTTTTACCCATTTCTGAAAACCTAAGGTTGACTTATTATCACACTACACATCACAAAACCCACAAAAATCACAAGAAAAACATTAATACATGCAGCAAACAAATGGGTAATAATTGGCGACTCTTGAATAGAATATGGCCCATTTCGAACGAAAAATTCTCTCTGAGCGAAATACAAACTACGCGGCATTGTAACCCACGAATCAACACATATCATATCCCAAAATGACCCGATTTGGTCCAGCAAAACAAAAATTAAGGTCGAAAAAGTGTTTCGCCAAATACTTTTGTTCGCAACTGTATTCTTGACCTTCCAAGATATCCTTTAAATTTCCATAAAAAAGCCTGCACCTGTTGCTGTAGCTCTGAATTTGTATCTTGATGAGCAAAGCTTGTTTTGTTTTAAGTGAAATGTTTTTGTAACGAATTTAGTGGTCGCAGTAATATTTCTTTAAATTTAATATTAGAATAGATTTTACAGCTATGTATTACAGAAATCATCGCAAGCTTTCTCCTACTGATATGGGCTGAACGTAGGCTATTGGTGCCAAAAGCTGTGTTTTTTTCCCCCGGTGTTTAACGACCACCGTTAAATTTCTTTATGGTTTGGTTTGTAACTACTGCCATGTGCATTTAGAACTAAGCAGTTGCTTGTCCCTAATTTGGGGACGCTTTTCTCGTGGTCCAATTCCTCAAATTGCTGGGTCGGGTCCATCTTCGGTTTGATATGGACGTTATGTTCATTCGCTAAGTACAAGTTATCTTCCTTTCCGTTATCAGTTCCACTAAATGAATTATGGATGACTCTTTTTGCCTTAAATGCTGAATGCTGTCTTTTATCTCTGAGAAAATAGTGATGTTTTTCGGGAGTGGGTCAAAAAGAATATATGGAGCCACTCGTCTCTGATTTAGGGACACTAATTTCAGAGAAAAGACAGCTCAGTGGAACAAACACCATCTTGCCTCACACAGCACTCGAATCCTATTAGCCAGAAGCTCGCACGTCTGATCATTCAGCCACTGGATTTTTATTATTATTAACGTTCGGTTAATAATCGCTTAATCGAATAACATTGGCGTCAGCAAACATGAAGCGGTTATTTGTTCTGGATGAATTGGGACAAAATTCAATTTATTAATGTTGTCGACCATAGATATGTTAATTTCACTAGAGAAATTTTATCAAAATGAGTTGTAAAAGTCTTGCATGCAGTTAATAACCTTGACTTAAGTTGTAAAGGCGCTGTCCTAGATGATGCCGGGCTGGAGACTCGGATGAGCGTGCGTGCTGTGTTCGTCTGAAGGCACTAGCTCTGTTCTTACCCTGGAACCAGTGGCCCTAAATTAAGGACGGACGATAGCTTATATATAACCTTATGAGTTGCTCACAGTGGTACTTAAACCCCGAAACAAATTTATCAGTGGTTAAAATAGCTCGATAATCGGCTTCTAATTCCTAATACTGTTGAGCCTTGTTTGAACCTCTGGTAAGTCACCGATGCTGTGTACAGCTGTCATAATATCTGGCTGCCTCACTTCCCTGGAGCCAGAAATTAAATATGAAAGTGACTCATTGCTGTAGCTAGTGGGGAGCTGGAGAGGGCTCCTCCCCCCCCCCCCGAAAGGCAAGCAAGCCCTCCTGGAAGATGGAGGATAAAAATTCTCTGAACATTTATTTTCGGTGGTTTGGGCCGCGGGTGGCCTAGTGGGCAACGTTCGCGACTGCCACGAAAAGGACCTCAGTTTCGATCCCAGGCAGGTACAAACACTCGATCCACTAAATATCCGCCGTGCGTCGGATGGGCACGTTAAGCCCTCGGACCCCGGGTACTGGCTCCCCGGTAATAAATAAGGGCGTCTTCGTCCCGCTTTCTACTTCGCTTCAGTGTCACTTTCCTATCGGGCACTGTAGCTCAAATCTCCTAGCTTCCTATTTCTAAGGGTTGTTTAAGACCTGGGGTCAGACACTCCCTTCCTAAAATTTTCTACATATGATCATCATTTGATCATTTTTCGGTGGTTTATAAAAAATAATCTTGTGTTCCATTATAAGCATAAATATCGTATTTACTTATGTATTGAACATTTTTTAAAAAAGCAAAATTGAAATGATACAGTACGAACGATGAATAACAAACAAACAAAAATTCTTGGGGTGAGTCTGTAGGTACAGTTGCGCCAATGATTCTCAACCACATAGGCACAGGGCTTGTTGGTGTTAAGGGTCAGGAAAGAGAGAAATGCCCCCTCTCCTTTTTTTTTTTTCAAAGAAACGTTACTACTCCACCCTTTCACCCCTCCAAAAGAAAAAATAGAAAGAATGGGAGCGGAAGTGAATGCATATTTCCGCAAAACAGTGTAACTCCATTCGTAACTTTTGATAAGTGACTATGACATGCAAAGCTGCTGTTAAGAACCTTTTGTATACTTAATTGCTTGGAAAGAAGTAATATCGAGGGGAGAGGATGTGGGTGAAAGCTAAACACGAGGGATAATCACGAAGTAAAGGTAACACACCCGTTGATAGCGGTAACTGTGAGCAAATTAATATAACGAATATCTCACTTCTTCGATGCACTTCTTGTGCCGTTTTACTAGCTTCTTCATTCCTTGGAGAAGAAGCTTTTCGGCTGCTCTCGGATCCAGGTATGCACCGCTTCCTTAACCTCACATTCAGAGGTGAACCTGCGGCAGCTTGGAGCCTCTTTAAATGGACCGAAGACGTGATAATCGCATGGTTCCAGATCAGAGCTGTAAGGTGGATGTGGAAGACGCTCAAACCACAGTTGTATTGCCTCCACTGCCGCGTCCGCTACATAGGGACGTGCATTATCATGGTGCAGCAAGACTGTTCTTGACAGCATTTCTCTTCTTTTGCAGTGAATTGCAGGTTTGAGTTTCTCTAAGTACAGTTCAGTATGTTGCACTGGTCACTGTTAGTCAGTGTTCCTGAAAATGCGTCAGGATAAGACACATATTCCAAAAGAAGGTCAGCCTGATTTTCTTGGTGGAGGCCTGTCGTTTGAATTTCTTCTTTAGGGCAGAAGACGGGTGTTCCCACTGCATGCTTTGTCTCTTGCTTTCTGGTTCACAGTGATGAACCCGTGTCTCGTCGCTGGTAATATTTCACTCCAAAACACTCAAATCATCATCAAAACGTTTTTCAGCAATTGGTCGCAACCTCCATGCGTTGCCTCTGCAGATCAATAAGTTGTTTGGCTACACATCTTGCGCAAACTTTACGGTGCCCCAAATCATCATGCACTGTTGCGTGTGCGGATGTATAGCTAATATCCAAATGTGCTGCAGCAACAAACGACAGCGTAATTTCGTCGGTCTTCTCTGATCAAGCCATTTGCCCTGTCGATTTGGGCTTGTGTACGCGATGGTGATGGCTGACCAAATTCAGCTTCGTAGGTTAAACTTGTTCTCGCTTTAAACCTTTTTACCAATTCATAATCTTTTCGTTGAGTCAGCCTGGTGGTTTAACCTGCCACCATCTTTTGGTGAATTACAGTAATTTTCACTCCCTCTGCTTAAAGAAATATTCCTACGGCGCGTTGTTCAACAATGGTGCAATCCCGCAGTAGAGCATCCATGTTTATTTTACATTGGTCTCAACTATTGGGTTGTCGGAAAAGTCATGACGTATTTTGGCACGCGATGCAGGTTGGGCGGTTTTGGAAGTACTAGAGGCATGCGCAGCTCTGTTATCGCTATGACATTCGACAGGTGCCAGTTCTAGTTGCAATCTAAAAGGAATAGTGAGCAATTTGGTTTATTTTTGGAGATTTGACATCAAGTTGAAGATGGAAGACCAAACTGTGCATTTTCGCCATCGTTTACTGTTTTACTTTCGTAAAGGGAAGAACGCGCGTCAAACTTGTGAAAAGTTGCGTAAAGTGCACGGTGATAATGCTCTACAAGAACGTCAGTGCCAGCGGTGGTTCGCAAAATTCCGTGCTGGTGATTTTGACCTCAACAATGCTCCTCGGTCCGGGAGGCCCACCGAGGATGATGACGACCAAATCAAGGCATTGATCGAGTCAACCCCACGTTACACGACACGAGAGATTGCAGACACGTTGCACATCCATCATTCAAGCGTTCACGACCACCTGAAGAAGCTGGGATACGTAAGCAAGCTCGATGTGTGGGTTCCTCATGAACTCAAAGAAGCTCAATTGACGGCGCGTATAATAAACATCTGCGATATGCTCATTAAACGTGAGGAAAACGATCCTTTTTTGAAGCGACTGATAACTGGTGACGAAAAATGGATTGTGTACCACAATGTGCTGCGCAAACGGTCTTGGTCCCGACGTACTGCTTCACCTCAAACGACATCCAAAGTAGACATTCATCAGAGGAAGGTTCTAGTCTCAGTGTGGTGGAATTTTAAATGGTTTTTCGAACTCCTACCACGGAAGCAAACAATCAATTCGAATGTGTACTATCGGCAATTGGACAGTTTGAATGAATCCATCATCCAGAAAGGTCCAGAGCTCGCTCATCGTAAAGGTGTTGTGTTCCATCACGACAACGCGAGACCACACACAAGTTTGATTACCCGCCAAAAATTATTGGAGCTTGGGTGGGATGTGTTGCCACACCCAGCATACTCGCCTGACCTTGCGCCGTCAGACTTCCACTTGTTTCGCTCTCTTCAACAGTCCTTGCGTATTATAAAGTTCAATTTAGATGAGGATGTAAATCAGCACCTTGTAAAGTTTTTCGCCGCGAAAGACAGGTTCTTTTATGAACGAGACTTTCTGCAGCTCACTGAGAGATGGCAAAAGGTCATCGAACAAAACGGGCATTATATCATTGATTGCTCTTTGTTCTTTCTATCAATAAATGACCTTTGCAAAACATGGCTAAAATACGTTACGACTTTTCCGACAACCCAATAGACTAACGGCAGAGCGCTGCGTTGTTCATGTTCGAGCTACCCATAGGTCATTGTGAACATGTTGTACTGCGTCAGCTTCTATCCGCTGCGGTTACCATATAATTTTCAATTTGCCTTTACTTTTTTATTTACCTACGTATACATCGCTCTAGGCTTTAGAAAATAGTACTAAAAGGAAATCTTCATGAGAGAGCTTTCAACTTCTTCCTATTCATTGTTTTGGGGTCAAGAAGAGCAGTTTTGTGATGCGTGTTATGGGTGGAAAGGGGCTTATTGGCATGAATCTGAGGGATCTTGGTTTTTGAGTGGGGAAAGGAGGGAGTTTGGCTGTTTACCACCGTACGAAGAGGCTATCTCAGAGCACCAGCTAAGGAGAATGCGTGATAGAATATGGAGAAAAATTGGAACTGAAGAAAGGGTGTTGAAAGATTAAAAATACGACATCAATAACTTCTCGATTCTGTTACGCGGATCCACAGAAAGGACCAAGATAGTAAACTACAAACATTTTAATGAAATGCATTGCTCACAAGAATTAGGGGAACAAGAGATACGTATTGTAAGGAAAATCATGTGCGACTCACGTTGTTGAACGCAAAATATTTTTATGTGAGAAACAGTATAATATTCAGTAATGTGTGTGGATAAGAAAAACACAGTGAATTTTTATGCAATATTGTCATTTAATGCACATGATGCGATATGCTATACAAGAAAAAATGACTTTTTCCAGGTGGTAACTGACCTCTAGTAGGCTGTGGGGTCCTTTCGAACGGCTAAGACTACTGCACACCTGTGTGGCTTGGAATTGATGTTGTTTTTGGGGGTATCTTCGTCATCCTTAACGATGGCAGTCCCCAGTCCATGAAGAGCCGACGGAGGTATACCGGCCGAGCTGTACTGCGTTTTCCAAGTATGTCCCAGGCATGCTCAGTTGGATTTAAGTCCGGGAAGTATGCTAACCACTTCGTACGATCGATTCCCTCCTCTTGAAGTGGATTATCCACTAGTCGAGCGTTATCGTCCATGAGAAGGAACGAACCACCCAGTGGCGCACTCAGTGGGAACGGCCTGGCCCCTCCCCATGAGGTATTACATAGTTCTTCGTTAATGACTGCTTATTTTTAGAACTAGTGTATTATCCACTATGTTTCTAAATATATATTTTATGAATAATTGAAAACGCACTTTAATATGGAGGAGATGTTATTGCTTCTAAATATTTTGGGTGTCTCCTGGGTATCTAAATTTGCATTTTCTATATTTTGGGCCACCCCCATAAAGAAATCCTGAGTGCGCTACTGGGACCACCGACGGCTTCAGCACACTGCATGATAATCGGTCTGAGAATCTCGTCTCTCTATAACTGGGCCGTCAGACTGCCGTTTCGCATGACGTACAGGTCCGTACGTCCACCGATACTTATGCCTGCCGAGTTCATCAATTCATGACCACCGCAACATGACATTCCCTGCACAAAAAGTGGGTTATTTCGTGTGCCGGGTTCTCTCCAAGTAAAAACTTGTCAATTGTCTCCAGACAGAATCTCGACTCGTCAGAGAAGAGAACTTGATTTCACTCGTCGTGCCTCCGACTACGGTGTTCCGCCGCAAAGTTTCTACGGGACGTACGGTGTCGTGTGGTTAAAGGGACACACACCATTGGTCTACATGGATAAAGTATACCTTGATGAAGGTGATCACGGCTACTTTGAATTGACAACCTGCGTTCTGTTGACACGAGAAACTTTCGCTGGAGCTGAGTAGCATTTTGCCGCCTGTTCCGACGGGCTGTTAACAATAGACAACAGTCGTTTAGTGTACTGTAGTTGTACGTGGACGGGCTTGACCTTACCTTCTTCGCACACTTCTCGTATCCTGGAATCGTGTCCATAGTCGGAAAATGACACTCCAATCAGAGGCGACTTTAAATCTTTTGGGGCCCTAGGCGCTAAAAGATTCAGAGCCCCCCCCCCCTCCCCGTTTTTATCGCCTCAGAAATTTTCATCTGTCAGATAAATAAAAAGAGAGGACCGCGGGTGGTCTAGTGGGCAACGTTCGTGACTGCCACGGAAAAGGACTCAGGTTCGATCCCAAGCAGGTACGAACGATCGATCCACTAAATAACCGCCGTGCGTCGGATGGGCACGTTAAGCCCTCGGACCCTGGGTACTGGCTCCCCGGTAATAAATAAGGGCGTCTTCCTCCCGCTTTCTACTTCGCTTCCGTGTCACTTTCCTATCGGGCACTGTAGCCCAAATCTCCTAGCTTCCTATTTCTAAGGGTTGTTTAAGACCTGGGGTCAGACACTCCCTTCCTAAAATCCTCTACATATGATCATTTATGATCAATAAAAAGAGAAGTAAGGGTAGAAAAATGTTTATACGCTTTTTTAAATGTCATTCTATTTTCCTATTACTATAACGTTTAAAGTGTACGAAACAGTGCTAGTGTTTCGTACACTTTGAACGTTATAGTAATAGGAAACAGTGTTTTGACCGTACACGTCGAACTTTTTGTTTTTAAAGATATTTCAAAATTTATTTTTGCGGGTAATAGGAAATCAAAGGACATTACGTTTGGGACTTTAAATATCCCATATACTTCATGAATTTACCGCTAAGAGCTATCAAAATCGAAGCTTCAAAAAATTAAACTTCTATTGTGAAGAAACTATTTAACTTAGAGGACAGGCTTAAATGTTCATTCTCAAATATTTAAATGTTTCAGTTAGTTCGTTAATTTCCTGTTAGAGGCACTAAGTCCAAACAATTTGGTTTTCACAGATTTTTGAAACACTATTTTTGCGCATGGTAGGACATTAACATTCATTAAATTTTGCCCATTTTAAATTTCACTACTAAAGCACAAATTTTCTTCTAGGAGTTCTCAAAGTGGAAATTTAGTAAATCTTAGCCTTACCATACGAAGTGACTGTTTCAGTTAGAGCACAAGTTCTTTCTGAATTTGATACTTTAGGCAAAACTGATTACTTTAGCATCTTTTCATTTGCAAGTTACTTGGCAAATTTTACGCTAAGGGCACTGAAAATCGAATTTCTCTAACTTTATCAGCACGTTGCGTTTAAATTAATTGCCATAACATTTGAATGTATTTCAATTACAAACGTGCTTTTTCTATTGTTTCAGCTTTGGAAAATCACCTTGTTTTTACATTATGAGTAAATTAGTGGGCGACGAGCATGATATCAAGCAAAAATAAAATACTTGAAGACAATGGCTACCGGAAAAGTACTCCACATTAGAAAATTCGTGTAAAATGCAATTTGTGCGCAATACTTTTCTTGACAAAGGTGGATAACTTTCCGTGGAAGAGTTTTCCTGTAGCGAACAATTCCCTAAATTGAAGAGATTCAGTCGTCCGTGGCATAGACGCAAGCCATAAACCAAGAAAGCCGGACAGTAAGAATTTTATCAGTTAGTGCAGGAAAGCAAGAATGTGAAGAGTTTCTTGAAAGCCTTTCTTCTTGTTTTCATCAGAAAATTGAGGTCTGCATTGTTTTTTTATTCTGTCAAAAAGATGCTTGAGATATTTTTTATACCTGCACTGCATTTATCAGAAACAGAGGCATAAGAATTAAATTCAAAAGATCCGTTTTCAAAATGGAAAAGTAGAAACTACGGCTTTTCGAGTAACAACAGTATCATTGAAACTTTTTCATTTCTTTTTCAAAAGTTAGTTTTATGTCGATTTGAGGAATAGAAAAAGAGAGAATACTTGATAATTATCAGTATTTTAAACCAGGGAAGGAAAATGTGATAAGAACATTTTGTTGCAATACGATATAAATTTCTTTTAACACTATTAAATAAGAAAAAGACAGTGTGATATTCTCGAATTTCTTTATTTTTTTCAGCCTAAATATTGAGTCTTTTGGTTTAATCTGATTTAGGAGAATTGGGGCTGAGAAAGAACTTGATTATCCTACCACATGGGGGGGGCAATTAACATCAAACACCCCTGATCATCAGGAAAGTTTCTACAAGCACTCCTCATCGCAACTCAGGGAGGAAGGGAGAAAAGTTCCAACACAGAAGTTTTCCCTTAGCTGGAAGTAGCATGAGAGCAATTTATAGCACAGCAGGCTAGTTAAGAACTCGCCTTAAACAAAGAAAAGTGTGGGAAGCGGGAATACTTCCTTCAGCTATTACTAAAAGGAAGGCAAAATTATTTTAACCATTCCTTTCAAAATAAGTACATCGATAAGAACTCGAAAATTCGGAGTATCAGCAACAGCAAGAAAAACTATGTTACTAATATGAGAAAGTAAAATAGCAATTGATAATATAAACAAAGTGGCTGTTTTACTTATTGATTTGTTTCGATCCGTGAAAACCAGAACAAAACTGACAATCCCATCATGCGTTTTCGGGCCACCTCAAGCTCTGGGGCCCTAGGCGCGCGCCTAGTGCGACTAGTCGGAAATCCGCCCCTGACTCCAATGGCTTCTGCTACCACTCTCTTTGTCTGACCTGCATCCAGCCTGCCATTAGCTCTTTACGCCTTTGATTCCGGTAAATCATGCTGCTGAGACATTGTTCGAACCGAAGACTTCAAGAAGCGGAATGTCACGATAAATGCGGAGGAATAAGGAGGCTTTCGGAAAACCTTCGTTTTTATCTCAATCTGTGATTTATTATTCTGACGTCACATGTGCTAATTTGCATAAGGAAATGCTTGATTCAGCTGTCTACGTCACACTCGCGTTTTCCACGTTTCGCCAAGTTATCACACGGTTGGCTTGCATAATGTTGCCAAAGTCACGTGCTTCCCTAATTATTTTGAGCAGTGTAGTTTATTCAACAATAAGAAACCTGCAACTCAACCACAATCGAATAAATTCAGAGAACTTGTAAATTCTTTTAATATTTCAAGAGTTCAGTTTTCTTTCAGACCCTTTCCCATATTTTTTATTGCGCGTTCCATCCGTGAGTAAGATACATCACAGAACATTTGCATTTAATATTGTTTTTTGCAATATCATTCTTAACAGTACCAGCCATTGTTTAAAATTCTTTATTTTGAATTTTTGGCTACAATTAACGATGTCAGCAAGTTTAGAAACATGTTTTAGAATATACTTATACAGGGTGCATAGGAAAGTCCCTTTAGCCTGGAATAACTTGCGAACGGAGAGAGGTTCAGTTATGCAAGTGAGATAACGGTATAGTAAAGCGACTACGCCCGATCGATTGCAACCGATAGCAGCGCCCCTAGTAGCGAAATGCAGAAGTTAGCCATTGGAAATCGAAAACGAAAAGAGATAAAGCAAAATTTCCAATTACAAAGTTGTAGAGCATTAATTAATTAGTACAAAACGACATTTGTTTCACACGGATAAGATAAATTGTCGCCTGAATGCCCTACAATATCCGAAATCGATGCGCGACGATTCGAATCTGCATTGTCACATTTCGCAAATGTAGCCGTATGCAAATACAAATTGTGACGTCGTACCGTACCTACGATATAAAAACCAGTAGCAGGATGTACCCTGATCAGATGTTTAGGTCTACGTACGCTGTGTGAGAAGGGCGAGCTTGGATTTCTGGGGTTACGTAAAAAATCAGGTGTATGCAACAGCGCCTACAAGTCTGCTGGATCTACGTCGTCGTGTTACAGATGCTTGCAATAGTGTGACAACTTCCATGCTGAGGAATGTGCATGCAGAGTTACTTTCACGAATACAAATGTGTATCGTGGGCAATGGCGAACTCTTCCAACATACTCGACATTAACTTTTTATCATTGTGCGCCAGTTTCCCTTTTTTGTTTTTGTTTTGTCTGACGTCATCAAACTGTATTGACATAAGTACGCATTTATGCAATAAATTGTGTGTATTTGCTTATACCTATGCCTGTTCCCTTCAAACGTTCACACAAAAGGTCGCGCATCGATTTCGGACATTTTAGGGTATTCGGGCGACAATTTATCTTATCCGTGAGAAACAAATGTCGTTTTGTACTAATTAATTGATGCTCTACAACTTTGTAATTGGAAATTTTGCTCTATCTCTTTTTGTTTTTTTTTTTTTTTATTGGAGGTTTAACGACCACCGTGAGCAACTCAAAGGGGTATAAGCAGTCGCCCGTCCCTGATTTAGGGCCACTGGTTCCAGGGAAGGGAGAGCCAGTGCGGTAAGACAAACACAACATCCATGCCTCATAGGGATTCGAACCCGGGCCCCTTTCGGACGAATGATCAGTAGCCATCGCTTAGACCACTGCGCCGCCGGGGCGGCCTTTTCGTTTTCGATTTGCAATGGCTAACTTCCGCATTTCGCCACTAGGGACTCTGCTATTGGTTGCATTCGATCGGGCGTAGTCACTTTACTATACCGTTATCTCACTTGCATAACTGTAGCTCTCTCCTTTCGCAAGTTATTCCAGGCTAAAGGGACTTTCCTATGCACCCTGTATATACAGTACATACAGGGTGTTCCCAAATTCGTGCGACAAACAAAGAGGGGTGATAGTACACATAAAGACGAATAACTTTTGCAATAGAACGTAGGGTGGCACTCTGCTCCTAGTGCCCGAGAAACTTTAAGTTCCATGCCCACGTTGATCCTTCAACAGTGGAAAAAAGACTTAACGAAATTATGGGTTGCGCACTTGCGTTGGTGAATGTAGAGGCAGAACAGGATTCAAAGGAGGTGCTCGAAATGGTGCCTGAGGGCATCGTTGCACAGCCCACACCGACGGATGAAGGGCTGTCGGTGTGTCCTGGCTGATTGTGCCTGACGCAACGAGGTTCACGACCAGCATGCACTGTGATATTCGCAACGGGTTCATGGGAACGGATTCGATTTATGTGGTTCATGCATGATAAGGCCCCTGCACATTTTTCCACCACGGTGCGGGACTTCCTGAATGCGACGTATCCCGGCAAGGGGATTGGACGGGGAGGACCGGTAGATTGGAATCCACACTCTCCGGACCTGAATCCACTGGACTTCTTCTGGGGACACCTGAAAATACCGATGTAAGAGACGCCTGTGGTCACTGGACGATCTCGTCGCGAGAATCGTTGTCTCTGCGGACCAGATCAACACCACACCGGGAGTCTACGACAGAGTGCAACAGTTCTTCATCCGTCGGTGTGGGCTCTGCAACGACGCCCTCGGGCCCACTTTGAGTCATGCTCTGCCTCTACGTTCACCAACGCAAGTGTGCAACCCATAATTTCGGTAAGTTGGGTTTTCTTTTTCTACTGTTGAAGGATTAACGTGGACTTGGAACTTTTCCGGCACTAGGAGCAGAGTGCCACCCTAAGGTCAATCGCAAAAGTTATTCGTCTTTATGTGTACTATCACCCCTCTTTTTTTCCCGCACGAATTTGGGAATACCCGGTATATGTGATAAATAACCCATGTTCGGAATATTCTTCAATTCATATAAACCTTTGAAACTTAGCTCGTTTGTTGCAAAAACTGAAACATTTCCACAGTGGATGAAATGTAATAACATTGTTTTTCAAGCACATTCTCATTCACTAAAATAGCCACAAAGCTGTTTTTTTCTCTTTGAGTTCTTTCTCTTTCCAGATGGAAACAGCAATTAAATGATTCTTTGAAAGCTCATGGGGTGGTACTTCTTTTTGTCAACCGTTTTTTTAAAGCAGTCCTTCCGAGTAGAAATGTGACTTCTTTTGTCCCAAGAGACTGAAAGGCTTTAACACTTAAAAAGTAAAGTATCTTCTCAAAATCATGAGAGGTAGTTTTCAAAAGGACTGGCTAAGGAAATATAACTATTTGAATTTCTTCAGCCAGCCATTTTGAAAACTACCGTCTGTATTTTCAGCTTTATATTTATTTTATTATTATTATTATTTTGTAATTTTGAAAGTCGGCTCTCGTTTTATTAGAAAACGTACGCACCAGGAAAATATTGATTGTGTTCTTTTAATTTTAGACAATCATTGTTAACAGCATTTTCTTCATCTCTCTCTGTCTTTTAAAGTATTCTAATAATGGCATTTTGGTACCAAAATTTCGAAATTATAGCTCAAAAATAAAGAAACACAACCCAAAAACACTAAATATAATTAAAAATGGTAACTGCGATTAGTTGATATTTCCTTGCACTTGCACAACAATTTTTTTTCCTGAACCCAGTAACTAAAACAAGAATGTACCTTTAATTTTATTAAATTACTACGCCCAATAATGCACGAAATGACTATTTTGTACTGAAATGTTTCGAAAATCCCGGTAAACTTACATGTGCCCAAGACTTCTTTAGAATGCATAATAATACACTGGCGGAAAGTGAAAAAAGAACACCAAGAAGGAATTGGCGGGCGATCATGAAATTTACATATGTTAATGGGGTCGAGTTTGCGTATAGGTGTGATGTTAATTTCGGGACCAACCGGTGAGCGCTTACGCCACAGCACAGCATAATATGCAAATTATCGTCGGTGGTATTTAAGGAGTACGGCGAAGTGAATGTAATCAGTCGTCGGCGTACGGACACGTGCGAACACCCTAAAGAAGCTGCAACGCCTGGACATGGAAGACGTGTACGATTTCAGCAGTTATCGGACTTTGAGCGAGGTCGTCTAGTCAGACTCCGCGAGGCCGGGTGGTCGTATCGTCGTATTGCGGAGCGAATTGAACGGGAAGTATCGGTGGTGGTACGATATTGGCGTAGATGGTCTGAGGAACATTCCCACACGAGAAGACGTAGAACCGGGAGTCACAGACGGACTGATGAGCGGACTGATCGACGCATAAGAAGAGCGGCGTTGTCAAGCAGAACGTCCACTGCGACGCAAATCCGAGCTGCCGTTGACCTGAGGTGACTGTGCGAACAATCCGCAACCGTCTGCTGGATGCAGGACTACGTGCACGTGTGCCTCTGGCATGTGTACCTCTGACTCCAGCCCACCGTCAGGAACGGCTGCAGTGTTGTCGCCAACGTCTGCACTGGAGAACGCAATTGCGATCTGTCGTGTTCAGCAATGAAAGCAGATTCTGCTTGGGAGCCTCCGATGGCCGTATGCGTGTTTGCAGACGCACAGGGAAGCGTCTCCACCCTTCTTGCATCCGCCAGCGACACACAGGGCCTACACCTGGTCTCCTGGTGTGCGGAGCGATCAGCTATCACTCCCGTACACAACTAGTGTTTGTACCGGGTACGTTAAACAGCACCTCCTACATCAACATCATCATTCAGCCCGTTGTTGTGCCATTTGTAAGGTCGGGCCATCGTGGTGTTTTCCAGCAAGATAACGCACGCCCACACACAGCACGTGCAACGCAACATGCACTTCAATGTGTGATACAACTTCCATGGCCTGCACGTTCACCGGATTTGTCCCTCATTGAGCACGTGTGGGATTTAATGGGAAAACGACTTATCCGGTCTCCACGGCCAGCCACGACCATCCCCGATTTACGCGTCCAGATTGAGGATGCTTGGAACTCAATACCCCAAACTTACATCCAACATCTGTACGACAGACTCCATGCCAGAATTCCACAGTGTGACGCAGTTCATGGCGGTTCAACCTCGTACTAACCATGTTACATGGAAATGTTATTTTTCAGTTTACCAGCAAATACAGCTGTATTTTGCCATAATGTTTTGATCACGTTATCCTCTGTATTCCGTTATTATGCTGTATAAATTTCGTTGGTATCAGACGTCTCTTTCTTGGTGTTCTTTTTTCACTTTCCGCCAGTGTATATACCAAGAGAAAATCATTTTTGTCAGACTCGTGTTACCCAACCCCTTTCGATGAGCATCAGTTTACGGTTTCCCCGTGCTGCTTCCTTGCAATTGTTTCTACTTAGCATATTGCAGGGACGCAAAGATGGCAGCATTTAAAATCGACGGTTAGTTTTTTTTTTTTTTTTTTTTGAGGAATGAACTCATGTGAAACAACAAATGTAAACTTTATTTGTTTGACAAATTCATTCAACCACATCAGTAAAGACAATTAGTCCAGGTTCGTGATTTTTTTTTTTTTTTTGACTGAAGGTTTAGCGACCACCGTGAGCAACTCAATGGGATATAAGCAGTCGCCCGTAATATTTTCACTAACAATGGTCAACGGAATGTTTATTTACATCTATACATAATGGGAAACGTCTTACCTACGTGAATAAACTGGATCCAATTAATAAAAAATTGTATATATACATCACACAGTCCAACGGCATAACGCAATCAGGTCTTCGAAAGTATTCGCTGTTCCGATGAGAACTTTGATACCAATGCCTGCTAGCGTTGTTTTGCGTAACGGTTCGCTCCGAAAAGAGACTTTGGACTATCTCAGTCCCTCCATGCTACCACCTTCAACAGCGCGTGAGTCAACCGCCCGCTTCTCCCATAGACTTTGCATGGGAAATTTGCCGCCCCACAACGCCCGAACCGTTGCCCCAATCTCATTTTTCTCTTCAACTGGCACATCTACATGGTAAGACCTTTATTTTATTACCTCAATCATATCTTTACGTTTAGCCGTTCTCTCAAAATAGGGCTCACAGTAAAACACCTTATAGAATTAATATATAGATGACAACGACGGCGTGAAATAGCAAACCTACAAGAGGAATCATAGTGCGGCTGCTCGCCTGAAAAGACTAGTAGCTGATATTAAAATTCAAGCACGTAATGAGAATTGCTCTTTTACTTGTGTGCTTGGTTTTATGGTGATGTTCTATTTAATCCCAGGCACGACTTTCAACACAATTTCACCGTTAACTTGCATCGTTGTTTAAAACAGAATTGGCAATTTTTATTTTATTCCGTGGTAGAATTTTTTTCAAAAACCCACACTAAATAATTTGTTTAGGTGAGGCCACAGCCTCATACCTGCCCTTTTAAGCTGGGACTATGCGGAATTCAGAGAGAGAAGGGGTTGCCTTCCCAGCCAAGGAGGCACTTTTTAAAAGTTAAATTGCAAACTGAGAGTAAAACTCAATTTGCAAGCAAACGAAGTGCATGTCCACCCAAAAATACACTCTACCAATGCATTGCCATACCGGTCCGTCGCCTGGCGTTATGGTTTGGGACGCAATTGGATATGACACCCGCACTCCTCTGGTACGCATCGCCGGTACACTCAACAGCCACTGCTACATCTCCGACGTTTTGGAGCCTGTAGTCACTCTTCTAAAACCTTAGTTTATGCCTCTTTTTCATGTTAGTATGGCCAGGGGAGAATGAGGAAAGTGGACAGGAATTCACTGAGGGAGATCATTACTAATTGCTCTGCTGTTTGTTTTAGTTACTAAATATGGGATTCCAACACGGAAAGTACAGTCTAAAGCTACACCAGCGATCTTAAGACTGCCCCGGGACAGTGAAAGTGGCAGACAACTGCTTTGTAGGAGACGAGTACAAGGCAAAGTCACTAACTGGAAGCAAGGAGGGGGGGGGTATTGTTGGGCATGATGTTAAAATTTGATTTAAATAAATAAAAGCATTTTCTTTTAAATAAATTGTTCAAGTACAGTACAATTTTTATAAGCAAAAATGCAAAATTTTGAAAAGCAGTTTAAGACAATGCATTCAGAGCAAGCAATAAGATGAAGGCGACATTCTACCAACACTTGTATCTTACACCAGTGGCGTAACTATATCAGATCCGTGTATGTATGTGTGTCCAGATCCAGGTGGAGAGGGTCGGGATTGCACGAATTACTTTGTAGACGGTAGTGAAAAGCATTAAAGCCGACCCGGTGGCGCAGTGGTCTAAGCACTGGCTTATGACCATAGCAACTCTATGAGCAGTCAGAGCAACTCTATGAGCAGTCACCTGTTCCTAATTTAAGGCCACTGCTTCCAGGAAAGGTAGAGAGTCCGTACTGTAAGACAAACAACATCTATTCCTCACCGTGATTCAAACCCGGACTTTTCTCGGACGAATGGTCATAAGCCAGAGCTTAGACCACTGAGCCACCGGGTCGGCTTTAATATTTTTCACTATCGTCTACAAAGGAATTCGTGCAATCCCGACCCCCTCCACCTGGACCTGGACACACATGCATACACGTATCTGAATAGTTACGCCACTGGTATAAGATGCAAGTGTTGGTAGAATGTCGCCTTCAACTTTTTGCTTGCTCTGAATGTATTGTCTTAAACTGCTTTTCAAAAATGTTCATTTTTGCTTATGAAAATAGTACTGTACTTGAACAATTTATTTAAAAGAAAATGTTATTTATTTAAATCAAATTTTAACACCATGCCACACAATACCCCCCTCCCTGCTTCCAGTTAGTGACTTTGCCTTGTACTCGTCTCCTACAAAACAGTTGTCTGCCACTTTCACTGTCCCGGGGCAGTCTTAAGAGCGCTAGTGTAGCTTTAGACTGTACTTTCCGTGTTGAAATCCCTTACTTAGTAACTAAAACAAACAGCAGAGCAATTAGTAATGATCTCCCTCAGTGAATTCCTGTCCACTTTTCTCATTCTCCCCGGGCCATACTATTATGAAAAAGAGGCTTATATTTAGAAGAGTGGGGAACAATTCACTGTCCCTGGGCAGTCTTAAGATCGCTGGTGTAGCTTTAGACTGTACTTTCCGTGTTGGAATCCCATATTTAGTAACTAAAACAAACAGCAGAGCAAGTAGTAATGATCTCCCTCATTGAATTCCTGTCTACTTTCCTCATTCTCCCCTGGCCATACTAACATGAAAAAGAGGCTTATATTTAGAAGAGTGGGGAACAATTCACTGTCCCGGGGCAGTCTTAAGATCGCTGGTGTAGCTTTAGACTGTACTTTCCGTGTTGGAATCCCATATTTAGTAACTAAAACAAACAGCAGAGCAAGTAGTAATGATCTCCTTCAGTGAATTCCTGTCTACTTTCCTCATTCTCCCCTGGCCATACTAACATGAAAAAGAGGCTTATATTTAGAAGAGTGGGGAACAATTCACTGTCCCGGGGCAGTCTTAAGATCGCTGGTGTAGCTTTAGACTGTACTTTCCGTGTTGGAATCCCATATTTAGTAACTAAAACAAACAGCAGAGCAAGTAGTAATGATCTCCCTCATTGAATTCCTGTCTACATTCCTCATTCTCCCCTGGGAATACTAACATGAAAAAGAGGCTTATATTTAGAAGAGTGGGGAACAATTCACTGTCCCGGGGCAGTCTTAAGATCGCTGGTGTAGCTTTAGACTGTACTTTCCGTGTTGGAATCACATATTTAGTAACTAAAACAAACAGCAGAGCAAGTAGTAATGATCTCCCTCATTGAATTCCTGTCTACTTTCCTCATTCTCCCCTGGCCATACTAACATGAAAAAGAGGCTTATATTTAGAAGAGTGGGGAACAACTCACTGTCCCGGGGCAGTCTTAAGATCGCTGGTGTAGCTTTAGACTGTACTTTCCGTGTTGGAATCCCATATTTAGTAACTAAAACAAACAGCAGAGCAAGTAGTAATGATCTCCCTCAGTGAATTCCTGTCTACTTTCCTCATTCTCCCCTGGCCATACTAACATGAAAAAGAGGCTTATATTTAGAAGAGTGGGGAACAATTCACTGTCCCGGGGCAGTCTTAAGATCGCTGGTGTAGCTTTAGACTGTACTTTCCGTGTTGGAATCCCATATTTAGTAACTAAAACAAACAGCAGAGCAAGTAGTAATGATCTCCCTCAGTGAATTCCTGTCTACTTTCCTCATTCTCCCCTGGCCATACTAACATGAAAAAAGAGGCTTATATTTAGAAGAGTGGGGAACAATTCACTGTCCCGGGGCAGTCTTAAGATCGCTGGTGTAGCTTTAGACTGTACTTTCCGTGTTGGAATCCCATATTTAGTAACTAAAACAAACAGCAGAGCAAGTAGTAATGATCTCCCTCAGTGAATTCCTGTCTACTTTCCTCATTCTCCCCTGGCCATACTAACATGAAAAAGAGGCTTATATTTAGAAGAGTGGGGAACAATTCACTGTCCCGGGGCAGTCTTAAGATCGCTGGTGTAGCTTTAGACTGTACTTTCCGTGTTGGAATCCCATATTTAGTAACTAAAACAAACAGCAGAGCAAGTAGTAATGATCTCCCTCAGTGAATTCCTGTCTACTTTCCTCATTCTCCCCTGGCCATACTAACATGAAAAAGAGGCTTATATTTAGAAGAGTGGGGAACAATTCACTGTCCCGGGGCAGTCTTAAGATCGCTGGTGTAGCTTTAGACTGTACTTTCCGTGTTGGAATCCCATATTTAGTAACTAAAACAAACAGCAGAGCAAGTAGTAATGATCTCCCTCAGTGAATTCCTGTCTACTTTCCTCATTCTCCCCTGGCCATACTAACATGAAAAAGAGGCTTATATTTAGAAGAGTGGGGAACAATTCACTGTCCCGGGGCAGTCTTAAGATCGCTGGTATAGCTTTAGACTGTACTTTCCGTGTTGGAATCCCATATTTAGTAACTAAAACAAACAGCAGAGCAAGTAGTAATGATCTCCCTCAGTGAATTCCTGTCTACTTTCCTCATTCTCCCCTGGCCATACTAACATGAAAAAGAGGCTTATATTTAGAAGAGTGGGGAACAATTCACTGTCCCGGGGCAGTCTTAAGATCGCTGGTGTAGCTTTAGACTGTACTTTCCGTGTTGGAATCCCATATTTAGTAACTAAAACAAACAGCAGAGCAAGTAGTAATGATCTCCCTCAGTGAATTCCTGTCTACTTTCCTCATTCTCCCCCTGGCCATACTAACATGAAAAAGAGGCTTATATTTAGAAGAGTGGGGAACAATTCACTGTCCCGGGGCAGTCTTAAGATCGCTGGTGTAGCTTTAGACTGTACTTTCCGTGTTGGAATCCCATATTTAGTAACTAAAACAAACAGCAGAGCAAGTAGTAATGATCTCCCTCAGTGAATTCCTGTCTACTTTCCTCATTCTCCCCTGGCCATACTAACATGAAAAAGAGGCTTATATTTAGAAGAGTGGGGAACAATTCACTGTCCCGGGGCAGTCTTAAGATCGCTGGTGTAGCTTTAGACTGTACTTTCCGTGTTGGAATCCCATATTTAGTAACTAAAACAAACAGCAGAGCAATTAGTAATGATCTCCCTCAGTGAATTCCTGTCCACTTTTCTCATTCTCCCCTGGCCATACTAACATGAAAAAGAGGCTTGAACTAAGGATTTAGAAGAGTGGAAAGGAGTTGAATTTTCATGGCACTGCGGATGATATGTCGATCACTTTTCTACGGAAAGTAAACGACACACTTCCTAAGGGGAAATACCTAGGGTTACATGAAATAAAATACAAGACATATTACTTGGCAAAATGCACATTATATTTTAAAGTTAATCATACTGAGAAATGACACATTTTGAAGTGGGTGGGCGGCAGGGTTAGGCAATACAACCTCCAGGGTGGGCTTCAGCCCACCCTCGCACCCTTGACGACATCCATGTCACCATCCAATTTGTTCTCTGTCAAACACGCTTCCTAAACGCGCAAACTCATTTACCTGGTCAATCACTGTGCCATATTTAGACTTATCTTGCATTCAGTACTACCAGTTCTTCTCTTAAAAACCATGACTTTGTTTTTTTCCTTATTTATACTCAGTTTGAATTTCATGCAACCTTCGTACATCTGGAACAACATACCCTGTGAGACTGCACTCAATTTTGCTCTTTGCCAACAGAACAGTGTCATCAGCAATCAACACACACATATATCAGCAAGACATAAATCCATATTATCTATTTTGACATCACGTATGCACACATCCGTAAATACACTGCTGGCCACCCAAAATGCAACACCAAGAAGGACACGAGATAGCAAAGCCAGATATACTGGATACATAACAACAGATACAAAGATGAAACTATTGAGATTACAGGCGCGTGCGACTTGCGGAACACGCAGCCATCAATAGTTCGTGTGGCCCCCATGGCTGGCAATAACGGCCGCTACACGCCGCGGCATCGTACGAAAGAGGCTTTGGATGTGGGCTTGGGGTATGTCGGTCCAGGCTGCTTCCACACGTTGCCACAGTTCATCAGGCGTAGCCGCGGCTGGTGCTTGCCGGGCCACTCGGTTGCCGATCAGCGACCAGACGTGTTCGATGGGACACATATCAGGAGAACAGGCGGGCCACTGCAGCAGTGACACCTGGTGGGCCGTGAAGAATTGTTGCACGATGCGTGCCACGTGCGGGGGCGCATTGCTCTGTTGAAACGTAGCCGCTGGCACGTCCTGCAGGTAAGGGAGTACTAAAGGCTCCAAAACGTCGGTGATGTAGCGGTGGCTGTTGAGTGTACCGGCGATGCATACCAGAGGGGTGCTGGTGTCATATCCAATTGCGCCCCAAACCATAACGCTAGGCTACGGACCGGTATGGCGATGCATAATGCAGGCGTCAAACAGTCTCTCGCCGAGGGGCCGCCACACGCGGATCCGACCATTGTGGGGTTGCAGGCAGAAGCGGGATTCGTCAGAGAAGTCAATGTCGTGCCATTCCGTAGTCCATGTGCTGCGTTCAACGGCCCACTGCCGCCGCACTGGCAGGTGGTGTAACGTCAATGGTAATCGGAGCAATGGGCGCCGTGCGACAAGTCCCTGCTCCTGCAGACGACGTCGAATGGTACGTGCTGACACAGGTTGTTACGCAACACATCCTAATTCCTGCGCTAACGTTCGTAATGTGGCTGTGCTAGCCGTCAATGACCGCCGTACAACATGCCGGTCCTCTCGTTCGGTGATGTGCCGCGGTTGTGGCAATCGCTCACGTCGGCCCGTCCGTCCCTAATGCATCCACCGAACCCATACTCGCCTCACTGTGGCTGGATGACTTCCCACACGGGTGCCGATGTATCGGTACGATAAACCGCTGTCGCGATAAGCCACTATTCGTCCTCTTTCGAACTCCGAAACGTGCTGGAATGACTGCCGTATTCTGCGACGAGGCATCAGGAAGCTTCCGACGCACAGGTGCGTCAGCACAATACACTTCCACTACTTACACCCCGCCTTCTGTTCACCCTTCTTATAGTGCTTCTCGGTGGCTTGCCGGCCGCACATTATTTGCATATGCCGTGCAATGCTAATCGTTTGCATGTCGTCTTGCGGGCGACGCATGCTGCGAATTTCAGGCCAATCGGATGCTTCCTTCTTGGAGTTGCATTTTGGGTGGCCAGCAGTGTATATAACGTTTGTCTTATGGACTCCACAGACTGATACATAAACATCGTAAAATCACCTGTACAATAAATTAGGTACCAAGTTTCATACGTAACACAAGGTGTCCATAAATGAAAGTATACAACTTTAGTATGCTATTATAAAAAACAAAATACTACAATAAATGATAACTTACTAATGTCAAAACACGTGGTAACTGTGAAAGTTATGTTTTTTAAAATGTCAGTAGGTCTCCACTTGTGCTCCGTTGGTTGCTCGCAAGAAGTCTAAACGACAGTCTAGTTCCACTCACGTACGATGCCGAATGTCAGGTGTAACAAGGAGGAAGGCTGCAGTAATGTGTTCTTTGAGCTCAGTGATAGATGTACCTTTCTTCTTGTATACAATGTCCTTAATAAAGCCCCAAAGAAAAAAATGGCATGGCGTAATATCAGGAGAACGGGGTGGTCATGCCGTCGGACCCCCACGTCCAATCCAACGCCCTGGAAAATGGTGGTCTCAAGATCTGCGTACGTCCAAAGACCAGTGCGGAGGCGCCCCATCTTGCTGGTAAATAATGTATTGAATATCCTGGAGTTGTGGAATTGCGAATTGTTCTAACATGTCCAGGTAACGTTATGCCAGTGGCGGTTGGTTCAGCAAAGAACATGAGACCTATCAATCTGTCTTCCATTAGGTCAGCCCAGATGTTAACCTTCGGCAGTTTATCTCGTGTGCTACCACCACATGGGGATTTTCCGTGGCCCAGATTCGGCAGTTATGTTCATTCACTCTGCCAGAAACATGGAATATCGACTCATTGCTGAAACAGATCCGTGAAAGGAGTGTGGGGACTTCGTCAATGCGATTAAGCATGTCTACCGCAAATGCTTTTCGACGTGGTTGATCAGTTAGTCGAAGTTTTTGTACTTAACTGTGCTTCATATGCATAAAGGCGTTGACGTTAATGCAGAACCTTGTTAACCGTTGCTCGCAGTATTTCGAGTTCACGACTGGCGAGGCGGACGGATCTCTTCGGGCTCCTTAAATAAGCTTTACTCACGTCTTCCACCTTTTTGTCAGAAATGGAAGGTCACCCCGTGCTTTTGCCTTTCAAGACACTTCCTGTTGCTTTGAATTTATTTATTCATTGTTCGATGCTCCTTCGTGTCGGTGGCTGTCTCTTGTACTCCGTTCTGAACTTACGCTGAACTGTTGTTAGAGATTTTGACTCCGCAAACAAAAACACGCACGCTGCTTTCTCCACTGGGGAAGTCATGTCTGTTGTATTCCGTGTTTGACGAGATTTTTCACAACATGAAACACCTGACGCCATCTGCCATCTGACTTAACAAACTAACTCTTGCCACGTCTCTTGACGTTTAAAATAAGTTTTTATCGTATTTTTTAATAGTTGTATACTTCATTTATAGACACCCTGTATAATAGCTGGTACACAAAATGGGGAAAAGGAGAAGAAATATCCTGTGCCACAGTAACCAAAATTCATGCGATATGCTATCCACAATATCCGATCTCGCTATAGAACTTCAAAATCAAATACTTCGACAGACTATTGAAATTAGCACTTAACCCCCCAAGTGTTCCTTGCATCCGTCCTATTACCGGAAATTTTTCGTCATGTGGATACGGAAAAAGTGATAATTGAGTTTTTCCGTTAATAGAAGAAAGGAATTGCGGAAAGGTTTCTGAAAATACAGAAATTTTCTGGTGTACGAAAAATCTTTGAAATTCAGTTTTCTCCGGCATTTCATGGAAAAAGTTGTATCAGAAATATGCTTCGTAAATTCACGAAAGAAATCACGGAAAGTACCCCGTGAATTTCAGAATTTTTTTACGGAGTAGGGCTATTGAATTTTTGAAATTTCGTTTTATCAACAATGCACGTTCATAAAAGAAGATGCACGAAAAACGCACTGCGAAATAAAGCGCGAATTGTCTGAAGAGGTCATACAATTAGGATTTGAAGGTCTGAAGCCCACCAAATACCTCTTTTAATTTTCCGAAGTGAAAATGAAGCACGGCAGACGCTGAAAGCAACGTTCAAAATTGTCTTATCTTTCCTCATTCATTAACATCATTTGTCTTTATGGATTTTTTTTTACCACTCCGCGTGACATTTGTCTTCTAGTACCGCACTGAATTATCAAACGTGTTACAAGGAAGTCATTCGTAGACCCAGCTATGACTAAACGATCTTTTCTCACGCAAGCTGTTCGCTTAGAACACTCAACACGAAAAAGACAGACCAAAATTTAATACAACGTGCTGATTGTTGAACTAATATACACTTGCTGTCCTAAAGCACGATAAAACCCCAATAGGCTCCCTAAAACACTCAATAAAATCACATTTATTAAAAATTTTAAAAGCCCATTTACGTTTACACCGACAAGCGCTTTCGAGGTCTCAAGACCTCATTATCAAGTCACTGAATAAAGCCCCAAAACACTGGGAAGCAGCAAGAATATATAGACATAGGTTCATTATCTCAATTATACGTCACAAGTTTATAGATAGGTTGCCATTCTGAAAAAGAAAGTTAAAGTCCAATATCCAGGTAGCAACAGGACAAAACACAAATTGATTAAAGATGGTCAAGTGGTCTCATCTTCATGTTGATCCAGAGCGGGACCCATGAGTCGCCTCTAAGGGGTTGGGATGAAGGCTGGAAAATCCGTATTACAACAGGTGTCCCAAAATTTTTGGATGTAGAGACTTTCCGCCAGAAATATGTTATATATGTTTATTGAGGAGTTCAAGATTTTTGCATTTGTCCAATCTGGTACGAAGCCTTCATTAATAACTGTTTCGGTTAAAACCGTGGAGATGTTCCCGGATCGCAGTGCATACTGATGTTCTTTAAGACGGATCTTCAAAGTCCTCAGGGTCGAGCCAATGTAGACCTTAGGTTCGCAAGCAGGATCCTGGTGGAGAAGAGGTATGGAATACACTCCCGGCTTATTTCTGACTTCGACGGTATCTCGGTCGCGGCGAACCAAGGAGAAGACATTACGAGTGTTTATGCCAAATGAGAGAGAGTGTTTATGCCAAATGAGAGAGAGTGTTTATGTCATATCCCTTTCAATGTATTGACCAGAGGAGGAAGGTAGTCCAGTTTCCCTACATATTTAGTCGGAGGTCTGGTAGATAAAAGGTCTGAATTGGCTCGACCCTGAGGACTTTGAAGATCCGTCTTAAAGAACATCAGTATGTACTGCGATCCGGGAAAATCTCCACGGCTTTAACGGAAGCAGTTATTAATGACGGCTTCGTACCAGATTGGACAAATGCAAAAATCTTGAACTCCTCAATAAACAAATATAACATATTTCTGGCGGAAAGTCTCTAGATCCAAAAAAAATTTGGGGACACCTGTTGTAATACGGATTTTCCAGCCTTCGTCTCACCCCTTGGAGGCGACTCATGGGTCCCGCTCTGGATCAACATGAAGCTGAGACCACTTGACCATCTTTAATCAATTTTGTGTTTTGTCCTGTTGCTACCTGGATATTGGACTTCAACTTTCTTTTTCAGAATGGCAACCTATGTATAAACTTGTGACGTATAATTGAGATAATGAACCTATGTCTATATATTCTTGCTGCTTCCGAGTGTTTCGGGGCTTTATTCAGTGACTTGATAATAAGGTCTTGAAACCTCAAAAGCGCTCGTCGGTGTAAACGTAAATGGGCTTTTAGAATTTTTAATAAATGCGATTTTATTGAGTGTTTTAGGGAGCCTATTGTGGTTTTATCGTGCTTTAAGACAGCAAGTATATATTAGTTCGACGAAAAAGACCTTAATTATTCCGTGGAAACATCGCCATGTTTGTGCAATCATTTAGCAGATGGCAGCTTGCAGGCTTTGTGCTGTGATGGCCAACACATGCAGGTTTATTCACTGCAATATGGTCACCCAAAACCAGGCCTGCTCTGCAGTTTCATGTTTACGCCATAATCTTTAGATATGGCTGGAATTTTCGAACTTGGCTGTTAACACTTGTATTTTCCCCATAAAAAGGGAGAAGGGCACATAGGTACCGAAACCATGAAGATTCGACTAGAATTAGTGGAAACTTTATGTTCCCTCAGTAAAATTGATGAAATAATGTTTCGAAGAAAGTAATTGTATCTCTCTGATAAATGGTCAAATTCACTTGTTAAATTACACCGTGGACAACAAATCTTTACAGAAATCTTTCCCCGAAGATTAAATTAATCGTTTCTTACATATTTCGAGATGCTGAACACGAATATGACAATGAAAATGCAAAATTGGCTACGGCTTGTGAGAGATCCGCAATAGTTTCTTATACGTACTCACCACATGTACCGGTAAATGTCCGTTTCCACGTCCGACGTCGCTTTGCCTATCGCTTGTATGTAGGTCGTTCAAAAAGTAACGATACTGACGTCATAGCGCCAAAACAAAACCCACGCAGAAAAATGCAGCTGCCTGTGTCGGAACATCTATCTGCAAAGTCAGGCACGTGACGACGCGTCGTTACAGTGCTCTGCTAGTTCATTCTTGTAGTAGACGGCGTAGAGTTCAGACGTGTTTCTGTTACCCAGTATGGATTTAAAACTGGAGCAAAGAGCAGCTATAAAATGTTGGGTGCGTTTGAATAAAACCGCCACAAAAACGCACGAAATGATTAAAACAGCCTGTAAGGAAGATGCTTTGTCCCTTTCAAGAATTTTTGAGTGGCACAAGTAATTTGTGAATGGTAAAGAGTGTTTGGAAGATGCACCACGTTCCGGTAGGCCTTCGACATCGACTACAGATGTCAATATCATCAAGGCAGTCTTGCGCAAAGAATGCTGAATGACCATTGAGGAGGTTGCTAAGTCCGTTAGTTCCGTTGATGACATTGTGATAAACCCGTTGGGGTAACGAAAAGTTGCTGCAAAATGGATTCCCCACTTTCTCACGGATGAACATAAGGTAAATCATGTTATCACTTGTCGCCAATGGAAGTGCCGGCTACGACGTGAGCCACACTTTTTGGATCGAGTCGTTACATGTGATGAACTATTTTTTACCATTTTGATCCAGAAACGAAATAACAGAGCACCCAATCGAAACACCACAGAATCTCCGATCCTAGAAAGCAAAGGTTCAAGCAAGTACAGAAAAGCAATGTATAATGAATATAGCTTCTGCTACTAAGCTAATTATAGTGAATTCAATGCTTGTACTAAGCTAATGCTTCTTCTAATGCTTGTACTAAGCTAATGCTTCTTCTAATGCTTGTTGTTACTAGTTTCTTTTAGTAATGGTTGTTGTTTGTTAATTATATCATGAATAAAGTTTCCTGCTAGTAGTGTAGTAATAATAATGAACAAGCTTATAACTGGTAGTAATGTTGTAGTAGAAATTAAGATGAATAAAGTCTTATGCTGGTTGTTAAAAATAACAACTAATGAAATAAACCTAACAGCCAGACAGAGGTCGGACAGTACTATGAACCGAGAAAAACGTACTTACTTAAAAAGCTTTTATTAGGAACTTCTGGTATCATCACACACACTTCACACACACTGGTCACATTAATCGTATCACACAACTACTGGATATCCGGCTCTCACATAAACGAAGATCTCTTTACACACGAAACAAAGCTCTCACGCACATAAACAACCGCTCTTTGACACATAAACAACAGCTCACCCTACGCACATCAACAAAAAGCTCTCCCTTGGTATCGTTGAACGCGCCTTATTTATACTGGCTACCACCACGTCATGACTTACACTCATTGCCAGATCTCATTCAGCGGGTGAAATAACATCTCGTTCAGTAAGAAGATAATTTACATAGAAAAATAAAATAACCAGAGATAGTAAAATCAAAAGGAAAGTGAATCTAGAGTATACGTTACATCATCTCCCCCTTAATTTTTTCTTTTTTTTTTTTTTGTTCGAAAAACCTATCAATTTTGGAGTGTAAGTCTTACACTTCGTTGATTGACGTTTATCGACCTCTTTTTTGTTGTTGTTTTGGTGGCAGCAGTATGTACAATATCAAACTTGGCATGACAAAATCAAGAAATCTCTATTCGTCTGTGAAACACTTTGTATACTTGAACAAAACAAACCTGCATCGGCATATCTTCCTTTTATTCTGCCTAGCAGGAATCACTTTTTTAATTTCAAATTACGTTCTCATTATTCGTTGAATACACACCAACTGTATCAGCAGCGAAGATTGCCTGGAGCTGCCTAACAGTAACAGTTTTATTATTTTACCCCTAAGCACATAGATATATATAAAAAAAATTTGGATTAGTAGATGGACATAGAAGAAATATAAAAAAAAACACATATATACACAAAAATAATGCATAGGCCCACACGAAAAAAAGAAATTCTGACACGCCAACTGGTCGTGCAGGAAAAACAACAAACGGAGAAAAGAACCTGTCCACGAGAACTTACTTATCTCGAGGACGCATAAAAAACTCTAGTACGATAACGTTTTCCAGGCCTAATCGGACTGGTAAATTCAGGTGGCGTAGAGCGTTTCAAGGACTTGAATGGATCTGGAACATCGGTAGTCTGTCGGTCAAGAAATCCCGGCGGCTGACAGGAACGGTCAGGAACGGCTGAAATCCGTCGGTCAGGAACGGCTGAAGTCTGTCGGTCAGGAAATCCCTGCGGCTGACAGGAACGGTCAGGAACGGCTAAAGTCTGTCGGTCAGGAAACCCCTGCGGCTGACAGGAACGGTCAGGAACGGCTGGAGTCCGTCGGTCAGGAACGGCTGGAGTCTGTCGGTCAGGAAATCCCTGCGGCTGACAGGAACGGTCAGGAACGGCTGAAGTCTGTCGGTCCGGAAATCCCTGCGGCTGACAGGAACGGGCTCCCCCAGGCTTTTGATATGTAGTCCCTTTGTGCTGGGGCCCGTGTTGTCCTTCCAGTATTTTTTGGACGGACGTGGCTCCGGCCACATCGTTTGTTTTCGCTTTCTCCCTCGTGGCATGAGAGTAGAAGCAGGTATCGGCCCTGTTTGCCCTGAGCGTAGGTTCCAGGGGCGAAACCAGGGCGGATGCAAGGATCTCTGCCTTCGTCGCTGTTGCGGCGAAGCAGATTGGGGAGACAAGTTACGTTTTCGACCAGCTTTTGGTGTTACTGGACGGTTTGTAATTGGTGTTTGACGTTTAGGAATAGTCAAATTATTGTCCATAACTGATAAATCAGAAATATCTGAAGCCTCTGAGTCGCTGCTGTAAGTTAGTGGTCGTGCAGGGCGATCTTTATTTCTGCCTATAGGAATACTCTCTGCCGAGGTATTCAAGGAAGTAGGAGCTTGTGTTGGTGCAGAGTTATCAGGAAATGGTGCAGCAATAGCCTTGGCAATGGTTGGAGAGAAAGGAACGATACTAGTATTTGAAGAACTTGATTCGAGCCTTCGTCTCATGGGAGAATCAGGTTGCGTGTTTGGAAACCCGTCTTGAGGAGGGGAGGGTGAAGAAAAAATCACTGGAGATTCTTCAAAAATGTTTGTCGGTTCGTCCAAAATTTCTGGAGGTTGATCGTGAGATATAGACTCTTGAGTCTGTGGAACAGAAGGTTGAGTAGGGTTGATTATAAAATCGATATTTCGTTCATGATACTTGCGACACTGAGCAACGTGTACGTATTGAAATTGATTGTCGGGTTTTTCAAGAACAATGTTATTTTCAAACACATTTGCCACCCGATATGGACCTTCGTAGCTGGGTGCAAATTTCTTCACTAAAGTATGAGAAACAGAAGACTGGAAGTGCGTTTCCACGAGAGTGAGATCTCCAATGACAAGATCTGGTTCCCTACGCCTAGTATTATAATATCTTGCTTGAGCCGCTTGTGCTCCTAGCATTGCAACACGAGCTTTTTCTGCCATGATTCGTACTGATTGCGGAGTTGGTCGCTGGTTTAGTTCGTCGATAATCCCCGTTAAATTTTCAAAAGGGGTTTTAATTTTGCGACCCAGAAAAAGTTCTGCCGGAGTAATTTTAGTAGATTCGTGAACATAGGAGCGGAGGGCGAACGAAAAAAGCTCAAGATGGTCATCCCATTGCTCGTGATGATCCATGACAAATGTAGCAATCATTTTCACTAGCGTGCAGTTTACTCGTTCCGCAGGATTACTCTGGGGATATGAGGAAATGAATTTATGCTTAATGTGTAGTCTCACACACATTCTTTCAAAAATGTCAGAAATAAATTGAGGACCATTATCCGAAACTACTTTATTAGGTGCACCATATCTAGAGAATACTTCATTAATTAATACATTACAAATAACTTCTGCCGTAGCGGCTTTAATGGGAAAAACTTCAACCCATTTAGAAAAATTATCAGTTAATACTAAAACGTAACGAACTTTGTTTTCAACAGATAAAGGATAAGGTCCCAATAAATCTATTGAAATAATGTCAAAAACATGAGAACTTGAACTAGATTTCAAGTGACCGGCCGGTCTTACATTACGGTAATTATTAATCTGACACAAGTGACATGATTGAACGTATGCGAGCACACTTTGGTACATGCCAGGCCAATAGGCAACATCCCGCAATTTACAACGGGTCTTGCGAATACTTAAATGGCCTGCAAGAGGTTTGTCATGAAATTCGTTTAAAAGGGCCATTCTAAGGGTTCGCGGAAAACATGGGCGAAACTCTGCCCTAGTAGTCCTAGATTTCGTATAGTAAAGAAGACCCTCTATGACTTCAAAATGTTGTGACCTTCCAGCCAGAGAAGGATCACTTTGTAGCGGCGAACCCGCAAGCAAAAAATTATAGATATCCCCAAAATCTGGATCATTTATTAATTCTGCCATTATCTGCTCTCTGGATATTATATCAGCTATTAGAAGTAAAGGCTGACATCCAGGAGTAGTTTCTGTGGGGACCCCACTAATCGGAACGCGAGACAATGCGTCCTGTAATTGATTCTTATGACCTGGCTGATACGAAATTTTGATATTGCTCTCTTGTAACTTCAGAGCCCACTTCATAAGTCTTTGAGAGAGATGCTTAGCAGAATTCAAATACTGAAGGGCAGAATGATCCGTAATTATGTTAACTGTCAATTCGTTAAGATAACATTGAAATTTGTCAAGAGCATACACAACAGCAAGACATTCACGTTCCGTAGCTGAATAATTGATTTCAGCTTTGGCTAAAGTACGAGACGCAAAAGCTATTGGATGCCCAGCTTGTGACAAAACGCAACCAAGACCAACTCCGGATGCGTCAGTATAAATATCTAATTCCTTAGTATGATCCGGGAAAGCCAACACAGGAGGCTGAGTCAACGCATACTTCAGTGTTTCAAACGCAGCGTTAGCCTCAGGTGTCCAAACAAACTTCTTGTATTTACGTTTCAAAGCATACAATGGCTCACAGATTGTAGCATAAGCGGGGACGAACTGCTGATACCATCCGGTCATTCCCAGAAAGCGTGATAATTCTTTTGCTGTTTTAGGCCGAGGAAAGTCAACAATAGGCCTATTTTTTTCATTATCTATAAATAAGCCGTGGGGAGTGATTTTCAACCCCAGATATACAATCTCGTCCCTCGCTATCTGGCATTTACTAGGTTTTAACGTCAAGCCAGCATTGTATATGAGTTGGAATACCTGTTTGAGCAGAGAAAGGTGCTCGTCAAAAGTCTCGGATGTAATAATAATGTCATCCAAATATACATGCACATGGGGACCCAGAACAGGTCTGAGAACCGTATCCATAAGCTTTTGGAAAGTAGCAGGTGCAGAAGCTAATCCAAAGGGCATACGTAGGTATCCATAAGCCCCAAAAGGAGTCACAAAGCCTGTTTTATCGACAGAGTCCGGATGTACCGCCACCTGCCAATATCCACTCGCCAAATCCAAAGTTGACATCCATTTAGTTGATGACAGGTCATGCAAAATATGCGACATGACAGGTAGTGGATAATTGATCGTTTTGGTGACTTGTTTGAGCTTGCGGAAATCTGTCACGAAACGAAATTCATTGGGTTGTTTCTTTGGAACCTAAAAGGCAGGAGCAGACCAGGCGCTTGTTGATTCCCTTATTATGCCCTGTTTAATCATTTCAGAAATTTGACGTTGCATTTCCTGTTTCTTATGGGGAGCACAAGGGTAAGGTTTCGTCGCTATCGGTTTCGAACCATCAGTGTCAATGACATGATAAACCACCTGTGTGAAACCAGGTTGATCAGAAAATAAACTAGGGCTTTCCTGCAAAAGTAGAGAAAGCTGGTTTCGTTGCCTCTCATTCAATTGGTTACTCAATAACAAACTCGTTATATCTATAGGAACCGTAGGAATCACTTCGATAGGTTCCGGAAAGGAAATCACATGTTGTACGAAATTCAAAGTTATTTGAAACGTATTAATAAAGTCCATTCTCATTAGACATTTAACAGGTAGTTCGTCTATAAGCAGGAAAGAATGCGTAAAACGAGCCTTTCCCAGCCCTAGAGATAATGTGACAGTTCCTGTGATACTGAAGATTTCGTTATTTGCACCTCGCAAATACTGCGTCGCAGGCTGAACGAGTATTGCAGGAAAATTGTCAGTGCAAAACTTCGTATTTAGGGCTGATATTTCAGAACCAGTGTCGAACTTTGTCTCGACAATAATATCTTCAATTGTCAAGAACACATCAGACAACTGAGGAGTTTGGACAGTCACTAATACTGTTTTAGGGTCAGAATGCTTGGTATCAGGAAGCAGGACCGACCCTTGGTCTACTTCCTTTGGAAGTTTAAAGGATTCCTGGTTGGATTATCATGCGGTCTGAAACCTCGACCCTGCCGGGTATCGGGAAAATTTTCACGATGAGGAAAACTGCGTGAAACCTGCGTCGGGAACTCCGCGTGTCTGTTGACATTTTCATATCTATTACTTCTTCCCTCAGCACGGGCAGAAAAATCATCATTGCCCTGAGCACGAAAACGTTCCGAATGCTGCGGATTGGAACGGGGTCGAGCATACTGTGCATTTGTACGATATCCCGAAGATTGTTCAGAAACTCGCGGCTGGTTTGCCACTCTTCTGTGTGGTGGGACGTATGAAGCTTGCGTGTGCACTTGTGTGTGCTCGCGCTGAAAGTTATTAGGCCTATTATGCCGCTGAGGGTTTTCGTAATAAGCCTCGCGGGGTGCCCGAGCATGGTGAGTTGAACCATGTTTGCCATGTCGCTCTTCATACGTTCGTATGAGGCGAAGGCATTCATGAATTGTAGCAGGGTGTCGAACCTCAAGAAAATCTTGTAGAAATGGGTCCAGCTGTTGGAATAGGTTGTCCAACATGTCGACATGACTGGCATGTGGATCCCATAAGTTATATAAGCGTGTTGTTTCCAACGCAAATGCAACAGGGCTATCGTTGGGTCCTTGCTGACGAGAAAAAAGTTGTTGTGCAAGGCTAGCTCGACTGAGGCCGAAAGGAAAGACCTCCAAAAATTCTGCTCGGAAATTCTCATAATGAGAATCCGGGTTCGACACTCTCCACTGCCGATACCAGGTCTTAGCAGTATCCTTCAAGCAAGTGCCTGCGATTTGTACTTTGCAGTCTTGAGGAATATTATAGAGATCAAAATGATCTTCCAAATCTTCGAGGAATTTTAAGGACCCCTCCAAACCATTGAAAAGAATTGTTCCTGCATGCGGCACAAAATGGGCAAGCATTCTGCTTCGCTGAGAGGATTGAACTCCCTCAGGTACGACCCGCGACTCAGAGTGATAGGAAGCTGGTGAATTACGAAATTGTGAAGAATGCCTGGTTACGTGTAGATCACTTATATCAAAATGAGCCCCACAGGCTTCTTGCAGATGGTCAAAATTAATCCCATCACCACCGAAACTTGTCTTAGGGTGGGTGAAACATTGAAGTTGTCTCAGGTAGTGAAGACATGGGTAATAATTGTCAAGATCTCGTGTTCGAGAAAAGTTCGGGAGCCAATTATAATGAATGAAGCTTCTGCTACTAAGCTAATTATAGTGAATTCAATGCTTGTACTAAGCTAATGCTTCTTCTAATGCTTGTTGTTACTAGTTTCTTCTAGTAATGGTTGTTGTTTGTTAATTATATCATGAATAAAGTTTCCTGCTAGTAGTGTAGTAATAATAATGAACAAGCTTATAACTGGTAGTAATGTTGTAGTAGTAATTAAGATGAATAAAGTCTTATGCTGGTTGTTAAAAATAACAACTAATGAAATAAACCTAACAGCCAGACAGAGGTCTGACAGTACTATGAACCGAGAAAAACGTACTTACTTAAAAAGCTTTTATTAGGAACTTCTGGTATCATCACACACACTTCACACACACTGGTCACATTAATCGTATCACACAACTACTGGATATCCGGCTCTCACATAAACGAAGATCTCTTTACACACGAAACAAAGCTCTCACGCACATAAACAACTGCTCTTTGACACATAAACAACAGCTCACCCTACGCACATCAACAAAAAGCTCTCCCTTGGTATCGTTGAACGCGCCTATTTATACTGGCTACCACCACGTCATGACTTACACTCATTGCCAGATCTCATTCAGCGGGTGAAATAACATCTCGTTCAGTAAGAAGATAATTTACATAGAAAAATAAAATAACCAGAGATAGTAAAATCAAAAGGAAAGTGAATCTAGAGTATACGTTACAAATGTACCTGGTTTTCTTCGATAAAAAGAGAATTGTGTATGGCCATGTTGTTCCACTAGGGAAAACACATACCGGTGCCTATTATTCTGAAGTTCTTAAAGATACTCTAAAGAAAAACATTTCCCAAAGACGCCCAGAATAAACACAAAGTCGTTGGATTTTGCATTAAGATAATGTATCTGCACATCGTGCTTTGCATACCCAGTAGGTCATCCAAGATCTAGGTATCGAAATGATGGCGCACCGTCAGTATTCACCGAACCTGGTGCCGCACAGTGTGATATTTACAAGATCTGAGAGGACAATTATTATCAATACAATACGTACATAAATATAAATAAAATGTTATATACCGCACATTTTAGAGGCAACTAAACAACAAAATCGAGCATGAAGAGGGTCATTCAAATTAAAGCATGAATAAGGGTCATTCAAATTAAAACTAGCCAAAGGGCTACACTGTAACGCAAGATGATATGCGGAAAGCCGAAATCCAGCTGAATTGACACTGAAAACTGGCTTCCCGCGCACGATAGGATACAGCAGTTTGGCCAAAATGTAGCTGGAATTCTGAACTGCGTATTGTGTGAATGTAATGCTTAGCTTGAAAGAATACAGAAAGACGACACGGATCAGGAGACAGAAACGAAAAAACAAATATTTTACCTGTAAAGTAGAATGACAGAACAATTATTCGGAATCACTAAAGACACCGTTGTTGCATCGAATAAGTCCTCGGAATCGTCTCTTTCTGGTACGGATGCATTAAATTCTAACAAATTTATCATTTCTTGATTCAGTTTTCTGTGTTTGAGTTTTGGAGACGTCTGTAAACTTGCTATATAGGGGTCTGATGTAATGAGCAGTCTGTTCAACAAGTCGGTATTCATGTCTATTCTGGAAGTCTTCTTTGTGAACAGTTCTCTATACCGCTTATTGTGTTTATTCCTGGCTTCTTGGGCTTCCTCCGAATATTGCCCAATAGGCAGAATACACGATTCAATAATGTCCCTGCCGTGAAACAAAACTTTATGGAGGCTTACAGGCATTAGATACCAGCTGTAGTGTTGGAGGTATAGGTCCTCGGTCTCTTTAGTGAAGTCGTGAAATTTATCTAAATTAATTTGTCTGTCACAATTTATGCATTCGAGAAGAACTCCCAAACGCTTAATCAAGTCCAGATTCACTCCAGTTGCAGCCTTCTTGGGGTTTCTGAAAATTTTGCGGGAGGAGTTGCCGTCATTTGTATTGCCACTGTTCTGCTTCGGCATGTCAATTAAAACGCCTAATTTGCGTCGGAAACTTTCCTGGACATCTTTCTTCTTCCGAGAAAAAGTTGCTTTATTTGCGGAACCCCTAGCTTGCCATGTTTTAATCTCTAGCCGGTACGAAAAGTGGAGCATGCATTCGAACAGCTTGATCCAAGAGTGAATGGTTGATATACCAAAGGAAAGGAATTTTTTTTTTACTTCTTTTCTTGAGATGTCGTTAACATTATTCATTTCACTGGGTTTCGCCCCGCAGAGGTAACATGTCTGGGTAGAAGAATATAATGATACGGCATTACACACTTTGCCGTCCACCATGCAAGTCGGCGTTGTGGTAATTCCGACATCCAGAGCGATTTTGTTGGGGGTAAGTTGTTCTATTTGATGTCTTAGCTTATCAACTTCTGTGGTAACTATTTTGGCCGATTCTTTGGCGAACACAAATGTGATCGGGCGACAGTACTTCGTGGAAGATGGAACTGGGTTTTTCCAAATGACGGTTCTTGACTCATCCGTACCACAATATATTTGTAAAGGAACCACAGAAATACTATATAGGCTTTCATCACTGCAATGTTCTTCGGCAAACTTCTGTTTGTACTGGTTCTGTTCTATTCCATCACATCCTCATTTCATGACGACCTTAAACGCAGACGTTTGTGCCAGAAGCAAATTCTCGTGGATCTCGTCAATTTGACATAGGCGAGCAACCATGTGGTCAATAAATGACTACAGAGGTATTTACGCTGACACTTCCGTTATGAGAATACCTTGTGAATAACATTACTGCTTGGCTTCTTTAACTCTGTAACCTAAGGGGGATGTAATTTGCAAATGAAGTTTTCAGCTTGCTCCCGTATCCGTTGGTACCGACGAGTGGACAAATTAGTATTCACCATTAATGCAAGCGCTTGTTCTGGCGATACTGACGCTGGCTTTTTAAGCAAGGACCTCCGAGCCTTCTTAATAGTTGTACCACTCTTCGGAGATGCACTATATAGAGTTCTTTAACAAGTGCTGCAGAATCTCTTTCCTTCCTTCCGTAACTGAATTTCGGTAGCCGCACACAGCTCTTCGCTGCTTGACTGTAGGTGGTGTTGTACCTTTAGTCTTTTAGCCTTCGAGCCACAGGTATTGAACTGCTTTGTTGTTCCGGCCAGGTTCAATCATGGTTTTTCCTGTTGTACTTGGTACAGCCTTAAGTACATCTTCTGCAAAAGTAATGTTCTCGTTAAGCCCAGATGCATTGTAATGCAGAAGGCACTGTCTATGCCTTCCTATTTTTTCCCCATTTGCTACTAACTTTTAGGCAGAATTTTTTTATTTTCATTTGTAAGAACTTGAAAGCAGTTTCAGAGGTCGCTAGATTTCCTAGTTCTTGCAAAATATATTCTGTCACAGCGTCTAACTTCGACTCTTTCGAATTGTCATCCTATATCTCGAACAGCGCCTTGCGGGAAATCGAACGTGTCATTCTGTAACGCATGCAAAAACAACTCTGTTCGCAAATATTCGCAAATGTTCTTTCACGATTTAGATTCCCAGATAGATGATCGAGCTTTATTACCTACCTAGCCACAAAGCGGAACTCGGTGAAACTCTCTCAAACCTTTGATACACTTACGACATGGCTTTTACATTGACTATAAATTCCTCACCTTTTCAAGAGACTTCTACCGGCCGACACCAGCTACCTGTGAGACACTACCGGCACTAGTAACTACGAATAACCATAGGGCTTACACTTCGAAGTTCGGTAAAGCTTTACATGTGGCTGGGAACGCACACAAGTCAAGCGAACTCGCTGTACTGAGATGACGGAGTTATAGCTGTGTGGGGCACGTGCACATCGCTGCCTGTTTCGAAGCGCACTACCGCTACCTCTGTCAATCTTTGGGGAAACTAGCTCAGTTCTCATGTGCTGTAGACACCCTACTATTGAGATCTACAACGGGCTCGAACGTCTGGCCACGTTAATAAATTGCATTTTGTCCACCTAGATTGCCGAAATTCCACACTTTGCGCCGTGTGACTTACACCTATTCCCTGAAGTGAAAAAACTTCGTGGGTGTTGGGGTTTGCATCAAATACTGAACTGAACAATGCTGTGATGGGTGTTCTGAACCAAATGTCGAGGAAGAGCTTCGAACACACCTTCTCGAAGTGGATAGAAAAGTGGGACCGGTTCATTCAGGTAGAGAGAATATTTCGAAAGTATGTAAGTGTAAGTATGTTTACTGCATTACCCTTCTGCCTCATGTAAAATCAGCCTTGTTACTTTTTGAATGACCCTCGTGTAGCTGCTCAAGATCATGTCTAGCGAGCATCCAATTGTAGTCAGCCAACACAGAAGTGGATCATTTTCACTAGTATCGTTTCTCCATCTTTGCAATTTTCTGATGGAAACGTTCACTGTGCTCATCACTAACCATTCCGAAGTTATCAGAGAAGAAATCCAAGCAGAAATGGAGCAAGTCTATCTTTAAGGACATATTGCAGACAAGTTTTTGATACAAAGACATGTCCTTACCCAGTTCCTTGTAGTTATCTGCCCTGACATTTTCCAAGAAGTTAGTTGTTACCAGACGAAACGCGTTTTAAACTTTTTCTCACCACCCTGTTGCAGGTTGTCGAACATCTCGTCAATGAAGAGCTCTTGGAACTGAGAACCCATAAAAACTCCCTCTTTAATTTTCGCTTCGCCGAGTAGAGGTAATTTGTCAGCCAAGTACTTGAAAGCTGAACCAATCCGGTCGGTGGCTTTTACGAAGATTTTTACCAGACAGAGTTTGACGTGTAGGGTCGGTAGTAGAATTTTGTGTGTTTCTGTCAGTGCTGGGTGTTGCATATTCTTCTCTCCGACCTTAGAGATTTCTTCAAAGGCCAGTATCTCTTCACATAGTGCAAATTCATCGATCGCCTGTCCCCATTCTCACAAAAAAAAAAAAGACTACTTAGTATATCCCAGCTGCAGACCCATCAACACAGACAGTATCCGCAGAGATGCCAGCCTTACTAGCTGTTATGAAGACAGTACAACAGCTGTTTAAGGTTTTCGTAGGTTTCTTTCACGTAGACAGCGTGTCTGACCGGTGTTGCTGCATATTGAAGCTGGTTTCCATTATGCAGCAACACCGCCTTGAGATTCAATTTCGACGAGTCTATGAATAGTCGCCATTCGTGCGAGTCATGTTTGATTCGAAGGTTTTTCATCAGGCCATCTGCATTGTTTCAGAACACAAGGTCATCTTCCTTTCGGAAGTAAGGCGCAAACCGATCATGATAAGTGCGAGACGAAGTCACTCTGACATTTTCCTTGAAAATATTCCATTGTAGAAATCTTTATTCCAGTAACTGCGCTTTGGCCTTGGACAGCTCCAGATCTCAAAAAAAAGATCGTTTAATTCTTCTTGTGTGGTGATGTGTCTGCAGATGACGCATTGTGACCAACATATGGATTATTATTAGACGCCGAAAGCTGAGGCGAACCCGTCATCGGTTCGCCTCCATCCTCTGAATTGATGGAAAATTCTTTCAGAGTTTCACGAACGGCAACTCCTTTTTTTTTTTTTTTTAATTGGAGGTTTAACGACCACAGTGAGCAACTCAATGGGCTATAAGCAGTCGCCCGTCCCTAATTTAGGGTCACTGGTTCCAGGGAAGGGAGAGAGCCAGTGCCGTAAGACAAACACAACATCCATGCCTGACCGGGATTCGAACCCGGAACCCTTTCGGACGAATGATCAGAGGCCATCGCTTAGACCACTGCGCCACCGGGGCGGCGGCAACTCCTTCGCCGTGCGGAACTGGTCGGATAGTAGATGGTATATTCGGGTACGCTGTTGTCCACTTACCTTTTCTCGTGACGCCTCCTGAAACAGGTGGTACCATGCAGAAGTAGCAGTCATTTGCATGATTGTTTGGCTCCCTCCCCACCAAAGGAGCAGCAAATGGAATACAGACCAATTTTTTTTTTTTTTATTGGAGGTTTAACAACCACCGTGAGCAACTCAATGGGCTATAAGCAGTCGCCCGTCCCTAATTTAGGGTCACTGGTTCCAGGGAAGGGAGAGAACCAGTGCCGTAAGACAAGCACAACATCCATGCCTCACCGGGATTCGAACCCGGACCCCGTTCGGACGAATGATCAGAGGCCATCGCTTAGACCACTGCGCCACCGGGGCGGCACAGACTAATTTATCCTGCCTCCCTCTTTGGCCAGAGGCTATCTTCCTTTGTGTCATTTGTCAACGCATTTTCTTTTCCATTTACTTTTTCTTTTTCCGAGGAAAGCAAATTCTGTGTTTATAATAAGAATTTTATATAAGGAAATTCTGTGTTTGTTAAAGCAAGCAGCTGCCTGGTGTGAAGTTAACGGTGGGGGCCGAATTTCTCTCTCTACAAATTTCACAAAGCCCCTTTTCTTTTTTCGCATGAGCAAAATGCAGAGGACATTGAGAAATTACTTGCGTATTTTTTACCTTTGTCTGGAATCACTCTGAGTAGAGAGAAGTATCAGGGGGCCCCGACCAAGGTAAGTGAATCTAATACATCCAATAATTTTACGAGGGGGCAGCTCCTATTCTATGTTTTTTACCGTAAAAGAAATCACCAGTTAAGTTACCTCTTGACTATTTTTTTAAAGGGACGCAGAAGTGGCACTTTGCATCGGGGCGCAAATATGGCTTGAACCAGCGTTGGCAGTAGTGTAAAAGGAAGACGGCGCTATGTTTTTTTTTTCTGTCAGCTTCTGACATCATAAATACGTATGTCATAGGCTCAGCTACTGAGACGCCTCCATCTGGCGGGCATTAATGGTACTGGCTATATATTAAATATAGCAGTTAAATCCAAAGTGAAAATCCTCCAAATATAATACGTGGCGTCAGCGAATAAACAAAGATCACTCTTTCCACGTTTTATCAACGTGGAAAGAGTGACGTTTGATGTTCCATTCGTTGATGTGTGCAGTAGAGCAGTCAGGAATGAATCCAACAGGTCCAAGACATTTTGTTAGCTGAAATATTAGGGTAACGGCAAAGAGAGTTCACTTGTCTACTTTCACAAACAAATGAAGCTATGAAATGCTTTACACTGTTGTCAAAATAATCATTCACAAATATTTTTATGAAATGTCCTGAATTTTTACTTTTCATTCATATACTGTACTTTGTCCGCATGAAAGAGCTATATATAAGCGTGATTTATTTTCTCGCGGAGTCTGTCTGTGTTCCCATACCTTTGTAACACAATATCTCTTCAATGACTTGGGTTATAAATTTCAAATTCCGTATTTTGGACATATTAGCGAAAAATAATAATTTTGCCTATTTAGAAAAAAATCTGCTAAATGACGTTCGATTTAAGAAGAAACCGCCCAAGAAAATTTTCTAATCTGCTCTCTCTCGGAAATGGCTTTAGTGATAAATCCAGAATTTAGAACCTTCTATAAGCACCCCGTTGAATTTGAACGAAATCGGTCAAGGGTGTTCGATTTAAATGGAAATCAGTCAAGAACCTTTTCAATGCAATATCATTGCAATGGCTTCATTTACAAACTCGAACTTCGGCATTCGGGACTTATTAGCAAAGGAAAATTGTTTTACAAAGTTTGAAAGAAAGGAGAAAATCGGGCTCGTTTTGAAAAGAAATCAGTCAAAAAAATTTCTAATACAATATCTAGGAAAGATACAAGATGAAAATTTTCAACTAGTAAGTTGGTATCACCTTCTGAAATAATAACTCCGTCGAATTTAAACGAAATTGGTGAAACAACGTTGGATACAAAGATAGGTCAATCAAACATAAATTTTGTAAATCTCAAACAGCCGGAGTTATGAAATCAAAACTTTGTATTTAAGACCTTCTACCAGGGTGCAACAGTTGTCCCTTTTCTTGTGCTCTCGGATATGCCACAACAAGTACATAATGAAAGAAAGAGTGTATCGGATGCAGATAATCCATCAAAATGTATGGGACCAGATACTGTATAATGATGACGAGTTTCACTGACAAACGAAAGAAGCCGCCCCGGTGGCGCAGTAGTCTAAGCAATGGGTTCTGATCATTGGTCCGAAAGGTTCGAATCTCGGTGAGGCATGAATGTTTGTCTTTCGGCACTGGCTTTCAATGTGTTATTTGATCAACACTGGCTCTCTGTGTACATTGGTCATTTAGCATACTGTAAAGCCATGTTTGATGTGTACTTGTTCACAATGCGTTACTTGAAAAACACGGGCTATCTCTGTGAAAATTGATCATTTGTCATTTGGCATGCTGTCAACCATGTATGATATGTACTTGTTGATGTGAAATAGTGAAATATCTGTATCCTATCTATGTCTGCCTGTTTGTCATGTTTCTGTACGACCAGGTTCAATAAATCATTTAAAAAAAAAAAAAAAAAAAAACCTCCAATAAAAAAAAAAAAAAAAAAAAAAAGGCATCTTAGTACTTGAAATATCCTTGGATTGAACGTACATCTGAAGGATACAAATGCAGCATTTGTTGCAGATTTGGTAAAATGAAAACTGGTCCATGGGTGACAGAGTTATTCAACTGTTTCAAAGAAATTAGGGGGAAAGGCTTTAAAACATGAACAAAGCCGTTCACATATAATGGCCTTGGTTGCATCTAACACAAAACGGGAGGGTGTGGATGTTAAAACATTGGTATCTATGCAGTCCAATAAACAGATGGGAAAAGAAAGTAACTCAACTAAGGATCTAGTAAAACTTGTGTACTACTTGTTTAGATCGGAAATTCCGCACACCATATCGAACTGACCTAATCTACTTGCGACCGCTGCTTTTGTGGATGGATCTGGTAATCTGGCTAAGTGAATTAAAATTAATCCACAGAATACTCACGCTTATCATCCACTACCATAAGAGATTTCTTAGAAGCATTTCGTGAAGCTGTTACAGGAGCAATTGCTGAACGGCTGAAAGGTATTCCATCGCATTTAGTCATGGCTGATGAATGCACAGACATAAATAGTCGTGAAGTACTTAGCATTTGTGTTCGTCATATCGTTGCTGAGGGTAAAGATAAACAATTCAGGATTGAAGAACCCCTTTTTATCTGCAGTTACCCTACAGTCAACAAAAGCAGAGCATATTACAGATGTGTTGATTACTGAGCTAAGGAAATCAGGTTTGAATCCAGCGAATATCTCTGCAGTATTATTTGATGGCGGTGCCAATTTTAGCGGAAATGTGAGTGGCGTCCAGGCGAGGCTGAAAGAGCATGCACCAAATTTATTATTTGTACACTGCCACTGCCGAAGCCATCTTTTGCAACTAACTCTTGTTCACAGCTGCAGACAAGGTTCTCGTATCAAGAGAGTACTGAGCTCGCTTAATAAGCTGTACAGCACATTCAGAGGAAGACACAAAAGGTTGTCAATTTTGCACATTGCAGAAATAGTGGTCTATAAACATGTCTCATAAACTTGTTCAACCAGGAGAAACGAGATGGGTGTCACATGAAGGCAGTGTTAAAGTAGTCATACAGCATTATGCTTCTATGTGTATAGCCTTAGAAAACATCTACGTTGAGGCTGGTGACTATTCGTCTGATGCAGGGGGACTTCTGCATCTGTTTCGAAAAAATCGACGATTTTCATCCTTGTGCTACATTCTACTCTTTTAGCACTAGTTCGTCTCGGTAAATCCTTGCAGTAATCCCATGAAAACTTAACGGAAGCAATGGTCCTGGTAAATTCGGTGCAAAAACACATCGAGGATATTGAAATCAATGATTTGATGTTAGAAGCAATGGAAGTTTACAAAAAGGCTCAGGAACATGACTTAAAAATGAAAGATAACGATATGACTTATAAGGATTTGTTGAAGTTGGCATACAGCTACAATAATAAAATTATACAAAAATGAACCAGAGATTCTCTGACCAATTTCAGGAATTGGAAAAGGAAAGTTCCATGAGATTTTTCAAAAACACTGGAAAACCCCGACTTTACAAAAATTGCGAGCATGTGTGGAACCAAAGAAAATGGCATGAAGAACGAGTTTAGCATTTACATGAAATACCTTGGTAATACTGAAACTCAAAGCAATCTTCTAATGCTCATATGTGGTGCAGAAAGAAAAACCATGTTCTCTTCGCTGTCAGCTGCAGCTATGAGCCTTCTACTGCTTCCTGTTGGAACTGCGTGTGTAAAAAGGACATTTTCGACAATGAACCGTATTCCGTCATCTGAGAGGAAACGCATGCTTCCAGCACATGTAGACGCCTTAATGAAAATTTCAATAGAAGGTCCGAAAATTCCCGATCTTAGGAGCCCAACCCATGAAGATGGTAAAGTGTACAATCAGTGCATTGAGCAAGCTTATCACAAATGGCTTCAAAAGAAAAGACGAAATATTTAAAAGATAAAAATGTTAAAAATGCTACACAACCAAAGAATTTGTTTATCTTTTTGAGAAATATTGTAATTTTTATTTTTAAATTAAGTCAATATATGCGGCAAATTATTAAGCAGAAGCTAACCTCATTTAACATGGAAAAATGACATTCATTATACAAAATGCTGTATCATAGCTATGTTTTACATTTAGCCTTGACAGTTAACTATGACAAGGCACACGCTACGAATTTAACATCCTAACAACTGTAAAAACGATCATTAGTCAATAATATTACTCCTGAAAACTGACAAGATTCTAAAGGGTAAGTGTTTTTACTACTTTATACACGGTCGAGTCACATTATTTTGACCACTAGCTAATATCCAGAGTAACCCCAATGTGCAGCGCGGACAGCAGCTAGACGGGCTGGGAGTGACTCAGTAAGGGGCTGGAAGGTGTTCACAGGTATCTGGAGCCATGCTGACTGCAGTTCATCCGACAGCTGCTGGAGGGTACGTGGTGGAGGATCCATAGAGCGAACAACACGATCGAGGTGGTCCCACAAATGCTCAATTGGGTTTAAGTCTGGGGAATTAAGGGGCCAGGGAAGTTGAAGTCTTCATCGTGATCTTTCAACCACTCTCAGACGTTTCTAGATGTGTGACACGTCGCATTGTCCTTCTGGAAGATCCCATCAGCCCCAAGGAAGACAATCACCATGTATGGATGTACGTGGTCTGCAAGAATGGGTTCATAACGAATTCGGTCCATAGTGCCTTCTACAGGTATGAGTGGGCTCAGGGAATTCCACGAAAACATTTCCCAGACCATAACGCTGCCCCCACCAGCTTGTGTTCTTCCAGCAATGGTTGAAGAGTGTTTGTTCTCCGACGTTTTCTTGCCTTATACGCCAACGTCCATCCGTTCGATGAAGCAGAAAACGTGACTCATCGGAGAAGGCAATCCTTTGCCAATCAGCGGAGGTCCAATTCCGATACTGCAGTGCAAATGTAAGCCTTTTCTGCCGTTGCACCTTCGTTAGCATAGGTGCAGTGACCAACCGTCTGCATCGAAGCCCCATATGCAGCAGGGCTCTCTGAGATGTCGTTTTACATACAGTTCCGGTAATCCCCTAGTTCATTCGGCCAGTGAGTTGCTCCACTGTAGCGTGTCGATCGTTTCTCACTCACCTTCGCAGCCGACGTTCACCTCTCATATCAATGGTACGTGGTGCTCCGCAGTTTGCACGTCGCTTATTCGCAATGGTGCCACTTCTTCAATCACGATACACTTTAACCACAGCAGCACACGAACAGTTCACAAGCTGCGCTGTTTCAGAAATACTGCCACCATGGCGCCGAAAGCTGATAATCATCCCTTTTTGCAAATCTGATAAATCGCTCCTTTTATCCCTGACAATAACGAGTGATATGTTTTCCGATCAAATGTAGAGGATTTTAGGAAGGGAGTGCCTGACCCCAGGTCTTAAACAACCCTTAGAAATAGGAAGCTATGAGTTTTGGCTAGAGTACTCGATAGGAAAGTGACACGGAAGCGAAGTAGAAAGGGGGAGGAAGCCGCCCTTATTTATTACCGGGGCGCCAGTACCCGGGGTCCGAAGGCTTAACGTGCCCATCCGACTCACGGCGGATATTTAGTGGATCGAGCGTTCGTACCTGCCTGGGATTGAACTTGAGGTCCTTTCCGTGGAAGTCACGAACGTTGCCCACTACGCCACCCGCGGCTCTATGTTTTCCTAATGCCTACAGCACACCTTACACAGTATACCCTCCAAGTCAGCTCACGACAGGTGCCTTCTTTGATTGGCTACGCGCTGTTGACGTTAAAAGTAGGAGGTGGTCACAATAATGTGACTCGACTGTGTATAAATGGGAAAGTTTTCTTTTTAATATTTAGGTATTAGCGCCTTTTTGTTATCATAAAGCACAATGGTCACTAGCAGTTACATGAATCCTCAGCTTCACATTCAGTATTTTCTACTATAACGCAATAATTTTACTTTTTTTTTTTTAAACCAGGGCTGTCATACACAATGAGGGTTAACCGAGGCTTGACTATTACCTATTTTATAAACTTCTTCCCTTCTCATTCTGATCTTCCTTGTGAGATGTTTTGGCTCTCGCACTCCTCGCTTCTGTTTCTTTTTTTTTTTTTTTTTTGATTGGAGGTTTAACGACCACCGTGAGCAACTCAATGGGCTATAAGCAGTCGCCAGTCCCTAATTTAGGATCACTGGTTCCAGGGAAGGGAGAGAGCCAGTGCCGTAAGACAAACACAACATCCATGCCTCACCGGGATTCGAACCCGGGCCCCTTACAGACGAATGATCAGAGGACATCGCTTAGACCACTGCGCCACCGGAGCGACTCGCTTCTGTTTCCATACAGGGGATATAATTCCTCCCACTATGGAATGTGGTACCCCTTATTAGCGGGCAATTGAAAAAATACATATGTATATAGCAGTCAAATATTTCTTTTTTAGCTTTCTTGTTTCAGTCAGTCATTGCTACCATAAAACATATGTACGTATGTCTTCATTTTAGCCTGCTACAAATTTTATAGTTATACTTTTGAATCATATCAGGATGCACAACTTTTGCGAAACTATTAGTGTCTTTTGTTTCAGAAGCCCAGGTTAATAAAAACATAAATAAATAACCATAGACGCTTTGCAAAAAAGTTTTCATTTGTAACCATTCTTAACTTTAAAATTTCAACAGTACTTACTTTTGAAGTGTTTCCTAGTTTTTATCTTAAATCAAAAAACAAATATTTCACTACAAAAATGTTTAGCATAAAAGAAATTTGCTTTCACGCAACACTCCCTCCCCTCCTTAAAAAAAACTTTTTCAACACCCCTCCGTAATTTGAAATTCCTGGATAAACCCCTGAAGTATACAATCGTTATTTTGATTAAGAAACAGCAGGGTGAGTCAAGAGTTCATTCCGTGATGCAAGAAAGCTCACCTCATTCTGCAAAATACAGATCCTTGTTTTCGAATTAATTTTTGAATACAGGTTTCTCCAATGTTTCACCAAAGCCCCGATCCTACTTCTGAATAACCCTAGGCAGGTTTCGAGGTCAGAAACTCTCTGATGCCAGATTCCATATCCACCATTGAAGCGAAGGGCCGTTTTTGTAGGAAATGGGCCATGGAGGAGCAGGTGGTAGTCGAATTGGGCCAGTTACGGATTGTGTGGAGCATGGGATAAGATCTGAACCTCTATAGATTCCTGCAGTTTTCGGCGAATCACTCTTTAGGTGTGACTTGAGTCATTATCCACTTGCAGCTACGCCCACTTCCAGTGGATGAGCTTTCGGTAGCATTAGAGCAGAGCATGATGGACCCGATGCAGTTGTTTGGCATAGATGTTCCCGTCCACAGACTGGCCATCTCGTTCGAGTTCAGAAGCCTCACACGTCCATCAAATGCACAGCATACGTGACTTTCCTCCCAAAGTGTCATCTCTGCACTACTGGCTGGGCTTCCTCACGTGTTCTCAGCCACTAATTACCAGTGGTATTATAACATAGAAATAACTACTTTTTATCACCTGTGACGATACGACGCAAAATCTATCGTCCTGTGGATTTCACAGCTATCGGTGACAGTGAGCGAACTTTGTTCCGCCTGCTGGGTGTCAATGCACGGGGAACCTTTCAATGGGACCTAGAGGAGAAAGTGAGCTGGTGTAGATGACGAGCGATGGTGGATTGGGAAAATCCCACTTGAGCTGCCAATTGCATGTACTGGTACTAGGGTTGGCCGTCACATCTTCGACCAGAGTGCCATTGTTGGTGGTCGTTGGACGTCCTGAATTCGGCTTGTCTTCAAGACTGCTGTCCCCAGCATTGAAACACCGGAACTATTTTCGTGCAGTGATTCTGTCCACTGTTTTCTCGCCTTCAACTGCACAAAGATATCTTGCTACTGCTGCCGCATTTAAACCTTTTTCCAAATAATAGCGTGGAGTATCCGAACAACATGCTTATCGACCTTCATCCTCTGTTCACCAGGTAACGCAGTGTGTCTCCGTGCTAAATTCGTGTCATCAGCCTCGTGTGCTTCACGTTATCGCGGTACCCAGTCGACGCAGGCGCGTTTTGAACAGAAATGGCGGAGTGTGTAAATTTCGAATTAAAATCGGACCGCTCTGAACCCCTGCATGTAAATTGCGAACTAAAATTTATACCGGTCTGAACCCCTGTATGTAAATTGCGAACTAAGAGCCAAGACCCCTATGTGTAAATTGCGAACCAACTTTTCTAGACCCGATGTGTAAATTGCGAACCAACTTTTCTAGACCCGATGTGTAAATTGCGAACCAACTTTTCTAGACCCGATATGTAAATTGCGAACCAACTTTTCTGCGCCCATTCTGACGGTATCAAAAAATAAACCAGTGTGAAAAAATAATGATTAAAACAATTAAAAGCAATTTCACGAAAACAACAAAACTAGTTTGTCATCCTTGCGCAGGGGCCCATGTTAATTTTTTTTCTGTGATGTTCCATATTTAGTATATGCACATTTATACGTAATTCATTTTATTCACGAAAACAACAAAACTAGTTTGTCATCCTTGCCCAGGGACCATGTTAATTTTCTCTGTGATGTTCCATATTTAGTATGTGTACATTTGTACTTAATTCATTGTATTCACGAAAACAACAAAACTAGTTGTCATCCTTGCGCAGGGGCCATGTTAAATTTCTCTGTGATGTTCCATATTTAGTATATGTACATTTGTACTTAGTTCATTGTATTCACGAAAATATCTTTATTTTGCAGTCAGTGTAGGCGTCTACGATTAACAAATCTTTTCCTTTTTCTGAGATCGAGAGCGTCACTTTTATCGTAAAACTTGTCGAACAACAAAAGATATATCTAAAGCAAAGCAATCAAAACAGGCGAGCAAGCTTAGGTAATTCCAGCAGATGTTCAGAGAAGTCGGTTCGCAATTTACATATAGCGGTCATGGGCTTTGGTTCGCAATTTACATTTAGAGTTTTAACGGCGGTCTGATTTTAGTTCGCAATTTACACACTCTAGTTTGCAATTTACATACCACCCAGAAATGGAAACTCAACGTTATGTGTATCACAAAACGGTACGAACTTTTGACTCAGCCAGGTAAAGTTGTCATCCATCATATGAATTTCATGTTGTTGCTATTTTTAATCATTCGTTCAGAAATTTTTCATATTAAATGTTTAGGGGCCTTATAAACTGTATGCAGTTAACAGCCTCCAATGGTCTATCTGTGGCCCTTGTGGCAAACACTGACGTTTTAGCGACCATACAGCTCACCCACTGCTCTGAAAGCATGCTAAATTTCCTAAGAATCACTGGCACAAGGAGGTTCTGCGTACGCAACTGCATTAGGAATTCACCTTTCGTTTGCATATTTTGAAATGCACATGATAATACAATCAGAAATCCAGTTCTAAGTTTTTAAAAAAAAAAGTGCTTTAGCGGTGAACGGATCTGGAAAAACAGCCCTTATGAATACTCTCAAAATTTTAAAAATCCCTGTGAAATCTAACTTATTTTTATTGTTTGGTATTTTTTATTAAAATTTCATTAATAATTAGTTCAGTAAATTTATATTAAAATTGCTTGATTTGAGCAATTTTAAATAAAGAATGTTACGTTTGAGTCATATGCTAAGAATATAAATTTTTTTATCTAAATACCGCCCTATCGTTCTTTTTTTTATTCACGATTTCTCTAAGAATAATACATCATATTGAACAGATACAACTAATAACGAGGAGTATCAATAAGTTTGTGGCCTGATATGGAAAGACTGGCAATGTATGAAAAGGCACTGTATTTCATAATCTCCCTTAACCTATTCACAGCTACTGTACTTCAATGCTACTCCAGCTACTTCACACTCGTCTGATAAAACTCTGTCCCGGTATGTAAACCATGCATTCACAGCGCACTGAACATCCTCATTTGTCTCAAGGTGACGTTCCTTTAGAAATTTTTTTCAGTTGTGGGAATAAATAACAATCAGTGAGAGCAAAATCTGGGGAATCGGGTGCATGAAGCAGCAGTTTGAAGTGCAGATTTCGAAGGAGATCCATTGTTTTGTGGGCCTTGTGTCCTGAAGCCCAGAAAAAATGATTCCTCTGGAGAGTTTCCTTCGTCGTTCAGCCTGCTGTACTGCTGGCGTAGTAGGTCACAATAATGGTCGCTGTTGCTGGTTTTCCTGTATTCCATAGTAATCGACGAAGATGACTATCTCAGAAGACTGGTGCGAACACCTCGCTAACAGGTGTTTGGAGCCTTGAAAATCCAGAATGGCGCCACTACATTTAGTGTTGTTTGGTCTCTCTATCATAGTGGTGAATCCAAAATTCATCCATAATCACAAGTCGGCTCACAAAAATGGGAGATTCTTGTGGAAAATAACAGCTTTTGCACAATCAACCCTTTTCCTCTTCTGTTGTGGTGTCAAACATTTTGGTATCCATTTTGTGGACACCTTTCTCATCTGTAGCTCATCGTGAATAATATGATGTGCACATCCATAAGACACGTTAAGAGGAGCTTCAGCGATAAAACGTATGTCAGTGCGTAGATTTCCCATGAACAATGATTTCTCGAGTTGACCGTGACACTGGTCTTCTACTAAGAGGCTGCATCTTATGTGGACCCCCAACCCCTTTTTAAATTCGGCAACCCACTTCTTGACCATTATACAGGATCGACAGTCATTAGGCATTATTACCATCATATTGTCATGGATTTCCTTTGAGCTCAGTCCTTTAACGAAGAAGTATCTCACGATAGCACGCTCTGTTGAAATTGATGTTTTCACTCACATTCGCTTCTTCATAACTGAAAAAGAAACACAGCCATTTACGATTTCAGATTTGCATTTGGTCCTTTAAATATCAGAAGAATAAAGTTTGACCCGAGAGGCTTACAATAATTTAAAAGCGACGGCAAATAATGCATCAGGCCACAAACTTATTGATAGATATACTCCCTAGTAGTCACATCAATTCAGTGGGAGTAATATGCCATTTTTCCTAAAATTGGGAGGTGAATGTAGGAGATTCCTTTTCTCTTAACCAGAAGCAACCAGCATGAGCTCAGTGGGTTACTTTTATTAGAGCAGATAGTCGCTGGCCAGCAGTTCAGAAGAAATGCCGTTCAGTGTCGAAAAACACTTATCACTCAGCCTTCACGATTGCATTAATTTTCCTCTGTTGTTTTCTCATTGAACAATGGAATCTTAACCCCACAGAATAACCACCTCCTGTAACTTTATTTTGACTGCCGTCAAGATAAAGGAGTTCACATTTTCTTTGCACTAGAATCCCTGTGATTTGTGAGCCAAGCTATGCCTAATCCGACTGTATCATCTAACATCTAGTCCCCCCCTTTTTTTTTTCAGCTTCTCGGTTTAGCACCCACGATAAGCAACTTGTTGGACTATAAGCAGTCACCCGTCCCTTATTTCGGGACACTTGTTTCACGGAAGGAACAGATCCTTAGCCATCATACAAACACACCACCCATGCTTAGAACCCAAGATCAGCTTGGACGAATGTTAAGTGGATAGCGCCTCAGACCACTCGACCAATGGGGCTGAAATCTCTTCAGTCTGACCGGTCGATTGAAATAACTAGTATGTTTACATACAGAATACAGTTTCTCCTATTTTTGAGTACATGGTCATCTAAACAAATTCCTTTGCCCTGCTTATGTTCGAGGTAACCGGTAACCACGAAAAGACACGACACTACGAGTGCGCTTTAGCCCACCCCTGTAATTTTCCCAAAATATTTAAGCAGTTAGAACACCTGGCGAGTGCAACCACTTAAAATTTTAGGGAACTTTGGAAAACTTATGTAAATTTTTCGAAATCACAGAAATCGTGTTACTGAAAATATATTTTTTTTATGTTGATAAATTTGGTGTACTATTCTGTGAAACGGAGCGAATCCTCTGAGCGAATGTCTAATAAAATAGTAGAAAAAAGCCATTTTCGTACTTATAGTTTAAGAAGACGAGAGAGAAAGAGATATTTGTTGTCAGGTTACAAACTAAAATTCGTAAACAGCCTTATGAGAGCAAATATTAAAATAGGTAAAAAATATGACGTAAGTAAGCTAAAACTGCAAAAAAATTGTAACTTTTTAAAGGCCATGGAGGTTCGTATGCATGGTTCCCACAGAATTATATATTGCATTGAATAAATATTACGTACAGCATGTAACTGAAAGTTCTTTTTTTCTTTTTTTTTTTGTTACTAGGGATACCATCATCAGCAATGGGTAAAATCTACATGGATGGATCTTTTTGTAAAAAATTTCCCAAGCACTCAAAAATTTTCCCCCGCCCCATACAATACTTAGCCACACCCCACTCCACCCCCTCCCCCATAGCAGCCCCCTAGTTCTAAGCTGCTAGCTTGGCCATTGCTATCACTGAAGACAATACATCGAATTCGAAAAAGGTGGCCAAGTTTTTCTTCATTCACCTTTACACTTCTTTCTGTATCTTTTCTTTTTTTCCCTCCGCAGTCAACACTCTTCCTAAAAGATATATTAAGAAATCTAACAGTCGTGTTGCTCTCAAAGAAGTGTTACAATCAAAATTCTTGAGCAAAAAGTTCTTTTAACAGACAGCTGTATATTTTGCAGTAATAATCTTTTCAAATGTTGCTGTATCTTTCGGAGTGAGTTACATCGTAGAATAATTCTTTCAAATGCTGCTGTATGTTCGAGTCAGCCCAGATATTTTCCCTCTTCTGCCGTTGATTTGAAACTGCTGCGTCGTAGCACTTTTGTGAGAAGTGACGACTGCGTGGCAGCGTTGCTCCCATCTGTGGATCGATAGCCGAAGTGGACATGGGAAGAGAGCTTCGCGGGGATATGTGGGTGGAAAGAGGAAATTCATTTCGCCCTTTCGGTAGCAGTAACCAGCTGCATTGTTGTGCTCAGTGAACAGCGTTTCCAGGAATAGAACAGACAGAGCTTTTCAGGTAAGGAGGTACTTTTAAAAACTTCAACTCTCGGCACTGTAATTTGAAAACGCAGTGGTACGTTGTTAATGAATGTACTCGGAGGGATCAGTTATAGCCGCTCTTATTGGTTTCTAAGACAGCAGTGGTTGGCGGTGGGCGGTTCCTCCTCAGGCATAAGCCAGAGTTCCTGAACTGGCTTTAGGTGAAACAATTACAGAAATCACTTAGCTTACTTATCTATTTTCCATCCTTCTATGTTTAAGCACAGAGAAGCCTACATAATCCTCCTCTGGGAGCACAACTAGGCAATCAATTTGACGGTAATTACTTTCTTAGTGTCCTGTGGATTCATTTGCTGAGGTAATAATTGTGTTGCTTCCATAGGAGGGAATAAAAACAATATGCATCACATAATTTACATTGGACGAAGCTCTTAATTCACCATGACTGATTAACACATTTTGGGGGGCAGTTGCCACAGGAGGGAGAGCAATGGGTGAAATGGAGCAGCTGTCCCTGGCCCCGTTCTTTGAAATAATTAAAAAAAAAGCGTTACAATAAAATAAGTGCCTTCTCCTTCAGGACAGTCACCACTTAAAGCAACCATCCTGAATTCGGTGGTCAAGCAAAAACATGCAAAGGTCGTTGAGAGCAAAGCTGATCTTTAACCTTCAGAGTCCCGAAACTGGGCAAATTAAATTATAACAGACCTCAAAAATCTGAAAATCAAACGACGTATATATTGTTATTCTGACCAAAGCCTCCCAAGGTTAAAATGATCAGAGCCGCGGGATTTTGGACAACCTTCCAAAATAGGTTTCGTCTCGAGTCCCGGATGAAACGTGGGTGCTGCTCTGGTCCCACGGCTGCTCTGTCCTTTCCCTAGAACCACTGACCCTAAAAATAAAAAGCAGGGACGGGCGACTCTCATGAAGGTCGTTAAGCCCTGAAAAAAAAATGTCGATAGGAAGGAGGATTTTCTTTTTTAATGAAACTAGGTCAAGTTGAAGAAGTTTCAAAACACATACTTATCAGTGACGCACACACGGGAAGGGTCAGTCCCCCCCACACACACACACACACAATGCCCTCGTGTATCATTCATCAGATTAATGAAACAAATGTTGCTTTAAAATATCTTATTCCAACTACGGCTGAATAAAAACAGAAATTTTTTTGCACGTGATTTTGTAATTTTAACATTTTTGTTATGATTAATTATTTTTCTGTATGACAGTTCTAGTTTTTGTAAAGATCGTTGTTCTTTTGTACGTCTTACAATCTTATAATGAATATCAAAAGTTTTTTAGCTGAATAAATATCACCGTGCAACAAGGCGGATTCCTTTTAATACTAGTATTTATGCACGAGTTATTGTGTTTACCGTCATACTTCCGCATTTTTATCGTGAATCATACAGTTTTCATCTAAATTCATCATGTGGAGTCATGCTATGCACACTTTTAGAAGTTTTCGCGGAAAACTTTCAAGGGAATCGGCACATTTGTCATTTTTACTAAATTGCAGAGATTTAAATGTCATTCCACGGCATCTTCGTATTTTCAATGCTCCATTTACCAGAAGAGACGCCAAGATTATAAAGATCACCGAAAGGAAGAGACTACTTCAACAGATCAGAAGTAAGCGTAGTAGTATTGACTTCTTTAATAAGAAATGCTATATATACCTCTTACTCATTCCTAGCTGATTCTTCACACCCAATTATTTTGGACCGTTCATTATTCGTAATTTCAACAATAATCGAAAATGAAATGAAGGTTTTATTTAACACCCATGTGAAAAAACTGAAATTGTTGGTGGATTCTGAAGTTCGTAGTAGAACGTATAAGCTGTTCGGATTTCAAACAAGACATCCTACCGGCCTTTCTGAACAAGGATCATTACATGGATCATCTGATGCGGGTAATGGATTCGATTTGCATGAACTGGACCATGACAGCTATAACTCAAATTTACATAATGGAATTAGAAATCTTAGTGATAAGGTTCTGAATCCCATTCAACTAAGAGCCTTACAACAGGGCTACAAATTCGCTTACCCTAACCAACGTAAAGTGGACTTATTTAAAACTGTTCCGCAAATGGAGCAAATTCTACATTCACTTCCAATTGAAGATAGGAACTTCGCAAGAATGAAAATTGCAAGGTCTATTAACAAAAATAATCCAAGACGATGCAAAATCACCGAAGAATGCCAGCTTCATGAAGAAATGCAACAACTGATTGAACTGAAAAAGGACCCGCATATTGCCATTCTTTTAACTAATAAAACTAGTCAAGTTGTTGTTTTAAATCAAAATGATTTTGTTCAAAAAATGCTCAATGCCTTTTCTAGAATCCCTCATGTAATTGTGGAACGAGACCCCATCAGGGCTACTGTTAGTGCTTTAAGCCGCCTTAAGAATTCTTCAGCTCCTCTGGATTCCTTTTCAAAAGCCTTTAATCCACCCCCATGTACCTGATTTATTTGGTAGATTAAAACTACACAAGGAAAGGTATTCGCCCTCTTGTGTCAGGTTACATTGCCCCCACCCGACCTTTGGAAAAAGCCTTGGCAAGTTATCTCACCAAATTTACCGTGAATTCTTCCTACTCAATAAAGAGTACCACACAAGCTATTGATAAGTTAAAGTTAATTCAGCCACTACCAACTTCCTGTTTTTTGGCGTCCCTAGATGTAGTTTCGTTATACATGAATGTACCTATGGAAGCTACATTTCAGTTAATTCAGGCTTTACTCATTGATTCTAACATTTCTGCTAATGATATTTCTTTCATAATGAATGCTCTTCATCTAATTAAACGGCGTTCATTTTTCAAATTTCAGAACATTTTTTACCAACAAACCGATGGGACAGCCAAGGGTTCACCTTTATCTGCAGTCTTAGCAGAAATTCTTCTTTAGCACATAGAAAATAAAGTCATACAAGAATTCCCACAAAAACCTAGTTTCTATATCCGTTACGTTCACGACATCTTGGTAATTTGGCCATATACCATAGATGAGTTACATCAGTTTGTCAACGCTATGTCTTCTCAATACCCCTCCATCAAACTCACGATAGAACTTGAACATAATTTTGTTTTACCTTATCTAGATTTTCAAATTACTCGTAACCCTTCTGACAATTCCCTGTCTTTTGCCGTTTATCGAAAACCCACTTTCACACCCACTCTAATTCCGTACAATTCTGCCCACACTTTTCAACATAAAATTTCTGCTCTGCACTTCCTATTTAGAAGAGCATATTCACATTCTTCTATCCGTTTTGCCAGAGCTCAAGAACTACAATGGATATCATCCTTTGCTAAAAACCATGGTTATCAGGGCAAAGTTGTTAAGGGGTGCACAATAAAGTACGGTTTGCTATGTCGACTGTTTTAATTAGTGAACAAGTGCCTAAAAAGTATGTTGGATCTGTTTAATTTTAATTCACATGTTGTAAACCTTCTTACCAACATATGCTCCCGTCATAAAATACAATTTGGAATACGATCATGCAATCTATATTCCATTATCCGCAACGATCGTGACAAAATTAACAAAGGGAAAAAATGATGTGTGTATTTTATTCCTATGCTCGACACTATTTCTGGTGAACTAAATAATCATTATGTATGTTCAACCAAAATAAATTTGGATTTGAGATTAAATGAACACAGATATAATTTAAAAATGCATAACCAAATCTCCTCTTTTGCAAGAACTGTAAGTGCTGGAAATTGCATCCCAGACTGGGACAACGCTAAGATCATAAGCACACCTAACTCTGTTTGTTCCTTGTTATTTACAGAAAGCCTCTATATTTCGGCTTATAATACACGTTGCTGTAATGACTATTATCCTTGTGTTTTACCTGAATCCTGGAGCAATCTTATTGGGGAGGACAGCAGAATAACTATTGTTTCTGCTGAGTAATTTTCGTTGGCTAATTATGCTTTTTTGACTGTATTGTTATCTGGTATATCATGTGACACTGACATTACCTTTCCCATGATGCATCTGTTTTACATATTTAAGACCAGCATGTAACCACATGATGAAAATCACATCTGATGAAGGTGTCACTGTGACACCGAAAGTGTTCATGTGTCTTTTAACCTGTACATAGATTTCGTTTTTTAGCTGAATAAATATCATAGTGTAACAAGACGGATTCCTTTTAATACTGGAATATCAAATTAATGTTTCTCATTCCAGCTCATGCGCACATCGGTGTTAATTTATGTCAACATTCATTAAAAAAATGCATCCATTCCTATATATATACATATATGCAGTATATGCTTTTACAAGAACTGAAGATTCACCGATTGATAAGAAAAATCTAGAAATAACAGATGCCAACATTTACTCGCACTTTGGGCAACTGTTATCAAGACAAGGCCACATTATAGAAGAAATTAATTGGCGTATAAATCTTGGTTGGAGAGCATTTGGAAAAAACAGTACAATTTGCAGGAGCAATTTACCATTATATATATTTTTTAAAAAGTGTTTGGTTAATAATTCATCCTCCAAGTTTTTACTTACGGATCACTTTAACTAAAAACGACAGAGGCTGCGAACAGCTCAAAGAAACTGAAGAGATGCAAGATTGGTGTAACCAGGAAACATAAGAAGAGGAACTTCTGCAACAGGAAAATGACAAGAGAGTGGAAGACATCGTCATAAAGTAAAATCCCTGAAATGAGAATGGGCTGGACATATTGCTAGAACTAACTACCGATGGACAACTGAAATATTAAACTATGCCAAGGAACAGACAAAGACCCAGAAGAAGAGCACGTGGGAGATAGGTGGATGAAATTCATGCTAGAGGGACATATTATATATACAAAAATATTTCAAAATGAAACCAAATTTGCTGCCCAGGTGGCTTCTGATCATTCGTCCGAGATGGGTCCGGGTTCGAATCCCGGTGAGGCATGGATTTGTTCGTCTTACGGCGGTGGCTCTCGCCCTTTCCTGGAACCGTGGCCCTAAATTAGGGATGGGCGACTGCTTATAGCCCATTGAGTTTCTCACGGTCTGTGGTCGTTAAACATCCAATAAAAAAAAAGAAACCAAATTTATCAACTAAATAACTCTAAAAAGGAGTCTTATCGCGCCTAAGTGCTGCAAATTAAGGAATTTCTGTAAAACAGGCAAATTAACAGTATTTTTTAACCTGTTTTTTTTTTCTAAAAATCTGAGGGGCAACATATATATATATATATATATATATATATATATATAGTGCTTTCTTTCTAAAACAAATGTTAAGGGGTACTCTCAGTTTGACTCAAGGAAATCACCATTTTATAGTTCAAATGGGAAAAATAAATACAGTCAATGGACAAAATTACCAAGGACATGCATTAACCTCATATTGCATATCTCACAGTAATTGTGTTCACTAACATCTTCGCGATTCCTCTGCTTGCTTTTGGTGTCCGTCGCCAGATGTCATCCTTTCAAAAACCATGAATTTACATACACTGAAGTTTTAAACAAACTCAAAAGAGGACCTACCCCACCTACCAATTTTATAAACATTGAGGTGGCTACAGTGTTTAAATGCAATGAAGCTCTTGTTGGAGTTAGTATTAAATTCATCTGAGAGAAGCCACGATCACACTCACTTGTTGAAATTGGGATGTTCTTGATTGCGTTTAAAAGAGGCATAAGAGATGATGGAATCTTCTGTTCTGAAAGATACTCTCGAAAAACCCTTAGGATTTGTTTATCGGGAAGTCCAAATCTGTCTCACAAGTTCATTATTTCTGTTTCACCAAAGGCTAAAGGAGGGTTATCTGGCCAAGTTTTACAATCCAGCACCTTGGCCCATTGTGGAATTTCAGTACCGTCTCTTGCTGAAAGTCGGCTCTCCATATGGGTTTTCAGAGTGTCATAGAATTTTACTGGATCGATACGATTTCGCTGTCTATGCTTTGTGGCTCTTGCCCCAATTTCCAGTGAAACTCCTTTTAAGTCCAAATTTTTTTCTGCTTTTAAGGCTTCCAGATAATAAGGTCCCATGTTTGTTTTCCTTTCATCAAACAATTTAAGTTGATTGGTTATCTTTTTGTGAGCAGAGTACAGTGTGACATCACGTGCTTGCAATTCTGTACTAAATTCTACTAATTCTTGAAGAACATCACACATCGAGACAAGATCTAAAATAAAATCGATATTGGTGATTTTTCGTAGCAGTCCTTCATACAAGCTTCGCTCAGTTCTGTCTCTATTCTCATCTACTTTAGCAATTTTGAAACGGGCAACCAAAGCCTCAAAATTTCGCCATACAGCAGAAACACTTCTGGAACTGGAAGAAACCAATATACTATCTAAAATCCTCCCAATTCTTAAAATGTCACTGTCAAGCTGTTCCGCATGACATTTTAATTCCCTTGCATTTTTAGGGGACTGGTGATACAGTGTGTAGAGTTTATCAATAAACGATTTGAAGTGGTTTACTTGTGATGGAAAGTCTTTGTTTATTACATCTGACACAAAAAGTTCTAATCTGTGATTAGCACAATGCCAAAATAAAATTTTGGGAAGCTGACTTTTAAGCAGTGTCACTACACCTTTCTTTCGGCCAAGCATTAGTGTAGCCCCATCAGTTGCAATTGCAAAGAGATTTTCTTTCAGAAAATCATCATGAAAACCAAGTTCCCTTAAACGGGTCATCAGCGACTTGAATATTCCTTCAGAAGTGAGATCTTTAAGTTCAATGATATCAAGGAACAGGTTGGTAGGCTCACTCATGTCTGCAAATGTGGTTTTTACGTAAATAATGATATCAAGGAACAGGTTGGTAGGCTCATTCGTGTCTGGAAATGTGATTCTCACGTAAATAATGAGTGAGGACAACTGACTTATTGTAGTGCGTTCGTCTATAAGAAGGGCGATTTTATTATTCGACTCTATTATGTTCTTAATGACAATGCTTTTCATTTTTGCTGCAATATGGTTCACAATATTAATGAATGCATTAGTCGAGTGTAAAATACGGCCCATATTGATTCCATTCAGCTCTTGCACATCAATTTCTGACTCAAAATCATGAAACGCTTGATTCTTTTTAACTACTTTGTATGCTGTTCTAAATATGTTGGCGGTTACTTGCTGTTCATTTTCGAAAACTTTGGTGCATGCACTTTCCAAAGATTTAGTTTTTGCTCTTTCCAGTATTGAAAGAGATGCCTGATGAGCTGAATTTTCTTTATGTTTGAAAATTTTCTTTCAGAGAGAAAGCATCAGATCTGCTTTATCCTCACCTGTTGCAGTAATTGATTCTGATGCCCATTGTTGAGAAATGTTTGTGTCTTTCACTTTACGCTCTGGTCCCAAAGCACCAACTTCTTTGCAAGCTCTGCAGCCAAGTTTTTTATTTTTAACCACTAACCAGTCGTATTTATTGCAGAATTCATTTTTCTTATTAAAATCTCAACATTCAGGAAGATCCTCAGAAGACGGGGTCTCGTGCTCACTCTCCACGTTGTCTACAGACGACGCTGTATCACACAACACCGTTGTCCCATCTTTTGTTTTTACAGTCATCATTCACTTTATTACACTTCTTTGCTGGCTGTGATGATGCAAAATAGTTACCAATTTTTCTACTCGTATTGAAATACTGCCGCTCAATGAGGCCAAACTTTCATCAGTAAAACACCACACATCCACACTGTTTCACACATTAAACGCCCGCTTCCGTCTGAGACTCTGGAAACACCGTTAAAGGAAATGAAGCCGTCATCGGGGGTAGCAACGGAACTAACAAATCCTCGTGCTAGAATACAAGAGAGTTTAAATATAACGAAACATCTTTTTTACGTTATTATAATAAACATACGCGACATAAAACTTACGAAATCACATAAATATCCATAATACGTTTGGAGTTGGTTTAGCGGAAATTCGAACATTTTAAAATTTTTAGTTTCTCCCGTTAGAGTCTCAAAATGTTTAGGGGTACGCGTCCCCCTGCGTCCCACCAGAAGAAAAGTACTGTATATATATATATACTGAAGAGCAAAACTGAAGACTAAGGAAAAACTTTAGAATTTAAAAAGAAAGTTGCAAAATAACCTGAAGATCAAAACGCGCAACGCAGCAGTTTTGAAAATTCAGAATTCACATTCTATTAAGAAGATACCTAAGCAAAAAAATACATATATAATTTTGACTCACACCAAGTACGACATAGAAAAGGTTATGTATCTACTGGTGTGAGTAAAAGGAGAAAAAGATAAAAAAATAATAAAATAAAACAACTGAATGTAGAAGGTGTCGAGAATACTGAGCCTTGGCTTTATCAAGGACCAGCAAAAACTCTGCATTTTCTCACTTCCACAAAGACCTAGTTGGAAATGGGTTTCTGCAAGGCCATGGATGCAAGTAACATTCCCACCTAAAATTGTTTTAAAAAATATATATATGTCATGTCCTCCGCAGAGTTGTATGACCTAGCACTAGTTAACAATTTCGCTTGCATCCATTGACCTTCCTGGCCCGACCCATGCTCTTCATCTGTTACTATTAAACAGAGAGAAGAAGATTATAGAGAACTCAAGCTGTGAGAGTGACATAATAATTAGAAATAATTTTCAGCAGTTAGAAAATCGGTTTAAGGCATTCTTCAAGAAACTTAAAATTCCACAAACTAGAAGATATGAGCCTGATTTTCCATTTCTTTTTGCAACGGTTAAGTTTCATAAGGATCCTGTGAAGTTCAGGTTCATAGCTAGTGGAGTAAGGAGTCATAAAAAGAAAATAGATCTTGCTTTTGAAGATGTCTTAAAGAAGGTTTTGAAACACATTAGAAACTGTACTAACTTGATGTACAGAGATTTTTGGATAACTAATAATAATGCAGAAGTAATTTCTACTATACTCAAAGTTTGTCCCCTAGATATTAATAGTTATGATTTTGAAAACCTATATACTAATCTGCCTCTATCTGATATAATCACTACCTTTAAAGAGCTGTATGCATAATTTAAACTTAACCAATTTGTTAACGTAGGAACTTGGAACTCTTATCTCAATTGCTGCATAAAAAATAACCATATCTTATATAATAATACTCTCTATAAGCAGGTGAACGGTATTCCCATGGGAACATCAACGTCCACGAATATCGCTAATCTATTCCTGTTCTTTAAGGAATATAAATTCATTAAAAATCACCCCACCTGCTCAGATAACTACCTTTACACTTTTAGATATATTGATGATCTGCTGTGTATCAATAATTCAGAAGTTATAGAGAGTGATTTTGATAATATCTATCCTAGCTCTCTTAACTTATGTAAAACCAACCACAGTAATCAGGAACTTGAGTTCCTAGACTTAAGCATTAAGCTCAACAGAGGTAACCCATCTATTAGCCTCTTTGATAAAAGAGTTAATTTCCTTTCAAAGTAATTAAATATCTACACTGGAATAATAACATATCAACCAAAGTAATTGAGAATGTACTAATTTCTCAGGTCCTAAGAATTTCAAGAATTTGCAGCAACAATTTGGACTTCAATTACCACATTAATATACTATTAGATAGTTTTCTAGAGAACGAAATTCCTTCTTCTTTCATCAAAAGAACTTTAAGAAAAATTATTCTGAATAGAGTAAGGTTGGCAGATCTGCTTTAATTTTCTACACAGTTAATAATATGATTCTGACCAATCAAAGCCGTAAGGAAGTTGGCTAGAGGATGCCTATTAACTACTAAAAGGAACCTTAGTGCTATGGATATGAAGGTCCTATTAAAACAAAAAATTAAATAATATAAACAAAATCACAAAAAAAGCTTAAAAATCTGTTTATAAAAGAAAATAAAAACAAATAAAGAAGAAAACTAGTTATTCATCACTAGGATAGCTATACTAAAAATAGTAAAACCAACATTAAAATTAATAAGATTCTGATTAATCTATAGAAGCTCACTAAGCTGATTTAATACATGCAAAGATTATTAAATACACTACTCGTGTATTTTATAATATTTCTCATGTATTCTGGAGAGTTAATTCTGCTCTTTCTGATCATAAAGGTCCACAGTCTTAAGTTTATATATTTTTTTCTCTGGCTAAAATCTCCGCGTGTTGGTTTCTTTCTGTATGAGGAGGCCATCAGCCCCACCCACACTGCCCCCCAGCGACTAGGGAGTGGCATAAGCGTTAGGGAAGAGGTCAGCCATGTTTTACTCTTGTGAGGTGATTGTTTAGTCGCACAAGAGGTAAGCTCTCTTCCTTGTATTTGGGTTTTAGGTTTTATAAGTTCAATGTTTGTACTTCATGTACTTTTTCTCTGTTGATTTTTTGCTTTTCAGCTTTTAGGCACTGGCTTGTCTGTTAACATTTTTGCGGGTTTTAACTCTTTCTTTTCTTGGTAACTTTGCGCGTCTTTTGGGGCACCTAGGAACAGCAGATGGCTAAGCGTGTTCCTTTTCTTTGCCCTGTATTTTCAAAGTAGTTAAGTTCTTAATAACTAAAATAATTATGCACTTAAAGCACTGCTGAAAAACTTTGTACATATTGCAACTAACTGTTTAAGTCATATAACTTTCACAAAGTTTTCTTTAGTTAATTATAGTCTTTAAATTATTCTCGTTTTCGTGCTGTCATAAGTTGTAGAGTAGGGGTTTTAGACTCAAGTTTTCTTTCAAAAATCTGTTTTTTAAAAATTAATATTTCCTTTTTTAATTGCAATGTAAATATTTGGATTTCTTTTGCATTGTTTTTCAGGTTTAAATTCTCTCTCAAACGAACTTGGCATTTCGTTATAGATGAAAATTATTTCTAATTATTATGTCACTCTCACAGCTTGAGTTCTCTATAATCTTCTTCTCTCTGTTTAATAGTAACAGATGAAGAGCATGGGTCGGGCCAGGAAGGTCAATGGATGCAAGCGAAATTGTTAACTAGTGCTAGGTCATACAACTCTGCGGAGGACATGACATATATATATTTTTTAAAACAATTTTAGGTGGGAATGTTACTTGCATCCATGGCCTTGCAGAAACCCATTTCCAACTAGGTCTTTGTGGAAGTGAGAAAATGCAGAGTTTTTGCTGGTCCTTGATAAAGCCAAGGCTCAGTATTCTCGACACCTTCTACATTCAGTTGTTTTATTTTATTATTTTTTTATCTTTTCTCCTTTTACTCACACAGGTAGATACATAACCCTTTCTATGTCGTACTTGGTGTGAGTCAAAATTATATATGTATTTTTTTGCTTAGGTATCTTCTTAATAGAATATATATATATATATATTCTATAAAGAAGATACCTAAGCAAAAAAATACAAATATAATTTTGACTCACACCTAGTACAACATAGAAAAGGTTATGTATCTACCTGTGTGAGTAAAAGGAGAAAAGATAAAAAAATAAAATAAAACAACTGAATGTAGAAGGTGTCGAGAATACTGAGCCTTGGCTTTATCAAGGACCAGCAAAAACTCTGCATTTTCTCACTTCCACAAAGACCTAGTTGGAAATGGGTTTCTGCAAGGCCATAGATGCAAGTAACATTCCCACCTAAAATAGTTTAAAAAATATATATATATATATGTCATGTCCTCCGTAGAGTTGCATGACCTAGCACTAGTTAACAATTTCGCTTGCATCCATTAACCTTCCTGGCCCGACCCATGCTCTTCATCTGTTATTATTAAACAGAGAGAAGAAGATTAAAGAGAACTCAAGCTGTGAGAGTGACATAATAATTAGAAATGATTTTCAGCCATAACGAAATTCCAAGTTCGTTTGAGAGAGAATTTAAACCTGAAAAACAATGCAAAAGAAATCCAAATTTTTACATTGCAATTAAAAAAGGAAATATTAATTTTTAACGAACAGAATTTTGAAAGAAAACTTGAGTCTAAAACCCCTACTCTACAACTTATGACAGCACGAAAACGAGAATAAGTTAAAGATAATAATTAACTAAAGAAAGCTTTGTGAAAGTTACATACCTTAAACAGTTAGTTGCAATATGTACAAAGTATTTCAGCAGTGCTTTAAGTGCATAATTAATTAGTTATTAAGAACTTAACTACTTTGAAAAAACAGCGCATAGACAGCGCATAGAAAAGGAACAAGCTTAGCCATCTTCTGTTCCTAGGTACCCCAAAAGACGCTCAAAGTTACAAAGAAAAGAAAGAGTTAAAACCCGCAAAAATGTTAACAGACAAACCAATGCCTAAAAGCTGAAAAGCTGAAAAACGACAGAGAAAAAGTACATGAAGTACAAACATTGAACTTATAAAACCTAGAACCCAAAAACAAGGAAGAGAGCTTACCTCTTGTGTGACAAAAACTTTTCTCCTCACAAGAGAAGAACATGGCTGACCTCTTTCGCCACTCCCTAGACGCTGGGGGGCAGTGAGGGTGGGGCTGATGGCCTCCTCATACAGCAAGAAACCAACGCGCGGAGATTTTAACCAGAGAAAAAAATATAAACTTAAGACTGTGGATCTGTATGATCAGAAAGAGCAGAATTAACTCTCCAGAATACATGAGAAATACTATAAAATACACGAGCAGTGTATTTAATAATCTTTGCATGTATTAAATCACCTTAGTGAGCTTCTATAGATTAATCAGAATCTTATTAATTTTAATGTTGGTTTTACTATTTTTAGTATAGCTATCCTAGTGATGAATAACTAGTTTTCTTTTTATTTGTTTTTATTTTCTTTTATAAACAGATTTTTAAGCTTTTTGTGATTTTGTTTATATTATTTAATTTTTTGTTTTAATAGGACCGTCGTATCCATAGCACTAAGGTTCCTTTAGGTAGTTAATAGGCATCCTCTAGCCAACTTCCTTACGGCTTTGATTGGTCAGAATCATATGTCTTAAAGAAGGTTTTGAAACACATTAGAAACTGTTCTAACTTGATGTACAGAGATTTTTGGATAATTAATAATAATGCAGAAGTAATTTCTACTATACTCAAAGTTTGTCCCCTAGATATTAATAGTTATGATTTTGAAAACCTATATACTAATCTGCCTCTATCAGATATAATCACTACCTTTAAAGAGCTGTATGCAGAATTTAAACTTAACCAATTTGTTGATGTAGGAACTTGGAACTCTTATCTCAATTGCTGCATAAAAAATAACCATATCTTATATAATAATACTCTCTATAAGCAAGTGAACGGTATTCCCATGGGAACATCAACGTCCACGAATATCGCTAATCTATTCCTGTTCTTTAAGGAATATAAATTCATTAAAAATCACCCCACCTGCTCAGATAACTACCTTTACACTTTTAGATATATTGATGATCTGGTGTGTATCAATAATTCAGAAGTTATAGAGAGTGATTTTGATAATATCTATCCTAGCTCTCTTAACTTATGTAAAACCAACCACAGTAATCAGGAACTTGAGTTCCTAGACTTAAGCATTAAGCTCAACAGAGGTAACCCATCTATTAGCCTCTTTGATAAAAGAGTTAATTTTCCTTTCAAAGTAATTAAATATCTACACTGGAATAATAACATTTCAACCAAAGTAATTGAGAATGTACTAATTTCTCAGGTCCTAAGAATTTCAAGAATTTGCAGCAACAATTTGGACTTCAATTACCACATTAATATACTATTAGAAAGTTTTCTAGAGAACGAAATTCCTTCTTCTTTCATCAAAAGAACTTTAAGAAAAATTATTCTGAATAATAGAGTAAGGTTGGCAGATCTGCTTTAATTTTCTACACAGTTAATAATATGATTCTGACCAATCAAAGCCGTAAGGAAGTTGGCTAGAGGATGCCTATTAACTACCTAAAGGAACCTTAGTGCTATGGATATGACGGTCCTATTAAAACAAAAAATTAAATAATATAAACAAAATCACAAAAAAAGCTTAAAAATCTGTTTATAAAAGAAAATAAAAACAAATAAAAAAGAAAACTAGTTATTCATCACTAGGATAGCTATACTAAAAATAGTAAAACCAACATTAAAATTAATAAGATTCTGATTAATCTATAGAAGCTCACTAAGGTGATTTAATACATGCAAAGATTATTAAATACACTGCTCGTGTATTTTATAGTATTTCTCATGTATTCTGGAGAGTTAATTCTGCTCTTTCTGATCATACAGATCCACAGTCTTAAGTTTATATTTTTTTCTCTGGTTAAAATCTCCGCGCGTTGGTTTCTTGCTGTATGAGGAGGCCATCAGCCCCACATTCACTGCCCCCCAGCGTCTAGGGAGTGGCGAAAGAGGTCAGCCATGTTCTTCTCTTGTGAGGAGAAAAGTTTTTGTCACACAAGAGGTAAGCTCTCTTCCTTGTTTTTGGGTTCTAGGTTTTATAAGTTCAATGTTTGTACTTCATGTACTTTTTCTCTGTCGTTTTTTAGCTTTTCAGCTTTTAGGCATTGGTTTGTCTGTTAACATTTTTGCGGGTTTTAACTCTTTCTTTTCTTTGTAACTTTGAGCGTCTTTTGGGGTACCTAGGAACAGAAGATGGCTAAGCTTGTTCCTTTTCTATGCGCTGTCTATGCGCTGTTTTTTCAAAGTAGTTAAGTTCTTAATAACTAATTAATTATGCACTTAAAGCACTGCTGAAATACTTTGTACATATTGCAACTAACTGTTTAAGGTATGTAACTTTCACAAAGCTTTCTTTACTTAATTATTATCTTTAACTTATTCTCGTTTTCGTGCTGTCATAAGTTGTAGAGTAGGGGGTTTTAGACTCAAGTTTTCTTTCAAAATTCTGTTCGTTAAAAATTAATATTTCCTTTTTTAATTGCAATGTAAAAATTTGGATTTCTTTTGCATTGTTTTTCAGGTTTAAATTCTCTCTCAAACGAACTTGGAATTTCGTTATGGCTGAAAATCATTTCTAATTATTATGTCACTCTCACAGCTTGAGTTCTCTTTAATCTTCTTCTCTCTGTTTAATAGTAACAGATGAAGAGCATGGGTCGGGCCAGGAAGGTTAATGGATGCAAGCGAAATTGTTAACTAGTGCTAGGTCATGCAACTCTACGGAGGACATGACATATATATATATATTTTTTAAACTATTTTAGGTGGGAATGTTACTTGCATCTATGGCCTTGCAGAAACCCATTTCCAACTAGGTCTTTGTGGAAGTGAGAAAATGCAGAGTTTTTGCTGGTCCTTGATAAAGCCAAGGCTCAGTATTCTCGACACCTTCTACATTCAGTTGTTTTATTTTATTTTTTTATCTTTTCTCCTTTTACTCACACAGGTAGATACATAACCTTTTCTATGTTGTACTAGGTGTGAGTCAAAATTATATTTGTATTTTTTTGCTTAGGTATCTTCTTTATAGAATGTGAATTCTGAATTTTCAAAACTGCTGCGTTGCGCGTTTTGATTTTCAGGTTATTTTGTAACCTTCGTTTTAAATTCTAAAGTTTTTCCTTAGTCTTCAGTTTTGCTCTTAAGTATATATATATATATATATATATATATATATATATATTCTATTAAGGAGAAACCTAATCAAAAAATACATAAATAATATATATATATATATAAATTCGTGTGCACCGCTGCCTGTTCTTGTTATTCTGACCGAAGGAAACACTCGGAGACTTCGTACTGTGCGGCCCTCAGCTATGTCTTAGCAAATTTATGTGAAAACTCGCAATATTAGGGGAAAAGCAAGTGCGCATTAACATGTTAAACTCAACTACATTAGTATGTTTCAACATTAAAGGACGTTAGTGCGCTTGAGCACGTAAAAAAGTTATTCAGCTCACTGCCATCAGTTAAGCGACAACACTTATAATCACATCCTTCAAGTGAAGATAGAAACACTTTATTCGAGATAACCGGCCGAACGTGTCGTATTTCCCAGATCACATACGAACTTTATGAAGTCCAGTAAAGTCGGCATCCTGTTACACTTCTGATGTAAGACATTCCAGCAACTAATTTTAATCTTCATTTGAAGAAATACTTTACCCGAGTTCTTGTCCAAGGTCTACAGTGATATAGTGTCATATCTTTCTAATTAAAACAAACGATTGATTCAAGATAACATTCCGGACGTGGCGGATTTCCTAAATTATAATATGGGAACTTTATGAAGTCCAGAAAAGTCGGCATCCTGTTACACCTCTGATGGAAAACATTACAGCAACTAATTTTAATTTTTATTTGAAAAAATATTTACTTTGCCCGAATTCCCGTTCAAGGAAGACAACAGGTTTAAACAAACAAACCTTGTCTAACCGGAAATCTCTTAATTTCCGCATTTTTCAATTTATTTATTTTTGGTGGTGGTTTAAACCCCCATGGACAACTCTGACTGCTATAAACAGTCCCCCATCCCTAATTTTGGGCAACTAGTTCCAGGGAGGAGTCAGAGCCATCCGAACAGGCTTAACATCCATACCTCATCCAAGACTCGAATCCGGTCCACCTCGGGCGACTACCTCAAGCCCGTTCCTCAGACCACTCGTCCACTGCAGAGGCGTTCCACCTTCCAAATCAACAATGCGAACGAAGCCTTTGAGCAAAATTTTAAGACCAGAAATATTGCTCCACGGTCACACTAAAATAATCATTTCTAATTAACCCTTAACTGCCCAGGACTTACGTTTGTCACATATCAACCCACGTCCGGTCCCTCAGACCGCAACATTTTTATTGTTTGCTTCACTGTAAACCGCCACACAGGGAAACTGCCACACCGGAAGATTGCCACACAGGAAAACGGCCACACAGGAAGATTGCCACACAGGAAAACTGCCACACCAGAAGATTGCCGCACAGGAAAACTGCCACACCGGAAGATTGCCACACAGGAAAACGGCCACACCGGAAGATTGCCACACAGGAAAACTGCCACACCGGAAGATGGCCACACAGAAAAACTGCCACACCGGAACATTGCCACACCGGAACATTGCCACACCGGAACATTGCCGCACAGGAAAACTGCCACACCGGAACATTGCCACACCGGAACATTGCCGCACAGGAAAACTGCCACACCAAAAGATTGCCGCACAGGAAAACTGCCACACCGGAACATTGCCACACAGGAAAACGGCCACACCGGAAGATGGCCACACAGGAAAACTGCCACAACGTAAGATGGCCACACAGGAAAACTGCCACACGCTTTTCATTAAGAGGTAGGGTAGAAATTACTATTCCTCCGAGGAACACTTTGAATGTGTGGCAGTTTTCTGGTGTGGCAGTTTTCCAAGTTTCCGAATTATGTGTGGAAGTTTCCCAAGGTCCTAACGATGGGATGGAGCTTTTACTTAGGCACGAAATTTGTTTGTCTGAATTTTCATGTCGGTTCATACTTAGTTGGTTGGTTGTTGGATTTTATTGGCGCAAGGGCCAGGTTTGGCCAAAGAGCGCCAGACAAAGAACTATCAGCCACAGATTTTTAAAAACGTGGAAAATGATTAAGAGCAGACAGGCTTGGTAAAAGTTGAAAAAGAGTATGATGAAAGCTGTGAAGACAAGGTAGTCAATTAGGTCTATATAAAAATTTATTAATTTACTATTATAATTATAATTTTTTTTTTTTTAAACACAACTACACAAAGGATGAGTCACTCTCCTCCCCCCACACTCCTCTGCAATGCTGGCAGAGGGCGGGGACGAACTGTCACTCTCTTCCCCCCCATGTTCCTCTGCAATGTTGTTTGAGGCTGGGGACGAACTGTCACTCTCCTCCCCCTATGTTCCTCTATAATGTTGGTTGAGGGTGGGGACCTCGCAGAGGCCGAGACAGTTGGATGGACACTTCACACCTTTGCGGATTGAGGGCCGGGTCTTCCGCACGTGCAGGCTTTCTGCTGGAAACTGGAAGAGACGGTCGGCAGCAAAAGAGAAGGCCCAGAATCAGGTATTCGAAAAATTTCGAGCTCCGGGAAAAACACCTGTGTCGCTTGGTCAGCTGTAGATCGCTTGGCAAGGGCGGCGAGAGCTACAGGGCGCGGAACAAAGGGCTGCACGGGTTGTGGCAGAGACTGAACTACTGCGGCAAAAGTACGCTGTCGGGTGGTGGGTATACCCAACTTGGCCTTGGCAGCAGGGTACGAGAGGCCTTCCAGGGTCTTGAGGCGCTGGATCGCCATCTCGTCCTTCCATTTCATACAGTTGCGGGAGTAAGCTGCATGGGCCTCACCGCAGTTAACACAGCAGGCCGCAGAAGTGCAACCTTCCCCGTCATGTTCACTGGAGCCACAATTTGCGCAACGAGCGGAACTCTTACAGAAACGTTGGGAATGCCCGTACCTCTGGCACCTGAAACAGCGCAGAGGACTGGGAATGTACTGGCGAACTCCACAGACCAAGTAGCCAGCCTTGATTTCGGTCGGAACTTTCGGGGAGTTAAAAGTCAAGATGACATTTTTTGACTTAATCATGGAACCATCACGCCGGAACATCATACGACGTGCAGCAATAACACCTTGATCAGCAAGTTCAGTCACGAATTCGTCTTCACTGCATGGCAAGAGATCAAACTCCGAAATAACACCCCGAGAGGTGTTAAGAAACGGGTGAGGTGTCACTTTTACAGGAATGCCTTGAAGACTAGTGAGGTTCAGAAAAGTGTTACTCTGAGAAACACTGCAAGTTTGGACAAGCAGGTTCCCAGAGCGAAGCTTCCTCACAGACTTCAAGGGGCCAACCGCAGCGTCCAAAGCTTTAGAAATGAAAAAGGGAGATCTGGTGGACAGTCTCTCATGCGGATCGATGGATTCTACCAGCAAGTGAGTAGCATGCGTAGTCACAGCAATCGAGGGGAGACGACGCTTCGGAGCGACTGGTACAGCTGCAGAAGAAGAGGTTCCACATTCTTGGTCCAGGTCAAGGTCTAAAGACCGTTTAAGGGTATGAGACTTGGTAGGTTGAGAAGACGAAGGACAGTCGTTGTCAACTATCATTTTGTCAGGTGACTTAAATTTGGAGTTTTTGTTCTTTTTACCCATGGAAAAAAGGAGGAAGATTCGTCTGCAGACTACTCCACCCACCACCGAGCCCTACAAGGGAGAACTGGAGGTCTGCAAGCCAAGAAAATGACGCTGGACACAGTTCTGGAGCTTATACGTTGCAGATATAGTCCGTTGGCTGTGATCACACGCACTCGGCGGACACTTCGGCCTCCGGGTACCGTCATGCCAACGCCTTTGGCATGATCCCACAGCCCCCGGGCTCACCCTGCCGTGCTATACGACAAAAAAGCCGCTAAAGCCGTGTACACAACTTGGTACAAGACTTCTGACTAGAGGTGGGTTAGTCTCTAGCCTCCCGTTTACAGCGAAGCCGGGGTCGAAGAGGAGTGTTGGTACACAGGAGGCACTTATCCGGTCTCCTGCGACCTCAGCCGCCAGACATCCCATTTCCGCCTCACGGGTCTCCGCACGCGGCAAACATGCAGGTAGGTCTAGCACCCAAACCAGCTAAAAGGAAAAAAGAAATCCAAAGAAGACAAATCCTGGAAGGGAACCTAAACGGAATCTCAGCAACCTACGAACTGAGCGGTTAATATAATACAGTTAGTGGTGGAGGGTAACAAAACCACAAGACCGGGGTGTTAGTGCATAACGTGGTAGCGATTAGGTAGAGTATACAACACGGGCAACTAGCCAGTGGAGAAAATAAATAAAAACGAAAAAGCGAGACACAAGACCAGCTCGGGATCGTGGGGCCGCGACTCCCCAACAGCTGGATGAACAGCCGTCCCTGCAAACTCCAATAGCACCGAAATAAAAAACAAGCGGTGGCATGACCTCAGATGTTGACCAGTCACAAGGTCAGCTCGGGCCGTGGGGCGCCGCTCCCCAAATAACTGGAAAACCAGTTATCCCCGTGCGGGGCGGTTCATACTTAGATAGAGCAACTGGCCACAGAAGTTCGAGAGGGGGGGGGTATAAAGATTGCCGTTTCCTGGCCTATATTGAGAATTGAATTGGGAACTCGAAACAAATTTCGAGAAAACGTTTCTATGTAAGCCAAGCGAAAATTGCTGTGTTCAGAAAGGAATATAAGGTGGGATTTTTTAATAATGCTGCACTTTTACTTAGGCACTAAATATTTACATAACATGTCAAATTTGTAATATTTTTCTTTTACTTAATTAATTCATTGACCCTACACCTCGGCCTTTTAAACAGCTTTTAATCCGCCGACTTCATATTCAAAAAATGCTTACGTATCAAATCAAGTCAATAGCATTGCGCTTTTACTTAGGCACTAAATATTAACCACATGCATAGGCATTTTTAACAGTTTTTATTCTATCAGTGTCATATTCACAACGTTTACACATCAAATCAAGTTAATAATAGTGCGCTTTTATTTAGGCACGAAATATTTATTCACAGGCCCTAGGCTTAGGCCCTTATGCCAGTTTTTATTCTACCAATGCCATATTCACAACGTTTACACAACAAATAAATGTAATAATATTGCTATTTTACTTAGGCATGAAATATTCGTTCATAGGCCCTAGGTTTGGGCCTATGAATTAATATTTCGTGCCCAAGTAAAAGCTTAATATTATTAATTTGATTTGTGTAAACGTTGTGAATATGGCATTGATAGTCAAAACTATTAAAAAGGCCTAGGGTCTATGAATTAATATTTCGTGTCTAAGTAAACGCCCAATATTATTAACTTGATTTTCTGCGTAAACGTTGTGAACATGGCATTGGTAGAATAAAAACTGGTAAAAGGCCTAAGCCTAGGCCTAGGGCCTGTGAATAAATATTTCGAGCCTAAATAAAAGCGCAATATTATTAACTTGATTTGATGTGTAAACGTTGTGAATATGACACTGGTAGAATAAAAGCTTTTACAAAGGCCGAGGTGTAGGGCCTATGAATTCATTAAGTAAAAGGAAAATATTACAAATTCCACATGTTACGTAAATATTTAGTGCCTAAGTAAAAGTGTAGCGTTATTAAAAAATCCCACCTTATTGTCCTTTCCTGAACACAGAAATTTTCGCTTGGCTTACATAGAAACGTTTTCTCGAAATTTGTTTGGAGTTCCCAATTCAATTCTAAATATAGGCCAGGAAACGGCAATCTTTATACTCCCTCCCTCGAACTTCTGTGGCCGGTTGCCCCTAAGTATGAACCGACATGAAAATTCAGACAAATAAAAGAGATCTTTCCCATCGTTAGGCACCTTGGGAAACTGCCACACATAATTCGGAAACTTGGAAAACTGCCACACATTCAAAGTATTCCTCGGAGGAACAGCAATTTGTGTCCAGCCCCTTAATGAAAAGCGTCTGGCAGTTTTCCTGTGTGGCGGTTTTCCGATGTGTGGTAGTTTTCTAAGTTGCTGAAAGATGTGTGGCAGTTTTCCGGTGTGGCAGTCTTCCTGTGTGGCGGTCTTCCGCCAACCTTATTGTTTACTTCATGTTAACGTTTTATTTTTTTATATTTTTTAATGTTTTGGAGGATCGTTTATTTCTAAAATAATACAATACATATAAAAATAACCTCAATAAAACCCATGAGACCGGACATTGGTCGTTAAGGGTTAACAAATTCTAATGCTTATCTGTTGAATTAAAGAAAAATTTAAGGCCCTTCCGTCCACCTCTGTTATACAAAAATAATTGATAAAGATTTTAATGGGCATGGAGAACTGAAGTTATGTGAACCAGCCCTATATATTGAGCGCTATTAAAACCAAAAGAAGCAACAGTGATTTTGATGAAATTACAGCTGTACGCGCTGAATTGAAGTTTGACATTTGTTCATTTTTTGCTGTCAAATTCTGAGGTTATAATTGTTGTGGTTAATAAAAATTAAACTTCAACGTTTAATATTTTTGAAAATTAGCATGATATAAATGCAACACTAGCATAATTTTATCTTTCAGTTTTGTCTTAAATAATTCAGAACCTTGTGATATCCTTTAGCTTGGCATTCATCTTTGTGGAATCGAAGTAGCGTATTTTTGTATCTCTTCCACGGAAATTTCTGTGATACAAATAGAATGAACACTTCTGTGATTTCTCTACGATTTCGGGGTTGACACCCTTAATAGCAGCCACCAAAACTTCCCAGATGGGCGACGTTCAGAAAAACTTTACAGCCAATGCAGCACTCGAATGCTACTGTCAGACTGCTGATGTTTAATCGTTTTTTCACTGACAAGAATTGAATTATCTTGAAAAATGATATCAGTATAAGGTTACTGGTCTCGTACAGTAGGCAGCATTGCGTTCTTTCCTGTAAACTTTGGACGGATGTTTTTTTTTTTTACCTACAACTTGCAGCTTTTGACATTGTTGTTGGACTGCATGTTTGAGGAATTTCACTGTTTCTGTGAGTTATTCAGGATGTGTCTCGTGTACACTAGTTTATAACTGATTTTATCTGCTAGTGCAATCACTGTGGTTACCGCCCCTATGACCGAGTAGACAGAGGCTCTGGTTTCTGGCTAGACAAACAGTCTGGGTTCGGGTCCCGGACGAGGCATGGGTGGTGTGCTGGTCGTACTATGCTGGTTCTCTCCGTCCCCTGGAATTAAATGCCCTAAATTAGGAATTGACAACTCTTATAGCCCTAAGAGTAGCTCCAGGTGGTTGTTAACCCCCTCCCTCCCCCTTCCCAAAAAATGTTTGGTTGCTTTTGAGTAGATGTGCATTTTCATGGCTGTGCGAAGGCTGTGGAAATGGATTGCTGTCCTTTGCAATCAAGTGATGACCGAAAGAAATATTCCTGAAAGCGTATTGTGTTCTGGAATTTTCTTTCCTGAAGTGTGGGTGTGATGTTGTAAACCTGTGAAGAAAGCAGTGCCCTTTTCTTTGTAAATACGAAGCTGGAGCTGTGAAGTTATGCAGAAAACCTGGTTGTTTGAAGCCTTAGCTTCTTCTGCAGCCCGTGTATAGAGATGGTGGAGTTTCTGCTCGCCATTGGTGATAGTGTGATTTATAGGTTGTGCAGCAAGTTTATATTTAAACTGCAAATAAGGAAACTCGGGAAATCGAAAGCCATGAAAATGATGGTTCGAGATTATATTGGTAATCCTATGAAACGTTTCCTTTACAGTTGAAATGAAAAGTGCTTATCTTTCGTAGAGTCGAAGCAGAGGTTTTCTTGGATGAGAAAGTACTGAACTGCGGTATCGTAAAAATGATTCCTATCTCAAGTACAAAGACTATTCTGTTAACCCTTGAAAACCTGAACATTTTTGTAATCTGGATGACAGAGATTTGATGTCTAAAGTCGAAGAGAAGCATGGACTTATCTTTTGATGTATTGAAGGCTTTTTGAAGGTTTAATACAGATTTTATTGTAACGACATGAGATCAGCTGGTGCTTTTTGTTTATTGGAGGTTTAACGACCACCGTAAGCAACTCAATGGGCTATAAGCAGTCGCCCGTCCTTAATTTAGGATCACTGGTTCCAGGGAAGAGAGAGAGAGACAGTGCCGTAAGACAAACACAACATCCATGCCTTACCGGGATCCGAACCCGGACCCCTTTCGGACGAATGATCATAGGCCATCGCTTAGACCACTGCGCCACCAGGCCGGCGGTGATCAGCTGGTGTCCCTGCAGTTGATTGGGTGATCAATGCCAGAGCCGACCTTGTATGCATGCATCTCTATCCAGATGTATTTTTGTACCGTTGAAATTTGAATGAACAAACAAGATGAAAACAAGTCTTTATTTCTTTTTCCTGGAGAGAGAAATCTTCTCAATATCCATGCTGACATGTTCTCTGACTACCAAATTAAATATCGGAAGTATCACTTTTTAAGATAAAATTGTTCAATACTTAAAATTTTTATCAGAATATCGAATCCACCTAAAAAGAACGATGTTTATGTTTACAGTTTTTCCTTCGCTAAGAGTTTGTGCTCATTCACTAAATCAAAAAATTGATCACTATAAGTGTCAGTTTGCCTTTTTCTTTTATTGGAGGTTTAACGACCAATGTGAACAACTCCTTGGACTATAAGCAATCGCCCGTCCCTAATTTAGGGCCACTGGCTCCAGGGAGGGGAGAGAGCCAGTGCCGTAAGACAAATACAACATCCATGCCTCACTGGGACTCGAACCCGGACCCATCTCGGACAAATGATAAGAAGCCATCTCTTAGACCACTGCGCCACCGGGGAGGCGTTAATTTGTCTTTTAACAAAAGTGAGAAATACTGTTCAGTGTTTTATCACTTGTGTAGTGAAACGGTATCACTACAGAAAGCCAGGTGTGATCCTTCACATCTTATTAAAAGTGGTTCCGTCGTTCAAAACATTAGGATTTTGCATGTAAACGCTTGATTTATTTGTGTAGTACAGCTTTCGTTTTATCGTTCGATATATTTTAAAGTTTTATTTGTGAAATTTTCCTTCTTTTGAGCTATGATTTCGTATACATATTGCTTATGGTTTAGTATTCTTGTCATTTTTGCTGTGTATCGATATCATTAAAACTTGAACTCTTTTAGTGAACTTTGTTAATTGTGGTTTGTTTGATCATAAAAGTGAAGCTTGATATAAATCATGTGAGAAATGGTTCTGTGGAATACACCTGTGTCACATGCACTGTTCGTATGTTGTTGGATTTACACTGGTGCTCCAAATTAAGTGCAATCTACAAAAACGTATATAGCTGCCCATGTATGTAAAATAATGCACTGAAATTGATAGGTATGCAAAGGACTATTCCTCATTTACTTTTGACGCAGCAATATTGCTGCACATTAACATTGCATAATAAGGAAGCGCAAGTCTGCTCGTCTTGTAGCTGTTCCAGATATTTCTTGCTTTCACTGAAGGGTGCATCCACGAGGGATGTTCAAGGGGCTTGAGTTTCCTCCCCCGGGAGTATTTATTTTGCGCCCATTTTCGTTCTAGTGTTAAACTTAACGTCCTGTAGAGCAACCCAAAGTTCTCCCAAATCTATAAAAAAAATATCAACATGTATTTATATCTAGCTTACTCTTTCAGACTTTTTGTGTGTGCCCCCCCCCCTCAAAACGTTGGTGCGTGTTGCTGTGCTACATCCATGCAACAGTTTTACGTAGGTAAGATAAAAACAGGAAAAGTTGTAAAATCTAGTTAGCAGTGAATGCCTCCCCATTAGCAAGATAACAAGTTGATAAGTGCCTGCAGGGTCAATTAAGCCTGAGTGCAATGGTTGTCGTCTGTGGGCTGCTTCAGTTTACATCAGCAGACGAACAATGAGGTTCGGCCCTTTTATTGTTTTACAATCAACGCATTATGTGCGCCGACAAGCTCAGTAGTCACACTGGGAACACACGCAGCAGCAGAATAAGTTTAGAGTGAATTCCTCTTTCTTTGATTCTCATTACGCTTTCGGAAAAATAAAATCTCGTTCTTTTATGTGTCATCTTCCGGAACAATAAAAAGGAAAAACTTCAAATAAAACGAAATTAGAGCATGCTTTCAAAAGAAAAATATTTCACTGTATGAATCCTCCGTAATTGTTGAGATAAATGCACATAATACAGAAGGAAATGTAAGGCGGTAAAAATATAGTGCTATATGGTTTTGTATATCTAAAATGAAATACAAAATGTTTCGTCTGCATCCAGTTTGTCATACATTTTCACTTAAGTACTGCATATAATAACGATAATGTTATTATCATTATTACTATGTCAGCCGGAACCCCCTTCCCCCAGAAGCACGCTGGCTGCAGCCCTGCTTTCACTTCAGTGCCACGTCGAGCTGATATGATACAAAGACATAGTATGGATAAGTTTCAAAAGTGCAGAACGATTAGTACGATGGGGCCAGGTTAGTCCCAAACGGAAGTTCCCGGAGTATTGAATGTTCCACAAACTCAATACTCTGGTAACAGTTTCAACAGAGAGGAGACGTTTGTCGTCGACAAGGCCGTCCCAGAGCCACAGCTGCTGCAGACGATCGCCATTTGAGTCTGGCTGCCAGACGGAACAGAGAGATGTCAACTAGGTAACTTCCTTTGGAGCATGCAGCAGCTCCAGGAATGAGGGTTTCAAGGTATATTGTTTGTAGAAGACTTAGTGAGCAATGTCTTTATTCAAGGAGACCAGTTGTTTGTGTCCCTCAACTTCCGCATCCCGGGGAGCTCGTTTAACGCGGAGTTCCCAACATCTCACTTGGGGTCTAGGCCAGTGGGTGAATGTTCCTTTCACGGGTGAATCGCGCTTCAGTTTAATTACCGGTTTCGCGACGTATTATTACCTGAAGAGAACCAGGGTCCCGAAACAGTCCGTCTAACATCCGAGAAAGGAAGTATCCTCTGGTCGCTGGGGTATGATGGTCTGGGCAGTAACCATGATGAACGGGCGCACAGACATGCTCATCTTTCAAAGTCGCTCTGTTACTTCCCTGAAGCAGAAAACGAGATCCTGAATCCATTTGTCGGACCACTCAGAGGAGCCCTCAGTCCAGTTGTTATTGTATGATCAATAATGTTCAAACTCATCGTGCTCATTTGGTTGAAGATTTTCTCGAAGAGGGAGATACTCGCTGAACGGAGTGGCCATGCAGATTCTCTTACCTCTGTCCCATTGTGCACATAGGGATGCCCTAAGGAAGCTCATTAAGGCTCGCCAAAACACTTCAAGAACTCAGAACAGCTCTCGTTGAAGAATGGTCATTAATCACTCAAAACCTTATAGCTATCCTCATAAACACTATGACCGGTCGTTACTTCAGCTGCGTGGCTGGCAGGGGTGATCATATTCTTTATTAAAATACCACATGTTTTAAGTAAAAAACTTGAAATATTGTACAATTGAACACTCATGTAAATTTCTAGATTATGATATTAATGCATGTAAAATAAATTATAAGATTATGACTTTCTTCTGCTTGAGTTAAATAAGTAATGTAATAATATACCTCTTTACCAAATTTCATTGAATTTCCTCCCAAATACTTCAAGTTACCTTCGAATTTACAAATTTTCCTTTATTTTTGAGCACCAGTGTGGTTACCGGGTGACCAGTTTCCTGTCTTACAGAGTTAGTTCATGATGCTCACGAAACGACTGACGAAATGTCTTGCAGTACTCCAATATAGAATTTGTGAAGTGAGGAAATAAGGTATTTCATTGGATTGCAGCAGGGTCTGCTGGACCATCGGGGCAGTCCCCGGGGTCCAACGCTTTCAGGGGGCCGCACAGTTTAGGAAATAAAAACAGTTATTTTCGGTAATAAAAAAAAAATATTTTTTTTTAAGTTTTGGAGTGCGAGGCACTTAAAAAGATTATTTTTTTTCCCCAATCCCTCTACTTTGAAATAGGTTATCACTCTTCTTCGTACATATACTGAGATTTGCTGATTTCCAATTAATATAATAACCATCTTAACCTTTTTCACATTCATGAAATAAATTAATTTCATTTTGTAGCTCCCTACTGTTACATATTCAACAATTTGTGTGAAAATCCGATACCTAAAAATAAAAAAAAAATTATATCAAAGTTGATCTTTCGTTATATTTGGAGAACAATTGTTCAGCGACTTTAAAAACTGTACTGGAAATGAACAAAAAAAATAATTCATATATGAGCGCAAATAAAAGTTAAGAAAAGGCACAAATTTTTCAGTACGTCCACCCTGCATCAAAAATCAATCACTAAAACAATTTCAGGAGAAAAACTATCTATACGAAATTTATTTTAGAGAGATCCTTGTTATACTCGCTACGCAGATTAGTTATTTTGTGAGGAAGTTTGTAATTTTTTTTTATCATTTTGTGACGAATAAGAATCGCAATATAACTTAAACCCCCTCTTCCCGAATATACCGTCATCATCATAATCTTTGTCAACCATTATCAATCCACTGCTGGACGTAGGTCTCTCCACAATGGTCTGTCTTGTGCCAGTCTCCTTCATGTTACTCCCGCATACTTTCGAATTTTATCCACCCATCTTCCATGTGGTCTTCTTCTGGGTCTTTTCCTGTCCCTTGGAATCCCATCTAATATTTCGACTGTCCATGGATGGTCTGTCCTTCTGGCAGTACGTCCAGCCCATTGCCCCATTTCAGGGATTTTACTCTGATCATGATATCTTCCACTCTTGTCATTTTTCTGATCCATGAGTTCCTCTTCTTATCACTCCTAGTTACACCAAGCATGCACCTCTCCATGTGCTTTGAGTTGTCTGCAGCCTTTGTATGTCTCTTTTAGTTAAAGTCCACGTCTCTGCCCCATACGTAAGCACTGGAAGAAAGCATTGATCAAACACTTTTCTTTTAAGACATAATGGCATATTGCTCTTGAAAATTATGCTGTTTCTTCCAAAAGCTCTACAGGCAAGTTTTATAAGCCGATTAATTTCTACATCAATGTGACCCTCACTTGATATCTGCTGTCCAAGATAAACGTACGTGTCTGTTATCTCCAGCTTTTCTACATGAATCGATAAATCTTCATTTTTTGTAAAAGCATTGTACATCACTTTTGTCTTTTGAAAGTTCATTTTTAATCCCACTTCTTTACTCTTGTCAGCAAGTTCCTGGATCATACTCTGCAGCTCTGATGGGGTAGTTGCAAAAATGACTACGTCATCAGCAAAACGAAGGTGGGTTAGATAATCTCCATTTATCTTTATCCCTTTGTTTTTTCAGTTCAGTGATTGAAAGAAATTTTCCAATGAGGCATTAAAGAGCTTGGGAGATATGGTGTCACCTTGTCTCACTCCCTTCCAATTTTTATGTGTGCTGTATTCTCAAACAGCCGAATCTTTGCACTTGCATTTTCATAGATGTTATTAATAATATTAATGTATGCATCTTCAACACAGCAGGATTTCCAATCCATTGTAACTGCTGATGGTTTTGCCGAATCAAAGGCCTTTTTATAATCGATAAAAGCCATGCACAATGGAAGTTCATATTCCCTCGCTCTTTCAATTAGTTCTCTCAGTACGTGGATATGATCTATAGTGCTGTAGCCACTTCTGAATCCAGCTTGTTTTCTCGGTTGAGCCATGTCCAGTGTTACCTTCAGTGAAAGAACTTTAGTGAAGATTTTATAAACCACTGATAGGAAGCTGATGGGTCTGAAGTACCTGAGATCCTCAATGTCACCTTTTTTATCTAGCGGGATCATTGGAGCGTTGTTCCAATCCTCAGTAATCATCCCTTCATTAAGGCATCGAGTGAAACTTGGGCGAGTACTGTTTCAATTTCTCCACTTGCTTCTTGTATGAAATCTACAGTAATCCCATCTTTTCCTGGAGCTTTTCCCCGCTTCATGTTCTTCATTGCATGTGCAACTTCTGCTGCGAGGATTGGAAGAACTCTGGTACTGGTACCTTTTATTATGTCTGGAGTACATGTATCATCCCTTTCACATAATTTGGAGCAGAAATCTTTCACTCTTGTCAAAATTTCGCCTCTATTTCTTGTTACAGAACCATCTTCTTTTCTCAGTGCCATAATCTGTTTTCTTCCCTTACTGAGATGTCCCTTTGCTATCTTTAGGCTTTGGTTGTTTTCAATTGCTTTCCTCACTAGTTCACAGTTGAATTTTCTTACGTCTTCAGTGATACTTTTTCTTACTGTCTTGCATAGCTCTATATATTCCACTTTGGAAGTCACATCTTCTTTAGTTGTCCTCATCTCTCTTCTTTTTTGCATCAACATTTTGGTTTTTCCTGATAATTTGTTCACATGCAACTTGTTCTTAGACCCAGCCAATTTTGCTGCTGTTTCCATAAGAGATTTTATTACTTTTCTGTTAACTTCAGAGATGCCACTTCTTCTGATGTTAGACCTTCTAGAGTAGAGAATCTGTTCCTCAGTTCCAACTTGAAGGTATTATGATGATTTTTAAAGTTGGTTACGCCAATACACTTTAGTTGTCTTATGAGCTTGCCACGCTCAAGTTTAGCATTGATGTACATCTTACCATTCTATGGTCACTACCTGTGTTGAACTTGTTCTGCACACTGCAGTCTTCTATGACACATTTCTTGTTACATCCATTGGGATGCCTCCATGTCCATTTCCTTTGCGGCTTTTTCATGAAAAGGGAGTTCATGATGAAAAACCCTTCTGGCTCTGCAAACTCTACGAGAGTATTTCCACGCTGGTTTCTATTGCTGTGACCGAATTTACCTACTGAAGTTTCATTCTGTTGTCGTTGCTCTGTTTTTGCATTGAAATCTCCCATAATTATCTTCAAGTAATGCTTGTCTTTATTATTTAGATAATGAATTTCGTCATAAAATTCTTCAATTTCTTCAGGATGACTTGTGGTGAGTGCATAAGTTTGAATAATCTGAGCCTGGTATCTTCTCGAGAGTTGGATAACGAGTCATGCAGCTCTGTCAAGGAACTTTCAACTTCTACAACTTTATCCTTCAGTTTCTTGTTTATTACAAATCCAACACCAGTAGTTCTGCCAGTATCTGTCCCACGATAGTAGAAGAGATGTCCACTTTTCAGTTCAATGAGATCTTCTCCTTACCTCACTTAGCCCGATGATGTCCCACTTGATCCTTTGTAGTTCCTTTTCCAATTCAAGAAGTCTTGAATCAGAAGATAGGGAGCGTCCATTGTAAGTAGCCAAGGTCAGCATCAAATGGCAGCCTAGTCCGGTCCTCCTGTGATTCTTAGCAGCCTCTGCCTCCATGTCGTACTGGCAGCTGCCTTGGCCAGGTACATTCCAGCAGCTGGAGACTGAGGGCCAAGATTTAAGTTGTGGAGTCATTTTGGATGGGTTTGGCTATTACTCACCAGGCTGGCCAAGCGGGTGAGTGTGGGGTAGCAGTTTTTCTAATCCCGATGGTATAGTTATACTGCTATTGGCTGTCGTCAGAGCCCTTTTAGTGGGAACAGGATGCACCACGAGAAAGCAGGGTTAACATTTGTCAAGGAGAGGCTGTGATGTTGCGCATCCCCTGACCTTACATCCCCCCCGAATATATATACTTGTATATATGTATATATATATATATATACAAGGTGATCTATTTGGGTAGGGATAATTTTAAAAATGTTGTGGTATGGCTTGTAACAGATATAATAAGCCACTATTTGGCAGAAATTACCTTTATGAATGGGAGTTTTTCTAAGCTTCCACATGGCCTCCTTTGAGGGTTCGGCAGAGTTCATACCGAGTCATCAATTCTTGCCATGTGCCCACATGAAGAAATCGGGGAAGTGACATACGGGGAGTTTGCAGACCAAGGAATAGGCCCCGCGGCCACACCAGTTGTCATTGAATGTGTTGTTGAAGAAGTTCCTGACTTTTAGTGATCAGTGGGGTCGGGCCCCGTCTTGCTGTAAAATGGCATCGTTATCCAGTTGTGGTACCAAGAAGATTTGTAGCATGTCCAGGTAAGGTCTTGATCGTACAGTGTCCTCAGGGAAGAAAAATGATCGTATAGTGTCAGAGAAGAAAAAGGGAGCGTGCAGCTGGTGACGACTCACCCCGCACCACACATTTACTTTGGGGCTTGCTCTTTCCACTTCGTAGAAAGCATGGGGTTTCTGGGTACCCCAAATGATAGCTTCGTACGATTTCACTCTTCCACTCACATGAAATGTAGCCTTGTCTGTGGATAGCCATCAATCCAAAACAGTGGTATCCGCTTCCATCCGGTCACACATGAGGAGGGAAAACTCTAAACAGCTTACTTGATCACTCTCCCGTAGTGCTTGTACACACTGTAAGCGATGCGGGTACATTTTCAGGTAACGCTCCACAATGCGTTTACATGTTGTGTACGGCACTGTTATCTCCAAGGATTAAGCATCGTACACTTTTCCGTGAGCTACACTCCAAAGCGGCGGAAACAAGGGCTTCTTTCTCAAGCTAACGCTTACGACCACCGTAGTTTGGCTTCATGATGGACCCCGTTTCTTGAAATGTGCGATACCAGCGCATTATGCTCTCGTACTTATGCGCCTTCCTGACCCCATAAACACGACGAAACTCTCGTTGAACAGCCGTAACACTCTCATACTTTACATACTACAGGACACACTTTGCGCGTTATTGAACGGTCGCTGCCATTTCCACTTTTACCACAATGCTGCGCAGTCGTGTTAGCACAGACTACAGCAAATGAGACTCCTCTCTTTCCTCGCCGATCTTGAGTGTGCGCTATGACAACAGCGCATGAAACTCCCATCTTTCTTCGTCCTTCTGGCAGAATTTGACCTCCGTACTACAGCGTTCGCACAAATCCATCCGCAAAACTTAGAAAACAGGTGGCGAGAATTGAGCACCCGGTATGAACTCTGTCGGGTCCGCAAAGGGGATCATGCAGAGGCCTAGGCAAACTCTCATCCATAAAGATAATTTCTGCCAAATATTGGCTTCTTATATCTGTTACAATTACAAGCCATACCACAACATTTTTAAATTATCCATACTCTAAGGGATCATCCTATATATATATATATATATATATATATATATATATATATATATATATATATATTGAAATAGTTTTCATGTGCTTTCTTTACGGGCTACATTTTTCAGGTAACGACTTTATTAAAATATGAGATTTATTTTCTAGGGCCCGCAATGAAATTTTGCACGGGGCACCGTAAGGAAATTTCGCCTCAAACCAAGCCCCGTAAAAGTTTCTTACGGCCATTCACTGCAGAGTGCAGTCATGCTTCTGCGTGCAAAATGAACCGCGTTCGTTAGGAATGGTGGATCCGTATTTTAATAAATAAATATTGCTCTTTCCACGTTAAGCAACGCACAGCAACCAAAAAATTGTTTTCCGCCGCCGTCGAGAAAACAATTTTTCCGTTGTTGTGGGTTGCTTAACGTGGAAAGAGCGACGGATTTATTTATTCAACTGACGCCACGCCACGTATTTAGATGATTTTCACATCCGTATTTTAAGAAAGTTATTTTCCGGCCCTATAATGTTTCTGTGAAGACATAATGCGATCATATTTCGCATGCAAATATTAAAGCTCTTCGTGCTTAAGATTTTTTTCGCATCAGTAAGTGATTTTCCAGTGAAAATCTCTGTAATCTTTGTTAGTAAAGAGAAATTTCTTCAGAAAGCGATAGAGAGAGGGAGAGAGATATCAGTTTGAGAAAAAGTTTTTTTTTTTTTCTGAAAATGCCAAAAAGCTGTTATTATGCCCCCTTTTTATTAGGTGGGGAGGAGGGAGAAAGAAAACTGTGGTTAATTATAACAGTTCTTCGTACCACTTACTTGCGATGAAAGAGAAAATTATGATATGTGAACAATTATTATAAATTATAATATGTGAAGCATTGTTCGTGAACACGATGTTTTAACGGAATGAGTACTCTTCGTGAATTCTATTAAAACCAGCGACGACACATCAGGAATGAGGAATAATAACAGAAAATCTCGAAATAGAAATTTGAGCTTGTGAAAATTTTTCCTAAAAAGCAATGCGAATGAAAAACTTTTTTAAAGAATTTGAAGTTGGTTTCTTTAATGCTGAGAGGGGCCATTTTTGGAAATTCTTTTTCATCGAAGAAACACTAGATTGGTAAATCAAGATTTTTTTCTTGGCACAATTTAAACTCAAAGCAGCATTTAATTTGTTTTCTTACTTGAATTTTAGTGTTCAACAATCATTTTGATAATAGATGGCGCCACAGTACTAATACGGCTATTCATCTTAATTATTTACGAACGATTATGGGGATCTTCGAAGTTTTAACGTCGGTTTGTTTCACATGTGCAGATATTGTCTTGTGAATAAGTTGAATCGTGTGGTTTACTAAGGCTTTCGCTCCAATAAAGTGCAAAACCACCCACCTACCAGTTTATACATCGGTTGAGTGACTAAAAATAGTGGATATGCACTAAGAAACCATCTTCTGACACCGTCATTTAACTGTCAGATCCATCCTGCAGATAAGGAAAAGGAATGCGATGCCTGATAGGACCTTTGAGCGGGGCAAGCGGTCACACGCCCCGGGGCGCCGAAGGCGTAGGGGCGCCAATACTAAAACTCGAAATATGATAATAAAGAAACAAATCTTGACATGTGCTCAGCCCCCCCCCCCCCCAAAAAAATTGTCACTCTTCCAAAAATTATTGCGGAGAATCTTTTATTCTAGAACATTTCCAGCCACTCAAGTACATGCCGCCCTTATTCCGGAAATCATCCATTGATTTCCGGAATTTTCCATCTGTATTGGTTTTTGTTAGCTTTGTGACTTCCCTTGAACAAGGCATATTTTTCATACTTTGCATATTTCAGCATGTCTAAAAAGCTGGGGACCATAGGTGTTTGATTGCGCATATTTTGCGTATTTTTCATGTTTTACAATAATTTTGAGCATATTGTGACGGAAATTTACTGGAAATAGCAAGAACAGAATGAAATAAGTGTTCGTTATGTGTACGTTATGCGGAGTCTCGAATGAGGACGATCTGTACAGTTTTCTCTCCAATGAACTGAGTTTACGCTTCTGCGCATGGAGTAGAAACAAGCGGTATATTATATACTTCTTGTTTACATATACCAGCGCTTTACAAAGAGCAGAGAGATTAGAGTTTAACGAGGTCACATGGCATTTCTTAGCTGAGCTTTGCGAGGGTTGATTCAGATGTGCGATCTAAATAAGTCGATAAAAAATTGTTATATAACAGTATTCTTACAAATTCTCAAATAGTTTTTGATTTTGATTCTATATTAGCTTTAATTCAATATAGTCTCCATATGGAATAATTTAGAAAAAATTTACGCATTTTCAATAAATTTTGGCCCTTGTACGGATTTCGAACCTACCCTTCCTCGGAAAGACACTTTTCGTAAAACATTTTTTATGCCTATGTTATTTGTGATGCATTTCCTCTTTAACTTGTTTCTGACATATTTTTTTTTCTTTGTTGTATTTGGCAAACTAATTATTCAGTGCATATGCACTGGCGTCTGACGACCTTGATCGGAGCGAAAACAAGTGCTCTTTTAATAGGCGGAGCATGACTTGATGTGATTGGTCGACGGAAATTGCCTGACCTGAGCGAAGGTCAAAGAGAAAAGGTGGGGAGAAGCCGAGATGCCCATGGACATTTGAGTGCATGTGATCCGAGCTTTTCAAAGACGTTTCAGCGCAATTTGGCTTTTTCTCAAACAGCGCGTGCGTCGATTTCAAAGTGTTTCTTAAGTTCTTTCCAGGTGCTGAAATACGAAAAGGACAAAACTATCTGGTTATCAGCACCGGAAAAGGAAGGCAGAGAGACAAACAGAAGATCGAAGATCCTCTGAAAGTTTGCGAAGGTTTTTTCAAAGACATCCTGAGGAACAACAAGAATCTGATCCTGATTACATCCACTGCTTTTCAGCTGATGAACTTGATGCCACCGAGCATTCAATAGATCGCACTCCAATTGATACTGTAGAGAAAAACCAGCCGCAAGAAGGGTCTTCTGATCCCCACTGCACAACGAAATATGCTTCAGATCCAACTCAGAACTACGCACAGAAAACCATGCAGAATGAACAATATCAACAGATACGTGCCTCCTCCTCTTTGACGTATATTGACTTCACAGACCCTGCCAACTGACCAGGCAATAGCACTTCGTCATTCATTGACACTGTTTTTATGATCGGAAGCGGTCTACAAAGTCAAAGTCTTGAGAAGAAAGCTTTCCCAATAGATGACAAAGGTCGCCAGTTTTCTGCTAAACACTTCATAAGAAAGTTACCGAATGGTGAAGAATTGAAAAGGCGATGGCTGGTATATTCAAATCAGACGAACCGTGTTTTTTGTCTGTGTTGCAAACTTTTCTCTCTTACAAACCCGTCACATGCAATACCGTCACAGCTAGGAACAACTGGTTACGACGACTGGAAGCACCTCGCTGATCGTCTCAAAGAACATGAGACATCCTGCAGTCATTCTTTAGCATATTGTACGTGTATTGAAACAGAAAAAGCTTAAAATCAACAAGGGCGTTGACGCCCTACACGAGGCTATGATAAATCGTGGAGCATTGGAAAGCCGTCTTGAAAAGACTAATGGCAATATTTCTTTATTTGTCTAAGCACAATCTTGCTGTCAGGGGCTCGTCAGACAAAACCTTTACAGCTAATAACGGGAACTTCCTTGGACTTGTTGAGCTTTTTGGGCAGTTTGACGATACAATGCTGGAACACCTGCGGAGAATCCAATATGATTATATAGCAAACCATTATTTGGGGAAAACTCTACAAAATGAGATCATTAATTTGATAGAAAATTAAGTATTAATGGACATCAGTAAAGCCAAGCAATCAAAATACTTCTCAGTCATTTTGGATTGCACTCCAGATGTGAGCCGCACGGAAAAGCTCTTTGAGTATCAGGTTTACAGATTTCAGTAACGATGAAATCACTGTAGAAGAACATTTTTTTAGGGTTTAAAGAAGCGAATGAGGTCACAGGAAAATGAGTAGCTGAACTTCAGAAAAAGAAACTTTGCAGGATAACAACCTAGATTTTAATAACTTAAGAAGCCAAGGATACGACAGTGCTTCAAATATGAAAGGAAAAACGAAAGCGTACAGGCGAAGGATATTGCAGACGAACCCTCAAGCATTCTATATTCCTTGAGACTGCCATTCCTTAAATTTGGTGATATCTGACGCAGCGTCGGTATCCACCGAAGCAATCCCTCTTGAGTGCTCCAAAGAATATACGCACTTTTTTCTACTTCGACACAAAGATGGAGTTTTCTCTTGAAGCACGTTCCAATACTTACCGTGAAGCCACTCTGTACGGCAAGATGGTGAATTATGAATCGACACGGTCAAAGCTATCTGCACTCAGACAAAACAAGTGTATGATAGCTTGATAAAGATCGATGAAAACATAAACTCATTTGTCGAAGCGGGAGTGAAGCACGAGATTTATTGCCTCGCAGAACAGTTATGCGATTTTAAATTCTTACTTGGACTCCATGTGTGGTATGATCTACTGTACCAAGTGAATAACATCAGCAAACGCATACAAAATGCTGACTGTGACCTAATTGTTGCTACTACTATGATAGAGGGCGCAATAAACTTTATCAAGGCTTTCAGAGAAAATTGCTACGATGAAGCGAAACTGAAAGCTGCAAAAAGTGCAGAGAGCCTGAGCGCTGAGGCGGTTTTCCAAGATACCAGAAGGATAAAACTACAAAGATGTGTGACTACGAGGTGGAAGATGAATTAGTGGAAACTGCAGAAGAAAAGTTTAAAAGAGATTTCTTCTTTGCCAAAGTTGACAAAGTTCAAAGTGCTTCAAATGAGCGGTTTGAGCAAATGCTCAGCTACACTAAGTTATGGGGTTTCCTATTTAACTTACAATGTCTGCCGGACAACTTGGAAGATCATTGCATGGATTTACACCATGCTTTTAAGTGACCAAGCCTCAGACATAAATGGTGCAGAATTAGCACAAGAGCTAAAACACTTCAAGTTCATTATGCCATCTAAAACTAAACATGTCCACCCTCGAGAAGCATTGCAGTTTCTTCTCGAAATGAAAATGCAGGATAATTTCTCCAACATTTGTATAGCTTTGCTAATCCTGACAGTTCCAGTAACTGTGGCAAGTGCGGAGAGGGATTTCTCTAAGCTGAAACTAATAAAAAATTACCTGAGGTCCACAATGACAGACAGTAGACTGTCTTCATTAGCTGTGTTGTCAATAGAAAACGGCATTACTCAGAAGATTGACCTATCAAAAGCAGTGACAACTTTCGCTGAAATGAAAGCAAGGAAAGGGAAAATATCTTAAATCTGTAATTGAAGGAGGTTTTGTAAAAGTGTTGAATATCAATGAAATGTTTTAACCTGTATCTCATTAGTTGAATTGTTCCAAACAAAAGCCCTTCCCATAATATTTATTTGGGGGAATGGGGAGCTGGACCATCACCCCCTAATAGCTTAGCAGGCCCGCGCACCGAACGCCGGAAGCTGCGTGACGTAGGGGAGAGTAGGCTGATGTCCGTGGTGGGTGGTCGAGCATGCATGAGCTTGCTCACTCTGTGTAAGCGTGACTACGGATGTGCGTGGTTGTTGTTGTCAAACTGTCAACTAAATTTATTTTCATAGAGGAATATTAAAAGTATTCAAATTCCTTACTAATGGGGAGGTTCTCAGAAAACGGATTACAGCAATAAAGCGTGAAAATTTTCAACTCTAAGGTACGTGGAAACCTTTTGTTAACCTTATTTTAAACTACTCGTAAAATAAAAATTTTGAACTAGAAAATTTAAATTTGGCTAATTTTATAATCTAATGCCACAGCGGGAAGTCAAAGCACTGAAAAGATTTTTGAAAAATGAAATTTATGTTTGTAATGGAAAGAATAGATTACTTGTTTTGTTATAGTAACCCATAACATGTTTTTGCCAATGTATCAAATAAGTTCAAAGTAAAATATGTATATTTAGGAAGGGGTTTTAAACTTTATTATGGACACAATAATAAGGGTTGCATGTTTTTGATCCCAAGAGTAATATGTTGATACATTCGTACTTAGTTATTTAAGTGTTTAGGCAGCGCCAGATTAACTTTTTGGGGGTCCCTATTTCTGGGCACAAGTGCTTGTAAAATACCTATATCCTATACGAAATATATGTATGTCATGTACACATCTAACATGCCTATGTCTTTTATATAAATGCTAAGGCCTTGTTGCCATGTGAAATACATCTTTTGTGTTTGCAGACATGGAGAGTTGCATTGAATTATCATTTTTAATATTTATTACTAAAGGAACACAAACACTGAATCAAGTATAGACAGCAAAAATTAGATATGAATGCACAAAAACAGAAGTTCACACATAGTTCAGGAGTAAGTTTGCCTTTAAGATGTCCGTTTAAAGATTTTGAAGCATTTTTCTACAAACCAACACATTGAAGAACTCTCGTGTGAGCAGTGTGTATGCTCTATCTGTGGTAGGATGGGAATTTATCAGAACCATTCAATTTCTTAAAAATTAGGTGAAATATATCAGTACTACCTCGGCAAGAAATTATTTACTTGCCCATATAGTAAAAGCTGGATGCGCAGGAAAATGTATCTTTTAAGATAACAAACCATAACCCTACTTCTTTTTAAGTTAAAAATATGAACTGTTTTAACATGTTTGCACTTCCATTTTAAGGGTCTGTATTACAAATGTTCAATGCACAAGCGTGTGTATATCAATTTTTAAGATGCTGATGCTAAAATTGGTATGAAATGGTACGATGATGAAACTGGTGTTTCGGAAATTTAGTGATTATGCCATGTTCCTATTGTTAAAGTTTTCTCCCTTTGTCACTAAACATGAGAGGCCAGTTACATCAGAGGCATGCATACTGTTGTTGATTATAAACAAAATTTGGAGCAAAACTAGGTTTCCGATTTCTGGGCGTAGAGCATAACATAATTAAAGATGTGATATTACTCTTTCCTTGGTACTTCGTAACAATAATACAACTTCCATTAATTAACAATGACATGAAACACGACATGTGATGACTGTCTTTTTTTTCTTGTGTAGTAGGAAATTTTATTACAAACTTTTTTATTTTAAAATTTAGTTACCATGCACAGGCAATTAGATGTTTTATTTACCTGCCCAGACGAATGATTTTCATGTTCTGGGCATCTCGGGCATGGTATTTTTTTAAGCCTTGGATATTGTTATTTTTAAGAGAAAAAAAAAGTACGTGGATCAACATGAATCCACATATATTGTGGAAACTATGTTCTAAACAAACAAGATTTTTAAAATACAAGTAGAAATATATACTCGCTTCTTTTTTTTTTTTTTTTGAAAACATTTGCTTAAAATGAGAGATCAACTTTTTATTCATTTATCTAGACTTATGTGTTTCCAGACTTCCTGCACTGTGTCTTCACAAGCTACAGCAATAATAACTGGAACTAATATATCTCATATTATCCGATAACTACTGGAAAGTGTGCTTCCAAACGTGAGGGTGGGTGTCAATTTTTGTATGGGGAAAAACTTCTTCAATCCTTCATAGAATTTATTTTGAAACCAAAATCATAAAAAAAGGAAAAAACAATCTTTTTCAATAGCTTTAGCAATGACAAAACATTTGTGCAAAATTTTATACCATTGCTTTTTATAGTTTCTGAGAAAATGGTACATCAAGTTGGTCAATTTATAATGAAACATGTACATCTTTTAAAATACATCCTATAGTACCAAAACAATCGCTTAGATTTATTCAGTACAATAACTGCATGTGCATTTTTCACGTTCTCAAAAAATATAATAATTATCTGAAAAAATACTTTAAGAAATTATTGGAACAAATTTCAGATTTTCTTAGAAACGTGTCTTTGAAATTCTTCAAGGAACAGCTAACGGACACTTAATCAAATTGTGCTTGTGATACACAAAGAACTACACAACCATAATTATATGTACATTGGCAGTTTTCCTGAATACTTCTTGAAAATCAAATTTCAGAAAATTTCTGCCAATAAGTTACTTGTATTTTTCTAGATAAAAAGAAATGCTTATATTGTAGATCCAAATAGTTTTGCTTAATGCTACTAATATACTTAATACATTGACAAGGTAACTTTTTTGAAATAGTGCTCTGCAAGACAAAAATTATAAACTTTATATTTGCTTATCAAAATGAAGTTGTCCAAACACGTAACTAGATGGTACTAAAATTAGGAAAACTTGTTATGTCATTATTGTACGTTTAATAATGTAGCAATTGCATAATTTTCTTGAAATCTTAATTTATCTGATGCAATCAGTGGATCAAGCAGCAATTCACTGTATGTATGTTAAAACGTGTTTTATTGAGCCTTTGGTAATAATTAAAAAACACAGAAAAAAATTCAGTTTTTCTTGACCTTTTTTCATATATTAGTGATCACGGATTGCATATAAAATACATTTTCACTAAAGGAATTATTTCATTACTAAAATTTTCATTGTCATAAGTTCGCAATGAATGAAAAATCTGTTTCCTTAAATATGTCAATCGACATCTTTTGAAACGACGGCAATACTTCGTAATGGACCCTCAAACTAATCTTTCAAGTACAAGAACGATTTGTTCACAAGTACAGGAATCGTTCGGCTAACTATAAAGACACTATAACTTCAAGTGAAACTACGACAACAGTTTATAATTTCGATTATAGGAATGGTTTATCACTTCCAGTGAAATGACAGGGATGCTTTCATTAAGTTGACGAATCTGTGTTGCTTACCCTTTCAAGTCGAAATTATTGCTACGCTAAATTTTACGCTGTAATTTCTTTTTCTTCTGTATTTTAAAAGATTATTAAACAAACTTGTAAACTCTGCAGTTATTTGAAAACTAACACACAAGTTCTTATTTAAATGCAGTGAAACTCTAAAAGAACGCACGACCTGGTTAGTTGGTGTACGTAAAGACCCGTTCGTTCGCACATCGCCGTAATGCCCCTCTCCGCGACTACGGACTACTCTAGTGACGTCACAAATCGGTGCGCGGGCCTGTTAAGCTATTAGGGGGTGATGGCTGGACCCTGATATGGGGCGCCAAAGTTCACTTTCGCCCCGGGGCGCCATATTACGTAGGGCCGGCCCTGGATATGACATCTAACCATTACTGTCCCGACGCCCAGTGATAACTGCCGTGACGATGAGTGTTTCAGCAGTTTCTTAGCTCTGAGGTATGTGTTTTAAAGTTACCGAACTTGAACCAGTCTGACATTGAAATTTTCACCTAAAGATTTCAAAAACCAATTCAGAATTACTTGCAGTCAGTTAAAAAAATCGAAGGAAATTTTATCATCAAACGGTAGGCATCAGGTACGTTAGACGCAGTTTTAGTGACCAGCTCATTTTACGCTGCATGTCGATGTGTTTTTAGACACTAAACCGTTTATTCGGACACTGAACCCTACCTCCTTCCCCAGCGACGTGTTTCCCTGATTTGCTCTGACAGCTGCTTAATATTTTATACTCCATGGGACTATAATCCGTCGGGTGGTTCAAACGAGGATTTTGTACAACGGATGATAATTTTAGATCATAGGGGAAATGGTCCCCATGGGTTAAATGACGCAATCGCGTGACCCGTGCCCTACGTGTGTGTTCCAGTCTGCTGCATTGCGCTCGAATTCAGCCTGAGTCTCGGGGGAACCGCACGATGTTATGTGTTCCCACCAAGACACATACTGACTCGCTGAACCGTCGGCTCCCACGGAAACACATATGGGTCTCCCAAAAACAACCAATCTTTTTCTTAATTTTGTGTGTGTATGTGTGTGTGTGTTACTAAAGTCTTTACACTGTAGACCTCGTGGTCCCCCGACACACAGAAACGGTCTTCCTAAAATCTGCCTAAAGGTTAGACCGAAAGTCACTTGACAGGCAAACATGTTCCCTTTTAACAGAATCGTAATACTAAATGAAAGAATATTATATTTCATATATTTGGCGTTTGAATGTCCTGATACACTAGCTACCTTCTTTTTCTTCTTTTTTTTTCTTTTTTTTTTTAATTCTAACAAAATTTGCTGTTCCCAAATTGTTAACACAAAGAAAACATGGAATTGGGATTTTCATTTTCAACAGCACTGGCTGGTGTGTTATATGGCAACTATGCTTGAGAGGAATGCATGGGAAATCATCACAGTGAGAAAGCAACTGAATTAAACAAGCAAACACTTAATCAGCAAATGGACGTTACTGTAAAAGTACGCTTTAATGCCACGCGGCACAGCAAACACGACAGCACAAGGTCTGTGAAACACAAATACTGACGCAACCAACAGAAGAACTTCGAGAATGAAATAACTTGAATTTCAGGATTTCAAGGAAACAATGTAAGAAGCCAAGGTGTATAGCAAAACTCTAAACATTATATTTAATGAAAGACTGTGAATAACTTTGTTTCACAAAGTTCATTGAAAAATGGCTAAGTCGGCATTTTCGAAGTATGCATGCGTTGACACTTGAAGCGGAAGAAAGAAGTGAAATTCCATGAAAAACAGAATACAGTCACAAGCCTATGACAAAGTACTACAAAAATTAATTTTGATCAAAACCGGGGTCATAAAGAGTGACACACACACACACACAAAAAAAACTGCTTTAACAGAATGGCAGAACGAAGATAGCGAGCGAAGTGACCTTCATTTGAAAATTGGCTAGAAGAGAAAAATCCCTACATGCAAATAACGCAGAGAAGCAAACGAAAATTATGAATTGCACTGGGAGAGGAGAAAAGCAAAGCATGAAAATAATATTTTGCAGCACTGGCCCAAAACATTGACATGCAGATCACGTCATTGTATGCATCGAAGCGTTAACTTATAGAACCACTGAATGGTGTGGTCTAGCCCAAGATCAGTTCGAGTTTCGCACGCTGATTCAGTGAGTGGCGCAGCAGTGTGAAAGTGGTTACTGAGATAATGTTGGATGATCAAAATACTTCATATTTGATTCAGTGGAAGAATGTGAATAACTTTGTTTCCCGAGAAGTTCATTGAAAAAGTGTTGATATCGACATTTGCGAAGCTTGCATTGGCACTTAAATAAAGCGGTGAATTTCATACCACACGATGAGGCCCAGAAGACTGTTTATATTAAAGCTATTCCTGTGGAAGTAGACAATTTTATTTATAGTGCTCTTGTAGATTGTGACGATATCGTGAAAAATATTGTGTTAACCTTCCTTGGGCACGAGTTTCCATTGAAGTGTGGAACTTTCGGTGTGAGGTTATGCGTGAAGAAAAAATGCTTAATGTTTTTTTTTTTTTGGGGGGGGGGGGGGAGGTATAATGCTAAGATTACCTGATGTGCCGAAACTGTGCCAAATCGGGACAAGAAGCTGCAGCTTGTTCTGCGACCACGTGTCGAGAAATTTCTGACTACTGTGAAGAAAAATGCCTACCGTATTGTGTGGAATATTTTCCTGCGTCAACCGCAAATAAGAGATTTACGAGGTGGTGCGGTAAAGCTCGATACTTTGTCAAAAAGAAAGCTCCGCCCTTCCCTTCAACTCTGAGAACACTTGTGAATTTTTATTGTCCGTAGTTATTTAATTTCAAAAATTAATACGTCCGGACAATCATACACCTTGATTGTCAGGACTTATTAATTGTGAAGTGTTGTAGAAATTTGAAAGCTTAATTAATATTTAGTTGCAATCATGTGACCGCACAAAATCATCTGGTTTTTCCGACTAATTGGAGCAGGCTCGGTCTTGTTAATTCGTCTGCCGTAAGCAAAGATTGTCGTGGCGTCCTGAAATAATTTCATTTTCTGCCGGAAAAGGTGCATGATTCTTAATTGTTAAAATATCAATTTTAAATCATATCTGAGTAATATATTCCTTCCTCAATGATTCGAAACTAAAATAAAAAAAAATGTATATAAGCCATTGAATACATGAACTAAAAGCTTACTTGTAATCTGAAGTTTTCCAAACGCTGCCTTCTGTGTGTTTACTTATAAACCTTATTGTGTATTGCTTTCTGGATTAGCTTAGGACTTCACAATGTTGACGCAATTCTCTAGAAAAGTAATTTGATTTTTTAAAGTACGTGCTGCATATATGCTGCATATGCTGCATATATGCGCATGCCCTACCATACCGGACCCTAGTCTTTCTCCGGAGTGGTCTTTCGGTCCGTTCTGCCTGCTCGTTCCGCTGTTATGCTAATTTCTCCTCTTCATCCTTAATTTTTGCACACCAATGTAGTTAAGTAAATAATAAAACATCCGCAAAGCTCTATAATGCATTGCTGACCCTCAGTTGATGGAAAAAGAATACGCGAAATCATACAATGCATTTTTCTGACTTAAGATTTGAAAGATAGTAGCAGTTTTGTTGGCCTGCAATTGATGGATTTGAAAATGATGCATTGCTACTTTCTTCTTTGAGTTGATTTTCAGTCTTGCAGAGATTTCTCTCTACAGGGTGTCCACAATGTTTTTTTACCCTACCCCTGTAATAAGAAATGTAAGTGAGCTATGTATCTGTTGTATGATGTATATATTGGGTTATGGTCTGTATTTGTTTATTTACAGATTAGGTACCGGAACTATGTGTGATACCAGCAAATACACCCTGGAACAGCGGATTGTTGTGAGTGTCTGGGTACACAAACGTCCACACACAGGGAAGACAATGCGTGACGTGCGTGCCGATTGCCAACAACGATTCAACAAAGAGGCCCCACCAAAACAGACTTGCCGCCCCGGTGGCGCAGTGGTCTAAGCGATGGCCTCTGATCATTCGTCCGTAAGGGGTCCGGGTTCGAATCCCGGTGAGGCATGGATGTTGTGTTTGTCTTACGGCACTGGCTCTCTCCCTTCCCTGGAACCAGTGACCCTAAATTAGGGACGGGCGACTGCTTATAGCCCATTGAGTTGCTCACGGTGGTCGTTAAAACTCCAATAAAAAAAAAAAAAAAAACAGACTTTTCTGCGGTGGGAACATAAACTCTTCGAAGCAGGCAACATCAAGGATAAACCACGAACGGGAAGACCATCAACCAGAGTGCAACAGTGTCAAGCGGTCGAGGAATTAGTTATCAGGTCACCGACGAAGTCGCTCCGCAAACGATCAGCGGAGCTTAGAATACCACGATCGACACTGCATAAGCACATGAAGAATGACCTGAATTTACACGCATATCGCCCGTTGTTCGTTCAGGAGTTATCCGACATTGATTTAAACCGCAGACGGGATGCATGTGCAATGATGCTTCAGACATTTGCCACAATCCCAAAACGTGGAAATGTCATTTTCAGTGATGAATGTGCGATATACCGCACCTATCGATCACGGAACGTTGTGTTCTGGTCCAAGGAAAACCCACATTATGTCGAAGAATTGGAACATCATCCTTCGCATTTCATGATATGGTCTGCAATGAATAGTCGACATCTGTTTGGACCGTATTTCTTTGATGGCCCAGTGAATCAGACAACTTATCTGGACATGCTGCAAACCTGGTTTGTGCCACAACTTGAAAATCTTGGCATTCTGAATGACGTATGGTTCCAACAGGATGGGGCACCCGCCCATTACGCAATCGCTGCTCTGGAATACCTTGCTGAGGTTTTTCGGGATCGTTGGATCGGCCGAGGTTCGGCAGTGCTACCCGCTCCACTTGAATGGCCACCTCGAATCCCAGATCTCTCAACCTGTGGTAATGTCCTTTGGGGTTTCATAAAGGAGGTTGTTGCACAGCAGCGCTATCAAACCACTGATGAACTTAAACAAGCAGTGAGACGTGCTTTCTCTCGTATTACCCAGCAACTGCTTCGGAAAATGTCCCACAGAACATGGCGTAAAATTATTTTCTGTCACGAGAATGAGGGAGCCCAAACGGATCCACTGGATGTTTAAGGATGCCCCAACATATAACTCAACATTTACATCATACATACAACAGATACATAGCTCACTTACATTTCTTATTACAGGGGGGGGTGTAACAAGACATTGTGGTGAATTTTAACAACATCTGAAGATGGTACTCACTTTGGGCACCGAAAGATCTCATGTCTGTACATATTTTATTATATCATCTTTTAAATGTATATATTAAATATTTTAACATTCGAGTTAAAATAGTTATCGTGTCATTTCGGTAGTTTTTCGTGTATGTAGTTATCGGCACGAATTAAATTCACAGTATATATTGTGGACACCCTGTATTCTACAAAAAAGTAACTGCCGCTGCTGCGCTGCTGCCGCCGCTGTTTTAGAAATTTCGCGACACTCTTGCTTTCCTAGCTCGCAGCGCAAAACGTATTGAATACAAAAATACGAAATTTACATCGTTTGTAGAGAATTGTTTGGAAAACACGCTGAAATAAACCGTTTTTCGATTCTGGCGATACTTCAAGAGCCTTGCAATTTTTACAGCATAAACTTACAACTATCATCCCTTTCTTACATAAAAAAAAATTAAGAAGTCATTTTCTGATTTTTAAGCATTTTTTAAAGACGCAAAGAAAAGAAACGAACGGATCGTCTGTCTTCACGATAACCACAGAGGAACGTTCTGGTCCCGTGACCTGCTGCCATGGTGACGCAGAGAATTTGTTATACATATGCTTTGTTGGTAAAGCTATCTCAGTTGTTTAAGGTGGACGTCAAGTAATTTTGCTTCCTATACTTCCAATGGAAAAACTTCTGTACACTTTTTTTCACAATTAATGCGTTCCCAAGGATGAAAATTTGAACATCGATTAAAATAGCTTCATTTTATGGAATACTTAATATTTTCTAAAACATAACCATAAGTATGCAATCCAACATTTGTCTATTGAAGTCATCAAAGTACATGTCGCGACATCTTTTTTCTGGACAATTAATGCGTTCACAAGGATGAAAATTTGAACATCGATTAAAATAGCTGCATTTTATAACTTGAAATACTTAATATTTTCTAAAACATAACTATAATTATGCAATCCAACATTTGTTTGTCTACTGACGTCATCAAAGTACAGGTCGCGCCATCTTTTTTCTGGTTGCAACACCATCAAAGGAAAAGTTATTGATTTTTAATATAATTATGGTTATGTTTTAGAAAATATTAAGTATTCCAAGTTATAATATGAAGTTATTTTAATCAATGTTTAAATTTTCATCTTTGGGAACACAAAAGTTTTTCATTGGAAGTATAGGAAGCAAAATTACTTGACGTCCACCTTAACGGTTTAGCATTAACGGTTTAGGGTTTACGGAAATGCTTTTTGGACCGCTTTTGCTTTCCTTAGTGGTAAATTTAGTAAGTGCTATAAGTTCAAACGACAAAAGTCCGACCTTCCAAAAATTAACGACAGTGTAAAACCTCTGAAACTTCGGAATAACAAGCCTTATTTGCTTAGACATGGAATAAAAATTGAAAGTTATATGAATTTTCCAGTTTTTATTTCATGTGATATACTTGGAGGATCGGGCTGCAGGGACCGAGCGCTACTCTGGAAACGAGCGTAGCGAGAAAACAAGCGTAGCAGCCCCTAGTGAGTAAAAAACAAAACAAAACGGAAGAACAAAAATTAATAGGAATTTTTCCTGTTTCTTTTATTTGTTTGTTTTTAAGTTCGTAATAAGCAGAATGCAATAAGTGTTAAATTCTCTGTATTTAGGATATTTCAAAAGTATATTGTTCCTTTTCTTTAAGTGTTCTGGAAAGGATATTGTCTTTAAACTTGCGTAGAGTATAAAAGACGAAATTGTTGATAAACTTTTGTTGATTTGCGATTTGTCAATGAAACTTCATCTTCTGTTTCTCGAATGTCGATATGAGATTTTTGTTTCGTAAGAGAAAATGGTGCCAATAATTAGGAAATTTCTATGAATGTAAAACACAGAATGTATTGTTTGAACAGCAGTTACAGTGGCGTGACCTTCGGTGATTTTCCGGTAAGGCTTGGTTTACTACGCTGCTGGTGCCCGGGTTCCTTTAGGAAATAGTAGGGAAAATTGAGCAATTAGTCATTTCAAATTTGAAGGGTTCCCAGAAATGAGGCGAAAAAAGAAATGTACATCTCACACATAATCTGTTAGAAATGCATTCGAAGAAAAAAATCTCATAATCTGTTATACATAATTGGATTGATTTTAGAAATGTTAAGTTCCAATATACATTGCGCTATAACAGGATGTATTTAATTAGCTGAACTTCTAGGGATCTCGACTGATATGGTGTAACTGCTGTTCCGTGGGGAAAAAAATTATTTGCATTCAGCTTAATCTAATTCTAATTATAATACATCTTGTTTGGCTTTAAAATTCATTTAACTTTTAATTTTCTCAGTCTTAAAAATAATAATGTATGTCAGCTTTTAATTTTCTAGAGTACAAAGAATACATCCTATATTTTTTCATTGTTTACATTAAAAATGAAAAAATTAAGTTTGGACTATATATATATATAAACACTGCTGGCCACCCAAAATGCAACACCAAGAAGGAAGAATCCGATTGGCCTGAATTTCGCAGCATGCGTCGCCCGCGAGAGGACGTGCAAACGATCAGCATTGCAGGGCAATATGCAAATCATGTGCGCCCGGCAGGTCACCGAGAAGCACTATAAGAAAGGCGCACAGAAGGCGGGGTGTAAGTAGTGGAAGTGTGTTGTGCTGCCGGACCTGTCCTGATGCCTCTTCGCAGAATACGGCAGTCATTCCAGCACGTTTCGGAGTTCAACAGAGAAAGAATAGTGGCTTATCGCGACAGCGGTTTATCTTACCGAGACATCGGCGCCCGTGTGGGACGACATCCAGCCACAGTGAGGCGAGTATGGATTCGGTGGGTGCAGGAGGGACGGACGGACCGACGTGAGCGATTGCCGCTGCCACGGCGCCCCACCGAACGAGAGGACGGGCATGTTGTGCGGCGGGAATCGACGGCTCGCGCCGCCACATCACGAACGTTAGCGCAGGAATTAGGGTGTGTTGCGCAACAACCTGTGTCAGCACGTACCGTTCGACGTCATCTGCAGGAGCGGGGACTTGTCGCACGGCCGCCCATTGCTCCGAATACCATTGCCGTTACACCACCGGCGAGTGCGACGGCAGTGGGCCGTTGAACAACGCACCTGGACTACGGAATGGCACGACATTGTCTTCTCCGACGAATCCCGCTTCTGTCTGCAACACCACGATGGTTGGATACGCGTGTGGCTGCACCACCACGAGAGACTGTATGACGCTTGCATTATGCATCGCTATACCGGTCCGTCGCCTGGCGTTATGGTTTGGGGCGCAATTGGATATGACACCCGTACCCCTCTGGTACGCATCGCCGGTACACTCATCAGCCACGGCTACATCTCCGACGTTTTTGAGCCTGTAGTCCTTCCTTACCTGCAAGACCTGCCAGCGGCCACGTTTCAACAGGACAATGCGCGCCCGCACGTGGCACGCATCGTGCAACAATTCTTCACGGTCCACCAGGTGTCACTGCTGCCGTGGCCCGCCTGTTCTCCAGATATGTCGCCCATCGAACACGTCTGGTCGCTGATCGGCAATCGAGTGGCCCGGCAAGCACCAACCGCGGCTGCGCCTGATGAACTGTGGCAACGTGTGGAAGCAGCCTGGACCGACATCCAAAGCCTCTTTCGTTCGATGCCGCGGCGTGTAGTGGCCGTTATTGCCAGCCATGGGGGCCACACGAACTATTGATGTCTGCGTGTTCCGCAAGTCGCACGGGCCTGTAAGCTCAATCGTTTCATCTTTGTATCTGTTGTTATGTGTCCAGTAAATCTGGCTTTGCTATCTCGTGTCCTCTTGGTGTTGCGTTTTGGGTGGCCAGCAGTGTATATATAGGGGTTGTCCAAAATAATGGAAACACCTTGAAACAATAGGTGTTACGCACCTAATATGGTGTGGGAACACCCTTGGCATTTAAAACTGCTTGAATCCTCCTTGGAATGGACGCATACAAGTCTCGGATGGTGGTAAGTGGTATGTTGTACCATTCTTCCAACAGAAAGTGCTCCAATTCCTTGAGAGACGCCGGAGGAGGATAACGGGATCGCATTCTGTTTCTCCACATAGATCACAGGAGCTCAATGATGTTTAAGTCCGGTGATTGTGCAGGCCAGGGAAGGTGTGCAACTTCGTCCTCATGTTCCTCAAACCATGATTGAACAGTTCGACTTCTGTGAATCGGGGCATTATCATCTTGAAAGGTTCAATCCCCTGACCGCCCCGGTGGCAGAGTGGTTCGAGGCACTGGTTTCTGACAATTCTTCCGAGATGGTTCCGGATTACAGTCCCGAATGAGGCATGGGTGGTATTTTTGTCGGACTGCGCTGGCTCAGTCCCTTTTCTGGTCCCAATTTGGGGACTGGCAACTGCTTATTCCTAAGAGTTGCTCATGGTGGTCGTTAAATTTCCAAACATAAAAAAAAAATCCACTGTCATTGTTGTTTTACCTGTAAAGCCGGAGAAAAAGATACCAGCCTTCACTGGAAAATAAAAAGCTGTTTTCATATATCATCATCATCATCATTGTCAACCATTATCAATCCACTGCTGGACGAAGGTCTCCCCAAGTTTCCTCCACAACGGTAGCTTCACTTAAAAGGCATCCTAAAAAATCGAAGGAAAAAAAAACTACAGTGGGAGAAAGAAAAGTCAAAAGACGTACGTCGAGTGTTTATTTTTATTTTTTATTTTTTTTGTTTTGTAATTTTAGTTATTTTCTTTTTCTTCAAACGCAATGCAGATAAAAATTGGAAGATGATAAAAATCAACGTATGATTAAAATCCGTGGCCCTAGGCATCCGCCTTTCTCGCGTATGCTAAAGGCCGGCCCTAGATTGGGGGTTGGCAAATTTGTAACCTCACAGCCCGAGCTGATATTTTGTACGTATACAGTATTGTGACATCGCACTCTTTAGTCTAATATAGTCTTTGCGCAGTGAAAACACAATTAAAGAAACAAGCCACTTAATTATGACCATGCATCCAATACAGGGCTATAGATCAGTTCGGGCTGGACTATTTCCTGAATTTGTCAAACCATTCATTCCTTGTTCGCGGGTTTTTTAGCCGCAGTTTTTTTTCTTTCGTTTCATCTGGTTTGGGGGCCTTAACCACTTAGCATCCAGGTACGTAATGTTACATTGACGGATGATGGCGCAAGAAAATCGAGATCCGTAATATTGCGGGCCCACTGATGTGAGGTAGGGCGCCATGTTTTCGTATATATCACACAAATATCGACTTTTGAAATAATTGTCCTTTCATTTCGTTCCACACGATGTGTACTGGAACTTTCGTCTTTTGTTCTATAACTACCAGAACGATGCTCGTAATATTACGTTTCACGTACAGTCATTGTCTGGAATCGAGCTACTTGTACCTTGCAAAACACAATTGCGGTTTTTTTAATTTTCCTTGGGATCTTAAGTGTAGTTAAAGACCATTGTGTGCTTCTGAAGCTGAAAAAAAAACAAGAAAGATGACACCGAATTTTCGGGTGTAATAAGGACGTCTTTTGAATCCGTTCTGACGCAAATTAAATTTATCAAAGCTATTCAAAGACAATGGAACCGGTATGAAAAAACAATAGTATCTGACAGAAGAAAGAAGATTTTCAATCGGGTCTTTAATTACTCAGATATTGCTGTAAACAGAATCGTGAGCTTACGAACTCTTAGAAACAGAGTTATCGACAAAAATAAGATGTGACTTTACGTCCCCTGATGGGAAAACCATGCATTATTTTAGGAAGAAAGTATTCTCAAAAGTTTTATCCATATGAGCGGTATCGGTCCAAGAAAAAAATTTAGTCACGTTTTCAGGAGCCCAGATTTTGCTACAAATAATACATCAGAAGCAGAAATTAACACTTATAACCCCTAGTGGCCAAACCATTTTTTTACAAAAATTAGAAATTATGTGCAAAGGATTTCCCATCAGGAGCTGTGTCCAGTGCAGAAAGAATTTTTCAAATCGGAAATTTAGAAACAGAGATATAGGGGGGGGGGGCAATTTACCATTACGCCCCCTAGAGGAAAGTCTATGAATTGCTTGAAAATTTTGAAATTATATGAAAAACATGTCACACTGGAAACACTATCTAACAAAGAAGGAATTTTTCAAATCGGACGCCTAGAAGTAGAGATATTGACAAATATAAGATATACATCTAAGCCCCCTGGCGTAGAAACCATGCATTATTTTAAGAAGAAAATGTTTCTAAAAGGTTTGTAGACATGAGTAGTAACGGCCTACAAACGACGTTTTTTTCAATCTAGAACTTAGAAGCTCATATTTTGCTGCAAATACATCAGAAGCGGAAATTAAGGTTTACGCCACCTTGTGGCCAAACCATTTTTTTTACAAAAATAGAAATTATGTGCAAAGGATTTCCCATCAGGAGCTGTATCCGGTGCAGAAAGAATTTTTCAAATCGGAGATTTAGAAGCAGATATACAGGGGGAAGGGATGTAAGGTCAGGTGATGCGTAACATCACAGCCTCTCCTTGACAAATGTCAACCCCGCCTTCTCGTGGTACATCCTGTTCCCACTAAAGGGGCTCTGACGACCGCCAATAGCGGTATAACTATACCATCGGGATAAGAGGAAATTCTATCCCACACTCACCAACCCGCTTGGCCAGCGTGGTGAGTTATGGCCAAACCCCTCAAAATGATTCCACAACTTAAATCTTGGCCCTCAGTCTCCGGCAGCTGGAATGTACCTGGCCAAGGCAGCGGCCAGTGCGACATGAAGGCAGAGGGTGCTAAGAATCCCCGGAGGACCGGACTAGGCTGCCATCTGATGCTGACCTTGGCTACGTACAACGGACGCTCCCTATCTTCTGATTCAAGGCTTCTTGAATTGGAAGAGGAACTACAAAGGATCAAGTGGGACATCGTGGGGCTAAGTGAGGTAAGGAGAAAAGGAGAAGATCTCATCGAACTGAAAAGTGGACATCTCTTCTACTATCGTGGGACAGATACTGGCAGAACTAGTGGTGTTGGATTTATAATAAACAAGAAACTGAAGGATAAAGTTGTAGAAGTTGAAAGTTCCTCTGACAGAGCTGCACGACTCGTTATCCAACTCTCGAAAAGATACCAGGCTCAGATTATTCAAACTTATGCACCCACCACAAGTCATCCTGAAGAAGAAATTGAAGAATTTTATGAGGAAATTTGTCATCTAAATAATAAAGGTAAGCAGCACTTAAAAATAATTATGGGAGATTTCAATGCAAAAATAGGGCAACGGCAACAGAATGAAACTTCAGTAGGTAAATTCGGTCACGGCAACAGAAACCAGCGTGGAAATACTCTCGTTGAGTTTGCAGAGGCAGAAGGGTTTTTCATCTTGAACTCCTTCTTCAAGAAAAAGCCACACAGGAAATGGACATGGAGACATCCAAATGGGACGACAAGTGAAATTGATTTTATTATGTGTAACAAAAAATTCGTCATAGAAGACTGCAGTGTGCTAAACAAGTTCAACACAGGTAGTGTCCATAGATTGGTGAGATGTAAGATGCACCTCAACACCAAACTTGAACGTGGCAAGCTCATAAGACAAACAAAATCTATTGACATAACCAACCTTAAAAAACACCATAATACCTTCAAGTTGGAACTGAAGAACAGGTTCTCTGCTTTAGAAGGCCTAACATCGGAAGAAGTGGACATCTCTGAAGTTAACAGAAAAGTAACCAAAGCTCTTATGGAAACAGCAACAAAATTAGCTGGGTCTAAGAACAAGTTGCATGTAAACAAATTATCAGGAAAAACGAAAATGTTGATGCAAAAAGAAGAGAGATGAGGACAACTAAAGATGATGTGACTTCCAAAGTGGAATATATATAGAGCTATGCAAGACAGTAAGAAAAAGTATCACTGAAGACGTAAGAAAATTCAACTGTGAACTAGTGAGGAAAGCAATTGAAAACAACCAAAGCCTAAAGATAGCAAAGGGACATCTCAGTAAGGGAAGAAAACAGATTATGGCACTGAGAAAAGAAGATGGTTCTGTAACAAGAAATAGAGGCGAAATTTTGACAAGAGTGAAAGATTTCTACTCCAAATTATATGAAAGGGATGATACATGCACTCCAGACATCATGAAAGATACCAGTACCAGAGTTCCTCCAGTCCTTCCAGCAGAAGTTGCACATGCAATCAAGAACATGAAGCGGGGAAAAGCTCCAGGAGAAGATGGAATTACTGTAGACATCATACAAGAAGCAAGTGGAGAAATTGAAACAGTACTCGCCCAAATTTTCACTCGATGCCTTAATGAAGGAAAGATTCCTGAGGATTGGAACACCGCTACAATGATCCTGCTACATAAGAAAGGTGACATTGAGGATCTCGGAAACTACAGACCTATCAGCCTCCTATCAGTAGTTTATAAAATCTTCACTAAAGTTCTTTCACACCGCTTGAAGGTAACACTGGACATGGCTCAACCGAGAGAACAAGCTGGATTCAGGAGTGGCTACAGCACAATAGATCATATCCACGTACTGAGAGAACTAATTGAAAGAGCGAGGGAATATGAACTTCCATTGTGCATGGCTTTTATAGATTATGAAAAAGCCTTTGATTCGGTGAAACCATCAGCAGTTACAATGGCTCTGAAAACCTGCGGTATTGAAGATGCATACATTAATATTATTAATAACATCTATGAAAATGCAAGTGCAAAGATTAGGCTGTTTGAAAATACAACACACATAAAAATTGGAAAGGGAGTGAGACAAGGTGACACCATATCTCCGAAGCTCTTTAATGCCACATTGGAGGGTGTTTTTCAGTCGCTGAGCTGGGAAAACAAAGGGATAAAGATTAATGGAGATTATCTAACCCACCTTCGTTTTGCTGATGACGTAGTCATTTTTGCAACTACCCTATCAGAGCTGCAGAGTATGATCCAGGAACTTGCTGACAAGAGTAAAGAAGTGGGATTAAAAATGAACTTTCAGAAGACAAAAGTGATGTTCAATGCTTTTACAAGAAATGAAGATTTATCGATTGATGGAGAAAAGCTGGAGATAACAGACACTTACGTTTATCTTGGACAGCAGATATCAAGTGAGGGTCACATTGATGAAGAAATTAATCGGCGTACAAAACTTGCCTGGAGAGCTTTTGGAAGAAACAGCATAATTTTCAAGAGCAATATGCCATTATGTCTTAAAAGAAAAGTGTTTGATCAATGCATCCTTCCAGTGCTTACGTATGGTGCAGAGACGTGGACCTTAACTAAAAGAGATATACAAAGACTGCAGACAACTCAAAGAAGCATGGAGAGGTGCATGCTTCGTGTAACCAGGAGAGATAAGAAGAGGAACTCGTGGATCCGAAAAATGACAAGAGTGGAAGACATCATGATCAGAGTTAAATCCCTGAAATGGCAATGGGCTGGACATACTGCCAGAAGGACAGATCATCGATGGACAGCCGAAATTTTAGATTGGATTCCAAGGGACAGGAAAAGACCCAGAAGAAGACCACATGGGAGATGGGTGGATGAAATTCGAAAGTATGCAGGGGTGACATGGAGGAGACTGGCACAAGACAGACCGTTGTGGAGGAAACTTGGGGAGACCTTCGTCCAGCAGTGGATTGATAATGGTTGACAATGATGATGATGACACAGGGGGAAACGCAATTTACCTTTACGCCCCCTAGCGGAAAGTCTATGAATTACTTGAAAATTTTGAAATTATATGAAAAACATGTCACACGGAAAACGCTATCCAACAAAGAAGGAATTATTCAAATCGGACTCTAGAAGTAGAGATATTGACAAAAATAAGATATACATCTACGCCCCTGGCGGAGAAACTATGGAATATTTTAAGAAAAAATATTCCGAAAAGGTTTATCGATGTGAGTGGCATCAGTCCACGAAATAATTTTTTCAATCGATATTTTGGAAGCTCAGATTTTATGGCAAATACATCAGAAGCAGAAATTAACATTCGAAATTATATGAAAAATATTTTCCACCAGGAGATGTATCCGCTGAAAAAAACATTTTTCAATTCGGAGTTTTAGAAGAAGATTTATCGGAAAAAATGTAATTTACTTTTACGCCCCCTAGCAGAAAATCTATGCGTAATTTGAAAAAGAAACTATATCTAAAATACTCTTCGACATAAATGGAATCGAAAGATAAAATAATTTTTTCAATCGGATGTTTAGAAGCAAATATGTGGAATAAAACGTAATTTGGAATTCGACATCATCTGCATTTGCGCCCCTAGCGGCGAAATTGTACATTGTAAAAATATTCTTAACTATGTTCACCATTAATTTTGTTAGCGAGCTGAAGGAGAGGAGAGAATAGCAGGCGGAAGGCTAGAATATTATTCTTAACTATGTTCACCATTAATTTTATTATATCTTTGTCAGTACTGCTGAAATTGAAAGTTAACTGTTGGAAATTAGTCATTTTTCCGAATTTAAATGAAACTTGAAAGCAGAGCTTTGGCAAACTACCAATGTTGACGTAAACAACCAATGAGTGTTGGTTTATTAATCGAATTCTGGATATTGCCTTGAAGAAATGGTACGGAAAATACAGTTAAGCTATTGCGCGGTTTCCCCTTTTAGTTGAGTTTGTTTAGGTCAGCAAATCTTTGTGTTTGCTCATTTCAAATAATTAAAAACCAATGTCAGAGTTTTGGATAATTCGGTCTGGCGAGAGATTTTGTATCTCCGGTTTCGTCGCGAAATGAACGCGCGACGAATAGCTCCTGTTTCCTGGTATGTCCAGCGAGAATATTTTTCTTTTGGGGGGAGAGGGGGTAAACGACCGCCATGAGCAACTCTTAGGGCTGTAAGCAGTCGCCCGTCCCCAATTAGGGTCACTTGTTCCAGGAAAGGGATAGAGTCATCATACAAGCACACACCACGCATGCCTCAACCGAGATTCGAACCAGGGGTCATCTCGGACGAACGCTTACAAGAACACTTTGCCACCGTGCCTGCCGAGAGTGTTTTGAGGGCTGTTGTTGAAGTAATGGATTATTGCATTAAATGGAAACAACTTTGACCCCATTTAGTGCTTGAGAAATTTGTTGAAAAAGTTTATTCTTTTTGAACTTTGCGTTGATGTCTGTCCTTAAGATGGCCCTTTTGAAGACTGTCCATGTTAATGCACCGCCTTTGGAAAAGGGATAATTTGTGATACACAGTGATTTAGTGCCTTGTGGAGCTGCTGTCGGGTCGAGAGTGCGAGCAAATATTCCTGTTCTGGAATTCCAAGTTTTGATGTCTTGGACTTGTGAAGCTGTATGTGGAGAAAAAAGGGTTCAACTTCCTGTGGATTTGGAACTGTCAAGCAAAGCGACGATAGCATTTTATTTCGAAGTTTTGAAGGTCTGTTGAAAGTGTGCCAAACCGGGACATGAGGATGTTGTTGCTTGTTTTTCATCACTGAATCACGGTGAAGGATATTCTGATGGCCTTGACGTGCCAAAAGATGAGGAACCAATTTCTGTGCCTAGGCAGCATGAAGCACAGCGTTCATCGGAGGGAGGAGAGTCTGTTGCAGCGTCTGACCTCCCTGAAGGTGTGTGTAAAAGGGTATACAGCAAGTACCTCTGTACATCATAAATGAGTGACTTAAGAAGCATAAAGCCACGGAGATGAGGAAAAATCGTGCAGTTCGAGAGATTGTGGACATTCATATGCACATATCACGTGGTGCTGTAGAATTGGACCCTGGCTCTTCTGCAGAACCAGTTGCAGTTCTAGGCTATGTCGACGTTCTTGTGGATATGTCGCGTGCTACTGTTGACTCGGAAAAGGGTCATCCTCTGTGGAGTTTGAGAATTTCACTGCCAAGAAAGTTATCCAACACATCGACAAGCAGGATGGTAGAGTTTTTACCCTACTTGTTGGAAAGGTTTATTCACTTTTGTGGACTAACTGACTTCTTTCCCTCCCAACCTGTTGTAGCGGCTGGGGTTGTTCCCTGATTCAAAGAGCCTCTTGTAGGGTTAGAACCCCCAGAGAAGGTTTAGATTTGACTAGGTATGCCTGTCACAGGCTTTTGAGTCGAGTACGAGAAACTAACATTATAGGTGAAAGCTTAGAGGCTCACGAAAGGAAAATGGGCACACAGAGAGTAGTCAGAATGTCCAGATACTAATGCGCAGCTGACATCACAGTACACACCAACGGTGGGGGAGAAAGAGGTGGGGAAAGGAGCAAACGCCCTTATTTTTAACGGAAGTGGGGTAGTGCCCCGGGTCCGACGGTTTAACGTGCTCACCCTGACGCACGACGGACATTTAGTGATTTGAGCGTTTCTAACCTACAGTCTCTCGGGATCGATCCGAGGACCTATGCATCAGTAGGCTGGAGCGCTGAGCACTATGCTATCGGCGGCCCTACTTTTGAGGATACATAGGTACATGAAATTCAAGTGTCAAAAAAAAAAAAAAAATTCTTGTAGACTGTGTGGTAATGAAGTGCGTGTCCTAAACGTTCTTTACTGTATCAAAGTAAAGTTTTGTAACCGTACGGAGTCAGCTGGTTCTTTCATGTGATTGGGGAGTCAGCGTTCTCACGATCCAAATAGACATTTGTTTATACTTCTAATGTGTTTCGGCGGTCTTTCACCAAATATAGCATTGCACTAGGAGATTTAAAGTAAACATGAAATCAATGTTTGAAAATTTAACACTCACTTCAGGAATTACCAACAGACCGGTAAGTGGGGATAAATCCTTCTGTTCGCTTCATGGACCAACGAACGGGACACTATGGGCCACATACCGAAAATTTTTGTTTCTGCTTGAACATATTTGCAAATTAAGCAAACTTTCCCCGTGAAAGCTCGAAAAATTAAACTTAAAACTTAGTTCCTTATTGTGTACTTGTTAAATCGTTCTAAGAATTTGATTTCTAAACTTTGTTTATGTATATATCTCTGCTTTGTTGTTGTATAAAAAAAGAGAACTGCTGACGGCGAAGAGGGAAGGGAGAAAAGGAAATCCTTACTGTGTTTCAGGGCGTCAACTTACCTAAAGCCGACATAAACAAACATACAAGCGTGCGTTTAAAAGTTCACAACCGCCTGCAACATCAAACGTACTTACCTGACGAATATGCAATGCCAACAATAAACACGAGGTTCTACACTTGAGTTTTGGGGCGATTTCCTCATGTGACGTCGAGGTTTTGCTACTCCCCATCTCCTGTCCTTACCTTCCGCAGAAAAGAAAAGAAAGAAAAACAGAAGTGATTCACAAGTACACACAAAAGCCGTCATATCCTTATAGTGTAATTTAAAAAGCAATATGTTTTTAAAAAGTAACGCAAGTAGTTTAGTTTTAAAAATAATATGACTTGGTAATGGCATTTCAGTCAGAATGTGAAATTTTGAGTTACTTCTTTAAATAAAAATTCATATTTATTAAGAAAAGAGAGCTTTTTTGGGGTTCAGCATACGCAAAATATTTACTGTTTTAAGTATGTTTTCTTTATTTAAAATTATTTTAGAATCATAAAAACCTTAAAACTGATTTTTCAGCACATTTCTCAGAGAAATATCACCAAATGATTACACAGCCGCTCCAGAGTAATATGACCACCTACCTACTTAATAATGGGAATAACCACGCTTGGCCCGAATGACAGTGGCAAGACTGCGTGGCATGATGAGGCCCTGGATGGTTATCTGAGGCACATCTGCCCAGCATTCGGACTGCAGCAGGATACGGAAGTCTCGGAGATGACGTGGTTGTGGGTCGGCACGTCGAACCTGTCGATCGAAATAGTCCCACAAGTCCGCTATGGGATTGAGATCGGGCGATTTCGCCGGCCAATGGAGAACGTAGACGTCGCTGTCGTGTTCCTGGAACCAGTCACTCACCCCTTAGTGACGTGGCAGGGCGCATTGTGCTGTTGGCAAACACCTTCACCACCAAGGTAAACGTCCAACATGAAGGGATGCATGTGGTCAGCAAGGATGGACAGGTAGCCAGCCATTGGCGTTCACTGACCCATCCAGTGGTACAGGCGGTTTCAGGTCATACCAGGAAAACATCCCCCAAACATGCACACTGCCACCGACGGCCTGTACTTGACCGACAAATGTGTTCGCCAGTTGGTTCTCACGTGTCTGACGCCGTATCCTCCACCGCCCGTCACTTCTGTGGAGTAGAAACCTCGATTCGTCGGAGAAGGCATGGGACTACCGTCTTCCACTGTCCAATGACGGCAGTTCCATGCGAACTGCAGGCGTCGTTTCTGACGGACCTGGATTAACATGGGCGCCTTGACGCAGCGTCGAATCCGGAGACCCATGCGTAACAGGGTTCGCTCTACTGTTATCGGAGACACGTACCTGGGTGCCGCAGCGTTCATTTGCGTGGTCGATTTCCCTTTACCAGTCGACGGAGGCGACGTTCTCCTCTTATGTCGATGGCCATTGGGGTTCCACAGTTATGACGTCAGGAGGTACTCAGTGTGCCAGCGGGCCATTCTTGATACACCCTTACTACAGCACCTCGCAAAACAGCCCGTGAAGTCTGCTGTTTCTGAGATGCTTCCACCCTTGGCGCAGTATCCGATGATTATTCCTTTTTGCACGTTGGTCAAATCACTACCTCTGCCCATTGTGCTCATGTAACGCACTATGGCTCTTCTGTCCTGGCCGGCCCCTTATATCTCCGTGTGGTCGATTTTAAAACGTGCATTCTGTGACGCACCTCGACGGATACATAGTGATTCCGGGGTCGGTCATATTATTCTGATACGGCCGCGTATTCTGGTACATAACGCCGAAGTAATGCAGGTCAAAATTGAGTATCATAATTTTGCAAGCAATTTTAAAATTCCAATGAAAAACTCTAACAGTTTTACATTTGTGTAACTATTTAGATGTACTAAAAGAAGTTTCAAAATGTATCAAATGTAGTAAAGTATTAAGGAAATGCTAGAGAACTGTAAATAACAAATAGGAAATATTAGATATCTTCAAAACCTACGGTATAAAGGCGTTGAGATTAATTATTCAAGACCCACTTGAACATGTAATGGTTAATAAGGAAAACCTTGGGTAACAGATTTCTGTAAATTGAGTGTGAAATGCAGCTCCCTATGACGTTCAGATAACAAAGCACAGAAGGATATTTGTTGTGGGGTTTAACGACCACCATGAGCAACTCTTAGGGCTATATAAGCAGTCGCTCTTCCATAATTTGGAAAGAGCAAGCACCTCATCCCTGCCTCATCCGGGACTCTTACACTAGACCTATCTCGAATGACTAGTCAGAAATTTGTGTTTCTGACCACTCAGCCCACGTGACGGAAGCACAGAAAGATACCTAATATACACTGTCCTACCATTATTATCAGGACAACCCCCTATTGATAGTAAATTAGGTCCTGCGCAAGCACCACGTCACAGACCCAACTGTTAATATGCTCGTAGGTCTATGATGAGACAATAGCACGACTGTGAATGATAGATGCTTCGATCAACATTTAACTGATTTCTAGCGAAGATTGATAAAAGGGTGCCACATAGTCAATCGCTCCGTACGTGAGTTCCGGCAGCATAGGAGATCCTTATGTCGACTGTTGGGGATGTGGTATGCAAACGAAGTGGACTGGGGATGAATCAGCCAAGAAACGACTAGGAAAACCTCCGAAGCTAACAGAATGTGACAGGAGAGCTCTGAAAAGGACTATCCGCACAGAACGCAAATCCTATGTGAGACTGTTGGGACTGATGTAAGTTCACAGATACTGCACGGCACGCGTTACCACGGTCTAGCGGCCATCCACAAGTCCCTAATCACTTCGACTAATGCCACACGCCTATTAGCTTGGTCTAAGAAACGTCGATCATAGGCATAGAACAATGGAAAACGGTGCTTTGGACTGACGAGTCACGCTGCAGTCTGATGGTCGTTCCTGGGTGAGACGGATGCCGAGAGAAAGGTACCTTCTGGACTGTATCTTACCGACAATGAAGTTTGGTGGATACAGCGTGATGATATTGAACTCTTTTCGTGATTCGGCTTGGTTTCATTAGTCGTTTTGGACAAAACCATGAATTCTTGATCTCAAAGACAACAGTCTTGTGACGATTGTATATGTTGTTACGAAGTCGAATTGGTTAGGATATTCGCTCTGAGTTGTAGAAGATCCGTTTAGCGTTTGTTGGAATCGCTTAGAGCTGAAACTCCCCCGAAACAAAAATGCCTCTGTAAGTCGCGCTGCTCTTCGTTAAAAGGACATTGAACTGTTTTGTTTACAGCAGGCGAGAAGGAAGAATGCGTGCGACTGAGAGAGCTCCCTGTGACCCTCGAAAGAGCGTCGGATGTCAAGAGGTCACTGGAGAAGAGAAACGAAAATCAGTGTGCAACTGGGATCTGGCGAAGAAGGTCTGTTCCGGGAACGAAACGAGTTGAAGAGATGGAACTCTTCGAGCCGACTAGGAACGCAGATCATTAATGCCCAGCGATCTTTCGGGCCAAAGAGGGAAAGAGAAAATTAAGTTCCTTGTAGATCTTTCAGCGGCTCTGTCTCCTCTGTCCGACGGCTGAACCCGTGTCTAGTCGCGGGAACCTGCAGCTTACCACCTCGTCGGCAAGCTGGAGCGTACACTACGAAAGCAGTGTGTGTGTGTGTGTGTGTGCGCGCCGCCAACTCAAGGCTGGTTATTGCTGGCCAGTTCCATCGCGCATTAATGAAACACACGAAGGACACCTACCTGTAAGTACTGTACATGTTATTACTCTCGCATGCATCTAGCTGAAGTGTGCCTAAGCAGAGCGGACTGCCATTTAAGGAGCGCAGATCTGAACTTGTGAAGTGCTATTGCATTTATTGGGGCGCGTTCTCGCCCTCTTCGCTCCCAGAACTAGATGAGCGGTGTAAATAATTTTGTAAATAGTTTTAAATAATTAAATGTGCCTGTGTTTTCATAAGTCCTGATCTTTTTCAGTGCTAGTCCCTTGATCTCTCTCAGGGATCCAAGTTCTTGGCTTTTTTAAGAGGGATGCGTATCCCAGGGGCCCCAAAATAAAGGACCCACGTAATAATATATTAAGATAATACAGCGTAGTTTGTCACAAATATTTATTTTTCAAGCCGACAATGGTTTCGCTGTGACGTAGCTTCATCAGGACAATGGAACGTAAATATTCAAATTGTATATGACATTATAAATAGTTTTTACAGTCACGTGCTTTGGTTAGATGTTTCCACGCGCTTGGTAGAAATGGGGTGGATGCTATGCCATTAACGTGGCGCAGTGGTCTAAGCGATCGCCTCTGATCATTCATCTGAAAGGGGTCCGGGTTCGAATCCTGGTGTTGCATGGATGTTGTGTTTGTTCTACGGCACTGGCTCTCTCCCTTCCCTGGAACCAGTGACCCTAAATTAGGGACGGGCGACTGCTTATTGAATTGCTCACGGTGGTCGTTCAACCTCCAATCAAAGAAAAAAAAAGCTCAACGGATAGGGTACACCAGCACGGTTTGGTCTGGAGAACATACCTGCAGAATATATTATTGGGTTGGAAAGAAAGTAATGTCTGCAAATTCAAGGCAACAGAAATGTACTAATTATCGTATACACAATTACAAATCAGTCCAAACTGTAGTCGCCATCGTTTGCCATGGCCTGCTCCCGTCGTCTGGACAGCTGTTGGATACCGTCCCTGTAGAACTGTGGTGGCTTGGTCGCAAAGAAGTGAGTAAGTGCGTTTACGACATCGTCCCGGTTGGTGAACTGCTATCCGTCCAGAAAATCTGTCAAAATCCGTTTAACAGACATGGTGGACAAATTTGCATGATGAGCAGTCTCCTCGACTGTCAAACGGCGACTCTCTTCGAGATGCGTTGCAACAATGGTGACACATGTTATGTCTGTCGCCGTTTGAGGTCAGCCTGAGCGGTGATTATCTTCAATGCTGCTTCGACCCTCCCGAAAGCGCGATACCCACGAGAAATTATGCTTCGATCAAGAGTGTTTTCCCCACAAACTTCTTGAAAGGCAGTGTGGATCTGTGTCAGAGTTTTTCCCCGCAGAGGTTCTATTTTCACGTACGATCGCTGGTCTAATAAAATGACTCGACCAGAGGAGCTGCAGCTGCCATTTCCAAACTCTCCCAAGTCTACACAGCAAATGATAGCGCGTCGTTCTGACACCACTGCGTTGCTCAGCGTCTAACCATGACATGATGCAATCATTTTCCTGATTGAATCATCCGCTTCTGTTTTAGATTAACATGTGCAAAACTTTTGTTCTTACCCGCGTATACAGAGGAATGTCGGAATCAGGGATGTATACAGAATTCTTTTCGGGGAGGGGGCGACGAAAACTGGACGTTTTTGAAATTCACCAGAACAAAATTAAAGTTAATGAAAAACATAAGAAAAAATTAAAGCATTTTTTCTCATGTAAGTTGATGCATTTTTATTAAATTAAGGCATTTTATTTCTAATGCAAGTCGCATTGTAACCAAAAACTTTAATCGTTAAACCTCCAACCAAAAAAAAAAAAAAAATTAATGAAACACTGCCCCCTCTTAATACGAACCTGTCCGCAATCATAAGAGAATCTTCAGAATTACGAATTTAAATCGCACAATCTCTCTACCCCCAAATTTTAGGAAGAATTCAGGAACGTACCCCAGTGCCATAGTTTGTCGGTCCAACGTATCCAATGCCGCCCCGGTGGCGCAGTGGTCTAAGCGATGGCCTCTGATCATTTGTCCGAAAGGGGTTCGAATCCCGGTGAGGCATGGATGTTGTGTTTGTCTTACGGCACTGGCTCTCTCCCTTCCCTGGAACCAGTGACCCCAAATTAGGGACGGGTGACTGCTTATAGCCCATTGAGTTGCTCACGGTGGTCGTTAAACCTCCAACCAAAAAAAAAAAACGTACCCAAAAGTTCGTCGGCTGAACGACGAGCAGCCTCGATGATTATCTCTGTCAAGGGAACGTGTGAGAGAGTTATAACCAACGAATTATTATTTATATTACGTTGTTCCAAAGTTGGCTCAGTGTTTCTGCACTGCACGTGTGTTAGACCGAGTTGGAAAAAAAAAATTAACCCCCACCCCTTCAACTGAATTCAACTGTGCAAAGAAAACCATGTAGCTCGCTTGAGTTCCGGCAACCGAGCGCTGCGGTCGCCTATCTCAGCCTAGCAGGTAATTTCTTCACTTCCGAGTTTTACTCTGATCTGTTGGTCTTCCCATCAATAACAACAACAAAAAAGAACAATTAGGGGAGTGGGGATATCAGAGAGCAGCGCATGCTTTATGTTTTTGTTATTAATTTCCTTATCGAATTGCTTTACCGAATGCTTGTGCGGAAACTAGGTTGGTTAGAAAACGCCGTAATGCCGACCCCGGTGGCCCAATGGTCTGAGGCTGGGGTTTTGAATGAATCACCCGAGATGGACCGGTTTGAGGCATGGGTTGTGTTGTGTGTTTGTCAGATGGTGTTGGCTCTGTCCCTTTCCTGTAAGCACGCACTGACCCAGTTTTAGTATTTCACCAGGTCGGCCTTTTCAGTTTTGTTAAACAAATAGACAGATTGAACTTCGGCAAATCTGCTAGCATAAGATTATCTGAATTTCATTTTGTATTAATTTGCATGGAATTTCCGATATTTTCTTCAGTTTACTCTTTTGGCGAAGTGAGAAGTTTGACAGTACACAAGTTTGGCCACAACGTCTGAGACGCAAATTGTCTGAATATGAAGAAAGACACGACGTATCAACATCACTTGAAGACAACTAACTCTGTTTTCCTGATGGACATTTATAGCCCCAACGTGAGCCGAGTACGGGAAGGTCAAAGCTCACTCACCCTTTTGTTTTCAGTTTCATTTCCCCTTTGGAGCTCGTGCATCATTCAAGGACTCTGATGTCACATCAGCATCAGGCACAAGACGCAAACAGAAATTTCACGGTCTCCGCCATTAAAAAGAAGACTGACGCACCATTGACCCTTTTATGATGACCTTCATTTCCCCGAAAGAAAGGAATACCGTCATTATAACGTCATTTCTCCAGTGAGCAGCAGGTATTCGCTTATTCGGTAGGATTGCCTCAAGCGACTCTCATGAAGTTGTGAAGGCGTGCGAGAACCTGGAGCTCATCGAGCTATTATTACTCTCGCTTTCTATCTATTCTTCAAAGCAAAGAATTTTCCGAAAGTGGTTTTCGCAATTCATCGACTATGAGAACACATTTTAGCTTCCCATTCTAACGTCATAATTTCAAAAGAAAAAGTCCATGGCTGACTGTGAATGACTTAGGTAAGCGATAAATTTACCCACCATGCGTTATTATGTACATTTTCTTTCGTGAAAATATCCTTCCATTGATAAATATGTCGTTTTCTTTTGTTGTGTTTGCTTTCTCGGAACATTTTAATCTGCAATTTAATAAGACCCACTGGCTAAATGTAATTTATATTAAAATATGAGAACTACGTATGCTAGATAGCATGAATGTAATAACGTTATTTTATCGGCTGACAGCCAGCGTCTCAGGACATAAAATTTACGCTGTAAATCATACAATATTCATTCATATTCTCGATTCTAGGACAGCCGCTTTTCGCTCCAGAGTGAAATATATCTGCCTTGTTTACAGGAGAGAAAAAATCTTGAAAACTTTTTTTATTTCGCGGATTAATTTTACCTTTTAGATTTTAATTACAAATGTCTGAGTACTGAACGTAGAGATTTGAAATTTGGGACAATCAAGCAAGAAAACGGGAGGGGGGGGGACTCCTTCCCTTCTTTAAATGAATTTCGAATTTGCAGATTTGTTTTCAAAGCTTTCAACCATTGTCGAAATTTGATCTTGCAGTATCCTGTTGCAAGAGCAAACGCAGCAATAGTTAATTTCCTTGTTACGCAGTAATATTTTATTAAACTTCCGCTTAACAGTATTTCATCACGTTTTGCATAAACGTAACAATATATCATTGCATTGTCATGAAAGAAATAATGAAAGAAATACGGGATTACGCTGCTTCTCCGGGCAAACACGGGATAAGATTCTTAACCTCCAGATTCGCTAAACATGAATGCCGGTTGCTTCGACTAGCGAATCCTGTGATGGTTATATTCAAATTGATCGGAAACTTGAAACTTGGTCGTTCTGGGTGGTGTAGTGGTTAGCATATCTAGGCGTTTTCTGGGAGACGCGGGTTCGAGTCCCGCTCCAGGACGATGAAAATTTTCAAGTTTTCGGATATTATCTGACTTACCATCCTTGTCACATTTACGCCAAAAATCGGATTGTCATCTTCAAAATTTGTATCATTGCATTCTTACGTAAATTACTTGAACCTGATGGCAAACTTCATAGAAGACATTACAAAAAGTCGTTTTATATTGGGGTACCATGTACCAACTGATATGAGCCAAACTATCACACACTTACTGGTGGTGGCTTTATCGAGGCAGACTAATACTATAAACCTATGCGGGAGAAAACAGCTTCGATATTAATTGGTTGCGCCGATTACTTGAGGATACACTGCCGAAGTCTGACGTGTAATCCTATCGCCACAGTTGCAGACGGGCTTATTTATGTTCTATACTGCGGCTCTTCCTGTGTTACCACGCACTGTTAAAAGTTCCAAGCTATCTCTGCCGAAAGATTTTCACTAAATTTCTTCAGTCATTGTTTCGAATTTGATATAAGGCCTCGCGATTTGAAATCAGAAATTTGACCTTTCGGTTTAGGAGTTAGACTTCTAAAGTGTTGCATGTACTTCCGCCAAGTTTTTTTTAATTAAGGTTTATCGACTATCGTGAGCAACTGAATGAGCCACAAGCAGCCGCTCTTCCCTAATTTGGAGCCACTAGTTCCAGGGAAATGAGATTTCATGCTATGAACATGAGTATCATGTTCACTTTGTTTGAAAAACGAAAGGGACGATACGAAAAGGTATGTACAAAAATACCGAGCCAACTGAACTGATCGGTAATAATATATAATGGCACAACGCCAGGATGAAGACAAAATCCGGATAGCATTTGTTTCAGGTAAAATAAAGAGAACAGCATATAAGATACAAAACGGTGGACATGGTCTACGTAAGACAAAAGGAGTGACAAATGAGGTAAAATATAATTATCAAGAAAGGATGATGAAAGACATTATCACAACAAAAAATACAAAATGACTAAAACAGTGTATGCATGTATAAACAGATAATTATGTATCAGTAACTAGAAGTCTGCACGGGCTTTATTTGGTGAGTCCGGCCGGACTGAAGCCTGTGCATTTAAGGCCCGGCCCGTCAATTGCAGCTATTATTTAGGCCCGTCCGGGCCCGTGAACTGCAATATTGTATTATTTTGTCTTTCTATTGTGTTTTATTAAGTTGTGAAAATGAAATGATGTATTATATTATTGAAAATATTCAGTTGAATGTAAAGCTAAAGATCATCATGAATGTCTTCCCGCTCCAGGACGAAATTTTCAAGTTTTCGGATATTATCTGACTTACCATCCATGTCATATTTACACCAAAAAGAAGAAGAAGAAAAAGAAAACTGATTCACATCTTCAACATTAACTAGACTTTGGCAGTTATAGAAGATTATAATCTTTAAAGAGAGATGAAAAAGAAGACAAAGCGCATTCAAATCTCCCTTTCTCTAAGCTAGCAAGCGGTAACACTACAAAAGTCAATCCCTATACAGATTAGGGATAGGAGAAACAATCTATGTCGTCCTACTCTCTCATTCAAACACACACACACACACACAACCCCAGTGCAGACTCCCCCACTTCACACAACACACCCAGACACTCGCTCGGGGTAGAATCTTTTTGTTGTCAACAACCCCAAAGTGGTTTTACCATCTTAATTCCTACAGATGGGTAAAAATACAGTGAGTGTCTCCCTTCGCCTCTGTGATTATATCCTGGGCTATGTCATGGAAGTAAGTAGAGCCAGCAAAACAGTTAAACAGACGAGGAAATCGGGAAACACGACTTTTTTCTTTCTATACCATTGCGATAATGAGAATGGATCGACTTGGCCCGGCCCGTGCAGACTTCTATCAGTAACATTATAATAAGAGAACAGTACACTTACTTATTATGCAGGATGTCCTTGACAGTGATGTAGAAGAGCCGTAGAGCGGCTTAGCGACGCTAAGGCACTTTTTCTGTAAGCTTAGCTACGCTAAGGGACTTTTCGTGGTTAATTGGAAAGAAAAGCAAAGCTCAAAGGAATTTAGGATGGCCATGTGAAAACAACACTGATTTATATGAAAGCATACTCGTACCTTAACAGAACGTTCTCGTTCCAAACACGAGACTAAACCATCGGATCACGCATCAAGGCGTGATCCGACTGATAGGAGGAAAAGCAGCGCAGAACAGTTAAACGTGCTTGTAGACAGTGATAAGTGTACTTTGCGGTGGATTTGGCTTCTCAACGTTCGTTTGGGTTGGCATGGGTAGTGTGCTCGTCTTGCAACACTACTTTTTTCCATTCTTTGAATTCAGTGGCCCTAACTTAGCGACGAACGACTGCTTTATAGCCCTTAGAGTTCTTCATTGGTTGAGAAGGGCATTTCGGCTAAACTCGCCAGCTGCTCCAACAAAAGTCATCCCATAAACTCATTCTGTGGTTCCTTATGAGTAACCAAAAGAACTCATCGAGGTCAGAAGCACTAGCCAATCGCTGGAGATGGGCTCAAGCTCCGGGTGAGGCATGAGTGGTGCGCCTTCCTCACGGCGCTGGCCCTAACGGAACCAATGGTTTCAAATCATGGATCAGCGACTATGATCCTAGATAACTGTGGTGGTCATTATATGCACAAAGAAACAAAAAAAAAATCCGTCACTTCCAGCCCGAAATCTTAACAAGAGAGGCATAAAAGTTACATGTACTCAGTGTGACATATTACTCGCACTGAATATTTAGAACCCTACAGAACAGTATTTAAAGGGAAACTTAACATTCTTAGCATCTGACTTCCACGCAACTTTTATCTTATATTTAAAATTCCTCCAATTAAGAAATTTTTATAAAAGCTGATAAAAATAATTAGCAATAAAACTTGAATAAAAATACTAACTCATGAAAACAACAAATCAAATTCTAAATTGCTTTTGTAAATTTTAAAGACATACTTTCCAGATTTGTTTCACCTAGGGCACTTTTTTCTTAGAACTACATCACTGGTCTTTGAAAAATATAGTATTGATAAAAGAGAGGGAAGGGGGAAAAAACCCTTAGTTATGGTTTGTCCTAGGCAAGCGGGTCAGCTTAAACAGAATCGAAAAGTTGTGACTCTGCAAGTGAGCGAAGACCCTTGATACGCACTTTGTAGCGAGGAAGCACGAGTTCCAAACGAAGTTCGTAAGTTTTTTAGTACCAAGCCAGTCTAGAACAGCGTTCACACGAGATAAAATTTGCTGTGGAGGAATTTGAAATTGAAGGAAGAAATCTGAAGTGAAAGTGAAACCCCATTTTCGAGGATCAAAAATCATACACAACTTATCGAAGGTACAGTAAGAGGTCCTGTAACAGGAGGCATCTTAGTCAGTAGAGCTTGAAAAGTCTTGTTGTGTAAGAACTGCAAGATCACTATGAAATGAACGAGACTGAGCGCTCGTGTTGGTGTGGTCGGGTTGAAAGATTAATCGTTACCTGAGAAAACTGCATCACTAGATGTAGAATTACGTTCTGAATCAGAACTCTGACATCGACGAGCAGGGGTGAGAGTTCCTTGTCGAGTTGGCTAGCGGAGAGAATCGTGAACAGGAGCGTTTGTGAGAAGAACAGTAGCTGAGTCCTTGGAAGTAGAAGCATTTTGACACAGAGACCCAGCCGAAGGGTCTCGGTGTTGGGTTGCACTGGAAGACGGTGCCTCAATACGCTCGTAGTGATGAACAAGATCTGGATGGTCATTAAGCACAGAGCCGAAAATATGAAAACCACTGAAAATCACCTGGATCAGATAATGAATCCGCAGTGGTCATGATGGCGGTAAATGAGGTAAAGAGCTGGAGTAATTGTGCCAAGGTAGATGGAAGAGCGACAAGAGTACGAGCTGGAGATGGTGGTAAAACAAAACCACCAGAGGAAGCTGATGATTTCAAGAAGGGCGCAGTGGTCTAAGCGATGGCCTCTGATCATTCGTCCGAAAGGAGTCCGGGTTCGAATCCCGGTCAGGCATGGATGTTGTATTTGTCTTACGGTACTGGCTCTCTCCCTTCCCTGGAACCAGTGACTCTAAATTAGGGACGGGCGACTGCTTATAGCCCATTGAGTTGCTCACGGTGGTCGTTAAACCTCCAATCAAAAAAAAAAAAAATCAAGAAGGAGGTGAACTCGGATGAGAAGTCGGATGAATGAGAAATAGTCGTTGTATTCGAAGGCTCAGTATTCATTGGAGTGGAGTCTGGCCGAGAAGTAAGGCCAGACAGTTGTGGGCATCGAGAGCGGACGTAGCTTGCAGCGGAGCAGTGAAAGTAGGTAACACCTACTGAGATAGTAACAGTGGCACGATGAGTACTACAAGCCACCTCACACTCTGAGGAGCATGCCGCAAGCGCCTCATCAGTCGGAAAGATAACTCTCAACTGGCAGCGCAGTTCCTTGGTATCAAGAAAACTGGAACATTTGGGTGCAGCTGGTAGGTGGTAAACAAGACTGACTCCCTTGCACACATGGGAAACCGCAAGACAGAAAACATCATCTGTCACTTCTGATCGGACGGGATAGAAAGACACAGTTGCATGTTTTTCAGTCAAAGGCGAAAGAATTCCTACATGTAGGACACGTTCAACAGCAGAGGTAGTGAAAAAAATGCCATAACACTCGTGGAGTGCGGCTAACATTTGAGGTAGAATCTTTAGGTACAACTTTACACAAGGCATCCATGTAGTCGGTAGTTGGTGTTGCAAGTAAAACGTGAAACAGAACTCTTTATTAAGTTTAATCATAAAGCAACGTAGTAAGGTTCCGGGAGTGTATGGCATAACTGCTGCGATGTTGAAATATGATGGTGATTCTGTATTTGACTTGCTAACTGAAATTTGCCAGTTGTGCTGGGATTTAGGAATATTTCCTCGGGATTGTTTCCTTGTATAAGGGAAAAGGTGATCACACCTACTGCAAGAACTATCATGGTATAAGCCTACTGAGTGTGCCAGGAAAAGTGTTTGGTAAGGTCATTATTCAAAAAGTACGAGGTCTAACATCAGAGAAAGTGTGGGATGTTCTGAGTGGTTTTATGCCTGGTAAAGGCAGCACTAACCAAATTTTTGCATTATGAATGATGATTGAAAAGTATCTGGCTGTTGGTAAGAAAGTTTTTGCTACCTTCATAGATTTAGAGAAAACTTACGACCGAGTAAATAGGATACTTTTGTGGAAGGCACTGAATAAATATGGTGTTACTGGGAATCTACTTAATAGTGTAAAAGCCATATATGGCAGTAGAGCTTGTGTGCGAGTGAATGGTGTTTTATCAAAATGGTTCCTTATTGGTGCAGGAGTCAGACAATGTTGTGTAATATCACCATGGCTGTTTAATATATTTATGGATGAGTGCATGCGTGATGCCAAAATGGACAACACTGGTCTTGGACTATGTTTTGGTAATATTCGCGTGTCCAGATTTCTGCATGCTGATGAGACAGTCCTGTTGGCAGATAGCAAAAATAAGTTGCAGAATATGTTGTCCCAGTTGAACGAAGTTTGCATGAAATTCAAACTGAGTATAAATAAGGGAAAGATCAAAGTTATGGATTTTGAGCAAGGAAATGTTAGCATTGAATGTGATTGAAGTCTAAATGGCACAGTTATGGACCAGATGAATGAGTTTGTATATTTAGGAAGCATGTTTGACAGAGAGAACAAATTAGATGGTGAAATCAGTAGATGAGTGAATTCTTCATTGAAAGTCATAGCTGCTTTAGGAGGTTTTCACAGGAATGATGGGTTCTCAAGAGAGGCCGGCATGGCTGTGCATGAAAGTGTAACTGTTCTTACTCTGATGTATGGCAATGAAATCTGGGTACTACAGAAGATACATAGGAGTCGTTCGTGCCCTGGAGAAATGCGTTACATACGGAGAGTTTGTAGCAAGACATGTTCCAATTGTGTGAGGAATGAAGATGTGTTACAGTTTTGTAATGTGAAGCAAAATGTTATTAACAAGGTGGAGACTAATATGTTTCGGTGGTTTGGCCATGTTGAAAGAATGAGTGATGAGATGCTTACTAAGAAAACCTTTTTAGCCCAAGAGGCAGGAAGGAAAGGCAGAGGAAGACCAAGGAAATCACGAGAGGACCAGTTTCAGGAGTGTCTGCATGAGAAAAAGATTATGAGTATGAAGTATAGAAGATCTTGTATATGTCGAGTGACGAATGTCAGTGAAGCCCGAATTGTGTGGGATCTCTGTACATAGAGCAGTTTGATACGGCAACAATAAGTAAATAATCAGTTAAAAATTAATGTGGTAGTTTGTATTTCTTTGTGGATCTAATCTCTGAATCTTAGTGAACAACTTAGTGATATGTATGTATGTATATATAGGGATGTAAGGTCAGGTGATGCGTAACATCACAGCCTCTCCTTGACAAATGTCAACCCCGCCTTCTCGTGGTGCATCCTGTTCCCACTAAAGGTGCTCTGACGACCGCCAATAGCGGTATAACTATACCACCGGGATTAGAGGAAATGCTATCCCACACTCACCAATCCGCTTGGCCAGCGTGGTGAGTTATGGCCAAACCCCTCCAAAATGATTCCACAACTTAAATCTTGGACCTCAGTCTCCGGCAGCTGGAATGTACCTGGACAAGGCAGCGGCCAGTGCGACATGAAGGCAGAGGGTGCTAAGAATCCCCGGAGGACCGGACTAGGCTGCCGTCTGATACTGACCTTGACTACGTATAATGGACGCTCCCTATCTTCTGATTCAAGGCTTTTTGAATTGGAAGAGGAACTACAAAGGATCAAGTGGGACACCGTTGGGCTAAGTGAGGTAAGAAGAAAAGGAGAAGATCTCATTGATCTGAAAAGTGGACCTCCCTTCTACTATCGTGGGACAGATACTGGCAGAACTAGTGGTGTTGGATTTATAATAAACAAGAAACTGAAGGATAAAGTTGTAGAAGTTGAAAGTTCCTCTGACAGAGCTGCACAACTCGTTATCCAACTCTCGAGAAGATAAAAGGCTCAGATTATTTAAACTTATGCACCCACCACAAGTCATCCTGAAGAAGAAATTGAAGAATTTTATGAGGAAATTCGTCATCTAAATAATAAAGGTAAGCAGCACTTGAAGATAATTATGGGAGATTTCAATGCAAAAATAGGGAAACGGCAACAGAATGAAACTTCAGTAGGTAAATTCGGTCACGGCAACAGAAACAGAGTGGAAATATTCTCGTTGAGTTTGCAGAGGCAGAAGGGTTTTTCATCTTGAACTCCTTTTTCAAGAAAAAGCCACACAGGAAATGGACATGGAGACATCCAAATGAGACCACAAGTGAAATTGATTTTAGCCGCCCCTGTGGCGCAGTGGTCTAAGCGATGGCTTCTGATCATTCGTCCAAAAGGGGTCCGGGTTCGAGTCATGGTGAGGCATGGAAGTTGTGTTTCTTACGGCACTGGTTCTCTCCCTTCCCTGGAAACAGTGACCTTAAATTAGGGACGGGTGACTACTTATAGCCCATTGATTTGCTCATGGTGGTCCTTAAATTTCCAATCAAAAAAAAAAAAAAAAGAAATTGATTGTGTGTAACAAAATTTCGTCATAGAAGACTGCAGTGTGCTAAACAAGTTCAACACAGGTAGTGACCATAGATTGGTGAGATGTAAGATGCACCTCAACACTAAACTCGAACGTGGCAAGCTCATAAGACGAACAAAATGTATTGACATAACCAACCTTAAAAAACACCATAATACCTTCTAGTTAGAACTGAAGAACAGATTCTCTGCTTTAGAAGGCCTAACATCGGAAGAAGTGGATATTTCTGAAGTTAACAGAAAAGTAACCAAAGCTCTTATGGAAACAGCAACAAAATTAGCTGGGTCTAAGAACAAGTTCCATGTGAACAAATTATCAGGAAAAACCAAAATGTTGATGCAAAAAAGAAGAGAGATGAGGACAACTAAAGAAGATGTGACTTCCAAAAAGGAATTTATAGAGCTATGCAAGACAGTACGAAAAAGTATCACCGAAGACGTAAGGAAATTCAACTGTGAACTAGTGAGGAAAGCAATTGAAACCAACCAAAGCCTAAAAATAGCAAAGGGACATCTCAGTAAGGGAAGAAAACAGATTATGGCACTGAGAAAAGAAGATGGTTCTGTAACAAGAAATAGAGGCGAAATTTTGACAAGAGTGAAAGATTTCTACTCCAAATTATATGAAAGGGATGATACATGTACTCCAGACATCATGAAAGGTACCAGTACCAGAGTTCTCCCAGTCCTCCCAGCAGAAGTTGCACATGCAATCAAGAACATGAAGCGAGGAAAAGCTCCAGGAGAAGATGGAATTACTGTAGACATCCTACAAGAAGCAAGAGGAGAAATCGAAACAGTACTCGCCCAAATTTTCACTCAATGCCTTAATGAAGAGAAGATTCCTGAGGATTGGAACAATGCTACAATGTTCCTGCTACATAAAATAGGTGACATTGAGGATCTCAGGAACTACAGACCTATCAGCCTCCTGTCAGTGGTTTATAAAATCTTCACTAAAGTTCTTTCACACCGCTTGAAGGTAACACTGGACATGGCTCAACCGAGAGAACAAGCTGGATTCAGGAGTGGCTACAGCACAATAGATCATATCCACGTACTGAGAGAACTAATTGAAAGAGCGAGGGAATATGAACTTCCATTGTGCATGGGTTTTATCGATTATGAAAAAGCCTTTGATTTGGTGAAACCATCAGCAGTTACAAAGGATCTGAAATCCTGCGGTATTGAAGATGCATACATTAATATTATTAATAACATCTATGAAAATGCAAGTGCAAAGATTCGGCTGTTTGAAAATACAACAAACATAAAAATTGGAAAGGGAGTGAGACAAGGTGACACCATATCTCCGAAGCTCTTTAATGTCACATTGGAAAATGTCTTTCAATCACTGAACTGGGAAAACAAAGGGATAAAGATTAATGGAGATTATCTAACCCACCTTCGTTTTGCTGATGACATAGTCATTTTTGCAACTAGCCCATCAGAGCTGCAGAGTATGATCCAAGGAACTTGCTGACAAGAGAAAAGAAGTGGGATTAAAAATGAACTTTCAGAAGACAAAAGTGATGTTCAATGTTTTTACAAGAAATGAAGATTTAGCGATTGAAGGAGAAAATCTGGAGATAACAGACACGTACCTTTATCTTGGACAGCAGATATCAAGTGAGGGTCACATTGATGAAGAAATTAATCGGCGTACAAAACTTGCCTGGAGAGCTTTTGGAAGAAACAGCATAATTTTCAAGAGCAATATGCCATTATGTCTTAAAAGAAAAGTGTTTGATCAATGCATCCTTCCAGTGCTTACGTATGGTGCAGAGACGTGGACCTTAACTAAAAGAGACATACAAAGGCTGCAGAGAACTCAAAGCAGCATGGAGAGGTGCATGCTTGGTGTAACCAGGAGAGATAAGAAGAGGAACTTGTGGATTCGAAAAATGACAAGAGTGGAAGACATCATGATCAGAGTTAAATCCCTGAAATGGCAATGGGCTGGACATACTGCCAGAAGGACAGACCATCGATAGACAGCCTAAATTTTAGATTGGATGCCAAGGGACAGGAAAAGACCCAGAAGAAGACTACATGGGAGATGGGTGGATGAAATTCGAAAGTATGCGGGAGTAACATGGAGGAGACTGGCACAAGACAGACCTTTGTGGAGGAAACTTGGGGAGACCTTAGTCCAGCAGTGGATTGATAATGGTTGACGATGATGATGATGATGATGATGATGTATGTATAAAGCAGGGTCCAGAGGTGAAGTCTACTGCGATCGAAATAGAATTTTTGCGATCGACAAGAGAGGTGACTTGCATTGCTGAGGTAGAAGTGGATGAAGATAATACGTAGGTTGAGCGGACGGATGCCCTGAGTGACGGAGACTCTCAGTCGCAGATGCATAACTAATAGATGCAGTAGTAGTTTTAATGGATGTTGAAAGCGTTGTAGATAAGTAGCAGTAGAAGTGAAAATACCCTGACAGTTAAGACATTTCTGTCGAGGAGCGACAGGAAGGTAGGAGCGCTCACACTTAGATGAGATCTGTCTCCCATGGTGAGATACAGCATTAGATTCTTAGCATCGGACGGAGTTGAACAAATGTTAGCAGACAAATCATTAATGGGAGAGTGCTCAGCTATTTGCAGTTAAATTCTTGGGTTCCTCGTTCGTCTTGGAAGGATGAAGGGTATCCGTAGAGGTGGGAGAAGTTGAAGAATTAATCTTGAGAGGGACTGTCACCAACTGCTGTATAAGGCGTATAGCCACCTCTAGAGAGAGAGAGAACAAGTTGTAACGTTCCCACGGGGGAATAGTGCGCAACTCCAACGGGTAAGGTAGTCAGCGTCACGCCCGACGCTGACAGGTTGTCAAGTAGATAATCTTCATCGTAAGAAACAGAAGAAAGATGACGTACATCCATTCCAAGAGAAACATGAGTCGGGGTGCCGGAAAGCGCCATTTGCAAAGCCTTCGGAGCACACCACAAGAATAAAATGTACGTGTAGAAAGTTATTGACACATGAAACCACTTACCGTCTAATCCAGATGGATACAGATGATGAAACAATACTCATGGAAGTAAGAAGCTAAGGAAGAATGAAGGTCCAGTAACACAAACACACCGTCCATGCCTCACTGGGGATTCGAACTCAGGCCCATCTTGTGCGAATGATCAGAAGACGGACCATCGCAGTTACCGGCGGATTTTCTTACGTTTCAGACCACAACTTTCCTTGTGTTACTACTCGCCATAAATAGTTCCAAGCTATTTCTACAAGAAGATTTTGACAAGATTTCTTCATTCGTTGTTTCGAATCTGACATTCGCGCGAAATTTACATTTTGAAATTTTATCTTGCTGTTTACTGTGTTAGACTTCCGAAGCGTGTGTTACTCTCTATATCATTATCATTGTCAACCATTATCAATCCACTGCTGGATGAAGGTCTCCCAGAGTTTCTTCCACAACTGTCTGTCTTGAGCCACTCTCCTCCATGTTATTCCGGCATGCTTTCGAATTTCATACAACAATCTCTAGTGTGGTCTTCTGGGTCTTTTTTCTGTGCCTTGGAATCCAGTCTAAAATTTTGATTGTCCATCGGTGGTCCGTTCCCCCGGCAACACTCTATACATACACTGCTGACCACCCAAAATGCAACACCAAGAAGGACGCGAGATAGCAAAGCCAGATTTACTGGACACATAACAACAGATACAAAGATGAAACGATTGAACTTACAGACCCGTGCGACTAGCGGTTCGTGTGGCCCCCATGGCTGGTAATAATGGCCGCTACCCGCCGCGGCATCGAACGAAAGAGGTTTTGGATGTGGGCTTGCAGTATGTCGGTCCAGGCTGCTTCCACACGTTGCCACAGTTCATCAATCGTAGCCGCGGGTGGTGCTTGCCGGGCCACTCTGTTGCCGATCAGCGACCAGACGTGTTCGATGGGCGACATATCGGGAGAACAGGCGGGCCACGGTCGCAGTGACACCTGGTGGGCCGTGAAGAATTGTTGCACGATGCGTGCTACGTGCGGGCGCGCATTGTCCTGTTGAAACGTGGCCGCTGGCAGGTCCTGCAGGTAAGGGAGGACTACAGGCTCCAAAACGTCGGAGATGTAGCGGTGGCTGTTGAATGTACCGGCAATGCGTACCAGAGGGATGCGGGTGTCATATCCAATTGCGCCCCAAATCATAACGCCAGACGACGGACTGGTATGGCGATGCATAATGCAGACGTCATACAGTCTCTCGCCGCGGTGCCGCCACACGCGGATCCGACCATCGTGGTGTTGCAGGCAGAAGCGGGATTCGTCGGAGAAGACAATGTCGTGCCATTCCGTAGTCCAGGTGCTGCGTTCAACGGCCCACTGCCACCGCACTCGCCGGTGGTGTAACGTCAATGGTAATTGGAGCAATGGGCGCCGTGCGACAAGTCCCCGCTCCTGCAGACGACGTCGAACGGTGCGTGCTGACACAGGTTGTTGCGCAACACACCCTAATTCCTGCGCTAACGTTCGTGATGTGGCGGTGCAAGCCGCCAATGCCCGCCGCACAACATGCCGGTACCCTCTATCGGTGGTGTGCCGCGGCTGCGGCAATCGCTCGCGTCAGTCCGTCTGTTCCCTCCTGCACCCACCGAATCCATACTCGCCTCACTGTGGCTGGATGTCGTCCCACACGGGCGCTGATGTCTCGGTACGATAAGTCACTATTCGTCCTCTGTCCGACTCCGAAACGTGGTGGAATGACTGCCGTATTCTGCGACGAGGCATCAGGAAGCTTCCCACGCACAGGTCCGGCAGCACAACACACTTCCACCCCGCCTTCTGTGCACCCTTCTTATAGTGCTTCTCGGTGGCGTGCCGGGCGCACATGATTTGCATATGCCCTGCAATGCTAATCGTTCGCATGTCCTCTCGCGGGCAAGGCATGCTGTGAATTTCAGGCCAATCGGATGCTTCCTTCTTGGTGTTGCATTTTGGGTGGCCAGCAGTGTATATGTAGTTATATATTGTGTAACTCTCTCTGTATAGTTCCAAGCTATTTCTACGGGAAGATTTCGACTAGGTTTCTTCAACCTTTGGTTTGAATTTAGCATAACATGAGGGATTTACAATTTAAAATTTGATCTTGCTGTTTACGGTGTTAGCATTTCGAAGAGTGGCGTGTATCTTTTCGCCGCAGTTGCCGGCGGGTTTGCTTACGTTTTACACATGAGCTCTCTATGTGTTATTACGCGCTATGAATAGTTCTGCTATTTAAAAAACGTTAGTTCTGCGATTCGTTTAGAGATTAAATATATTTTATTGAAATGCTGACTGACTACATGAAAGGAAAAGTGAGAGAAATGTTAATTTTCTTGCATTTCTTTTCTTCTAAACTTAGCATTCTATTCCTCCGTTCGCGCGTTCGTCGACATCATCTGGACTTTTTAGATATTTATTTTATCGTGACAAAATCTGGATCCCCCAGCACTCTACAATGGAACACGACTGACTGTCAAGAAACTGATGTGAAATATCATTGAAACTACTGTCATGATTGGCCATGCTGTAGAAGACAATGTTTTTATTCCATGCATTCCAGTCGTTCAATCTGACCTTTCATTTTAGTTTAAACGCCTGAAATTTCCTTTTCAGTTTCACCATGAGTATTTCGAATTTTCAGTTTCGCTAGTTTCGAACGCGCGAACGGAGGAATAGAATAGCAGGGTCAGTCTTTGAAAGTTTCTGGACTCAGCCTGCAAAACTCGTACTTTTTCCCATGGCCAGCTCTATGTTGGTTGCTCCCGAGTTGGTAAAAATAAAAATCGCTTCATCTTGACTCCAGATAGAAAACACTCGACGTCGTTGCCCTAGAGGCCCTTCAAGGGTAAACTTACTTGCGCTTCGAATTAACTGTACATTACGTTGATCACAACACGTTAAAAAAAATGTAGATTTTTCAAATATTTCAGATTCCCTATATTCACAGGCTACTGGTTTCAGCCAATTATGCCTGCACAAGTATTGATTTTGTTCGTTTTTTTGTTAAATCCTTTTCTGTTCATTACTTGAACATATTTCAATTAAATGTTTTCACATTTCGATTAAATTATTCTCATGATTTCAGGAAAGCTCGGAAGATGCTGATTCATGTATTTTTTGTTAAACCCGGGCAACGCTGGGTACCTATGCTTGTGTTAAATAAGGCAGCGGTTTGACAATAAAACCGAATCCTTATATGTAATCGACAGTTGGGTAATTATTTTCTGTTTTTGAGGTTTGGGACCACCGTAAGCAGCTGTGAGGGCTATAAGCAGTCGCCCGTCCACAATTTGGGTCCACAGGTTCCAGAAAACGGACATGGTCAGCGCCATCGGACAAGCACATCCTCCATGCCTCAGCAAAGACTCGAGCCTGGGCCTATCACAGACGATTGGTCGGAAACCAGAGCTTCAGACCACTCGTCCACAAGGGCGGGTATACTCTTTGCGACACGATTATTACGTGTAGCGGAAGAGAGAAAGGCACAGGAAGACCTTGGAATCAAACACTGGGTACAGTCGTACCCAGCGCATTCTGTCCGTTTTCAGTAAAGAATCAATAAAATGCTAAAAAATTCCGAAGATGTCGTCTTGTGAAGATAAGCCACACACCACAGCAACATTCTGATAAGGAAACTACTTCTTTCCGAGAATCAGACATCATCAAGTGTGTATGTGTGTGTTTAATCTCATATCAAAAATCAGAAATTCCCTCAAGTACACTACTGATTTCCCGCTAGTACACTGCTGTAGTATGCTCATTGTGGCACAAGGTTTTCCTTGGGACGTTGAGCGAATGCTAATTATTGGCGCTTTTACTGTTTCTTTCCTCGTTTCATTCAAGAACTACCAAAGGTTTAAAACTTCAATTGGAACTTTGAAGCGTCTTTTTTTTTTTTTTTTTTTTTTTTTTTTTTTCGTGATTGTGTGTGTATAAGCTGTAGAAAATGTTTATTATTCGCTATTTATAAGAACCTTTTGAAGTAACTATCACCGGGGTGGATGAATCCGACTCCTGATCTGTTGAAATTAATACGACTATGGAGAGCGTGCGTTAATTCATCTTTTGAAATAGTGCTTACCAATTGAAAAGCAGCACTGCTGGACACTACACTTGTCCACCGCACTATCTCTCAGTGGTCGAAATTCGAGAAGATCTAGAACCTGGACTTCTGGTTTCTAAGTCTGGGTTCGAATTCGAGGGTGAGACAGAAACTACGAGGTACAGACATTTGCAACATTAAGAGGGACGAGGTTCCATTCGTCTTTCTGTCCAACATATGTACAAGGGTGCACGTCTATTTTAAAATTTTATCCGAAATAGTAGGGGTGGCTTCTCACATTCTGGATAAACTGATCTCGTTTGTTCAACCTTTCTTACTCTTAATCACGAGATTTTTTTCAAAAGTGTGCATTGATTAAAAGTGCTCGTAGACAGGGTACGACTATTCTTCTAAAAAAACATCTCTTGGTAATGTAGATTTAAAGGCACTGAAGAACTTCCATTAGTCTTTCTTTACAATGACTCAATCTTATCCATTCAGATTAGTATAAGCTATGTAACGTTATCGAACTAGCCAGTAACATACAGCATGCAGTGCGGGTAAAATGTTCGCGACACGCTTGTTTTTGCCATCTGACTAACTCCGTAACCGCATTCAGTTATTACGATAGCACTTAGCACAAAATATGGGATCTTTATTTTTCTTCTTTGAAACAGCGTCTAGTTTCCATTTGACAAATGGTTATGAAACCATTATTTAGAAACAATAAGGATGCCACCAAAGAGTCAAGAACCGCCCCTGTGGCGCAGTGGTCTAAGCGATGGCTTCTGACCACTCGTCCGAGATGGGTCCGGGTTCGAATCCCGTGAGGCATGGACGTTGTGTTTGTCTTACGGCGCTGGCTTTCTCCTTTCCCTGGAGTCAGTGGCCCTAAATTAGGGAAGGGCGACTGCTTACAGCCCATTGAGTTGCTCACGGTGGTCGTTAAACCTCAAAAAAAAAAAAAAAAAAAAAAAGAGAGAGAGAGAGAGAGAGTCAAGCGCCATGAGAATGTCTTTATGCATGATTAAATTTGAAACTTCCGGAATTCACTGTGTATTCTCAAATCGCATGGAACCTACTAGAAAATTCAAAGGTAATAAAGATATCGAGTGCCCTCGCAGCACACAGTGGGTAAGTTCTGCGTCAAAAATAAACGGAATACCTTAGGCACCCATACCTCTGAGCGATAAAAAAAAAAGAAAAAAATTCCCATTCGTTCCACAGAAGTGGAGATATCGTGAGAGACTTGACAAAACGGCATGTATACGCTTTCTAATGAGAAAATTTTGTATCGGAAAAGCAAAAAAATATTGTGGAGGTTTAGGTTAGGCTTACCATAATTGGATCTAAAAATATTTTTACCAGTCTGTCCCTTACTTGAGATTTATGCTAAATGCAAATGTGCATATATTTGTGCCAGTTAGTCAGTAAAAGTACATCAGAAAAAGGGGCAGAACTGCACTGAATCTGAGACATACTTACAGCCAGTGGTGTAGTGCTAAGTGAAAAGTACAGGAACGCGTGGTGCCTTTACGTCTTCAATACCTTTCCCTTCTTACGCCTCTCTCCTTTTACCTTTCTTATATTTATAGTACAAGAAAATATAGGTATCGGTCCAAATCAGACTTCCGCATTTACATATTTTAGCATTCAAGAAACAAGATTTCGCCATTCGGGACTGCCAAGTGAGAATGGATTTAAAGACAAACTCTACCTTCAACATGGGACGTTAATCTTACTAACTGTGCAGTTTTTCTGTTGCATTTTTTCATCGGAAAAGAATTATAGAACATTCGCATTTTAAAAAGCAAACAAACTGTGCTGTATTGGATTTACAGGAACATGTGCCGTGTTGCGGTAAACCCTTGCTTCTAGATATCCGATTGAAAAAATTATTTCTTTCATTCGATACCAATTATTACGAAGACTACTTTAGGTAGGTTTCTTTTCCAAGTAATACACTGTTTTTCCGCTAGGGGCGTAAGGTAAAGTTAGATTTATCCGATATCTCTGCTTCTAAATGTCCAATTTAAAAAATCTTTTTTTTTTTCTTTCGTCCGAAGTAGTTTCTGGTGGGAAACATTCTGCATATAGTTTCTAATTTTGATGGTGTCACTAGAGGGCATATGTGTATAATTACGTTTCCAATGCATTTTCTGTAAAATCTGCGCTTCTGAAAATTCGATTGAAAAAATGCTTGGGCTCATATACCGCTTTTGCGCATATCCTCTGCTTAAAATAATGCGCAGCTTTTCAGCCAGGGGGCGCAGATATTTATCTTGTTTTTTTCTTTCGATATCTCTGCTTCTAACAATCCGATTTGAAAAAAATTGTGTTTGGCTCATAGCGATTCTGGTGAGGAATGCTTCTCATATAATTTCAAAAATCTGTTAAAAAATATGTTTGTCACTAGAGCGCATAAGCTTACGTTTGGTGTTTAAAGTATATATATCCTACGCCAAAAAAATAGTTGCACCCAGAAAGGCGTGTAGGATTGCAATGCTATTCGGGAGGAAAGTAAAGGTTACTAGAAACAATAAATGATTAAACATTCAGACTGATATAGGCAATATTTATTGATCTACACGCCAATAAGTAGTGTTTCTCAGTATGGTGTCGGGCCGACATGTTTATTCACTCAGCGTGCCACACGTCTCGGCAGGGGGTTGTACAGGTTCCTAATGGTGTCCTGCGATAAGCCATCCCATGCAGTTTGAATCTCCTCACGCAATTCCTGCAGATTGTGCGGTAGGGATGGAGTGTAGATAGCGCGTCCAATAGCGTCCCACACATGTTCAATCGGCGATAGGTCTGACGATGCGGCTGGCCAAGGCAGAGTCTCAGTGCCTTGAACACAAGCTCTCGAGACAGCAGCAGTATGCAGACGAGCTTTGTCCTGTTGGAAAATCGCACCGGAGTGAGCATTCAGAAAAGGTAGGGGCACCGGTTGCAAGACCTCATTAACGTAACGTTGGGCTGTCAAAGTGTCTGTAATGAACACTAAAGGTGATCTGGCATCGTAGGCAATTGCACTCCACACCATGACACCAGGTCTTCTGGACGTGGGACTCTCGACAACAAACCGTTCTTCTTGGCGCTGACCATGGTGCCTCCACACACGAATTCGATGATCGTCGTCTCCAAGACCAAAGCGGGACTCGTCACGGATAATCACCTTCTGCCATTCTGAGTGGTTCCATGACAGTCTGGCACGACATCATTGCAGTCTTTGGTGATGATGCAACGGTGCATGTTAAGGGCAGTCATCGTAACGGTCTACGTGCGTGTAGTCTTACGTTGTGCTGCCGTCTCCCAATGGTGCTGGCACTAATCGGACGATGCATGGAGGGCACCACTGCTCGCTGAATATCCGCAATCGTGGCAGTTGGGTCACTCCGCGCATGTCGGAAAACCCATCGATCCTCTTTCTCCGTGGTTCGTCTAGATCTCCCAGACCTTTCCTATCGTTGCTGAGTCCCTTGTTCTACCCACTGCCACCAACAACGTGCTATGGTGATATCCGCACAATCGGTATGGCGAGCAATATGGCGATAAGACCATCCCGCTTCCCGGAGCCCGACGATGCGGCCCGTCTTGAACTCCTCCAACTGCTCGTATTGCTTCCGAACTGTTCTCCGAGGCATGCTTCATTTGCGCAGGATGCAACTAACACAACAGCATGAGTCAGAATGGCAAGCATGCGCAACGGGACGATCTTACATAGCCGGTCAAGCACAGCGCTACGACCCCTCCTTGCTTGCGTCACATGCGCGGCCGGGCATGATACTTGAAACATTTGCATGTCTCACGATGTCACACCTATCCACTAAGTTTCACTTCTGTCGGTTGCTTCCTTCTGAGTGCAACTATTTTTTTGAGGTATAGTATATATGCAGCAATATCTACGTGTCTAAAAACCAGATTGAAAAAAAACCGTTTTCAGTCAGATACTGCTATCTACGAAAACATTTTGTGTGCATTTCCTGTCCAAAATAATGCATAACTTTCCTGCTCGCGTGCACAAAGGTGTGATCTGTTTTTCTGTATATCTCTGCTTCTAAAAGCCCGATTTAAAAAAAATTTATACCGGGTACCATTCACTTTATGGAACCTCTTTCGTGTACTTGTGGGCTTTCGTATTTCACAATTCTGGCGCTAGGTGGTGGTAGTGTGTTTTCCTGTTGACAAATGTATCTCCTCTTCTAAAAATTCCGCTGAAAAATTTATATTTTAACGTATGCATTCGCTACAGTGAATATTGGGAACATTATCTCTTTAAATAATGCACAATTTTCCTGTTAGTAAATGTCAGAATGTTTTCCGCTATCTGTGCTCCGAGAAGACGTGTTAGAAAAATTATTTTTCCTTAGCATAGCTTTCGATATGAAGAATAATGTTCGCATATTTTCTACTTTCCATTATTGGAAATTCTGCAGCCAGAGAACGTCAGCGTAAATTTCCATGTAAAATACTTCACTTTATGTTCAATATCCCTTATTAAAAAATCCCTTTTTTTTTTTTGGTAAGATACTCTTCATTATGAAAAGCATTTTGCACCGATATTCTTCTTAAAGTATCGTACGGCTTTTCCACTAGAACGCTTAAAATTATATCACGTTATTCTCTCCATCTGTTTTTCTAATGGTTCATTAGAAAATCCCTTTTGCCCAGTGATGTACATAGTTCGAATTAAAAAATTGCCTTAGTGGTAAACTGATTAGGAAGAAAAGATTTGGAAAGACTCAAAGGTTTTAAAAACCTTGTGAATTCTGATTTGCTATTTTTTTATTGTCCAGTATATTTTATAAAACTGTTATTACTAATTACTTTTATTTAAATCGCTTAATTTGAATTTGAGCCGCGAATGGCTTAGTGGTTAGTGTTTCAGACTATCGATGCTGGGTCCCCAGGTTCAAGCCTGGGCTGATCTTTCAGAGATGGTGTGATTTACTAACAATCGCTGAATATCCGCCGTGCATCGGACGAGCACGTTAAGTGACGGCCCCCAGGCTGGACCGACTGGTTAAATGGGTATCCTTTCCTGTGTCTCCCTTGAAATTCTCTCACCCCTCTATGTGCAATATCGTACTAGTACGGTGGCGCCATCTACTGTACTCTAATCTCACTACAAACTGTTCTGTCAAAGTCGCTAGACTTGCTCTCATTCCTTCCGTTTCTGTGTCCTGCCCAAAAGGCGATCTCGCTGTAGGTAGCTGGGACCTAAACTCTACTCACTGTGGACGAAAGTCCTACAAGAAAATGCCAAATACTTGACTTGACGCTTAATTTGAACAATTTTTAGTAAAGGGAAGAAATGTTGTTTGTTAGTCACATCCTAAAAATATGCCGTGTTTTTTAAGTAACGCTTTGTATTTCACACTATTTCAAATGTTCAGTGTGATTATTATTTGAGTCACACTGAATAGATGTAACCACGTAATATATAGTCACTCTGAATAGATATAACTACGTAATATATAGTCACTCTGAATAAATGTAACTGATACTGTCACATCTATTCAGTATGACTAAACGCCTTTCTCCTAAGATTCTTAGGTGAATGAATATGATATCTGTTGTGTTATCCTTAAGGTATCAAAGAAAAGGTAGCTTAGTAAAGATATTTTTCGCACGCTAAAACTCTTATCACCTAGTAGCAACATAATTTCTCTCTACAGTTTTTTCTCGAAGCAATGAAATAATTTTGAGGACTGCCGTCTAGACAGTGGACTTTATATTCTATTTACGCCGACCCGGTGCCCCAGTGGTGAGAGGTGTAGATTTCGGGTTCATGGTCTGGACTCTGCATGAAGCCTGGGTGGTGAACTTCCCACGCTCCAAATCAGATATTGCCAACGGCATATATCCCTGATAGCAGCTCACGGTGAAAGTTATACCCAGACACAAACACCATTCTCTGCACCCTTATGATCCGTGAGATGTCCTGTCGTGTGATCCGACGGTATAATTTCATCCTTGCAATATGAATATTTCAGTTATGACCATGTAAAATACAGTATTATTTTCGAATATATGCTCATTTAAAAAGTTTCTTTACCCATCTTCGACATCTGCAACAGGACCGTAGCTACCGGGAGGACAGGGACGGTACCCGCTCTCCCAGGATAGTCATACCAGGAGCGTAATTTCATACTGTGAGGAGCGTAAAAAATAGAAATGAACAGAGTATGAATAAATTTGCCAAACATTTAAACTGAAAAACAAGGTTATACACTTTAGTATCTTCTTTTGTAAATACTTTAGTTAGCAGCACACACTATTACGCGCAACTAACCAGAGTACAGAACTTACACTTTGAGTTGTGGCCCACACCTCTTTATGGATGCATGGAATTGTCCGAAACAGTGGATGGAGGTATGCAAAACAATTTGCTGATATTCCTAACCTCCGTGATCTTTCTGAATACGTCAAAGAGATGAAGAGCTAATTAGTCATTTGTGCTCTGTCGCCGAAAGTTCCTCTGAGCGTTTAACCTTGAAGGGAATTTTTCCAAGCCCTACTTAGACAGCATCTTCCTATCGTTACGTTTACTATCTAATATCGATACGTTCTGTGCTGGTTTGTTTTCATTTTGCATGTGTTGTGTTATCGGTGTTCACATAACTTTTACGTTTCACTTGATATTTAAAACCGTTGCCTCTTCGATATTCACCTATTTTTTTTTATTTTGAGGAAAATTCTGACAAAAACTGGAAGTGAGATTTTTAACAATCATAACACTTTCCTATAACGAAGGTATGAGAAAGTAAAAACTGCTTACTTTCTATTTGAGTGGATGCCAGGAACTTTTGAACTCAAAGGGGCGTAATTTCAAGGCTCGCCCTCCCAGATAAGAAAAGCTTGGTGCGTTTTTTGATCTGCAACCACCTAACAACGAAAAGTACCTTAACGCCTCTAAGCCTAGAAAAACAATGCTGTAAAACTGTTCTACATCCCTGCTTTCAGGGGTGGATTGGCGGTCGCAAAAGGGCCCGGGAAAATGTTTGCAAATGGGCCCGTTCAGTTGTATAGTTCTGCGGTACTATTGTATCACAACTGAAAATCACTTTTTTTATTTAAGAAACAAACCAAAAATTACAGTTGCTCTGGAAACAGTGGCAAGCATAGTACTGGGGGGGGGGGTACACCTGCCATCGTTAAATCGAAGTGCGTGTTGCGGAAAAATGTTCATCGGCCCATGCCAAGATTTTACTCCAGAAAAATTGTATTGCAATTTTTCTGTTGTGAACAATCACAGTTAGAAATTTAGATATTTAAATATCGTGGCAAACTCACTTAATCGACGTGGAAAAAGCACATAACCAGGTTTAAATCACTAGTTTAGAAATTTTGAAGGTGACAATCCGATGTTTGGTGTAAATGTGACAAGGATGGTAAGTCAGATAATATCCGAAAACTTTAAAAAATCATTCGTCCTGGAGCGAGACTCGAATCCGCGTCTCCCAGATAGCGCCCGGGCATGCTATTGTGATGGTTATATTAAAATTAACCGGAAACTTGAGACTTGGTCGTTCTGGGTGGTGTAGTGGTTAGCATACCCGGGCGCTATCTGGCAGACGCGGGTTCGAGTCCCGCTCCAGGACGATGAAATTTTCAAGTTTTCGGATATTATCTGACCTTGTCACATTTACACCAAAAATCGGATTGTCATCTTCAAAATTTCTATTATATGGTGTAATCCCGTATTTCTTTCCCTGGTTTAGTTAGTTTTGAATGTAATTGCGCTGGAGAAGTTTCTAATTTTGGACACACTCAATATTTATACTTGTTTAAAAAAATTTCTTAAAAACGCTGAAGTAAGAACATTAAATTTGTGTTAAAAAAATTGCTTATATAGACTTTTTATGTTTGACAGTTTGTAAAATAATCTTGATTTTCATAGCTTTGAGCTTCCAGTTCTTCAATTTTGAAGTGGGCTGAAATTCCAACAAATATTTGAGAGAGAGAGATAGAGAGAAAGAGAGAGAACTGCTACTACCAAAATTACGTTGGAGAGAGAAAATTACGTTACCAAAAATCCTTTCGCATAAGACATGATTTTTAAATTTAAATAAATAAAAAAATACAGAACTTTTACACTGTGAAACTTTCTATTTGTACTGCAATTTTTGTAATTTTTCTGTTGTGGACAATCACAGTTAGAAATTTCAAGATTTTTAAATATAGTGGCATTCTTCATTTAGTGATCGTATATGTTTCAATTACAAGACGTGCTTTTATGCTGCGGTTATGTATTGTAAAGACACCTTACTAAATAACGTAAACAAAACATTTTGCAAATTCATGTTGAAATGATATCTCTGTAAATGTCTTCATCTGCGGCATTTGTCAGTTATCACAAGGAGCGTAGGTAGGCCATTTCGGGGGAAAGGGATTGTGAGAGCGGGCGCATTATTTATGCCCAAGAAAATAATGAACTGGACATTATGCTTATTATAATTAGAAAAAAAAAACATACACTAATAGACTAATGTGATGAATATTACGTTATTCGATTTTATGTTAATGTGTGAGGTATTCATATACATATATGCAATTATATAAAGAACTCAAAATGGTTCGACGCCAAACAGAACAATGGATTGTTTTAGAACATTTTCATAAAGAGTAAGCGCATGACAAAGAGATTCTGAGGTTCTCACGCTCTGAGGAAGTGGATGCCATGCCCAGGCGGATAGGAGGCGACATCCGCTGTTATTGTAAAAACAGCGAGCAGACACCTGAATGTCTAGAAACCTAGACGTTACCATTGTACCCATATATCCTGTATACATTGTATTCGATGTTTCTTGTACTTTGTGGAAAGTTAAGTCTGTCAAAGGGAATACCGCTAATGGAAACATCAGAGGTACCACCCAGCAAAAACAATCTTGCTGGGCCAGCAATGGCCCAGCACTATGTTGCCGCTGCCGAACCGTCAATAAAATGTCCGGGCGGCCAACAGAAGGGCCATCAGTTATCCATCACAGGCAGTAGCTGCCACAAGTGGTCCTTCAGCGGCCCTGCAAGCACGTGCCAGAAATGATGGCTAGCCTATGTGGTCCGTTAGTTTGCCGGTAGTGGCCGCCGGCAACCACGTGACGTAACTGATGGCTTGCCGAATCTTGTCCGCCAATTTCCCAGTAGTAGCCATAAAAAAAAAAAATTCAAGGACAACCACAGTCTTCTTCTCAAAGCTACAACTTTTTTTTCCCCCTTTAACGAAACTTCTGAATTACAGCACTGCGCTGGGAGAATTTTTTCAACAGACCTAAAACACGCCAGTTTGAACCTTGGTGGAAACGAACCAGGGCTGTTTGAGTGTCAGGAGAGCTCTTTACCGACCAGACTAATTTGCCACGCACGAGGGGTTGCTTGAAGCTGCCTCTTTTGCACGGAATGTGTAATCGAATGGTTCTCTTTCTCATTTTACAATATTACGAGGTATTTTTCATAAAAGTCAGTTTCATATAATTCAAAAAAAAAAAAAAAAAAATGTTTTTCAGCGTAACGATAGTTTTTTTTTTTTTTTTTTTACCTTAAGGGAACTTCACTCATTTTTAAGGAGTGTACCAAATTAAAGTCGCTTTCCAAAGTTTTGTACTGTCCTTGTCGTCTTGAAAAGCTATTGTTGAATTAATATATATTTACCCGGGTTCATATCACATTCTGTTACATTTTCAACGTTGTATCTTTCCTTTCCGTTGTCCGAAGCTGCATTTGTTTTAAAGAGGAAAGATATTTTATTTTACTTCTCGTTATTTTTAGAAGCGAATTCCTCCCAGTCTTGTGTATTCAACCCATGGATGAGTACTTTATATCCCCATAGCGTTGCTTTTTTTTTCTTTCAAATAATTAATAAATTTTGTACGCGTATAATTTGTTTTTTTCCAACAAACGTTTCTTTAATGTTTTTCCAGGACATTTGTTTCAAGCGGTTTCAAATTATTTCTTGTTATTCACCCTGGCTGTAATCTAGTATTTCATGGCTTAATCTGATATCTTCGTCGACGTGGAATTTCATTAGGAAATTAATTCGTCTCTCTAAATATGGCTTTTTTTTCTTAACATCCACAAAAATAACACGATGGCAATAGCGTCGTCTTCAACTAACTGGTACCATGAGAGACACAGCAAGTGTTGCTTCTGCGCATGCGCAGTCCCGTTACTTCCACCTGCTGTTGGGGTTGCATCGGTTGCCAGCAACGGGCCACTAGCTTGGAGGCCCACAATTCACGGCGATGCTGCAGGGCCATCAATGGCTCAGCAACTGAGCGCTGCCACCAACGGACCACTACCGGGCCGTGAGCTGCAAATTTCAGCCAGCAGTGACCCATCACTGCCAGCTGGTGGCAAGCAGTTCCCAGCACTTGTGTTTTTGCTGGGCGATCACCTACTACATAGAGCGAGGAATTCGTAAAACAGGAAGGGCGATGCCGGTTAACGGGGGAAAGAGACGCACTAGTGTTGGTGACGTCGACACCAGAAGAGCGGGAGTGCATGGAGGGAGTAAGACTCCTCAGGGCAGAGCGCGAAAAGTACGGATGCGCAGCGCCAACCAAAGTCAGGGGAGGTAGGCGCATGAGAGGACAGAGTGCGTGAGTCTGTTTTCGGGAATTGCAGGGGCAAGTTCGCCGGAAGACAGAGGTTGAAGGTTTTTCAGGTTGTCGGACACCTCCCAGCAAAAACAGTATTGCTGGGCCAGCACTATGTTGCCGCTGCCGAACCGTCAATAAAATGTCCGGGCAGCCAACAGAAGGGCCAGCAGTTCAGGCCAACAGCTGGCCAACAGTTGGCACCCCATCAGTTGTCATATGCCACAACAGGGCCATCAGTGGTCCATCACAGGCAGTAGCTGCCACAAGTGGCCCTTCAGTGGCCCTGCAAGTACTTGCCAGAAATGATGGCTAGCCTGATGTGGTCCACTAGTGGGCCGTTAATGGCAGCCAGCAACTACGTGGCGTAACTGGTGGCTTGCCGAATCTTGTCCGCCAATTTCCCTATAGTAGCAATAATAATAATAAAAAGCAAGGATAACCGCAGTTTCCTAACCCTACAGTTTTTCTTCCTACCCTTACGAAGCTTGTGAATTAACGCACTGCGCTGGGGAAATTTTCTCAACAGACCGGAAAAACGCCGTTTGCACCTGACTAGATTCGATCCTGGGCCGTTTATGAGGAAGCCGCGCTCACTACCGACCGAACTAATTCACAACACTGGTGCACGTGCTGGAAACTATCTGTTTGGTATGCAATTTGTAATCGAATGCTTCCCTCTTTCATTTTATTATATTGCGAGGTATTTTTCATAAAAGTCAGTTTCATATAATTGATAAATTAATTCTTTCAACGTAACGATAGTTTTTTTTTTACCTTAAGGGAACTTCACTCATTTTCAAGGCGTGTTTTTTTTGCTGGGCTTAGAGTCGCTTTACAAAGTTTTGTACTGTCCTTGCCGTCTTGAAAAGAGATTGTTGAATAAATATATATTTACCCGGGTTCATGTCACATTCTGTTGCATTTTTAACGTTATGTCTTTCCTTTCCGTTGTCCGAAGCTACATTTGTTTTAAAGAGTAAAATATATTTTATTTTACTTCTCGTTATTTTTAGAAGCGAATTCCTCCCAGTCTTGTGTATTCAACCCATGGATGAGTACACCACATAGCGTTGCTTTTTTTTTTTCTTTTAAATAATTAATAAATTTTGTACACGTATAATTCTTTTTTTCTTCCAACAAACGCTATTTTAATGGTTTTCCAGGATATGTGTTTCAAGCGGTTTCAAATTTTTTCTTGTTATTCATCCACTCCATTCCATGAAGTGTTATTCATGGGAATGGAGTGGGTGTATTTCATGGCTGTAATCTAGTATTTCACGGCTTAATCTGATATCTTCGTCGACGTAAAATTTCATTAGGAAATTAATTCGCCTCTCCACATATGGATTTTTTTCTTAACATCCACTAAAATAACACGATAGCGATAGCGTCGTCTTCAACTAACTGGTACCATGAGAGACACAGCAAGTGTTGCTTCTGCGCATGCGCAGTCCCGATGCTTCCACCTGCTGTTGGGGGTTGCATTGGTTGCCAGCAACAGGCCACTAGTGGCACTTGCTTGGAGGCCCACAATTCACGGCGATGCTGCAGGGCCATCAATGGCTCGCCAACTGATAGCGCTGCCACCAACGGACCACTACCGGGCCGTGAGCAGCAGATTTCAGCCAGCAGTGACCCATCACTGCCAGCTGGTGGCCAGCAGTTTCCCAGCACTTGTGTTTTTGCTGGGCTAGCATTAGGGGTCCGAGAGTTCAGTCGATGTACTGAACGGAGTCGGAGTATCTTTGCGAAGATAAGTTTACCAGCCGTGATACAGGTCCCTGACTTAGGGAATCTCACGTGCTTTATTTAATTATCCAGAAAGATATAATTCTACTGAAACCGCGAGGACCAAGTGCAGAGCGGAGATAGATAGGATTCGGAGATAGGAATATTTATCGGGAGACAGGTAGCTTCTCTGACGAGAAGGACTCTCTCCCAAGCGTAGGAACGTACTATCGCAATAGAGACGTCAGGTTTACTTTGACTGTTTACTATATCGGCATTAGTTGAGGGACGTCCGATTGACATCCGGAAAGCGGTATTCCCACGGATAGACTGACTTCCATCTTCAGTTATTTTTTTCATAATAAACTTCTGTCAAGTTTGAAAACGAATCCCCCTGTGTTATTTTATCGCCAGAGTAATTTATGCTTGGGTCTTCGGCCGTCTCAAACCACCTTCCTGATTAGCAGTTAATCAAATCATAGTAAAGCGGGGGAGATTTTGTCTGTTCACCCAATCAGAGGTTGGGTAAGTACTGAGAAACGAACCTTTGATGCGCCTATAGCGTGGACGCCACAAAGGTATAATTGTTGTGGGAACTAAGCACGTTCACATAGGAACTAAGCACGTTCGCTCTCACAGGGATCGTATATGAACACCCCCGCAAATAATCTTACACATTTCAAAATAAGTTCTTGATATTATTAGCTTACAGTTATTTCAAAATAAGTTCTTGAATTCAGTTATTTCAAATAAGTACTTTGAATTCTGTATTGTCATATAGTGGATAGTACATCCCATAATGACCATTATCTAGCATTGTTCTGCAACTTTATCAAACATGGGTGAGTGTTTTCACTGCTTTAACTAAAGTATGGAAAAAAATTAGCTCTGTTCAGCCCCCACCCCAGTGCTGTTTGTTGTGCCTTCCAATTTTTCCTGATGCCGGGCCCCTCGAAACATTTCAGGATGAAATGAATGGTCAAAGAAACTATAGAAATAGATAGACATCTCTTCTCCACTCCGCAGTTGTGAAAGTCATCGGTTAATTGCACGGGAAGGAAGGAGTGGGAGTTTGGAAGAGGAGATTTTTTTAATTTCTAAACATGCAGATTAATTATAGTGTTCGGGCTCGTTCGGGCCCGGGCTCTATCTTGCAATATAAAATTCGGGCTCGGGCTCTTAAAATTGAGCCCTAACTCAGCTCTTATGAGCACAGCACTAATGCTTCTACAACGAACGGGTGTAAATTCAACTACCCCTCCTTCCTTAGCGAATATGTAGAACATTTGTACACCCCGCTTCCCCTACCTCCCGCAACATACGGTACACAGGGCCTTAGCTAGGTCCCAAAACTAGGGGGGGCTCAAATTTTTGCTAGGCGTGGGTAAAGAGGGTAGTCGCTCACGCAGTTTTGCTGACTTGGGGGACATTCACTAAATTCAGGAGATTTCAGAATGGAGTTAGTGGCAGACATATTGTTTTTCGGATTTATGACTTTTTCAGCGGATTTTTAATGTTTTGAACGATTTCAGTAACTTTTTACATTTATGATTTCAAACATTTAAAATGTTGTATTTGAAACTTCTTCAGCTCCGTAGTTTCCATAACCGTGATTTTTAATTCTTATAATATGCAATCCCTTTCCTCTTTCCAGAGCAGCTTTCCAGTTTTTAAATCAATTTACAGTAAAAGCATTTTCTTTACTGCCGCAGTGCTGAAAGTGTCTGCAGGCATAGCAGAAAACAGCATCCAGTGATTGGGAATAAATATTCCACCCATTTAAACTTCCTGAACCAATCACTCTGAAAACGTCTTCCTGACGAATTCTTGGTATATTTTTCAAGTATCACTTGTCTGATATTTCGTCTGATTTCGAAATATCGTCAGCAACATATTTCTGTGGTTTACTCTCTCCAGAATTTTGGGTAGAATCCTTTAATGTCACTGAATGCTTTGAAGATGTAAATGGAGAAATTGAAGAATTTGCGTACTTGCGAATTACTATGTATTTTTCCATATAAAAATAGCTCACACTACAGTCTGTCCGGCAGACGGCAGTTAAAAGCAACATGGGCGAGGCGACTTTGTTGATGAGAAAACTTCCCATGAGAAAACTACTGAAGTCAATAGAACTATCGGATTGTGTTTTGTATGCTTTAGAATTCCAGAACTTCTCACCTTTAATTGTTTCCGTCTTTGGAGCCCCTTCGCGTCACCATATGTGTTAGCAAGTGTCACGCCGAGAAAAGCAAAACAAACGTACGAATTTGTTACCTCCAGCATAATGAGGGACCTTCCCTTTGAGGGCACGGAACAGACCCAACAGCAATAGGATCCCATGTGGTTGTAAAGTGCTTTGTTCGCCATCAAGGGCAACATTCAATTGTCTCCTTAAAACTACAAATGATGCAGCCTGGGACTTAAGCCCCCAAAGCTTCCCACCTACCTTTAATCCGGTCCCGAATGCAAGTACGCCTCCACCCTTGATTACTTTCTTTTAGCTTGTTCTTCTAAATTTAACGTCCCCCCCCTTCCTGAAATGCGTTTCTTGTTCCTTATAACTCCTACCGCTAGTAGAGAATCACTAAAATTACTAATACAGCCGTTACGACTAATTCACAATTCAAAAAGTCGAAATTTCTTGTTTCTTTTGAGTTACATTCATACTGCGTCGTTTTAATGTTACTTAACTTTTAAAAAAGTCCAGTATACGAATAAAGTATTTATGCCTGTGATGAAATATCAAAGTAATTTACGTAAACTGTCGAAATAAAAGTTTGTCATTTTTGACAGCGTCAATTTTCCAGGGGGGGGGGCTCGCTAGCCTTGTAGGGGGACCTGAGCCCCTCTAGCCCCCGCTAGTTACGGCCCTGACGGTACATACATTCTCGTTTCTCAACTACTAAGTGAACCCAGAAGTTTGCAAACACGCATGGCCCATCTATTATAGTTGGGATTCTACAGTTGCCTGGTGAGGGGAGTTTTTCCCCCTAATTCAAAATAGAAGGGGTTTTTTTTTCCCTGCTTGTTATAATTACATTATGTGTATTTCGTTTATAAAAAAAGTGTTGTGGTACATTTGTGTGTTCAAAACAACTGAACTGAAAACATTTTTAAGAAAGTAAGAAAGAAAGATACAAAATATAAGGAAGGGGCCTACCCGGAAACTGTCCCGGTGGGCCAATCCGCCCTTGCCTGCTTTTGCCTCTGATATCTTCTGCTATGAAAAACATCTTGTGCTCAGTTTGTTAAATTTCGTAACACGCTTTGCAGCTGTTAGTGGGAATGAGTAGCAGTGCGATATTTTTTCGATTGTAGCAATGGCTTTTTGGATGTTTCATCGATTGTAAGAATGCGTTTATTTTATTTATTTATTTTGTAATCGGGTCCATTCACTATGAACAGCGCAGCTCACTTTGCGTATTTTAAATTATGCGAGTTTATTTCTATGTGGTGTAAGCGTATTCTTTTTGGTTGAAATTTTTGGCTTTACGAAAATCTGCTTTTTCATGTTGAAAAGGATTCAAAAGTCGTGCTCATTACAACATAATATTCGGTGTCATCTTTCTTGCTGTTGTTTTATTCCCATGAGTGCCGAACCAGGGATGGGGGCATTTCTAACCAAATATTTCCCAGAAAAAATTAATCGCTAACCGGTAAGGAAGATATTTTCGTTTCTCTTTTATAAAATGGAAAGACGAACCTCGAAACCATTACCGTCTCTGATTCATGCTGTCTGTCTAAACCCCGATTCAAGAAATCTTACACTTCGCCGTCCGTGAACGTGTTTCCTCCTACTATTACTTTGTGTGGGTGTGTGCGCGCGCGCGCTTTCAGTTCTCATTATTTAAATGTTCTTTCTCTTTCTAATTCTTTTAAGCGAATTTACACATACAAGTATTATTTCTCAAAAGAACAAAAAAAGTTATATTTCTTTATTCCGGGGATCACAGTATATTGTAAAACAGATGGATAATTTGAATTGACTTGAAAAACAAAAAGGGAGTGGAATTCCGACCAATGGGAACTGAAAAGAAGCAGATTCCCGACGCGAGGTGCATGGAACAAGTAAGAGAGTGGCGGCGTTCCTCCTTCGGGACCTGAAAAGAATGAAACCGGACCATTGAAGGACCAGTGACCCTCAAGGTCGGTTGGGGGTCATCCAACGTCCTTCTGCCACAGACGATTCTTGTGGTCATCGCCGTCAGCTCCCTTGAGTGAGTTTCATTAGAACAACGATGAATGCTGGCTGGCTGGCGATCCTATGATGCAGCAGACTTGATTAAAATCTGCATTCTCGGAATAATGTCTCTTTGAAGGGTAAACTCTCTTCTATCTATCTGTACGCAGTCCAGACTGAGGCGCCACGAGCTGGTTAAAACAAGTTGTCAACATGCAGTCTTTGGGAGGTCTGCAGGATTTCTGAGAAGCTGTGAAGGTAACCGGAAATCTCAAAATTTATTTATTATTTTTTAATCTCTAAAACATAATTTTCTGTTTTAAGATGTGTACAGTGATAAACATGTGCTACACTTTATATAAAATGTGTAAGCGACCTACTAAAACTACCACTGGCTTCATGGACTGAATTGGGGGACGTAGGGGTAGGTAACGATGTTCCAGGAAAGAGTTCGACCCCCTCACCCTTTCCTCCCTCCAGCACCACCTTCTCTTTAGCTTGACTTCTTAACCCTCGCTTCGCCAATGTTACTCCTCATGCATACATACAAAAAGAAAGAAAGAAAGAAAGAAGAAAATACGTGACACGAACGAATTCTGAGTTCTCTGTTTTTCTGTCTGATATCAAAGCCTGTGAAACGCTCTCCTCTGTCTCGAATTGTGCCAGTCTATGTTGCAGCACTTATTGGCCCGCATTAATTATTTACTAAGTTCCTTTCTAATTCTTGTTTCCTGATAGACATTCTAACCATTGATATAAGAAAAAATAGTTTACAGTAGATTTATCAATCTTGCTTTTCCAAACATAAAATGTGGAGAGATTAATTATTAGCCCTCTTTGGATGCTACGAAAATGGATCATTAGAAGCAATTTTCACAATACTTATTCAACCGTATGCAGCATGAGTGTTAGTTGAGGTCAATTTATTTACAGCACACTTTAATTCTGGAGTAGGTTAAATTTGCTCTGGAACTTAAATTTAAATCGTCCGATTATAAAATTTGAAATATTTTTAACAAATTTAAAATTTCAGTTTAGATCATTCTTTGTTACTTAAATAAACTAGATGACAGAAACATCAGTAGCCTAAAACAGCATGTGACCGCATTTTTCAAATAGCTTTAGTTTTATTCATTTATCGAGGATAAATATTGAAGTAGAGATTCAGCGCATCATAACACTGAAGGGTGCCATGCACCCATCAAATAATTTAAGGAATGTTCAAATTCCTGGGTACCCCTGTAGTCGGTGCTTATGAGCTGAAGGCATACTGCGACTGCTTAATTTTCAGTTATTTTCTGTCTGTATATGTTTTGCGATATTTTGAATGAAGACAATTTTTTGTCAGATTATTTGCAAAATTCAGAGTGCAACCAGTGTTTCTTTCAGGACTTTTTGGCGGGGGAGGGGGAATGGAACCCTAGAGGGGGCAGGTTTTCCATTTGCTATATATATATTTTTTTAACTACTATATTTATATATGTAGAAGTAATTACTATATATCTAGCACACTGTCGCATTTAGAGAGGGCCTTGCCCCCTTCCCCGGAAAATGTGTCATTTTTTTGTTTTTTGGTTAAAATGCGACTTACATTAGAAAAAAATGCCTTAATAAAAAAAATATGTATCGACTTACATTGAAAAAAAAATGCTTTTCTTCAATTTTTTCATTAACTTTAATTTTGTGCCAGATGGTGGATTTCAAAAACTTCCTATTTTCGTCAGCCTCCCCAAGAAAAATTCTACATACATCTCTGATATAGTTATTACTTCTTCAAACATTTCAGGAATAATAAACTTTCTTCAGTTAAAGGACGGAAGGAGGGGGGGGGGGTCCGCAGGCTTGAAATTTTCATCTATTAAAAGGCATTCAACGCACTCTTGATCCTGAATCACGATTCCCAGGCAATTAGGTATGATTAGTCTCCTTATTATATTTTGAAGAATACCATGCGTTGTAATACACTTTTTAATAAAATAAACTATAACTAGTACCATGGGAACAAATATTTAAAAAATATATAATTGGGGAAATATTTGTAGCATAAAAAGAAACGAAACTTCTTTTTTCATCATAGCCTAAATTTATTAAAATTTGGCTCGGTATCCTAAAATGTCTCCGGGGGGGGATTGGTCGTTTCCGGGAGGGCTTCGCCCCCTGGATGTATGCCTGAAAGAAACACTGGGTGCAACTCTTAAACTGCAAATCTCCATTCTAGAAAGAAAGAACACTGAAAGTTTCAGTAGTTGTTGTGGCACTGAAATATCTTGTAACATTGTTACATAATTCAGACAAAAATGGAATCTCGATGTTTGCCGAAAAATTGGAATATTTCGTTAGCGCAATGTGCGAGCAAACTGCATGTACTAATGAAGAACAGTTCAGGATTTCTGTTGTTGTTTTTTTATCCTGTTTTTGTTCACCTAATAAGTAAGCTAGATCTTAGATTTACCGAAAACAGTGCTATTTTGTGTGATATAAAAGCACTTACCCAAAAAGTGAATTATTTTTGGTCGACGAATTTTTTTAAATAAAATTTCTGCCGAGCATTACAAATATAATATGGAAGACTTTACGTCGTACTACGAGACGGATGCAAGTAAAAATACCCCCGGAAAAAACACCCCGGAGAAAATACCCCTGAAAACTGAAAAGCGGAAAAATGTCCCCGAAAAAAATGCCCCCAGAACAAACTGTTTACTGCAGACTGCCACACAGGAACACTGATATGTGGCAATTTACCGGCAACCCTGCCACACATCTTTCAGCAGCTTGGCTACAAAAGTTCAGGGGGGGGGGGGGGTATAAAGATTGCCGTTTCTGGGCCTACATTGATAACTGAATTGGGATCTCCAAACGAATTTTGCGAAAACATTCCATGTAAGCCAAGCGAGAATTGTACTTTAATTTGAAGAAATAAATTGCCGAGGATCCGAGGTACACTTGGCTGTGTTGGGGGAGGGGTGCCCTACCCCGAACTTCCGTAATATTATATTCTGGACCGCTGGAGTCTGTCAGTGTATCCAGGAAGTTCCCATTGAAGTATCCGCGAGGTCCATGAGCTGGGGGCGGCTTTCCCCCAAAATGTTAAAATGGACGTAGAGCTGTAAACATTAGTACCATGCTTTATATAATGATTCTGTACACGACCACGAATTTTCAGGAGGGTGGGGTAACCCCCGTTTCCAAGAGCTATTCAGGGGTAACATCGAGGATACACTGACCGACTCTAGAGGTCCAGAATATAAAATTACGGAAGTTGGGGGTAGAGCCCTCCAAACCAAGCACCTCGTATCCCTTTTACAGGCGTCACCAAATTCCTGGGGGAGGGGGAAGGGCATACATAGTTCACCATTAAACACAACATGAAGCATAGAAATTGCGAGCAAATCCCTTACCTTGAACACTTGTCTGCGCTCTTAGAAACTTGCACCCCACATTCCTGAAAATTCGTGGTCGTGTACAGAATCATTATGTAAAGCATGGTTCTAATGTTTACAGCTCTACGTCCATTTTAACATTTTGGGGACCCTCCCTCAAAGCTCACGGACCTCGCGGACGCTTCAAGGGGAACAGCCTGAATACACTGACAGACTCCAGAGAGCCCTCTGATCATTCTTCCGAAAGGGGTCCGGGTTCGAATCCCAGTCAGGCATGGATGTTGTGTTTGTCTTACGGCACTGGCTCTCTCCCTTCCCTGGAACCAGTGACCCTAAATTAGGGACGGGCGACTACTTATAGCCCATTGAGTTGCTCACGGTGGTCGTTAAATCTCCAATCAAAAAAAAAAAAAAAAAAGACTCCAGCGACCCAGAATCTAATATCACGGAAGTTGGGGGTTCAGCCCCTCAACCAAAAGTACCTCGGTAATTTATTTCTTCAAATTAAAGTACAATTCCCGCTTCGCTACGTATTATGTTTTCACAAAATTCGTTTGGAGTTCCCAATTCAGTTCTCAATATAGGCGCAGAAACGGCAATCTTTATAGCCTCCCCCCCCTTGAACTTTCCTGGCCAAGTTGCTGAAAGATGTGTGGCAGGGTTGCCGGTAAATTGCCACACCGGAACACTACCACACGTCAGTGCTCCTGTGTGGCAGTTTACAATGAACCGTTTGTTTTGGGGGTATTTCTTCCGGGGACATTTTTTTCGCTTTTCAGTTTTCAGGGGTATTTTCTCCGGGGGTATTTTTACCGTTTACCACTACGAGACAGGTCGTGTTCTGAAAATAGTATAAGGCGTATTTGATAAGCAATAGATATTTTGCAAGTGACTCCTAGTGAACAAAAACTGCACATTATTTAAAATACGCAACATGCGCAGTGTTTTCCCTAGTAAATGGAATTATCAGCTAAACAAAAAATTCAGTCGGTTTTCTACAATCGATAAAACATCCACAAATAGAAAAAGCTAATTACGCCCATCAGTTGTAGAAATGGTTCACTGTAAACCGCCACACAGGAAAACTGCCACATGGTTTTCTTCAAGGGGCCGGGCATAAAATACTGTTCTTCGAGGAACATTCTGAATGTGTGGCAATTTTCCAATGGGGCACTTTTCCAAATTTCCAAATTATGTGCGGCAGTTGGTGCCTAACGACGGGAAGGAGCTCTTTTGTTTGTCTGAAATTTCATACCAGTTCATGTGAATGTGATTGGAGGTTTAACGACCACCGTGAGCAAATACCAGTTCATGCGAGTGGGTGTAGGAGAACTGGCCACCCGGAGAAGTAGCCACCAGAGAAGTGGCCACCCGGAGAACAGGACACAAAAATTTTAAGGAGCAGTATAAAAATTGCGTTTTTGACCGCTTCGTGCAAACGATCCCCAGAGGTTGGCAATCTGAGTCATATAAAGTTTCCGCAATTTCGTCTTTTCTTAATTGCGATAATTAATGTAATTCTTTATATCAAATGTTTATGATCTACATCTCAGTAAAAGATTTCAGGGTTTTCAAACTACAAGTCTGCAAATTATCTGAGCGCATGTGCTGACTCAGGAAAACTGTTCGGGGGAGGGGGGGTACCAAAAGTGTAAAATATGAAAACTTTCTCGTCCGATCGGGAGATTTTCGGCATTTACAAGCTACGTACAACTCGACACATTATCTGCGGGCATGTGCCTATAGTCAGCAAAACTGTCGGGGTGGGGTGGGGGGGGGGATTATTACCAAAAGTGTAAAATATGAAGATTTCTCGTCCAATCGGGAGATTTTCAGCATTTACAAGCTACAACTCGGCACATTACCTGAAGCCTACTCAGCAAACCTGTCGGGGGGGGATGCCAAAAGTTTAAAATATAAACAATTTCCCGTCCGATCGGGAGATTTTCTCCCAATCGGACGAGGCATTCTTCCTATTTTACACTTTTGATATCCCCCCCCCCCCGACAGGTTTGCTGGTAGGCATATGCCTTCGGATAATGTGTCGAGTTGTAGCTTGTAAATGCTGAAAATCTCCCGATCGGACGAGAAATTATTCATATTTTACACTTTTAAAATTAACCCCCCCCCGACAGGTTTGCTGAGTAGGCACATGCCTTCAGATAATGTGTCGAGTTGTAGCTTGTTAATGCTGAAAATCTCCCGATTGGACAAGAAATCTTCATATTTTACACTTTTAAGATTATCCCCCCCACCCCCTTCTCGACAGGTTTCCTGAATAGGCACACCTCAGATAATTTGCTGAGTTGTGGGTTGTAGTTGTAGCTGGTAAAGAATCTCCCGATCGGGCGAGTAATTTTTCATATTCTACACTTTTGGTTTTACCCCCCCCCCCTCCGACAGGTTCCCATAGTGGGTACATAGAAAATTTGTCCAGTTGTAGTTTTTGTAAATACCGAAAATCTCCCGAACGAACGAGAAATCTTTAAATTTTACAATTTCGGTATTGCCCCCCCCCCCCCCTTCCACCCGACTGGTATCCTGAGGCAGCAGATGCCTTTAGATAAATCGATGAGTTGTAGCTTGTAAACGCTGAAAATCTCCCGATCGGACCAGAAATTCTTTATATTTCATATTTTAGGTTTTAAGCAGCAGCAAACCCCTCCCCCTCCCCCGACAAGTTTCCTAGGTTTGCACATACTCGCAGAGAATTTGTTTAGTTGTAGTTTCTAAAAAAATATCGTAAATAAGAAAATATGAAATTACGGACATTATATGTGTGTCAGATAACCAATCTAGGGGAGACGTAGCCACGAAGCAGCCCAGAACGCAATTTTTATACGGACCCTTAAAATTTTTGTGGCCAGTTCTGCGCTTAGTCTTAGATCCGAAAATCATGGAAATGTCTAAATTTCTCACTGAAAATAAAATATTAAAAAAATAAAATTATGAACAATAGTTGCTCAAGTAGTGGAGAATATAGCCACACGAAATTTGTTTATGCAGAACAATTTTATGGCACTGAAATTCCAATGTGGCCAGTTCTCCGTACCCGCATACGAGTTTAGGGCAACTGGCTACAAAAGTTCAAGGGTGTGGGTACGGGGGAAGTTTAAATATTACTGTTTCTTGGCCTATATTGAGAATTGAATTGGGAATTCCAAACAAATTTCGAGAAAACGTTCTGAATAAACCAAGCGAGAATTGCTGTGTTCAGAAAAGGACGATAAGGTGGGATTTTTTAATAACGCTGCACTTTTACTTAGGCACTAAATATTTACATAACATGTCAATTTTGTAATATTCTTCTCTTCCTTAATTCATAGGAACTACACCTTCGCCTTCTTTAACAGCTTTTAATCTGCCGACTTCATATTCATAATGTTTACGTATCAAATCAAGTCAATAGCATTGAGCTTTTACTTAGGTGCTGAATATCAAAGTCATAGGCCCCAGGCCTAGGCCTTTTTAACAGTTTTTATTCTATCAATGCCATATTTACAACGTTTACACATCAGATCAAGTTAATAATATTGCGCTTTTACTTTGGCACGAAATATTAATTCACATGCCCTAGGCCTAAGCCCTTTTACCAGTTTTTATTCTATCAATGTCATATTCACAACGTTTACAGAGCAAATCAAGTTAATACTATTGGGAGTTTACTTAGGCACGAAATATTCATTTGTAAGCCCTAAGCCAAGGCCGTTTTAATACTTTTTATTCCACCGATGTCATATTAACAACGTTTACACATCAAATATAGTTAATAATATTTTAATATTTAGTGCCTAAGCAAAAGCGCAATGCTATTGATTTTATTTATGACGTAAACGTTATGAATATGAAGTCGGTGGATTAAAGGCTGTTAAAAAGGCCAAGGTATAAGCCCTATGAATTAATTAAGTAAAAGGAAATTATTACAAACTTGACGTGTTATGTAAATATTTAGTGCCTAAGTACAAGTGCAGCGTTATTAAAAAATGCCACCTTATCGTCCTTTTCTGAACACAGCATGAGTCATGTGTAATTCTGTTGTTTCGTCGAACCCTGTAGTTTTAAGAAATGTACGGCGATCTTTATACCCCCTCCCTCCTGTTGAACTTTTGTGGCCAGTCAGCCTAAACTGGTATGAACCGGCGTGAAAATTCAGACAAACAAAGGAGCTCCTTCCCGTCGTTAGGCGCCTAGGAAAACTAAAACATAATTAGGAAACTTGAAAAACTGCCACACATTCCAAGTGTTTCTCGGAGGTATAGCACTTTGTGCTTGGCCCCTTAAAGAAAAACGTTTGGCAGTTTTCCTGTGTGGCGGTTTTCCGGCAATCCCACCACACTAGGTAAATAATGAAAGTATGTCCCGCCACCCCCAACATTCAAAAACAGTATGTCAAATCGACTAATTAGTATGCCCATGATGACAATCAAATCGCCCATCTCGGACTTTTTTTCCTGGCCTTTTTTTCGTCGGACTTTTTTTGCCTCGGACTTTTTTTCCTAGACTTTTTTTCCTCGGACTTTTTTACCTGGACTTTTTTTCCTCGGACTTTTTTACCTAGATTCAACAAACTTATCTGCCGTTTTGTTTGTTGACCATACATTCCTCCTCAGTTATTGCTACTTTATGTGCAAAACCTGCGGAAAAGATATTAATTAACCTTGACTGCAAAGCAGAAAGAAAGAAAAAGCTGTTCATGTAGCTTCACTTAAAGGCACCTTAAAAAAAAAAAAAAAATAGAAAAACTTAAAAACATATTTCGACTGTTTAAGTTTTGGTGGATTTTATCTTTTTTTTCTTCTAAGATAATACGCATAAAAAAATAAATTATGATGAAAACCAATTTATAGTTCAAATCCGCGTAATTTAATTATAGATTACAGAAACGGGGGGCCCTTGCCAGTCGCCTTTCTCGCGTACGCTAAAGACCCGCCCTGACCGAGTCCTGCTTCTATAAGCTAGAAAAAAATCTCTCTTCCATGCTTTTTTTACTTGATAGTTATTCTTTATGTTTACACTGTAGTCAGGGCCGAATGGAGCTTTCGCGGGGCCCTGGGCAAAATTTCTTTGCGGTGCCCAGAGCAAAAAAAAAAAAAAAAAAATTATTGTGGGCACTAAAAAATAAATATCATGTTTGAATAAAGACGTTACGAGAAAAATACCGTCCGTAAGAAACACACACGAAAACTATCATAAAGACAAAATGATTGTCTCAAAGAAGTATTTGCTTTAAGCTTAAGAAAAAGACCATAATACGGATTGATAGTTGCGAGAGAGAGAAAGCAAAAAGTGTTAAAATCTACGATTTTCTTTCCGGAAAGTGGGATTAAGGTTGCATTATGACGCTTATAAAAATTTCCTCTCAAAATGATAAAAAAATACCCGCTTTGCGAGTATTTTTGGATTGCGAATATTTTTTTGTAGGAAATAATAAGGATCCCTCTAAAATTAATTGGTATAGTTTTTTTTCTCTGATACATGTTTTAGTGTGATTGATTTTTTTCCTCATTGCACAGTGGAGTAACTAACAAATTAGTGACCTTTTAAACTTTTATACGCGCTCATATGTGAAAATTGTTTTCTTTTCCCGATTGCTTGGGATGTTTTTAGTCACTGAATAATTGCCCTCCACATGTTGCCCGAAATCAACTTTGATATTAATCTTTTTATTTCCGTAAATCTAAGTTTCTTGTTTGCACACAACTTATTTTAATATATAAAAGTAGCGGCCACAAAGTGATGAAATTTAATGGTCTGTTTCATGAATGCAGAAAATATTAAGGTGACAACAATAACCTTTTGAAATCTGCAAACCTCAGTGTCTGTGCGACGAAAAGAGATGCCTATCCAAAAATGGGGTATAGGAAAAAGAAAAAAAAACTTCAAAAACTATTTTTAAGAGCCTCGTGCCCCAAAAGTTACAAAAAATAAATAAATAGTTATAATATTTTTTACCGAAAATATTTATTTTCTTAAACTGCGGGGCCGTCTGAAGGCGCGGGGAATTCCGTATTATTAAGTAGGTTTTATAGGCGTTTTAATAATTAAAATTCTTTGGAACCTACCTGTGGCATTTTTCGTAAAACCAAAATTATTGCACTTTACTGCGTGTAACACAAATGTGCACATTGTAATTGAAATAGTTGCCTTAATTTTATACCAACAAGAAGCACTACAAAACAATTACGCCAAAGTTGAATATATCATACAAATTTTATTCTTTTAGAGAATTAAGGCCGTCCTCTTTGAAATGCCTCACGATCACACACACAAAACACGCATGTGACAGTGTTTAGTGATCTTTTCCCATTTATTCGAAAATATAGAACATAAGTAAGCAAATAAATAATTAACAATTAAGAATTGTGCCACACGGAAAAAAGAACCTCGTAGCATTATATTAAGTGTTTTTAACATAAATACACACTTAACCTTATGCTACAAGATTTTGCACGTAGTACAATTTTTTTCTCTCGACTCTGTTATAACAAAATGGCAGAAGTTTTTCCTTCTCCCCGCGAATAACACCTTTCAGTTTATTTTATTCTGAAGCACGTGTAGTTACGTGCAAACAACTGTTACACATAACACCTTATCCTGATTGGTAAAAACTTTTCATTCATTGAACTGATATTTCTTTCACATTCTCTTCTTAATGCGCATGTTTAGGAATTATTGCTATTACTAATGAAAAGGGGACGCACGTCCTCTGAAATAACTGTTTCCCGTCATCCAGTTTTTAGCACGTCTTTTGTAAAAACAGATCATGCTTATGTTACCGTTTTGTCCGTCCGTCTGTACCCACGATATCTCTGCAACTATTAGTCCGATTTCAAAAATTCTTTTTGCATTGGGAAGCTTGAAATATGAGAATGATGTTTCTTTATTTCGTTTTTTTTTTTTACCGATGTGGAATTTCGCCGCTAGGAGACGTAAATGCAGATGATGTCGAATTCCAAAATACGCTTTATACCACATATTTGCTTCTAAACATCCGATTGAAAAAATTATTTTATCTTTCGATTCCATTTATGTCGAAGAGTATTTTAGATATAGTTACTTTCTCAAATTCCGCATAGATTTTCCACTAGGGGGCGTAAAAGTAAATTACATTTTTCCCGATAACTCTTCTTCAAAAACTCCGAATTGAAAAATGTTTTTTTCAGCGGATATATCTCCTGATGGAAAATCTTGTGCATATAATTTCGAATTTTTGGTAAAGAGTACTTTGGCCACCAGGGGGCGTAAGTGGTAATTTTTGCTTCTGATGTATTTGCCATAAAATCTGAGCATCTAAAATATCGATTGAAAAAATAATTTCGTGGACTGATGCCACTCACATCGATAAATCTTTTCGGAATATTTTTTTCTTAAAATATTCCACAGTTTCTCCGCCAGAGGGCGTAGATGTATATCTTATTTTTGTCAATATCTCTACTTCTAGAGTCAGATTTGAAAAATTCCTTCTTTGTTGGATAGCGTTTTCCGTGTGATATAATTTCAAAATTTTTTCATATAATTTCAAAATTTTCAAGTAATTCATAGACTTTCCGCTAGGGGGCGTAGAGGTAAATTGTGTTTCCCCCTGTATCTCTGCTTCTAAATCTCCGATTTGAAAAATTCTTTCTGCACCGGATACAGCTCCTGGTGAAAAATCGTTTGCCCATAATTTCTAATTTTTTGTAAAAAAATGGTTTGGCCACCACGGGGCCGTAAACCTTAATTTCCGCTTCTGATGTGTTTGCAGCAAAATATGAGCTTCTGAATTCTTGATTGAAAAAATATCCGTCGTTTGTAGACAGATAGTACTCATGTCGACAAACCTTTTAGAAACATTTTCTTTTTAAAATAATGCATCATTTCTACGCCAGGGGGCGTAGATGTATATCTTACTTTTGTCAATATCTCTACTTCTAGGAGCCCGATTTGAAAAATTCCTTCTTTGTTGGATAGTGTTTCCAGTGTGACATGTTTTTCATGTAATTTCAAAATTTCAAGTAATTCATAGACTTTCCTCTAGGGGGCGTAATGGTAAATTGCTCCCCCGCCTCCTATATCTCTGCTTCTAAATCTCCGATCTGAAAAATTCTTTCTGCACCGGATACAGCTCCTGATGGGAAATCTTTGCACATAATTTCTATTTTTTGAAAAAAAAAGTGGTTTGTTTACCGATACTACTCATGTCGACAAACCTTTTAGAAACATTTTTTTCTTGAAATAATGCATGGCTTCTACGCCACGGGGCGTAGATATATATCCTATTTTTGTCAATATCTCTACTTCTAGAAGTCCGATTTGAAAAATTCCTTCTTTGTTGGTTAGTGTTTCCGATGCGAAATGTTTTTCCTATAAATTCAAAATTTTCAAGTAAATCATAGACTTTTCGCTAGGGGGCACAAAGGTAAATTGCATTTTCTGCGTTATTTCTGCTTCTAAAACTCCGATTTGAAAAATTCTTCCTGTATCGCATACAAGACCTGATAGAAAATATTTTTCACATAATTTCTAATGTTTGGTAAAGAATGATTTCGCCACCAGGGGGCATAAGTGTTAATATCTGCTTCTGATGTATTTGTAGCAAAATCTGGGATCCTGAAAACTCGACTAAATTATGTTTTTCTTGGACCGAAACCGCTCATATGGATGGAACCTTTTGAGAATACTTTCTTCCTATATAATAATGCATGGTTTTCCCACCAGGGGACGTAAAGTTACATCTTATTTTTGACGATATCTCTGTTTCAAAGTGTCCGATTTGAAAAATTATTTCTGTGTTGGAGAGCGTTTCCGTTGCGAAATGTTTCTCATATAAATTCATGTTTTTCTTAACGCACAAGTCTGCAACCGGAGGGCGTAAGCTCACGATTCCGTTTACAGCAATATCTGAGGGATTAAAAACTCGATTGAAAAACTTTTCTTCTGTCAGATACTATTGTTTTCCATACCGGTTCCATTGACTTTGAATAGCTTTGATAAATTTAATTTGCGTAAGAATGGATTCAAAGGACGTGCTTATTACACCCGAAAATTCGGTGTCATCTTTCTTGTTATAACTTTTAACCGCGAGAAAAACAGCAACCAAAAATAGCTTTTCTTTCTAAGTCTTCCTTCAAAGCTGCCGTAACAAATTGCTGGTTACTTCTTTATTCATATGAAATTTCCGCAAAAGATTCTGTAACATGTTTTGCAGAAGCAAGAGGCCCTCTTAGCCGTTAGGCCCCCATCAGTACGCGCCTGAGTATCAACAAATAGCCACGTATTGTTGGTGGTTAGTATTTGCGCCATAAAGCATCACACATTTTTCACATTACCTTCAAATACGGTAAGAATTAAAAGTAACGAGCAGTTTGCCCATTTTGAATGTTCATAAAATTTTCTCTGTGGTGCAGTGCTGAAGCTTGGTCTGGTTTACTACTTATCCTGGAATATGGGAAAAAAGTTCCGAATTGTTTTATTTTAATTGTTTTTTTTTCTAATTAATGTACGAAATTTAAGAGATATGTTGTATCCATAGATGGAGCACAAGTGTAAAACAAATAAAAGAATAAACTATGTAATTGGATACATCAAGTTTATTTGCGAACGGATTTTTAAGATGTTGTAATACACTGAAGAGCAATTGAATTAGAGACAGCTGGCGTTATGCAAATGTGGCGCTGTGGGCGGCCCTGTAAACGGAAACGACATGACGTATGGAGCGATCCGACAATATAAGGAGTAATGCGACGGGAACCAGTAAGAGTGGGACGAAGTATGGGTAAGACGAAATATCTAAGCGCATTTGATCGTGGGCAAATTGTCGGGGCCCGACGAATGGGTCACTCCATCTCGGAAGTCGTGCAGGCACTGGAATTTTCACGAGCCACTGTGTCACAGGTGCACCGTGAGTACATCGAATCCGGTAAAACCATCCCTGCAAGGGCCAACTGCCGTGGACAACAGCGTGTGTGATGAGCAGGGTCATCGTCGGCTAGCTCGCATTGTAACAGCGGACAGACGGGCCACACTACAAGAAATCAGTTGGCAATTTAACGCTGGTGCCCAAAAACGTGTAAGCAGCCACACCATCCAGAACCATCTCTTCGCTATGGGGTACAGAAGCCATCGTCCCACGAGGGTATCGCTGCTGACCGCACATCACATGGTGCAAAGATTAGCATGGGCGCGGGAACATCGCCACTGGACCCTAGACACGTGGGAAAATGTTGCCTGGACTGATGAGTCGAGATTCACGTTGGTACATGCGGATGGCAGGATACGAGTACGGCGCAAACCACATGTCGCGATGGATCCTTCTTGCCAGCAGGGTACTCTTCAAGCTGGTGGAGTGGCATTCTCGAATGGGGACTTTTTACGTGGACTGAAATGGGACCCCTGGTACGTGTGACATCGTCAATGACAGGTCAACGTTACCGGGATATCCTGGATGACAATTTGCTCCTGTTTGTGCGTCTTCAACATCTCACTGGGGGCCTCATCCTGCAACAAGACAGTGCACCGTGCCATCGCTCCCGAATCGTATCCGAATGGTTGGATGAACACTCCACTGACGTGACCTCGCTTCCTTGGCCAGCTAGGTCACCTGACCTCAATCCCATCGAGCACATCTGGGATGCCATCGAGAGAGATGTTCGAGGCTCTGACCCCCCTCCATCAAATCTTCGTGAACTGTGGGAGCTTGTTCAGGGGTCGTGGATCCGTATGGCTTCCCAACGCTTCCGGTGTCTTGTCGAGTCCATGCCGAGATGAATCGCCGCCGTCATCAGGGCGAAAGGTGGTGCTACACGTTGCTAGACAGGTATCTCTGATTCATTTGCTCTTCAGTGTACTTGAACCATGAAATTAAAGGAAGATCTTTCTTTCACGAGCACTAATTTTCTATTACGTGTATCTGTCTACTTAATACCTTGACGAGTGGGATTTTTTTTTTTACTCGTGGGCATTATTTAGATAGATTTTGTTTACATTTTGAAGGTTGATGAACTACCCTGAGCATCTAAGCCTTTTAAAATAAGTTACCTGTCCCTAATATGGCGCCAATATATCAAGAGAAGAGATACAAACAGCAGGGACGTAACCTAAGACAATGTTACGTCCAGAGCCTCCCGAAAATTTTCATCTGCAATATGTTTTTGATTATTTTCTTAGTCATTTCAAGATAGGTACTTTTGATGACATTGCTATGACATTGTAACGACCCTCGCTATCCTTTCTATCTCTTTCTCAATATAACTGCGATCTCGCGAGAATCATCGCATAATTTCGTTGGTTCATTTCTCCGTCGCCACTTTCATGACCAGATCTCTCTCTCAAAACCAAGGTTCCTTCTCTGTCCCTCTTAATTTAAAAATGTCCTTTCTCTCTTAAAAACCTCAGAAAATTTCCACTTTCACTTAATCGGGTTTTGGAGTTAATCTTCACCCACATGGGTCTACCTGTAAACACCCTTAAGCTTGTTTTTCTCTCATCAACGCACCCTTCAAATAATCCCATTTCCACACAAGACAGGTACAATACACTTCAAATAATTAGACATAATTATGTACCAAGCCGACTGTAATGCTGCTAATCGCGTGTATAACACACCAACAGCCTCAAAAAATGCTTATTTCTTCCGCTTTGCCCAAAAATGACTCGAACAAAAACATTCCACGTAGGAATGAACATATGCATACATATTTACTGTTATTTTTTTATGAATTGGGGATTAGGGAATCTTACAGACATAATTATATGTAGTTTGTGCATTGATTTTCTCTCTAAATTTATCAGATTAATCAGGTTAGCTGTAGTTAATTTAACTGAATTTGAATATACAATAATACACGTTCAAAATTTTTTTCTTTGACCTTGATATTTTGTAAGTGCTGACTTCTCATCTTTCTTTCTCTGCTCATTCAAGAACGCACCGGACTGTGCAATAGGTACTGTACAGCATCGTGGGATAAAGCTAATTTATTGCATTCTTTAGAGCCTTATGTTGAAAATCAGTGATTTGTACTACAGTCAAATAATAATATCTTATCTTGAATTATCTTATCTAAATATCCAGAATATTTTATCCCTGCTTATCCTGAAAGTTAATGTACGAGGGTAATGTACATATGTTGTCTCTACAGCAGTGCTATAATATTAGCAGTGTTAGCAGTGCTATTTTCCTATCTCCTATGTCTCTGTCTCAGTTTGATTCAACTTTCCTTTCCATTGAGCGTTCCTGAGACAAAACTGTAAACGTTTCTGCTTTTCCACATTGTTAGGTGTTCTATTTGTAACCTGACCTTAGAGCACAGACGACATAATTTCTCGAATTTTTTCCACTGCTCATACACTGAAAGGACAAATTATTACGTACACCCCGGTGAAAGTAAGCAAAGAACCAGGACAGCATCAAATCGCGGTGTGCAGGAAAACCAGTTGGGGAAATATATAGGGTGTGTCATTTATCAATTGCGGAAGAATACACTCCATCAAGTGCCAGCATAGGTCGAGGACGAGATTTAAGTGAGTTTGATCGAGGTCAAGACGTGGAAGGCAGGAAGGCCGGATGCTCAATCAGTGCAACGGCGAAACTGTTAGGAATTCCGCGACAAACCGTAGCAAGTGTGTACCAGGAGTACGTGAAATCCGACAAAACCTCTAGCAGTCCGGTAAACTGTGGCCGTAAAAGTGCATTGGATGATCGATGGCACCGCCGATTGGCCCGCATCGTACAGACGAATCGGCAGGCTTGTTTGAAGCAAATTACGTCACAATTTAATGAAGGAGTATCCACAAGCCTATGCTCATAAACAATCTGTCGACACATGACACAACTCGGCTAGTGCATTCAACGACCACATCGTGTCCCGATGTTAACGGCACAGCATAGCATGATTCGGCTGCAGTTTGCGAAGGCCTATCGAAACTGGAGCATGGATGATTGGAAACGCGTCATATGGTCTGACGAATCCTGTTTCACACTGTATCGCGCCAATGGCAGGCGGCGTGTGTGGTGTAAACCACAAGAAGCTATGGACCCCGCATCCGACGTTGGGGTACTATAGGCTGGTGAAGGCTGTGTAACTGTTTAAGCAGCTTTCACGTGGTCCAGCCCGGATCCCTTGGTACCTCTTGAGTCTTCGGTCACTGGTTCCAGCAATGTGCAGCTCCTGAACAACCATCTCCACCCTTTCATAACGTGCCTCTGCCCAAACCAAGTTCCGATCTTTCAACAGGACAATGCTCCACCCCATCGGTCCCGGCAAGCGACCGACTAGTCAAGGAGCATAGAAGTGAGCATACCACAATCACATGGCCCCCTCGCTCACCGGACATTAACCCCAGAGAGAATTTATGGGACATATTGGAACGAGCTGTTCGTGATCAACCATCCCCACCTACATCTCTACTTGTTCTATATCCAAGCACTCTTAGAGTGTTGGTCAGCGATACCTGAGTATGTGTTTCAGAACCTCATTGTGTCCATACCACGACGTTTGGATGTTGTCCTGCGTGCAGAAGGTGATGCCACACTCTATTAGATGGGTGTACGTAATAATTTGTCCTTTCAGTGTACACTGAAGAGCAATTGAATTAGAGATACCTGTTTAGTAACGTGTAGCACCACCTTTCGCCCTGATGACGGCGGCGATTCGTCTCGGCATGGACTCGATTAAGACATCGGAAGCGTTGGGAAGCCATACGAATCCATGGCCCCTGAACAAGCTCCCACAGTTCACGAAGATTTGATGGAGGGGGTCAGAGCCTTGAAAATCTCTCTCTATGGCATCCCAGATGTGCTCAATGGGATTGAGGTCAGGTGACCTAGCTGGCCAAGGAAGCGAGGTCACGTCGGTGGAGTGTTCATCCAACCATTCGGATACAATTCCGGAGCGATGGCACGGTTCTTTGTCTTGTTGCAGGATGAGATCCCCCAGTGGGATGTTGAAGACACACAAACAGGAGCAAATGGTCATTCAGGATATCCCGCTAACGTTGACCTCTGAGGGACGATGTCACACGTACCAGGGATCCCATTTCAGTCCACGTAAACAGTCCTCAGACGAGAATGCCACTAAACCAGCTTGAAGAGTACCCTGCTGGCAAGAAGGATCCATCGCTTCATGTGGTTTGCGCCGTACTCGTATCCTGCCATCCGCATGTACCAACGTAAATCTCGACTCATCAGTCCAGGCAACATTTTTCCACATGTCTAGGGTCCAGTGACGATGCCCCCGCGCCCATGCTGATCTTCGTTCCCTGTGATGTGCGGTCAGCAGCGGTACCCTCGAAGAACAATGGCTTCTGTACCCCATAGCGAAGAAATGGTTCTGGATGGTGTGGCTGCCTACACGTTTTTGTGCACCAGCGTTCAATTGCCCACTGATTTCTTGCACTGTGACCCGTCTATCCGCTGTTACAATGCGAGCTAGCCGACGATGACCCTGCTCATCACACACGCTGTTGTCCACAGCTGTTGGCCCTTGCAGGGATGGTTTTACCGGATTCGATGTACTCACGGTGCACACGTGACACAGTGGCTCGTGAAAATCCCAATGCTTGCACGACTTTCGAGATGGAATGACCCATTCGTCGGGTCCCGACAATTTGCCCACGATCAAATGCGCTTAGATCCTTCGTCTTACCCATATGCTTCCGACTCTCACTGATTCCTGTCGCATCACTCCTTATATTGTCGGATCGCTGCATACGTCATGTCGTTTCCGTTTACAGGGCCGCCCACAGCGCCACATTTGCATAACGGCAGCTGTCTCTAATTCAATTGCTCTTCAGTGTATATCCTATTGAGATAAAAAAAAGTGTGATAAACTTGTCCTTGTGAAGCCTCCTGCCTGACCAGGGTCAGCCAATACTGGGGCTGACCCTGGTCAAGCGGCTCCACAAGGGCAAGTATTATAACACCTACCTCTAACTGTTTTAACCAACTAGGGCAGAGTAGGGTGAAGTAACTTTAAGATTTTCTGTTACCGGCCTCTCGGCTCTAAAATTCGTTAAGCAAAGTAGATGTCTGTGGTCATGTTCCTAAGCCCATGTCCAGTCCCTCTTTTTCTGGAAGAAATTGCAATTAGTCAACGAAACACATTACCAGAGCATATGAGGAAATTCCCTCTTTTTGCCAGCGGTGAATCCAGGTCCACGTCTTCCTACTATGGCGCGGAATATTCTTCCGACTGAACTACGCCGACAAGGCTTATAGCTGCATTTTACTGTTTTGACTCATGCGTCACGTTAATGGTACGTCACAAGCAAAATAAATAAATGAAACGCAGTCTCCGTTGGTCATTCAGACGGACATACCCAAGACAGATGAGACACATTTCTTTAGTGTATTGCCTTTACATTATTTTTATCCTTATAATAAAGTTTTTCTTGTTATTTTTATCTGATTTTTCGTAATGGAATTCATTATTTCAGCTCTTTTTATTATAAAGTACTTTGTGAATTTCTGTACTTGAATTTGCTCAATAAGAATACTTATTTTGAAAATACCAATTAAATATTTATTAGTGAAAAAACATTTCTTTTCCCCAAAGACATCACTAATGTATCAATATTGCAGGCAAATTATTGGCGCACTATTCACATAGTTTTCATTGCTATCATAACCCCTCCTCCCCAGAAAAAAATTGCTGTTGCGCGCCTGTGTATATACACTGGCGTGAAAACATAAAGGACGAGACGGTTTTTCTAATGTAACGTCGTGCAGAAGTGCTCCACATCGACTCAAATCATACCATAAGATCCCCAAGATGTAAGAATATGGGACAACTGAGCTAAACCGTCCAAACAAGGAATCCAAAGGATACAAAGACACTTTATTGAAAAGGTAGCTTCGAGCACAACTGGACAGAAGACAGAAACATCCATGTGACTGGCGGCTGCCAAGAAAAATCCAGTCTTTAGTAGGGGATATGATCACCCCTGACTGCGTTGCAGGATTTACAACGTCTGTCCATGCTGAGGACGAGGTTGTCAAGGAGCTGTTGAGGCATCGCGGCTCATTCCTCTTGTAGCGCCAATCGCAGCTGCGGAGTCGTTGCTGGCGGCTGGTGACGTGCTGCCAAGCGTCTCCCGAGAAAGTCCCACACGTGTTCGATTGGATTTAGGTCCGGGGACCTTGCGGGCCAATCCATGCGTTGAATATCTTTACTCTCCAACAGCTCTGCGACAGCCACTGTACGATGAGGTGTAGTGTTGTCGTCCTAGAAGAGGAACTCAGGATCCGCAGCACCTCTAAACAGACGCACGTGAGGCAGGAGAACCTCGGTACAATAGCAGACACCAGTGACTGAACCTCCTTTGAAGATGTGGAAGTCAGTACGGCTCCCAAGCATGATACTGCCCCAAACGAGAACTCCGCCACCTCCAAACCGGTCTCTTTCGATGATGTTGGAGGTGTGATTGCGTGTTCCCTGCACTCTCAAGATGTGTATACGTCCAGAATCGCTCGTCAGACTTAATCGGCTCTCGTCCGTAAAGAGAACTAGACCTCATTGCTGATATGTCCAGTTCTTGTGTTCCTGGCATCCACAGAAACCGCCGTCTCCGATGAGCAGGTGTTAATGGCACACACCGCACTGGTCGTCGTGCAAATAGACCACCTTCGTGCAGCCTCCTGGCCACGGTAAAACGCGATAACGGACTTCCAGTTGTCTGTTGCATGGGCCTTGCGATTTCTCCGCTGTCGGCCGCCTGTCTCTTCTCGCCTGTAGGACAATATACCGGTTGTCCGCCGCCGTGGTTGCTCGTGGACGACCGCTGATAAACTCCCGGACAGCTGTTTCTGTCGTCTGAAATGCTCTCGAAGCTCGTGGAACGATGCTGTGAGTGATCCCGAACTCCTCGGCCACACTAGTCACACTTCGACTTTCTTCCAACTTCCCAATGACGCGACCTCGCGTAAAGTCATCCAGATGTCGTCTATTGGATTGCCTGTTGGCCATAGTACACGGTGGCAGCAACTCGACGTCGTTCAAACCGATGTACACCGTGCAATAGCTTTCACCGAATTGCTGAGCGTACACCTCCCGTGTGGTTTATACCCTTCCGACACTCCCCCACTCCCCACCCCTCCGTCATGCTGCATATATGCGCATACCCTACCGTATCGGACCCTAGCCTATCTCCTGAGTGGTCTTTTGGTCCGTTCTGCCTGCTCGTTCCGCTGTTATGCTATTGTCTCCTCTTCGTCCTTAATTTTTGCACACCAATGCATATTAAACTTAAATTAATTAAAAAAGAAATTTGTATATACTGTATAATACACATAAATACGTGCACACAGAGAGGGTGAGATAGGATCCCTTCCGAAAAGAAATCCTGGCTACGTCATTGACAAATCGCAAACAGAGCCGTAGGACAAGCAAGGCCCCAAGCTCCGTCTGACACTGGGTCCAACACGTAGGATTACTAAGAAGCCCGCGCCTCTGTCCATTCGAACGCCACATTTAAAAGTTCAGGAGACGTTTGATGGTCTAATTTCTAAAACACTGTTAAACTGCAAGTAGTTATTATACAAGTGCAAACAGCACAAACGTCTTATTGTATTAAAATTCGACGGCTAATAAACAGAAACAATGATGCAGAAAGGGATTCTGTTAATTCTGTTTTATTTGAACATTATTTTTATGGCACTTAATAGTATGCGCAGGCACCTATTCATTTTATGTGGATTTATGTCTATAAATATATTTTCTAATCATCATTTTCGAAAAAGATCGTGTCACTCGCACACACCTACACTATTTTTTTTTTTTTTTAATGATCGGGTATTGGCCATTGCCCCGAAAGTGGTATTTTACCTCCCAGAAAGAAGACCTTCTCAGGCCTGACTGAGTCCTTCCGCAATAATTTCTTTCCTTCTTATTCTCTTTTTCTTTTTCGTGGTTTGACGTCATTTCGTAGCACCTAGTTGATTGCCACGTGCTGGTGTGCGAACTGTTTCAGCCATATGCAAGACAACGCCCGTTGGAAGAACAGTAACAACGCAAATGGCGCATCGCCCATCCCAATCTGAACATACCAAGAGAATACTTTTCCTGAACGCCGCCTTGTCTGAAAGAGATGAGCGAAACCTCATTGTGGTCTGCCCGGCGACGCGACGTATGCTGAACAGTCCTTCCTATCTATTAGGCCAGCAATTTTCAAAATTCGTAGCCCTACGCCCACTAGAGTTATGAAAGGAAAAATAACAAAGAAAAATACTAAATAAAAATTCATACTCCTTTTCTTTAAAAAGGAAATAAATGTGTGGTATCAAAAGCAAGATGCAAATGTGTAATATCAAAAGCAAGATACAATGTGTGATATATGAAGCTAGATTTAATATCTACCACATATCTGCAAGACGCGTGTCATACCTGACAGGATTTCAAAATCTTAAAATTTTGCGTGTTCTTTCAAAACTATTTTTGGAGGGGGATAGACTTTCTCGAAGGAAACTTAAAACTATTTTCGCTACGTATGTAAATTTTTTGTAAAAATTGGGCAGAAAAAACAAGTTATTTAGGAGAAGGAGGTATACACTCAAGGAGTTATTTAGGAGAAGGAGGTATACACTCAAGGAGTTATTTAGGAGAAGGAGGTATACACTCAAGGAGTTATTTAGGAGAAGGAGGTATACACTCAAGGAGTTATTTAGGAGAAGGAGGTATACACTCAAGGAGTTATTTAGGAGAAGGAGGTATACACTCAAGGAGTTATTTAGGAGAAGGAGGTATACACTCAAGGAGTTATTTAGGAGAAGGAGGTATACACTCAAGGAGATGGGTGTGGCTCGGGATTGACTCTTATATTGACTGCGTGTGTGTAAGTGTTGTTTTTTCACCGCAACACCTGCAAGAGTTTTCATTTTTTGCCACAGTTTTTTTTTTCTTTTTTTGTTTTTTGTATTGTTTCGCTCTGATCGATTCCCAGTATATCAGGATCCATTTATTTCCATAATGTTTTCCTCGAGTGTACGGATAAAAAAAAAGAAGAGGGAGAAAAATAGGACAGGTGTATTTGTAAAACAGTGACAAAACCACCTCTCAATTTTTAACTTTCGTAAATTTTTTGTCCGTTGCCGATACAGCAGCCGATTTCACATTTGACAACTTAAGCAGATCTTTGAGTTTCGTTCGTATCTGTAGTCCTTCTTTGAAGTTTTGTACTATGATTAATTTAGGCAGAAACGTATCAGCGAAGTAGCGTGAATTTTAATCCTTCCTCTGGCAAAATATTTCTACGTCTCCTATGAGGAAAACTTTTGGATCAACCCCTAGTACAAAATAAAGAGAGAGAGAGGAGAGGAGAGGAGAGGAGAAAGAGAGAAAGGAAAGACTTGCCATCGATCTTTAGGCTTTCAGTTTGTTTACTATCTTAACATCTGTTTAATGAAGAATCAGTGTGAGTATCCCTATATTCAACAAACGTCTTACTACCTCAGAAAAAATATAAGACAATAGTGGAACAAATAAATACGAATACAAAATAACTTTAATACAGAGTAGAGTATTTAGTTCAGTGCTCTGTGACGCTTCCAAATGCAAGGTTGTTGTTTTTTTATGTACTTACTTACATGATGAGCTGAGATTAGAAAGTGTTGTTATGGGATGAGGAAGTTTAATCACTGATACCTGTTATCTCCTTCCCAGGAAATTCCTATAACTCCCAGTCCTCCCTCCCTAAAGGGCCAGAAGAAGAAATTTGCGTCTATAGGCCGTTGCTATCTTATTATCAGTCCTTTTTTTTTATTATTATTTTATTTGGGGGTTTAACGACCACCGGGAGCAACTCGGTGGACTATAAGCAGTCTCCCTTTCCTAATTTAGGGACGGGGGATTGCTTATATAGCTCACCTGGGACGCCGTCCTAATTTAGAGACGGTGGTTCCAGGAAAGAGAGAGACAGCCAGTGCCATGCAAGACAAACACAACATTCATACCTCACTGCGATTTGGACCCGGATCCATCTCGGAAAATGTATCAGAAGCCATCGCTTAGACCACTGCGTCACAGGGACGACATCAATGCTTTAATTAGGGTTCTAAACGTATGAATCTTCATCGCATTCACTTTTTATAGAATTTCACTTTAGTTAGTTTTATTTTCAAGTTAGCTAGCTTACAAATGTTCATAGATTGTTTCGTAGCACATAAATATAAATCACACTTTAGAAAGAAGTAAGCCGCCCCGGTGGCGCAGTGGTCTAAGGCGCTGGCCTCTGATCATTCGTCCGTAAGGGGTCCGGGTTCGAATCCCGGTGAGGCATGGATGTTGTGTTTGTCTTACGGCACTGGCTCTCTCCCTTCCCTGGAGCCAGTGACCCTAAATTAGGGACGGGCGACTGCTTATAGCCCATTGAGTTGCTCACGGTGGTCGTTAAACCTCCAATCAAAAAAAAAAAAAAAAAAAAAAAAAAAGAAAGAAGTAACCAAACTACCAGTGTAAGAACGGACATATTAATTATGTTAAAATATAACGATCTAAACATTATGCTACTTTTTCAGAAAGAAAAGTAAAACAGTACAAAGCCCAAGAAGGCTCAAGAATTTTTTTTTTTTTCGAGGTCGAGGGCCTCAGACAAAGAACCTTAGTTTTCTCACGCCTTAGAAAGGGAGAGGCCTTTCCAACGAACTGATAATATCTTCAATGATACCGCGTCTTTCGCTGTACATTGTCAGCGTTGCACAGACGCCTAAAAGTCTGGAAAACCAGCCATCCACCTTTGTGTAGATATAACAATGTATATTGTGTTATTGTAAGAATGTACTTCGGCGGCAGGATTACTTTCTCAAAGGGTGCACTTCCTAATGGATAGATCTGACAGACCGCAGAGACACGAAAGGTGGGATGGAAACCCGTCAGTTAAGTACGCCTCGTCGATGTCAGGGATTAGCAGGCGCGTAACATCAAAGGAAGAACGCGGGGCAGAAGAAGAGCGCATGTCAGCAGGCCGGCGGGAGGGCAGTGTCGGCGCTGGAAGCTTCGCGAATGCATGGTGCGGAGGAGGTGAGGAGAGCAGGTCTCTGGGGAAGAACCTGTTAGTTAGTCTGCTTTCGTCCAGCGGAGAGAGTAGTTCTCCGGTAAAGGGACGCGAAGCATTTTCCTTTTTTTTTTTTTTTAGCAGACGGACGCTCTAGTTATACGGAGGTCCGAGGCTCTGGATGAGGTTAGCCAGCGCACTATCTTTGGAGAGATAGGGTTTTTGGTTGCAGCGGTACAGGTCCCGGTCAGGGAATCCCACTTGCGTAATCGATATTCCTCAATTACAAGTCAAAGCTTAGTACTGGCTAAAATTGAATTCGTAACCACAGGGAAGCACGAGTTAGGCTAATTATAATATTCTCAGAGATACAGATCTACCTAATAGTCGGTAGGTTCTCTCTGGAACGTCAACGCCTGAAGCTAGGACTTAGATATTTTTTTTCGGAAGTGATTCTCCTAGATTTCCTAACTGCATGTCGGTTAGATCGAAGCATTAGTGAAACCTGTTGCTAGAGGAAGATTAATCCACCGCCGTCAGAACCTAACTGATTACTTAATAAATGTTTGTGCCATGTTGATAAATCCTCTCGAGATCATTCTATCTTAGTTGTGATTATTATTCTGTTCGTTCAGCTGTTTCGATCCGCCTTCCAGGATCACAGATTTCATAACAAAGTGGGGAAGGCTTCGTTTGTTCGCCCTAGTAGAGTTTGGGGAGTGTTTCAGAGAAACAGAAACGCTTCCTTGTGACTGTGAGAAGCACCTATAGCGTTGACGCCTCAGTCATAAGTAGGAGGCGGGGCCACGACACGTGACCAACACTTTCGCTCTCACAACCAGGTAGAATGAATCAGCTTTTGACTTACGAAATTCTAATAGATTATTATCTAAGCATATGTACTTGAGGAAATTAACATAATACACTGCCAGAATAAAATCTCGTTTGCTTTCCCAAAGACATCAGTCTTATGACAATGACCCTTGTCGGTCGATCACATATATCTCAAAATCTTTTATATCAACGTTTAATAATCTACTCATAATCTCTCGACATCTGTACAACTCCACTCTACACATTCAATGTGGTCATTTTACAGTATGTTGCTCTGACCCACTGTCGGTGTTGCCAGCTTATTAAAGTGGTTCCAGGAAGAAATGTGTCGTTCAGTGAGAAAACGTTTAACCAAGAAGTACTGTATTTATATATAAAAAAAAAAAACTCAAAAGGAAAGTTAAATAGAGGTATGAGTCAGTCTTTTCTTTCTTTTATTCAAAATAACTAAAATCCACACGTTTCCATCAGAAATGCCTAGTTTTACTCCAACCCAACATCACCGTATCTTTCCCTGTTTTTGCCTCCCCCTCATTCATAGTTGTGTTAAGGTAGTGCAACTAACTGGCTAAATAATGCATCTACTTGAGTGGGAGCAAACTTTCAAATATTTCTTTTCATATTATTTGGGTTCAAGAAAAACATTTTTTCCCCATTCTTATTTTTCTCATGTGAGGATTGGAAGGAAAAATTTTAAGTTTGTGACGAAAACAATTATTTTTGAAAACGTATTCCTAAAGACAGAGGGTCCGGTAGGAAAACACTGCTTGGTTAGTTTGTACTCAAGAACTGATCACTGGGAAGGTTGGCCACACGATTACATGGCCACGAGTAATTCAGCATCCTTCTCTAAAAATGCAATCCAGAAATTTGGTTATGTTCGGGGGGGGGGGAGCAACACTTAAAAGCGTTTTATGAACACAAAAGTTTTTATGGGCACAGTGTGAAAAATGCATTTCTGCATTTACTTTTTAATATCTTGAACCGCTTCAAATGAAGTAAGTACACTTTCTGACTGAAGTCATTACACAAAACTTTCTTCGTCAGTGAGTTTCCATCACATTATTCTATCAACAGTTGCATAAATTAAATATTACACTAATATTTGAAAGTTTAAATGTTTGCACGGTTTGTGCTGACTTCAGGTTAAACATTATTTCAATTAGTCGTGAAAGCTAAGCAACTTCTCCGTAATTTCTGTTCTGCATCATCCCTCTGAATTCAGTAAACCCTTTTAATTATATACGCACTTAATTGCCTGCTTGCTGCCTTAGGTAAAAATAATATGATTCATCTGGCAGTATGTAATTTGTTCATGGGAATCAATATTTTTACAATAGAAAAAATCAATTTTTATTTTTGTATAACTTATAAGGTTTTTTAAAATATTTTAAATATTATTCAAATTATAATATTTTAAAGTTTGTGATTTTTGCGGATTGTCATAACAAAAGTTACTTTAACATTGGTACTTAAAATAAATATAAATAGCAGTGAGGTGAGAGTTCGTTTGACTGAAACCAACTACGTAACAATACTAGTAGACAGTGGTGTAACCAGTGTGAGGCATGGGAGTCAACTGCGTTCGGGCTGGGCCCCCGGTTCGGGCCTCTGGAACTGAAGTTCCCCCTCGTCTTTCCTCGTGGTCCAAATTATGTATCAGCTTTTAATTATGTATTAGCTTTCTTATTTTTTAACCGCAATTTGACTATTTCTAAAAGATAGGTAGAGAGCCGTTTGGGTATTTTAAAGGCGTCAACGCTATGAAAGAAGTCTAAAACACTCCAGCAGCAATTTAACCCATATTTCGTTTAGGATTCTCTAGAAAGCTAACGAAAAAAGAGCCTCTGTATCGAAATGTATGAGGTAGAAATTTTCTTGTCTGAGTGATATTCTCTTTTAAGACCAATGTTTTTCATACGACTTGAGAATAATTAGAAACTTCACGAAGTTTTGTTTGGGCACATTTATAGTAAAGCAATTATAAAACTGTACAGAGTATACTTTTCATGAATTTTTGAAAAGCCCTTTCACACTGATTTTTGTTTTTTGTTTGTTTGTTTGTTTGTTTGCTTTTGTTTTGTGGTTTAACGACCACCATGAGCAAGTCCCTCATTTGGGGCAGTCTCTGGTTCCACCATGAGCAAGGCTATAGGCCTGTCCCTAGGGACGGCCCGTGATATTATTCATGCGTGGGCAAGGTCTGGCCGCATTTAGATGAAATTAAGATGTTTTGTTACACACCTCCTCCCTTTTATGGCGTTTATATGTGGCCTTACACTTTTCTTGAGACACGCAGTCCACATAGTGATAGAATCCAATGAAAACCTGCACAAATTGTCAGTTTGTGTTTCGAGGGAGAATCCTGTAAGATACAAATCAGGAAAAAAATACTTCCTATGGGAATACTTCCAAAAACTTTCACAACAGGCAATAGAAAAATGAAATATTGAAAACCGACTGCGGAATGTATATTAGAAATGACGACGGGGTATGTTTCCTTCATACAGCTGGGGAGGGAGGGGGGGGGGGGTATCAAACGAACTTACAAGGGAAATTCCCAAGTACTAATTTTGCACTTTAAAGTTCTCGGGAAATTTCTTTTTCCTTTCGATTAAAACATTAAGTGGTTCCATCTAAAACTTCTGTCCTATGTTTCCAATGCTAAAACTTCTGTACATATTTTCTTCGCAATTAATGTATTCCCAAGGAGGAAAATTTGTACATCGATAAAACTAACTTTAAGTTATAGCATGGGATACTTAATACTTGCTAAAACATAACCATAATTAAGCAATCCAACATTTGTTTTTCTACTGACTTCATGAATGTACAGGTCGCGCCATCTATTAACAGGTCTGACCACTACTCAGAGAAAAATGATTGATTTTTAATATAATTATGGTTATGTTTTAGCAAATATTAAGTATCCCATACTATAACTTAAAGTTAGTTTTATCGATGTGCAAATTTTCTTCCTTGAGAATACATTAATTGCGAAGAAAATATGTACAGAAGTTTTACCATTGGAAGCATAGGACAGAAATTTTAGATGGAACCACCTTAAGTTGGAGCCCTTTGATTAATGCGAGGCTCGAGACCAACCCATTAAGATACCACTGTATGTACGAAAGTATCTAAAGAAAACAGGGTTTGAGGAGTTACCTGAATTTTGTAGTGTACGCATTTTTATTTAGTTTCTCTTTTTATTGTAATAGTAATCTGGATTTCATTAGCAATTAGGTTAAAACAAATAATTCAAACTCCTTCGAAAATGAAATTTAAAAAAAAAAATCGTATTTCCTTCCCCACTGAAATCCCAATTTTCTTTTTTCCTCTAAATGATTAGAGTATTTTTCCTGTATTCAGTCTCTTCACCTCATACGGGTGAAATGAGATATGCTAAATCACATGTTGTACCAACCAGCCATGCCGATTTCCTACTCTGTCCTAGGAAGACAAATATCCACTCTGAAAACAAATATTCCCACCGGAGCGGCCATACCATCCTCCCTTTTATGGTGTAATTAGTTTAAATTGCGGATGCGGTTACTTTGAAATTCATACTTTGCTACATGGGCGCCTCCAGGAAATTTTTCAAGGGGTGTCAAGGTTAATTAATTAAGGTTTGGCTAATTAATATGTAGAAAACAGTAATTCGTGAAAGTGAAAAATTAATACTATTACTATAAGTACTACTAACATACTGCACTAGAACACTATTACTACTACTACTATTATTATTATTATTATTGATTGATGCTGCTCTTGAGGAAAGTGTATGTTAGTAATAGACATGTATTATCATGTACATTGGTAAACGTTTTCAAAATAATGAACAGTGTCGAGCAGGGCCATGCCAAGCTTTTTAAGTCCAGCACACACCACCCTGAGCGGAACTTGTTTAGACGTACTACCTTACGGTTTGCTAGATTTTCCGCTTTCATGTTATCGTTTCCCAATTCCAAATTTCCAATAAAATTGATATATTAAATTAAACGCCCCAAACTCCATCTGTCCTCGTGGTCCAGTTCTGTGAGTGTAAAAAAAAAGTAATAAATAAAATAAAATAAAGTGAAAAATAATTCCGCAGGGGGGGTCAAAAGACCCCTGTGATCCCCCATGTAGGCGCCCATGCTGTGCTATAGTGGTAGGGTAACGGGGAGAGCGCCTAGGGTCGCTTCCGACCTGTCCTGCTCCTGGCCTCCTGCTTTGCAAAACAAGTGGTTGGTCAAGAAGCGAGTGACAATCGTATTTCGGAGATATTTTTATGACTGTAACCTCAAGGCGAGTAATGGTGTCTCAGGTCCAGGAAGAGACACAAAGATACAGACTTCGAAAATAAAAAGGCTAAATATACTGGCTTGAAAGAACGGCAGAGAATGAGAACTGCTATAAAATATTGCAATTAGGAATTCGCTTTTATGAAATAATACTGATGAAACAAACGGGATTAATTCACAAAGGAAAAATGGGCAAATAATACGTATTTTATGAAACAGTATATTTCAGATCATTATCATACGTATAAACAATATATATATTTATATGAAAAAGCTGGGATGTAAGGTCAGGTGATGCGTAACATCACAGCCTCTCCTTGACAAATGTCAACCCCGCCTTCTCGTGGTACATCCTGTTCCCACTAAAGGGGCTCTGACGACCGCCAATAGCGGTATAACTATACCATCGGGATAAGAGGAAATGCTATCCCACACTCACCAACCCGCTTGGCCAGCGTGGTGAGTTATGGCCAAACCCCTCCAAAATGACTCCACAACTTAAATCTTGGCCCTCAGTCTCCGGCAGCTGGAATGTACCTGGCCAAGGCAGCGGCCAGTGCGACATGAAGGCAGAGGGTGCTAAGAATCCCCGGAGGACCGGACTAGGCTGCCATCTGATGCTGACCTTGGCTACGTACAACGGAAGCTCCCTATCTTCTGATTCAAGGCTTCTTGAATTGGAAGAGGAACTACAAAGGATCAAGTGGGACATCGTCGGGCTAAGTGAGGTAAGGAGAAAAGGAGAAGATCTCATTGAACTGAAAAGTGGACATCTCTTCTACTATCGTGGGACAGATACTGGCAGAACTAGTGGTGTTGGATTTATAATAAACAAGAAACTGAAGGATAAAGTTGTAGAAGTTGAAAGTTCCTCTGACAGAGCTGCACGACTCGTTATCCAACTCTCGAGAAGATACCAGGCTCAGATTATTCAAACTTATGCACCCACCACAAGTCATGCTGAAGAAGAAATTGAAGAATTTTATGAGGAAATTCGTGATCTAAATAATAAAGGTAAGCAGCACTTGAAGATAATTATGGGAGATTTCAATGCAAAAATAGGGCAACGGCAACAGAATGAAACTTCAGTAGGTAAATTCGGTCACGGCAACAGAAACCAGCGTGGAAATACTCTCGTAGAGTTTGCAGAGGCAGAAGGGTTTTTCATCTTGAACTCCTTTTTCAAGAAAAAGCCACACAGGAAATGGACATGGAGACATCCAAATGGGACGACAAGTGAAATTGATTTTATTATGTGTAGCAAAAAATTCGTCATAGAAGACTGCAGTGTACTAAACAAGTTCAACACAGGTAGTGACCATAGATTGGTGAGATGTAAGATGCACCTCAACACTAAACTCGAACGTAGCAAGCTCATAAGACAAACAAAATGTATTGACATAACCAACCTTAAAAAACACCATAATACCTTCAAATTGGAACTGAAAAACAGATTCTCTGCTTTAGAAGGCCTAAGATCAGAAGAAGTGGATATTTCTGAAGTTAACAGAAAAGTAACCAAAGCTCTTATGGAAACAGCAACAAAATTAGCTGGGTCTAAGAACAAATTGCATGTGAACAAATTATCAGGAAAAACCAAAATGTTGATGCAAAAAAGAAGAGAGATGAGGACAATTAAAGAAGATGTGACTTCCAAAGTGGAATATATAGAGCTATGCAAGACAGTACGAAAAAGTATCACTGAAGACATAAGGAAATTCAACTGTGAACTAGTAAGGAAAGCAATTGAAAACAACAAAAGCCTAAAGATAGCAAAGGGACATCTCAGTAAGGGGAAAAAACAGATTATGGCACTGAGAAAAGAAGATGGTTCTGCAACAAGAAATAGAGGCGAAATTTTGACAAGAGTGAAAGATTTCTACTCCAAATTATATGAAAGGGATGATACATGTACTCCAGACATCATGAAAGGTACCAGTACCAGAGTTCTTCCAGTCCTCCCAGCAGAAGTTGCACATGCAATCAAGAACATGAAGCGGGGAAAAGCTCCAGGAGAAGATGGAATTACTGTAGACATCATACAAGAAGCAAGTGGAGAAATCGAAACAGTACTCGCCCAAATTTTCACTCGATGCCTTAATGAAGGGAAAATTCCTGAGGATTGGAACAACGCTACAATGATCTTGCTACATAAAAAAGGTGACATTGAGGATCTCAGGAACTACAGACCTATCAGCCTCCTATCAGTGGTTTATAAAATCTTCACTAAAGTTCTTTCACACCGCTTGAAGGTGACACTGGACATGGCTCAACCGAGAGAACAAGCTGGATTCAGGAGTGGCTACAGCACAATAGATCATATCCACGTACTGAGAGAACTAATTGAAAGAGCGAGGGAATATGAGCTTCCATTGTGCATGGCTTTTATCGATTATGAAAAAGCCTTTGATTCGGTGAAACCATCAGCAGTTGCAATGGCTCTGAAATCCTGCGGTATTGAAGATGCATACATTAATATTATTAATAACATCTATGAAAATGCAAGTGCAAAGATTCGGCTGTTTGAAAATACAACACACATAAAAATTGGAAAAGGAGTGAGACAAGGTGACACCATATCTCCGAAGCTCTTTAATGCCACATTGGAAAATGTCTTTCAATCACTGAACTGGGAAAACAAAGGGATAAAGATTAATGGAGATTATCTAACCCACCTTCGTTTTGCTGATGACATAGTCATTTTTGCAACTACCCCATCAGAGCTACAGAGTATGATCCAGGAACTTGCTGACAAGAGTAAAGAAGTGGGATTAAAAATGAACTTTCAGAAGACAAAAGTGATGTACAATGCTTTTACAAGAAATGAAGATTTATCTATTGATGGAGAAAAGCTGGAGATAACAGACACGTACGTTTATCTTGGACAGCAGATATCAAGTGAGGGTCACATTGGTGAAGAAATTAATCGGCGTACAAAACTTGCCTGGAGAGCTTTCGGAAGAAACAGCATAATTTTCAAGAGCAATATGCCATTATGTCTTAAAAGAAAAGTGTTTGATCAATGCATCCTTCCAGTGCTTACGTATGGTGCAGAGACGTGGACCTTAGCTAAAAGAGACATACAAAGGCTGCAGACAACTCAAAGCAGCATGGAGAGGTGCATGCTTGGTGTAACCAGGAGAGATAAGAAGAGGAACACGTGGATCCGAAAAATGACAAGAGTGGAAGACATCATGATCAGAGTTAAATCCCTGAAATGGCAATGGGCTGGACATACTGCCAGAAGAACAGACCATCGATGGACAGCCGAAATTTTAGATTGGATTCCAAGGGACAGGAAAAGACCCAGAAGAAGACCACATGGAAGATGGGTGGATGAAATTCGAAAGTATGCGGGAGTGACATGGAGGAGACTGGCACAAGACAGACCGTTGTGGAGGAAACTTGGGGAGACCTTTGCCCAGCAGTGGATTGATAATGGTTGACAATGATGATGATGATGATGAAAAAGCTAAAGCAAAATAAGGGCAGTCTACCGGCCAGCCGCCCTCCATATGACCGCCGACGTGGGCACGTGGGCTCACGCATAGGGCCGGCCCTGCCCGTCCCTCATTTGGGTCAGTCTCTGGTTCCAGCTAAGGGAGAGTGCCAGCCAGCGTCGTCCGACAGGCGTACCACACATGTCTTGTCCGGTGATTGAATTCGGGTCCGTCTGGTAAGACTGATACGAAGTCTATACTTCAGACCACTTGGCCACCGAGCCGCCAGTGATACGTTTTTCTGGTGTTTTCCCCCTCGAAAATTGCGTTGAAAACTGTCTTCTTTCTATAAGTACGTTTTATGTAAAATTCCATATTTCGAAATTTTAATGATAGAATTAGTAACAGATTTTGTAAACTGACTAAAAAACAAATCAGGTCATTCTATAAGCTCATTTGTCCGAAAAATAGCGATCACTATTAATAAACTAGTCGTGGGAAAAACGAATATATATTTTTATTTTTATTTATTTATTTATTTATTTATTCATTCATTCATTTTTTGCGTTTTTTCTTGGCATCCGAATCGTTAATTTTCAGCACTATAACGAGAGGATTTTGTAGATAGTTGAGAACCCGTGCGCGACGCACCTACTGTGTGTGTCCTGTAGAAGAGCGGTCCTGATATTGATCTGGGCAAATTACATGGTTTGTAAAAGATGTTTTATCCTTTTTATGGGCTGGGGGAACGTTGGCCACTTACATTATATGGGGTAGTAAGCTGTCCATTTCAAACACGTTTGTTTACTTTTTCTCGCAACCAGAGGACCACACAAACGCACACACTCACAAACGAACAAACAAACAAACGGTAGACAGAACACTTTTCATTCTGAAATCGTCTGGCATGTCGTGAGAAAATGACAGGAAATTATTTAATCGGTAAATCAGAGTTAGTAAGCCACTTAACTTCTGGACTTAGCTGCCAATAGTCTTCTTTTCCTTTCTGCATGCAAAAAGCGAAAGTTGGCTACTGGTGGTTTCCGAAACAAAATAAATTAGTAACGGGTTTAGAGTTTTCTGGGAATTTCAAAACACTCCTTCAGTCATTGTTACCAGCTAAATGACGCTGTAGTAAATTTTCAGCTTTCTTTTTTTTTTTTCTATCTTTTTTTTTTTTTTTACTAGGAGGAAGGTGTTAACGACCGCCGTGAGCAACTGTACGGATTATAATGGGTCACCCTTCTTTAGGGCCACTGGTTTCAGAAAATGGAACCAGTGGCCCTAAGACCGATGAGCCATTACATTATGACCATCTACCTAATAACCTGTAGGACCTCCGTTCAGACCGCAAAACAGCTGCCACTCGGCGAGGTATCGATTCCATGAGGTGGCGATAGGTATCCTGGGGTATCTGGTACCATAATGTCAGCAGCAAGCTCGTAGCCTCACTTCTCCTAACCCATTTCCCCTAATTCCCGTTTGCCCTAATCCCGTTTACCCCAATGGCGTTTCCCCGAAATCGCTTTTACCCGAATTCCCATTTACCCTAATCTCGTTTGCCCTAATCTCGTTTCCCCTAAATCTCATTTCCCCTAATTCACTTTTGCCCTAAACATGTTTACCCCAATGGCGTTTCCCCGAAATCGCTTTTACCCGAATTCCCATTCCCCTAATTTCGTTTGCCCTAATCTCGTTTCCCCTAAATCGCGTTTCCCCTATTTCAAGTTTGCCCGTATCAAGTTTTTCCTAATTCGCGTTTGCCTTATTTCGCGTTTGCCCTAATTTATATTTGTCCTAATTTTTATTATCCGAATTAAAACGGTGGGTCTTGATATCGCAAGAGAATTATTCTTTCCTTTCTTGTTGATTACTTCGATAATCATGCCAACAAAAGTGTAAAGAAGTGCACATGGTGAAGACCATTATACGGTTAGTCCTTAACGCAGCCATTGTATCCGTCACGCCCCCACAGGTAAAGTACTACATCGCACTAAACTTTTATTAAAGCAAGAAATAGAATTGTGAACGCAGAAGGCCCACTTTTAAGAGTTTTTAGCGTACTAGACCCCTTCCCTCTCCCCATCTTTCGTCCCCTGGTGGCCAAACCATTTTTACCAAAAAATTAGAAACTATAATCCAAACGATTTCACATCAGGAGCTGTATTTTACGCCCTTTAGCCAAAAATCTATGCGAAACATGAAGAAGTGACTATGCCTAGAAAATAGTCTTCGACATAAACGGATTCGAAAGTTAAAAGTATTTTTTTTCAATTGGATGTTTAGAAGCAAATATATGGAATAAAATGTATTTCTAATTCAACATCACCTGCATTTACGCCCTCTAGCAGCGAAATTGTGCATCGTATAAAAAAAACGACATGTAGGATCATCATTCACACATTTCAAGCTTTACAGCGCAAAAAGAATATTTGAAATCGGACTAATAGTTGCAGAGATATTGTGTCCACAGACGGACGGACGGACAAACAGAAAACATAAACACGATCTGTTTTACAAATTACGTGCTACAAATATTCTCTTACACGGCGTGGCAAATGTCCTTCGCTCGCCCTTGTTTAAATGGATGGATGGAGGGCTTTTGGAAGAAACAATACAATTTTAAAGAGCAATACGCCATTATGTCTCAAAAAGAAAAGTGTTTAATCAATGTATCCTTCGAGTTCTTACGTATGGATGGGAGATATGGATCTTAACTAAAAAAGACATAGAAAGGCTGCAGCCAACTGAAAGCAGCATGGAGAGATACATGCTTGGTGCAACCACAACCAGGAGAGATGAGAAAAGGTACTCATGAATAAGGAAAATGACAAGAGTGGAAGACATGATCAGAGTAAAATCTTTGAAAAGCCAATCGGCTGGACATGTTGCCAGAAGAACAGACCTCCGACAGACAACCGAAATTCTGGACTGGATTCCAAGGGACAGGAAAAGACCCAGAAGAAGACCACATTGGAGATGAGTGGATGAAATTCGAAAGCATGCGTGAGTGAGATGGTGGAGACTGGGGCAAGATAGACCGTAGAGGAAGAAACTTGGTGTGATCTCCATTCATTCAGCAGTAGATTGATAATGGTTTATGATGATGATTAAAAATACATATATTTTCCTAAATTTGACGATAAAACATTACATACAACGATTTTTCTCCTAAATTTGACGATAAATCCGATTTTTCCCCCTTAATTTTGGCGATAAAAGAAACGTTTTATTTCGCTCAACGAAAATCAGGACAAACATGAGTTACGGAAAACATGAATTTGGGAAAACGCGAATCAAGGCAAAGGAGAATTAGAACAAACCTGATACAGTAAATGTTTTTAGGGGAAACTTTGACACGGACAAACGTGTTAAGGGCAAACGGAATTAGGGGAAACGAGATTTAGGGGAAACCAGATTAGGGCAAACGAGATTTAGGGGAAACCAGATTAGGGCAAACGAGATTTAGGGGAAACCAGATTAGGGCAAACGAAATTAGGGAAAATAGGAATTCGGGTAAAAGCGATTTAGGGGAAACGCCATTGGGGTAAACGTGAATCAGGGGAAACGAGATTTAGGGGAAACGAGATTAAGGCAAACGAAATTAGGGGAAATGGGAATTCGGGTAAAAGCGATTTCGGGGAAACGCCATTGGGGTAAACGTGTTTAGGGCAAATGTGAATTAGGGGAAATGAGATTTAGGGGAAACGAGATCAGGAGAAACGAAATTAGGGGAAATGGGAATTCGGGTAAAAGCGATTTCGGGGAAACGCCATTGGGGTAAACGTATGTAGGGCAAATGTGAATTAGGGGAAACGAAATTAGGGGAAATGGGAATTCGGGTAAAAGCGATTTCGGGGAAATGCCATTGGGGTAAACATATTTAGGGCAAATGTGAATTAGGGAAAACGAAATTAGGGGAAATGGGAATCGGGGAAACGCCATTGGGGTAAACGTGATTAGGGCAAACGGGAATTAGGGGAAACGGATTAGGGGAAACGGGTGTTCACCGCAGCAAGTACTCCAGTTCCTTACATTTCGGGGTGGCGGTGATTTAGCGCGAACACCCACTTTTCCAAGTCTAACCACAAATGTTCGATTGGTTTCATGTTAGGTGTATTTGAAGGCCAGGACATTAATAGAAAGTCACCAGCATGTTCCTCGGACCACTTCTTGACGATTCTGGCAGTGTGGCATGGCACATTATCCTGTTGGTAATGGCCATCACCAGCAGGGAACACAGTTGCCATGAAGGGGTGAATTTGGTCCGCAACGATGTTCAGACACCTGACAGCTGTCAGGGATTGTGATATTGGAATAATGGGGCCTAAAGTGTCTCAAGAAAACATCGGCCACAGAATAACACCGTCCCTGCCGGCCTGTTTTCGCCCTACAGTGAATCCAGGTGACATAGCCTCCGTTGGTAATCGGCTTATCCGTGCACGGCCGTCAACGTGATGCACCAGGAATCTTGATTCGTCAGACCAGGCCACTTTTTTCCAATTGTCCACAGTCCAATCACGATTATCTTGGGCCCATTTCATGCGTTGCTGGCGATGACGTGTAGTGAGCATGGGGACCCGGCTGGGCCTTTGGCAACGCAGGCCCATGCGCAGAAGGCTGCGGTGGAATGGGTACTGTGACACATTGCCCTGATTATCACTGTTGTAGCTGCGGGTGATTTGTCGCACTGTGGCCCTGCGGCTGCTGTGAACAATGCGCGACAGTCTCCACTTCCCTCTGGCATCAATGAGCCGCGGATGACACACGGCTGGACGGTGGTTCGTCGTTTAGTTATCTGTGCACCACTTTTGATACGTACTTACTACAGCTGCACGTGAACAACCGACAAACCGCGCCGTTTCCGAGATCGTAGTTCCGAGGTGCCGTGCCATCACAATTTGTCCCTTATCAAACTCCGATAAATCGGCAGATTTTCCCATTCTGACTCCTAACACTCTACTAACCGAAAGCCGGTCTTCGGGTTGTATACATATATACTGCTCTATGAACTTCACCTGCGCCACAGTTCGGTCTCCAGGCGTGCTCATTTCTCTAGGCTGGGGGTGGTCATAATCGGTGTATGTATATCGCCCCCGTCAGTTGCTGACGATTGCTCCCCCCTCTGCACACTGGCGCATGATGTTTTTCAGCACCCTGTATGTACAAGTTATTCCATAATACTCAGTTGTTTATCACTAAGTGTATGTTTTAACTTTCCTGTTTTTCAAGCATATGAGACCCCAATAATATGTACGATCTGATATGCCATTCATAAAGAAATATAACGGAAAAGTAATAAAATTTACATAAGAACAGAAACTGAGAAAGGAAGGTTAATTTAGAGATATACGTCATAAAGTATTACAAATATTGTTCATAATAAAAACACAAGATTTCAAGTTAGAAAATAACCTTCAGTGAAATTTTCAGCCTTAAATATCAAATGCACTGGAGTAATAGAGTACTAATTAGTTATCGAATCAGGTTATACAGTTCCAGGAACTGAATCGATGAAGAAAACTGAAAAGTCACAAAAAGATGATGTGAAGAATCAATTGAGCTACAACTGATTTGAAAGTTTGTTCTGAGTCCTATGGGGTAGGTCCGTCGACTGGGCTTGCAATATCCTGAGTGGTATAACATTAGTACGCTCGGACGGGAAACGGAAGGCGCGAGTTCGCTTCTCTCTCTCTCTCCTGAACGATGCATTTCTCAAATTTTCTGAATGGTTGGGCATACGGATGAAAGTTAATTCTAGCACTTTTGGTCATGAATTATAAACATCTGTAATAGTTGAATATTTTGAAATAACTTCACAGGAAAATAGCTATGAAGAAAAACGTCTCATGGAAAATTCTTTTCAACTTCGTGATGTTAATTAGGACCTTATTTACAAGAAGGTATATAACGAAGTAAATTTCTCCGTTATTTTTGGTCTACGCCGGGATTCGAACCCGAGGCCGCTTATTCCGGAACAAGTCGCTCTACCAACTGAGCTACGCAGACATTTGTTCTGATTGCTATGTGCCTTTATGTCGTGTGCGTCCTTCGGGCAGGTACGTCACATCTCCTGGTACGTTACAGGTAAAAATAAAATAAAAAAGTTCATCAGCATCTCCCAATGGAAGGATTTTTTCCCTAACTTTTAAGTAAAATAAAATTTCAGGAATGTTTAAGTGCTGAATTAATTGATCTGATCAGTGATTCCAAATCTGTAAGTCGGGATCTTCGAAGATTCCAAATAACATTTGAAAGAAGGGCGGCGCAGTTTCCTGGCATATTTTTTTAAACGAAAGCCCATAGTCATGTAACAATAAAAAATAATTTCAACTAATTACGAGAAAATGGCGACATCAGAATTTATATCGTAAATAACCTTTCATCTCTAAATTCTCGCTTTGCATTTTTTTTTTTTATCCATTCTTGAATTGAATTCTGTGGCTGATAACATAGAAGAGGTGGGGAAGAAGAGAATCTCTCGAAAAGGATAGTGCTTCGATGTTTGCTCAAGTACTTCGGTGAGAAACAAAATTCTTCACGATGTCTTTTCCCTGAATTTGTGGTCCGAGTGATTGCTAAGAAAAGGAGACTTACGACTATGCTGATTTCTTAGCAACATTTCATGAATCATTTTGAGCAGTTTCCGTTCTAGAGAGCGAAATTGATCACAGACTAACACAGATCATGGAAGCAGTGTCAATTTCAAAGAAACAATACCGGCTTGAAAAACAGCACCGTGTGCAGCTTACTTTCATCAGTGAAAATTGACAGCTTTGAACTTGACTGTCTCATCTGTAAAATAGTTTATACTGTATTTAAAAACAAGTTTTTTTTTTCTTTCGGCATATATATTGCATTTAATTTTTAACATGATTCATCATTTAATTAGTATCTGCAATCATGGGAGGCACTATAAATTTCTGTTATTTTAGAAAGTTGCATAATCACATCTGTAAGTCCCTTGAACAACAGTCATGCTTTTTCGCGTTTGCTTCTCGTTATTTTCTTTCTCTCCTAACAAACAATCCTCAGTTGGAAACATGGTTCTTCCTGATCACACACACTGGAATAAAATATTTTGAATAAAAATAAGGTAAGGTTCCCCTTCGTGTGTAGGGGGGGGAGTTTACATTCTGTTCTGAATCTTATAGACCCAAGATCCCAAAGACCAAAATCCAAACGAATGGGTCTGAGAAATAAATAAATAAATAAATAAATAAATATGCTACAGTAGATTCCGCTTTAACGCATGCAGATGGTCTCAGGTCTTTCTATGCAATTAAATAGAATGCGGGGTATTTATGGCTCATATCTACCTGAAGAAATAAATACTACCTTGTGTTTTCCTTTTAAATACAGGGTGTCCCATAAAGGTCTAACTAATTTCAAATAATCATAACAGTTTTAATATAAATGATCTCAATACACAACGCGTGTTATTGACTGAACAGATCATGAAGATTTATGGGCATTCAACATGAGCACCACTTGTCACCCGAACAATGTTTAAACTGTATTCCAATTCCAACCATGTTCGTTCGAGAATGTCCGTATTAACTTTCTGCAGTGCCTGTGTAATCCTCCTCTTTAGGTGAGCAATGTCTGCAACAGGAGTGCTGTAAACTTCACACTTGATGAATTCCCATAAAAAAAGGCACATGGTATTAAGTCCAGCGAACGTGGGGGTAGTACAATGCGACCACAACGCCCAATCCATCGATTGAGAAATTTGGTATACACAGACCTCCTCACAATCAAAGCCCAATGAGGTGACGCCCCATCTTGTTGAAAAATAAACAGGAGTTGTAAATTCATCCAACTGGGGATACACAAACTGCTCTATCCATCTTGTTGGAAAATGAACAGGAGTTGTAAATTCATCCAACTGGGGATACACAAACTGCTCTATCATGTTCAGGTAATTACTGTATAACCTCTCACGGTCGCTTCCTGAAAGAAAAAGGGTCCAATAACACTGTCAACCATTATGCTATATAACGAAGTAAATTTCTCCGTCATTTCTGTCCACGCCAGGATTCGAACCCGGATCCCCTCATTCCGGAATAAATTACTCTACCAATTGAGCTACGCGGACATTTTATTGTGATTCCTATCTGCCTTTATGTCGTGTGCGTCCTTCTGGCAGGTACGTCACATCTCCTGGTACGTTACAGCTACACTAAACATTCACTTGTGGGCTAGCATGTTCATGCTCCATTGTACAATGCGGGTGTTCAGTTCCCCAAATTTTCGCATTCTGTTTATTGACCTTTCCAGAAACATGGAAAGTGCACTCATCCGAGAAACAGATGTGTCTCAGGGAAGATTCAGCACCTGAAATGTTCTCCAACATCTCTTCAGCAAACTGTTTACGTTTCACATAATCATCTTTGGTTGTGTGATGGTTATCTGCGGGTGCATTTCCAATTCAATTTTCATCTGTCGTGCTGCTTGTTTGATTGACTTTCGTGAGACAACTATTCACTCGAGGACTACGAGTGAATGTTTGTCTCACAACCTCCTTCCTTTCTGGAACCAGCGATGGTCGTCCAGGGCTTTTCTTTGTAAAGACGCTACCAGTTTCCTTGAATGACTTGTACCACTTTCTGATGCTGTTACGTGTGGGCAGTTTGCTCCCATATTTTGTTCTGAAATTCTGCTGAACCTGCTTTTCGGATCTGGTTTCAATACATCACTCCACAATCTGTGCTTTCGTTGCAGGATCCATTGGGTACACTTCTAGAAAACTTGTGGGTATTCCTTACCACCTGCAACAAACAGAATACTGATATTAGTTTTGTATCCAAAGTTATCATCATTTGAAATTGGTTACACCTTTTTGGGACACCCTGTAGAATGAATATTATGTCATTATTGCTTAAATTACTACAGTATGTGATACTTATACATGCAGTTATTATTACTGATATTATACGTACAGTAGTTGCCAAAATTGTAATTTTGCACTCATATGAAATATTCATGGGCAGATATATAATAATCCGTTGAATTTGTCCTGTTTTATAAAAGTATTTAATACACATTTTGATATTAAATACTTCTATAAAACAGGACAATTGAGTATTTTACTACGTATAAATACTCAAAATTTCGAGGATACGCTCTAGAACATCTTCGGATAAGATTCATATTAACATTTAATGCACAGATGTAGGGAAATAAGCATCAAAAGCAGTCTTCGCTTTCATTATCGGAATCTGCTTTTCTTTGGTAAGCTACTGCTGTTTCATTGTTATTTCGTTTTCTCAGTATAGTATTTCCTGAATGTGTTGAATGAAATGTGGAAATTCTCGAGCTATTAATGCTAAGGTTAAATCGTTAATGGTGTATTCTTCAAAATGCCACCCCAGTGGCCGAGTGGTCTGAGGCGCTGGCTTCTGACCAGAAATAGGTCTGGACTCAAGTCCCAGATGACTCATGGGTGCTGTGCTTGCTCGATGGCTTTGGCTCTGTACTTTCCCTGGAGCCAGTGGCCCCGGCGACTACCTTCAGTCATACGAGGTGCTCATGGTGGTCTCCGAAACAAACAAACAAACCGAAATCTTTAGAACCATAGATCGTAGTTTTGTCATCCGAACCCCTCTTTGCTAACATATACCTGAGGAGAAAATCTGATGCTTTTGTAACAATCCCTACCAGACTAGTCATTTTAGGGACCTTTGGAACACAGTTTCATCCTTTATCCCTACCAGAGAAGCCCAGCCGGGTTTAGAGGATAGGTTTTTGCTTTTTCTAAAAACAACGCAAAACAGCAAATACATGGAAACGTAATCCGCGGATAAAGGAAATTATACGCTATAAGGTATTTTTGAGATTGTGTGGGAAAGTCCATATACAATAGTATATTCAATGAAACTGAGAGTTTTAGCATTATCTTTGCGGGGGACAGGTTTAGTTCTTCGAATTTTTGTGCCGGGAAGCAGGATATGCAAATACTCGTCACCCAGTTTACTGGGTTTGACTGTACTACTGAATTTCATATAAATTTTGGCCTGTGATTTTTTTCGTTGCTTCATTTTTATTACTCTTTTTTTAAAAACTTAATTCAGCTAATGATAACAACATATAACCTCTGCTATGCGGAAGTAGACTATTTACTGCAATTAGCCTAATTAAATATGCTACGAGCACATGCTGTGATTTCCGATGCTAGTGGCCTACCGCGAATCATCTCAGGAATCCATGGTGTCAGAACACCGCATAGTAACCGGAACACGCATTAACTAACTGAAATGATTTCCCGCACTTTCACGTTCTGCGATTTCTGAGAAAGTGTCTGAAAAGCCCGATTTTTGAGTCATACATCACAGCACAAGATCTTTAATCGACGCAAAGCCCAACGCTCGTTTATACGGAGAGAGAGCAAGTCTTCATGAGTGAAGTTTTTTTTATTAACCTCGAAAATGGTTGTTGATGTCATGGACGCGGTTGCTACACAGACTCAGATTCTTTTTCCTCTGATGAACCGAACTTTTTTCACCAGCCAGCGGCAATGATTGCCACCTACTTGACACCTGATGACACCATAAAAAAAAAAAAAAAACACTGCGCGTGCGCACAATTCCTCATCGCGGTGCAGACGACGCGGGTTCACCTGCTCCTGCTGTTGGCACACACGCGGAGTTGCGACTGAGCGGAGGTGAGGAATAACGGTGACGCTCGACTGATTCACCAGGTGAAGGAAGGAGCATCGCGGAAATAGCATCGCCATCCCTCGCTGCTCATGACATCGCTTTCCAGGTAAGGGGGTCGAGTGTACTTCCCTCCTTCTCTCCTTACTCTGTTGATCTTAAAGAATCGTACTCTAAAAAGACTCGCACAGTGCTACTACGGTGGTTGTGAATGAATTATTTTATAAAGAGGTTGTTACGAAAGGGTCTGCTTTTCCAGAATTGAAATTATGCTTGTAATATACGCAAATGAGCTTAATTTCTGAAGGAGCCCTGGCTAATGACAATGAAAGTAACTTATGGTAAGATTGTTATTCATGATTCTATTGAAGGGCCTCATCCAGTAGACGCTATTATCAGAAGTGTCTAGTTATTTTTCAGATCTGTGTTTCTCATCGAACCCTCCAGCCGTTCGGTGGAGCCGCTAATCACTTCAAAAGTTGAGGATTGGGTGGGATTTCTCTTCCTTTTTTGAAATGGGAATGAAGGGGATTTGATTAATGAATTATTACAGGGGGGGATAATCGCCGACCAGCTCTTTTACTGAATCGTAACCCCCATAAATGCCGAGGCTTAAAAATCTCACCACCCATGCTCCCAATTTGTCCTTCAAAAAAATTAACTGAACATTCTTATACGTTTGGGAGCACGTTCGTAAACTCCGTAACGTTTTCATAGAGAAAACTGCACTGAAAAGAAGCTGAACTTAAGAAATTTCGTTTAAAGAAACTACATGTAGTGTTAGCTATCGATCAAAAATCAAGTTTGCTAATTTTCATAGTATATGAACTTTTTGTATTTCTAATTTCGGATTAATGGTAAGAAGAATGAGGCACATTCGCCTGTGTAGAATGAGTACATTTATTTAGACAATAACTGAGTTTTATTTTTAATTTAAACTTACTTTAAAAGAGGATGTAAAACGTGAACAAATATAATACATTTAGGTTTGAGCATCTTTTTTCATAATTGACCTAAATAAATGTATTTTATATAGATTTGGATAATTTCATTTTCCCAGATGATGAGCTTTCAGTGAAAATGTTTCAAAAGTTGACACTTCGCCGGTGTGAATGAATTTGTCTTTCCGTTTTCACAAGCTGCGGGTGTTAGCCAAAACGGTCAGGCAGTGCGTTTGTTCGTGGTCTAAGGTCTGAGAACAGCACTCGACTTTGTAAAAGAACACCATGTGGTGTTTTTTTTAATTCCTACCATGAACATCAGTACCTAAGACAAGTCACTCTTCTCATGAATTCAGAATTATCTCCAAAGATTCGATTTCTCATTGGTTAGGTCACACAGGGCACTGACATATAATTCAGTACCAAGCCCTGTAACACTTTCGTAGTAGGATTTAGGTAGGAAGGAGCATTTGAAAGTGATTTCTGACTTTCATATATGAATTATGCACGTGAGGCAAAGGGATTTTGGTCGGAAAATGCTTGGCCCCTATACAACGCCTAACACGGAAGGAATCAAATGTTTTTGATATGGCATTGTTTTTTATATGGCCCAGGGAAGCTACGGGGCAACTCTAAGTCCTCAGCTGGAGAACCAAATTTTGTGATAAATCAACAAGGATGACAATGTGAAATGTGTATTCATGCATGAAGGTATAGTATATGTATAGTGCTTGATATAGCAATTAATGTGAACATGTGCGTCTATGGACTGTTTTGTGTGTGTGTGTGTGTGTGTGTGTGTGTGTGTTTCTAGGAATTTGGTAGAACCATTACAGTTCGATGATTCTGCTACGCTTCGTCTCAGCTCAACATTCATTGAAGCTGGTAGCATGTGTGTGTGTAATGAAATATTTATTTCTATTTTATGTGTGTGTAGATTTCTCATCTGTTAATGAAATCACGTTGGGGTGGTGGGGTTGATTTTGCCCAAGCCTGATTCCAGAACATTTTCTCTGGAGGGATTAATGGAAATTTCCTGGGGAAGATAGCAAAATATGTTTTTTATTTTGTGATGGAAAAACAGGAAGTGAAATGGATGTGGAAGGATATCCGAAAAAGAATTCGTATCACAAAAGGAAATGAATCAAGAACGCTGTTGAAATCATCACATGAACTTTTAAGCTGCATTTCTTCTGCTGGGAGCTCGGACGCACGTAGTTGTTTAATTTGTTGTGCAACTATCTCATTGATAGCGATTCTTCGGAAAGGTGTCTGTCCAAATTTTTTAACAGTAGAAAATTGAAAACTTATGATTTTTATTTTTGCTTGTGACGTAAATATTTGCTTTACTATTCAGATTGATATTAATGCAGTGAAGCAGATAACTTTTCTGCGCCACTATTGGTTAAAGCTGAAAATTTTATTATTCTTTAGTACTCGATGGGGAATTTCAAAGCAGTTTGAAATGAACAATGCGTGTTTCAATTGCAGATCGTACAACTGACAATCCATTGAAGATTACTTCGTATCTCATGAAGTGAGTGATGGGCTTTGATTTGACTTTATAGCTTTAAGCAGCTCTTATCGCAAATTTCAGGATATCTAAACTTTGTTTTTGAACATTTTTCTCCTTGCTACTAGTTGAATATTCCATATCGGATTCGTATGGCGTACATTCTTTTCTTAAGCAGAAAAAACAAAATTTACCGCTACTGTTGTGGGCACTTCTTACAGAAGTTGGTTTACTTACACACTTCTTACTTGCAGAAATTCTTATAGAAGTTGTTTATGTACTTACAGAAAACAACTATGGGCATTACAGACTTGATTTTTTTTGTCGGTTTGTTTTGAGAGAAAACTTCTTACCCAGCGGGTCCAGTATGGGGGAAACTATGCGAAAGTCAATTTTACGATTTTTTGTATACCAAACAAATCTTAATAACTTTAAAACTATAACGCATATCGAAATAAGCAATACACGGTTTAAAAGACCAAGGATAAAAGAATGTCACGCGACATTAGCTTGAGCGCGTGACGTCACACGCCGCCACAAGCTGGTTGCCAAATTGGAGTGGAAAATTACCGGTTCGCCTCTCGGCAAAATTAGTATATCTTGGGAACGCCTACGCGTAGGACGTTGTGTGAGGTGTTTAACAGAGCTCGACGAGTACTATAAAATAAAATACTCATAGTGACAATAGTAAAAGAACTTGAAAAAAAAAATACAGTGACAAAGTGTTGAACTTGGACAAATTTTCATTAAAATTTCAAAAATTTCGAAATATCTTCAAATATCTTCAAAAGAATAAATGAGGAATCCAAAAATCCCCCTATATGACAGCAGCAGAACGAATGCGGGGGTTGAGCCAGCGTCGACAAGTTGAGGCGAGTACCAGTCGCGCAGACGCACCAACGCCAGTTTTTTTTTGTTTTTTTTTTTTGATTGGAGGTTTAACGACCACCGTGAGCAACTCAATGGGCTATAAGCAGTCGCCCATCCCTAATTTAGGGTCACTGGTTCCAGGGAAGATAGAGAGCCAGTGCCGTAAGACAAACACAACATCCATGCCTCACCGGGATTCGAACCCGGATCCCGTTCGGACGAATGACCAGAGGCCATCGCTTAGACCACTGCGCCACCGGGGCGGCTAACGCCAGTTCGCAGACAATGGATGTCGACAGTGAAATAGAACCGATGGAATGCGACGAAATACAAGCAGATGAGACGTTTGAGAATCGAGATTTAGCGTTTATAACCCACTGGCGTCTGGCGACGAAGCACTTTGGAAAGTCGTTCTATGGTAACAAGTTGGGTTTTGTTTGTGGAGTTTGTGATCGCATATATGGTTCCAAAATGATTTAAAACGGCCCAATGCAGCTATGTTGCAATTCTTGCAACAGGAATACACAGATGAAGACGTTCAATCTCAAGAATCAAGAATCAGAAAACGTGAAAATGAAAACCAATCAAGAATCAGAAAACATGCAGGGCTCATGTCGCTAGACCCGTTCTACGACGGCCAATACCCACGTATTCTGGACTCAATTGTCTACAGGATATTCATGTCGACGAAGGCGTACTAGTGGAAGTTGAGATACCCAACCAATTCAAATTCGTTCTAGTGTCAGTCTATCTTCATCCACAGACACCACTCAACTACATCGAGATGTTTCTCTTTCAACTAATGCTTTACAACACAGAGCATGTCAGAACAATAGTTAGTGACTGGCCCTGCGATCCCAACATAGCGTTTCTGCTCACCGGGGACTTTAACATTGAGGCATCGAACGATCGTCTGAAACAGTTTCTGAACGACAAGTTCAGATTGGTGTTGGCCACGGATCCAACTGACTTCACAGTTTTTAATATATAGACTTAACGTTCTCTAGAGATATAAGTGTAGCATGTAAGTCTTACATATCGTACTACTCGTACCATTGTCCTGTCTTCAACAAAATTTTATAAATTAGTCAGCATTGTGAGAAATAAATAAAATAAAAGACATGCAAGTTCGTTGCGCTCATTTCTTTCCTATCAACCCTACAAACACCCCGCCTCAACAACACCGCCTGAGTAAGACATTTTCCGCCAAAAACCTCAGCGGTAGTGACCACGGCACTACCTATACCTACCCCGGTTTTTTTCGCGGGCTTACAGTTTTTCTTTTCTACGGGGTTTATTGCGATCTGTTGTTTTTGAATGAATGAATGAATGAATGACGGAGTAGACTTCACAAAATTAAATGAATAAAATGAGTAAACCATAGGAAAAAAAACTGAAGCTGCAACCCTCCCCCATTAAAAAAAAATAATAAGGTGGCGGGTCAAGGACAGGTTAGTGTATAACTCTCTGCCCGACTGAAATAAATCACTTGAAGAAATCCCCCTCTTATACATCGCAGATCTGAGACTGCTGTGAATAAATGTTGACGTCTGTCGGATGTAATTCTAGGTGAATATTTTCCTACATCCTCGACGGGGAATCCGCATGTGGCCTCGCACTTTTCCTAAGCAGCCCAGAGAGAGAGAGATGGCGATTGGAGAGCGATCGTGTTATTTTCAACCCATTGCAGAGTGATCGTATTACAACCTGGAGCCAAAGGGCCGAATGGCTTCAGTCTGTAGGTCATCCAGTGTTTTAAAAGTGAAATTTGATATTTATTTAGGCAAAGGAAAATATACCTTAAAAGAAAATACGAATCGCTGGGTTAATTATTTGTCTGTTTTTGTGCGTGTTAAGATTTTTCAAAAAACTATAATTGGAAGCTGCAGTACGCCCCTTCGTTACCTGCGCCCCCACCCCCTTCGTAGCTGGGGGTGTTGCGTTGGTGGTTAGTTACGCCACTGGTCTACTAGATTTGGTGGTGATATAAAACGCGTCAGCTGACACTTAACAGCAAGCTAACTGTTATACAAACATACAAATCTCAACATATTGTTACAACATGGGCTGAGTGCTTTTTCATACAAAAGAGTTAAGAAAAAAGGAAGTTAAATCATTATTAGTTGATAACTAATTGCTTAGTTAAATTATTTGCATTTAGTAACGACAAAATTAGTTTCCCTTCCTACGCAGGGGCGTACGGATAGGCCCCGTAACCCCCCGCAGTGCGAGGGAGGGGGGTCGCGTCGGGAGGGCCTCTAGCCTCAGCAAAAAGATTTTAGAATTTTTTTTTTCCGAAAATTCATGTGAAACTGAATAAAGAAATAGCCAGAAAATTTTGACGACAGTTTTGAATGAAGTAGTAAAAATAAAAGCAATTTTTTTTCCTCAGCATTTTTTTCCCCCTCAGTAATCTCTAGAAATCATTTTCACGGTTTTAGTCTGTAAAATCTGGATGACGGAAAGCAGCCATTCCAGAAGACTTGTGCTCCATTTCACAGACACTGCAATAGTTCTTATACAGGTTTATTGATAGGAGAATGTGAAAGAAATATCAGTTCAATGAATGATATATTTGAAAAAAATAAAGTGTAATGTATAACAGTTGTTTGCACATAACTACGCATCCTTTAGATTCAGAATATAATGAACTGAAAAGGTTTACTTCACGTAGATGAAAAAACTTAGGCCTGTGTCTTTTTTTCATATGTATAACACAGTCAGGAGGAAAACTTTTTATAATGGGCAAAACATTGTGGTATTACGTTAAGTGTGTTTTTATATTCAAGGGAAAACAATTTAAGTAATTTTGGTGAAAATGTTTTGTAGTATTTTGTATTGGTATAAAACTAGCTAATCATTTTAATTACAACTTGCACATTTGTGTTACACTCAATAAAGTGCAATAATTTTGGTTTTTGCGAAAAATATTGGTGGGTTCCAAAGAATTTGAATTATTAAAATGCCCATAAAACCTATTAATAATATTGAGTTTTAAAAATTGTGTAATTGAAAGCCAATAAATTTTCGCAAAAGGGCCTGGAAGATATTTTCGGCAGCGGAGGTAGAAGGTTTCCAGTTTTCCCGATCCCCCCACTGTTCTTGCATGACTGTATTTCGAAAAAACTTGACCGGCTGATGCATGTAGACATCGACATTGTATCCATCTGGCCAAACAAACAATGATTTCTTCACTTACCTTTTCTTTTACCGCCTTGCATTAGTACGTAATAATCCCTCATGAAAAAAATTTACCCGAATATTGCAGTACCCAAGTCTCTAAGACAAACAAGTTTTAACTGAGTTCAAAGAAAAAAGTTGCTAGAAATTAGATTCTTGAAAACAATTCGAGATTTTGAAACATTTTGAAATCGTGGTGCTGTGTATAACAGGCTGGGGCACTCGCAACCAGTTCTCCACAGTAAAAAATTAAAAAAGAAAGGAAGAAAAGAATGAAATAAAACTGAAAGTGTCCTTTAAAAACAGTTTTTAAAGTAACGTAATTTAATTCAAATTCTTGCTTAACAGTGATTTCGAGTTTCTTGGCTGACTCAATAAGTAAGCCTCTTAGGATTACTTTCACTTGTTTAATACGACATTGACGCTTCTTAGCGGAACCCAATTATTGTGTTGTGTCTGACAAATCTCAAAAAACTCATACTAAGATTTTCGAAATTAAATATATCACTCAGAACAGTCGACAAATTAATCAGAAGCACAGTGCGCCTGATTTTTATAAAATTTCATATCTGTGCACTTTATTAAAGCTCAAAACTAAAATGGTGTGTCTTGTCCACATTAGACTGTTGAAAGACCCATTGGTAAAATGAACCTTTCGGTGAAACGGTCATTAGATAAATGAATATTTCTGTCAAGTGAATTTCAGCTAAGTGACCAATGGTAAAATGCTTTTTCGGTCAAATGAGCTATATCCATAGGAATAAGTTGCTTTATGCTTCAGCTTTAAGTTTATTCTAACGTTATTGTAATGACATACGATCTTTTTAGGTCTTTTACTATAAGAAGCGTGCAATTAAGCTCCTTCCGTCCATGGTCACTATATCTCTGACCATATTAATCAGATCTGAATTTTTTTTCATTTGGATTGCTTGAATTACAAGAACGATGATTTGATCCACAGCTTTAAGTTCTTTTTCTGATGCAACATCTTTCCACTAGAAGTCTATTTACCTCAATGTATGTTACATTCCAAGTAGCTGCTTCTACAGTTCGACAGATTTTTTTTTCTGTCTGTTACCTTTCACTATAGGGAACATGTAGCGCACATTTCAAATAATTCATTTTCTCCCTAAAGGGTTGTAAACGCTTATTCCAACTCTGGAAAAATATGTTCCAGATCTGGGAGCCAGCTCCAAAATTTAGGAGCCAAGTAAAATGAATTCAAATTTCGAAGAATAATACATAAACGCAATGTTTAGTGATGATGCTGAAACTAGGGACGTATTTAGAGGGGGTCCCAAGGGGCTTTGCCTCCCGAAAGTGTTTCATTTTTTGCTAAAATGCGACTTGCATTAAAAAAATGCTTTAATTTAATAAAAATTCATCAACTTACATTAGAAAATAATGCTTTATTTTTCTTTTTATTTTAATTGACTTTTTTTTTTGTCCTGATGGATTTCAAAAACTTTCTGTCGCCCCTACCCGAAAATATTTTATATATGCCCTTGCTGGAACGCAAAGTAATATAGTGTATTTGTTCTACCATTTTTTATTTTTTTTTACCCAAACTACTTAGTGCGAAATAAAATTCCAGTTTGGTCCAAAATTTTCTTTTCCCATTCTTCCATCCAGACACTGCTCTGAAAAAAACTGATATTTTAGAATTTGATTTTATTATAATACAATTTGTTGAAGTAAAATTTTGCACATATCAAATCAGAGTACTATATTTTTCTTCGTATAATCTGCAGATTGTGAAATTCATTATTGTTTTTTTTTTTTCTGTTCATACATTCCGCAGAGGCGTATAATCCACAGGCCGTGAAATTCAGAAACAAACGAAAACAAATTACAAGAAATTACATATTACATATTTTCTGCCGAAATGCTCGTAAGTAAAATCCACGACACCGAAATTCAGAAAAAAGAACTTTTTCTTCGTCTAATCCACGGCGTAGTATCTCTGACCGAATTCAAATGCGCGCGCGCGTGTGTGTGTGTGTGTGTGTGTGTGTGTGTGTGTGTGTGTGTGTGTGTTTCATTTTTTAAATACATTTTAAATACTATTTTCAAGTGAATAAAGACCAAAAATTCATTTTTCTGAGCATTCTGTTGTTCATTAATTAGACCTAAAAATCCGTTGAAACTGCACTCAGTTCGTAGTATTTGGCATTTCTGAAAATGTTTCTGCGAACAAAAGCCATAACGAATCCGATTCGCAAAGTCATAACTTTACCGAGAAGGCAAAGATTACCTATCATGGAATCTCAGCAGGCTTCCCACGTGGACTTCCGCCAGAAAATATGTTGCGGCCTTCATCGCAACATATTTTCTGCCGAAATGCTCGCAAGTAAAAGGAAAAGAAGAAAAAACAAACAAACGTATATCCGTCTCTTTGCAGCTCTGCTTGCATTACATTTTTTCCGCCGTTATCGATTTTCAATACTTTTCTAATATCACCAGCCATCCAGGCATCACGCAGATTTTTTAAAAATTTAAGTGCCGCAAAACTTTTTTATCCCGAAAACCCAAATTTGACCGTGCGGCCTAGTGGCCGATCGAGTTCCAGCCCTGGCATATTCTATTTGCCATCGCATCTCTGCTCCTAATTGACTCAAAACTAATTCTTTAAAGAATTATTTTTGAGTCTGATATTTTTCATGATGTGAAACATTTTATTCACTTTTTTGTTCGATGCACAATTTCGCCGCTAGAGGGCGTACGTGCAGATGATATCAAATTCAAAATAAATTTTATGCATATATTTGCTTCTAAAGATCCGATTGAAAACATTCTTTCTTTCGTTTGATGCCATTTATAACGAAGGCTATTTTAGACACTTTCTTTTTTGTGTAATGCATAGATTTCCCGCTAGGGGACGTATAGGTAAATTGCTTTTTTTTTTTTTCTGTATCTCTGCTTCTAAAACTTCGATTTGAAAAATTCTTCTTGCATCGGATACAGCTCATGAGGGAAAATGTTTTGCATATAATTTCTAATTTTTTGTAAAGAATGGTTTGGTCCCCAGGGGCGTAAGAGTTTACTTCTACTTCTAATGTATTTGCAGCAAAATCTAAGCTTCTGAAAACTCAGTAAAAAAAGTATTTCGTGTACCGATACCGCTCACCTCAGAAAACCTTTTGAAATCTCCTGCTTAAAATAGTGCATTGTTTTTTCGCCAGGGGGCGTAGATATGTATCTTATTTTTGTCGATATCTCTGCTTCTAAGCGTACGATTTCAAAAATTATTTTTTTGTTGGAGAGCGTTTATGGTGCGGAATGTTTCTCATATAGTTTAAAAATTTTCAAGTAAAGCATACTTTTTCCGCCACGGGACGTAAAGTTAAATTGCGTTTTCCCCAATATTTCTGCTTCTAGAATTTCGATTTGAAACATTCTTCCTGCATCGGATACAGCTCCTGATGGGAAATGTTTTACATATAATTTCTAATTTTTGATAAAGAATGGTTTGGCCACCAGGGGGTGCAGGTGCCTATTTCTGCTTGGGATGTATTTGTAGCAAAATTTAAGCTTCTAAAAACTCAATAAAACAAGATACATGACACAGAATTTTTGGTTATAATGAGCACGTCTTTTGAATACTTTATGACGCGAATTAAATTTAACAAAACTATTAAAAGTCAGTGGAACCGATCAGGAAAATATCAACCGGTTTCTACAATCGATAAAACATCCAGAAATAGAAACAGCTACCTGTTCTACCAACGCCAAAAAAAAAAAAAAAAAAATATATATATATATATATATATATATATATATATATATATTCTATAAAGAAGATACCTAAGCAAAAAAATACATATATAATTTTGACTCACACCTAGTACAACATAGAAAAGGTTATGTATCTACCTGTGTGAGTAAAAGGAGAAAAGATAAAAAAATAAAATAAAACAACTGAATGTAGAAGGTGTCGAGAATACTGAGCCTTGGCTTTATCAAGGACCAGCAAAAACTCTGCATTTTCTCACTTCCACAAAGACCTAGTTGGAAATGGGTTTCTGCAAGGCCATAGATGCAAGTAACATTCCCACCTAAAATAGTTTAAAATATATATATATATAAGTCATGTCCTCCGTAGAGTAGCATGACCTAGCACTAGTTAACAATTTCGCTTGCATCCATTAACCTTCATGGCCCGACCCATGCTCTTCATCTGTTACTATTAAACAGAGAGAAGAAGATTAAAGAGAACTCAAGCTGTGAGAGTGACATAATAATTAGAAATGATTTTCAGCTATAACGAAATTCCAAGTTCGTTTGAGAGAGAATTTAAACCTGAAAAACAATGCAAAGAAATCCAAATTTTACATTGCAATTAAAAAAGGAAATGTTAATTTATAACGAACAGATTTTTGAAAGAAAACTTGAGTCTAAAACCCCCTACTCTACAACTTATGACAGCACGAAAACGAGAATAAGTTAAAGATAATAATTAACTAAAGAAAACTTTGTGAAAGTTATATACCTTAAACAGTTAGTTGCAATATGTACAAAGTATTTCAGCAGTGCTTTAAGTGCATAATTAATTAGTTATTAAGAACTTAACTACTTTGAAAAAACAGCGCATAGACAGCGCATAGAAAAGGAACAAGCGTAGCCATCTTCTGTTCTAGGTACCCCAAAAGGCGCTCAAAGTTACAAAGAAAAGTAAGAGTTAAAACCCGCAAAAATGTTAACAGACAAACCAATGCTTAAAAGCTGAAAAGCTAAAAAACGACAGAGGAAAGGGTACATGAAGTACAAACATTGAACTTATAAAACCTAGAACCCAAAAACAAGGAAGAGAGCTTACCTCTTGTGTGACAAAAACTTTTCTCCTCACAAGAGAAGAACATGGCTGACCTCTTCCGCCACTCCTAGACGCTGGGGGGCAGTGAGGGTGGGGCTGATGGCCTCCTCATACAGCAAGAAACCAACGCGCGGAGATTTTAACCAGAGAAAAAAATATATAAACTTAAGACTGTGGATCTGAATGATCAGAAAGAGCAGAATTAACTCTCCAGAATACATGAGAAATATTATAAAATACACGAGCAGTTTATTTAATAATCTTTGCATGTATTAAATCACCTTAGTGAGCTTCTATAGATTAATCAGAATCTTATTAATTTTAATGTTGGTTTTACTATTTTTAGTATAGCTATCCTAGTGATGAATAACTAGTTTTTTCTTTTTTATTTGTTTTTATTTTCTTTTATAAACAGATTTTTAAGCTTTTTTTGTGATTTTGTTTATATTATTTAATTTTTTGTTTTAATAGGACCGTCATATCCATAGCACTAAGGTTCCTTTAGGTAGTTAATAGGCATCCTCTAGCCAACTTCCTTACGGCTTTGATTGGTCAGAATCATATTATTAACTGTGTAGAAAATTAAAGCAGATCTGCCAACCTTACTCTATTATTCAGAATAATTTTTCTTAAAGTTCTTTTGATGAAAGAAGAAGGAATTTCGTTCTCTAGAAAACTTTCTAATAGTATTTTTGCTGGTCCTTGATAAAGCCAAGGCTCAGTATTCTCGACACCTTCTACATTCAGTTGTTTTATTTTATTTTTTTATCTTTTCTCCTTTTACTCACACAGGTAGATACATAACCTTTTCTATGTTGTACTAGGTGTGAGTCAAAATTATATATGTATTTTTTTGCTTAGGTATCTTCTTTATAGAATGTGAATTCTGAATTTTCAAAACTGCTGCGTTGCGCGTTTTGATTTTCAGGTTATTTTGCACCCTTCGTTTTAAATTCTAAAATTTTTTCCTTAGTCTTCAGTTTTGCTCTTAAGTAACTAATTTCAATTTATTATTTAGCAGCTCATGCGCAAATTCTAGTTGAAATGTTTTATTATTATTATTATTATTATTATTTTTTTTTATTACTTGAGGTTTTTTTTTTTTTCATTTCCTAATTTTTCTTTTTAGTATGTTTTTGATGCAGCTTTTTGGAGTGTAGTTTATACTCGAGTTTTTTTCTTTTCTTGGACTGCTTATTTCTAAAAAGTTTTCCTAGTTGGTTTGCTCAGAATTTGTATGTTTTGGCCCAAGTGGAGTTCTAAGGACGATGAAAGGATTGGAGGTCAGCTCAGATATTTTAAGTCCTCCCGCTCGGTTAGGCTAGCACCCTTTCCCATAGTGTATGAACTCGCTGGCAAAGGTAATCTAAAGTTATGAAATGACAAACGTTGTTTGACATGTAAATCTGCAGATCTTAACCTGTATTCTTCTGTTGAGGATAATTGCTCCAACAAGTTTTGCAAAGCCTACAATACCATCTATAAGCTCACCTGTACTGTCTGCAACCTTAGCTATATTGGCCAAAGTAAAAATCCTCTGCATCTTAGGATTAATGGTCACAGGTCTCTAGTAAACAAGTTCTCTAATTCAGGAGCGAACCCCTCCACAAACGCCAACCAGTACTCTACCTTTGAATTAGAGCATTTCCATACTCATGGTTTTGACAAAGTGAAAATAGAGGTACTACATATTATCCCTGACCTCTATGCTCGGCTAGAAACTGAATCCCTTGAAATTTTGCAGCATCAGTCTCTTTATCCCTATGGCCTTAATTCCACTCTATCTGACAATAAGCATAATCAGCATAAATTTTCAATTCGTGAACTCTTCTTTCTTGTTAATAATAAGAGCTGCTCTAGAGGTAATAGAGGACAGAGGTTATTTCGCACATCAAGCAAAGTTGATTTTGCTAACTTGCTAAAAACTCTGGAAAGCTTTAAAACTGGCACTAATTTTGTTAAAAATACTTACAAAATTCTCAAGTCCTTCAAGCACTCTGTCCTTAAATGTTTTTCAAATTCTGGAATGAAACTGCTGACCATGTTGATAAGCATGTTTTTGCTTTGGTTCTGGACATTCTTAAACATATTCTTAAAGATACAATTTCTCTTAAAGAATTTTCCAGTAATTTTGTTACCATCAGGTTCCTAAATAAAGCCTACGATAATCTCAATGTAAGGAAGCTGTTCTACAATAATGCAATTTTTTTCCCATCCACAGGCACCAGTCTATTGTAAGTTTTAAATATGTTAAGACCTTAGGGTCAATAGTTAAAAACTACAAACTTAACTCTTCGAGCTACATTCCTGTAATTACTACTTGTTCTTGTGATGAACATAAAGAAACAGTTCACTATGATAAGAATTACAACCATATTATCACCGGAAACTTGAGTTTTGTTGAAAATGAAAAGCTTAGGAATTTATTAGAGTATGGCTCTAAATTCAGACCTTCCTTCACAATTTCCAAAGAAAGGATTCTTGAGAGCTTCACTCAAGATGTAAATAAGTACATCATAAAAACCAGTTTAACGTACAATCAGCCTATTGAGGCCTTCGCAGAATGGAAATATAATATAATCAATAGCTTCACCGGTGAGTTGGCAGGTCTGGACTTTTGTTTCGATAGAAATCTCTTTTTCTCTGGAGAAGCTAAAAGGTCACTCTCCAAACTACAAGACCAATTTATTTTTACCACTACGGATAAAGCTAGCAATAATTTTGCAATTATCTGTAAGAAGTTCTATTTTGAATTGTTAACTATGGAACTCAATAATAGAGTAACATTCGAGCCCGTAAGTTATTCTACCAAGCAGTTAGAAAATCGGTTTAAGGCATTCTTCAAGAAACTTAAAATTCCACAAACTAGAAGATATGAGCCTGAATTTCCATTTCTTTTTGCAACGGTTAAGTTTCATAAGGATCCTGTGAAGTTCAGGTTCATAGCTAGTGGAGTAAGGAGTCACAAAAAGAAAATAGATCTTGCTTTTGAAGATGTCTTAAAGAAGGTTTTGAAACACATTAGAAACTGTTCTAACTTGATGTACAGAGATTTTTGGATAATTAATAATAATGCAGAAGTAATTTCTACTATACTCAAAGTTTGTCCCCTAGATATTAATAGTTATGATTTTGAAAACCTATATACTAATCTGCCTCTATCAGATATAATCACTACCTTTAAAGAGCTGTATGCAGAATTTAAACTTAACCAATTTGTTGATGTAGGAACTTGGAACTCTTATCTCAATTGCTGCATAAAAAATAACCATATCTTATATAATAATACTCTCTATAAGCAAGTGAATGGTATTCCAATGGGAACATCAACGTCCACGAATATCGCTAATCTATTCCTGTTCTTTAAGGAATATAAATTCATTAAAAATCACCCCACCTGCTCAGATAACTACCTTTACACTTTTAGATATATTGATGATCTGCTGTGTATCAATAATTCAGAAGTTATAGAGAGTGATTTTGATAATATCTATCCTAGCTCTCTTAACTTATGTAAAACCAACCACAGTAATCAGGAACTTGAGTTCCTAGACTTAAGCATTAAGCTCAACAGAGGTAACCCATCTATTAGCCTCTTTGATAAAAGAGTTAATTTTCCTTTCAAAGTAATTAAATATCTACACTGGAATAATAACATTTCAACCAAAGTAATTGAGAATGTACTAATTTCTCAGGTCCTGAGAATTTCAAGAATTTGCAGCAACAATTTGGACTTCAATTACCACATTAATATACTATTAGAAAGTTTTCTAGAGAACGAAATTCCTTCTTCTTTCATCAAAAGAACTTTAAGAAAAATTATTCTGAATAATAGAGTAAGGTTGGCAGATCTGCTTTAATTTTCTACACAGTTAATAATATGATTCTGACCAATCAAAGCCGTAAGGAAGTTGGCTAGAGGATGCCTATTAACTACCTAAAGGAACCTTAGTGCTATGGATATGACGGTCCTATTAAAACAAAAAATTAAATAATATAAACAAAATCACAAAAAAAGCTTAAAAATCTGTTTATAAAAGAAAATAAAAACAAATAAAAAAGAAAACTAGTTATTCATCACTAGGATAGCTATACTAAAAATAGTAAAACCAACATTAAAATTAATAAGATTCTGATTAATCTATAGAAGCTCACTAAGGTGATTTAATACATGCAAAGATTATTAAATAAACTGCTCGTGTATTTTATAATATTTCTCATGTATTCTGGAGAGTTAATTCTGCTCTTTCTGATCATTCAGATCCACAGTCTTAAGTTTATATATTTTTTTCTCTGGTTAAAATCTCCGCGCGTTGGTTTCTTGCTGTATGAGGAGGCCATCAGCCCCACCCTCACTGCCCCCAGCGTCTAGGGAGTGGCGGAAGAGGTCAGCCATGTTCTTCTCTTGTGAGGAGAAAAGTTTTTGTCACACAAGAGGTAAGCTCTCTTCCTTGTTTTTGGGTTCTAGGTTTTATAAGTTCAATGTTTGTACTTCATGTACCCTTTCCTCTGTCGTTTTTTAGCTTTTCAGCTTTTTAAGCATTGGTTTGTCTGTTAACATTTTTGCGGGTTTTAACTCTTACTTTTCTTTGTAACTTTGAGCGCCTTTTGGGGTACCTAGGAACAGAAGATGGCTACGCTTGTTCCTTTTCTATGCGCTGTCTATGCGCTGTTTTTTCAAAGTAGTTAAGTTCTTAATAACTAATTAATTATGCACTTAAAGCACTGCTGAAATACTTTGTACATATTGCAACTAACTGTTTAAGGTATATAACTTTCACAAAGTTTTCTTTAGTTAATTATTATCTTTAACTTATTCTCGTTTTCGTGCTGTCATAAGTTGTAGAGTAGGGGTTTTAGACTCAAGTTTTCTTTCAAAAATCTGTTCGTTATAAATTAACATTTCCTTTTTTAATTGCAATGTAAAATTTGGATTTCTTTTGCATTGTTTTTCAGGTTTAAATTCTCTCTCAAACGAACTTGGAATTTCGTTATAGCTGAAAATCATTTCTAATTATTATGTCACTCTCACAGCTTGAGTTCTCTTTAATCTTCTTCTCTCTGTTTAATAGTAACAGATGAAGAGCATGGGTCGGGCCATGAAGGTTAATGGATGCAAGCGAAATTGTTAACTAGTGCTAGGTCATGCTACTCTACGGAGGACATGACTTATATATATATATTTTAAACTATTTTAGGTGGGAATGTTACTTGCATCTATGGCCTTGCAGAAACCCATTTCCAACTAGGTCTTTGTGGAAGTGAGAAAATGCAGAGTTTTTGCTGGTCCTTGATAAAGCCAAGGCTCAGTATTCTCGACACCTTCTACATTCAGTTGTTTTATTTTATTTTTTATCTTTTCTCCTTTTACTCACACAGGTAGATACATAACCTTTTCTATGTTGTACTAGGTGTGAGTCAAAATTATATATGTATTTTTTTGCTTAGGTATCTTCTTTATAGAATGTGAATTCTGAATTTTCAAAACTGCTGCGTTGCGCGTTTTGATTTTCAGGTTATTTTGCACCCTTCGTTTTAAATTCTAAAATTTTTTCCTTAGTCTTCAGTTTTGCTCTTAAGTATATATATATATATATATATATATATATATATATATATCACGAAAATTAACAAATGCGCAAAAAAAAGTTTCTCACAGCACAAGAAAGGTATCAGAAACAAAAAGATTTTAAAATCGAGCAGTTAAAAGAAGAAATATAGAAGGAAACAGGATATAAGTCTATGCCTGCTAGAGGAAGAATTTTTTATAATGGAAAATTTGAAAATAGAGGGAAAATATTCTTCATGGAAAAAGCTATCCTAAGGAAAAATAACTTTTCAAATAAGTCTCGCGGAAGCAGAGATAGCGAAAAAAAAAAAAAAAAAAAAAAAGGGTTTCGGCCTTTACGTCCCTAGCCGATATCTTTGCATTATTTAAAGAGGATAATGTTCCACATCTCTGCTGTCGCTAATGGCATACAGTAAAGAACAAATTTCTCAATAGCGTTTTTAGAAGTGGCGATGCTGCGAACTGAAATACACAAAAACCAACAACCGATAAAACTGTGAACTACAAAATTCCTCATATAATAGCCTAAAGTGTTCTACAAGGTAAATGGCATCCGGTGTTGTAAGAATTTTTTTGCTTATGTAGAAGCATAGATATTAAGAAAAACAGATTAAGCATTAGAGCCCCCTAACGGCGAAATTGTGTGATATTTTGGGAAGAAACAGCGCAAACATAATTTTCATAGTTAGTAATATCTGACCGAAGAAAGTTTTTCAATCGGACTATTAGTCCAGCAGATATTGTAAATAGAACGTAAACTTACGCCCTCTGGTAGCCGACTTCTGCGTTAAGAAACATTGGAAAACATATAAGAAACATTTCGCAATGGAAACGCCTCCAACAAAGAAAGAATTTTTCAAATCGGACTCTTACATGCAGAGGTATCGACAAAAATAAGATAAGCGTATACGCCCCTGGAAAAAAAACTATGCATTATACACTGCTGGCCACCCAAAATGCAACACCAAGAAGGACACGAGATAGCAAAGCCAGATTTACTGGACGCATAACAAGAGATACAAAGATGAAACGATTGAGCTTACAGGCCCGTGCGACTTGTGGAACACGCAGAGATCAATAGTTCGTGTGGCCCCCATGGATGGCAATAACGGCCGCTACACGCCACGGCATCGAACGAAAGAGGCTTTGGATGTGGGCTTGGGGTATGTCGGTCCAGGCTGCTTCCACACGTTGCCACAGATCATCAGGCGTCGCCGTTGGTGGTGCTTGCCGGGCCACTCGGTTGCCGATCAGCAACCAGACGTGTTTGATGGGCGACATATCGGGAGAACAGGCGGGCCACGGCAGCAGTGACACCTGTTGGGCCGTGAAGAATTGTTGCACGATGCGTACCACGTGTGGGCGCGCATTGTCCTGTTAAAACGTGGCTGCTGGCAGTTCCTGCAGGTAAGGGAGGACTACAGGCTCCAAAACGTCGGAGATGTAGCGGTGGCTGTTCAGTGTACCGGCGATGCGTACCAGAGGGGTGCGGGTGTCATATCCAATTGCGCCCCAAACCATAACGCTAGGCGACGGACCGGTATGGTGATGCATAATGCAGGCGTCATACAGTCTCTCGCCGCGGTGCCCCCACACGTGGATCCGACCATCGTGGTGTTGCAGGCAGAAGCGAGATTCGATGGAGAAGACAATGTCGTGCCATTCCGTAGTCCAGGTGCGGCGTTCAACGGCCCACTGCTACCGCACTCGCTGGTGGTGTAACGTCGATGGTAATCGGAGCAATGAGCGCCGTGCGACAAGTCTCCGCTCCTGCAGACGACGTCGAACGGTACGTGCTGACACAGGTTGTTGCGCAACACACCCTAATTCCTGCGCTAACGTTCGTGATGTGGCGGTGCGAGCCGTCAATGCCCGCCGCACAACATGCCGGTCCTCTCGTTCGGTGGTATGCCGCGGCTGCGGCAATCGCTCACGTCGGTCCATCCGTTCCTCCGTTCCTCCGGTCCATCCGTTCCTCCAGCAGCCACTCCTGCACCCACCGAATTCATACTCGCCTCACTGTGGCTTGATCGTCCTACACAGGCGCCGAAGTCTCGGTACGATAAACCGCTGTCGCGATAAGCCACTATTCGTAATCTGTTGAACTCCGAAACGCTCTGGAATGACTGCCGTATTCTACGAGGAGGCATCAGGAAGCTTCTCACGCACAGGTCCGGCAGCACAACACACTTCCACTACTTACACCCCGCCTTCTGTGCGCCCTTCTTATAGTGCTTTTTGGTGGCGTGCCGGGCGCACATGATTTGCATATGCCCTGCAATGCTAATCGTTTGCATGTCCTCTTGCGGGCGACGTATGCTGCGAATTTCAGGCCAATCGGAAGCTTCCTTCTTGGTGTTGCATTTCGGGGGGCCAGCAGTGTATTAAGAAGAAAGTATTCTCAAAAGGTTTTTCGAGTTGAGTGGTATCGGTCCACGAAAGAATTTTTTCAATCTAGTTTTCAGGAGCTCAAATTTTGCTGAAATACATTAGACGCAAAAATTAACACTTACGCACCCTGGTGGCTAAACTATTCTTTATCAAATATTCGAAATTATATGCAAATCATTTCCCACCAGGAGCTGTATCCGGTTCAGAAAGAATTTTTGAAATCGGAGTTTCAGAAACAGAGATATCGGAAAACGCAATTTACTTATACGGCCCCTAGCGGAAAATCTATACGTAATTTGAAAAAGTGACTATAAGTAAATTAATTTTGATAACATACACAGCCGCTGGTGCAAGTAAGTAGCTGTTTCTATTTCTGGATGTTCTATCGTTTTTTATAACCAGTTGCATTGATTTTGAATAGCTTTGATAAATCACGTCAGAAAGTATTCAAGAGATGTGCTCATTACAACCGAAAATTCGGTGTCATCTTTCTTGTTCTTCATTGTCCGTGAATCTTTTCAATACACTTGCCATCCTCTCGCGCGCACCCTTCGGGAACAACTGCGCTAGAGAGTCAGAGATGTGTTCCTTTCCCTCAGTATCTTATCTTTTAAATGTCCAACTTGAGAAATGCGTTCGTGTCTTATCATCCGTTATAAGAAACATTTCATGCACATTTTCCCCTTTTCTATAGTTCTACCCATAGGGAATGTAAATGCATATTTGTTTATAAAGTCGTAGTTTCACTTCTCAAATGTTGTTTTTACGTACAATCACTTTCTTTTAGGTCAAAAGCTGGGCTTCTTCAACTTTGACCTTCAAATTTTTCTCGCATCCAACTTTTTTTCTTTTTTTTTTAAGAAACGCACTACAGAGGTGCAAATTACACACTCTGTTTAGACATGTATGCGCATCAAAGTATCATTGCCCAATCCAAAAAATGGAAATGATTTGAGATCTCACCAAGATCTTCAGCGTGAAAAGTACGGCATGTTACATGCTACGTGAGAACTAACGTTTTCAGAGTTTTAAATCACTTTAGTAAGGACGTAAGGTAAGGAGTTTTGAATAACATTTTTAAAAGCGGCAGAGTTAAAACATTCCTTAGACAGAGTATCAGACTGGTCACATGGTGGCTGTTTTCCACGTCCATGCGTGTTACGATTATCAGTATTGCCTATAGCGTTAAAGTAAAAGCAATTTATAACAACGGGAAAGAAAATAAGAATAGGTATTTCCCATGTGTAAAATTTCCACGTATTCGAAAGAGAATTACATAAAGGATGACATTATAACTGCAGAACGGTACCCCAAAAGCATTTATATGCTAAAATTTAATTTATTCACAATTTCTAGATGTGTCATGACGTACTTATTTCAAGCGACTTATGAATTCTGTGCAATAGACTTCAATTTTTATGGCCGTCTTTCGCTCTTGTAAAAAATCTTTATTTGTTAATATCGATTTAATCTGCTTATCGTTATTATGCAAATGAGGCATGGCGTGATACGATGAAATTTCATATAAGCAGCTAAACAGCGATGTGCAGTACTTTGATGTGGTGAAACATACACTGCCTGACAGAGAAACTGCCACACCACGAAGACGTGAACGCAGCGCCATGCAAATTTCAGGGTGGGTGCACACGTGCAAGTTATGCAAATGATTGCATTTGCAGGCCAATCTCACGAACGGCGCACGGGATAGAAGCGGACAACCAGCCCGTGCGGTCATCAGCCGAGACGTCGTCACGGCCGCGAGAAGTGAATGGTTCTGCTGTAACCGTGTTTGGAGGACGAACAAGAGGTGCCAATGCCGTTAAGACGCCGTCGTACGCGATTTCGTCAAACGGATGAGCTCGCGAGAGCTGTCATCGTAGGCCTTCGTACCACCGGATGGTCCTTGCGTCGTATTGCAAAAGAAACACAACGTGATGCCACAACCGTCCGTCGCATTTGGAGACAGTGGTCCCAGGAAGGGTCTGTGCAACGTCGTAGGGAGACCGGAACACGGAGACGGACGTCCGATGCTCCGATATCGACGATTGGCTGCGTCTGATTTGCTGTCCAGCTGTCCGTTGCGAAGGCTACCAGTAATAGCGAGCCACCGTCGTCACCACTCGGTGTGGTGTCGCACCAGGGCTGCGTGGGGTGCCGAATGGAACGGTGTGGTGTTCAGCGACGAATCGCGGTTCTGTCTCACCACGGATGATGACCGTGTGAGAGTCTGGAGGCGACGTGGCCAACGGGCGGATACCTCCGCCATTGTGGAGCGCCACATGGCCCGGCAACGTAGAATCATGGTGTGGGGTGCTATCAGCCGCTCACCGCTGGTACGCATTACGGGCGCATTGACGGCACGCCGCTATGTTGACGAAGTACTGCGGCCCCTGGCACTACCATATCTGCAGGGCATCCCAAACGCCGTTTTTCAACAGGATAACGCCCGGTCGCATACCGCTCGGATCAATCTGAATGCTTTACACAGTGTGCGGATGCTTCCGTGGCCAGTACGATCCCCTGACCGCTCGCACATCGAGCATCTGTAAGACACGATTGGACGTCGGTTGAAAACCTTCCCACCCCCGCAAAATGAAGATGAACTGTGGACTCGGATCAACACCACATGGTCCACGATACCCTAGAACTCTATTCGGACTCTCATTGCCTCGATGCCACGTCGGATTCAACGCGGTATCGCCCAAAATGGGGGCCACACTACATATTGATCATCCTGTATATTCGGCTACTGGGGCGTAGTATGTATGTGACAATTAAATCATTTGTTCAAGACCCACTTAGCTATCTGTGTGTGCTGTTTGGTCGGTTTTCGAGCATTCCTTCATGGTGTGGCATTTTCTCTGTCAGGCAGTGTATTTATTACCATTAATATTTACTGTTTCACTATATGGCTCCAGTGGGGGCGTATAACACACAGTAATGATTTCACGTGGTCACAAAAATGCATGTAAAATTTATTCATCTTCCAACTTGTAGTGACAAGTCTTGTCTTAGTTTTCCCCCAGCGTTTTAATTTGTAACAAATAAATATTTAATTCATTTTCTTTCGAATGAAATATTTCCTCAACAAAATGTCTCGGCATATTTTAAGGTTGCAAATATTTTTAGCTCAGTTCCACAGCAACTGATTTTTTTTAATTTCCTTTCACAAGCTAGATATTAATATATTCGTGTATATAACCTCAAGTGGGCATTTATGGATACTGATGCCAAATGCCTTATCTTATGCAGGGCAGCTGCTTCCGTAGTAAAAAGACAGTTTCTCAGATGATCCCATGATAAGCTTTGATAACATCATAACATGAAATACCTCGCAGGAAAAGATCGCATTGTCTGCCTTATCTGTAATGGGCACTAAAGGAAGTTTCAAGTAGGAATAACTGCCATCCGCGCAGTTCCGTTTCATATTGTTGAACGACGTGAAGGAAATGTATATAATGCCGTCGTACCCCTTTAGGGAACCCTGGGCTATCACATTTTTCGAGGCCCCTGATCTTTATACAATATCATCATCGTCTACCATTATCAACCCACTACTGGATGAAGGTCTCCCCAAGTTTTTTCCACAACTGATGTAAAAACATTCCATATCAAGTAATATCCAGTAACTTTTTAAGTACCACTGCAATGAAAAATGGTACATGACAAAAATTGTAGAACTCCATGCACCAAATGTACTCACACTTAGTTGATTAGTAAATTACAAGGAAATGGGTGCTGAAAGATAAGTTTCTTCCTTATTCTACAAATTATTGAACGAAAACTGAATTAAAACAGAGGATTAAAATAAACCAACCAGCGCCGTTTCCAGACAATATGACGCACCGGGACAAAAATGCCGATATGCGGTATCATCAAAAAACAACAATGCCGATATCATCGTTGTTTATTTAAACAACGAAGATTGAATATATATAAGTCATAAACATACTGTACGTGCACTTCTTCGTATAGACAACACAAATGGCTGTTTAAAAGGAAAAAGTGATTCGGAAGAAATACGATTTGTGCGTGGGAGGAAAAAAAAAAAAAAAAAAACCCTGGCTCACATGAACATGAGTTAATTTTAACGTAATTTTACATTCTATAGCTCACTGAATGACATTTGGCTCTGAAATTCTTTTGAAAATGAATCATCTGAGGTCGGGAAATAGCTGTGTTTTAAAAATCGACACTGCGCCTGTGAGAACATAAACACTTGGATGTGCGCTTGTGGAAGTGTACCGGTTGAATTAGATTCGGAATTGTAGAGGTGTATGCCAAAAATAAGATAAAATGAAACACTTGCTCCGTCACTCAGAAATAAATCCATGCACTCACTGCACTTCCTTGAGAACTATATATGTTCTTCGGATACACATTGACGCGCCATTTTGTTTTTCTGATACATCATACATATATTTACGAATCACGCATTTTTAATTTCGTTCAGAATTTTATTTAATTGTTTTATCAAATCACCACTTGGGACGAGACGGGGTGGGAGGTCGGCTTTCGTTGTTTCTTATTTCATCACAAAAGATCCACCTTAACACCTAACTTCCTTCCTGTCTCGTCGGGAAATCGAAGCTACGAGCAAGGTTTGAAAAAAAAAGGCGGAAGAACTTCCAACTTTCTACACTGGTGTTTCTTCTTTTCTTTAAATAAATTAAAAAAAAAAAACAGCAGGTGAGTGGTGAAAGAGTTGGACTTTTTGTAAACGCATAAGACACTTGGGGCGTTGGGGGGCCCAGGGCAACGGCTCCGTTGGCCTACCCCTTAAGACAGCTATGAATGTATATTAAAGTAACGGTATAGTCTATTCTTACAGAATATAGGCTGATTTAACTGCTATTTTTCTATTTTTTTATAACTGTTACTTAAAGGGAGAATGCACATTTCCTTCTTTATTTCTTTATTCCTTATGGCCTTTCAGTGCAATCAGCATCAATTCAGTCTTGTGATCAATCGTCAGTAGACCTTGAGAGTTGCTGAGAGAGCATGGGGAGAGAGTCTGAGAGAGCATGGGGAGAGAGTCTGAGAGAGCATGGGGAGAGAGTCTGAGAGAGCATGGGGAGAGGGTCTGAGAGAGCATGGGGAGAGTCCTGACGCTCCTTCGGTGAACACCCGTTTCCCCTAATCCGTTTCCCCTAATTCCCGTCTGCCCTAATCACGCTTACCCCAATGGCGTTTCCCCGAAATCGCTTTTACCCGAATTTCCATTTCCCCTAATTTCGTTTACCCTAATTCACATTTGCCCTAAACACGTTTACCCCAATGGCGTTTCCCCGAAATCGCTTTTACCCGAATTCCCATTTCCCCTAATTTCGTTTCCCCTAAATCTCGTTTCCCCTAATTCCCGTTTGCCCTAATCACGTTTACCCCAATGGCGTTTCCCCGAAATCGCTTTTACCCGAATTTCCATTTCCCCTAATTTCGTTTACCCTAATTCACATTTGCTCTAAACACGTTTATACCAATGGCGTTTCCCCGAAATCGCTTTTACCCGAATTCCCATTTCCCCTAAATCTCGTTTCCCTAAATCTCGTTTCCCTAAATCTCGTTTCCCCTAAATCTCGTTTCCCCTAATTCACGTTTGCCCTAAACGCGTTTACCCCAATGGCGTTTCCCCGAAATCGCTTTTACCCGAATTCCCATTTCCCCTAATTTCGTTTTCCCTTATCTCGTTTCCCCCAATTCGCATTTGCCCTAATTCACATTTGCCCTAAACACGTTTACCCCAATGGCGTTTCCCCGAAATCGCTTTTACCCGAATTCCCATTTCCCCTAATTTCGCTTGCCCTAATCTCGTTTCCCCTAAATCTCGTTTCCCCTAATTTCGTTTGCCCTAATCTCGTTTCCCCTAAATCGCGTTTTCCCTAATTCACGTTTGCTCTTAACACGTTTGTCCGTGTCAAAGTTTCCCCTAAAAACATTTACTGTATCAGGTTTGTTCTAATTCTCCTTTGCCTTGATTCGCGTTTTCCCAAATTCATGTTTTCCGTAACTCATGTTTGTCCAGATTTTCGTTGAGCGAAATAAAACGTTTCTTTTATCGCCAAAATTCAGGGAAAAAAATCGGATTTATCGTCAAATTTAGGAGAAAAATCGTTGTATGTAATTTTTTATCGTCAAATTTAGGAAAATATATGTATATTTAATCATCATCATAAACCATTATCAATCTACTGCTGGATGAATGGAGATCTCACCAAGTTTCTTCCTCTACGGTCTATCTTGCCCCAGTCTCCACCATCTCACTCACGCATGCTTTCGAATTTCATCCGCTCATCTCCAATGTGGTCTTCTTCTGGGTCTTTTCCTGTCCCTTGGAATCCAGTCCAGAATTTCGGTTGTCCGTCGCAGGTCCGTTCTTCTGGCAACATGTCCAGCCGATTGGCTTTTCAAAGATTTTACTCTGATCATGTCTTCCACTCTTGTCATTTTCCTTATTCATGAGTTCCTTTTCTCATCTCTCTTGGTTGTGGTTGCACCAAGCATGTATCTCTCCATGCTGCTTTCAGTTGGCTACAGCCCTTTCTATGTCTTTTTCAGTTAAGATCCATGTCTCCCATCCATATGTAAGAACTCGAAGGATACATTGATTAAACACTTTTCTTTTTGAGACATAATGGCGTATTGCTCTTTAAAATTGTATTGTTTCTTCCAAAAGCCCTCCATCCATCCATTTAAACAAGGGCGAGCGAAGGATATTTGCCACGCCGTGTAAGAGAATATTTGTAGCACGTAATTTGTAAAACAGATCGTGTTTATGTTTTCTGTTTGTCCGTCCGTCCGTCTGTGGACACAATATCTCTGCAACTATTAGTCCGATTTCAAATATTCTTTTTGCGCTGGAAAGCTTGAAATGTGCGAATGATGATCCTACATGTCGTTTTTTATACGATGCACAATTTCGCTGCTGGGGGGCGTAAATGCAGGTGATGTTGAATTAGAAATACATTTTATTCCATATATTTGCTTCTAAACATCCATTTGAAAAAAAAAATACTTTTAACTTTCGATTCCGTTTATGTCGAAGACTATTTTTTAGTCATAGTCACTTTTTCATGTTTCGCATAGATTTTTGGCTAAAGGGACTAAAATACAGCTCCTGATGTGAAATCGTTTGGATTACAGCTTCTAATTTTTGGTAAAAATGGTTTGGCCACCAGGGGACGAAAGGTGGGGAGAGGGGAGGGGTCTAGTACGCTAAGAACTCTTAAAAAGTGGAAAAGTGGGCCTTCTGCGTTCACAATTCTATTTCTTGCTTTAATAAAAGTTTAGTGCGATGTTACACTTTATCTGTGGGGACGTGACGGATACAATGGCTGCGTTAAGGACAAACCGTGTAATGGTCCTCACCATGTGCACTTCTTTACACTTTTGTTGGCATGATTATCGAAGTCATCAACAAGAAAAGAAAGAATAATTCTCTTGCGATATCAAGACCCACCGTTTTATTTCGGTTAATAAAAATTAGGACAAATATAAATTAGGGCAAACGCGAAATAAGGCAAACGCGAATTAGGAAAAACTTGATACGGGCAAACGTGAAATAGTGGAAACGTGATTTAAGGGAAACGAGATTAGGGCAAACGAAATTAGGGGAAATGGGAATTCGGGTAAAAGTGATTTCAGGGAAACGCCATTGGGGTAAACGTGTTTAAGGCAAAAGTGAATTAGGGGAAATGAGATTTAGGGGAAACGAGATTAGGGCAAACGAAATTAGGGGAAATGGGAATTCGGGTAAAAGCGATTTCGGGGAAACGCCATTGGGGTAAACGTGTTTAGAGCAAACGTGAATTACGGGAAATGAGATTTAGGGGAAACGAGATTAGGGCAAGCGAAATTAGAGGAAATAGGAATTCGGGTAAAAGCGATTTCGGGGAAACGCCATTGGGGTAAACGGGATTGGGGCGAACGGGAATTAGGGGAAATGGATTAGGGGAAGTGAGGCTACGCGGCTCCTTCCATGCGAATGCATGTGTGGTCGTAGGATCAAAATTCCAATTGCAATATGTCAGGTTCGTTGATGAGATTATTTTTATCGCAGCGGGACATAGGCGCCAACTATAGTGGGACAAGGTGAATCTTGCAGCCCTAATAATTTTACTACAGGGGCAGCGCCTACCCAATATTTTTGGACCTGTTTAATTAAATAATCGCTTTTGTCTCATAAAGTGGACCAACCTCCACCTTATGAGGCCAAAGCGATTTATTTCCGAAAAATTTATAGATAACAAAATGAGTAAACTTTTTTCCCATATAAAGCATTGCTTATTTGATAAAAAAAAACTTGACTGTCAGCCCCGTATTTTGTTCGACATGTTCTCGAGATGTTTAAAACAATTACGAAAAATAAAATAAATAAAAATAAGCAAAAATACAGAAACGTACAATCTCTAGCGCCTTTATGTATCTATTTATTTTTTGCGCTTCTCGTTCTTTGTTTGAGTAACAGTGTTCATTTTTCATATTTTTAATAAACGTTTGGAAAATTATTTTTATAAAATCGCAGGCTGAATTTCATTTTTAAAAATATTAATATTCAGCAAAATAATATTTCTGTCTCCTTGTTCATTTGCTGATGTACAATTACGTTTCAAAATATACATTGAATCTCGTAGTTTCTCTTTTTGCTCCCCCCCCCTCCCTCCTGTTAATTTTTATTTTTCTCCTGACAAGGGAACAGACGCGCTCCTCCCACCTCTGAACTCTTCATCCCTGCCCCCTCAATTTGGTGAAGTTGATGCTCTGCAGCGGGCTCTTTCTGCATAATCCAGACGCCCCTGTCTTCCGATGCGGTTTTCTGCAACAGAACATGTTGTAGAATGGTAGTCAATATTTTGTTTTGAATTTTTTTTTTAAGTTGTTTTTCTACTCATGCGGAATCGTTATCGATAGGAGTTACCACATATTGTATATAGGAGAGAAGCTTGCACTGCTCCTCTGAACAGATAAGAGAAATCCGAGTCCAATCCGCATTGAAGTAAGGCATATTGGAAGTGGATCACTGTAAACCAGAAACGTCGCCAAGGGATTGCGAGGGTGGACTTGAGCCAACCCTGAAATTTGTCTTGCCCACCCAGTTCAAAAGGGGCCATTTTTCAACATATTTAACTTTAAAATACAATCTGCTATATGCGAAGTAATAAGTTTTGTGTTTTATTTTAGGTAGCCCTGTATATTTTCCCTTAGGAAGTGCGTTGCTGACGTTTCCAAAAAAGGTTATCAAATAAATAAATAAATAAATAAATAGGTTAACAAAATATCATCCGCAGGGCCATGAAAATTCACTTGTTCTCCACTCTTCCAATTCCTTAGTTTAAGCCTCTTCTTCATGTTTGTATGGTCAGGGTGCTAATTAGGAGGGTGGACACGAAATATCCATTCATTGAAGGGGTCCCTACTAAATGCTCTGTTTGTTTTCTTTACAAAATAGGGAATTCCAACACAGAAAATGGAGTCTAAAGTTACACTAGCGCTCTTAAGACTGCCCCGAGACAGTGAAAGGGCAGACAGTGGCTGACGACTGCTTTGTAGGAGAGGAGTGCAAGGCAAATTCGCTGGCTGGAAGGAAGGAAGGAAGGAAGGAAAGAAGGAAGGAAGGAAGTTAAGGAGGGGGTGGGGGGTGTTGTGTCTGCGTGGCACCGTGTTAAAATTTGATTTAGATAAACAAAAACAGCATTTCCTTTTAAACAACTGTTCAAGTGCAGTACTATTTTCGTAAGCAAAATAGAAAAATTCTGAAAACAAATTTAAGACAATGAATTCAGGGAAAGCAAAAAATTGAAGGTGGCATTCTACCATATTACACCAATGGCGTAACTAGTCAGATCCGTGTATGCATGTATGTCCAGGTCCAGGTGAAGGGGGCCCGGATTGCACGAATTCCTTTGTAGCCGGTAGTGAAAAGCATTAAAGCCGCCCCGGTGTCGCAGTGGTCTAAGCGATGGCTTCTGACCATCCGTCTGAGAAGAGTCCAGGTTCGAATCCCGGTGAGGCATGGGTGTCGGGGTTGTCTTACGGCACCGACTCTCTCCTTTTCCTGGAACCAGTGAGCTTAACCCTCTAACGACCAGGTACCTGAAATCTTGAATCAAAGCCTACTTTATACCAACGCCTGCTTTACTTATTTGTTTAGCTACAACAACGGTGACTGAAAGTTACTTCTGCGAAACCCGTAGAGGCCGTGTAAATTCAAAGAACAGATGGGAATAGGAAATCCTTCTCACTCTAGACTGCCGTTTCGGTCGGTCATGGTATTTTAGGTATAAGGGCGTTTCGGGCGTTATGGTCGTTAAAGGGTTACATTAGGAACAGGCCCATTGAGCTGCTCACGATGGTCGTTAAACCTTCAATCAAAATAAAAATTAAGAAAAAAGGCATTAAAAATTCATTCTTTCGGCGTTTCGTAGAAAAAAAGTTGCTATGAAACTTGCCCCACCAAAAATAATGCTCGCCCACCAGTTGCCGATCCTGATTTCGAAGTCTAGCGACGTCCCTCCTCTAAACTATACCGAGCATTTCGGCATTCAGAAGATCAAGGAATCCATAATGAAAATAACGTAATAGTGATATTCCTGTCAGAGTGACAACGGTGACAATTCCACGGAAGTAACGGTGACTTTAAACGGTGGCGAAATCACCGCTTACGACAGCAGTGACGGAGCTGTAAAGAAGCTGGAAGTGCGAATCACTGTCATGCAACTGTGACACAATTACTGCATAATCGACATTAGTGGCGGAGCAGTAACGGAACGGCGAGTCACCGTCACAGTTGTAACAGTGACAAAATCACTGGTAAAATCGACTCGCTTTGAATTCTTTGTTTACGATCGAACGCACGGTGAAAGTCAAACAAAGACTGCCTTAAGTATGGGACTGAAAGAGAGCTCGCATCACTAGCCACCTCTATGATATTTCAGCAGAAAAGGAGACAAATTGTTTAGATATGATGACGCGGTAACCGAAACTGTGACGTAATAGTAATTTTGGACTCCAAGCGTTGCTCGGACGCGGCTAACGGGACATTCTTATCAGAAATTTTGGAACTGTCATTGGTCGTAACGGTGACATTCTGATCAGTGATTTCGGAACTGTCATTGGTCGTAACGGTGACATTCTTGTCCGTGATTTTGGAACTGTCATTGGTCGTAACGGTGACATTCTTATCAGTGATTTTGGAACTATCATTGGTCGTTACGGTGATATTCTTATCAGTGATTTTGGAACTGTCATTGGTCGTAACGGTGACATTCTTATCAGTGATTTTGGAACTGTCATTGGTCGTAACGGTGACAAGATTACCAGTGACGTGATTTCCACCTCATTTCTAGTCTTGCGTGTGTTCTTTACTAAAAAAAAAAACGTCACTGTGGCGTTTCAGCTAGTGACTAATTCACAAATTTTTGAAAAGGGGTGGGGTAGATTTTTTTTGTAGGCCCGGTAATAGCGGGTGGCTCGACGACCCTCCCCACTCACAGCAGCAAATAATAATAAAAAAAATTGAATGTTTTTGTGGTATACAGTTTACGTGATATTTATTCGGTTACAAAGTTTGGTCTGTACTGCACCCTCCAGCACAATATCTCAAAGCTATCCATTAATACACCTACCAAAGTACCGCTCAATGAAAATACTAACTATTGCCGACGCTATTGTTTACAAAGTTTAGTTAGTATTTCCGCTATAGTTTACTTGCGGAAATACTAACTATTGCCGCCGCTATAGTTTAATATAATAAATATTTACTTTTATGACTCGGATATTTTCTTTCATTGGTTTTACGACAATAACAGTCATTAATTCACCTACCGAAGTACCGCTCAATGTCGGGAATTAGTAAACCTTATTGTTTGTTGTTATGATTTAATTCCACTTTGTATACCGTGGGTCGGTATAGTCTTGAGTGACGCGAATAAATTCAAGGTGTTGCACGTAAATAAATGCATACTCTCGAATCATTCGTTTTATTTCACACCCATAAATATCTTGGCATGCGAAAGATGCATAGCATAAATTATCCACAAGGAGTACCAGGGTACTCTCTCGATTTTTTTTTTTTTTACTGTTATGTTGAGGTGCCTTTTTTTGTTATTCTCTTTTTTTTTTTTTTGCTTAGTACAGTTGTTTTGGCACAAAATAAAAATATGCGTAAAAATGACGGGCTCTGTAACTGCGTTTGGTTTCAGTTATCACACTGTTTCATTGGCAGTTTGTTATAATTCAAGGCATGGCGGCCAAAATAATACTGTGGCTGCTATTCGTAAGACGCGTGTCGGGCACCGTTGAGTTCACTCCGCCACTAGGCCTTACTGATTCCGAATCTCTCAAACGGGCCTGACGTAAGTTCTTTTGAGTGCCGTCGAGTTGAACTCGATCGCTGAAATACTGGAACGTGTATTCGGCAATTACTTAATATCTGAAACAAGGAGTAACTCCAATAACAAGTCCCTTGTTAGACATAACAAAATTTAATAGATGAGAAAATAAACTCCATTCGACTAGTTATCTCCACGTGCCAACAGGTTTCCAGATGGCGAACACTCTACTATCTCAGAAATATCTCTAAAGACCCTCCACCACGTTTAACTTAAGTCCTTCCGTCCAGTACCGGGCGATCTCTGATCACCAAGAAACCCTGACTATTCCGTCATCCAAAACGTAAATCCCCGACAGGTCTAACCGACACTCCCGACTCGAACACGCCGTCTTACCACGTCGAAGGCGATACACTAGAAGCGTACGCTGAGCAGATCAGATCATATGGAGAGGATTTTAGGAAGGGAGTGTCTGACCCCAGGTCTTAAGCAACCCTTAGAAATAGGAAGCTAGGAGATTTGGGCTAGAGTGCCCGATACGAAAGTGACACGGAAGCGAGGTAGAAAGGGGGAGGAAGACGCCCTTATTTATTACCGGGGGCCAGTACCCGAGGTCCGACGGCTTAACGTGTCCATTCGACGCACGGCGGACATTTAGTGGTTCGAGCGTTCGTACCTGCTAGGATCGAACCTGAGGTTTTTCCGCGGCAGTCACAAACGTTGACTCCTAGGCCATCCGCGGCCCATCTTACCCTGAGCGACCGCGTCGCTCCCTTTTATAGCCTTATCCCCCCCCCTTGGCCTTTCTGGAATCCTGTTTCCGTGGAGTTCGTCTCTCTCCGGGAGCTGTGGCCTTATCCGACCCAGTCGTCAGGTCAAGGTCAACGGATGCCGCTAGACACATGCCTGGCTCGGCACTTCCTAATACAGCGTACAAAAGAAACGCACCACATGTCTTAGACGTGCGTTGGAATTTGCATTGCATTACACTTGAAATAATAAATTGATACAGAAAAGGCTGCTACATGAAAATAATTATTATTGTCACTGTGAGAGCCAACGTGCTTATCTCCTATGTGGACCCGCCGAAAATAATTATACTTCTGTGGCGTCCACGCTATAGGCTCATCTCACAGTCAGTGGAAATATTTCAAAGGTTCGTTCCTCAGAACTAACCCAAACTCTGATTGGGTGAACAGACGAAGCCTCCCCCGCTTTTCTATCATTGATTAACTGTGAATCAGGGAGGTAGATTGAGACTGCCGAAACTCTAAGTAAAAATTACTCATGCTATAAAATAACACAGGAGGATTTTTTAAAACTTAAACAAGTTTATTATGGATAAAAACTGAAGTTGGAAAGTCAGTCTGTCCGTAGGAATACCGCTTTCTGGATGTCGATCAGACGTCCCTCAACTAATGAAGACCTAGTAAATAGTCAAAGTAAACTTGGCATCTCTATCACGATAACGCATTCCTACACTTGGGAGAGAGTCCTTCTAGTCCGAGAAGCGATCTGTATCTCCCGATAAAGATTCTTATCTCCGAATCCTATCTAACTCCGCTCAGTCCTCGCGATTTCAGTAGAATTATCCCTTCAAGATAACGAAATAAAGCACGTGAGATTCCCTAAGTCAGGGACCTATATCACGGCTGGGAAACTTATCTTCGCAAAGATACTTCGACGCCGTTCAATACATCGACTGAACTCCCGGACCCATAACGCTAGGTGTCCGTCAAACCCGAAAACCTTCGAGCCCTGTCTACCGGCGAACTTGCTCCTGCAATTCCCGAAAACAGACTAACGCACTCAGTCTTCTCATGCGCCTACCTCTCCCGACTTTGGTTGGCGTTGCGCATCTGCCGTGCGCGCTCCTGCCCTGAGGTGTCCCACTCCTTCCGTGCTCTCTCTCTCTCTCTGCTGGCGTCGACTTCACGATGGCCAACGCGCCTCTTCCTCCGTTAACCGGCCTCGCCCTTCCTGTTTTACGAATACCTCGCTTTCTGCAGTAGGTGACCGGTATTTCTGATGTTTCTATTAGCGGTATTTCTTTTGACAGACTTAACTTTCCGCAAAGCACAACAAACATCGAATATAGTGCATCCTGCTGCATGGATACAATGAATAACGTCTAGGTCCCCAGACATTCAGGCGTCTGCTCTCTGTTTGACAATACCAGCGGATGTCGCCTGCTTAATTGCTGATGCCTATCTATATACTTAGGAACGGCATCCACTTCCCAGAGCGTGAGAATCTCAGAATCTCTTTGTCATACACCAATACTTTGTAAAAATGTTCTAACAATCAATTGCTCTGTTATACATTTGAACCATTTTGAGTCCATTAAACAATTACATATTTGTATATGGATACTTCATCCTAAGTCCGTCTGAGCACACATTAGCACGAATTTGAATAAACATAATATTCTTCACCTTAGTCTGTTAATGTATTTTTTCCTAATATATATAATAGGCATAATGTTCGGTTCATTATTTTCTTGGGCATAAATAATGCGCCCGCTCTCACAGTCACCTTACAACGTGTTTGTGGGATTCTTGCCGCGTAAAGTTTCAGTTTCAATCTGCGAGCACTAGTCATTACGCAGTGTTTGAAATGAGTCAATATCAATTTCACTTTTTGGGACTTAATTAATTTCATACGATCAAGATACCTGGTAGAGCATTTAGCCGTAAGCAAATTTTTAAGAGAAATTGTTATATGAGTGATGGAAAGGGAAATTAGCTTGAAACGGAGACTTGATGGATTTATTGAAATTGAACACTGTGGATAATGTTTTGCTTAAGTTTGCTAAGAGTAAGATTTATTTTATGTATGACTAGCCTAAATGCTCCCGGCACTGCCGGAGCACAGTTTAGATACAATATATGTAAATTCTGATTTTTACCACAATGAATGATTGTGTAGAAATGATTGTTACCATCTTCTGGACTTAACCACGAAAAATATTGGTTTTTATGCACTCTGCATGTGTAGATCTTGTTAGAAAATTGGTTAATAATATTTTCGGAATCGTGAACATAGAAAAAGTCTGAATTATAAGTTATTAAATAGCTCATTATAAACAGCGTTAATCGTTTTTCTGTTTGGTGGTAAAATGTTTCTTTTTCTGCCTGTTCGCTACTTTTGTTTCAATAACTCTAGCTACAGTAATAATTTCAACTTTTAGAAGGAACATAATGAAAATTCTTTTGATAAACACACCATGAATAATACTTTGTGAATCGTAGGTAAAATGATTTTCCCCAACTCAAGACTAGTAGTAAAGCGCTGCATGCGTCAAGAAAGTGACACACATTTGTCTTCAGGAATGTGAAAGTTTCGAACTCGGATGGAACAACAATGTCTAAAATAGGGAAGCTGTTTTCCTCTGGTGATGTGCGCATGACAGGAACATTTTTAAGCGCCAGTGATAGTACAAAGTCGCACGCATGTCACATACGCGTTCTTAACTCGCTCTCTGATTCCGGTTTAAATGGCATGATGAAAATTTTTCGTATCTAGCAAGCCTCCCTTTTGAAATTTCGAATTGAAACCGGCCATTGCAATTCGTAAAACTATTAAAAAAAATCTGTCAAATTTTGAAGTGTCTACCACGATTTCCAGGTGCTTTATATCTGACACACACACACACACACACACATTTTCTTTTGTTATTATGTAGATGCGTATCATTGGGAAGAATTTCTGTGTTTTTTGCACTTTTGATGTCATTTTCATTATAATTTGGCTTTGCGCCTTATTTTAGGTGCTGAAAGACTATTTGGAACCAAAATCACAAAGGTCAACATATGGAAATTTGTTCATCTTCAAAACCGCGATTTAATTTATTATGTGTGTCGGAAGTTGCAAACATAGTACGTCAGATTCACTTCCCAAACTCGATGTTGGGTGAACGTCAATCTGAAAGTTAATTAATTGAAAATTGATTAACTTTCAGCTTCACGTTCAATCACCGGCATTAGGAATTGAAGAGTTTAGAAAATGGAATCAACATTATAATGTCTGCTGTAAGAAAAAAGACCTGTCTGTCTCCCTCTCTTTGTGTCCAGCAGGATGCGTGTTGAATATTTTTATTTTATTTTTTTTGTTCATGCGAATTACCGTCACGCTTCTGTGGATTGAGCTGGCGCCTTCCTGCACGTTCGCCACAATAGAGTAATAATGTCCACTATAATTAGGTCAATGGATCTGTCCTCTGCCTTTTAGGAAACAACAAATTATGCAGATCATGTGTAGCGACGAATCATTTTCTCTGGTATTTTTGATTCACCATATAAATTGCAGGCTTTGGTAGATGCAAACTACGCTCACTACTACGGAGTTTGGCTATATGCTGATGCAAACTTATAGTTAGTTTGAATATGAATCTGTTCTAAGACAAGTCCAAGCAACAATTGACTGTGCCACTGAAAAAAAAAAAAAAAAAAAAAAGAAGTCAGTGTATTTTCCGTAGTGACACCATTTATTTATTTATTACGTATATTTCATGAAATTCGTGTAAAACACTTATAGGACTTTAATTCAAAGACTGGACGCGGATCAGGAACATCAAACAGAAATCATCGCTCTTTCCACGTTAATAAGTGAGTCTCGGATTTTTTTTTCCGAAGCTCACGTATTAACGTGCAAAGAGCGATGATTTCTGTTTGATGCACTTATAGGACTATAAACAATTCGTCCTGCTCATAAAATACAATTTGCGCAACTTTCTAAACTACAAAGTTTCAGTTTCTTCATAAATTACTTGCTAATTTAGAATTGTTTTGGTTATACTATTCTGAAATTTTCCTAGAGCGAGGTGAACTTAAATTATTAAAATATTTACTGATAGAAAGTAAGAAAAGAAATGTAAATACCAGGGTAAGTGAAAAGTTGGCTCCGTTTGCAGCCAAAAAATTTAATGCTGCAAAAAAACCATACATGCTCACCTCATTCTGCAAAATACAGGTCGTTTTTTTGTATAGTCCTTTGCCAACATTCCACTAGAGCCACGATCCCACAGCGGTACCGCTAGGCAAACTTCAAGGACAGAAACTGATGCCAGATTCCACATTCACCACTGAAGTAAAGTGTCGTCCGTTTAGGAAATGGGCCGTGAAGTAAAACAAGTAGTAGTCGGATGGGGCAAGATCCGGATTCTGTAGAGCATTGGGTAAGATCTCACCCCAACCAATTCCTGTAGTTTCGACGGACCACTGTGGAGGTGTGCCATTATCCACTTACAGCAACGCCCACTTCCAATTGATGAGCGCTGAGTAGCGTTGGCGCAAAGCATCATGGACCAGATGCAATTGTTCGGCGTAGAGGTTTCCGTCCTTAGCCTGACCATTTGGCCCAAGATCCCAGTGCACAGGACCCTTCAAATTCCACCGAATGCACAGCATGACTTTCCTCTCGATCTGCCCATTTTGCAATACTGGCTGTGCTTCCTGGCGTGGCTTCGGCCAGTGGTCGAAGAATGTAGTAAGATTCACTTTTCATCACTCGTGACGATGCGACGTCGGAACTTATCGTCCTGTGGATTTGACAGCAATCTTCGACAGAGAGCAACATATTGTTTCGCCTGCTGGAGTGCCAGTCCATGGGGAACCATTCGATGGCACCAGAAGGAGAAACCAAGCGGTTGCAGGCAACGAACGATGCTGGATTTGGAAGACTCCGCCTTACCTTCTAATTATCGTGTACTGATACCGGAGTTTGCTATCACAGTTTCGACCAGGGTGTCGGTGTTGGTGGACGTTGAACGTCCTGATCTCGGCTTGTGTTCGAGACCAGTGCCGCCAGCATTGAAAACATTTTCGTGCAATGCTGTTTTGTCCACTGTTTCCTCACTTTCAACTGCACAAATTTTCCCTTGTTGCTGCTGTCGCGTTTAATCCTTTTTTTAATAATAATAACAATAATGACGAAGAAACACCCGAACAGCACTTTTATCGACCTCTATCCTCTACTCACCTGATAACACAATGCGGCTTCGTGCCAAATGCACGTCATCAGCCTCGTGTGTTCCACGTCACCCAGGTACCCAGTCTATGCTGGTGCTCGTTTCGCCCAGGTACGGGGGCCCAACTTTATGTGTAACTCAAAACGAGATGAACTTTTGACTCACACTGGTTACGTCTTTAAAGGACGATTCGAATAAAAGTAAAAGGGGATCAGTGAAGTAGCGCAAAACTGGATGCGGCAAAAAATATTTAGAGGCCCCTTCAAAAAATTTGTTTTGCACGCTTTCGATGATATCGAAATGAACGTAGCGACGTTTAATCCTCGGCAGGCAATACGTGATAGCATATTAAAACTACATATTACTGTATATGATGTTACATAAATTATATAAAAATAAAAATCCTGGTAGAGCGGACCAAAGTCCGAGAAGGGTCTGGGTTCGAATCCCGGTGAGGCATGGAAGTTGTGTTTGTCTTACGGTACTGGCTCTCTCCCTTCCCTGGAACCAGTGGCCCTAAATTAAAGACGGGTGACTGCTTATAGCCCATTGAGTTGCTCACGGTGGTCGTGCAACCTTCATTCAAGAAAAGAAAAAAAAATGGAGCGGAGTAAAGACCAAAGGAAAGTGATCGATTGCTGAAGGGGAATTTTTGTTGCTTAGAAACGTAGGTCCTCTAAAGCGGGGACGTTGCGGCACAGTTGTGCTAAGTAATTAGTTTTTGTTTTATTTTGTTGCCAGATTCAGCTATTAATTAATTCAATCCAGCTGTCAATTGTCACTGAGTCGTCAACTTTAAAAAGGGACAAGAAATCTGTAAAGTTCATTAGACTCCTAACTTTTTAATATCAAGTTTTTTTATTGATCTTTCGTAAGGATTAATTTCACAATACACTCCCGTTCGTGAAAATTGCAACACCAGGAAAGAATCGCGCAATTCAAATGAAATTTATATCACAGATTCCTCATGTTACCGGAGATAAATGATTATATTTTTACTGCTATGCAAGATTTTTCGCTTCGAAACTCAGTGTCATGTGAAGACACTTCGAGCAACAATAACATCATCTACATGGCTGTTTCTATGAGGGACCAGAGTTCATATGTGATGACTGGCGGAGGCGCTTGACGGGCCAGTCGCTTAGCTACCATGTCCCAGGTATGTTGAATAGATATCGTCCTGGGACTCTGGTCTATGCGAAACCAGAGTTCATTTGTGGTGACTGGCGGAGGCGCTTGACGGGCCAGTCACCTAGCTGTCATGTCCCAGACATGTTCGATCGGGGACATATCCGGCGAAAGTGCAGGCCAGGGAAGAAGCGGTGTCCGCTCTGCATGGAAAAGGTCTTATCGCGCTGGTCCCTATATAGGTTCATCCGACGTAATATTTGTAAGCAAGGGGGCTGTCGAGTGGATTGTGATTCTGCGATTCCCTGTTAGGCTGACGCAGCTTCAGGATCCAATGACGGGGCGTTGTGATTCACAGAGCAGATTTTCCTTTGGGAGTCAAAGGGTCTGCCGTGTGCCGCAATGGTTTCGTAATCGTCTAGAAATTAAAACATATGATAACGAATTGTTGAGTCCCTGCCGTAGAAAATATTATTTCCATATATCCAGCGTTGAGCACACAATTTGCAGCCACAGAAACACTCATGATAATATATTAGACAAATTAACATGTAAACAATTTATTGGTCTTGTGTTGGCAAATAATAAGAAAAAAAAACATAGTAGATTAGGACCCTTTTGCTCATAACCTCAAGAATGTGAGAATGTAAGGTGTCATATATATTAAACTTGCAATCAATCACCTATTGATTATATGTATATTAACACTTCGCTTAATAAACGTACGATAATAGCAATAATGATAACGACTTTCCTGACAGGAACTACCACGTGCTCATTGACTACTCGCTTATTAAAAAAAATATTAATTTTAACGGAAAACTTTAGTATGTACTGATCGATAAAACACTGATATTTTGAGGGGACACCAAAAAGAAAGAATAGGATGGAATTCCTACCTTAACATCTCTCGGGACTGGAGACCGCGCTGCCGCTCCTGCACCACACGAAAACTATTGAGTCTGCAGAACACAATAGTCTTTTCTTTTGACATTCAAGCACCGAGATCCTCTGCATCATCACATCTCAGTGTCAGATCGCAAGTTGACAGTTTCGGTGAGCAGCCACCTCTTGCTATAGTTACCAGCTTCTGCACAAGGAAGGATCCGTGGGCTCCGAGACTTCACATGCCTCCCTTTCTGACCGGGCAAAAATGTTGGTACGAACCCATCGGAAGGCTCCGAAGGCTAACTTCTAAGTGCCTTGCTGTCAGTGCTGTATCCAAGCTGAAGTGCTTACATGGCGCTGCGGTGACAAATAATGTAGTGAAAACGAGTGACCGCGACCGCAGTCAGGACAAAAAGTAACAAGTGTTCACTTCAGAAAACAAGTGACAAGTGAATAAAAAAAATGATTCTCTTCTCTTCTCGAAATTTTGGACAACTTTCTCGGGATACACCCACTACACAATCAAAATTGGGCCATCTCCAATCCCGAGCCGGGGAACGCAGGCCTCCCCTGAATTAATCTCCAAGTCTAATTTTTACTGGTCGGAGAATTAACATAAGATTCATCTATTCGTTAGGGGGTCAAAATGGGTAACCGATCCAGTACTTTGATTCCCAACCAATCGCCTACGCTGGGAAAAGCTTTTAAGTTGCATTAGTCCGCGTGACATGAGATATTATGCCATAAATCTTTGTTCAATAAAAGTGCTACTTTCGATTCCAGTTAGTCTGCCAGTCGAAACAACGCTTTGTAGATGCACAGACTAGCTGATACTTTGATGACCGCCATAAAACACTCCCACAAAGCCGATCCATTGTTGATGACGCCGACGCTTTTTCCTCTAACGCCATGCGATGTTCATGCGGTTCCCCAAAGCGCTACTTAACTACCCAATGGGGCGGGGGGGGGGTGGAAAGAGGGAAAAATAATCCGAAATTGGGGCTAATGGCAAATTAAAAAGAGAAAAAATGTATAGATAAAACGTACTCTTTCCACAAAAATTCATTACCCAAATTTAAAAAAAAAATGAATAAATAAATAAATTGATTTTTCACCTGGATGTACAGCCTCGCGGTCGCGAGCGCTGTCACACTCTGGGACATTCCGAGCCATATGTGGCCGAGCATCGTCCTGCTGGAATACAGCGCCAGAGCAACTCTGAAAGAAAGTTATCACCTCTGCCTCTAAAACATCCGTGATGTATCACTGGCTGTTGAGGGTTCCCTCAATTCGTATCAAGCGAGATCCCGAATTGAACCCAATGGCGCCCAAAACCATGTCGCTTAGCGTTGGGCTGGTATGACACTGCGACATGTACGCTGCAAGGTGCTATTGCATATCTTCAAACACGTATGTGACCATCCTGGTGCATCAAGTTAAATCGTGACTCGTGAGAAAACACGACGTTGCCCATAAGCGCGCCGATGTCTGTGTTCAAGGCCCCATTGCAGCCTGAGGTATCTCTGGTAGAGGGTCAAAGGAATGCGCTACTAGCGACCAGTACCCTGTTAAGCAGATGACGTCGAACTGTGCTGGAGGACAAAACCTGACCTGTGACAGTGCTCCACTACTGCTCTAATACCGTGAATGACACTGCGCGATCGGTCACTGCCATACGGTAGAGAACTGTGCGATTTTCCGGTCCATTTCCTTGATTTCTGTGCATTCGAGCTCCATCTGTCCGCTCATCTTCACATCGCTGTACTGGCGTTTCGTCCCTTACGAGTGGTAATATCTCTGTAGGAAAAACCAGCTTCTCTTATTCCAACAGACCTTCCTCGCTCAAAGCCCGTCAGGTGTTCGTAATGCGTCCTTCTTCGGCAAGGAACACCCTTTGGACTTAGTGTCGGCTCTACACTGATTGCAACATCTCGTTTGAGCCAGCCAGCTCTTTAAACCCAAGGCAGGACAGCTCAGAGGGCGCTGCTCAGAAACCACCCGCGCATTTTCACTAACATTTTAATCATTTGCGTGTCCCAACCAGTTGTACATATCCTGTAGGTTTAAAGTTAATACCAGTAGTCCTTCATAGTGTTGCAGTTTTCACAAACAGTAGGGTATTGTTCTAACTTGCAAGAATATGGGAGTTCGAACGTTTAGGCTAATTTTTCCAGGGATTTCCTCTTCACGATTTTGGGTAAAACTTGATAAATGGAAAATGTTGTCCGCTCTAGCTTGTCCGTATAATTACTTTGTACGGACAGTGGTTGATGTCTTTTTCCCATTTTCAGCACGTCTTTTGTAAAAAGAAGGTCGTGCTTATGTTACCGGTTTGTCCGTCCGTCCGTCTGTACCCACGATATCTCTACAACTATTACTCCGATTTGAAATATTCTTTTTGCATTGGGAAGCTTGAAATATGCAAGTGATGAATCTTCATTTCATTTTTTTTTTACGATGTACAATTTCGCCGCTAGAGGGCGTAAATGCAGATGATGCCAAATTCAAAAATATGTTTTATTCCACATATTTGCTTCTAAACATCCGATTGAAAAAAATATTTTATCTTTCGATTCCATTTATGTCAAAGAGTATTTTAGATATAGTTACTTTTCAATTTACGTATAGATTTTCCGCTAGGGGGCGTAAAAATAAATTACATGTTTCCCGATAACTCTTCTTATAAAACTCCGATTTGAAAAAAAATTCTTCAGCGAATACAGCTCCTGATAGAAAATCTTTGCATATAACTTCTAATTTTTGGTAAAGAAAACTTTGGCCACCAGGGGGCGTAAGTGTTAGTATTTGTTTCTGATGTATTCGCCATAAAATCTGAGCTTCTAAAATATCGATTGAAAAAATTATTTCGTGGACTGATGCCACTCGCATCGATAACCCTTTTCGGAATATTTTCTTCTTAAAATATTCCAGTTTCTCCGCCAGGGGGCGTAGATGTATATTTTATTTTTGTCAATATCTCTGCTTCTAGGAGTCCGATTTGAAAAATTCCTTCTTTGTTGCATAGTGTTTTCAGTGTGATATATTTTTCATATAATTTCAAAATTTTCAAGTAATTCATAGACTTTCCGCTAGGGGCGTAGAGGTAAATTGCGTTTCCCCCTATATCTCTGCTTCTAAATCTCCGATTTGAAAAATTCTTTCTGTACCGGATACAGCTCCTGATAGGAAATCGTTTGCACATAATTTCTAATTTTTGTAAAAAAATGGTTTGGCCACCAGGGGGCGTAAATCTTAATTTCCGCTTCTAATGTATTTGCAGCAAAATCTAAGCTTCTAAATTCTCTATTGAAAAAAGTTGTTTGTTGACCGATACTACTCATGTCGACAAACCTTTCAGGAACATTTTCTTCATGAAATAATGCATGGTTTCTACGCCAGGGGCGTTGATGTATATCTTATTTTTGTCAATATCTGTACTTCTAAGAGTCCGATTTGAAAAATTCCTTCTTTGTTGGATAGTGTTTCCGCTGCGAAATGTTTTTGCTATAAATTCAAAATTTTCAAGTAAATCATAGACTTTCCGCTAAGGGGCACAAAAGTAAATTGCGTTTTCTGCGTTATTTCTGCTCCTAAAACTCCGATTTGAAAAATTCTTCCTGTATCGCATACAAGACCTGATGGAAAATACTTTTCACATAATTTCTAATGTTTGGTAAAGAATAGTTTGGCCACCAGGTATATAAGTGTTAATTTCTGCTTCTGATGTATTTGTAGCATAATCTGGGCTCCTAAAAACTGGACTACATTTTTTTTTTTTTCTTGGACCGATACCGCTCATATGGAAAAACCTTTTGAGAATATTTTCTTCCTAAAGTAATACATGGTTTTCTCACCATGGGACGTAAAGTCACATCTTATTTTTGTCGATATCTCTGTTTCTTAGAGTCCGATTTGAAAAATTATTTCTGCGTTGGAGAGCGTTTCCGGTGCGAAATGTTTTTCATATAAATTCATGTTTTTCTTAACGCACAAGTCTGCAACCAGAGGGCGTAAGCTCACGATTCCGTTTACAGCAATATCTGAGGGATTAAAAACCCGATTGAAGAACTTCTTTCTTCCGTCAGATACTGTTGTTTTCCATACCGTTTCCATTGACTTTGAATAGCTTTGATAAATTTAATTTGCGTCAGAACGGATTCAGAAGACGTGCTTATTACACCCGAAAATTCGGTGTCATCTTTCTTGTAATTTTTTTAAGAACAAACCTAGAGAAGCAGAGACTCAGCTTAGTACAAGTCTCCACATTCTCAAGCTACGATAAGTTGTGATGAACTTAAGAGTTCTGTGCAGATATTTTGTACTTCAGTGTTCTTCAATCAGAGTTCTATGGCTTTTCTTTTAATAGTTACCCCACCCATATGCGTTCCTTTCCGTAGATTAATTATGTATGTGATAGCAATCCTAATAATGTGGTCAGGTAGTGTTTGAAAGAAAACTATATGGGCAATACGTATTAGAATCAGCATCTAATGTTTCTTAGTTTTGGTATGTTGTTAAAATATATAATTTTTGAAAACGAGCGTTTAAATAACTTAGCTGTGAATCTGCAATAAATTATTACAACAGATGCCGTATCATTGGAGTTTTCATTTTTTACATTATCAGAATATCTCGCGTCGTTTTAAACGCTGGTCTTAATGTACCCTGAAGAATTCTTAATGTCGATAAATTTGTTCTTCAATGATTTTCTTCATGGTACTGGATCGGCCTTCCATTTCAATAAATACCAGCCAATCGTTCATTGAAATGGAAGTCTCCTTTTACGTGTTACTTATCAGTACTGACGTCGTCTGGCTCTCCGGTACTGCTATCGGCAGGAAGGAAGTGTTTCGGTGCTGTTTTTCTGTCTGTTCTCGTGAAATGTCTAACGTGACGTCACTCGCACCTTTACTGTTGGCTTCATACTGAGAATGTAACTTGGGTCTCCTGGCTCGCATCTGATTTCTCTGGAAGACGTTCCGTGCGATTTCAAGGAATTTCCCGAAACAATTAATTTTCCAGGTAGGAAGATCGTTTGTTCACACTCCTATTCTAAGCGTTGCTTAGTATACAATGTCAGAATACCCTGTGCACCTTTTATCTAGTAAGATTATTTGTAAGTTCATCGCTTTATTCTAAATATGTTAATAAAAATAGTAAATAACAGGTAAAGTAGTATCTATGAAGCGAATGAATTCCAATTTCTTCTCATACATTCTTATTGTGTCTTAATTTGAAAACGTTTTATGTACATCCATCTCTCTTTCTCTGTCGTGCTAAACTTGATTTCACGTTAAGGAGATCTGCACATGTGGTGGACTGCACAGACTAGACTTGTCATATAGTAGGTATTCCGGAATTCGGAAAAAGGGAGAAGAAAAAGAAAAGTTTTTTTCCTATTTATTTATTTTTAAAAGTTGTCAAAATCGGTGTAATACAGTAAATGTTTTATTTCTGTTTGGTTTGAGTAGATAGCACAAAGTGTCTTCATTCTACCTGTCGCCTGCTGTATCATTCATTTTTAGTGTTCAAAAGGTTTCATTTTTCTTTTGTAATCATCCGCAAATGGAAAATTTTCAAGATTTCTAATTCGTTTCAAATGTACGTTCAGAAATTAATAAAAAATAGAAAGAGGAGTGAAATCAAATAGCAAAATGTTGCAACGTCGTGACTAAAAAGGTACGAAAAGTAAAGTAACTCAACACCCCCACCTATTCGTTAAATTTGTAAAAACATAAGTTTGTCCGCGACGAGCATCGAACTCGTGTCCCCTCACTCCGGAGTAAGTCACTCTTCCAGCTGAGCTACGCCGACAGAATATGTCGCTGCAGATTTGTCGTCTTGACGCATGTTTTCACCTGTGTAGTACGTCACATCATCTCCCTCTTAATTTTTTTTTTTTTTATGTCTTTGAAGCGAAGTAAGAATTTTTAATTAATTCCAAACAACTTGTGGAAAAAACATCACACATTTTCGAAGAACCTAAGGCCAGTGGATCCATTTTCCGCAATCGGGCGCCAATGTGAAAACACTAGTTTGTCCGTGTCCCCTCACTCCGGAGTAAGTCGCTCTCCCAACTGAGCTACGCGGACAGAATGTCTCGCTGCAGATTTGTCGTCTTGACACATGTTTTCACCTCTGTAGAACGTCACAAGTTATATTAATTTCTTTGAAATCTTTTAAGCAGACGCTTACCCTGCCTCTCAGATGCCTTGCCTGAGAGAGAGGATATTTCTTCGTTTCCTCTACCTCTAGAGGAATGCCTACGTGAATCCACAATTATATAATCTTCCCGGAGTATTCAAAATTTTAAAAAACATGTTAACTTCATAATGTATTGGAATCTTCTGATGGCATCTTTTACTTTCAATAAATTTTAAGTGGCTGATTAATTATCTGGAAGTGAAAACTTTGACTGGTAGCGACAGCAACGGATTCTTTGCAATACAGTAAACCTTTGATGAGAAATTGGTGCTAACGAAGAGGATAAAACTTCCATAACTGACGGAAAAGTTTCATTTGGGACTTTTTCAACTTATCTCTCTTAGCTAAGTAAACAGTGACCCCATGCATTTACCTTTGGGATATCAAGAGGATGTTCTTGTTGTTATTACTATTGCTACACGCCACACCAATACACGCGTATCTCTGTGAAATATATATGTGAACAAATGGAATCGTAACAACTAATATCCATCAGATACATTGTAAAAAATAAGTGGTGTAAATTTACGAAAATTTTCTGAAAATAACGTGCAGCAAAGTTGCCGGTAGGCGTCCGTCTTTTTCAGAAATTCCGTTTTTAAAAGTGTCCGTTTATCTTCCGTGTTTTCACAGATTTTCCGTAGTCAGAAATTCCGTTTATTTCAGAAAACTCCATTTCAGGTTTTTCCGTATTTAGGCTGAAATTCAGCAAAACAGACGCCCTGCATTTTTCAGCCCTTACCCCAGATAATCCTTCCGGTGCAGTCAGGATCGAACCCCTTTCGTTTGGGTTAGTTCAACAGGTAACACATGCCTTTAACCACTTTGCCACAAACGCTCGAGAATCAGAATCACATACAAAACAAATTGCGCGACGATGTTTTTTTTTTTTTTTTTGTCGTTAATGCCAGTGTTTAGTCATTTTATTTTCTGCCGGAACTTATTATTTTTCTGAATAGGTTTGTAATAATTTTTTTTTCTATAGGAAGACTTTTCACAAATTAAGCATTTTTCATCGTGATTTTCCGAAGCAACAAAATGCTTTGCAACCTGGTTTTTTTAAACTGACAATGACTCTCAGTCATCTTTAAAAAAGGTGAAATCTATTTTTATAGTATTATTTCACAAAAAAAAAAAAAGCTCCTAAATATAAAATTTACTCTTAGCTATAATAGCTTTTGTCTTAAGTTGTCCAAAGACTGATTTATAGACTTCGTATAATCATCCGTACAATAAGTTAAGTTCCCTGTTTATTACAGTAACGCAATATATTGTATAATAAATAGCTGGTGCACAAAACAGGGCAGAGGAGAAGAAATATCGTGTGCCACAATAAACAAAATTCATGCGATATGATATCCACAATATCCGATCTCGCTACGGAACTACAACAATCGACAGACGACTGAAATTTAAAAATTTATCAAACCTTAAGTATTCTCACCAGTCGCTCCTCTTACCGGTAATTTATAGTCATAGGGATACGGAAAAAGTGAGAATGGAGTTTTTTCCGTTAAAATACGAAAGAAATTGTGGAAAGGTTTTTGAAAATTCAAAATTTTCCGTTAACGCATCTTTAAAACGGTAATTTAGAGTCAATATAAGATAGAAACTGCGGAAAAGGTTTCTGAAAATTCAGAATTTTTCCGTGGTACGAAAAATCCGTGAAATTCAGGTTTCTTTCCGTCATTTCACGGGAAAGGTTGTATCAGAAATATGCTTCGTTAATTCACGAAACGAATCACGGGAAGTGGCTCGTGAATTTCAGAAATTTTTTTAGTGTAATTTTAAGTGACATCGCCACCTTCAGTTTCAACCCTTTCCGCGGAGGTTCTGTCACTTTCTTATCGCGTGGTTTAGTATGTTTTTTTACCTGCTGGTTCCGTGTAGATCACCATTATACAACATTCAATGGAATATCACGTGTTTTTACTGGTGTCTGATAGTAAACATCTATTAGTTTAAGTACTAAATTTCGGAAAATTTGTTAATGAATTCTTCCAAGTTTAAAGGGATTATATTTGCTTCCGTACTTACTGTATTTTGGAAAAGTGTACGCTCTAGGTAGACAAAGGAATATCCTACATTATAGGTCTGCTGATGAAAAGTTGTAATCCCGTTATACAACGGGAAGTCTTTACGTAATTATGGAATAACTTCGGTAAGTAAGAATGCATGGCCTCGGTAATTAACTTACGATTCGTTATTTTAAAATACTTCATTTCCCGATATTTCAGTCTGACTGCATGGAGCAGTATGTTATTTCCTTTCTTGCTCATAATATCTCTTGTTGCGAATATGAAATTGGGGACAGAGCTCATACTGGACGTATTAACATGATATTTATTAGATGTAGTTAATATACGTTAGCATAGACGGCATCAGATTTCCTTGGAACAATCATTTATGTAAGCACGGCATCAGATTTCCTTGAAACAAGGATCCGTGGACGTTTCCTGATCTTAAATCACTTTATTCCGGTTTGTTGCGTATATACATATAATATGATTCAAAATTCAGGTAAAACTAGCCATAATACTTGCAGTATATACAGGGGTTGGGCAGAATTATGTGAACACCTAGGAAAATAAATTTTACGTACCTAATAGGGTGTGGCACCACCTTTGGCATTCAAAACCATCTGAATCCTGCTTGGAATGGATGCATACAAATCCTGGATGGTGGTTAGTGGGATATTACACCACTCTACACGCAGAAACTGCTCCAGGTCCTTGAGAGATGTAGGAGAAGGATAACGGGATCTTATTCTGTTTTCCAACACAGACTACAGTGGTTCGATGATGTTTAAGTCTGGTCCTCATGTTGCTCAAACAATGATTGGACATTCCGAGCTCTGTGAATTGGGGCGTTATCATCTTGATAGATAGCATTCCATGCAGGAAACAATGCCCGGGTCATTGGATGAACTTGGTTGGCCAGAATGGTTTCACGCGCCGTGCCAGTCATCCGCCTTTTCAAAGTGATCAGGGGAACTGTCTAAAAACCACGATGTGATTGCCCAGAGCATGACAGAACCACCACCATGTTGCACTGTTGAGAGCAGACAGTCTGGGTTGTACGCTTCTGACGGTGTTCTCCACGCGTAAACGCGTCCTGCGGAGGGGTATAATGTGAATGTGGATTCATCCGACCACATTACACGTTTCAATGTATCGGCAGTCCACGTTGTATGCTCCTGGCACCACTGAGCATTCACCTGGGTTACAGAGGTTTTGCAATAGCAGCTCTGCCATGAATATCTTGTTTATGCAGTTTCCCGTGTGCCTCTTTTGTTGATACTGGGATTTGGAGATGCAGATTGAGCTACGCACTAATTTTCGGCGTCGTGGTCTTCTTATTACGAGTAACAATCCTCTTTAATGCTCACTTGTCTCTGTCAGTCAGGGTCGTTTTTCGGCCGCTCTTGTATTTCGCAGACGAGGTTTGCCAGGAACACGGCATCATAACGCTAGACACAGTAGCTCTTGAACCCCCCTACCCTGGCGACTGTTGTCACTGAGGCACCACCTAGCCGGCCACCAGCAATTAGCCCTCTTTCGAAGTCCGTTAGGTCGCTCATTTCGTCGTCACCCTGAAAGAAATTTGGCAACAATACACTTTAAATGCACTTAAACAGGACCTTAAGGTTCTAAATAAAGGTATTACAACCAAAAAGTGGTAGATACCTTTGCGTATTGCGACGTATGAAGCTGCATTAAAAGGCACGTCTGTCAGCGTGGAGTTTACATTATTTTGTCCAACCGCTGTAGTACTTCAAGGAGAATATTGTTTTTGGAACATCGTTTGTAATGCAGACTAGCAACTGTCAGGGACTTTTGTGTTTCTTAGATACCAAGAGCGTTAACTAAGCTCTGAGACTAACATACTATGTATGCCTTGAGCTGTGGCAATATTGCAGGGGCGTAACTAGCATGAGGCAGAAGGGTTATCCGTCTCCGCGCTCCGGAAACTCAGCATCCCTCCTTGTCTTTCGATGAGGTTCAAATTACATATTAGTTTTATAACATTCTTCTTATATTTAAACCTCGATTTCAACAATTCTAAGAAATAAGTAGAGGGCAACTTTCTTGTTTTAGGGGTGCCAGTTACCACGAAGGAAGTATGAAACACTACTAGCAGCAGTTCCGTCACACTTCGTTTTAGTCTTCTTAGATCTGTATAAATCTAATAGAAAAACAGTACAACTTCCAATAACAATTTACAATTATATCTTAAACGAAAAGTATCCAATCAAATAGTGCATCCTTTCGGTCCTTACTTATGGACCAGAGACATGAACTTTAACTAAAAGCGACATACAGAGCTGCGGGCAACTCAGAAAAACATGCAACGATGTATGCTTGGTATAACCAAGAAAGATAGAAAAAAGATACTTATGAAACAAGAAAATGAGAAGAGTGAATGGCATCTTGATCAAAGCAAAGACACCTATTTCCACTAAGAAATGGGCTGGGCATATGTCTAGAATTGACCACTTTTGGACAAATGAAATACTAGACTGGACACCATGAGACAGGAAAAGACCCAGAAGACCACATGGGAGATGGGTGAAATTCGAAAGCATGCCGAAGTGACATGGTAGAGAATTAGTCAAATAAATGTTACATACAGATGGATGCCAAATTAATCAAGCAAGTAGACATGCCTGAGAAAACTTGAAAATTATATCGTCCTGGAACGGGAATTCTTTGATCCCTGGCGTAGTTCTGGGTGGTGTAACGATAGCATACTCGATCGTAAATCGGGAGCTGCGGGTTCGATTCCCTTTCCAAGACGATGTAATTTTCAAGTTTTCTCAGCCATGTCTACTTGCATGGCAGAGAATTGCTCAAGTCATGTAAAATATTTCAGGAGACCTTCATCCAGCAGTGGATTGAGAACGGTTGATAATGATTATGTTGCATACAGTATTTACGTAAATGTGTGTGCAAATATCAAGAACCTAATGTGTATTTATACGTATATACACTATAATGCCAACAGCAATAGAATGACGGTTTTATTTGAATTCCATCTTTAGCAGTTTCATGTGATTTCATGGGCTGTGGTGGGTTAACAATGCCTTGGCCTCTTCACAAAGATTTGATTAAACACTTCTTATGTTTGATATGTTTTGTCCGTGATTTTTTTTTTCGGCGTACTGTGTATAAAATTGTTTGTACAGACTCTATATGTTTTAACCTTCACGTCAATTTTTTTTTTTAAATAAACCTCGAAGACAATCTTTTGTGTTCGTAAATGTTGTATCCATTAAGTCCTCAAATCAAGAGACATAATGTTGAAGAAAAATTACGCCAGGAATCAAAGAATGGCAATCTCTACAATGAATCGATTTTAAAAAAATGGTTTATTTTTACACAAGTTGTATAATGCTGGTATAAGAAACTTCCGTTAATGAACGAACACATTCCGTGCCCCCTTATGATGTTACGGCCACTGTAACAAAAAAAAAAAAAAAAAAAAAGGAAAAATAAGAGCTTATCTCCAATTTAAAAAAAAAAAAATCGAGCAAATCTCCCTACACCTTATTCTGTGAGTCATGGAAATATTTATTCCATCAAAATCAAAATAAAAAACTCATTTTATGATCATCATCACACTGTTTATGAGCAGAAACAAATTCAAGTTTAGTCACGCAAAGGCTTCCCCGACTTTGTTTAGAAAAAGAAGAAAACTGACAGCCTTCCTTTCTCTTCCTATTATTTTTCTGTCTGTCTGTCTCTCTCTCTCCTCAGTGTCATTTGTATTTACAATGCATGTATGGAAGAAATTAGGTAGCCCAGTGACATTTATTGCGCAATCGGTTTTCTCTAAGATGACACATAGCTACTGCACTTCTGGAAAAAAGAAAGGCAGCAATTTACGTTCAATTAAAAGTTAGTACACCTTGTGAACTATCGTAGACATCACGCGAATTTAAACACCTGGTAATAAAGAGAGAGGCTGTCATAAAAGTAAGAGAAATGCGAATGGAAAAGAATTCCCAGACAAAACAGATAAAATAGACAAAACACGTTCACCTACTGCTCAATATAGGAGCAGCAAGTGGTGGACAGAAAAGGACAGAGGAAAAAGGGTGCAAACCACACGCTTCGGAGGATTAGTACTGCGATTACGGCTCCTGACGCTGCATGAAACACGTCCGTTGACCCGTTACGATTATATATATATACATATATATATATATATATATATATAAATATAAAAAAAATGGCGCCATCACACCATATTTAAACTCGGTGCTGTTATTACAATGACAAGAAGAAGAAACGTCTTTGAAAACATATTCGGAAAATAAAAAAGAAAGTGAGAGGATGCGATTGCTGGGATAGTAATGATAAGTTTTATCGAAAAGCGCGCGGATATCCATTAAGGAAGGTACTTCAGCAAAGGGGAAAGGAGAAAGAAAAAGAAAATTGTTGGCTTTGTAGTCAGGACAGGTAATCACGAAACTTGAAATTCTGAGGTCAGACGACGACGGAAATTGTAAGCTCATTTCAGGAGGTTGGTCCTGCAACTGAATTTCATTAAACGGTAGAAGACAGCAGTTCTGCGACATAATGATCACTCGAAGGCTCAGTGGATGCAAGAAGCCTCTTAATGCGAGCTTCGAGAAGTGAATTAGTATAGACTAGACATGTGCTTCCGGACGTAAATACCTTATTCAAGCCAACGAGTCATCTGACAAGTTTTTTTTATTATATTTCTGATTCTAATTTTGTAATAGAAAAAGTAACCTTAAAATTTGAAATAACTACTGGTTTCCACTGTAATATATTTTCTCGTGACTCTATTACTTTTTCATCATTTCGCCAGCTGGAGTCAGATTTTGTAAGTATGCATCATGGAAGACTTCGATGAAGCAATTTTTGCGCTTATCCAGATTTTATCCGTAGTATCAAATTATTACGTAGAGAGTGATTCTGTATTGGGTCATTTTTATTTAATATACTATGCGTACATATGTAGTAATATGCTTTACAAGACTGTATCAGTCACATAGGCATCTTTTCTATCTGTGTGTCGCTATGGTGGGTCAGAAACGTTGAAATCTGGTCTCACTCTAGACCACATCTCAGCAATGAAGCCATGCGTAGATGATTCCCGAGTCTCTTATTATGTCTCACATTTATATATACCGTTCAAGATAGAATCTATTACAAGACATATTTTGCGTGGACAAGTTTTTTGTGGCATCCAACTGTTTGTTTCTGTTTGGGAAATATCGTTCTTTATATAAATAGCATATTTCCTTATTTGGAAACAACTTACTTTCAGCGACCAAAACTTAGATTACTAGTCAAACCTCTCTCTCTCTCTCTCTTTCAATCTGTCTCACTCCGAGGGTCTCTGTCTCCATGGTCACAGAGAAATTTACTTTGTGTATTAAAAACAGAATACATTGCAAATCTGGATTTTGGGGTGACATAAACCTGCAGCTATTTTGGTTCTACCGAAATCTCATCTGAAGGGGCGAAGTTCTGAGTGGGAAACAGGGTTAAATGGGGACGAGACTTCCGGCAGACCCACGCATCGATTTCTATTATTCGTAAAGCTTCACAATTAGATGTATGTGCATCGTGAGTCAGTAATACTGCAGCAGAAGATAGTAATTAGTCTCTACGTATGAGATCTACTGTAAAAAAAAAAAAAAAAAAGGTCACTTTGGAGGGTTATGCATTTTTTACATGGTCGTTGCCCAAAGAAAGATAGTAAGAGTGATGTCAGTTTCTGGTAAGACGCATAGCACGTGACATGAGCTGAAAGGTTAGGGTGGGGCAGATATCCTCTCGGTTTTCGCCCCACATTGGTTTCTAATCACTCGTCCGAGATGGGCCTGGGTTTGAATCCCGAGTGAGGCATGGGCGGTGTGTTTGTCTTACGGCCCTAGCGCGCCCCCTCCCCCTCCCGGTGCCCTCAAATTAGAGACGGGCGACTGCCTACACCTCATTGAGTTGCTCACGGTGGTCGTTAGTTGTTTTTTTTTTTTTTTTTGGTTTTTTTTTATTGTAGGTTTAACGACCACCGTGAGCAACTCAATGGGCTATAAGCAGTCGCCTGTCCCTAATTTAGGGTCACTGGTTCCAGGGAAGGGGAGAGCCAGTGCCGTAAGACAAACAGAACATCCATGCCTGACCGCGATTCGAACCCGGACCCCTTTCGGACGAATGATCATAGGCCATCGCTTAGACCACTGCGCCACCGCGGCGGCGTCGTTAGTTCGGAACAACGTCTTAAACACTGGTATAGTGAGTCGAAGACTTGTTCATGGGCCACATCGGAAAATGTATTCTGACATGTATGCTTATTGACACATAAGACGCGGATTGGCATCGCAGCTCGGCTGAGTCACCGTGAGATTGTTGTCTCCCTCCCTCCCCCAGATGATCTCAAGTAGATTCTCGATGGTAACAGCAAGGCAGATGTTAGTAAGACTGGCATACCCTTCTCTGTATGAGCAAGAGTAACATCTCTAAATAGGAGCTAAGACGTCGGCCAAAGATTCTAAGTGGCCAGTGGCCTCAGAAAAATAAAGGCTGCCTTCCCAAAGCTTGTCTCGGTCTTCGGAAATATCTGACTTTAACCGGAACGTTTGACGTGTACCCAGGGCAGATGGAATTCGGTTTCGATCAGACATATCGACATTTGCTTTTCATTACGTTTCCCGATACGAAGAAAACCGATCACTCACATATAACATCCCTTCATGAATATAATAATCGAGACGGGCATCTTTGATAGAGGAGATATCTATGTCTAAATGCACAGCTCCCAGCGGTGGTCCTGAATTTTTCTTGTCTTTTTAAAGACGTCAACACTTCTCCGATGCATTAAGTGTTCTGCCACCTTAAGCAAGTGAAACCAAGGACAGTTTCCTTCTACAAAATAATAATTGTTGTCACCTTTATCACAACAGACTAGAGTACAACATATTGTGGGCATCATCATCAGTTCAACGGACTAAAGAACTTACTCGGCCTTAAATGTATCCAAAACGGTTGGGTGGCACAGAAAATACATCCAGCTTCCTCTCCTTGAAGTTGCTGGGAAATACCTACTCCTTTTTTAGGGTAAAAGCTTATCTTTAAAGCTTAATACCCACGGGAATCTGTATGGAAGTCTTGAATTTCCATCCGGTATTGCTGAACTGTACCGTGTATTCAGTGGATGAGTCGTGAAGTGAATTTCTGATGGAATTAAGGCTTCCATAGATCTGTAATTATCCCAACGTTACAAAAAAAAAAAAAAAAAAAAAAAAAATCTGATTGACAACTGGAAGCATAGGACAAATTGGGAAAACTGAGAAACTCTGATTTAATTCCATTAAAAAAAAAGAAAGAAAAGGGAAAGGAAAAAGAAAACAAACACTTCACAATGTGCGTCAGTGGAATACTTTCAGCTTCTGCACTTCGCTAGTCGTTATTGAGCGAATGACGTCAACTTTCGAATTTGTGTCACTGCAGACAACAAGTGGCCGCATGCAGCTGTCTGTGAAGTTTCTTAGGTTTCGTACCTGCTAAATCTTCAGCAGTGAACTTAAAAGAAGAATGACTTCCAAACTATAAAGCAGTGGAGAAACCTGACTCACAAATCTGGGCATGCTCTCATTAGGGGGAAGGGGAATGGGAATTAATGTATAATACAATATTGCAATATATGCATGGAAGATCATAATGCAGAATTAAAAACTTAATATGATAAAAATCGAAATACAAATCAAAGTTACAAGAAACTGAATTTAAAAAAACACTTGAACAACAAAAGGCCATAAAATATCCTAAAAATTAAATTTGCTGTTTATTTTTACTTAAAAACGAAGTCTACTCTCCTATCTTTTTCAACGAATGTTTTAGTTACATCATCATAAAATGTTGGTTCTTTTTAGCACGTCTTTTGTAAAAAAAAGATCGTGCTTATGTTATCGGTTTGTCCGTCCGTCTGCACCCACGATATCTCTGGAGCTATTAGTCCGATTTGAAAAATTCTTTTTGCATTGGGAAGCTTGAAATATGCAAATGATGATCCTTCGTTTCGTTTTTTTTTTCGATGTACAATTTTGCAGCTAGAGGGCGTAAATGCAGATGACGTCGAATTCAAAAATACGTTTTATTCCACATATTTGCTTCTAAGCATCCTATTGAAAAAATTCTTTCATCTTTCGATTCCATTTATGTCGAAGAGTATTTTAGATATAGTTACTTTTTAAAATTACGCATAGATTTTCCGGTAGGGGGCGTAAAAGTAAATTATATTTTCCCCAATAACTCTTCTTCTAAAGCTCCGATTTGAAACATTTTTTGTTCAGCGGATACACCTCCTGATGGAAAATATTTTGCATATAATTTCTAATTTTTGGTATAGAATACTTTGGCCATCAGGGGGCGTAAGTGTTAATTTTTGCTTCTGATGTATTTGCCATAAAATCTGAGCTTCTAAAATATTGATTGATAAAATTATTTCGTGGACTGATGCCACTCACATCGATAAACCTTTTCGGAATATTTTCTTTTTAAAATATTCCACAATTTCTCCGCCAGGGAACGTAGATGTATATCTTATTTTTGTCAATAACTCTACTTCTAGGTGTCCGATTTGAAAAATGTCTTCTTTGTTGGACAGTGTTTTCAGTGTGACATGTTTTTCACATAATTTCGAAATTTTCAAGTAATTCATAGATTTTCCGCTAGGGGGCGTAAAGGTAAATTGCTTTCCCCCTATATCTCTGTTTCTAAATGTCCGATTTGAAATATTTTTTCTGCACCAGATACAGCTCCTGATGGGAAGTCCTTTGCACAAAATTTTTAATATTTGTAAAAATGGTTTGGCCACCAGACGGTGTAAGTCTCAATTACCGCTTCTGGTGTATTTGCAGCAAAATATGAGCTCCTAAAATCTCGATTGAAAAAAAAAGTCGTTTGTTGAGCGATACTACTCATGTCGACAAACCTTTTAGGAACATTTTCTTCTTGATAATGCATGGTTTCTACGCCAGGGGGCGTAGATGTATATTTTATTTTTGTCAATATCTTTACTTCTAAGAGTCCGATTTGAAAAATTCCTTCTTTGTTGAATAGTGTTTCCGATGCGAAATGTGTTTTCTATAAATTCAAAATTTTCAAGTAAAACATAGACTTTCCGCTAGGGGTCACAAAGGTAAATTGCGTTTTCTGCGTTATTTCTGCTCCTAAAAACTCCGATTTGAAAAATTCTTCCTGTATCGCATACAAGATCTGATGGAAAATATTTTTCACATAATTTCTAATGTTTGGTAAAGAATGATTTCGCCACCAGGGGGCATAAGTGTTAATATCTGCTTCTGATGCATTTGTAGCAAAATCTGGGATCCTGAAAACTCGACTAAATTATTTTTTTCTTGGACCGATACCGCTCATATGGATGAACCTTTTGAAAATACTTTCTTCCTAAAATAATGCATGGTTTTCCCACCAGGGGACGTAAAGTTACATCTTATTTTTGACGATATCTCTGTTTCAAAGTGTCCGATTTGAAAAATTATTTCTGTGTTGGAGAGCGTTTCCGGTGCGAAATGTTTCTCATATAAATTCATGTTTTTCTTAATGCACAAGTCTGCAACCGGGGGGCCTAAGCTCACGATTCCGTTTACAGCAATATCTGAGGGATTAAAAACCCGATTTAAGAACTTCTTTCTTCCGTCAGATACTATTGTTTTCCGTACCGGTTCCATTGACTTTGAATAGCTTTGATAAATTTAATTTGCGTCAGAACGGATTCAAAAGACGTGCTTATTACACCCGAAAATTCGGTGTCATCTTTCTTGTTTAATTATCCGAGCAAAGTTTTTTAATTTCATTAAAGCTACGGAAGACAGTGTTCCTTGGCCTTGAGTATTGCGGCAGTACGATTTGATCCTTTTCATTGCAGAAACCTCCTTTCTGCTGTAGCCGTCGTTACAGGGATAGTTACAATGAACTTTGCCAGTTTATAAACATCAGGCATTCCCGAATTTAATTTATTTTCTTACATGAATTTTATCAATTGAGGAATTGGCATACTTTTGAAATCTGCGGTACAATGCAAAACACCTAACTCAGTCTTCAACCGAACAATATAAAAAAAAAAGGGGGGGGGGCTGTAATGGTTCTACTAAAACTTCAGTGCACAATTGGGATACTTTGTTATGTTCATCGTACATACAACAGTTCAGTAAAGGGAAAAAATCAAATTTTTGAGAGACCGAAAAAGGTCTTTTATTTGAATTAAAATATTATCCAAAATTTCACTGATAACCTGAATTTTCTGGATGTTCAACTGCACGCCTTCTGATATATTTTTTTTTCAGCGGGTTCGCTGGAAAAAAATATCAAAAGGATATTTTTTTGGATCCATTGCACCATGAAAAATTCTCCCGAAGTCGTTTTCCTGGATTTTTTGCAGTTGTTTAAAGAGTTTTTCAACTTTTTTTGCACAGCACGCAATATCCATGCCTTTTGTCTGTAGAACGTTGAAAAGAACATCAGTGAAAGAAAATATTGCCGAAAACAAAATTCACCAAGAACCGAGTTCCGAACTTCTGAATAAAAGATGTGATTCTTTGGGCCTTCAAAACCGTGTCGTTGTCCCAGTCTGCATTGTTGTCAAGTACGTGTGGAAAAAATGAAATTAATAGCTCATAATATTCCTTTACAGTGATCACTAGTGTTCAAGAAAAGTTCATCGTGTAAGCGCTATACCCTTGGTAATTTTTTCTCAACAAAAGCCTGAAGGGCGGACTGTTCGTTTTGATGACTTCGAAAAAAATGTCGCAAGACCTGAAAGAGTTTGGATTTTTTTTTTTTTTTGCATTCCTCGATGTTTAAAGTTGATTGTTGAAGAGTTAAGTTCAGCGCATGGCTGTAACAGTGAACAAATGTAGCATAAGGATACAGTTCTTGTACCTGTTTATTTAAGTCACTAATTTGACTAGTCATTAGGGCTGTACCATCGCAGAGCTAGAGAATAAGATTCTCTAGCCCTGGTACCATCTTACGTTTGAGCAATAAGTTTTTTGCCACAGTTAAAATCATTCAAAATAAGTTCAACGTGCTCAAGTAGGGCTTTAGCTGAAAGATCACTACTTACATCAGTGAAATAAAGAAATATTTCTTGAACGTCAGCATTTTTCGTCAATGAAATGTAGAACAGTAGAAAGTTGTGACTTACTTATTATATCTGATGTCTCATCCAAAATAAGTGACATAAAGTCAACGTGCTCGACTTCTTTTTTAATTTTTAGCAGTAATTAAATAACTGATGGTGTCAATCAAATCATTTTGGATGGCAAAAGAAGTACCGCGGAAAGTTGTCGAGCCTTTAAATTGATTTTCTAAAACAGGATTATACTGACTAATTACTTCAGGAAGCTCAACGTAATTATTTTGTTTACAGATATATTTGGTTCGTCGTGGCCTCGAAGTGGTAATTATTGCTTGGCTGAAAAACATACAGCATCTATTAAACGTTTAAGGACATCACAGGTGATTTTTTTTTCACTTTTTCATTGTACATTATTAGATTACTGATTCGTTGCTGTTCATTGAGCTGATGATCAATCCTTGTTCTTCCCAAACTGTTTAATTGCAAAAAACATTTAATTTTGTTCGTGGATTTTTCATGTCTGTTAACTGCCAAAGTTAGCGTGTTTAAATTGTCGAACCCACTTTTTGACCAAACTCCGCACCTGTAGAAAATAACAGACATGGCCAGCAAAAAAAGTTTAATTTACTCGAGCCCGTTAGTCGGTGCGTAATTTTATATTACGTGAAGTTAAAATGCCTAACAAAATCTTTACTTTTTTCTTTATGTTTAATTGTGAGATTTGGAATCGGTGGAAAAGGCTTGCCTTTTCTAACAATTTCCTTTTTTTTTTTTTTTTTTTTTCTGAAACACTTCTTCCAGGAAAAGATTTTCATACGATAATTCACTAATCAAACAGATGTCTTTTCCTTCGTCTTCCACGTGGAAAATTTCAGAATGAAACAACTAACAATGTCATCTCAACGGAAAACTCACTTTACACACAGCAGAATGAAAGCTACTGAGAAGTTCCTTCCCTCAGCGCATCGGTCCCCGCTGTCAGTGTATTACATATTGTAGTTAGTGTATTTGTAGGTGCCTTGACCAAGCTACGCTCGCAGTCTCAGATCTCATCCTGTCGTATGCCTTGCTAGAAGCAGATAGACCCGGAGCTTCGAACAAAGCATTGCCTGGTGTGCTTCCACATACACACGCGCTAATGTTGCATTTAAAAACAAACAAAAGCCGTATTTAAAATATTAAATGCACAGTTTTGTATTTCTACTGTTATTATTACTCTTAAATAAAAACAAAAAAATACACCTCCAAAAGCACAGAGCATGCGCGGCAAGCTTTGCATGCTCCGAATATTCGCGCCTGCTATAAATTAATAATTTTGAAAGATTAGAAGTAAGCACAAAATTATTTATATGTCTGATGATGTGAACAGATACTACCTTCAATAATTTAGAATTTTTCAGCCGCCATTTTTACATCTCATAGGAAAATTGAAAAGAGCATTTTTTGTATTTTTCATTTAATATTTTAACCAGTGCAAAATTATTTAGGCTGCAGTTAATAAGCTTTTAAAAATTCTACCTCTGCATTTTACAGTTGCATATGCGTGTTAAAGCCATATAATGCACCCCCCCCCCTCATGAACATCGAAGGCTGGGAATCTTCGATCCATCCATAGATTAGGTCATTAGCTCCATCGATTACAGGGAAGTAAAACCCTATCAACATCCATGTCTCACGCAAGATTTGAACCTAGATCTACCATACAAGTAAACCGAAGCTCGAGCATTCAAGCACTTGACCGCTGACTAAATTTCCATTTTAGTGTGCTGAATCCCCCTCCCCCAAACCAATATATTTTTAGCACGTCTTTTGTAAAAATGATCGTGCTTGTGTTATCGGTTTGTCTGTCTGTAGACACGATATCTCTGCAACTATTAATCCGATTTGAAAAATTCTTTTTGCATTGGAAAGCTTGAAATATGCAAATGATGATCCTTCATTTCGTTTTTTTTTTTTTTTTTTACGATGCACAATTTTGCCGCTGGAGGGCGTAAATGCAGATGATGTCGAATTCAAAAGTACGTTTTATTCCACATATTTGCTTCTGAACATCCGATTGAAAAAATTATTTTATCTTTCGATTCCATTTATATCGAAGAGTATTTTAGATATAGTTATTTTTTCCAAATTACGCATAGATTTTCTGCTAGGGGGAATAAAAGTAAATTACATTTTCCCCGATCTCTTCTAAAACTCCGATTTGAAAAAAAATTTCCTCAGCGGATACAGCTCCTGGTGGAAAACCTTTTGCATATAATTTCTAATTTTTGGTAAAGAATACTTTGGCCACCAGGGGGCGTAAGCGTTTATTTTTGTTTCTGACGTTTTTGCCATACAATCTGAGCTTCTAAAATCTCGACTGAAAAAATTCTTTCGTGGACTGATGCCACTCACTTCGATAAACTTTTTCGGAATATTTTCTTCTTAAAATATTCCATGGTTTCTCCGACAGGGGCGTAGATGTACATCTTATTTTTGTCAATATCTCTACTTCTAGGAGTCCGATTTGAAAAATTCCTTCTTTGTTGGACAGTGTTTTCCGTGTGACATGTTTTTCATATAACATCAAATTTTTCAAGTAATTCATAGTTTCCGCTAGGGGGCACAAAGGTAAATTGCGTTTTCTGCGTTATTTCTGCTTCTAAAACTCCGATTTGAAAAATTCTTTCTGTATCGCATACAACACCTGATGGAAAATATTTTTCATATAATTTCTAATGTTTGGTAAAGCATGGTTTGGCCACCAGGGGGCACAAGTGTTAATTTCTGCTTCTGATGTATTTGTAGCATAATCTGGGCTCCAGAAAACTCGTCGGAATTTTTTTTTTATTCTTGGACCGATGCCACTCATATTGAAAAAAAAATTAAGAATACTTTCGTCCTAAAATAATGCATGTCTTTCCCACCAGGGGACGTAAAATCACATCTTATTTTTGTCGATATCTCTGTTTCTAAGAGTCCGATTTGAAAACTTTTTTCTGTGTTGGAGAGCGTTTCCTGTGCGAAATGTTTCTTACATAAATTCATATATATGAGGGATTAAAAACCCGATTGAAAAACTTCTTTCTTCCGTCAGATACTATTGTTTTCTATACCTGTTGCATTGACTTTGAACAGCTTTGATAAATTTCATTTGCGTCAGAACGGATTCAAAAGACGTGCTTATTACACCCGAAAATTTGGTGTAATCTTTCTTGTTTTAGATAGTAAGACTATTTTATTTCTATTGTATAACTTTCTTTCTTAGAAAAAAAAACAAAACAACAACAATAGTGAAATATATTTTGTCCAATAAGTCCCTAAACTGTGCTACCCTTAAATTTTCTGTTTAGCACGAATTTTTCTTTAACAGGGGGCACACACTTTGTATAAGGAAAAAAAACAAAAGAAAAAAACGAAGCTTTATATGACTGGAAGCTTTCTAACAAAGCTACAAGTACCATTAAAGCAAATTTATTTTCGCCCTTACATGGCTAAAAATATTCACCACAAAATAATTGGGAACATAAAACCACTCTTTTAATCAGCTACACAACGAACTGTTTCCACGAAAATTTTCATTATTTTACAGCTTGAGTCAGTCACACGGTGTAAACGCACACAAATTGATTTCCTTGTATTCGAAAAAAAAAAAAAAAGTAAAGATGACAGCAATACATTATTCCTCAATGATTCCTAATTACGCATCTAGGATTAGGAGGAATATTTCGCCCCTAATTTAGGGCTGCTGGTAGTGGCGGGAGAGAGAGAATTAGTGCACTAAGGGCGAAGGCACCGCCTTATCAGAAACCTGGACCCAGGATGAACGATTAGCCAGATAACAAAAACACCAAGTCTGGATATTGTGTATAGTCTCTCTCATTGCAGCAAATTCTAAATATTTCTGACGATACGCCCTCCTACAGTCTGTTTTTCTTTCTTCCGTTTTCGTAAAGCCCATGCGCGATAACGTCTTACTGTAGAGTTCTAAGAAGCTCGTGTTTTTCCGGAAAGAGGTTTCCTTTGGCAACAAAAACGGGTGCTAGAAATTGTTTTTTCGAAGACTACTCAATGCACTCCCAGCGTCGCCGTCGCTTGATAAACAGCTGTCAGATAGGTTTGTGAAATTCAAATTGTCAGTTTCCGTTGTGATACAGAAAATTCCGACTCTTCGTAGTAACCAGGCCCCTGTCAGAACACTTCAAGATCTCGGAACAGCTCTTGTTGAGTAGTGGTCATTAATCCCCCAAAACCTCATCAATACCCTCATAAACACTGTGCACAGTCGTTGCTTCAGCTGCGTGGCTGTCAGTGGTGATCATACTTCATATTAAAGTTTCACATGTCTTAAGCAAAAGACTTGAAATATTATTCCATGGAGTGTTCTTTCATGTAAAATACCAGATATGATATAAAACATTAAAATATGCAAATTATAAGATTATAATTATCATCTGCTTGAATTACATCAGTATTGTAATAACAGAGCTCTTTACCAAATTTCAGTGAATTTTATTTTAAATGCTTAGAGTTCTGTACGAATTTATAAGTTATCCTTTAATGTTAAGTACCAATGTATTTGTACATAAAAAAAAAAAAGGCAGTGAAATACTGAATATGGCTTTTTGTAAGAAGGATTTTGCAAGTAGGCTGTTAGTGAAGAAGATATCGCCTTCAGACAGACAAATGAATTAAAAATCTTGGTTCCGCATATTTTCATCTGATTCGTACGAAAACTGTTCCTGCAAGTCTCCATGAGGAGAAGAATCATGATTTGATAGTCAACAAGAAAATTCTATACAAAGAAAAATTTGAAAATTTTATACTAGGAAAATGTTTAGGTGTGTTTACCTGTGGCCGATTCGAAAAGATTGTTTCAGGAAAATTTTTAAGAAGCAAAGAGTCGTGCCCACGGACTGACAACCAGATTTATTAGGCAAGCATTCATTGTTTTCTTTTCTTTTTGTTTGCATTCATATATGCATACACTGAAAGACGTCCAAAGAAAAGGGAGTTATTGAAACATAAAAATTGCTCCGTGAAAAAAGTTCTCCGCTTCATTCGTCGTATACGCAGGTCGCGATCGGAAAAATATCGGTCTCACATCTTTAGATAAATACTTGATGCCAAGTTTCTGTGTGGATGGAATTTTCCTCATATATTTTTCACTGCGAGCTGAAACAGAGAGGGAAAAGTTTTTTGAGTGTGATAAGCACGGCTTCGGACAGAAGTCTTTAACATACCCCTGCGATCAACAGGTTTCTAAATCAATGGAATTTTATGGAACCTAACGGTAAGCATGCAAAATGCTTTTCAAAATTTTAGTTCGTGCTAGAGCATTCGAATATTAAAACAAATTTTCGCGTAGAACTTTTAGAAGCACAGATATGTTAACAATGCTGGATTATTTGTTAGGCTCTCATGTTAGAAAATAAGGCATCTGCAAAATTAGAAGCGTATGGATAATATTGATCGCGGTTGTTAAAGGAATGTTTAGTGTTCAAAGGAATTTTTCTGAGCTATGGAATAAAAAATAGAAATTTTTTCCTTAAGCGGGAAAATTTTACATTAAAAAATTATGGTCAGTTGTGACAGCTGTACAAATTCGTACAGGTGAGAAGAGACAGCGGGAGAAATCGCAAGACATATGCAACAGACAACTGGACGTCCGTTATCGCATTTTACCGTGGCCAGGAGGCTGCACAAAGGTGGTCTATTTGCACGACGACCAGTACGGTGTGTGCCATTAACGCCTGCTCATCGGAGACGGCGGTTTCTGTGGTGCCAGGAACACAAGAACTGGACACATCAGCAATGGGGTCGAGTTCTCTTTACGGATTAGAGCCGATTTAGTCTGACGAGCGATTCTGGACGTATAAACATCTGGAGAGAGCAGGGAACAGGCAATCACACCTCCAACATCATCGAAAGAGACCGGTTTGGAGGTGGCGGAGGTCTCGTTTGGGGCGGTATCATGCTTGGTAGCCGTACTGACCTGCACATCTTCCCAGGAGGTTCAGTCTCTGGTGTCCGCTATTGTACCGAGGTTCTCCTGCCTCACATGCGTCTGTTTAGAGGTGCTGTGGGTCCTGAGTTCTTCTTCATGGACGACAACGCTACACCTCATCGTACAGTGGCTGTCGCAGAGCTGTTGGAGAGTGAAGATATTCAACGCATGGATTGGCCCGCAAAGTCCCCGGACCTAAATCCAATCGAACACGTGTGGGACCTTCTCGGGTGACGCTTGGCAGCATGTCACCAGCCGCCAACAACGATTCTGCAGCTGTGATTGGCGCTACAAGAGGTTGTCAAGGAGCTGTTGAGGCCGCGATGCCTCAACAGCTGCTTGACAACCTCGTCCTCAGCATGGACAGACGTTGTAAATCCTGCAACGCAGTCAGGGGTGATCATATCCCCTACTAAAGACTGGGTTTTTCTTGGCAGCCGCCTGTCACATGGACGTTTCTGTCTTCTGTCCAGTTTTTGCTCGAAGCTATCTTTTCAATAAATTGCCTTTGGATTCCTCGTTTGAACGGTTTTGCTAACTTGTCCCATATTCTTACATCTTGGGGATCTTATGGTATGATTTGAGTCGATGTGGAGCACTTCTGCACGACGTTACATTCGAAAAACCACCTCGTCCTTAATTTTTGCACGCCAGTGTATATTTTAAAAAATAATCAGCATATATATGTATCTAGTTTACGGTTTGTACTCTTTCAAACAGCCTTTCCCCCCCCCCCCGAGTGTTGGTGCTTATTGCTGTGGTGCGCAGTTGTTTTACTAGGCAAGGTAAGAATGAAAAAATAAAAATAAAGCTGTTAAATCTAGCTGCTATTCTATAAAGCAGAAGTGAATGACTCCTCATTCGCAGGATAACAGGTTAATGAGCTTCTGTAGGATTCTGTTAGGGATGAATACATTGGTTGCCGTTTGTGTAATAGGATATTTCAGTTCACATCAGCAGATGGTTAATGTGGTTCGGCATTTTATTCTGTTACAATCAACATATGCGCCGACAAGTTAAATGCTTATGGCAACTTTGGAAGTATTGTTTATTTCTCTCAGATGTCATACTCAGTTGTCACATGGGAGCACACGCATGAGCAGTATAAGGCCGGTGTAAATTATTCTCGTGCTGCTTTTGAAAAGACTGTATATCTTTTTCAGTTCATACTTTTTTTTTTCATTTGAGTGCACCGTCTTGGAAAATCAAAGGGAAAATCTCAAATGAAATCACACCATACAAGAAAAATATTTTCTATGCACTTCGTTCATGATTTTTGAGATACAAGTGCATAACATAGAGTGAAAAAAGTAAGGGGGTAAAAGCAAATTTAATGTTATATGGTTTAGTATATCTAAAATGAAATACAAAGTATTTCATTATCTTCAAGATTTATTTTTCACTTCCAGTTTTAGTCATAAATAATAATAATAATAATAATAATAACAACAATCTGCAATCCGACCATGTGGATAAGACTGTCTCCAATGCATGGCTAACAAACGGATCACTCTTCCCCGAGACCGAAGGGTTTCTCATGGCTGCACAAGATCAAGTTGTAAACACCAGAAACTACCGGAAGCATATCCTGAAGGACACGTCGCAGTGGAAAGCGACACATGTCGGCAATGCCATAAAGCGCCAGAGACCATCCTACATATCACAGCAGGGTGCAGAGTCCTCGCACAAATAGAGTACACGAACAGGCACAATCAAGTCGCCAAGATTGTCCATCAGGAATTGGCAAGAAAGCACCACCTCATTACAACTGAGCCTGTCTCCTACTACAAATATGAGCCAACAACGCTTATAGAGAACAACACCCACAAGATGTACTGGGACAGATCAATCAGAACAGATAAGACCATCCCCCACGATCGGCCCGACATCGTCGTGGTCGACAAGAAGAAGAAGTCGACATACTTCATTGACATAGCCGTACCCAACACGTGCAACATCCAAAAGACGCACGGAGAGAAGGTGTCAAAGCATAACGACCTACAATACGAAGTCAAGGAAATGTGGCATATGGAGAACGTCACCACCGTTCCCAAAGTAATATCAGCCACAGGAGCTGTACCTAAGACCATTCACAGCTCTATACAGACACTAGACCTTCAACCTAACACCTACATGGAACTACAGAAGGCAGCTATCTTGAACACTTGTGGGATAGTAAGGAAGTTCCTGGATAACTGAGAGAAAGAAATATCACTTCTCAGACTTGGTACGTCGTGCCCGTCCCGGAAGGAAGAGAAAAGCCTAAAGAAGAGGTGGAATCATCTTTCTTTTATTTATAATAATAATAATAATAGTAATGTCCTATATTTTTGTTCTCTGCTTCGATTATAATCTGGAGCCCATCTGACCCACTAGCCCTCCACCCACGAAGCACCCTGGCTGCACCCTTGATCTAAAATATGGTTCCAAATTCTAATATACCGTAAACCCCCCACTCCCCACCACCACCAGGAGCGAATAATGCATCTGGAAAATTGGGCATTATGTGTATTTTATTCATGTTAGCAAAAGCTAGTAACGTTAAACGCATTTTTCTAGTCAGACGGTTAGAAACTAAACTATCGCTGGAATAAGAATCTAAATTAACACCACATCGCTAGAATATTTTACATCAAAAAGTTTCGGAAATGTGTTAGCTTTTTTTCAAAACCACGGCTACCGAATGCAAAAATAATTTTTAAAAACGTGATGTTTAGGAGCGAAAGCATATTGCGAAGCGCACATGCACTGAAGTGCCAAAAAAACTGGTACACCAGTCTAATGCTTGGTAGGTCTCCCACGGGAGCGCAGGACTGCAGAAATACGACGAGGCATGGACTTCACTGGCTTCTGGAAATATGCTGTAGGCAATGCACACCATACTTCCTGCAGAGGGTTCCACAATTCCAGTATATTCCGAGGTTTCGGATTCCTGTTTTCGATAGCGCGCTGCATGGCATCCCAAATGTGTTCTATCACGTTCAAATCTGGGAACTTGGGTGGGAATGGAAACACCCCAAACTCTCCTCTAACCATAATGTGGCGTTCCGACACTTGTGTGGAGGTGCATTGTCCTGTTGGAACAGGCCCAACCCATCAGCATGAATGCAGGACATGAACGGGTGTACCTCGTCAGAAAGGATGCGCACATACCGTTGGCCGGACACGGACGTTTGTAGACGCACCAGGGGTCCCAGTGAAGTCCAGCTAAACACACCCCATACCATAACGGACCCCCCCCCCCACCAGCCGGTACAGTTCCCTGTTGGCAGGTGAAATCCATGGCTTCATGGGGTTTGCGCCACACACGAATCCTTCCATCTGCCCGATACAGTTGGAAACGCGACTCGTCAGACCAGGCTACTTGTTTCCAGTCATCAAGTGTCCAGTGGCGGTGTTGCCGTGCCCAAGCGAGGCGCATAGCTCTGTGTCGTGCACCCATCGAGGGGACTCGAGTTGGGCGTCGGCTCCCAAAGCCCATATCTTGCAGGGTACGTTGCACAGTCCGGACGCTGATGCTTGTTGAGGCTCCAGCATTGAATTCCGATTATACCTGCGAGAGTGTTGCACGCCTGTCGAGTGAAACGATTCTTGACAGCCGACGATGGTCACGTTCACCCAAAGTCTTTTTACGGCCACGCTGGTATCGTAGGTTGGAGGTTTTGCCGGAATTCTTGTAGTCACGGTACACCCTTGCAATGGTCGTCCGTGAAAATCCGAACTTCGTTTCTACCTCCGAAATACTATGGCCCATCTCACGAACGCCAACTATGACGCCGCGTTGAAAATCGCTTAAATCGTTATTACTTGTCATTCTCATGCCGAAAACAGCTCTGACTGCTGGCAAGGATGTCAATCGCTTTATATGCGCACTGGCGGACGCAACCGAGTACGCGCATAGGTGACGTTGCTATGTATTTTGCACAAGCTCGTCTGTACCAGTTTTTCTGGCACTTCATTGTATATATTTACTCTATTTCATACTAAAACTGCGAGTCGTACATTGCAAAAATGAATGCAAAGTTTTGCATATTGCTTTAACTATGAACATGAAACTAATTTTACGCCATCTTGCGGGAGAAATTTGCATCACACAAAATTCGAAAGAATAGTAATCCTCGTGGTTAATGCTGTCCGATGTAAAAATAAGTTTTCGAATTCGACTTATAGATGCGAAGACACACCTACAGAAGGACGGACGAAGCAATGCTGTAAGCACGTCTTTCTTTCTTTCTTTTTTTACTTTTTTTTTTTAAGCATGCTAAAAAGACGTTTCCTTTACTCCTAGTCACAAAGATGGCCTAATAACTATTTCAAAGAATTACAAAACTGTTTCAAAGGAGAAATATGGAGATTTTTGCTATTCAGATATTCGAGTAAGAAATTTTGTTAAGGAATGCGACCTCATTAGGGATGACCACTTTTCGGTTCGTACTTCCGATCTGTACAGTGTTATTGTAAATTTAGCGTTGTACGGAAGCATTTCGTTCTTCCTTCTCCGGATATTTTGCAGCCATTAAAATAGCAAGTGCTGACTGTCCACTAGCATACTGTATATCCTACTTTTGTTTTCTTGCGGCTGGGTGCGTATTGTTTTCAAAACAAATGCCGGAAGGAAGAGGAAGCGACGTTCTAAAAATATCAACAAACAGTTAACTAATGACGCTTTGATAAAGCTAGTTCGATGTCTTTGAAGAAAACTTCAACAGATTTCTCGTTATCATTGTCTTCAACGAAGAGAATCGATCTCAAACCAAGGGCTCTGTTATTATTAGGGATACGTAAATTTCGCAAAAAAAAATCAAAATTTCGCAAAAAAAAAATAAAAAAAATTTTAGTCAAAAATTCCGCATTTATTCGCAAAAACTGAAGACACAAAATTATTGTTTTTCAAAGTTAACTTTACTTAGTTTACTGTTTTTCAAAGTTTACTCATAATGTTTTTCAAAGTTTACTTATTGGTAGGCAAAGTAGCAAAATCCTTAGTTAAAGCTAACAACATTGTAGTAGTCTCTATATTCTCTTCCTTTAGCCGTTGCCTTCTGTCAGTAATAATGATGTTGTATATACTGAAATATCTCTCAGACCCACGCTGTTCACAGAAGTATGGAGGCTTTGAATAGCTGTCTTTGCATAGTTTAGGTGGCAGCATTTTTTTGCTTTTAAAATCTGTATGACATCAACAGGAGTCTCTTGGTTGACCACTGTAGGTAGCTGTCGGTGAAAATGATTGTATCCATCGATGAGCTCATCCTGTGGTATGTCTTTAAAAAATGGTATTTTAGAGAAGCTTTCTAATAATAAATTTGTGTTCAAAGATGATGTGGGTGTGGTCGCGGCTACAGATGGACAAAATAGTCGGCCGATATGCTGGTAGGCTTCATTTGTTGCGTTGGATGTCATGTGGAGAGTCAATTTATTTAAACTATCTGCTGCTGTCTTCAGCATAATTTTGTGCTCCTGATCAATTTTCCCATTCTTGTTTGTCAAAATGCTTTCTGTCTTTTCGCTAAAACACCCTTGACTTTGGCGCTCAAGAGAAGACTTTAAATCTACTAAGTTACTCCACAAAAAGTGTGCGAACGGATATTTTGATCCCTCTAAATTGTCAATTAATTTCATAATTTTCGGACAGAATTCAGAAACGAAACGCGTATTTTACGAGTTTCAATTTCATTTACAAAACTTTCCTTTAGGAAACTGGTACTCGAGTTATCGTCCTCATATTCATTGAGAAAAGCAACAATATGCTCCATATATTCGCTCAAATAAATGACAGCTTTGAACCAAGAATTCCATCTGGTTACAACAGGCGTAGGGTAGAGTGTTGCTGGCAGTTGAAGTGCCTTTTCTTTCAGGTAGCTTAAATATGCACTTTTCATTTTTCTGGAATGCAAAAAAGCTGTCTTCGTCTTGGCCACAATGGAATTCAATTCTTTGAACTCTTTTATAAATACATCACCCACAAGATTCACCTTATTATGCGCCCAACATTGGTAGTGCAAAATATGGTCTTCAAGAAGTATTTTTAATAAGTTGAAACACGCAGTCGTGTAACATGCAGAGTCTGATACTAGGCCCTTTATTTGAGAGTATTCAATTTCATATTCTTTCAAGGTGTCAATTATTGCTTGACAGCAAGTGGAAGAATTTGCAACGTTTAAAAAATATACACCTTCCAGGAAACATGACTGCTCTGGCTCTGAATTAATAGTTTTCAATAGGACTGAAAAAACACACCTCCCTTGTTTATCGGAAGTTTCATCGGCCACTACAACTACTGGTCTATTTTTCAGTTGCTTTTTTATTGCCTCTTTCTCCGAAATTCCGCAAAGTTGTACGTATTTACGTCCCAAAGTATCTCCAGAAAGAAGGTTACCTGAACCAGGCACATATTTTGCGAAATAATCGCGAATAGCTGGGTGATCTAGTTTATGCATGGGAATATTGGCTTTTAAACACATTCTTACCGTGTCTTCTGAAAAAAAAATCTCTTTTCTTTTTGGCACGTTTTTCCGCTTGAAAACCACCGACGATTGTAGTCTGCCGTTTAGCTCCAGATGGGGCTGGCTGAGCTACGTTTTTGTTCTTTAAGTGAGTAGCAGAGGTCATGTGTTTCATTAAAGTATCCCTTTTCTGCCCTTCTAGACGACCATTACAAAATTTGCCCATCACGATGTTTGTATCGCTTAAATACAATTCCTCATGGTCAAACTCTTTCACTCTATCAACTAACTCCTTCTTAGGGCGGCCCATATTAATATACGTCTTTCAAACGGATCGCAAGCGTTGTAGTTTGTAGTCTATTAGCGAAAACAAAAAACAAACATGTACTCTTCGTATTCTTTCAAGGCCAGCCAGCCAGTGCGACTGAGCGGCGCTGGCTGACTCGCCGAGAGGGAAAGAGGCGTGACCTGGGGTTTCCCGGGTAACGCACGCTGAATAGGACACGCACGGCGCAAGTGCTGTGCGAAATTACATGCTATTTTCGCTTTAAAAATGTTAATTATCCAGATGTTGCCGAAAAGTAGTTAAAATCAAATTTTCGTATTTATTCGCTTATATTGGTAAATTTCGCATTTATTCGCATCTATTTCGTAAATACGAAAATTACGTATCCCTAGTTATTATAGATGAGAAACTGAATGACAAACTCTTCTTGAAAATATTATGATTGAACAACAAACAAATCCTGCTTCTATACGGGGAGGAGAGTATTTCTTTTTGTTTTTGTTTTTTTGTGCGACATCACGTCTTTTAAAGAGAGCTGTGTGTGTGTGTGTGTGTGTGTGTGTGTGTGTGTGTGTGTCAGCGGTGCAGCAAATGGTTTCAGTGTTTGATATATTTTCGCATCTATGAACTGGAATAAGAAACTTTATTTTTTTTTGCTTTTCACATCTATGGCCACGAGAAAGCTGATCCCTGCATTTTCTATTTTTCCTGATTATGCATTTCTTCCACTAGATGACATAAATGTAGGAGTATGTTTCAAATGATATCACCCATCCAGAACTGGGATCTAAAGGGGGAAAAAAAGAGAGAGACAAAAAGAAAAAGAAAAAAATATTGATTTCACTAGAACGATTATTGTTCATACCAAGATTTTCTGTCAGTTTTCCAGCTGTGACTCAAATGGAAATTTGTTTCTTTTCTGATATCTTCGCCTCAAGAAATTGGAATGGAAATTTTTTCTCCTATGATAGCTATAACGTTAAGACAGATTGTACCTACTGTATATTTCCCATTTTTTTCTGAAAAATTTCGCTAGGTATCATACGTGTGTTATTTGACGGGATAGTCTACTAGAAAAAAAAAAAGATGAAAATCTTTTGTAAATCTTAAGTGTTCAGATAATTTTTTGTTATATACCTTAACAAAATATCTGAAAATATCATGGAGTATTAAATTTGAGAATATTTCTCAAAAGAGTTGTTCTTTACAATCGAGAATTTAGGGTTATTTTCTAAGTTTGAATCTTTAGTCCTGGCGTGCCATTGACTTTGAATTACCCTTATTGAAAAGTAGTTCTTTTATTGTAATATAAGGGATCCGATGTTAAATTTGTGAAACATATTTTCTGTAGTTCTGAACCTCAGCTTACCCAGAAGGCGAGGAAGGGTACAATTTATAGTGGTATTCGATATTGATCCCATTGCAGCCTGATGCGTCTGTGCTTGAGGGTCAAAGGAATGCGCAGAAATGAGCTGTTGGAGCTACCTATCCTCTGTTAAGGAAACAACGTCGAACTGAGCTGGAGGACAAATTCTGAACTATGACAGTGCTTCACTGCTGCGCCAACACCGTCGATGTCGCTGTGCGATCGGCCACCGCCATGCCGTAGGTGTGTTTGTCATCTTATGCAATCGTGCAATCATTTCCCAGAATTCTGTGCGTCCGAGCCTCATTTGTCCCGTGACGTCACGTTCGCGTCACTGTACTGGCGTTTCGCCCAGTACAAGTAGCAATTTCGCGGTAGGAAAATCCAACTTCTCTCATCCCAACAATCCTTTTTTTTTTTTTTTTTTTTTTTGATTGGAGGTTTAACGACCACCGCCGTGAGCAACTCAATGGGCTATAAGCAGTCGCCCGTCCCTAATTCAGGGTCACTGGCTCCAGGGAAGGGAAAGAGCCAGTGCCGTAAGACAAACACAACATCCATGCCTTACCGGGATTCGAACCCGGACCCCTTTCGGACGAATGATCAGAGGCCATCGCTTAGACCACTGCGCCACCGGGGCGGCCCAACAATCCTTCCTCGCTCAAAGTCCGTCAGGTGTTCATAATGCGACCTTCTTCGGCGACGGGGCTTAGTGATACACAAGAAACACCCTTTCCACTCAATGCCGGCTCTTCACTTATTGCAATATCTGATCTGATCTTATGTAGAGGATTTTAGAAAGGAAATGTCTGACCCCAGGTCTTAAACAACCCTTAGAAATAGGAAGCTGTGAGATTTGACTAGAGTGCTCGATAGGAAAGTGACACGGAAGCGAAGTAGAAAGGGGAAGATAGAAGCCCTTATTTATAACCGGAGGGCCAGTACCCGGAGTCCGACGGCTTAACGTGCCCATCCGACTCACGGCGGATATTTAGTGGTTCGAGCGTTCGTACCTTCCTGGGATCGAACCTTAGGTTTCTCCGTGGCAGTCACGAACGTTGACCACTAGGCCATACGCGGGCCTGATTGCAATATCTCGTTTGAGCCAGCTTTTTATACTGGTCAAAGACTGGACAGTTCAGAGGGCGCTGCTCCGAAACTGCATGCACATTTTAATCATTTGTTTGTATGTTACAACCTCTTGTACAACCTGTTAGCTTGAAACTTACAAGATATGTACCTGTTGTACATATCCTGTAAGTTTCAAACTAATACCAGCAGTTTTGCATGGTGTTGCCTTTTTCACACACAGTAGTGTATAACGCTATGCATGTGCTGTAGGTCGCAATATATGAACAAATGTTGTTTAGAGTGAAATACACGTAACCCTCACAGAGCGTGTGTGCCTTTATGAATATCTATCATTATTATTATTAATTTTGTGAGATTTTCTCATCTGGATGTCTGTGCTTGAAATCTGCATGAGACATGAATGAGTATTGCGTTCATTCTGACGGCACCGGTTCATGCTCTTCGCTAGAACCATTCACCCAATGTATTAATCGGTGTGGGACTGCCTAACTTTGTGTTCTCGGAAAGCTGGTAAAAAATAAATAAAAAATAAAGCGAATGTTTTTGTTTCCATTTTTACCCGTAAATAAAAGACCATGTATCAATTTCTATGCATATCTCAATTTTCTGCTCGTATCTGTCATTTTTAGATTCGTGGCGCCAACTTCCGCCTTTTCTGTCCTAACATTTTCTAAAGTTTCATTTTCAAAGTTATCCCTGTTCGGTGCATTTTCCAGATTTCACCAGTGGCGTAACTACCACCCCCGCAGCTGTGTGGGAGCGCAGGTAACGAAGGGGCGTGCTGCACCTGCCAGTAATGGTTTTATGAAAAAATCCGAACACCTACGAAAACAAACAAACAAATAATTAATCCAAAAATTCATATTTTCCTTTAATACATATATAGCTTTGCCTAAATAAATGCCAAGTTTCACTTTTAAAACTCTGGATGCCCTACGATTGAAGCTATTCGGCCCTTGGGCTTCGGAGTGTAGTACGATCGCTCTGCAATGGGTTGTAATACCATCGTTCTCCAATGGATTGTAAACAATACGATCTTTCTCCAATCGCCCTCTCAGGAAAAGTACGAGACCACGTGGGGATTTCCCCATGGAGGATGTGAGAAAAGGGTCAGTCACCTTGGATTACGTACACGACAGGCACCAACAATTATTAACAGCAGCCGCAAATCTGCATGTAAAAGAGGGGGATTTCTTCAAGTGATTTACAGTACTTCAGTTTTGGACAAAACAATTGCACATTGCTTTGCTCTTAGTTCTGTTACGTGGCTATATTAGGTTGTGCTCAGCTTTTTCTATCATTCGTTCCCGCTCCTCTCAGAACACTCATTTTCTTGCCTAAATCCTCCTGCGGTCATTCTTTCGTGGTGCAGAGAATACCTGCATTCCCCCGGCCAGCTTAAGAAGTGCTTCCCCAACACGTCAAGCCTTTCCTGCCCTCATGTTTCTGCGACCGTTCGCTTTCAAATCCTAGAAGTGACTAGCCCCCCCCCCTGTTTCCACCAAACTCACCCCTTTGCCTCCGCAAAGCCACATGGAAAAACACGCCGGCGTTGGCTAATACAAATCATCAAGGTAAAAATCAAAAAGGCTTGCGGTTTCAATCGGCTGCTTTGAAATAAAAATGGCAAAGGATCAAACGAACACGACAGTACTAATCCGTTTACAAAGTATAGAGGTGCAGACTCTAAAATGAGATAAACTGGCGTCTATAAATAAACCGTGTCTCCGATGTTTCATAGAGGAGTGACACAGCGAAATTTCTCTCACTCTTCGTGGAAATAAAAGAAAAGGAGCACTAAAGCGAAATAAAAGTTGTGAAATGAGATTTAATATCAATGCATAAAATCCTAGTATTAAATCTCCGTAACACTTCTTTATACACTATCTACCAACAAGTAGTTGGACACCCCTGCAATCGACGATATTTGCGGTCCTGATACACGTCACGGCCGCCGCCGTTAAATATTTTGTGGGAAACAACAACTCAACCAGTCGCATGTAAGATGCCACGCAGTTCGGAGCTCTCTGATTTCGAGAAAGGTGTAATCGTCGGAAATCACAGAAATGGCCGATTCATACGTCATATATACAGCGAGTTGAAGTACCAAAATCGACAGTGGCGTACGTGATTGGCAAGTGGAAAATGAGAGGTGACTGTCGGAATGTTCCCCAACCCGGCAGACCCACAAAACTGGGAGTTAGAGCCCGACGGGTGCTGGCTAGAGAAATTCAGAAGAACCGCACCAAATCGACGGGCCACATCCGCGAGGAGTTCCAACAGACATCCGCGAGGATTTTCAACAGGCATCCGGGAGTGTTCTTTCAATGAATACCATCCGTAAGGAAGCCCATCTGCTCGGTTATCATGGACGTGCTGCCACCCACAAGCCTTTGATCACTAAGTCCAATAGCGCTGCTCGGCTAACGTGGTGCAAAGAACGTCGACAGTGGACCGTTGAACAGTAGAAACAGGTTCTCTGGAGCGACGAATCAAGGTTCACCCTCTACCGTTCGGATGGCAGGGTCTGGGTTTGGCGTCTGCCTGGAGGACGCCTCCTGCCGGAATGTATTGTGCCGATTGTGAAGTTCGGCGGCGGTGAAATTATGCTATGGGGGTGTTTCTCCTGGTATGGCATGGGACCCTTGGTCGCAATTCCTGGTAGACTCAACGTCGAGACCTACTGCACCATTTTGGATAACCATGCGCTTCCTACGTTGTGGCAGTTTTACGGGGTAGACCCATGTTACTTTCAGGATGACAATGCCAGCTGTCATGTTGCGAGGTCCACCATGGCTTGGTATGGTGACAATGGGGTTAATCGAATGGACTGGCCTGCGCAGAGCTCAGACCTTAACCCTATCGAGCACCTCTGGGACGAGTTGGAGCGTCGACTTAACACAATGTCAAATGATATCACCCATCCAGAACTCGGTGAAGGAACTGACCTGTCTTCTCCAAGCCGAGTGGAAGAAAATACCGCTAGCCGTCGTACAACGCCTGGTTGAGAGTATGCCCCGGAGGGTCGCAGCTGTAATCCCCGCTCGTGGAGGCTCCACCAACTATTGAAGGGGAATAAACTTCGTTTTCCTTTGCTATCACAGGTGTCCAATTACTTGTTGGTAGATAGTGTAGTAAGTATGTCTATCTCATTTACTGTGCGGAAACTTTAACATACAAGCGAACAGCATCCATTTGCAAAATGCCACAAAAGCGTTCGAGTGGAGCATAGTATCGGCGAAAGAAAAAAGAGCGCACGAAGAAACTTCCAAAGCTCGACCAGCGCTTTTTGCGCAAAGTCAATTAAACCCAAGTGCCATTTCTGATTAAAAGAATGATGATTAAACATAAATCATTTCACATAAATTAAGCACTTCAGAAACATGTGAAAGTAAAATGGGTGATTATGAAGTCTTATAGTTATTGACCTTAGCCATTAAAGTATATTTTACCGAATTCGTTTCTTACAATAAAATGTACATTCACGCTCATGCATCAGTCCGCGAACGGTGTTCATCCTGATTGGCTGATTAATAACCTTACATTATGTACTTTTGTTCTAAAATCATTTAAAAGTTAAAACTATAGGGTATCTCACTTACTTTACCAGACATTCTCCTCGACCTCCTGACTCCCCCCCCCACACACACACAGCGAAAAACATATCCTCCCTCGTGTTCGAAATCCTGGGAAAATGACTGCGCTTAGGGGTGATGAAGTAAATTTTGCGGTGGAGGGGGGGGGGGCACGTTGTGCTAGTCACGCCACTGGCGTGCACAGCGTGGTTAAAAAGCACCAGCCCGGATTTTTTTTTTTTTTTTTTTTTTTTTCTAGCAGTTTACTACATGGCGGAAAGTACAAACCAGCAGATTTTGTTAGTATAAGGGAGTTGGAAAGTAACTTAAGAAAAGCGAGCCCACAAAATGAGTACATACACAGTTCATCTAAAAAAAAAAAAAAAATTCAATTTGATAGCAATCAAAGCGAAGTCAACGTGTCGAGATACCTTTGTTATATACGTACTTTGTCTTACGTAGTAATTTTTTCTTGTTTCTGATTAGTTCAATTTTATTCGGTATAAAACCTCCTGAAGTTCTCGGAATGTCCTACAGGACTCCATCCTAATGTTGCGAAAGAATACGTTGTGGTAATGACGTCATCCCAGCTTTTCCAGAAATGACAGGCAGCGTTCCTCGTACAGAATGTCATGGTTAAATAAAGTCAGTTCTTTAGATTAGAAGACAACAAACGAACGCAGATCTACAGTATTAATATTTCCATTGACTGTTTTCATTCGAAGAATAGCGTGACAGCATTTTTCGTATAAACTTTCTTCGGATGCATATGCTCATCAAATCTGAACATTCGTCATCATCCATAAGCACCCGATGCAGAATGTCAACAATCGATGAGTTAAGGGCAGAGACCTGAGAGCAAAAGCAAAATGCCTTTACTTTGTGGCAGAGAAAAGGTAAAACAAATTTGGTTTGAATAACTTCTGCCAATTTTTTTTTCGTGTATGTATGTTTGAATGATAAGTTTTTATTATTTTTTTTAATAATATGCATTGATCTGATGTTTCTTCAAAACCGTGATATGCTAGAGTTTATGATTTCCAAAACGTATATTTAAAAATGCATCTACAGAAAAAAAAAAAAAAAAAAAGAACAGCAATCATAATCACGTGCTGTCGTGACTGAAACTTTGGTGCCTCAAAAATCGAAAGGAAATAATAGAATCTAAATTCTTATTACTCTCTTATAATTTGAAATTTTAATAGTTTGACAAAATAAAGTATAAACGCGGAAGCTGTTATTCTGTACCAGCCGTATTATTGTGTGAGAGATGAAATGGATAAACAAAAGGTTAAAAAGCGCCAGCTGTAATTCCATATCAACCGTTTTATTTTTTTAAACCAGTTAAGGAAAATAATGCAAAAGAAAGATAGCTGACATTCCAGAAAAATTATTGTTTGGAAACTTAACGAAAAAAAGGGGAAGGACGTCAGCCGTCATTTCACAATGTCATATTGTTTAAAAACCTAATAGAGTGAAAAGACTACTTCTATTACTGTAAATTAACCGTTTTACTGCTAGCAAAGTTAATAATTAATAGAAAAAAGTGAAGAAACTGCATAAGTAATTTCAAACTGTAGAAATTCGATGATTAAGAAAAACGAAAACAGGAATTTCCAAATGTTCTTTCCATTTTTGTTTGAAAAACTTGATGCCGAATGCCGCCGATGTACATCTTTTCCTTGCAATTGTAACTGTGATTCCAAAGAAAAAGATTTTCTTTTTTTAATTTTTCTTTGGACTTCAGCTCAACCCTTATATGTTTATTTAATGACCAGGTAAAATCCCTTCAATAATGACGGGGGGGGGGATAAGATATATAGAGGGATCTTTTAATAACTCGGTATTCTTTTTCTTTGTGACGTCCAAATGTGAAAATATGTTTCAATGAACATTATAACAATGAAAAAAAAGTAGATTGGCTAAGGAGGGCTTCACAATCAAAACAGGCAGGCGCTCTTTCCATTGCATCACCAAAGCGGGACAAACGTTCAAATGTTCAGACAAAGGAAATTACACTGCTGGCCACCAAAAATGCAACACCAAGAAGGACACGAGATAGCAAAGCCACATTTACTGGACACGTAACAACAGATACAAAGATGAAACGATTGAGCTTACAGGCCCGTGCGACTTGCGGAACACGCAGACATCAACAGTTCGTGTGGCCCCCATGGCTGGCCATAACGGCCGCTACACGCCGCGGCATCGAACGAAAGAGGCTTTGGATGTGGGCTTGGGGTATGTCGGTCCAGGCTGCTTTCACACGTTGCCACAGTTCACCAGGCGTAGCCGAGGGTGGTGCTTGCCGGGCCACTCGGTTGCCGATCAGCGACCAGACGTGTTCGATGGGCGACATATCGGGAGAACAGATGGGCCACGGCAGCATTGACAGCTGGTTGAAGAATTGTTGCACGATGCGTGCCACGTGCGGGCGTGCATTGTCCTGTTGAAACGTGGGCGCTGGCAGGTCCTGCAGGTAAGGGAGGACTACAGGCTCCAAAACGTCGGAGATGTAGCGGTGGCTGTTGAGTGTACCGGCGATGCGTACCAGAGGAGTGCGGGTGTCATATCCAATTGCGCCCCAAACCATAACGCCAGGCGACGGACCGGTATGGCGATGCATAATGCAGGCGTCATACAGTCTCTCGCCGCGGTGCTGCCACACGCGGATCCGACCATCGTGGTGTTACAAGCAGAAGAGGGATTCGTCAGAGAAGACAATGTCGTGCCATTCCGTAGTCCAGGTGCGGCGTTCAACGGCCTACTGCCGCCGCACTTGCCGGTGGTGTAACGTCAATGGTAATCGGATCAACGGCGGCCGTGCGACAAGTCCCCGCTCCTGCAGACGACGTCGAACGGTACGTGCTGACACAGGTTGTTGCGCAACACACCCTAATTCCTGCGCTAACGTTCGTGATGTGGCGGTGTGAGCCGTCAATGCCCGCAGCACAACATGCCGGTCCTCTTGTTCGGTAGCATATTGCCTGCAATGCTAATTGTTTGTATGTCCTCTCGCGTGCGACTCATGCTGCGAATTTCAGGCCAATCGGATGCTTCCTTCTTGGTGTTGTATTTTGGGTGGCCAGCAGTGTATATTGTTTGTAATTTGCAAGTAGCTTGCAGTTCGGCGCGCATTGTGTGTTTATCAAAACTGTTGTGCCGGTAGAATGAAAAAAAGAAACATAAACGAAAAATTTATGAATTAATTAATTAATAAACTAATTTGAAGGACGCGTAATCTGTTGTGGTCTAATCAGTATGCGATCACAAAAAATTCCTTAAGATAAACTGTAAAAAAATTGTTAAACTGCGAATTAAATATAGGAACATTTTCTACAAACAAAGATATGTTCTACTTTGGAGACTCAGTGTGGACTCAGACTTTAACAAAACACTCTCCAGTAATAAACATTATCTGGCCAATAATTGAAAAAAAGAAAAATATGGAGAAATGAAGCCAAATTGGAATAAAAGTTTAACATTTAGCGTATTCGTATGCCTTCTGATCGCCTGCCTCTGATGCGAAAGATACTGGAAAGATGGAAACATTTCGCCAAATAAGATATAGAAGCATAACGAAAGAAATGAAGGAAACAATTATTATGAATTGTGAAATCTTTGAGCTTTGCAGAAAATATTTATAAACAAGAAGATGACACCGAAGTTTTGGGTGTAACGAGCACGTCTTTTGAATCCTTTCTGACGCCAATTAAATTTATCAAAGTTGTTCAAAGTCAATGGAACCGGCCAGAAAAAATTCAAACGGATTTCTACAATCGATAAAACATCCAGAAATGGAAACAGCTACTTACTTCCAACAGCGGCTGGAAAATATGTTACGAAAATAAACAAATGGTGCACAAAAAGTTTCACATGGTACTTAGAAGAAATATCTGAGACAAAGATATTTTCAAATCGAGCGGTTAAAAGAAGAAATATAGAAGGTAATATATGATATAATTGTACGATTTCTAGCGGAAGAATTTTGCATAATAGAAACGTTGAAAATTGACGAAAAATACTCTTCACTAAAAAAAGCTATGCTAAGTAAAAAGAACTTTTCAAATACGTCTCCCGGAAACAGAGGCAGCGAGAAAAAGGTTTTGACCTTTATGGCCCTTAGCGGGAAAGCTGTGCATTATTTAAGAGAATAATGCTTCACATTTCTATTGTAGCGAATGGCATGCAGTAAAAATAAAAAATAAAATAAAAAATTCTCAATAGGGTTTTCAGAACCGGAGATACAGCTGCAAGCAGAAATGCACAAACACCACTTAGCGACCGAACAGTGAAATATAAAGCTCCTCAAATATAAGTCTAAGGTGTTCCACAAGGTTAATGGCATCCGGTAATGAGAGGTTTTTTTTTAATCGAAAATGCTGAAGCAGAGATACTGAGAAAAATAAAAAGATGAAACATTGGTGCCCCTATCGGCGAAATTGTGCATTATTTTGGGAAGATAGGCACAAAGAGTTTTCATAGTTAGTAGTATCTGACTGAAAAAGATTTTTTTCCATCGAGTTTTTAGTCTCCTAGGTGTTGTTGTAAACGAAAACGTGAGCTTCAGCTCTCTAGTGGAAGACTTGTGCGTTAAGAAAACTGAAATTGTATGAGAAACATTTCGCACCGGAAACGTTGTCCTCCAACAAAGAAAATGTTCTTCAAATAGGACTCTTAGAAGAAAAGATATCGACAAAAATAAGATATATCTACGCCCTTGTCGGAAAAACTATGCATTATTTTAAAAAGAAAGTACTCTGAAAAGGTTTTCTGAGGCAAGCGGTATGGATCTACAAAATAATGTTTTCAATCGAGTTTTCAAAAACTTAGATTTTGCTGTAAATACATCAGAAGCAGAAAAAAACACTTACGCTCCCTGGTGGTTAAACCATTCCTTACAAAAAATTCGAAATTGTATGCAAAACATTTCCCATCAGGAGCTGTATCCGATGCAGAAAGAATTTTAAATCGGAATTTTAGAAGCAGAGGTATCGGGAAAAAGTCTATGCCTTGCTTGAAAATTTTGAAATTGTATGAGAAATATTTCGCACCGAAAACTCTCTCCAACAAAAAAGAATTGTTCGAATCGGACTCTTAGAAGCAGAAATATCGACAAAAATAAGATATATATTTACGCCCGTGGCGGGAAAACTATGCATTATTTTAAGGAGAAAGCAACCTAAAACAGCTTTCCGAGGTGAGCGGTATCGGTTCATTCAATCGAGTTTTTAGAAACTCAGATTTTGGTGCAAAGCATGGAAGCAGAAATAAACACTTATGCCCCTGGTGGCCAAACCGTTCTTCACCAAAACTAAAAAAGAAAATCACATGCAAAACATTTCCCATCAGGAGCTGTATCCGATGCTGGAAGAATTTTTCAGATCGTAGTATTGGGAGAAACGAAATTTCCCTGTACGCCCCCTAGCGAAAAATCTATGCATTACTTGAAAAAGAGACTGTACCTAAAATAGTCATCGATATAAATGGCATCGAAAGGAAAAAGAATCGTTTTAATCCTGATATTTAGAAGCAAATTTATTAAACAAAATGTATTTTGAATTTGATATCATCTGCATTTACGACTTCTACCGGCGAAGTTGTGCATCGGAAAACAAAACAGAACAGGAATGCAAGGATCATCATTTTCACATTTCAAGCTTTCCGATGCAAAAAATAATTTTTCAGATCGGACTGATAAAATAGTTGCAGAGATAGTGTCCACAGACAGACGAACGGACGGACCGACGGATTGATAATATGAGCACGATCTATTTTTACAAAAGACGTGCTAAAAATGATGTGTTCTTCAACTTATTGGGCAGTGTTAAGATTTCACGACTGAAACCCCACACATCTATTCAATATGTTTTAGTGTGGCTGGTGTACCTTTGTTCGTTTCCATTTTTTTTTTTTTTTTTTTTCTCTCGCTGCAGTAGAACGAGAAGCACTTTTGTGCACGCGTTCAGTTTTCAGTCTTGTTAATAAACTCGCACTGTATTTTATAAATTCTTGTTACTTAAGAACCTCTGGTGACAATGCATTGACGTCGATTGTAGTTTTCAGTGAAGCGAAAAACACTGCAACTGATTAATTAATCTTTGTGCATTAGCCTTTTCTTGGCGGTTATAACATACTAAACCAAACAGAAATATTAAATAAATTGTAAAGTGCAGTTGTCGCTTGTGGCCCCTTTAAGCTTTTGTTTTAAACAAACTTTTTTTTTAATTGAGAAAATTAGAAAATATATGTTACAACATTATGATTTATTTTCATTAATACTTTTCTTTTTATTCTTTTGGAAACTGATAGGTCCTGGAAGTATGTTGGAATTTCCGGATTCGGATGTGATTGATAAATGAGTGTCGAAGGATATCAAACAAAAGGTGAGTCCTATTCGTGTGTATCTTGATTTTGTAGCATAGACAGTGATTTTAATACAGAGTGATTCACTCGGGACTTTACCCCCAAAAAAGCGCTATAATTTTGAAAGGGAAAGAAAGCATTTCAAGCTGAAATTTGAAGACGGAGGTGCCTTACCTTTACACAATCACACCGATATCAGAGAAAATGAAAATATCCGCCATTTGTATCCAAACAGAGATCAACTCGTCGCTGCATACTGTCAAATGTATGCCTCAGCATGTTGGTGTTTATTGCTTCAATTTCCTGTGTGGTGTTGTTTTTCAGCTGCAGAATAGTCCTAGGTTTATTGCTGTATACAGTACCTTTCAGATGACCGCCATAAGAAGTAATCGGGTGGAGTTAAATCTGCAGACCTGAGTGGCCACAAACCTTTGGAGATAACCCGAACGCCGAAGAAACTTGGAATTTCAGTCATGTTGGCATTGGAAGTGTGACAAGTCGCACTATCCTGTTGGAAGAAGCCATTCTTCAGTTCAATATCATCCAGCTGGTTCACGAACTGCGTGAAGATATTGAGATACATTTCTGTGTTGACAGTCTGTTCAAAGAAAATGGGATCGATTATCCGGTTCCTTGAAATGGCTCACCATACGCCAATCTGTATGGGATGCATTCTTTCCTCGTGAATGACATGGGGATTCTCACTCGCCCATACCAGTGCATTCTGTGAATTCACATAGCCTGAAAGGTGGAACCAGGCTTTGTGCGTGAACCACGTAATGTCTAATATGCCTGGTTTTTGACTGACAAATTCCTTAAACCACCGGCAGGCATGTCATATCAATTAGTAACAGCTCATGAACTGTAGCACAATATGGCTTCAGTAACAGCTCATGAACTGTAGTAACATTAGTAACAGCTCATGAACTGTAGTAACATTAGTAACAGCTCATGAACTGTAGCACAATATGGCTTCAGTTTACCCATTTTTGCATCCCTCTGGCAGGTGGAATATGACAGTCCTGTTTCTTGCGGCAGCCTGCATAACGATTTCTTTGAAGACTGTAACAACCTCTTTTTCACACACTGCACAGTGTTTTCGGACATTGCAGGTCACCCCTCCTGAATGCGTATCAACAAGGCTTCCTGCCTTCTCAAGTTTCTTCGCAACATTTGAAATCGTTGGCTTCGTAGGTGGTTCCCGACCGAGAAATTTCTTATTAAACTCTTTCATACACTCCTTGAAAGAGCCAGAATTCCAATAACTTCAAATGATAAACACGCGCTCAGCAATCGTGAACACCATCGTACTCGACGCTAGCCGACGGACAGAGAGAATAGTGTGAAACGTTTCCCACCAGACGCCGTGTATTGTGGCACCATCTGGGCATACGAGCCAAACGGTGTAGATATGGATGCGAATTTCAGAATGTACGCACTTTATCTTCAAATTTCAGCTTGAAATGTTTTCCCTTTTTAAAATTATAGCGCTTTTCTTGGGTAAAGTACCGAGTGAATCACTCCATAATATTCACACTATAATTCGTTGAACAAATTTAACTCTGTGTGCTTTCTTTATGGCACGTTTTGTGAGTTTAATTGATTTGTTTGCCCTGCATTTCTCACGGGTTTACTGATTTAGTATTCTGTCGTCGAGAATCTTGCTTTTTCACGCTTATAAGTATATATAGTATCACAGTCTTTATTTATGCTCTTAACTGAAGCACAGGCTAAAATAATATAGTTACGCTTGACCGCTGATCTAGGGGTTTGAATGCCATCTTTTCACTTCGAAAGCCTAGGATCGAGTCCTAAATGAGACAGGCGTATTTTCTCTCTTTAGGTTCTAGTTCTGCATCTGTTTGGGCTTACGATATTCATGGAATTCGTTAATTGAACAATAACATGCGCAAGAGGAATGCTACAGAACGCTAGGGTGTAATATTTTGTCAAATAGCACAACTTGCATATTCTGAAGATATTTAAAAGTGTGGAATCGATAATTTTCTAAAATTTGAGAACTTCCTAGACAAACTGTTGAAAACTTCGATCATGTTTCTTGATGCCCGACGTAAGTTTGTCTTCAAATTCGACTCGTAATAGTAGAGACAATTTGTAATTCACAAATGTCCATTTACTCACTCTCTAGTCGAAACATTTTACATGAGAAAAAGCTGCCAAGTGTACGGAAAGTTGTGGTGATGGTTACATTTGTAGTTGAGAAAAGTATTTTTCCATTTTTGAGAACTAAGGAAAGGAAATATTTTGTCGAGCAGTGAAATTGGTTGGGATGTATGTGGACAATCTTAACTGTGTTGTTAGCTGTCCACTTAAAAAAGTATTTTAGAATTTTACTTGAGGAGGTGATCTGGTGCTAAATACCGAATATTCTGTTACGCTACCTTGTGGGGAAATAATTCGGCTGGAAAAGGAAGAAGTATGCGCATAATATTTTTCACGGTTAGAGGCATTGATGGTCAAAGAATTTTTCCAGTTCAAAGAGACACAGTAAAACTTAAACATCTAAACTTATGTCACCAAGTGAAGAAGAAAAAAGTCACTGGAAAAAGCTGAAAAAACACGGAAAATTTTGGTCGTAGTTATAACTATCGGGGATGAAAAGGCGATTTTTTTAAATTACTAAGAGCTGAGCCTCTAGGCTCGCTACGCTCGTTTCCAGAGTAGCGCTCGGGCCCTGCAGCCCGATCTCCAAGTATATCACATGAAATAAAAACTGGAAAATTCATGCGAATTTCAATTTTTATTGCATGTCTAAGCAAATAAGGCTTGTTATTCCGAAATTTCAGAGTTTCTTTTACTGTCGTTAATTTTTGGAAGGTCGGACTTTTGTCGTTTGAACTTATAGCACTTACTAAATTTACCACTAAGGAAAACAAAAGCAGTCCAAAGCATTTCCGTAAACCGTTATGCTAAACCGTTAAGGTGGACGTCAAGTAATTTTGCTTCCTATACTTCCAATGGAAAAACTTTTGTACACATTTCCTTCACAATTATTGTGTTCCCAAGGATGAAAATTTGAACATCGATTAAAATAACTTCATATTATAACTTGGAATACTTAATATTTTCTAAAACATAACCATAATTATATAAAAAATCAATAACTTTTCCTTTGGTGGTGTTGGAACCAGAAAAAAGATGGCGCGACCTGTACTTTGATGACGTCAGTAGACAAAAAATGTTGGATTACATAATTATGGTTATGTTTTAAAAAATATTAAGTATTCCAAGTTATAAAAGGATGCTAATTTAATCAATGTTCAAATTTGCATCCTTGGGAACGCATTAATTGTGAAGAAAATGTGTACAAAAGTTTTTCCATTGGAAGTATAGGAAGCAAAATTACTTGACGTCCACCTTAAACAACTGAGATAGCTTTCTTTACCAACAAAACATATGCATAACACATCCTCTGCGTCACCATGGCAGCAGGTCACGGGACCAGAACGTTCCTATGTGGTTATCGTGAAGACAGACAAGCCGTTCGTTTCTTTCCTTTGCGTCTTTAAAATATGCTAAAAACCAGAAAATGACTTTTTTTGTATTTTTTTTTTTTTTTTGTAAAAATGGGACGATAGTGTAAGTTTATGCTGTAAAAATTGCAATGTATTATGATTTATAGTTTGCTATATATCAGTTTTTTTTAATGGATCCCATCGCGAAATAGATAATTTTGTGAAATTTAGAATTTAATTTCTCGTAAACTTAATCGAAATTCAGAAAAAGGGCGATGAGGAGCAAAAATTCGGTCATGGCACTACATGCCTACAAAGTTTCGTGGTTCTGTCACTGTTAGTGTGTCCGGAACGCGACCTGATAGCACTTTTTTGCTTACCTTAACTTTGAAATACAATAGCTCTTGAAGTATCGCCAGAATCGAAAAACGGTTTATTTCAGCGTGTTCTCCAAACAATTTTCTACAAACGATGTAAATTTTATATTTTTGTGTTTAATACGTTTAGCGCTGCGAGCTAGGAAAGCAAGAGTGTCGCGAAATTTCTAAAACAGCGGCAGCAGCGGCGGCGGCAGTTACTTTTTTTAGAATAGAGAGATTGGATACAAAACGAATTTTATATTAAGCGGAATGTATTTCTACGTTAGCACTACCTATCTGGAAAACCTGGCACAATGCTAAAGCAGAAAATACTTGCATGGTTTTCATCACAGTTCCAGCTATTCAGTTAAAAAAAAAAATTCCAGTCCAACGTTTAGAAGTGGAGTTACTGTTCTAATTGCAAAACTGCCTTTGCTCAACCTAGATGAGAAAACTCTGTCAAGAAGCATAAGAAATTTCAGTGTCATCATATTCGTGATTCCAGGAATCGAACGTGAAGGAATTTTATGAATCTGAACCATAGGTGCGGAAACTATGTTTTACAGATGGATGGACATAGTATTTTTTTTACTTCAAGCACTTCATTTTTTTTTTTTTTTTCATGCTGTCCTATTCCAAAAGACGTTCTGAATATACTCTCGCACTTTTTAATAGTTCTGGGCATCACACACACACACACACACACACACTTCTCAACTAGAAAATGTGCCATGAATATTTGTAGTGACCTGTCAATAAAAATGAGTTGTTTACTCCATGTGCGAATTATTTTTTAAGCATCTGTTTCCGACATGAAGGGTCTTCCTAAGAAAATATGTGAACTGAGTCATGTGGTTATAAAAATTAGTGTCCGCTAAGTTCTATTGATTACAAGATGCTTAATTACACAATAGTTTATTTCAAAATGAAATTTTCTACGTTGGATTTTAATTACGTTGAGCGGCTAACATTTCCACAGTGGGAATTTCACAGTAATACTGGATTACTCAAATAATTCCAGAGCAAACATTATTAGTGCTTGATTCCAAGCACTAATAACATTATTAGTGCTTGTTAGGACAGTGACAAGTTTCCTTTTCGCAAAATAATTTCGTCAAAATTACTGTTTGTTTTTATTTTTTTTTTTGCGGTGCGCAAGTGAGAAACAGGTAGGACGGTGCTAAAATACATGGTTTTGTGTGGTCCGTCATACGCTAAGGAAATGAAATATTCTCTCTGTATTTTTATTTTAATTACTGTATCTTAATTTGGAACTTTTTTGTAAGAAAAGAATTGTATTTTGAACAAAAGCCTAGGGCATTGTAGTTAAAACTTCTTCAGTCCTTGTCGGAAATCTTTGTGTACACATTGCTACTCGTAATTTTCTTTGTTATAGATACTCACCCCCTCCCGAATACTACGTTCGAAGGTTTACAATTGTTTCTGCAGGTGTAGTCCCATTGGTAGCGAATTCATAAGGCAGTGTAATTCAATGTCAAACCGAGAGCTTATTTACGAGGTGGCAGCAGACTGCAAGTATGAAGGGTGTGACCCCTGACCCCATTTTATCCAGGTTTCCCATTCATGAAATACTGCGAAGTCGCTACTCGCCGAGATGCGATAGTTTGTTGGATTGTAATACAGTACCGCTGATGTGCTGAGTATTTCACCATTCGCCATGTTGAGTGAAGTCAGCTAATTCAAATAATTTACTGGGATGTGGACATTGAAATAATACACTGTCACCCTAGAGCGGAAATAATTGAAGTAATTTACTGGGATATGTTAATTTACTGTCACTCTTGAGCGGAAATAATTGAAATCATTTACTGGGATGCGCTAATTGAAATAGTTTACTGTCACTCTAAAGCGGAATCCAATGCTATGTGCCCAATCAATGTATATATTTTATCACTCAACGTGTCTGCAACCGAAGAAGACGGTGTGGGAAAATCAAGAGACACACCACAAATCTCAGTTTTTTTACTCTTGACCCCCTCCACCCATTCCTCAAATCTCCATGTTTTATGCTTCAGATTCCAAGACACTCGAAACCACGATCAACTGTTAGTAATCGTTTCCACTCGAGTGCACAACAGAATAAATAAACTGTGGCTGTGACAGCTCTCGAAACACGTTAGATAAACTTTTATCGTTTATTTTCTTCTCTCTCTCTTTTCTTTCTTTTCGCTAGCGAAACTGAAACTTGCCATACTTAGTAATTTGTATTTGTATTCTGACGCAGACGTTTGCGGTGGAAATCTCAGAGGAGTTATCGCCGTCGTGACTGAGCTAATGAAAACATAACACCAGTCTGCTCCTTTAGGGAGTAGATGTGAATTTTGTTTCTATCGGGAAAACCATTCTGCCGATGATTTTTCCAGGTCTTACTTCTAATACGAAGATTTCCAGACATGGTATTTTGTGTTTTCATGTAATTTATTGCATCGCCGTTTGCTGAATGTTCTATCCGATGATCCTAATACTAATTCAGGCTGCACGACGGTTTGGGGTCACAGTTTTTTCATATCGGGATAAGTATCCTGCCCATGATTCATATTTTTCTTTTTTATATCCCTCACTGCAGTTCACAGCTTTTCTTTATTTTAAATATATTCGGTTTATGCATAAGTTTTCCTCGCCCCACATAGCGAGCTGTAAAAGCCACGATACGGTGGAATTTTGGCAATATTGCATGGAACAACGCGCGTTGGCCGGCAACTCACACGTGAGGTTAGTTGAGCTAGGATATGGCAACCGACAATGTACATATTTGTCGCTGCCTATTTTTCATGTTTGGTCTCGGGATAACCAATGCAGAAGCACGAACTTGGCTTACGACCAGAAAGCTGTAGGTGCAGGCAGGTGTTATGAGTGGTGTGTGAAGTTCAAAAGTGGCGGTCGATTACAGCGTGGAGGACAAGCAGTCTAGCGGATGGCAGAAGGAGATGCAGAGAGCAAATTTGCATCTCCTTCGGCCGTGCAGAGCGCAGATATACTTCGGTGACACTTAAATGCTGCCTGCTTTTGTAAGTACAACATCTACTGGACAACAAAAAGCTGAAATGTTATGCATAGGCCTAATATTTTGCAGAGAATCAATTCTTCCGTCTGTCTATTTGTAGACACGATATCTCAGCAATTATAAGCCGTATTGAAAAAAATTCTTTCTGCACCGGATAGCACTTTCCTTGTGAATAATGAGTTTTGCACTTTCTATTATGAAAATTTTTCCCGCTAGCAAGCGTAACGTAATTTTATATTTTTCGTAATACCTGCACTTTAAAACTCTGATTGTATTGTATTTCATTGTTTATTTTCATTTTTATTTATTATTATTATTATTTTTTTTTTTTTTTTTTTTTTTTGCGTTCGATAGCTGAAACTAATCTAAACTTTGTACACAGCCCGTTTTCACTACAACGTGACATAAATGTATATTTATGCCAAGTGATGCTAAAAAATGTATATTTGTACTTGTATAGTAATTCCGATCCTAAATTTCTGATTTGAAAAATTCTTTTTGTGTCGGCTGGTTATAATTCCGAAAAAAGCATGTGACGAATTTTCGAGATCTTGGTAATGTAAAATGTTCCGAAGAGAGAAAGAGAATAAATTCCAATTATGAATTCGATGGTATCTCAGGTTCTACATGTCCAAATTGCTGCTATTTCGGGGCTTAGCCCCCCCCCGTATGCATCGTAGGATGTCAGGAGCAGGTCGCCATTCATTTTGGGCCACAGGTTTCAGGAAATTGATAGAACCAACGCCGTAGGACACCCACGCCTCACCCGTAACTAGATTTTGCCAGTGGAGCATGAAGTTGGATGGGAAAGATTCTTTTACATCAGTTAACTAACTCTAGCTGTGATCAGTATATCCATGAATACGCTTTCTGATTTTCCAGATGTATTGTATTTCCACTATGGGCTGAATTTGACGCGTTTCTAAAATCCCTATTTCGAAATATATATATATATATCTGATTGCTATAACCGCCGCCATTATATTTCAATTTTTCTGGAGGGAGTTCCTTCTGCTGGAATCTTAAAGTTTGTCTTTTGTTAGAAAATCACTTGCTGAAAATGTTCAATGAAATACTTCACACTACTTCAGCATGCTAGATTGGACTTTTCCAAAATTCGTTGCCATTATTACTGTTATAATTTCGTGCAGAAATAACTGGTCCTCTGTTGTTTTTTTTTTTTTTTTTGCAGAAAATCAATTTCTTTTCATATTACTTGCAGAGAAGGTATAGAGAAGTGCAGCCTTTTAACATTCCTCGTGAAATGAAATCCGCATTGGGCTTAAGCAAAACATTTTGTTTAAGAAATAAACGCCATTACCCTGATTTTTTCCATAGGTACAAGCGAGTGCTTAGTCTTATTTTCGTAACTAACGCAACTAATGTTACTTATTTATAAAGTTGTTCCTGGATATGAGCGAACTAGCAGACATTTCGTAACAGGCATTCCATTGATTCTTCCTTTGGATAAGTTCGTGTTAGGAAGAAAGATCAATAAAACATGCTGCAAAACTGCACAATAAGCTTAACGGTTGCTAGCAAGGTTAAAAAAATTTCGTGCGCAATGTAAGAATTTATTTTCATTAAATATGTCGGCGTACGAACTTGGCAGTTTATCACATGCCAGAAATGATCGATTCATAAGCATGTCTACTACATTGCATTTTTAGGCATGCAATCATAAAAGGGATTTTTCAGCAGGCTGGCTAATTTTTAATGACAGCACAACTTTTGATATACGAATATACCTAGGTATATTAAGACTAAGTTCTCTCGTAGCGTAGCTTTGTATGATCGTACGTGTCTAGACATGAAATCTCAGCATCTATTTGTCGAGCTGGAAATTTTCTTTGCACGTTCGATATTTGAGATTGACAATACTGGCATTTTCTTCTTTTATGCACAGCTTACCTTACAAATATTGTAAACGCATTTTTGTATTTTGCCCGAAATTTACATTCTAAAAGTCAGATGATTTTTTTGCATTAGATAGTGTGAGCTAAACTTTAAATCTGTTTCCTGCTTTGTTCCGTGCACAGCTTTTCCTCTGGGTCGCGTGGTTATATGTTTCTGTAAGATGGTGTCAGTGTATGTTTTTGCCGCCCTAGTAGTTGAGTAGGCAGAAGCGTGGCATTCTACCTAATTGTGGGACTTGGGCCACTACCACCGTAACGCTAAAGAGTTCGGATGATGCATGGGTGGGGTGTTTGTCTTGTGGTGCTGTTTCTGTCTTTGCCCTGGAAATAGTGGTCCTGAATCAGGAACAGGCAACCACTTTTTTAGCCTCAGACGCATGCACACGGGGGTCCTTAAACCCGAAACAAAAAAAAAGGGGGGGGGGCTGCCGGCTTTGTAGAAATGAAATGTTGAATAATAAAAAAACATTATATATTTCTAGATTCTTTACTCCGTTAACGGAAATACTTGACGCGCTGATAATCGGAAGGCTAGCTAAAGAAATAAAAAAAAAACTGTGTGTTTGCTTTTTTTTTGTTTTGTTTTGCACATCTAAAAGTCTGATCTGTAAAATTTTTTTTGCATTCGATGGCTGTAGTCAAAGCCAAGATTTCCATTCATATTCCAGTCTTTGTGTGTGCATTCAAAAGAGATTCTTACTACATCAGAAAATTCGACGTTATCACTATTGCCATCATAGCTGGTTTACAAAAGAAACAAATAGTCTTAAGAATTCATTCATTTAGGTAAGAAATTTTAGTGTAGAAATTGTTTTAATGATTTCACAAATATAAGGTGCGCGAGAGAACAAGGCGCAATAAACTTTCAGATTTTACTGGTAGCTAAATACCTTACATTTTAGCTTTTCAAAATTATTAGAAAAATGCATGCATATTCTTTCCTATTAAATAGTAAATATTTAACGAGAACGAATGACAGACATGCGCAATAAGCAGAAGTTCTGTGGATGGTGTTTCTTGAATACTTCATGAAGTACGGTTGCCAATGATCTGTCTATGCAAACTTAGTTTTGAGTCCGTCTTTTTGCGTAAACATGTTAGCTTGAAAAAAAAAATCAAATGATTTTGTCGTAACATTGTCTGACCACCTGTTTCGTATAAATGGACCCGATATTTTCGTATCAGAAGTCGAACTGGCAAAATTCTTTTGAGATCACTGAGATGTTAAGATGGCCAAGTATTTTCAACTCTTCATGGTGTACAATATTCCTGCTTGGTGTCGTAATTATATGTTTAATAATGGCTACAATGTATTTGAAGAGATCATTTCATTGTACTGATTATCCAGAAGGCGAATTTAATAATTAAAGATGGGAAATGAGTAAGTGGTGAACTTGTGCAATAAAATTCTCTCTTCCTTTCCTTAGAGAGAGAGAGAGAGAGAGAGAGAAGATAAACTGAAATTATATATTTTCAAGTCAGTTATTATTTATTCTTTGTCATCTGTATACACAATGAACGCTTCCACTGAGTGCTAGTGCACACATCAGCCGCATTCGGCCGCTGACCTACATTCACGTACCACACCCTGTCTTTCTACTTGTTTTTGATTGAATCTTTCTTTAGTAGTATCAACTGTAGCCAAGAAGTTGTCGAAGGGGGCGTAGCTCAGATGGTAGAGCGCTCGCTTAGCATGCGAGAGGTACCGGGATCGATACCCGGCGCTTCCACATTTTTTTACAAAAATGCCTTTCTCCCTTAATTAGAACGTGCGGTCTGCGTAATAGCTCACTTGTTTCTTCAACAACAGCTTTTCTTTTCAACTCCTAAAATGAACTGATATTTCGAAAGACACATTGAACTAAAACTCACTTCCACCGCTTTTGGACCAGCATTAGGAAATCTTTCAAATTTTTGTTGCCATTTTCATTAAAATATTCGCGCGCAAAAGAATTTTAGGCTCTGCCTTCTCTTTAACAAAGAAGAGAAACTGACTCAGCCTTTCATAATTTGAACTCTTTAACTCTCATGAAGCAGCCCAGAATGTATTAACAAAGCATTCATGGACAGAAACGCGTAGTAGTTCTCCTGTTTCTCCAATCAATAAATGAGCAGTGAGAGATTTTAAGTTTGTCTTCATTTTTTTCTTTTATACTTGATAGTGAAAACACGACGAAAAAAAAAAAAAAAAAAAACCATGCTTATCTGCTGTGAATGGTTAATTAACCCTTTAGTGGCCGATGTACCAGAACCAAATGGTGCTCCAAATTTTCTGCGTTTCTCAAAAAGAAATGGGTATAACATGTATATAGCAGCCGAGTTTTAAGAAAGATGGTTGCTTCCACGCAAAACAATTAATCTCCCTTCACCTTTTAAGGACGAGAGACCTGTCAATGATGGGAAGTGCTCTCTTCTAGTCTTTCGTTCTCTGCTCCGTGACCCTAAACATGACAAGGCATCTATGATCCAAAACATAGTCTCCATGACCCAAGAAATGATGTTAGTCCACCTGACATGAACAGCATGCCCCTGGTAAAACAATTTACTCAAACATGTTTTCTCTCTTTTATCGAGTTTGTCGCCATTATTATAGCTCTTTTAGCAGATGAACACTCAGAAAGAATTAGTGTTAATAATCCGGATAAATTACCAGTTTAAATAACAAAGCTAAAGGGAAAGCAACGATTTTTTAGGGCCCAGGTTCGCATTCCAATCGCGTTCAGCCCACATTTAGACAGGGAACACATTCATTCGAGATTATTTCAGTCCATTTTGTTAACCCCGAGTTAATTCGTTCCAGCCGGTAGTACCCCGTGCATCGTATAATATATTTAATCAAACTGCGTGAAATTGTTTTTCCGTAAAGACCCTAACTCTCCGGATCCCTTACGAAGTCTCAAAATTAGCGACACTTAATAAGGGATACGAGGTAGCAAAAACCCGAAAAAACACTGATTTGGATGGTTTCAAACTAGATTTCTTTTGTTGGATCCCGTGCGAGCTGTACGCTTTATTTGCAATGCTTCCCCGAAGAAGTTAAATCTTAACTCTTAGTCGTAAAAGAATATGGTTGTAGGTAAAATTGTAAGACTATTTCATAAGTATTCCATTTTACAGGAACTATTATAAGAAACGCTGAGGTATTGTCAATGCATGATAAAAAAAAATCAAAAGTTATAAAAAATAAAAAAATAAATCTTTCAGACGTGCCCTCAAGACAAGTAGATACAATAAAAACTGGCCCTAGATGTTTCATATTGTAGCTCCTTTCCAGTCTCATTTTAATTTTCCTTTTAGAAAACAGCGTTTGGGACACTGAATTTTAGGATCTCACTTGAGTGCATGTCCTGCTGTTCGAACGTGTCTATTTCCATCTTATTTGTCTGGTAACTCAGCATTTGCATACACTTAGTATAGCGCTTTTTAAAATAAAATGGTTCATTATCTATCTACCGATTCCATTTTGTGCAATACTTTTGGGAAGGATGAAATAACATGACTAAAGTGCATTGATTTTCTAACATTTGTTTTTATTTTTATTATTATTATTATTTTTTTTAGTTTAGTACTATCAGTTATGTGACTGTCGGTTCGTGCAGACCGACAGTGATATCTCTATACTCGAAGATATAAGTCACCTGCTTACGACGCAGGTAGATCACAGTGCAGTATAGATAACAGTACGTACCATGCAAGTGTTAATGAAGCAGGTAACCATCTTGAGTATAGTGGTAAATGATTTACGGCATATAATCTCCAACTGCATCAAGCAGGTGGCTCGTCCTTATACACTGCAAAATGCTTTCTGAAATTCACGAGCCATTTTCCGCCATTCCTTCCATTCGTGAATGAACGAAGCATATTTCTCATACAACCTTTTCCGTGAAATGATGGGTAAAAACCTGAATTTCACGGATTTTTCGTACGCAAGGAAAATTCTGGATTTTCAGAAACCTTTCCGCAATTCCTTTCGTATATTACGGTAAAATTCTGTTCTCACTTTTTTCGTATCCATATGACGGACAATTTCCGGTAATAGGAGCGATTCGCGGGAATACTTGAGGTTTGATTAAATATTAAATTTCAGTTTTCTGTCGGAGAATCTGATTTGGAAATTCTGTAGTGAAATGAGATATTGTGGGTAGCATATCGCATTAACTTTTGTTTATTGCGGCACCCGATATTACTTCCCCTCTCCCCCATTTTGTGCACCAGCCATTGTATCCCAGCAAAAACACAGGTGCTGGGAAACTGCTGGCCACCAGCTGGCAGTGCTGGGTCACTGCTGGCTGAAATCTGCCGCTCACGGCCCGGCAGTGGTCCGTTGGTGGCAGCGCTATCAGTTGGTGAGCCATTGATGGCCCTGCAGCATCGCCGTGAATTGTGGGCCTCCAAGCAAGTGCCACTAGTGGCCCGTTGCTGGCAACCAATGCAACCCCCAACAGCAGGTGGAAGCATCGGGACTGCGCATGCGCAGAAGCAACACTTGCTGTGCCTCTCATGGTACCAGTTAGTTGAAGACGACGCTATCGCCATCGTGTTATTTTAGTGGATGTTAAGAAAAAATCCATATGTGGAGAGGCGAATTAATTTCCTAATTAAATTTTACGTCGACGAAGATATCAGATTAAGCCGTGAAATACTAGATTACAGCCATGAAATACACCCACTCTATTCCCATGAATAACAATTCATGGAAAGGAGTGGATGAATAACAAGAAAAAAATTGAAACCGCTTGAAACAAATATCGTGGAAAACCATTAAAACAACGTTTGTTGGAAAAAAAAAAAATAGAATTATACGCGTACAAAATTTATTAATTATTTGAAAGAAAAAAAAAGCAACGCTATGTGGTGTACTCATCCATGGGTTGAATACACATGACTGGGAGGAATTCGCTTCTAAAAATAACGAGATGTAAAATAAAATATATTTTACTCTTTAAAACAAATGTAGCTTCAGACAACGGAAAGGAAAGACACAACGTTAAAAATGTAACAGAATGTGACATGAACCCGGGTAAATATATATTTACAACAATCTCTTTTCAAGACGGCAAGGGCAGTACAAAACTTTGGAAAGCGACTCTAAGTATGTACACGCCTTGAAAATGAGTGAAGTTCCGTTAAAGTAATAAAAAAAAAACAAAAAAAACTATCGTTATGTTGAAAAAATTTATTTATCAATTATATGAAACTGGCTTTTATGAAAAATACCTCGCAATATTGTAAAATGAAAGAGGGAAGCATTCGATTACACATTGCATACCAAACAGACAGCTTTAAGCATATGCTCGAGCGTGGCAAATTAGTCCGGTCGGTAGAGAGCTTATCTGACACGTGAACGGCTCTGGTTCAAATCCAGTCAGATGCGTTGTTACGGGCTGTTGAGAAAATTTATCCAGCGCAGTGCGTTAATTCACAAGCTTTGTAAGGGTAGAAAAAAAAATTGTAGCTTTGGGAAACTGCGGTTATCCTCGCTTTATTATTATTATGGCTACTACTGGGAAATTGGCGGACGAGATTCGGCAAACCACCAGTTACGTCACGTGGTTGCTGGCTGCCACTAACGGCACACTAGCGGACCACATTAGGCTAGCCATCATTTCTGGCACGTGCTTGCAGGGCCACTTGTGACAGCTACTGCCTGTGATGGACCACTGCTGGCCCTGTTGTGGCTTATGACAACTGATGGGGTGCCAGCTGTTGGCCTGAACTTCTGTCCCATCTGTTGGCCGCCCGGACATTTTATTGACGGTTCGGCAGCGGCAACATAGTGCTGGCCCAGCAAGACTGTTTTTGCTGGGATATTGTGTTACCCTAAGAAACCGGGTACTTGAATTATTGTACAGGAGATTGTATCATATCTGCGTTTCAGTCTGTGGACCGTTTAAAACGAAATCTAATATAGCTATCAACAGTAAAATTTATATTTAGTTTTGTGAAATAATACTATAAAACAGTACATTTTACCGTTTATTAAAGATAATTGAAAATCACTGTCAGTTTAAAAAGATCTCAGACTCAAAAAGGATTCTGTTACTTCGAGAAATCACGATGAAAAAAATACTTAATTTGTAATAAGTCCTCCTACAGAAAAAAAAAATATTTCGAACCTATTCAGAAAAATAATTAGCTCCAACAGAAAATAAAATGACTATTTCACCCGCATTAATAGCAAACAACATTTCATCATCGCGCGATTCGAGTTCTACATTGTGCGTGACTGCGTTTGCGTGTATTTCTGGCACGCGCGGCTGCCGTTGAAATCGAACCTGGTTCGAACCCCACCAGGGGGAAAAGCAAATGATTCGTTAACTTTGTACGCTAGGGAAGAAGAATCTCTGGTAAAATATCTGGAAAAGTCAAAGTCGATGATTTTGCGAAATTTCTGTATAAATTCAGGAAAAATCCCGAAACAGACTTTTCTGAAATAAGCGGAATCACTGACTAGGGAAAATCTATCAAAATACTGAAATTAAAAGAAAATGAAACTTTTAAAAACGGAAATTTCGTTAAAAGACGGGCACCTATACTGCAACTTTCCTGCACGTTATTTTCAGGAATTTTCCGTCAATTCACACCACTTTTTTTTTTTTTTTTTTTTTTTGCTTCGGTACATAAGCGAAAGGTTTGTAGGTTCATATGAAGCTTGTGACAGAAATGTAGTCTGTCACAAACTTCATAAATGTAGTCTGTAATACTGGGCTCATTAGTTTTGGCAACAGAAAACTTTTATAATCATTTTGAATTTTGAATACCTTATATGTTAAAATCGTTTCCCGTTTTCATTAGTGCATTCAGGGAAGATTTTGAGACGCTCCCTTTTTTACCAGTTTTCTGCCAGCCGCGTTACTGAAAGGGAGATAGCCAGCCACGCCCATCTATATTTCTCGGAGTCCTTTCGAAAAACACCGTCGCTGCCCGAGTTTCAGTTTTTATTGCACCGTAAGTGAATGGACACCGCTTCACAGCGCCAGAATTCTTTGTAGGGTGAGTATCAAGCATTTATTCGTACGTCTGTGGGTTTAAAGGAGGGAATTCTCATGGAGGGCCAGAATGGCGCTAAAAGAGGGTCAAAGTAACTGTGGAACTGACCGGGTGGTCCGAAAAGGGAAGGGACACACGAGTATATTAGGAGGGAATCAAAAGTAGCTCGCGCTTTTTCTGAGGGGAGGAACAAAAAACAGTGAGTCTTGATCTAGTTTCTTGAGGAGGGAGCTTCAAATATCACTGTTTGGGAGAAAAGAAAAAAAGAAGAGGAAGGTAGGAGATACGAAAAGTGGTAGGTTCATCTGGGACACGAAGGTGGTAAGAAGTAGATTTGGGAGTCTCCATTTTCCCCAGGACGGGGAAAGATTTCTGTGAAGCCGAAATGGAACAAAGAGAAAAAAATTAAGTCTGGGAGCAGAGACAGATCAACGTATTAACAATATAAAGAAACGTAAATAAATCAGGACAAAGCTCGAAAGTGACTTTCCCCATATGCAATACCGAATAAAGCTACTCTTCGCTGCAAAAGAGTGCGTCTTCATTTTACTATTGATTTTTTTCATCATCGGGAAAAACTAAAGCTAAAACCCCAGAACTTAAGGTTTTCTTACAAGTGAAGGTCTAACGAACCCATTCTACAGGGCTAGAGGGAGGATGAGAGTGATGACCTTACTTGCAACAGGGGTCCATACCCCGAGGCATTCGGCTTAGCACTCTCCCCGGAGCGCGGCTGGTGTATTCAGTGTTCACTATCATCGTATATTTGGGATTCAGATCTCGCTAAAGGACATGTTGCGAAATTGAATTCGACTGCTCTAACCACTAGGCTACTAGCAGCCTTTGCCATCCCTCCGCGGAGGCACACCCCTGTTATCTACGGGTTGTTAATAAATAACTGAACTCTCAAAAATTCATGACTTAGACATTTTTAAAGAGAGACACCGCGGCATGTCAATCGATAGGGGAGTATTCGAAATTTGGATTTAGCATTGAAAATTCTGAACATGAGAGCTTACGTTCGTAATTTGTTCTCCATCTCCTCCCATACCTTGACCATCGCAAGAATCGGCCCCTCCCGATTCTTGCGACGACATCTGTAATAATTCGTTTCAGCTTACCTACATGATGTGAAAAAGATAGCACGTAGACTTCAATTTTAATGCAACCCTAGGCGAAAGTCCATTGGCTTAAGATTCGGTAATCGTCGGGACCATCAAGTGCGTCAAGTTACCAGTGTCCTTTACGTTTTCGTCGCTTTTACCTGGCAGTGAAAATGTAGTTTAGTTCTATCTTCATGAAATTTTAAATTATGAGATGAAATTAAAAAAAAAAAAAAAGATAAGACGGTAATTAAGAGAAGAGGTTTAATCCCAATGTCCCCGGAGCGCGGCTGGTGTATATTTTAGTCTCCATTCTTCCAAACGTACCAAATGTCACGCGTAAGTATATCGGACAAGAAGAAAGTTATTACCGTCTTTATTAAGAAGTGTGTCTGATCATATGCATGAATTTCACATTTAATATTGTTCTGTGGGTCTGATCATGCAAATGAGCGATGTCAGCACATACGCAATACTTCTGTATACTGTCAGTGCTATGTAATCAGAGAAAAGTATGTATACTGCCAGTGCTATGTACTCATAAGTTAAAGATTTCTTTGCACTCTTCAGACTGTAATAAAATTCGATTAACGCGTTGGATTGAATGTTTACTTAATAAATTTTCCACATATATATGAATTTTATGAAAATATTTAGTGAATAATTTACTCATCATTTTCGTAAAATAATGAGTGAATAAATGTATGCATCGTTTATCACAGTAATTTGGTGGTATTAGGCTTTGTCAATTGTAGGAAAATTTGGCAATACAGTATCGAATCTTTGGCGTTCTTTGGACTTCATATAATGGTTTTGCCAGCGATTGGCGTTGTCTTATGCAGTACATACGTACAGCAGTCAAAAAGTTAGTTACACTCTCATGAAAAAAAAAAAAAATGAACGTTTTGAGAAATGTTTATATACTTACGTAGGAAATACAATAGAAGAGCTATTTTTCAATGTAATCGCCTAGTTTATTTAAACATTTATCGTAGCGTGGCATGAGTTTGTCTATCCCTTCTTGAAAAAATTGTCGTCCAACTTGCGATAACTATTCTCAGGTCGCATTTTTGACATCTTCATCGGAGTGATATCGCTGCTTCGCAAAGTCATTTTTCATGTGGCTTAACACATGGAAATCACAAGGCGAAAGGTCTGGGCTAGGGAGAGTAAGCCGAATGTGGTGTCGTGATGTTATGCAGAAGGACAATGACTCTTGACATGTCGTCGGTCTTCAATCGCATTTCGCAGCCTCTTAAGGGTTTCACAATATGATGCCGCATAAATCGCGGTGCCCTTTGGCATGAATTCATAATGCACAACAAATTGATTGCCAAAGAAAACTGTGAGCATAACCTTTCTGGAAGAAGGAACAATTCGGCACTTTTTGGGAAACGGAGAATATGAATGTTTCCACTCACATTTAGTCTGCTTCGTTTCTGGTGAGAAGTGATGGTCCCAAGTGTCGTCTCCTGTCACGATATGGAACAAAAAATTATTTCCTCTGTGATAAAGATTAAAAAAGAAAAAACGAGAGCTGCTTGAAAACGTTGCGCCTTGTGTTGTTTTGTGAGTATGCGAGGCCCCCATCGAGCACAAACGTTTCGGAACTCAAGACGCTTGGCGATGATGTGGTGCACACTTCCATGGGAAATATTCAATTCATCCGCGATCTCGTCCGCTGTGATTCGCCTGTTTGCATGAATCAATTCGTTAATAAGGTTAATGTTTTCATTCGTCGTCGAAGTTGACGGCCTTCCCTCCCGGTAATCGTCTTCGATATCCGTGCGTCCTTTCTCGAACGACGAACACCACTTTTTTTTTTTTTTTGATTGGAGGTTTAACGACCACCGTGAGCAACTCAATGGGCTATAAGCAGTCGCCCGTCCCTAATTTAGGGTCACTGGTTCCAGGGAAGGGAGAGAGCCAGTGCCGTAAGACAAACACAACATCCATGCCTGACCGGGATTCGAACCCGGACCCCATACGGACGAATGATCAGAGGCCAGCGCCTTAGACCACTGCGCCACCGGGGCGGCGAACACCACTTTGCGATCGTCTGCCGCGAAAAGAATTTGTCATCATACCCTTCAATTAACTGGAATTGAATTTCAGTGGGGTTCAACGTTTTGGCCCACAAAAAACGGATCACTGCGCGGATTTCAAATTTGGACTCTATTTCTAACGGACACATCTTTCACGAGTGATAACACTGATAACAGACGATCTGTTCCCGCCACCTCGACAAAGTTAACACGGCGGCTTCGAGGAGGAAGTACAAGTGGCGCCCCCACATCGCATCCAGATATCTTTTACGAAAAAAATAATATAAAAAATATGGGCGCATGCAACTAACTTTTTGACTGCCCTTGGTACATTACATCTTACACAATGCGTATAATGCATTTACCAGCGGTGAGTATTCAGGACAAGTGTAAGATATCTCTAATGTTCCACAGCATTACCTGTCGTATTTTTGTCCCGCCCCCTCCTCACATTTGGCGAGTAGGCAGGTGTTTTCCTTACACTACTTACACTGCGCTAATCCCAGATTAGGGTTCTATTCTGATTACTGGATTTGGCCCTTACCCCGCGAAATTATCCATGACTTTCGTACTGAGATTTCGCGACATAGTTATCCATGACGCTCATACTGAGATTCCGTTACATAAAATGAGAACCTTCAGGGGTTATATTCGCGTATGTGCCCTATCTTAACAAAATTTTTGTAATTCATTTTTCAAAGTCTTCCGTTATTTACGATATGAATGATCCTGCGTATGCAAGGACGATGTAAACGCATCTTGTTTCGAGTAAGCAGTACTCGGTTGAAGTAAATTCTTCGTAGGCGGAAGTAAATATTTTGCCTACGATTTATTTGTTGTTGTTGTTTCGTGGGGGTATTCAAGGTCACACCCAGTGAGAATGAACTGAGAGGTGTGACTATTGCTCAGTGGCGGCGCTAGTCCTTGCGGGTCCCCGGGCGATGGCTCTTCACAGGGCCCTTCGCAATCGCAATAACCCCTTATATACGTAAAAAAATTACATGTTGCTTTCTCTGACCGTAAACCAGTCGCTCGATTTTTTCCTTTTTTTCTTCACACAAGCCCTCACTTGGGGTGAATGTGATCCCAAAGCAATTTTTTTATCGGGAATTATGGTATTGATTTTTATGAAATAAACACGATGTAATACAATACATTGTTTATTAATATAATTAGGAATCCAAAATATTACTTTTCCAAAATGACCTGTTACTAAATAAACAAGGATAGCTGTATAATTATAAGATAAGTCTATTATTTAAAGAAGAATTCTGCGACATTTCTTGTATCTGAAGTCTTCAGTCCAATCACTATAGTCTAGAGTAGATGCCACGTCATTTTCTATAGACAGAAGAGCGAATACATTGCAACTCAGTACTTGTACCCAAAATTGCGGCAAAACTCCTATGAAAAATATCTTTAAAAAAATTAAATTTAAACATTATTCCACAACTTTCCCGCTGAAAAAATGTCTCTGACCAAAAAATATTTTTTTTCTAACAGAGTAATTTTTTGATGTCACTAATTAAAAGCAGTAAACAAATATTAAAATTGGTCATTTATTTGTATATGATCGTGAACTACAACCACAATATTTTAGGTGACGCTTGGCAAAAACTACTAATTAATTGGCGTTGGGGCGGGGCCCCCTAGGCGCGGGGCCCTGGGCCGTTGCCCGGTATGCCCGTACCTGGGACCGCCACTGCTATTGCTCGTTTAAGACTGTTTCTTATTATGTTCTTTCATTTGAGGATACTTCTGTACTTAACATTGGCTTCTATGTCTTCACGTGATTTTACCTACTTTAGAGCGTAGCGTCTCCTTCCTAATAACCTATGGAATATATAGAATACATATACTTGATGTTGTGTGTATCTCAGAAGTGAGCCCGCTATCACGATGCTTAGATGTCTTACCTGCCCACGTGGACGCCACAGGAATCGCGAAATGTGAGATTTATTTAGGAAAAACCCTTTATATGAAATGTTTTTCGGAAAACATGCGCTGAAAACTGTCAAAAATAAAAAGTACATAAATTTTTATGTAAAAATAAATGAAAATCAAACAAAATAAAGTGGCTTCTGTGCTGCTAACTCCAAAAGATTTCATAGAAAGTATTTTTTTTTTTTTTTTTTATTTTAGTAGAAATTTTCACTGACACCATTTCTGCACATTTTTAGCTATGTTTCTGGAACCATAAAAACGCCTCGTTTTCCGACTCGGGTCCGTACCGGTTTGATAGGCATGGAACGTTTTAATTAAAATTGCAGTGCTGTAGGCTACCAGAAGAATTGATAAAAATGCATTATGGACCCACTTTTATTTTGTGTATTTTGGAATATTCATAACTTTTTAATATGTCAAATAAAAATAAATGTTGACAAGAACTTTTAGTTGTAACCTCCTTCGTTCCCCCCAGCCGAAGTTAAATAATTTATATTATATATGCTGCTTCATCGTCAGCTCTCTTGCATAGTTTTACTTCATTTCGTACGTCACTATTGCTTCATTTCATCTGTTGTATTTCACAGCTGTTTTATTTGATTTCGTATAGGTCATAATTGTTTCATTTCCTTTCACATACGTCACAATTATTTCCTTAAAACATCCGTAAATTTTCATATTTCTCGTTGAGAATCTGTTAAGACATATATGAATAATTGTACATATATGCACTGGCAAATAGTTCGAATTTTATTCTTTCTCCATCACTTATTCCACCTGACAAGGGTGGCAAAGTTTTTGGGCGTCGGCGGCCCCTAATAGAGACAGCATCGATCAGGCGTAAGCATTCGATAAAAGCATTCGATTCGTTTTCGTAGTCATGGCAGCGGTGACTTTTGTCATCTGTCAGTGTCCACCTCCTGGTCAAACAATTAGTTAAAAAGAAATGTTTCAACGTCTTCGATTTGTTGTGCGCGATTGGATGCGCCGTCTCTGTGTTTTACAAACACTGCTCAGGCTGTCTTCTCGCATTTATTGAAAATGTTCGTATTTCTAACTTCCTCGTTTTACTTCAAAAGCACTGTAGTACATACTCTCAGTGCTGCACGATATTGTATTAGGACAACACACACACATATCTGCAATGTTCTGTTTCCATTTTCAGTTTCCCTCTCACCCATAGGAACATGGCGATGTGTTCTACAGAAAATGTGTGTGACACGCTACTTAACAGGTAATAATCCGAATGTCGCCTGAAGTTTCAAGAAAAGGCATTACTGCAAGGCAAGCCTGATAAAAGCTCGTAGATTGCTCTGTGATCTAACAGTCTGGGATGCGAGCTTCTCGTTGCTGGTGGGTTCGAATCCTATGTAAGATGCTGACGCCAATTCTTACGGCACTGGCATTCTTGCTTCCCTAAAATCAGTGACTGAAATCAAGAGTGAGACTCTTTCTAGACCTAGATGCTCACGCAGGTCGTTAACTAAAAGTTAGAAAAGTCGAATTGTGTGAGCTAATGAAAATCTTGTTTTCGTTCTGCTTTCCAGTTTGTCCTGTAGGCTGTCTTTCTTTACACCATCATTGGACTCTTACACCACTCCGTACTAATGAGCTGGTGTTCCAGGTTTAGACTGTGACATCTTAACGCAAGAAAAGATAGGGAAGAAAGGTTTAAACTCACCTTTGTTTCCTACCTTGTCTTGTATTAGTCAATACACACCCACACTAGATGTCCTTGCTACAGTAAAGCCGATTACATCCACAAACAAATGAATTTCCCTTCAGCTGTGATGCCAACATGTTGCAAAACACTTTAATAATGTGAGTATACTTGAAGCACTTGAAACAAAATTTCGGAACTCAAAAAGACAATTTGGGGCAAGTGTTTAGTAATGGCAATTGCATTTCCTTTTCTGCCATTCTTGCATTTTCTAGCCGCATTAGATGAACACATTAATGGGCGATTGTTTATTGTGCTGGGGCTCTTGCTGCGTAAACTAAATCATTTCGGTATTAAAGGCCAGTTCTCTTTTGTGTCTAACATTATTTCTGATATCCTGAACATTGTGAGAATCATGAGCTAAGAGGATGAAAAGAGGGGGGAGGGGGGATCTCTCGTATAATGACCAAAGAGGACTAATGACTAACACCAAGTCTGCAGCTACTATTCTGAATAGCCAGATATCTGGCTTTGATTCATTGATTTTAAAATATATTTTCTCTTTTTAGTTACTGAACTTATTGGCACATTTTTGAGTATAAAAACAGTGCACATCAATTTTAGTAGGTTAGTGTGAACGAATGTGAGGCTGATATCCGAAAACCGCTGGAAATTTCGATCGATACCTTAACTGTTTTTCTACAAAAGCTGAGATGTTAAATCTTTGATATAATGATATAATGTATCACGTAATCGCAGACTAATCAGAAGATTTTCTAAACAAAAGATGCAAAATTTGGAGAGGAAAAGAATTTGCTTAACCCCCCCCTCAACCCCCCAACACCCCCCCCAACACCCCCCGCCCCACACACACACATGAATATATCAAAGATTTAACATCTTAGGCCTTTGTAGACGACTTGTTTCGTACTGACCGACACCCCTGTCTGTGGACATGAGAGTCTCCAATGAACTTAGCATTACGATCTGATATCTCTTACTGATACCTAAGTATTGCATCGCATTTAGGAATAAATGTGAGGCTCTCGTTTCAGCAGGACGGCAGGCAACCTCTTCCGGAGGTGCTTCGACCGGCAGCTGACTTCCTTGTCTATATACGGCTTTTCCAGGACTGATGAACGCCATAGACAATTACCTTAACATAGTCTACTTTGGACTAACTCTAGTTATCTTGAATCCTTACCCATGACGTCGTATATAGAATAAGTCTTCACAGCTAGTTACGTAAATTTATGGTGTTGCGTAAATTTATATTTACGGTCGAATCCGCTTAATGGAATATCGGACAGTGGAATATCCCGCTTAAACGAATAAAATCCCTGTGTTCCAAGCCGCAACCTTTGTACATAATAATAAAACGCTCCGATTAATAGAATAAGAATATTGGATTAATCCCGGTTATTGGAATACATTTTTGTTCTTTCAAAGTTACAAAGGAGGCAAGTTAGTAAAATCATGCAATGCATTGATTATGATACGCTTTCCAACATACCAGAAATCATGACTCAAGTTATGAGGATTGTGGCTTTGGAATAAATCTCGCTCCTGTGCCCTGACCTTTGACCCCATTTCGATGATATTAAACAGAACCGGTTCAGTACATTTCCGGAACAACACGATGAAGTTTTGTCGCAATCGAAGCATATTTACCTAAGTTATGATGCATAAGGGCGATGGAATGAATCCGCTTCTATGTCCTGACCTTTGGTCCCATTTCGCCCATTTTCAATAGAGTTCCTTCCCATGTCGTCCCCTGCCACATACTAAAATTTTATCAAAATCGAACCATTTTTACGCGAGTTATCGTGCGGAAGGACAGACAGACGGACAAAGCTGGAGCATTGTTTTTTTAAGTGTAAATTTTTGGTAGATGCTACTTATCGGTCCCGCACCTGAAGGAATGATGGAAGATGACTTTTCTAATTTTGTAAACTTTGATAATGACTTACAGGTGTTTGGAGAAATATCTGATAGTGAAATCCTGCAAAATGAGATTATAGAAGATGATGATGATGATCATCATCATGTGGATATTGAAGTACCTTTCGTACAGAGGTGAATAATGCATGCAGCATTTTAAGACGCGTTTTGGAAAATTGAATAATGTGGACGCATATTATAAACTAAAAAGTCAGGTAACGAATTTATTAAATTCCGAAAAAAGCAATGTAAAATTAGTGATTATTTTGCCAAGCCATGAATGTTACACCTACAGTACTTTACATATGTACTTTACTGTATTTTATTAAATTGTACGCTAATATATGTACAGTACTGTACTGTATAAAATTTTAAGTCGCTATAAAGCCACATTTAACTTAGTTTTTATCCGTTCTTTCAACATTTTTTTCCCTCACTGCGTATTTATGTAGTTATACGTACTGTGCTTGAGTTCGTATGTAAATGCATACGTATGTGAATTTATTTGGAAAGATCCCGGATAATGGAATATCCCGCTTATTTGGAATATTTTCTTATGGCAAATACGCTATTCCATTAAGCGGGTTCGACTGTATAAGAACACGTTTTCACAGCTAGTTACGTAAATTTATCTTGAAGCGACCGCTTCTAGTCAACTTTCCTTTCCTTTGTAACACAGATAACTGACCGAAACATGATAACTGATTGAAACATGAAACCTATGGTACATAACACACACATCATGACGTTTTCTTCTTCTTCTTTCTTTTTTTGTTTCTTTGTTTGTCTGTCTTGTTTTTTGCTTTGTTTTTTAATCGTACAACAGTTCGAATGTATTTCTTTTCTTCGAGTAGTCGAAGATACTCCAATAGTAATATCCGGAGAAAACTTTTTCATTCAGGGAATTTTTTGACGCACCTGAAGGCATTGATAAAGTGATCCATGCAACACTTCCACAATATATATTATGGAGACGGTTTTTTATAGTGCGGTGGAAAATTGTAAAATATCGGTCAAGTGCTGAAAGTTATCAGTAAAAAAAAAAAAAAAGGCTGCTATCAACCGCCTGTGTGAAACGAACAAGAGAAAACTAATGAGTGTAAATTCAATGACAAAATGAAATATTGTTTCTTGCACAGCATCAAGTAATTATTAGTTTGGATGCTTCACCATGATTTTAAAATCAGCACTCCAATAAAGATCATAATTGTCACGAAATTCTAAGGAACTTATCTCGAATTTTGCGTCTCTGGCATTGCACATTTCTGGTTAAGAAGTCAGGGAAAAAAAGAAAAAACTTGTTACTCATTCAGAATATCGTGTAAGAAGAGGCACAGGCGCTTTTCTTTTCTTCTTTCCTTTTCAGCAAAAATATTTGAAAAGTTTCTGCCTTTTGAATCTTTTCCTTTGTCGCAGCGAGTTGAGTATCGTACAAATTGGTCAACAAATGCGATTTAACGCTTAATTTAAGTCTATCGACTTAATTCTTCAGCCTATGTTAAAGAATGTTCATGTCTCGAGACTGCCGTTCCTCTGCATTGGCGTTACGCGACGGGGGAAGAGGAGGACAAAGTGGGGCAGTTGCCCCGGGCGCCTGTCTATGGGGGCGCTAAAAAGTTGGAATGATGTTGCTGCTAAAGTTGCAAATGCGCCACGGCAAAGAATTTTCTACAGAGGGTGAGCCGAAAGTTCTGCAATATTTGTATAAACGCATGTGCTGCGGGTAGGTCACGTGTTTAAACTAGTTCAAGTCGCGCACTGCAGTCAGTCGAAAGGGATATAAAGTGGAAGTCGTTGCTGTGAATAACATTGAATGTCATCGTTCTGTTTGTGGTTGGGGCGCCTAAAAGATGAACAGCCACAACCAGCTAATTAGGAAACTTTTGCTTTACGAGTTCGAACTCGGCCATAACGCTGCTCAAGCAACACGAAACATTTGCCATGCGAAAGGAGAAGGTTCCGTGGACCACAGCACCACAACCAATTAGCTCAAGAAATTTCGCTCAGGTAACAGAAACCTCGACGATCAGATAAGGTCAGGTACGCCGCGAACCTTGGAATCTGGAGGCCGTGCGCCAGGCCGTAGAGGCAAATCTAACAACCAGCACACGGAGATTATCAGGCGAGCTGGGCATATCACAGACTACCGTGGTTCGTCACCTTCAGGACCACGGCAAGGTCTAAAGAAGCTGCCACATTGTCCCTCACGAACTGACGCCAGCTGAAGCAAACCGCCGAGTGGAAGTGTATACTAAACTCCTAGAAAACACGCACGATGTACGTTTCATCAAGAGAATTGTTACGTGCGATGATGAGTGGGTCTATTTCCGTAATCCTAACACACAAGGGCAGTGGTTGAGCCCGGCCCAGCTTCCTGAACCTGTTGCCAAACGTGAGCGCTTCGAGTACAAGGTGATGTTCTGCGCCTGGTGGAATTTCGAGGGGAATATCCATTAAAAATTTGTTCCAGACCGTCGGACTATCAGCGCCAGCCTGTATTCTGGACAGCTGGAGCGGATGTATGCCGTTTTGGAGGAGAAGTACTCGGCACTGGTGAACAGAAAACGCGCTTTGCTGCATCAGGACAACGCTCGGCCTCATACCGCGCGAACGACACAGGCAAAACTCCAGGAACTTGAAAGCATCGAACTGATACCACACCCAGCATATAGTCCGGACCTTGCCCCATCGGATTGTTATCTGTTCTGGTCCATGGCCCACTTGATTCGCGGGCGGCACTTCAACAACCAGGAGGAGGTGGCAGCTGGAGGGAAGGAGTTCTTCGCCTTGAAGGACAAGAACTGGTACGACGCAGAATGGAAGAACTGGCTAACAGATTGCTAAAGATGCCCTCACCCACTTGTTGAGCTGATTGGCTTGTACCTCAACAGCCGCAGTTTCACTGTTAAGATTAACGGTGAGTTTTCTCCGGAACAGAAGTTTCGGGCTGACGTTCCTCAGGGTTCGGTTCTTGGACCAACGCTGTTCTCCATTTATCTGCACGACTTACCCAAACCCAAACAAGGACAGGTCATGATGTACGCAGATGATATAGCTGTTGTCATCAGGTCCCTGAACAAAGGCAGAGCAGTGAAGCTCCTCCAGGACCTTCCCTCTCAGCTGGAAACCTACTACACTGACTGGCGGATCAAGATCAATCCGTCTAAGAGCAGTGCGCTGTTGTTTTTTGGATCTCTCCAAGGAGTACCGAAACTCGTTATGTTTCAAGAGACAATCCCCTGGGCTACCTCCACTAAGTACCTAGGGCTTCAACTAGATTGTCGACTTCCGTGGATGGCCAACACCAGCTACCGCACGAATAAAGCTAGACAATACCTTGGGCAGCTAGCTCCACTACTCCACCGGAGAAGCTTCCTTACAATACAGCACAAAGTACTGCTGTACAAGACGGTCGTCAGGCCGGTGCTTACCTACGCCTCCTCCATCTGGATTGGTATTAGTAGGAAACAGCGAGAGAGAATCGAGAGGATGCAGAGCCGAGCACTTCGAATGATCACTGGGGCTCCACCTTGGACCCGACTTCGGAACCTGAGGAACTGACTTGGAATCGAGAAGGTACATGATTTTTCCACCAGACTCACCAAAAAGTTCTTCAAGAAAGCGGAAACCCACCCTAATGGACTTGTTAGGGGAGCGGTTGATTACAATCCCAGCGAATTCCTTAGGTATCTCAGAACTAAGGCGGTGCCGCCCCGGTGGCGCAGTGGTCTAAGGCGTTGGCCTCTGATCATTCGTCCGTAAGGGGTCTGGGTTCGAAGGTCTGGGTTCGAATCCCGGTCAGGCATGGATGTTGTGTTTGTCTTACGGCACTGGCTCTCTCCCTTCCCTGGAACCAGTGACCCTAAATTAGGGACGGGCGACTGCTTATAGCCCGTTGAGTTGCTCACGGTGGTCGTTAAACCTCCAATCAAAAAAAAAAAAAAAAAAACTAAGGTGGCGATCGTTGACCCCGCTTGACAGAGAGAGTAAGTATGTGAACACTGGTGGGTGTTAGACAGACCACAACTCCCATTCTTTTTCAGATTGGCATCGAGATGGTGAAAATAAATTCTGATGCTCGGACATTTGAATTTGGTATCGTTGAGTTTCAGTCACTCCCTGGTGCGTCGGCGGTCGGTTGGTGTCGTGGTTCTCTGTGATGTTGTGCGGTGCTTCGTTCCTTTTGATCCCCTTCTACACGGACTGAAGTCACGGATCACCCTCTTCTTTCACTACATTTTTCTGTTTGTCTGTCCTATTGAGTTCACTTACTCAGATCTCCTAGCTTCCTATTTCTAAGGGCAGTTTTAGACCTGGAGTCAAACACTTCCTTCCTAAAACCTCTGTTTCGTATAAATGGACCCGATATTTTCGTATCAGAAGTCGAACTGGCAAAATTCTTTTGGGATCACTGAGATGTTAAGATGGCCAAGTATTTTCAACTCTTCATGGTGTACAATATTCCTGCTTGGTGTCGTAATTATATGTTTAATAATGGCTACAATGTATTTGAAGAGATCATTTCATTGTACTGATTATCCAGAAGGCGAATTTAATAATTAAAGATGGGAAATGAGTAAGTGGTGAACTTGTGCAATAAAATTCTCTCTTCCTTTCCTTAGAGAGAGAGAGAGAGAGAAGATAAACTGAAATTATATATTTTCAAGTCAGTTATTATTTATTCTTTGTCATCTGTATACACAATGAACGCTTCCACTGAGTGCTAGTGCACACATCAGCCGCATTCGGGCGCTGACCTACATTCACGTACCACACCCTGTCTTTCTACTTGTTTTTGATTGAATCTTTCTTTAGTAGTATCAACTGTAGCCAAGAAGTTGTCGAAGGGGGCGTAGCTCAGATGGTAGAGCGCTCGCTTAGCATGCGAGAGGTACCGGGATCGATACCCGGCGCTTCCACATTTTTTTGCAAAAATGCCTTTCTCCCTTAATTAGAACGTGCGGTCTGCGTAATAGCTCACTTGTTTCTTCAACAACAGCTTTTCTTTTCAACTCCTAAAATGAACTGATATTTCGAAAGACACATTGAACTAAAACTCACTTCCACCGCTTTTGGACCAGCATTAGGAAATCTTTCAAATTTTTGTTGCCATTTTCATTAAAATATTCGCGTGCAAAAGAATTTTAGGCTCTGCCTTCTCTTTAACAAAGAAGAGAAACTGACTCAGCCTTTCATAATTTGAACTCTTTAACTCTCATGAAGCAGCCCAGAATGTATTAACAAAGCATTCATGGACAGAAACGCGTAGTAGTTCTCCTGTTTCTCCAATCAATAAATGAGCAGTGAGAGATTTTAAGTTTGTCTTCATTTTTTTCTTTTATACTTGATAGTGAAGACACGACGAAAAAAAAAAAACAAAAAAAAAAAAACTATGCTTATCTGCTGTGAATGGTTAATTAACCCTTTAGTGGCCGATGTACCAGAACCAAATAGTGCTCCAAATTTTCTGCGTTTCTCAAAAAGAAATGGGTATAACATGTATATAGCAGCCGAGTTTTAAGAAAGATGGTTGCTTCCACGCAAAACAATTAATCTCCCTTCACCTTTTAAGGACGAGAGACCTGTCAATGATGGGAAGTGCTCTCTTCTAGTCTTTCGTTCTCTGCTCCGTGACCCTAAACATGACAAGGCATCTATGATCCAAAACATAGTCTCCATGACCCAAGAAATGATGTTAGTCCACCTGACATGAACAGCATGCCACTGGTAGAAACAATTTACTCAAACATGTTTTCTCTCTTTTATCGAGTTTGTCGCCATTATTATACACTCAGAAAGAATTAGTGTTAATAATCCGGATAAATTACCAGTTTAAATAACAAAGCTAAAGGGAAAGCAACGATTTTTTAGGGCCCAGGTTCGCATTCCAATCGCGTTCAGCCCACATTTAGACAGGGAACACATTCATTCGAGATTATTTCAGTCCATTTTGTTAACCCCGAGTTAATTCGTTCCAGCCGGTAGTACCCCGTGCATCGTATAATATATTTAATCAAACTGCGTGAAATTGTTTTTCCGTAAAGACCCTAACTCTCCGGATCCCTTACGAAGTCTCAAAATTAGCGACACTTAATAAGGGATACGAGGTAGCAAAAACCCGAAAAAACACTGATTTGGATGGTTTCAAACTAGATTTCTTTTGTTGGATCCCGTGCGAGCTGTACGCTTTATTTGCAATGCTTCCCCGAAGAAGTTAAATCTTAACTCTTAGTCGTAAAAGAATATGGTTGTAGGTAAAATTGTAAGACTATTTCATAAGTATTCCATTTTACAGGAACTATTATAAGAAACGCTGAGGTATTGTCAATGCATGATAAAAAAAAATCAAAAGTTATAAAAAATAAAAAAATAAATCTTTCAGACGTGCCCTCAAGACAAGTAGATACAATAAAAACTGGCCCTAGATGTTTCATATTGTAGCTCCTTTCCAGTCTCATTTTAATTTTCCTTTTAGAAAACAGCGTTTGGGACACTGAATTTTAGGATCTCACTTGAGTGCATGTCCTGCTGTTCGAACGTGTCTATTTCCATCTTATTTGTCTGGTAACTCAGCATTTGCATACACTTAGTATAGCGCTTTTTAAAATAAAATGGTTCATTATCTATCTACCGATTCCATTTTGTGCAATACTTTTGGGAAGGATGAAATAACATGACTAAAGTGCATTGATTTTCTAACATTTGTTTTTATTTTTATTATTATTATTATTTTTTTTAGTTTAGTACTATCAGTTATGTGACTGTCGGTTCGTGCAGACCGACAGTGATATCTCTATACTCGAAGATATAAGTCACCTGCTTACGACGCAGGTAGATCACAGTGCAGTATAGATAACAGTACGTACCATGCAAGTGTTAATGAAGCAGGTAACCATCTTGAGTATAGTGGTAAATGATTTACGGCATATAATCTCCAACTGCATCAAGCAGGTGGCTCGTCCTTATACACTGCAAAATGCTTTCTGAAATTCACGAGCCATTTTCCGCCATTCCTTCCATTCGTGAATGAACGAAGCATATTTCTCATACAACCTTTTCCGTGAAATGATGGGTAAAAACCTGAATTTCACGGATTTTTCGTACGCAAGGAAAATTCTGGATTTTCAGAAACCTTTCCGCAATTCCTTTCGTATATTACGGTAAAATTCTGTTCTCACTTTTTTCGTATCCATATGACGGACAATTTCCGGTAATAGGAGCGATTCGCGGGAATACTTGAGGTTTGATTAAATATTAAATTTCAGTTTTCTGTCGGAGAATCTGATTTGGAAATTCTGTAGTGAAATGAGATATTGTGGGTAGCATATCGCATTAACTTTTGTTTATTGCGGCACCCGATATTACTTCCCCTCTCCCCCATTTTGTGCACCAGCCATTGTATCCCAGCAAAAACACAGGTGCTGGGAAACTGCTGGCCACCAGCTGGCAGTGATGGGTCACTGCTGGCTGAAATCTGCCGCTCACGGCCCGGCAGTGGTCCGTTGGTGGCAGCGCTATCAGTTGGTGAGCCATTGATGGCCCTGCAGCATCGCCGTGAATTGTGGGCCTCCAAGCAAGTGCCACTAGTGGCCCGTTGCTGGCAACCAATGCAACCCCCAACAGCAGGTGGAAGCATCGGGACTGCGCATGCGCAGAAGCAACACTTGCTGTGCCTCTCATGGTACCAGTTAGTTGAAGACGACGCTATCGCCATCGTGTTATTTTAGTGGATGTTAAGAAAAAAATCCATATGTGGAGAGGCGAATTAATTTCCTAATTAAATTTTACGTCGACGAAGATATCAGATTAAGCCGTGAAATACTAGATTACAGCCATGAAATACACCCACTCTATTCCCATGAATAACAATTCATGGAAAGGAGTGGATGAATAACAAGAAAAAATTGAAACCGCTTGAAACAAATATCGTGGAAAACCATTAAAACAACGTTTGTTGGAAAAAAAAAAAATAGAATTATACGCGTACAAAATTTATTAATTATTTGAAAGAAAAAAAAAAAAAGCAACGCTATGTGGTGTACTCATCCATGGGTTGAATACACATGACTGGGAGGAATTCGCTTCTAAAAATAACGAGATGTAAAATAAAATATATTTTACTCTTTAAAACAAATGTAGCTTCAGACAACGGAAAGGAAAGACACAACGTTAAAAATGTAACAGAATGTGACATGAACCCGGGTAAATATATATTTACAACAATCTCTTTTCAAGACGGCAAGGGCAGTACAAAACTTTGGAAAGCGACTCTAAGTATGTACACGCCTTGAAAATGAGTGAAGTTCCGTTAAAGTAATAAAATAAAAACAAAAAAAAACTATCGTTATGTTGAAAAAATTTATTTATCAATTATATGAAACTGGCTTTTATGAAAAATACCTCGCAATATTGTAAAATGAAAGAGGAAAGCATTCGATTACACATTGCATACCAAACAGACAGCTTTAAGCATATGCTCGAGCGTGGCAAATTAGTCCGGTCGGTAGAGAGCTTATCTGACACGTGAACGGCTCTGGTTCAAATCCAGTCAGATGCGTTGTTACGGGCTGTTGAGAAAATTTATCCAGCGCAGTGCGTTAATTCACAAGCTTTGTAAGGGTAGAAAAAAAAATTGTAGCTTTGGGAAACTGCGGTTATCCTCGCTTTATTATTAGGGCTAGCCATCATTTCTGGCACGTGCTTGCAGGGCCACTTGTGACAGCTACTGCCTGTGATGGACCACTGCTGGCCCTGTTGTGGCTTATGACAACTGATGGGGTGCCAGCTGTTGGCCTGAACTTCTGTCCCATCTGTTGGCCGCCCGGACATTTTATTGACGGTTCGGCAGCGGCAACATAGTGCTGGCCCAGCAAGACTGTTTTTGCTGGGATATTGTGTTACATTATGAAACCGGGTACTTGAATTATTGTACAGGAAATTGTATCATATCTGCGTTTCAGTCTGTGGACCGTTTAAAACGAAATCTAATATAGCTATCAACAGTAAAATTTATATTTAGTTTTGTGAAATAATACTATAAAACAGTACATTTTACCGTTTATTAAAGATAATTGAAAATCACTGTCAGTTTAAAAAGATCTCAGACTCAAAAAGGATTCTGTTGCTTCGAGAAATCACGATGAAAAAAATACTTAATTTGTAATAAGTCCTCCTACAGAAAAAAAATATTTCGAACCTATTCAGAAAAATAATTAGCTCCAACAGAAAATAAAATGACTATTTCACCCGCATTAATAGCAAACAACATTTCATCATCGCGCGATTCGAGTTCTACATTGTACGTGACTGCGTTTGCGTGTATTTCTGGCACGCGCGGCTGCCGTTGAAGTCGAACCTGGTTCGAACCCCACCAGGGGGAAAAGCAAATGATTCGTTAACTTTGTACGCTAGGGAAGAAGAATCTCTGGTAAAATATTTGGAAAAGTCAAAGTCGATGATTTTGCGAAATTTCTGTATAAATTCAGGAAAAATCCCGAAACAGACTTTTCTGAAATAAGCGGAATCACTGACTAGGGAAAATCTATCAAAATACTGAAATTAAAAGAAAATGAAACTTTTAAAAACGGAAATTTCGTTAAAAGACGGGCACCTATACTGCAACTTTCCTGCACGTTATTTTCAGGAATTTTCCGTCAATTCACACCACTTTTTTTTTTTTTTTTTAAAGTGTCGTTAAACCTCCAATCAAAAAAAAAAAAAAAAAAACTAAGGTGGCGATCGTTGACCCTGCTTGACAGAGAGAGTAAGTATGTGAACACTGGTGGGTGTTAGACAGACCACAACTCCCATTCTTTTTCAGATTGGCATCGAGATGGTGAAAATAAATTCTGATGCTCGGACATTTGAATTTGGTATCGTTGAGTTTCAGTCACTCCCTGGTGCGTCGGCGGTCGGTTGGTGTCGTGGTTCTCTGTGATGTTGTGCGGTGCTTCGTTCCTTTTGATCCCCTTCTACACGGACTGAAGTCACGGATCACCCTCTTCTTTCACTACATTTTTCTGTTTGTCTGTCCTATTGAGTTCACTTACTCAGATCTCCTAGCTTCCTATTTCTAAGGGCAGTTTTAGACCTGGAGTCAAACACTTCCTTCCTAAAACCTCTTCAAATATCGTGCTATCGTGCTAAAGACGGTGCGACACGATGGCCTATAATTTGAATGCTAGTCAGCTTTCGTCGTAAATGTACGTATGAAGATATAAAGTGATCCAAATATTGCAAAACTTTTGACTCACCCTCTGTAGAGTGGAAACATACACTTTGAACATGTAGAAAATTTCCTTGAAATTGAATGTTCATACCTCTTTTATCCTGGGGGGGGGGGGAGTTAACAACCACTGTGAGGAATTCTAAGAGCTATAGGTAGCCGCCCATCCTCAATTAAGGATTAAGGGTCAGTGGTTCCAGGAAAGGGAACGAGCCAGCATTATCAAACAAATACACCACCCATTCGTCGCCGGTGATTCGAACACCTGCCTAAGGTGCGTCGCATAAATATAGAGACAGTCCAATTTGCGCCGTCAATACATTGCGAATGTAGGTAGAAAGCTGAAGTGGTACCTAAATAGACATAACCCTACAACAAAACGTTTCGATCCGTCGAGATGACCAAATTGTGTGAAAAGAACACCATAAAGTGAAATAGTGTAATTTTAGGTGTCTCATAAATATAAAGACAACTGTGTAAAGTAGCCGCATGCAAATCAGATGTGAAATTTTGCATGCTTTACATGTGCCGTAATTCGGTTCAGTCTACAAAACACAGCGGACCTCAACTTTCTGGTGAGGAGATGAAGAATATTTAGAGACAGAGGAAATGCATGCCTGTAGCGAAAATTCGTAAAGCCATGGGGAGGAGTAGAGCAGTCATTCATAGGACTTTATCGAAACGCGGTGCGTCCACGGCCAGAAAACGGCCTGGAAGGCCTCGAATAACAACCAAACGAGATGATAGTGCCATCCTGCGTTTAGTTTCATCCCAAAGGTTATCACTACGTCAAGTTTCTCGGACTGTTGGTGTCACCGTCCCAAAGGGCACAGTTCATCGAAGAATCAAGGAAAGTCGCAACATTGTGCTCCGCAAAATGCGCAGTCTGTCACACCTCACGCGGCGCCACAAGGAAGCTAGATTGTTATGGGCTAGCAGCTACATGCACTGGACGGACGAGTGGATCACAACTATTTTCTCCGATGAGAAGTTCAACCTGGACGCCCTGAATATTGGAACTGCTATTGGCATGATTTATGGCGCGAGCCACGCACCTTCTTCAGCAGACAGAAAGGAGGGGGATCTGTAATGGTTTGGGGAGCTTTTGTGTCCAATGGAACAACGGATATCGTTTTCCTGCAAGGCAGGCAAAACTCCGAAACGTATCAGGACATACTCAGCAGCCACCTTCTACCGTTTCCGAAACTCTAGTGGGGGTTGATTACGTGTTCCAGCAAGACAATGCCTCTATCCATCGGTCTGCATCAACGAAAAGCTGGTTTAACACTCATCATGTGACCGTAGTGGATTGGCCAGCACTCAGTGCAGATCTGAATCCTATCGAGAACCTCTGTGGTATCTTAGCTCATGATTTGTATGCGAATGGACGGCAGTTCTCAAGTGTGGTGGCATTGAAAAACAAACTCAAAAACATCCTGAGCAAACATTCAGCATCGTGCCTAGACAGTAATTTATAGTTTTGAGTTTGACATTTTAGCACGAAAATCATCATTCATACATTGAAAAAGTAGACTGAACGAAGCTGGTACGCATTCCGTCCAGAATACTTACATCACTTGGTGGACAGCATGCCAAATCGGGTTTCCAGTGTTATTCAGAACAACGGCTCCGCTATTCGTACCGGAGATGCTCATACCGTTGTGTTTATATTTTTGAGACAGCGTATTTCTGTTTTTTTCTTGTACTTTGGTGTTGGAATTGTTATGTTTCCGTCAAACTATTGTGCAGCCGCGTGCCCTATGCTATTCTTGCAATAAAAATGAGGTGTACATTTCAGCTCGCTGTTGTTTCTTTTTTATTCGAGAATTTGTTCTGTCTCTATATTTATGCGACGCACTTTACCTCGAAGGAATGGTCAGAAGCCAGCGTCTCAGACCTCTCTTCCACCGGGGTGGCAATAAACTTTCTATTTTTTAGCATGTCTTTTGTAAAAAAAGATCGTGCTTATGTTATTGGTTTGTCCGTCCGTCCGTCTGTACCCACGATACCTCTGGAACTATTATTCCGATTTCAAAAATTCTTTTTGCATTGGGAAGCTTGAAATATGAGAATGAGGATCCTTCATTTCGTTTTTTTTCTTACGATGTACAATTTCGCCGCTAGAGGGCGTAAATGCAGATGATGTCGAATTTAAAAATACGTTTTATTCCACATATTTGTTTCTAAACAACCGATTGAAAAAATTATTTTATCTTTCGATTTCATTTATGTCGAAGAGTATTTTGGTTATAGTTACTTTTTTTCAAATTACACATAGATTTTCCGCTAGGGGGCGTAAAAATAAATTACATTTTCCCCATGACTCTTCTTCTAAAGCTCCGATGTGAAACAATTTTTCTTCAGCGGATGCACCTCCTGATGGAAAATCTTTTGCATATAATTTCTAATTTTTGGTAAAGAATGCTTTGGCCACCAGGGGGCGTAAGTGTTAATTTTTGCTTCTGATGTATTTGCCATAAAATCTGAGCTTCTAAGATATCGATTGAAAAAATTATTTTGTGGACTGATGCCACTCACATCGGTAAACATTTTCGGAATATTTTCTTCTTAAAATATTCCACAGTTTCTCCGCCAGGGGGCGTAAATGTATATCATATTTTTGTCAATAACTCTACTTCTAGGAGTCCGATTTGAAAAATTCCTTCTTTGTTAGATAGTGTTTCCAGTGTGACATGTTTTTCATATAATTTCAAAATTTTCAAGTAATTCATAGACTTTCCGCTAGGGGCGTAGAGGTAAATTGCGTTTCCCGCTATATCTCTGCTTCTAAATCTCCGATTTGAAAAATTCTTTCTGCACCGGATACAGCTCCTGATGGGAAATCGTTTGTACATAATTTCTAATTTTTGTAAAAAAAAATGGTTTGGCCACCAGGGGCGTAAATCTTATCCGCTTCTGATGTATTTGCATCAAAATATGAGCTTCTAAATTCTCGATTGAAAAAAACGTCGTTTGTAGACCGATACTACTCATGTCGACAAACCTTTTAGGAACATTTTCTTCTTAAAGTAATACATGGTTTTTACACCAGGGTGCGTAGATGTATATCTTATTTTTGTCAATATCTCGATTTCTGGGAGTCCGATTTGAAAAATTCCTTCTTTGTTGGATAGTGTTTCCAGTGTGACATGTTTTTCACATAATTTCAAAATTTTCAAGTAAATCATAGACTTTCCGCTAGGGGGTGTAAAGGTAAATTGCTTTCCCCCTATATCTCTGTTTCTAAATCTCCGATTTGAAACATTCTTTCTGTACCGGATACAGCTCCCGATGGGAAATCCTTTGCACATAATTTCTAATTTTTGTAAAAAATGGCGTAAGTCTCAATTTCCGCTTCTGATGTATTTGCAGCAAAATGTGAGCTTCTAAAATTTCGATTGAAAAAAAAGTCGTTCGTTGAACCGCTACTACTCATATGGACAAATCTTTTAGGAACATTTTCTTCTTGAAATAATGCATGGTTTCTACGCCAGGGGGCGTAGATGTATATTTTATTTTTGTCAATAACTCTACTTCTAAGAGTCCGATTTGAAAAATTCTTTCTTGGATAGTGTTTCCGATGCGAAATGCTTTTCCTATAAATTCAAAATTTTCAAGTAAATCATAGACTTTCCGTTATAGAGCACAAAGGTAAATTGCGTTTTCTGCTTTTTTTCTGCTCCTGAAACTCCGATTTGAAAAATTCTTCCTGTATCGCATACAAGGCCTGATGGAAAATATTTTTCACATTTGGTAAAGATAATTTCTAACGTTTGGTAAAGAATGGCTTGGCCACCAGGGGCATAAGTGTTAATATCTGCTTCTGATGTATTTGTAGCAAAATCTGGGATCCTGAAAACTCGACTAATTTTTTTTTTCTTGGACCGATACCGCTCATATGGATAAACCTTTTGAGAATACTTTCTTCCTGAAATAATGCATGGTTTTCCCACCAGGGGACGTAAAGTCATATCTTATTTTTGTCGATATCTCTGTTTCTAAGAGTCCGATTTGAAAAATTCTTTCGGTGTTGGAGAGCGTTTCCGGTGCGAAATGTTTCTCATATAAATTCATGTTTTTCTTAACGCACAAGTCTGCAACCAGAGGGCGTAAGCTCACGATTCCGTTTACAGCAATATCTGAGGGATTAAAAACCCGATTGAAAAACTTCTTTCTTCCGTCAGATACTATTGTTTTCCATACCGGTTCCATTGACTTTGAATGGCTTTGATAAATTTAATTTGCGTCAGAACGGATTCAAACGACATGCTTATTACACCCGAAAATTCGGTGTCATCTTTCTTGTTTATTTGTCATTTTGCCAGGTGCTATGCGGTTTTGATGTTTCTTGATTCGTTTTTCGCAGACTAATGTAGGTTAATGTTCTTAAGCGTATTATGGTATGAAATTAAATTTGCTTTGAACAAACTCTCAGAATGTATTTAATATAGAAATAAAAAACAATTTTCTTGAGTATGTGCTTACCGTTACTCAAGTCACTTCCCCAAAACCGCTTTCTCAATCGTTTGAGTTGTTGTTTTCTAAGGAGCGCAAATTACACATCATTCCCCTGGGAGCCACTAGCTATCTTTACTCCCAGGGCCGCTCTACGTCACTATTCCTGTGTGCAAACCAAAGTTTTTAAATATCCAAATAAAGGAAAACTAGCATAAAAGATTATGTGCGCTATACCCCGACATGATTGTGTTTCGTGCAATGTCTCTCATTAAATGTGTACATCAAATGTACCTTTTGTCGGAAAATGATATCTACAAAATATGTCACATATTGGCAGTGCTTTTGGTCCATACGATGTGAGTTTGTTTTATGACTCTTTTACGAAGTGTAGGTGTATTTCATTTGGAATTGTTCCAAAATTTTGATGTGTCCCTCCCTGGCTGTTCATCCTTAGACAAGTGCAGTAAATCTCCGATCATCAGTATAGGCTACGGACCACCAGACCGTATCTATGCGTAAACATATTTACCTCTCCCTATAAAACACCTCAAACAATTCCACATAAATTCACTGCATCGTGTGCTATTTCTCAGCGTCAATATACTCAGAAGCAAAAAATGAATTTTTTTCACCTGGGTTTGAAACGAATCGTAAAATAAATGAAAAGAGTCCTAAAAATCTTACTCCAAGAAAATAAATTGATTTTCTAATTTCTGTAAATAAAAACAAGAATGCAGATTTTAATACCTTCAAAAAATTTTATGAGAGCACCATGAATAATTTGTTTCGGTGTATTTATTAAAAATATCGAATATCTTAATTAAGTTAAAATATCGAATTCAGTTAATTTTCCACTCAAACCACGTATACAAAAACTGGAAATGGCTAAAACGTTTTCATAGGCACGATACGCGCATGTAATCTGATGACAGCTTTTTTTTAATGTTCTTTATGGTTTGAACCTCCAATATCTGAATTAGATTTATTTTATGAGTTCGTTTCGCGTAATCTTTTCCTCATTTCGTATTTAACAGTATTTGGAAATTCGCAAGTTAGTGGTTCATTTCTCTGGGTCACTCTTTCTTTCTTTTTTTTATTTTTTCTCATTCTTATTCACTTCAGGAACTGTGTTGAGCCAACGCGCACGTTACTTTTTTAAATTATTTTGCACATTTTCATAAACACTAATTTGGTGTAATCTCCACTAACTTAGTGGGCGCATATTTGAGTGGAAGTGTAAAAAAGAAATAACAGCAAAAAATAGAATGCCCTTACACCACTTAGGGGAAAAACTGCGCATAATTTAAACTACAGAATGTGAGATTGGTTATTCATAGTAAATGAAACTGGTTACATAAAAATTGAAGAAGAAAAGCAAAGAAAAAAAAAAGAAGAAAATCAATAGATTTCAACAATCGATAAAAATCCAGAAATAGAAATAGCTACTTACTCTACTCCCACAAACGGCTGAACAGTGTGTCACCAAAATTAGCAAATTGTGCACAAAAAGTTTCTCATAAAGGAAGATATCACAGGAAACGGCTCCTAGCAGAAAAGCTGTGCTTTACTTAAAGAAGAAAATGAGTGCAGAATACTCTTCATAAGGAAGAGTATCCTATAAAAACAGAATTTTTCTAAGGGATTTTTAGAATCCAATAAACTCCTTTAAATAGAAATATACGCTGACTCTCACTGAAGAATTTTGAATAATGGTAAAGTGGAAAATATGCGTCCTAGCAAAAGCTATTCTAAGCAAAAAGAATTTTTCAAATACGTCATCTAGAAGCAGAAATGGAGAGGAAAAAGCTTTGACATTTACGCTTCCTATATAGCCGAAAAGTTGTGCATTACTTAAAGAGGATAACGTTCCCAATCTTTACTGTAGCGAATAGCATGCAGTAAAAGAAGAAAATTTTCAATAGATTTTTAGGAGCAGAGATACAGATTAAAAGAGAGAGAGAGAAAGAGAGAAAACAACAGAAATATACACTAACACCACTTAACACCAGAAAAGTGAACTGCAAAATTTGAGTACATGCAAATATTCCATGTGGTGTTATTTTAACATGGTGTTAAAATAATTTTTATATCGCACTCTTAAAAAGCAGAGATATCCAGACAAAAAGGAAATTAAACCTTTGAGCCCCTAGCTGAGAAAATGTGTATTATTTTGGGCAGGAAGTGCACATAAAATGTTTTCGTAACTAGTAGTATCTGACCGAAAAAGGATTTTTTCAATTGGGTTTCGGGTGCTGTAAACGAAAATGTGAACTTATGCCCTCTAGCGGCAAACTTGTGGGTTAAGAAAAATTTGAAATCATATGGAAAACCTTCCGCACCAGAAACGTTGTCTGACAAAGAATTTTTCAAATATGACTGTTAGCAGCAGAGGGATAAAAAAAAAAAAAAAAAGAGCTCCTCTTAGTGAAAGTACTGTGCGTTATTTTAAGCAGGAAATACGCTCAAAAGATTTTCCGTGGTGACCGGTATATGACCGCAAAGGAATTAGAAGTGCAGATTTTGTTGCAAATACATGGGAAACAAAAACAAACCCTTAGTGACAAAACAGTTCTTTATTAAAAATTAGAAATTATATGCAGAACATTTTCCCAACCAGTAATTCTATCCCATGCAAAAAAGATTTTTCAGATCAGTTTTTTAAAAAGAGAGATATCTGGGAGGTCGTGATTGATCTTTACGTCCCCTAGTGCAAAAACTGTGCATTACTTGACAAACTTCACCCAAAGTAGTATTCGTTAAAATTAGTATTGAAAAAAAGAAAGATTTTTCTATCGGATATTTAGCAGCAATGATATGGAAAAAAATGTGTTTTCCATTCTATAACATACGCGTTTCGAAGTTATGCTTCGGAAAAGGACCAAAAGGCCAGGATCATCGTTCTCCCACTTCAGACTTCCCAATACAAAAAATAATTTTTCAAATATGACTAATATTTACAGAGATGTGATGGTGTCCGCAACGGACAGGCGGACAAAGTGATGCTATTTATAAGCACCTACATTTTTTTTTTCAAAAGAAATAATATAAAAATCGCATTTTTTTCTCACTGTCATCGGTTTCACGTATAGGCACATCTGCTCGTTTCCACATTCCTGATTTTGACTTAATCTATGCTTGCTGTCAATGTTCTTCTCATTTCCATTCTCATTGATTACCCGAATTCTGTCAGGTCCAGCAACATAGTTAATCAAACTGAATCTTAAAAGGCGTAGATCTATGGGTGTGTTTAAATTTCTTTGTGCACCACAATAATTTAGTGAATACAAAAATAGGAATAATACTAATTTTAAGCTTAATGCATTATTTTTTTTTTTCATTTTCTACAAACGCACTTCGTAAAATCAATTTTGGTGTCGTGATATAATATTGGAATAACAACGCAGTTTAAGATTTATTTGTAGAAATAATACTTTTTGAAACGAAACAATTCAGCAAAGAAACGCAAACAATAACTCGTTTCGTTAGGTAAGCAGCTTCACTGACTCCACAGAAATCGCTTTACTGGCTTCGAACAAATGCAGCTTCCAGCTAAGTGAATGAAACAAGCATTCTCTATTAAAGGAATAGAGGTGACGTCACGTATGACGTCATCGCCAAAAAATTTCGTTCCAGTTGCTTTCTCTTAGTCGAAGATTTTTTTTTTTTTTTTTTTTTCGCTTCTACCGCTGTATTCGAATTCCAAGTCGGTACGGAATGGTTTTTCTCTCTTCTATCCTTTCATTTGCAGTGAACAAATATCTTTCAAAGATTTTTTCAACGTCAATATTGGTATTTGAATTCTGTTTGTAATGGGTCATAAACATCGACTGATTCGCTGATTTTTCTACACATTGATTCTAGATTAAAGGGAGACTCATATTTGACAAAAATGCAGTATCGAATAGGAGAGTAAGGTAATTATAAATTTTCAGTTTTGTGAAACAGTGGAGAAATCGTACATAAAGAAAATGTTCGCGTAAAAATATAAAAGCAGAAAATGTGCGCATAAAAGCACGAAAACTGCGAATTGTACATACAGGAATACAAAAGTTTAAAAATGTATGAATACATGTACACGTATATACAGTGGTTAGACAGAATGATGTGAACACCACGCTCAAAGACGTGACTTTTAATGCACCGTCGCAGTACGCAAAGGTATCCACCACTTTTTTATTGTAATAGCTTTGTTTAGAACCTCAAGGTCCTGTTTAAGTGCATTTAAGAGCCGCTGGTGTCCTAGTGGGCAACGTTCGTGACTGCCACGGAAAGGACCACAGGTTCGATCCCAGGCAAGTATGAACGCTCGATCCACTAAATATCCGTCGTGCGTCGGATGGGCACGTTAAGCCGTCGGACCCCGGGTACTGACCCCCGGTAATTAAAAAGGGCGTCTTCCTCCCCTTTTCTACTTCGCTTCCGTGTCACTTTCCTATCGGGCGCTCTATCCCAAATCTCCTAGTTTCCTATTTCTAAGGGTTGTTTGAGACACTCCCTTCCTAAAATCCTCTACATATGATCATTTGCTAAGAGCATTTAAAGTGTCTTGTTGCAAAATTTCTTTCAGGGTGACGACGAAATGATTGACCTAACGGATTTCGAAAGAGGGTAAATTGTTGGTGGCCGGCTAGCAGGTGACAACAGTCGCCAAGTTAGTCGGTGTATCGAGAGCTACTGTTTCTAGCGTCATGACAGTATACCGTGTCCGTGGCAAAATCTCGTCTGCGAAACACAAGAGCGGCCGGAAGACGACCCTGCCTGATATAAACAGGAGAGCATTAAAGAAGATTGTTACCCGTAATAAGAAGACAACGCCGCCAAAATTTAGCGGCTCAATCTGCATCTCCAGACCCCAGTATCAACGAAAACAGTGCACAGGGAACTGCATAAACAAGATATTCATGGCAGAGCTGCTATTGCAAAACCTCTGGTGACCTGGGTTAATACACAACAGCGATGGCAGTGGTGCCAGGAGAATACAGCATGGACTACCGATACATTGAAGCGTGTAATGTGGTCGAAAGAATCCACATTCACACTATACCTTACCGCAGGACTTACTTACGTGTAGAGAACACTGTCAGAAGCGTACAGCCCAAACTGTCTGCTTTCAACAGTGTAGCATGGTTGTGGTTCTATCATGCTCCGGGCTGTCATATCGTGGTTTCCAGAAGGTCCCCTGATCACCTTGAAAGGGAGGATGACTGGCAGAGCGTATGAAACCATTTTGGCCGACCAAGTCCATTCAATTGCTCAGGCATTGTTTTCTGTAAGGGATGCCATCTATCAAGAGGATAACGCCCCAATTCACAGAACTCGGAATGTCAAAGCATGGTTTGAGGAACATGAGGACGAATTTTCACACCTTCCTTGGCCTCCCCAATCACCAGACTTAAAACATCATTGAGCCAATGTGGTCTGTGTTGGAAAACAGAGTAAGATCCCGTTCTCCTACTCCTGCATCTCTTAAGGACCTGGAGCAGTTTCTGCATGAAGAATGGTGTAACATCACACTAACCACCATCCAGGATTTGTATGCATCCATTCCAAGGAGAATTCAGGCGGTTTTGATTGCCAAAGGTGGTCCCACACCCTACTAGTTACGTAAACCTTCTTTCCCTAGGTGTTCACATTATCCTGTCCAACCCCTGCAAATATACATATATACACACGGTCGAGCCCCATTATTGTGACCACCAGCTAATATCCAGAGTAACTGCTGTGTGCAGTGCGAACAGCAGCTAGACGGGCTGGGGGTGACCCAGTAAGGGGCTGGAAGGTGTTCACATATATGTGGAACCATGCTGACTGCAGTGCATCTGACAGCTACTGAAGGGTGCTTAATGGATGATCCATTGAGCAAACAACACGATCGAGGTGGTCCCACAGATGCTTAATTGGGTTTAAGTTTGGGGAATTAGGGGGCCAGGGAAGTACTTTGAGATCCTCAACGTGCTCTTCCAACCCCTCCTAGGCATTTCTAGCAGTGTGACACGTCGCATTGTCGTGCTGGAAGAGCCCATCCGCCCCAGGGAAGACGATCAGCATGTATGGGTGTGCGTGGTCTGCAAGGATGGATTCATAACGAATTAGGTCCGTAGTGCCTTCTACAGCTATGAGTGGACCCATTGAATGCCACGAAAACATTCCCCAGACCATAACGCTGCCCCCACCAGCTGGGTGTTCTTCCAGCAATGGTTGAAGAGTGTTTGTTCTGCGATGTTTCTCGCCTTATACGCCAGCTACCATCAGTTCGATGAAGCAGAAAACGTGACTCATCGGAGAAGGCAATTTTTTGCCAATCAGCGGAGGTCCACTTTCGATAGCGCCGTGCAAATGTAAGCTTTTTCTGCCGATGCACCTTCGTTAGCATAGGTGCAGTGACCATCCGTCTGCATCGGAGCCCCATACGCAACAGAGCTCTCTAAACTGTCGGTACAGACACACTTCCGGTAGGCCCCTGGTTCATTCGACCAGTGAGTTGCTCCACTGTATCGTTGTCGATTGGCCCTCATGCACCTTCGAAGCCAAAGTTCACCTCTCACATCAATAGCGCGTGGTGTTCCGCAGTTTCTACGTCGCTTATTCGCAATGGTGCTATTTTTCCAATCACGATACACTTTAACCACAGCAGCACGCGAACAGCTCACAAACTGTGCTGTTTCAGAAATACTGCCACACTTGGCCCGAAAGCCGATAATCATCCCTTTTTGCAAATCTGATAAATCACTCTTTTTATCCATGACAGAAACGGGTAACATATATATATATATACACTGACGGAAAAAAATCCCAACACCACGAAAAAATAGTTTAGAGGAATGAAATGGCGGAAATACATTTCTATAGGTAACATATTTAATCGATTAAGGTTTCAAGATCACAGCTTAATGTAAGCGCGAGAAGAGCCATTTTAAATGTGAAATGTTGGTACATTAATAACCAGTGTAACCGCCAGAATGTTGAATGCAAGCACGCAAACGTTCATGCATTGTGTCGTACAGGTGCTGGATGTCAGTTTGTGGGATGGAGTTCCATGCCTGTTGCACTTGGTCGGTCACTATAGGGACGGTTAATGCTGGTTGGGGGTGACGCTGGAGTTGTCGTCCAATGATGTCCCATACGTGCTCGATTGGTGAAAGATCTGGTGATCTAGCAGGCCACGGCAACATGTCGACACTCTGTAGAGCATGTTGGGTTACAACAGCGGTATGCGGGCGAGCGTTATCCTGTTGGAAAACACCCCCTGGAATGCTGTTCATGAATGGCAGCACAACAGGTTGAATCACCAGACTGATGTACAACTGTGCCGTCAGGGTGCGTGGTATAACCACGAGAGTGCTCCTGCTGCCATAGGAAATTGCTCCCCAGACCATAACTCCAGGTGTAGGTCCAGTGTGTCTCGGCCGCAGACAGGTTGGTTGCAGGCGTTCACCTGGCCTCCTTCTAACCAACACACGGCCATCACTGGCACCCAGGCAGAACCGGCTTTCATCAGAAAACACAACAGATTTCCACTACGTCCTTCAATGAGCTCTAGCTTGACACTATTGACGTCGCAAACGCCAGTGGTTTGGAGTAAGTGGAATGTATGCTACAGGGCGTGTGGCTCGGAGCTGTCCTTCAAGTAACCGATTTGTAACAGTTTGTTATGTCACTGTGGGGGCAACTGCAGCTCGAATTGCTGCCGCAGACGCAGTACGATGCGCCACGGCCATTTCAGTGATTTCCCTCTGGTCATAATGTCGTCCGCTCCTGTCATTTCCCTTATCCACAAGTTCCTTTTCTTATCTTTCCTGGTTACACCAAGCATGAATCTCTCCATGCTTCTTTGAGTTGTCTGCAATCTTTGTATGTATTTTTTAGTTAAGGTCCATGTCTCTGCTTCATACGTACGCACTGGCAAAATGCATTGATTGAACACTTTTCTTTTAAGACATAATGGCATACTACTCTTAAAAATTGGACTGTTTCTTCCAAATGCTCTCCATCCAAGTTTTATATGCCGATTAATTTCTTCCTCAATGTGACCTTCACTTGATATCTGCTGCCCAAGATAAATGTCGGTATCGGTTGTCTCAAGCTTTTCTCCATCAATAGATAAATCTTCATTTCTTGTAAAAGCATTGTACATCACTTTTGTCTTCTGAAAGTTCATTTTTAACCCCACTGCTTTTCACATGTCAAGAAGTTCTTGGATCATACTCTGCAGCTCTGAAGGGATAGTTGCAAAGATTACTACGTCATCAGCAAAGCGAAGGTGAGATAAGTAATCTCCATTAATCTTTATCACTTTGTTCTCCCAGTTCAATGATTGAAAGACATTTTGCAATGTGGCATTAAAGAGCTTGGGAGATATGGTGTCACCTTGTCTCACTCCCTTTCCGATTCTTATTTGTGCTGTATCCTCAAATATCCTAACCTTTGCACTTGCATTTTCATAGATGTTATTTATAATGCTAATGTATGTATCTTCAATATCGCAGAATTTCGTAGCCATTACTGCTGATGGTTTCACAGAATCGGAGGACTTTTCATAATCAATAAAAGTCATGCATAATGAAAGTTCATATTCTCTTGTTCTTTCAATTAGTTCTCTCAGTACATGGATATGATCTACAGTGCTGTAGCCACTCTTGAATCCAGCTTGTTCTCTCTGTTGAGCCATGTCTAGTGTTATCTTCGAGCGATGTGAAAGAACCTTAGTGAAGATTTTATGAATCACTAAAAGGAGGCTGATGGGCCTGTAGTTCCTGAGATCCTCAGTGTCACCTTTTTTATGTAGCTGGATCATTGTAGCATTATTCCAATCATCAGAAATCTTCCCTTCATTGAGACATCTGGTGAAAATTTGGGCTAGTGTAGTTCAATTTCTCCACTTGCTTCTTGTATAATGTCCACGGTAATTTCATCTTCTCCTGGAGCTCTTCCCCGTTTCATGTTCTTAATTGCATATGTAACTTCTGCAGGGAGGATTAGAGGGACTTTGGTACTGGTACATGTCGTAATGTCTGGATTATATGTGTCATCCCTTTCATATAGTTCTGAATAGAAATCTTTCACCCTTGTCAAAATTTCGCTTCTATTTCTTGTTATAGTACCATCTTTTTTTCTCAGAGCCATAATCTGTTTTCTTCCCTTACTGAGATATCCTTTTGCTCTCTTCAGGCTTTGGTTGTTTTCAATTGCTTTTCTCACTACTTCACAATTGAATTTCCTTGTCTTCAGTGACATTTTTTTGCACTGTCTTGCATAGCTCTATATATTCCACGTTGGAAGTTACATCTTTATTTGTCCTCATCTCCCTTCTCTTTTGCATCAAAATTTTTGTTTTTCCTGAAATTTTCTTCATATGTAACTTGTTCTTAGTACCACCCATTTTTGTTGCTGTTTCCATAAGAGCATTGGTGAGTTCTCTGATAACTTTAGAAATATCCACTTCTTCTGATGTTAGCCCTTCTAAAGCAGAGAATCTGTTCCTCAGTTCCAACTTGAAGGTATTATGGTGTTTTTTAAGGTTGGTTATGTCAATACATTTTGTTTGTCTTATGAGCTTGCCACGTTCGAGTTTAGTGTTGAGTGCATCCTACATCTCACCATTCCATGATCACTACCTGTGTTTAACTTGTTTAGCACACTGTAGTCTTCGATGACGAATTTTTTTGTTACACATCATAAAATCTATTTTACTTGTCGTCCCATTCGGATGTCTCCATGTCCATTTCCTGTGTGGCTTTTTCTTGAAAAAGGAGTTCATGATGAAAAACCTTTCTGCCTCTGCAAACTCTACGAGAATATTTCCACGTTGATTTCTGTTCTCATAACCGAATTTATCTACTGAAGTTTCGTTCTGTTGCTGTTGCTGCTGCCATACTTTTGCATTGAAATCACCCATAATGATCTTCAAGTGCTGTTTGCCTTTGTTATTTGAACGTGAATTTCCTCGTAAAATTCTTCAATTTCTTCTTCAGGATGACTTGTGGTGGGTGCATAAGCTTGAATAATCTGAGCCTGGTATCTTTTTGAGAGTTGGATAATAAGTCGTGCAGCCCTGTCTGAGGAACTTTCAACTTCCAGAAAATAAGTCGTGTCATTTAATCCTTTGTGTATTAAAAATCCAACACCACTAGTTCTGCCAGTATCTGTCTCACGATTGTAAAAGAGATGTCCGCTTTTCAGTTCAACGAGATCTTCTCCTTTTCTTCTTACCTCGCTTAGTCCCACGATGTCCCAGTTGATCTTTTCGAGTTCCTCTTCCAATTCAAGAAGCCTTGAATCAGAAGATAGGGAGCGTCCATTATACGTAGCCAAGGTCAGCATCAGATGGCAGCCTAGTCCGGTCCTCCTGGGATTCTTAGCATCCTCTGCTTTGATGTCGCACTGGCCGCTGCCTTGGCCAGGTACATTCCTGCTGCCGGAAACTGAGGGCCAAGATTTAAGTTGTGGAGTCATTTTGGAGGGGTTTGGCCATAATTCACCACGCTGGCCAAGCGGGTTATATACATATATACTTTTAGGCATTTTTTTTATATAGGCACTCTTTCCACGAAGTTGTCGATAACAAAAGACCAATTTTACTGCCGTTTCCAAACCCAAACAATTTCTTAATTTATTGTGAATAAACGAAAAGCTTGAGAATATTCTTTCAAGCTCAGCAGAACTTGCAGGCAATATCATCATTGTGCAAGCAAGAGTTACGAAATCTTCATTTACAGTTGTTTTCTTTAAACTAGACTACCATGTAGAAGCTGAGACATTTTCTAAGACTTCATTAGAGTAATATGTTGAAAGTTAAAATATCGGCTGAACACGATAAAACACATGTAGCACAGATACACTACATGTACTAAAGCTTTACTGATGACAACACATACCACATGAGATCTTTCGAGGATCACAACGTCCCCATCCTCAGGTGTTACATTCACGAGTAAGACCAAGATATATGTACATATATACACAACACCATCGTCACAAACCAGCAATAACGCAACGCCATCTATGATTTACATAGTGCATTTAAAATAAATCATGAAAATGTTTAAATAAAATAGTCCATGGTTCCGATATAACTTTAGGGACATAGTCATTACAGCAATGAGATCCGAATGATGTAACATATAGGCTCTCCATAAATAATAATAGTCAGAGCTTACCTGGAGAGTTTATAATGGATACCTCATTCCATCTTGGAGTATAGGAACCGGTAGCAACCAGACGAGACAAGGCGGTTGTTAATTTGCCATTACGAACATCATATTTATGCTCCCTGACTCTGGTACTCAAGTTCATTTTTGTAGAACCAATATATACAGAGTCGAAACATTAGACTTCTTTCTAGAGACTTTCGTAGCTGACAATCCTGGGCACATACGGAAGTGATCACACAAAACAGGGTTTACGAAAGTCTCTAAAAAGAGTCGAAACATTAGACTTCTTTCTAGAGACTTTCGTAAACCCCGTTTTGTGGGATCACTTCCGTATGTGCCCAGGATTGTTAATGTACTAAGAAATAAGTGTAAACCATATAATATTGAATTTGGCCTCACAACTAGAAATATTTATGCATTAATCAAGAAGTATGGGGACAAGGTGCCTTCACATACTAGACACTGCGTACACACCATTCCTCTACAAGCCGGAGTTCCAGACACTAAGGATACTGTATATATTGGTTCTACAAAAAGGAACTTGAGTACCAGAGTCAGGGAGCATAAATATGATGTTCGTAATGGCAAATTAACAACCGCCTTGTCTCGTCTGGTTGCTACCGGTTCCTATACTCTAAGATGGAATGAGGTATCCATTATAAACTCTCCAGGTAAGCTCTGACTATTATTATTTATGGAGAGCCTATATATTACATCATTCGGATCTCGTTGCTGTAATGACTATGTCCCTAAAGTTATATCGGAACCATGGACTATTTTATTTAAACATATTCATGATTTATTTTAAATGCACTATGTAAATCATAGATGGCGTTGCGTTATTGCTGGTTTGTGACGATGGTGTTGTATATATATGTATATATATCTTGGTCTTACTCGTGAATGTAACATCTGAGGATGGGGACGTTGTGATCCTCGAAAGATCTCATGTGGTATGTGTTTTCATCAGTAAAGCTTTAGTACATGTAGTGTATCTGTGCTACATATGTGTTTTATCGTGTTCAGTCGATATTTTAACTTTCAACATTTTTAACACGAATCATCCTTCATCAGGAGTAATATGTTTCAGGAAAAGGAGCTGATTTTGCTTGAAAAGCTATGATGTAAGGCACAAAATTTGGGTTGATGTCATAAAGTAATTTCTTAGCACTTTCTTCCAGCTCATGTGACAATTTAGATCCCATGTACTGTACTTTGGATGAAGCATATAAGCTAGCACATGATGTTGAGTTATTGCCTGACTAAATCTACTTTTAACCTTGCTTTCATTAGTTTTCAAAAGATTATCATCCATTAGAGTCAACCAAATTTCACAAGCATCTGCAATAGAACGGTCCTGTTTTTGGAACTTATCCAAGGAAGCAGCAATAGGATGTAAAAGTTGCAACAAGTGTTTTACTTCTTTATTAATCATCTGATCATTTATGACTTGAACAACACCTTTGTCATCTATATCGTCTTCATGACCTTCAAGTATTTGTAAGTAATATGGACGATTCTTTATGAATGATTCCAAGCAATCTACCTGACTGTTCCACCTTGTATTGCCGGGTATAATTGTGGCTTCACAGCATTCGGATATTCCTTAAGCCAAGCACCTTGTCTGTGATGAGTTCTGAAATATTTCTGAACAGATATTACATACTTCAAAACAGACTCTGGTGTAATATCTTGTCCAAGAAGGTTAAGATAGTGAGCTGTACACCCATAAGTTGTAACTGATGGGTTCTCTTCATTAATCATCGTTCTCATTGATTCCATTTTATTTTCATTATCGGTTACAAGAGCTTTCACTTCACATTTGTATTCCTTTTCTACTTCTGTTATTGCTGCCTTTGCTAAATCAGCACAGTAACTTGCAGTTTTTTCTTGGACCCTGTATTTACAGAATTAAAGAAGATACATTCAGTACCAGTATGAATACAATTAGCAATGACCGGTTCATTGTGGATGTTACTCCAACCAACTTGAATCAATGTAAATATTTTACCACTGGCTTTCTTTTTAACTTCTGATTGCAATTCATTATGTACTTTATCTTACAGGTCTCCAGCCAGTTGTTTCCTTTTTGGAGGTGTGTAATTTGATCTTAGTAAACTGATCATTCTTGTAAGGGATGGATGCTCACTAGCCAAGAATGAAATATTGCAACTGTAAAAAAATTGCGATTGCCACATCAAAAGTCTTTTTGTCCTTTGAACTTGTTTTAATGGCAAAATTTTTCATACTGGCCTGACTTGTTGAAGGTCTGTCTTCTTCAGGTTCTTTTTCTCCTCCTTGTCTTGGTTTTTTTGCAGCTGGAGCTGAATTCTCTTCTGAACCTCTAGGTACTTACACTTCCATAAGTTCCATGCCAACAGATCGGCCTACCTGCTGCTTACTACTGCTGTCACCACACCACTTTTTCTGGTGCTCCTTCATTCTGTATGGCTTAGCAGTAACAACTTTCTTGCAGTTGATACATTAAACTATTAGCTGATTTCATGAAAGAAATACGAGAATACACCATATAATACAAATTTTGAAGATGACAATCCGATTTTTGGTGTACACGTGACAAATATGATAAGTCAGATAATATCCGAAAACTTGAAACTTGAGACTTGGTCATTCTGGGTGGGGTAGTGGTTAGCATACCCGGGCGCTATCTGGGAGACGCAGGTTCGAGTCCCGCTCCAGGACGATTAAATTTTCAAGTTTTCGGATATTATCTGACTTACCTTCCTTGTCACATGTACACCAAAAATCGGATTGTCATCTTCAAAATTTGTATTAGCTTATTATTTACTTTTTTCTGCACATAAAACCCCAAAATTGGGTCTACTGGCCAACCATCTCTAGAAGTAGACATAATAGCATAAACAGCAGTCAACAAAACAAACTACATTCCAACTTTCTTTTTGACAAAATGGCTCCCCTTGCTTAAAGATGAAACCATTTCTGAAATATGTATGTAAGACAAGCTGTGATTGGTGGTTCAAAAAATTGTGGTTCATTGGCTTTAATACAGCTTATCTGGTTGATGCACTTGAGAGAGAGTCACAAGCCAATGAGGTTCTTCCTTACAGCCAGTCTGCCCATCATGTTGCTTCTTATATTATAGCCAAAGATCAAGCATGTCTAAAAAATATATGTAATATATTTTAATTATTGAAATGATTAATTATTACAAATTACTATAATACTAAATTATTGTAATAAAAAATATTTGTCATCTCTGATTTACTGTAAATTTCGTGTACTAATTGATACAATAATGGTTTAAGTATTTTTTTTAGTTTCTGCCAGTTGTTGCCATTTTCTGCCGGATTAAAACGGTTATATCCAGCTTCTGTCACCGGCACGGCAGAAACTCAACATTGCTGACAGCTGTCAGGGATTACGATATTGGGATAATGGGGCCTAAAGTGTCCCAAGAAAACATCGCCCACAGCATAACATCGCCGGCGCCGGCCTGTTTCCTCCCAACAGTGCATCCAGGTGCCATAGCCTCCGCTGGTAATAGGCGTATCCGCACTCGGCCGTCTAGTTAATGCACCGGGAATCTTAATTCGTCAGACCAGGCCACTTTCTTCCAATCTCGATGATCTTTTGCCCACTTCATGTGTTGTTGGTAATGACGTGCAGTGAGCATGGGGACCCGGCTCGGTCTTCGGCTACGCAAGCTCATGCGCAGAAGACTGCGATAAACTGTGTGCTGTGACACATTGCCCTGATCACCACTGTTGTAGCTGCTGGTGATTTGTCACACTGTGGCCCTCTGCTGTCGCTGTGATTAATGTGCGACAGTCTCCGCTCCCCTCTGGCATCGATGATCTGCGAACGACAAACGGCTGGACGACGGTGCGTCGTTTGGCCATCTGTGCAGCACTTTTGATACGTACTCACTACAGCGGCACGTGAAGAACCTACAAGCCGCGCCGTTTCCGAGATTGCAGTTCCGAGGAGCCGTGCCATCACAATTTGTCTTTTATCAAACTCCGATAAATCGGCCGATTTTTCCATTCTGACTCCAAACACTCTACTAACTGAAAGCCGGTCCTCGGGTTGTTTATATATACTGCTCTATGTACTTCACCTGCGCCACCGTTCGGTATTCAGGCGCGCTCATTTCTCTAGGCTGGAGGTGGTCAAAATGTAATGGCTTATCAGTGTATGTAGTGCTTAGTAACACAATGGGAGCCGCGGTCTGAAATGTAAACAAAGCGGGGCATTTGTTGTGGAGAAAGGACACACTTCGGAAGCCTAACAGAGTAAACAGCAAGAACAAATTTCAAATTATAAATCGCGCGGATTATGTCAAATTCGAACAATGGTTGAAAAAACGTTGTCCAAATCTTCCTGTAGAAATAGTTTGGAAGTTTTTTTAATGTGTAGTAACACACGGGGAGCCGCTGTCTAAAACGTAAACAAACCCGCTTGCAACTGCGGGGAAACCATACACGTCAGACTTCGGAAGTGCATCCCAAAGAATTTCGGTGCAACTTATTAATATCGTCGTTCCTAATGTGCCGTGAATTTCCTCGTGCATAGGTTTGTAGTATTAGTGTGCCTTGATAAAGTCACCCGTAAATGTGTCGAAGTTTGGTTCATATAAGTTGGTACACCAATAAAAAAAACGCATTTTTGTAATGGCTTCTATCACGTTTAGTAGCAGGTTCTGGTAATTTACGCAAAATTGCAATGAGATATTGTTACGTTTATGTACAACCTGATGAAATACTGTTTGGCGATTGTTTAGTAAAATATATTATTGCGTAACAATGAAATGAACTATTGCTGCTTCACTTCATGCGACAGCACACAGCACAATCAGATTTGAACAGTGCTTAAAAAAAAAAAAAAAAAAAAAAAGGGCTCAGAGGTGAATCATGGCCGTTTAATCACTGTGAATACCAGATTTCAAGTTTCTACGTTCAGTATTTTCCTTTGTGTGCGACCGAAAGACTGACAGATATGGTAATTTTATTAATATAGCATAGCAGAATTGTGAAGATTCTTCCAGCATACACTCGTATTTTTTATCGCTGGAATCGATTCAACTTTCACTTGAGCAGAGCATTTGAACAGCGCGGCTGTTGCTGTTCAGATCTGCGACGACACAATCCTAAACATAAGGCAAACGCGAAACAACTCTAGCTGCTCGCCGCAGATTTTTCGTCGATTTAATTTTTTATGGTCAAATGAGGTCATTTTCTGAAAGTAACAATCAAAATTTTGCTAAAACTTTGTAGTGTATCATTAAGGTAATTTGGAAAGACACTCTTGTACTTTTCTGCCTTTAGACATGAAGGACGGGATTTCTGTGATTGCTATTCTCTTAACGTTTCCTACACAATTCGGATACTTACCATTTTCCCATTAAAGAGCTCAAGATGTGTCTGTGTATTAGGTATTCAACGAAGCATGTATCCTCCACTGTTTTGCCGTAGGTGACTGCTCTTCTAATTTGAGCTCCCTTTCATCGCACTAAAGAAAAGAAAGAAGGTGAATATCTTCTTGACCAAAAAACGCGAAAAGGAACTGCCCAATGAAGCCTTGTTGTTGAAATCATTACAACAAGTTTTCGTTACACACAAGTGAGAGAAAAGATGAAATTTTATTGATGACATTTTTTTAACACTTTAGAGTATTAGCATTATGAATTCATGATTTGAAAAATCATTAAACGTATGCATAAATATTTGCACACATGCATACCTTGAGATGCCAATTTATTAGGTATACTTGCCCTCGTCAGATAAATGGCTGAATCACTCAAATATGCAAATATTTATGCATACGTTTAGTGATTTTTGAAATCATGAATTCATAATGCTAATACTCTAAAGTGTTAAAAAAAATGTCATCAATAAAATTTCATCTTTTCTCTCACTTGTGTGTAACGAAAACTTGTTGTATGAAGACGGACCGTGAACACGGTATGTGGTATAAATCAGACTAGCTTGCCGAGCATCAGTTAGCGTTCGATTGAGGATCGGAATGGTCATAACCAGTGATCTGAGCAACTTTGAACGTGGTATGATAGTTGGAGCAAGGCTTGCCGGTTCGATCATCTCTTAAACGTCCGTCCTCCTAAGATATTTTTGCAAAAACGTGGCAAGGGTTTACCCTGAATGATGCGACACGCAAGAAACTTTCCGCAATCAGCGTTCCTGTGGAGAAAAACATCTGGCGAATCAGAGGTGTCAAAGGTCACTGGCAAGAATCGAGCAAGCAAACACTCTCCACAACAACCCGGAAAAGTGTTTCAGAATTTAACATTGGTGGCCCGAAGGCCATCTCTAAACAGACCGGACCACATGTCGGACCACATCGCGAATAGCCTACAACATACAACGACCCTGTCGAATGACAAGGATGTCAACGCAGAACACAAAAACAAGCTTTCAGTGGACGTAGAAGCATCAGCACTGGATCATCGAGGACTGGGAAAATGTTGCCTGAAAGAACAAATCAAGGTGTCGTCTGCGTCATGCCGATGTCAGGATATGAGTTTGACGCAAGCAGCATGATTTCATGGAGCTGTTCTGTTAGGTATCAGTAGTACCTGCAGGTGGCGGAGATGTGCTGGTCTGGGAAATGTTTTACTGGCATCCATTAGATTATCGGATATGAATCGAAAGACATCTGAACGCCAAGGTCAATGTGATCATCTTTGCCGGCCAAATTCATGCCTTCATTGTCACGGTTTATCTTCAAGTAGATGGAAAAGCTCAGTACGATAACGCACCCGCTCGATAGGCACATATCGTCACCAAATGGTTCCAGGAACATTTTGACCAGTTTTCTTTGCCAGTGGCCTGCATGCACAGTCCCCAAATTTAAATCCCAACGAGCATCTCTAGGATGAAGTGGAACGAGCTTTTTGTTGCGAAGCCGTGCCTCCGTCCAACTTGCAGCAACTGTATCACTCAGTCATTTTCACTTTTTACAACATTTCTGAATGACGCTTTCTGCATTTGATATGTTGCCTACCTAGAGGATTTCGAGCTGTTCTGAAGGCTAAGGACGGCGCAATACACTAGAAGGCAGGTGTATGTAATAGACTGGCAACTAAGTGCATTTCTTATATATAGAAAATAATGTTTCCCCTCTCCACTGGGTGTGTTATCCCCATTTCAACGACACTTTCACTACTCAAAGCATTTTTGGAATTTCCCTCAATGCCTGTGTCACACTCACTCTCTTGAATTTCCTTACCGACAGCACATGTGTGTCCTTAGAATGCGGATTTCACTTTCGAAAGCAGAGGATATTTGAAGCCAATTTTATGGTTCGTCGTTAAACTGGAGAACTTTCTGTGAAACCAGTTTTGCCTAAAAGAAAGTTCGCTCTCAGCTTTACGGGAATACATGAACGCGAACAAAGAAATATTGAATACATGAACGCGTCTGTTCATGTGGTGATCTTGAAAGTGCGAACAAGTTGGGCCATGCACCCGTCATGTATGAAAATCAGCTTCATTAGTATGTAGTCACACGGAGGTTTATTATGCACACACACGCTCACACATTTAGGACCGTGTACACAACAAACGTCATGAATTCTACATGAGGAACGCTGTCGGACCGAACTTTTTTTTTTTTTCTTCTTTACAGTCATATCGCTGAACGCAAAAACATTGGTGTACATATGCATGTACGGAAAGAGTATTACAATATCAGAGTGCTTGTGATGTATTTGTATATATGAAACGTTTATGAACGAAAACAGCGTAACAAGATGCAAAAAGTGAAATACTTTTTAAAAGTTAAGAAACCAAAAATAATTTGGGAGTGTTTCACTTTATTAATAAATCCTATTTTCAAGCGGGGGTTGCTTCATAAATTCCACTTTGATATGTCTACGGCTTTAATTAATGTTTGGACGCCAATGTAAGCTTATGTTGCAAATAAGTAAGGTACGCATGCCAGAAAGCTTCAAGCCAGAAAGGAGATTTTATTTATTTATTTATTTATTTATTTATTATTATAACTATTTTAAATATGCAGCATGCCTTATTTTTCCGTTCCCTTTTCCCGAAAGAATTCAAAAATTGCAAGTGACTATCGGCAAAACAAAAACAAAAAAAATCGAGAGGGTACCTTGGCAGTCTTTGTAGATAATTTACGCTATACGTCTTTAACATGGCAAGATCTTTGTGGGTGTGAAATAAAACGAGTGGTTCGAGAGCATACATTTATTCGTTTCACTCACGACCACATCGAGCCACAGTCCGGTTCATACTTAGTGGAATTAAATCGTAACAAAAAAAAAATAAGGTTTACTAATTCCTGACATTGAACGATACTTAGGTAGGTGGATAAATGAATGCTTTTGTCGTAAAACCAATTGAAGGAAGGTATGTGAATCATAAAAGTAAATATTTAAAAAATTATGGCGGTGGCAATAGTATTTCGACTGCTTAGTTTTTTCAAAAACAATATTTTTTATTATTATTATTATATATTATTCAGATTTTAGATGAAATGTGATGTGGCTATGAAAGTCCATCTACGCACGTGCAAGCTAAAATCTGACCTCTAGATAGAAAGAAAAGTTGAATCGTCGCAAGTATGTTAATGAGGGGGATTGGTAACTTTTTGTCTAGGATCTCTACAAGTTACCCCATCGTGTCATACATCTTTTAAAGCTCTCGTCAACAACAGGTTACCCCTACACCCCAAGGGAGGGGGGTCGAGAGAAAGCCAAATTTCGTGTGACCTAACGCAACTGTGACTTCATATCGGAATGCTTTGGATGAGATGAAGTCACAGCAGCACCTGTGAAAACCCGGGTTTTGTTGTGAAGAAGGCATCATGCTCTGGGGTTGTTTTCATGATTTGGCCTGGGCCCTCTAGTAACAGTGCCCAGGAATCTTAACGCTGCGGCTTATAATGGCAATTTCGGCAATTGTACGTTCCTAACATTATGGCAACAGCTCGATGAAGGCCCTTTTGTTTACCAGAAGCACAATGACCCCCGTTCACAAAGCGAGGTCTGTGCAGGAATGGTTTGATGAGATGGGTGTGAAGGAACTTGACTGGGTTGCACAGAGCCCCGATTTCAATCCCATGGAACCCCTTTGGGATGAATTGGAACGCCGACTAGGAGTCAGGCCAAACAGCTCGACATCGTTGACCGACCTGACTTGTGGCAGAATGGAAAGCTATTTCTGCAGCAACGTGCCAACACTAGAGGAAAGCCTTTCCATCAAAGTGGAGGCTGTAATAACAGCAAAGAGTGACCAAACTCGATACTAATTGCTTTCTTATTACCGAGAGTTTGTGGATAGGCAAGTGTCCGGATGCTTTTGATCAGGTAGTATCTTGTTCAGCCATGAATGCACTCTGCCTTAATCTTTCAGTAAGTCCGTCACACATTTTCACCACAGCCTCTATGGTCACTTTTCCACTGTGTTAATTGTGTAGTAGTAATCAACTTCACCGTTATTATCACTCTTATCTTGATTCAGAACAATTTCAGCTGTTTTCGTCATCTGTTATTGAGCTGAATTTTGCAGCAGCCGTAAAATCGTGTCAGCTCTCGAAAAAAATAAAAAACAAGTTAGGATTTCTGGTTTTAGGACAAGGAACACACAAATTGTATAGTATATTCTTTCGACGCTTAATACTTTGTAAAATCTTTGTACTGCATCTTTTGGTTTTAGTACAAGGGACACACAAATTGTAGTATATTCTTTCGACGCTTAATACTTTGTAAAACCTTTGTACTGCAGCTTTTGGTTTTAGGACAAGGGACACACAAATTGTAGTATATTCTTTCGACGCTTAATACTTTGTAAAACCTTTGTACTGCAGCTTTTGGTTTTAGGACAAGGGACACACAAATTGTAGTATATTCTTTCGACGCTTAATACTTTGTAAAACTTTTGTACTGCAGGTTTTGGTTTTAGGACAAGAGACATACAAATTGTAGTATATTCTTTCGACGCTTAATACTTTGTAAAACCTTTGTACTGCAGCTTCACAAAATATAAATAATACGTTTTGTTTTTTTAACCCGCATCCTAATTTCATTAATTTCTTCTGTTTTTGTTTCCCATAAATCCGGATCGCACGTATATATTTGAAGCAGGAGCTGATAGCATTACCGTTTACGTCAGAACGCAGTGAGAACCAGAGAAAGAGCTCGGATTGAATATAATTAACCTGAATCAAATTGTATGAGTTGAGAAAGCCTCAGATGTATATTACTGTCTTAGATGTTCCTCTTTTCATCATGACAATGTTTTAGATGTTCCTCTGTCCTAATAATTCAGTTACTTTACTTCATTTTACAGTAATATGTTATCGTTATTCTTCAATACAATATCGTAAATTTGATTAATACTGCAAGACAAAAATATTATTATTGTATGGACGAATGTGTTCATTATTAAAAAACTTGACTGTTTAGCTTGTCAGTTGAAAGGAAATTAACAGTTCATCAAACAGAGGTCATCGCTCTTTCCACGTTTGTAAGTGAGTCACAGAAAAATTATCATTGGCCGCCACCGGGAATCGAACCCAGGGTCTTCCAGTTACGCGCCGGATATGCTTCCACTGCACCACAGCGGCCTCGAATTCCTCCAGACTCACATACACTAACTGACAAGCCAAGTTGGCAGGTTACTTCTTGGAGTCTCGCACAATGCTGGGGATTCACCAAAGATGGTAAGATAGTATACTGAACAAATAATTAGAAGGCGAATGAATAATTAACACAGACATCCGACGTGGACCAGGAACATCAAAGAGAGCTCATCGCTCTTTCCACGTTTATAAGTGAGTCACAGAAAAGTTCTGAACAGTTGCTTGTCAATTGAAAGGAAATGAACAGTTCATTCCAATTCAAAAAAAAAAAAAAAAAAAATTCAAATACTGTATATACAATTACACATTCTTGTAATCCAGTAAATGACGCCCTAATTTGATATACTGCAGATTTTGTGGAGTTGCGCTATTTTTTGTTCAGTGCAGTTATTTTTTTTTTTTTTTTAGAAACATTGTTTAAAAATCTTTTTTTGTCCAAACAAATCAAAATCGAGAACTTCTGCAGACGTCTTCTGTAAATGTCAACGTAGCATCTAAGCTCTAAAGTACTGTTGTATATCCTAAGTGCATTCTATATCCCCTTTTTTTCCTTATTGTCATCTTCTCTTCATCTCACTCTTTCTTTCTCAAGTTCTGTTATTTTCTTCCTCTCAAACGTTATTACTTCCTTTCGGTCTTAATTCCCCGTCGTTCTCCCTTTCTCAATCTTTCCTTTCCAATCTCTCGCTATTTCTCTCTTGCTTTCGCTGTTTTTCTCCCTATTTATTGTCTCCCTGTACATTTATTTTTCTCTCTGTTTCAGTTTCGTTTCTTCTCTTTTCTTCCTTTCTTTCTACCTCACTCGTCCTTTCTTTATCCAAAGCACTAAACCAAATTTCTGCCACCATTTTCTTTTCGTTTTGATGTTTTAACGGTACAAGTCAACATCGGAGGTTTGGACAGATTTCGGATTCCCCTATTCTTTACTTCGGGTCTATCTCGCGAAAATGAACACAGACAGGACAAACGCAATGCCACTTGTCACCCGGAATCCATGCAGGCTCTCGGCGCGTGAAGAGTTCCTCTCCTGTCTTATCTATCTTCTTCTTTTCAATGCATTGTACGAGTACCACTGAAATGAACAACTTAGACTATTATTCTTCAAGGAAATAATTTGCATTTTGCTTTCTCTCCATTATCTGTGTAATGTAATTTCAGTCCATTTGTGTGTTATCTCAGGCGAATCTCAGAAAACAGGCGAGCGGAGTAACCTGTTGGCCTTAGTTATCAACTTCCTTTGCTTTGAGAATTCTATTTCTACGATCAGTGGTTTTTTATACCCTAAACTAGAAAGTTTATTTATTCTAATCCTTAAATAATCAAGGAAGGCAATTCGCAGAGTACATCCGTGGTAAAATGCTTTCCGACGCAGAAAAAATGTGGGGTGGGAAGAAAGTAAGGAAGAGAGGAAACTACTCGAAAGTCATCCTGTGGGTCTGAGAAAATTCTAAACAATGCAGTTAGTTGCTTGTATCCAACGAACTATGTAGTTAACAAGCCTAATGTAACTGTAAAAATACAAAACACCTGGAAAGATAAGTGCCCTTGAATTGAAAAAATGGTTTTAAATTAAAAAAATATAATCCTAATTTTTGTCATGAAAATTAAATTTTCTGCTGCTTCAGAACTAATTAATTATAACTGTGATAATCATATCGCTGAGAGCTCTCTTATTACCCACATTTTCTACTTTTCCATAGATCACAGTTATGTCCCCAAGGTGCGCAGACGTATGTTTCTATTTGCAAGAGAATCTCTGATTCTAAAATCCCATTCAAAAATTCTTCTTTGATACGATTCCCTTCACTAAGAAGAATATCTTGCGCTCATTTTCTTCAAATGGCACACAGCTTTCCCGCTAATAGCGTAAGGTTTTATCACGTTTTCCTCTTTATATTTTCTTCGAATTTTTCGATATGAAAAATTCCTTTTGCTTCGGATATCTTCCGCTATGGTGAACATTTTGTGCACAACTTGTGATTTTTCGTAACGCACGTCTCTAACATAAGTGATTTCTTCTTGTGGATGTTTCACCAATTTCTTTTTGTAACTGGTTCATTCACTGCGAAGAGCGCAGCGCACATTGTGCCTTTTAAATAATGCGCAGTTTTTCCACTATGGGGCATAAATAGATTCTCCTGTTTGTTAATTTTTTTTCTTCTTAAAAACTGCTTTGAAAAATTATTTCCTTGTCAATAAGGATTCAAAAGACATAATATTCAAAAATTTGGTGTAATGTCCCTGGTTTTAATTTTTTTCCCCAGACACTTCAGATGAATAAAATTCTTCTGGTTAGCACCATTCATTGTCTCAATATGTCTAAATCATCTCAGAATAGTTAGGGTGATTTGGGCATATAGTGACCCTATTAACATTTGTTTTACATTGTATTGGGCTGTCAGATAAGTTTGTTCTTTTTTTTTTCATTTGCTGGATTCCTTATTTTTCATGAAAAAGTTTTTACAGATCAGTCAATAATATATTCTCCTTCATTGTTCACGACCTATTGTCAATCTTCTACTAGGTTATCAAAGCCTCGACGGTAGAAATCCCCGGGTTTTGACTCGAAGAAGTTATCGAGCCACCGTTTCAGCTCGACGTAGTTGTTAAACGATACGCCTCGCAGACTGTTGGAGAGCCACCGGGAAAGGTGATAATCTTAGGGCGCTATATCAGGAGAATACGGTGGGCGCGGTCGAACTTACCGACTGAGATCTTGAATAGCAGTTTTGGTCAGATTAGCGACGTGGAGGTGAGGGTTGTCGTGTGAAGAAACACACCGTGCCATCGGTTGGGTCGTTTCAGCTGAATTGCCTCATTTAGCTGGTGCATTTGCTGAACGTAAAGCTATGCATTGATCTTTTCAAGCAATTCGTAATGTTCTTTTCAAGCAATTCGTAATGTTCTTTTCAAGCAATTCGTAATGTTCTTTTCAAGCAATTCGTAGTGTTCTTTTCAAGCAATTCGTGGTGTGCTTTTCAAGCAATTCGTGGTGTGCTTTTCAAGCAATTCGTAGTGGATTACACCTTCCTAACCCCACAAAACGCAGATCATGGTCTTGCTTGGATGCAGCTCGGCCTGGGCTCGAGATGTTGCTTGCTTGTGAGGACTCAGCCATTCTTTCGTCTGCTTCACATTGACATAGAGACACCATTTTTCATTGCCGGTGACGATGCGGTAAAGAAATCTCTGTTTGTGTCCACGAGTAGCATGGTGTCGAGCGAGTGAACTGGCGGTGATAGTGGAGCGCTGGAGTTTGTCTCTTGCGATCAGAGAATGTGGCACAAATGCACCGAATTTTTGGACTTTACCCATCGAGTGAAGGTTACGGGCGACGGTATCATGAGAGCATCCCATTTGCTGGACCAATTAATTCCCGAGAGGATTGACGCGGATCTTCGTGGATGAGCTCATTCAATCCATTCTCATTGAACTGAACAGGTCTGCCGCAAGGCGGAGGGCCTGTGAGGTCAAATTTCCCCTTCTTGAAGCGTGAATACCATTTCTGTGCAGTTTTGTCAGTAATAGCACCTTCTCCGTACACAGCACAAATGTTTCGAGTAGCTTTGGAAACTTGATTGAAAGCGAAGAGAAGCAGTTGTCGAAAATGCTGATTTCTGTCTACTTGGCACTCCATCTTCATATAGCTAAAAAAAGTTAAACCAAATATAATATCGAAACCGATGAACAAAAGTTGTAAATTAAGAATAGAGCTACAAAAAACATGTAACACTATGATCAAACTTATGTTCGTGTTCCTTCAAATAACACTGGAAAAAACGAAAAGAACTTATTTGACAACCTAATACCTCTTTAAAATATCTTCGTTCGTCTCATGAATAGAATATGTCTTGTAGCAAACCGAATGTTTTCATACAAGACATTTAAAAAGAGATATCTATTCAGCACACAAACAACTCATGTATTTTCCAGACGACTCAGGTATAACTACTTCTTGTCAAAGTAAGAACAGTTGCTACACTTGCACAGACAGCCGTTCCAGATCTTTTTGGCAACAACCCATCACACCTGTGAAATTATCCTAAAGCGGAAAGAATATTCAAAACTCAATTCCTTCGCTTATTAATTAACAAAAAAACCTGCTTTTCTGTCAAACACGCTTACGAAATGCACAGGCTCATTCTTTAGATCTGACTGTGTTACATTCAGACTGATCTCGCATTCAGCACACAGAGTACAGAAACAGTGATTGTTTTCCCTTATTTATGTGTTCTGTGTAGTGCATCGTGTGGCGAACAAAAGACAAAAAATTATGAATGAAATTCAAGCTTTGTTAGAGTGAAAAGAAAAAAATATATATGTGCCTTCCATACTGGGATTATAGCAAGCACAAAATGCCGACTTTCAAGATTCAACCGTTTGAAAACTAGCATAACTTAACGCTCATGGTTTAGAGCTCAAAGTAAATTACGTTGTATCAAAGGGGCAAGTTCCTGTTTAGTCCTTCGCGCTGTGGCTGCGGAACTGCTCCCTGCTTTAAAAAGATTAATGATAATAAAAAAAAACGTACACGGTTTATGTAAACGAGCAGTAAATTTATGACCAAGTGAAATGATTTCCTTTCATAAATACATCAGCATGCGCGTTGGCGATGGAAGTATCGATAAAATGCTGAATGGGATTCGTTCGGATAAGGCTGGATGGACATGAATCGAGGACACTCACAACAATGAAATAGGATAACGGAACGTTGAAATTCGAAAAGGAAAATGCCGGTTTATGCGGAATAATAAAGTCATCGGTCACCACTCAATAGCGTGGCTTATGATACATCATTTTTCAGGCATGCTAGGATTTCTGCTAGTTTAGTCTGAATTCTTTCCGCGCTTTCGAGGTCTCTCTTTCAGAGCGGAGGTTATGTGCTTCACTTATCATCCATTCGTTAATGTATATATCACCCATTTGTTTCGTAAGTAAAATTTTATTCATTTCAAAATGGAAGTTACATTTTTTAAGTCATTTCATAGGTTATGCGTAGAAATGTCTCGAAGCTGCTTTAGTTCTGTGTTGAATTCAATAAGGTCTACCTGAAGTATTTCTGGAATTATTCTATATGAGGACTGCGTGTAGATTTCGTTCTGAAGGGCTGTTTCTTTTCGGAAATTTTCTGCACGAAAGCAGATTGATAATGTCATAGATTTCTTTGTAAACTGCAGGAAATAATTTCCAATATAGCCGCATGTTTGGTTTTCTAAACCGCGCTTCATATGGCTTAGTTCCGAATCTAAGCACTGTGAAACCGCGAGATAGATATCTTTCTAAATCCGAATTATGTTGCACTAAATCCTCATTTTAGAATCACGTTGTATAATCGGTTAAATTGGTTGGGAATTACGCACTGTTACATTGGAAAGGTAGGTTTCCGTCTAAATCGCACATGAGAGGTAAAAATGCTTTGTATGATATCCATGTTCTAAATGACACATATGTTCATTTAGAACATGAATATCATACAAAGAAACAGTCATAAGAACATGGATATCATATAATCTCATTTAGAACATGGATATCATATAATGACACATTTTGGGAATTACCTACCACGACACTTTTGTGGCAATTTCTCTCAAAACCTCAGCCCCGCCCCTTGAGCTGTTCCTTTCCGAAACAGTTTTAAATGAAAAACTGCGTTATATACTTCTTAAATCGTTCCTCTGTTTCATCCCGAAAGTCTAGAATCATTTGGAATTCACGTTGCCCATACATAATTTAAATGCATGCTATGTGTCACAGAGCATGAGAATTTCTTTTATCATGTTTAGATTAAGACCACTTTCGTATCATGATGGAGTGTCATGTCATCCATACGCTAAGTAGTGAGTAAGCAACATGCCGTTTTCCCAAGTAGAACAGGTGTTCATTATTAAACCTTATTTCTCAGCATATTTCAAGCATGTGTAAATCAGCGTTTCAGCAGACCCTAATGTCCTTTAACTAAATAAGATGGAAATTTTAACGAGCAATTGCACTCTCTTTGAGACTAGAGAAATGCACACAATGAAAAACGAAATGGATGTCCGTCTGTATTAACTGAGAAACGAAAAAAAAACTTGGCAATGTGCGGACATGGTTATAGCTGTCGCCCAAAATAGAAAACTTACTCCCAAAGACATAGATGTCCAATACCATAACCTTCTTGAGTGTTTATTTTTTTTAATCGTCTTATCCCTGTATTTTTGTGACCTCCAAAATTGCCAGACAATGATGTTTCCTGGTTACTTTTTCAAAGTCCACCTGTGAAATGGGTGGTGGCTCCTGACCATTCGTCCGAGATGGATCCGGGATTGAATCCCGGTTAGGCATTCTTGAATGTTATGTTTGTTTTACGGCACTGGCTAGCTTCTTTTATTGGAACCAGTGGCCCTAAATTAGGGACAGGTGACTGCTTATGGCCTATCGAATTGCTCACTGTGGTCGTTAAACTCCCAATAAAAAAAAATAAAAAAAATTTTGGTTCATTAAACAAACTCACACACGCATGAAGATCTCAAGAACAACATCGAATCTGCAATTTCAAGAGATGCAGATGCTGTGCGGTGTGAACTGTCTCTACGAACATGTGTAAAGAATGTCAGCTTTCTTAGTAAACACAGATCCCATTTGGAACATCTACTGCGACCAACTAAGAAAAGTGTTTCGTAAATTTTCTGCGTAATAACTGTAATACACACTAGAAATTGTGTAATAAGCATAACGTGCAATCTGGATGACACGATTTGGGGACCATCCTAAATTTTGTGCGGAAGCTGTTGAAAAAATTTTGCTCTAAAATACAGATTGCCGTTTCGTGCAGATTTCATGTGAAACAAACAGCGCTTTTAGAGTTTGTTCTCCAGCCATGAGAATCACCGCCTTTAAGCAGCAATGGAGTTGCAACAGAGGTGGTTGTGTTAATAACTTCTCTAACCTACCACTGCTTGACATCGTGTTCAAAATCTTATAATGCGGACCTATATGTTGTTTTACCAGATTCCTACATGGGGTACACCGCTTTAAACTATGAGTAACATAAGTTACTTTACAACTATGCGTGGTTTACTTGCATGCAGGTTTACTTTAATAGCAAGTTAGCTTGGCGGATAGATCACAGATTAATTATAAAGTGATTATGAGCATTTGCATAAAATATAATTAATGTAGTTCTCATGTGCTCGTATAAGTATTTCTCATTGCACAATACACTGTGAAAAAAAAGTGCTGTGAATTCACGGACAATTCCTGAAAATAACGTGTAACAAAGTTGCCAGCAAGTCACTGATTTGCAAAGAAATTTCCGTTTCGAAAAGTTTGCGTTTGTAATGATGGAAACATTCAATATTTTGATAGATTCTCTGTTGTCACGAATTCCTTTTTTTTTTTTTTTTTTTTTTTTTGTTTTTACCGGTTTTTCGTTTTTATACAGATAGATATTTCCTGAGTTCCCAAAAAATTCAATTTCGACTGTTTCGGTTCCTATACAGAGAGTATTGAGAATTTTCACACTTGAGGAAATATCTGTTTCCACTTTTTATCAGTCTCTATACGTACAGCGAGCTGTTGTGCAAGGGTGCTACGTAAAGAGATGTGGCCGTGTATTGTAGAACTTCGTGTGTCGGTGGAAGAGATTTTTCATAGAAAGTGAAAGAAGAAATCCTCCCTCGCCACTGGTGGGTTCAAATTCGCGACGGTTCGGATTGCGAAACGCTACTGACTACTGAATCAATATGCTGCTTCTCAATCGGTCACGTTTAAGGTGCAAACGCAGGGAAATGATGAAATATTTCTGACTATGAATGCAGGTTAATCAGTCATTTTTTTATCTGTGGAAGCCTTTAATTTTTAATTTTTTTTAGTAAATTTAGAGTAATTTTATATTTCTATAGCAGGACTTAGTACAAATTATTTTTTTTTCGTCGTGATTTTTCAAAGTAACGTAATGTTTTGGAACTTGAGAATTTTAAAAACTTACAATGACTTTCAATTACGTTTAAGAAAAGTTGAAATCTATTACTTCATGGTAATATTTCACCAAACCCAAATATAAAATTTGGACTTTAAAGCTACAGTAGCTTTTGAGTTAGGTGTTTCACACGCACACTGTGTGATACATAGACAGCATACTCCCAACCATCTGCGGACATTTCATGTACCAGGTTACGGTAATAACATATACAACAGCAGATCTACCAACTTGGGAGGAGGGGATATCTGTTACCACAATAGCCTTAATTAATATCATGAGATATGCTGTCCACAACATCCAGTCTCGCTACAGAGCCTCAAATTCAGTGGCCAACAGATCAGGATTCGAGTGTTGCCACCAAAATGTTTTAAGGAATTCCTTCGCGATTACAACTTCCGATTTTATGAATGATGAGTGATTCTGCAAAACTGTTGAATTGAAATTCAATCAAACCTCTTTAAATGCAAGTTTTCTTGCGAACCGCTCTTATTACCGGTACGTTTTCTTCATATGGTGACGGGAAAAAGTGAGAACAGAATTTTCCGTTAACATCCCATCGGAATCACGAAAAAATTACCTGATAATTCAAGTTTTTCCAATAGCACCTCTTAAAAACGGCACTTTCCGCCATTAATCGCAAAAAGATGAGCAGGAGTATTTCTGGCAATGCACGAGTCAGGCTTTTTGTGTCATTTCACGGAAAAGGTGTGATCAGAAATATGCTTCGTTAATTCACGAAAAGAATCACGGAAAATAGCTCGTTAATTTCGGGATTTTTTTTACAGTGATATTTAAGCTGTATATATACGAAAAAAGAAAACTCAAAATGACTTAAACCAGAAGAGCATGAATTTCAAATTAAAAGTAATCGGATTAAAATCAGAGTTACTGAGAGACATTTATTTGATTAAGTTAGACCAGTTAAAAAAAAAAAAGGCTTTTATAGAGGTCGATTACTTTTACTTTTGGGAAGATGTGTTGCATCTTTAAGAACAGCATACCTACATGAGTGAAGAAGAAGCACTTGTCCAATACATGTTCTCAAGACCAACGTAACCTGGTGAGACATGTACGCTAAATATAAAGTATAATAGTCCACGAAAGCAAATATTTAGAAAGACTGAGCAGATTGTTCTGAGCAATTTGTTTTATAAAACACAGAATAATACAAAAACACACACACTCATGCGTACAGCTTGTGATATAGAAATTGGTAGTCTTGATCAGAAGTTAAGATAGGCGGTGGAAATGACAGTGAAAATCGAGTTCAGTGCATTGGTAAGATGAAGACTAAGTGGGCGCATTTTATCCGCAGGAAAAAAACTGGGAGTAGTGTTCTAAGAACAGAGCGAGAAAGAAACGAGAGAAGAAGAGAAATTGGATACAAAGAGAGAAAGAGGATCCCCTCTCCTCCCGGCCGAGCAGTAAACTGATGCGGGCTGACAAAAAATTTCTATTCAGTATATTAAGCTAACTTCTTTTCTTGGTGTAATGGTGCTGAAGCAGTAGGTATGTAAGGTTACAAATCACACTTCATAATATAAGCAAATATACACTGAAGAGCAATTGAAGTAGAGACAGCTGGCGTTATGCAAATGTGGCGCTGTGGGCGGCCCTGTAAACGGAAACGGCATGACGTATGCAGCGATCCGACAATATAAGGAGTGATGCGACGGGAATCAGTAAGAGTCGGACACAGTATGGGTAAGACAAAGGATTTAAGCGCATTTGATCGTGGGCAAAATTTCGGGGCCCGAAAAATGGGTCACTCAATTTCGGAAGTCGTGCAGGCACTGGGATTTTCACGAGCCACTGTGTCACGGGTGCACCGTTAGTACATAGAATCCGGTAACACCATCCCTGCAAGGTCCAACTGCCGTGGACAACAGCGTGTGGATGAGCGGGGTCATCGTCGGCTAGCTCGCATTGTAACAGCGGATAGACGGGCCACAGTGCAAGAAATCACTCGGCTATTTAACGCTGGTGGACAAAAACTTGTCAGCAGCCACACCATCCAGAACCATCTCCTCGCTATGGGATACAGAAGCCATCGTCCCACAAGGGTACCGCTGCTGACAGCACATCACAGGGTGCAAAGATTAGCATGGCTGCGGGAACATCGTCACTGGACCCTAGACATGTGAGAAAATGTTGCCTGGACTGATGAGTCTAGATTCACGTTGGTACATGCGGATGACAGGATACGAGTACGGCGCAAACCACATGAAGCGATGGATCCTTCTTGCCAGCACGGTACTCTTCAAGCTGGTGGGGGTGGCATTCTCGTCTGGGGACTGTTTACGTGGACTGAAATTGGACCCCTGGTACGTGTGACATCGTCCCTCACAGGTCAAGATTACCGGGATATCCTGGACGACCATTTGCGCGTCTTCAACATCCCACTTGGGACCTCATCCTGCAACAAGACAATGCACCGTGCCATCGCTCCTGAATTGTATCCGAATGGTTGGATGAACACTCCACCGACGTGACCTCGCTTCCCTGGCCAGCTAGGTCCCCTGACCTTAATCCCATCCAGCACATCTGGGATGCCATTGAGAGAGATGTTCGAAGCTCTGACCCCCTCCATCAAATCTTCGTGAACTGTGGGAGCTTGTTCAGGGGTCGTGGATCCGTATGGCTTCCCAACGCTTCCGGTGTCTTGTCGAGTCCATGCCGAAACGAATCGCCACCGTCATCATGACGAAAGGTGGTGCTACACGTTACTAGGCAGGTATCTCTAATTCAATTGCTCTTCAGTGTATAGAGGAATGTTTCAAGGTTCTGCATTAAATGGACCTATATGGCCTCGTTCATAGAGTGAAAGAAAAAGAAAGATACATGAGCAGGCGTCTCGCTCGAAAAATTTGCAGCAAGTTAACAAAAAGGAAAGAAAGAAAAGAAATGAAAGAATTGCAGACATCTACGTGCATCGTCAGCGTTCCTGATTGAAGAAAGTAAAAGTGAATTGTTTTTATTTATATGCCATATGGGAAACGTCAGAAGAAGGAGCACCTGTAATACCAACAAAGTATCCATAAGACAGGATCCAGATCAAAACCAGATGTTGTCCCTGCTCATTTTTAAAGTCATAAAAATAAATTTTGACCCTGTGACTTCTTCTGTGTGGTGTTTCTAAGTAACACTCTGGGTACTGATGTCTATTTTAGCCAATGCCGAAACAATCCCTTGTACTCTTACAAAGGTTGTGACGTACACTCTAATTTAGCCTGTCATTTTAGTTCCTATCTTCTTATGTAAATTTGGTTTATCCTCGTTAAACGTTTTTAAGTTCAAACTCTACATTTTCTCTCTCGATGGATTTAACTTTGGCAAACACCTGAAATCAGATCAAAGTGAAATCACATAATCGAAAGCTAGAGCTAAAAGTTGATGTGTTCAGTCTTAGAAAGGCAATGTTATTGAAGTCACGTTGATGGCATGATGTTAAAACGAGCTTTCGTTAGAAAGCTTTGTTAGCCAACTTTTCGTTCCATATTGATATGCAACTAATTAGCGAGTGAGCGAACGTTTGTACGTTCAAATTGTTTCCAGTGAATAAGTTTATTTTGTGTGACGACTACGTGTTGATATGCCTACTGGATCTAAATAGATCCACCAGGCATATCAACATTTTTACTTTTTTTGTCACTACGACTTATTTACTTAATCTGACCGTTATCTAGAAATGTATAGTTAGCTATTGCATGTCTAGTTAAGGATATTCAGCTACACATGGCATTTAAGCTATCCTGGTTCAGCGAAAGTTACCGTAACGGTAAGCCTAACAAATTACAGCATTTAGCGTTCGACAATAAAGTGAACGAAACATTAACGTATTGTTGAAGTTAAAGTTTACAAAACAGTTAAAAGCTTTAGTCAACTTAACAAAAACATTATAAGGTTTATCAGCATTTTGTGTGCCTGATTTGAACCTTGGTTTAAGCGGAAAGCACTCTTAAAACCGTTTAGCAAGACTAATTCCACTACACTGATTTCGTTTATTCAAACTTCGGATTTTGAGAGTGGTTCTGCTCATGAGAAAAGGCAAAAATGTGTCTGGAAAAAATTGTTAAGGTACCGATTAACGCAGTCATTCTGCTTCGCTTCAAAGCCGCCACTTCTTTCGAATCGCAAGTGCATTCTGCTCCCTGGGAAGAATTGCTTTGCAGCGATACCTAAATTGCAAATCTTTTGTGCAGTACGATTTAACTTTAGCTGCAGTATTGCGAGTAAGATATCTTCTGTGCATATATGTACTTCGCAAAAAATTCCTTTTCTCATCCTAAGAGCTGTTGAGAAACGAATCTTCATGGAAGAATTATTTTTGACATCTCTTCCAATTTTATCTTATCAGTACAGTGATCCAGTCAGTGTTCAGTGACATAATTAATTATATGCTTCATTTGCACTTTAAATTGCACCAAAGAAGTCGAAACTTGACTAAAGCAATCTAAAGCATCCATATGTATTTAGCAATGGTAATTTTACAACACATGTTTCACGTATAGCATTTATGATTTTATAGCACATGTTTCGCTTCCAAACTTTAAGATAATACGCTAAATTTGGTTAAAATGACAAAAAAAAAAAAAAAAAAAAAAAGTATGCTACAGGAAAACAACTGTCTAGCTGAAATAATTCAGGAATGCATACAGGTACGCAGGGGCCAATTGGGTCGATGAAACCAGGCCGGGAATTTTAGTCTTGTGGTCCACTACAGAAACACGTGTACCCACAGGGAAACACTTCATAAATTCCCTCACGAAAAAAATTCTGTTAACTACTGAATGAAAGAGAACTGTTGAAATATGAGTTGTAAAAGTAATTAAATCGTGAAAAAATTTTAACAGCAGTTTAAGGGTGAAAGAACTCATGATTGAAAGTAGCATATCAAACCACGTTCAAAACAGAGGATTGTACCAGATAATATTTATTTGGTCACTGATCTTCTACTGCGCAACCCTATTCGTGCCACCTCCTTGAATAGACACCTTTTTTAAGTCTAACTATTATTTTGATTTATGAACTACCGTTTTGATCCATGAACCAGTACCGGTAAATCATTGCAGCTTTTAAGGTGGTTCCACCTAAAATCTCTGCCTTATGTTTCCAATAGTAAAATTTCTATGCATATTTTCTTCGCAATTAATGTATTCCCAAGGACGAAAATTTGCACATCGATAAAACTAACTTTAAGTTATAGCATGGGATACTTAATACTTGCTAAAACATAACCAGAATTATATTAAAAATCAATCATTTTTCTTTGAGTAATGTTCAGACCTGTTAATAGAGGGCACTGCCTGTACATTGATGACGTCAGTAGACAAACAAATGTTGGATTGCTTAATTATGGTTATGTTTTAGAAAGCATTAAGTATCCCATGCTATAACTTAAAGTTAGTTTTACCGATGTGCAAATTTTCATCCTTGGAAACGCACTAATTGCGAAGAAAATATGTACAGAAGTTTTACCATTGAAAACATAAGGCATAAATTTTAAGTGGAACCACCTTAAGCATAATTGGGATGGGACACCAATTTCGAAAGATCTCCGCCGGAGAATCGCTTTGTGCTCTATTTCTGTACGTGAATGAGGGAGTGAGGATGATTTACCATCAAAATTGTTACCAGTCCCTCCTTCATGATTATAAAAGGAGGGTTTGGCTCCAAGTCCAACGACCTACGCTTAACAGTACAATAGTTAGCTTAATTTATTTACCCGTGTAACAGGTCCGGCGGCAAATTTTTCACCGAAGTAGAAATAATTTTGCTTTGTCATTTCAGAGCAACACCCGACATATATATAGATAGAAAGAAACGCCAATTTATTTTAAGACAATAATGTTTTAGACAGATAACGTAAAGCTCAAATGAAGTTAGCGATTCTTATTCATAAGTACCAAAATAATCATTCCTTCTTTCCAAACAATCCAGTAAAAGAAAATACACATGCACAAGAAAGTGAGCCATTTCTCGAATGCTCCACCGGGAAATATCCCGGTTTCCCAGTGGGCCAATCCCCCCTTCTGGTACATCAAATTCGTACATAAAATAATTTTTCTATTGAGAACTAAATTTCATGAGTGCGAAGTGCTATCTTGCACTTTGAAATTGATGTTAAGATTTTTTGTGCGTAAGATGAAGGTAATCCGGTTCAGCTTTCCTACTGTGAAGTCTTCTCTAGAAACACTGTTCCGAAAGTCGTCGGTCTTTGACTCCTTTCAATAAATACAAAGTAAGAGTAATCTTTTGTCAAGTTACGTATTTCAATACAATATTCAGTGCTACTTTAATCATAAGATAAAAATTGGTAAAACATGTCGAACAAATAAAGTACATTTTATAATGCTCATTTATTTGGCAAATAGGGAAAGATTTAGTTTACAGAAGCATTTACTTATTGAATAACAAAGCGACATTTCCTTACAATAAAAATACATTAGTTCTGTGCAGTTGTCATCTGTTTGGTTCCTAAAAACCGTCATTTGTTCGTTTTTCCCATTTATCCCGTAATTTGAACTTTCCTTACCGCCTTAATGTTCTACGAGTGACGTCACTGGTAGGTAGTTAACGTCAGTCAAGTTGAGTGAGAGTGACAGGAAAACAACAGTTTCTAAGTAAACGTGGAATGTCTTAAAGCGATTAGGTGACGCTAAAGAATATTTAAGAAACCAAAAACCAAACAAAAAGGAAAAATCCGCAAAAAAGCATGATGTCACTGATGTTGGCCAAATTTCTAATCTCAGTCATGAATAAAACGAAACAATGAATCGTTGAGATTTTACGGGGACAGTTTCTAGGTAAAATTCAGAACCCTGTGATAAAAACTGAAGAAATAAAAAAAAAAAAAAAAAAACATTTGTCACAGCGCTATCAAAACATCTTTTGTTTTTTCTACAGCAAGATATATGAAGTAGTGCCAAATGAAATGCAGTGATTTTATGCGATTATTTCAAATAAAGTCGCTGAATAGCGGGAAATACATTTTATCATAGCACCGTGCATTGTTTGCACATATGTTACCACTTATTCGTGAAAGTTAACATTTGGCACATGAGTACCCTGGCATTTCTGCATTGTCTCACTCAAAACCCTAAGCTTTTCATTGGTGTACACAGTTCCCCTAATCACATCCCTTGTGAATGTTTTTTTGTTTGTTTTTTTATTGGAGGTTTAACGACCACCGTGAGAAACTCAATAGGCTATAAGTAGTCGCCCATCCTTAATCTAGAGCCACTGGTTCCAGGGAAGGGACAGAGCCAGTGCCGTTAGACAAACACAACATCCATGCCTCACCGGGATTCGAACTTGGACCCCTTTCGGACGAATGATCAGAAGCTATCGCTTAGACCACTGCGCCACCGGGGCGGCTTGTGAATGTTCTGCAGTAAACTTTGCTCTCCCGGTAGTACCTAGGCTGATCGTTTGAGTTGGGCCACTGCTTGAGACCCAGATGAGACATATTTGTTCTATGGCACTTTCAGTTTTCTCCCTTTGCAGGAGCCAGTGGCTCTAAATTAGAGTTGGGCAGTTTCTGTCCTTAGAGCTCATGGGAGTCGTTAAACCGAGCCCCCCCTGCCCCAACCCCCAAATCAGAAAACTAAACTTGCTGGTTGAGAATGACCCATTGACCAAACAACTGTTCTTTTTCAGTGGACTTTACTGACCAACGAAACAAAACACATTTTGTGAAGAAATTTAGGATAAAAAAGGGAATTCTCTTAAAAGCGAATCTGAAACAATATTGCTATACACTGAAGAGCAATTGAATTAGAGATACCTGTCTAGTGACGTGCAACACCACCTTTCTCCCTGATAATGGCGGCGATTCGTCTCGGCATGGACTCTACAAGACACCGGAAGCGTTGGGTAGCCATACGAATCCACGACCCCTGAACAAGCTCCCACAGTTCACGAAGATTTGATGGAGGGTGTCAGAGCCTCGAACATCTCTCTCGATGGCATCCCAAATGTGCTCGATGGGATTGAGGTCAGGTGACTTAGCTGGCCAAGGAAGCGAGGTCACGTCGGTGGAGTGTTCATCCAACCATTCGGATACAATTCGGGAGCGATGGCACGGTGCATTGTCTTGTTCCAGGATGAGGTCCCCAGTGGGATGTTGAAGACGCACAAACGGGAGCAAATAGTCCTCCAGGATATCCCGGTAACGTTGACCTGTGAGGGACGATGTCACACGTACCAGGGGTCCCATTTCCAACGTGAATCTCGACTCATCAGTCCAGGCAACGTTTTTCCACATGTCTAGGGCCCAGTGGCGATGTTCCCGTGCCCATGCTAATCTTTGCACCCTGTGATGTGCGATCAGCAACGGTACCCTCGTGGGACGATGGCTTCTGTACCCTATAGCGAGGAGATGGTTCTGGATGGTGTGGCTGCTTACACGTCTTTGTGCACCAGCGTTAAATAGCCGAGTGATTTCTGGCACTGTGGCCCATCTATCCGCTGTTACAATGCACGCCAGCGGACGATGACCCCGCTCATCCACACGCTGTTGTCCACGGCAGTTGGACCTTGCAGGGATGGTTTTACCGGATTCGATGTACTCACGGTGCACCCGTGACACAGTGGCTCGTGAAAATCTCAGTGCCTGCACGACTTCCAAGATTGAGTGACCCATTCGTCGGGCCCCGACAATTTTCCCACGATCAAATGCGCTTAGATCCTTCGTCTTAACCATACTCGTCCGACTCTTACTGATTGCCGTCGCATCACTCCTTAAATTGTCGGATCGCTGCATACGTCATGTCGTTTCCGTTTACAGGGCCGCCCACAGCGCCACATTTGCATAACTCCAGCTGTCTCTAATTCAATTGCTCTTCAGTGTATGGCGCTGCAATATACTGCTGCAGTATCACATTATTCGAACACTATGCAAAGACAGACCAGTTTCTTGTCGGAGATAATGAAACACACTGTGTGCCTCAGCTTGAGAGTATTTTTCCTGAAATTTGCTCCTAAGGTATGCCTAAATTATTTCACCTCTTAGTTATAATCGCTGTTATAAAGACCTTGCTGAAAGTTTTGGACGTGAAAATTGTCAGATGTTGAACTTTTGAGGAAACTGTTTTCTGGCGTTGTGTGGATGCCGGTGTATAGTTTCAAATGTTATTAAAAAATTTTATTTGCTTTAAAAATGAGGCTACTATTTCTAAGTCGTCGAATATCTTTATTCTCGTTAGAGCTTATGCTGCAACAAAAAGTTGTACACAGTCGAATGTAAAATTACCATGATTTATGTAATTGGTTACCTACTGAAGTACCTAATGAAGAAATTGCAAAATTGTTGTAGCCAATCTATTAATAGTGGAACAACTGTTCGTGAAAAAGTGCTTCTTCCTCGCTTAGATGTTTAATAATTTGGTGCTTACGTAGCCCATATTCTAATGAAGAAATAATTTTGTATGTCTCTGTCGGTCTCAAGTTTGGTTACGTTACATTACTGTGGTGTTCAGAAGCTTTGCATAAAATGTTTGCAAAATGGTTATGAGCTGAGAAGCTCGGAGTTAATTTGTTTGTTTGACCATGAAATTGAAAAAGCTTCTACACTTCTAAAAATCTTGTAGTAGATTGCACCAAAAAGTGGTGCTACACTAGCTGTATGCACCACTTTGGGAGCAAAGGTAAACCATTGTGTGGTGCATGGAACATACGTAAACATGGTGCAATTCGTGCAACTTCGCATCATTCAGGATGAACACCATACTGTGGTGCATAATTACATGATCTTTTTGTGCATTCCTACTTCACACAATATTTTACCTTTGCCCCAAAAGTGGTGCACTTTTTGGTGCAACTTACTACAAAATTTTTAACGGTGTAGTAAACTTGTAAAAAATGTGGTTTGACTGAGAATATCTGCGTTTTGTGGACTTTTCTTATCTTGGTGGACGTGGTGTCTACAAAGCTTTCATGTAGTTCATCCCATAGTAATATTGAGAATTGAATTATTAATCCTAAGCCGATTCTCTGTTGGATTTTTGGTATTTCAAGAAGAAAAGATATGAAGCCTGTTCACGAAGAAACCAGATATTGCAGCTGAATTTAATATTTTTTGCTATGAATCGAGTGAGAATATCGTGCAACTATTTTAAGAAAGGCTTTTTTATCTCCGGATTGACGTTGCTATGAAGACATATGGCGCATATATTTCAGGTTAAGATATTGAAGCTTCTGGTCCTGAATTTGCCATTTCATTTAATGTCTGGAATTCCCCAAGGAAAATTCCTGGTATTCCAGTGAATACATTAAAGTTTTGTCGGGAAGTTTCAGAACATTTCATGTATGCATGTATATGTGAGTAAGGGAATGAATCACTTGATGAATTAGTGAGAGACTGAGTAGATGAATGAATGAATCAGTGAGAAAATGAGTAGATAAATGAATGAATCAGTAATTGAATTAAATGAATCAATTAATTAATTCTAAAAGTGCCAGAGGGGTATGTCATGTTGAATTTTGAAGAATTTGTAAGAATAGGTTTTATTACATACCGGCTTTTTCAAGTTATTTGATTTGAGTGGCTTTCGATGGTTGGCGAAGCATTTAATTCTAAGGTCATTAAAATTCTAAGGAAAGATAACGTTATTCATGAGTAATGCAATGTTGCAGGAGACGGTTTTATTAGTTAAAAGTTTTACAGTTCTGAACATGGTCATATTTCAAGTTATTTTAATGTCTTTTCTCAAATTAAGTCTTTATTTAGGTTGGTGGCTAATGCTTTCCTGAAGTCTTTTGTACCGAAAAAAACTACTTTGGCAACTAATCAAAAAGAGTAAATCAGAAAATTATTAATAATTTAGATACCCGAAATACTATTCTGCTGATAATATATTATTATATAATACCAAATATCAGTGGCGTAGTGCGTAATTGCAGAGGACCCCCGCGAAGAATTATTGAGGGCCCACCCCAACAAAAAATTGCTTTGCTTACTTTTGAATATATCGTGGCAACTTTCAATCGCTCACACGCAATGCCTGTTAGTATATTAAAAATATATAATATTATATGGTTCACATGAAAGTTACTAATATGAAAATCCGAAATGGGTTGTGGAGTCACGCAGGCCCGAAGACCAAAGGAATAATGGTTAAATGGGAGAGATCAGCTGCTGATGAGGAATTTTGCTGCTAAACAGCTTATGACCTCTCGATTTTGGAAGTCCACAGAAGATTCTTATTCCTATATAACTCAGAAACAATGGGCATCAGGCTTCTAAGTTGCCAGGCCTGAGGTAGTTAGTCAGCTGGGGCATCAGTTAAGATACTAAATAATTATAAGCAGGTGTGATGATAATATCTTCCTCCTATGTCTGGGGTTTAAGGAGAAAGAATTAGATCTTGTCTAGCTTGTCCTGGCAATGGAAATATAAAAAAAGAAAATTCGTTATGGAGCCTGCTTTTTAAGTAAAAGTGATTTTTCTTCGGAATAAATCTTCTGCTATGCATATAAAAAAAAGAAAACACTTTTTTTTAAACGGCAACGACCGCCGGGGCAGCCGAGTGGTCTGAGACGCTGGATTCAGATCATTCGTCCTACATAGGCCAGGGTTCGGGTCCAGGATGGGGCATGGATGGTGTGTTTGTCCGATGGCTGTGGGTCTATCACTTCTCTGGAACTAGTGGCTCTAAATTTGTAGTTTTGTATTTGTTTTTCATTTCGCGATGGTCGCTAAAGCTCCAAAATAAAACAAAAACAACAACAACAAAAAATTCCAACGAATGTTTAAGGAAAATATTATTTACAGGAATCTCTACGCCTCTGTCTATAGAGCAAAAGTTTAAGCTATTCCTAGCTTTTTCGCCAAAAAGCGAATGTTGAAAACTTTTCAAAACTCGTACATAGCTACTTAGAAAAATCTCTTTAACAATTAACAAGTTTTACGTTTTTAAACATTGGAAGAAAAAAGAAACAATGGAAAATTTTCCCAAACATTGATTGTTTTGAGCGCATATCGCTTCACAGCCGGAGGTGAGTCATAAACCCACGAATGGCATATTAGACTTTGCTGGGCTAAACAAAATTAATCTTAGAATAGCTACTGATGAGGCCAGCCTAAAGAATGGTGTGCGTTCAAGTGTCACATCACTGCTGAAACAAAAAGTGCCACACTTGTTATCTTTCCACTGTGTAGCCCAAAGAGACTAGCTCTAGGTAGTTCCCAAGCAGCAGATTCCGTATCTTACCTTGTGAAATAACAGGAAACTGAATAGAATACATGCATATTACAGCGACTCCTTCAGCAATACAAGGAAGTTAAAATCTTGGGCCGAATTTTTAGAGGTCAGCCAAAAAAAAAATTGTTCAAATCTTGGAAACTACTGTATATGTCCGTCACCAGAGCGTTCAGTTACAGTAATAAAAGGGAACTGGAAAATTCTTGTTTCTATTTTAACTGAAGATAAGAGTGCAGGTAGACGAGGTCTGTTGAAAGCAATTCCCACTCTGAGGTTTGTACGAGTTTGGCATTTCTCTCAGTTGTTTTGTTCGTCTTAAGAACACTTATGTTTAATATTCCAGAAACTCAATACATACTGACTTCGATTTCATGCAATGCCAAGTTCAAATTAAAAAAGAAAGACTTGAAGAACTATCATTGGGGTTAGAGAAAAAATAGTGAGTTATTTATGGCTCTTAATACCTCCATTATTTACACATAACTTTGAGTTCGAGGGCTATTCCATACGGAATAGAGTGGAAGAAAAAACTCTGTGGATAAAGTTCATGCGGAACCCCATGGAAAATTTTGCTGAGAAGTTTGGAGATATAAAAAAGTTTAAAATGTTCTCAGCCTTTTTACCCAGAAAATTTCCAGAAAAGACATCTGATGCTGTTTTGAAATGTGGGGAGGAAGAAATTGTGGGAATGTATAGTCACTTACAAATCACTGTGCTTGAACAGATAGTTGAAGCTGAGCGGAAATTTTTTAAATTGCTTATGCTTTCGAAGTGGCAAAACTTGAGTCTGCTGGAAGTTTAGATACTATAATAAAGACTTACTTAAAATTGCTTTATTCAACTATTAGTAGCATGCTTACCATTGCGCCCTTGGACTCTGAGAGGGGATTTAGGGTGAAGATCCAGATTAATACTACTTTATGTAAAGCAGTAGATGTTAGGGAAGTAACGCAATAGATGTTAGAATCCATTTCTATTAATGGACCAGAAAGGAAATATTTTGATTTAAAAAACAAATTTCATTGCTGGGCAACAATAAAATCCATGAAACTTATTGTAGCCACAAATAAATGTACAAAGAAAGTGTGTATGCAAATTTATTCGACTACATGCGTATATCAATGAGAAAATATATATTTTCATTTTTATTAAAATCAGTCGTGTAAAATCCCGTTTTAATATTAAATTACATTTAAAAAACAAAATTTAATTTACATTATGCATTGTATGTTTGTTTGTTTTTTCGAAATAAAAATAGAAAGAAAAAAGCAGAGAGAAAGGAAGGAGGAAAAAAGGTAAACTGTCTTAATCTGCATAACATTTTGCCACATCATTAGCTGACAAATTTGCTGAATTCCTACAAGAGAAAAAATACCAATTTAATACAGCCTTAGACACCCCGCACCGCGGAAGCTTGGGGAAGGGGGGATGTACGTTACGCCACCACTAAATATCTTGCGAGTCATTATTATCAGATAACAGTACGACAGGATCAAAGAAATGAACCATCTAATGCAAGCGTTTATGAGACATATCGAAACCTACGCCACCGTCATTGCTTTGACATCTAGAGAAGTGTAAAAAGTTTTCCACTGTGTCACTGTTTATGGAACCTTTAATTACACAGTTTAAGGCCACCCCATCCCCTCCTTTTCTTTCTCATGGTACCGAACTATGGCAACTAGCTGGTATGTTCATCGCGTGACTGGGAAGCCGGAGCCAAAGTACCCATGACTATCTTGAGACGTTTTTTTTTTTATTATTTTGGGTAAACAAAAATGTCTCAAAAGTGAGCATGATCTGTTGGACATATAGACTAGAGATGAATATTCAGAGAAGCTTCTGATGATATAACTGTCGGAAAGATCATCGTGGATTAGAAGTGGCTGAACCTATGGATCTCTTGCCCATAATCCCATCAGCAAGTAATATTATTAATAAAAAAGGGGGCAAAAAACATTATTTTTTATCTCGAGAATTTTGGTTGCAAGGCTTGAGCACATTGACGTTGCTCTGTGAAACGTGTGTTGTAAAGTGCCCTCATAAAGCACTGATAAGATACTCTTTTCCAGTAAACATAAGGATAACAAGCAGGGCTTGTTTATAGCCATGCCTATTGCACTCATGCAGACACATTTATTGCCTGTCGATATGCAACTTCGCATTCCTTATGTTTCGCCTAGAACAATGTTTTTCATGTGTACGGCGACTCCGTACGAAGTGTCAGTGACATTGTAGAACACCCTGCGAAATGTTTCTTAGACTCCTCTCTTTTTCTCATATCCTCCATATACATAGGCACATTTGTTTTCATTTTACGGAAATACTGCAATGCTGTGTCAAAACAAAACACAAACAGAGGAAATAAAAGAGAAATGGTCTTCGGATGTTGCACAATCCCAGTCTTACCCTTCAAGGAAAAAACATGGCCACGAAATGACACCATTTAGAAATATGTTTTTCTGTGAACAGAAGTTTAAAACACTAAATGAAGAATGCTCTAATATTATATACGAAACAAAAAATGAAGATTTCTGCTCCTGAGCTTTTATGACAAGCAATTTTGGTAGGCTTCAATTAAATTGTCAGTTGTAAATATGCTGCGTAAATCACGATTGAATTTATTTCTCTTTCTCTCTCCTTCCCTTTGTTTTTTATTAGTCCTGAGCCAGGGATACTTCTACAAAGATGGCGGCCGGAACTCTTTCTCTCCCTTGAAGAACATTCCTTCAGAAACGAACGGATCAATTTCAATTTAAATATTGTTTCCAAATGCAGTCGGTGAAGAGTGTGATAAGTTTTACTTCTTCCAGTAGTGGGAATTCTGTTTTGCGTTGATGTACGTGTGACGCACTACAGAAGTGAAGCTTATGTCAAGACGGCAAAATTGCAACGATAAATTCCGCCGGTGTAGCTTAATTAGAAAGGCATCCGGCTCCGGAGTAGAAGGACGCTGGTTCTACCACTGCCACCGGCAAAAATGTGTTTTCACATAAGAAGGAGTTTTAATCCGCAAGTTTCCGTTAAAAATGCTTTCGGATGTTGAGAAGTAATCATCGAATATTTTATTTTTTTTTGTTTTAATAATAGGGTTAGTCTTCCTTTAGCCATGTGCAAGTTTATCGATTATTAATCGGCAGAATTGTAGAAACGTGTTGTAAATACATATTTCTGTTCTCCGTTCAAAATTAATAGCTTTTTCTTGAATACTTTGTCTGAGAAAATTTTACATACGGGCCTAACTCTTTGACCCACAGCGGTCAGTGAACCACCGAGGAGGATATATTTCGCCGATAAGAATTTTACTGAATTCTTGCACAAACGTGCACTTTTTGGACAGAAGTCTGAAGGCTAGTACTTTAAAGGTAAAATAATCAGTTCTCTGGAACAAAAAGATTTCTCAGTTTTTTTGGAGGTTTTTTTTTTCTGCCTGGATATTATATTTTACGAAATTCAAGTACATATTGACGCTACATACTATCAAAATGTTGGATACAGAAAATCGGAAAACTTATACTAGACCCTTTGGAGAAGTTTAATTTCGCCTATCGATTCCCCAGTTGAGTTAAAAAAATATGAGTTGGGGATATTTTTTCTCAGTTAGCGAATATAGGCAGCTGCTTAAGATTAAAACTGGCTGTTAAAAATTAAAAATGCTAAAACTAAAGAATACCTTAAGTAAAAGATTAATGAACGAAATGATTGAGAAATGGCATCGATTTTAATTGTGATTCATTGCGTCATCAACGTGTACCTGCAACTACAGTAATATTTTGGACCTTCCTGTTTCGCTGCGTTTGTTGGTGCGGCTCATTTTTTCTAACCTTCCTAGCTTTCTAAAAGCAAGCTTTCACAGCGTGAAGCAGGTAGAAAATCATATAAATTTTCTCCCCTTGAGAAATCAAGCGCATCCGAGCTGCGTTTAAATGAAATGACATCATAAATTGGCAGCAAAAGGAAACGTTTTGGCGTATTGATGAATTTTAAGATCATTAATCAATAAAGTTATTTAGAAAGTTCTGTGAAGTGATTTCCTTTTGGCACTACAGTTATGCAATCAGCCGATTCTTGCCCAGCTGCTGCGTTCAAGCAATAACGGTGTACCAGAAACAATTAATGATTACGAAATATTACGTCAAAAATTCTAAATCGTCTGGTAAAACTAAGCTGAAGAAGTGCTACAGAAGAAACCAATCGGAAGCACCGAATTTAAAATAAGTTATTTACATACTTCCAGGAATTCGGAAACTGAGTAGATATGATGTTGGGTTGTCCATCGTGAATTTATTATCATTTGGTTTAGGAAAGAGGCCAGTTAGGTAAAATAATTACATGACTGGGGATATTGAAATTTTAATGTTCCACTACAGTACAGATTGCTGAATACTCGGAAATGGAATGAAATCTATCGATACGTCGGAATTTAATGAATTGTAACTGATTGATAATGTTACAAGAGCCTACCAGTGAATATGTGCCATTTTCTGATTCTCTTAACGTTATCGACCGATTTTTTTAAATTTCAGAGTCAATTATAGCATTGTACTACATTTTGCACCATCCTCTCCCCCAGAAAACGAGTGCTGCTTCAGTTGAGACAATTTCTCTCTCAGTGGGCGATTTGAACCGCAAGTCAGCGCTTTATTTTACGGCTTATATGCCGTCGGGTTTTTTAGCACATGTTTTGAAAAAAGTACGAGCTTATAGTATCATTTTGTTCGTCTGTTTGTGGGCACCATATATCTGCAACTATTATTCCGATTTCAAAAAATTATGTTTGCATTGGAAAGCTTAAAATGTGAGAACGATGATTCTTGCTTTCCGGTTTTATCCTGATGTAGAATTTCGCCGCTAGAGGGCGTAAATGCAGATGCTGTAGAATTTAAATTACATTTTATTTCTTATATTTGCTTCCAAATATCCGATTGAAAAGATTATTTCTTTCCTTCGATGCCATTCGCAACGAATATTATTTTGGGTAAACTTTTTTCTTTTCAGGTAATGCATAGATTTTCCGCTAAGAGCGTAAAGGTAAACGGCAATTTCCCCGATACCTCTACTTTTAAAAGTCCTATTTGAAAAATTATTTCTGCATCGGATACAGCTCCGGGTGAAAAATATTCTACATATAATTTCAAATTTTTTGTAAAGATTAGTTTAACCACCAGGGTCGTAAGTGCTTATTTTTGTTTCTGATGTATTTGCAACAAAATCTAAATGTCTGAAAACTTTTCAGAATACTTTCTGCTTAAAATAGCGCACAGTTTTCCCGCCAATGGGGCATAGAAGTAGATATCTCTCTTGTAAATATATCTGCTTTTAAAAGGCCGATTTATTTACAGAAGAGTGTTTCTGATGCGAAATGTTTCCTATATAATTTCAAATGTTTTTTAACGCACAAGAGTGCCACTGGAGGGCGTAAGTTCATGTCCAGCATGTTTGCAGCAATAGCTGCGGGACTAAAAACCCAATTGAAAATGTTTTTTTTTTTTTGGTGAGGTACTACTGACTATAAAAACATTTTGTGTATTTCCTTCCTAAAATAATGCGCAAATTCTCCGCTAGGGGGCGCAAATATTTGATCTGTTTTCCTTGACATCTCTGCTTCTAAATGTGCGATTTAAAATATTTTTTTAACACCAAGTACCGTTTATCTTGTGGAACACTCCAGGTTTGTACTTCAGGTTGTTTTGCAGTTCACAGTTCTGTCGCTATGTGGTTTTTGCAGCTGTATCTCTTCTTCTAAAAACCCCATTGTGAAATTTCTTTTTTCTACTGTTTACCATTCGCTACAATGAAGATGAGGAACATTATCCGCTTTTAATAATGCACAGCTTTTCCGATAGGTGCTTAAATGTCAAACTTTTTTTTAAGTTCGTTTTCCTTAGCATAGCTTTTGCAATGAAGAGTGCTTTTCAAATATTTTCAACTTTTCCATTGCGCAAAATTCTTCCGCTAGAAGGCGTAGAGTTATATATCATGTTTCCTTCTATATTTCTCCTTTTAACTGTTCAATTTGAAAATTTTGTTGTCTCTGATACCTTCCTTCTGCTTTGAGAAACTTTCTGAGCACCATTTGTTATCTCCGTAACGTACTTTTTAGCCGCTGTGGAATTAAGTAGCTGTTTCTATTTCTGGATGTTCTGTCGATTGTAGAATTCCGGTTGATTTCATTTTATAACTGATTCCATTGACTATGAATGGCTTTTATAAATTTTATTCGCGTCGGGAAGGATTCAAAAGGCGTTTTCATTACAACCAAAAATTCGATATCTTACTTGTTTATAATGTGCGTTCATGATTTTTCCGGCGACAAAGGACATTCCTCCCTATACCTTGTGCTACATTTTTCGTCGCTGATTTTGAATACTTGAACCTGGATTCCAAACAACAGGGTCACAGTGAGCATAGACACCAGAGACGATGGTGTGCCTTTCAATAAAAAATATTTTTCAAAGAAAAAAATCGTTCAGTACAGCCAGATGGATTGTACTACTGCAGAAGAATAGGGTAGGGAAAATTCTTCAATTTCTCCTTGAAAAATGACTTGGCGAATCTGGCAACTATCAGTTCTCTCAATCATAAAGATTCATGCCCCCTCCTCCGAGACAGTTTTTGCGCTCCGGCCCGACTGACAGTGTGTTCGATGCGGAATCTGTAGTTCATTCCGAAATAAGTAGTTTTCTTTATAAACACAAAAACACACACAGTACGCGCGTTCAGTTCTATCAGTAAAGCTGTTTATACTTACGCTTTCTTTAATCTTAGGTGTTTCGATTTCCTTTTTCCGTCGGTGTCGTGGTGAAGAAGTGTTTTGTTCCTTTCAGAATTTGGCTTCCTTTGTGGTATTCATTTCACCACAAGAGCTAAAAAATAACATGAGCACATTTAAGGAGACTGAAGACCGGGGTCTGGACAGTATTTTAACGCCCCAGTATTAGTGGCACATCTAGGATTTCACTATGGGTGGCCGAAAGAAAATACCCAGCGAAAACCTTCTCAACGTATGCTGAGGAAGCCATAAAAATATACCCGCCATATTAAAGTGTGTATCCCATGATTCTATACAGTCGAATCAGCGTTAGCAAAAAAAATGTAAAAATTCATGGTTGAAAAATGGATACCAGTTCATTTTGGCTTTATTCTCCCTCCCTCCAGAGTTCAGCTTGTTGAAATTATATCAAAGTAGTGGAAAAAATAATATGATCCAAATATCATGATTCAAATGAGTTCTTAATGTATGGAAATTTTTCCCAATTACAGATGTGTGCAAAACATCTGTAATGCTTTTGAAAGATTTGAGGATGGATTGGGAGCTACGATACTTTTTTGCGGACTCTTCTTAAAAAAGCGGAATGAAATAGGAAATTTTCTCACAAGGCAGTTTCTTCTAGTTTTTGCTGTGCTATCTGGAAAAAAAAGGAAGAAAGAAACTGTAGAACTCTGCCAATTCTTCAAGCACCCTGCGTAATTCTGGGGCCCCTTGAAAATGCGGGGCCCGGGGCTGCATCCCCCGTCTGAAATAGGCTCTGGCGATTACTCACGAGGAATAGCGTTGTTTATTCCGACACACTTAGTGGGCTTCTTAGCTCGAGTCTTCAGCCGGCTCCGTCTTTGAAGCAGCGGCTTCTGAAATCGTTTATCGGATGAGAAGTTTTCACCTGAAGCGCTGTAGCGTGAAAGTTAGACCCTCTGAAAACTCTGCCTGGGGATAAAAGAGACTTAAAGCACCTATGAAGATCTTTATAAAGCTTGTATTGAATTGAGATTGCCCCCGTAAAGATTTTCTAGCCGATATTTATGATTCCTGTTCTTACATTCACATTTCGTTGCAAAGTAACCCTGGAAAAGAAAGATTGATACGTACAGGACTGATTGTGACTAAACTGGGCTGATCGATTAGATTTTGGTTTGATTTGAAACATGAGCTGCATTAGAAAAACACACAGTCGAATGTAATAGATAGCAACTTCTTATCGTAGATAAAAGCACAAAATGATCTTCTGTGGGATCAACACAGTTTGGATAGGCAAAGAGATTCAAAATTGAACAACTGGAAATATAAACTTCTGAACTACAGTCATTAAATTATTTCTAGGACCTGTTGCAAGATATAAGATTACGTCTCATAACATCTCACAACATATTTCGGTTCAATGGGCTCTAGTCCCAGATCTTTCACCTTGTATTTTTAAGAACGGACTGACAAGAAAAAAAAAAAAAAGAAAAAAAACTTCCTAGGTAACTGCAATTCGGTGATCAGCTTCATTCTGAAAATATTGCGAGATAGGAATATACTAAAAGTATAATTTATTATATGCAGCGCTGTAATGTTTTTGAGTATTTAAACGAATGTGATATCTGTTAATTGTTTATGTTACACCAAAAACCCAACATTATCATTCTGTAAAGCACTTCCTGAATTAATCGTAGTCTCACTGCAGAACTTGGCTGCTTAACTTCGTGCTCCGGATAGCTTAAGTAAAACACACTAAGCACTTGATTAGGCACTAAAATGGCACTAACGGCCAGGTTAATGAACACTCTTCGCTTACAGTAATCAACTTGTTTATTATGGTCCACTGTAGGCACTTTAAATGCCAGCACAACATCCCATGTGGAGTACAACTCCAACTTGATATTCAAATAACCGTTTGCTTTGATGTCCGAGTACAATACTCTCTTAACACAAATACTCTTAAAATCTTATGACTCCACAACAGTTTGACTTCAGTGATCAAACAAGCGTAATATTCAGCTTGAAAGAATTAATCAAAGTATATAAGATCAAACACTAATTACATAACATCAAAGTAGTTTGAGCCCTATATCGACAATCTCTCTCTAAAGCAGTTACAACGTTTTCACGCTCTAGCCGACTTCTAACGAGATCCCTGATACAATCGTAAAGTTTTTATCGCGAATGAATAATAAATACACAGTTGAAATGGATTAGGAACATCAAATAGAAGTCATCGCTCTTTCGACGTTTATAAGTGAGTCACGGAAAAATTTTCATCAGCCGCCACCGGGAATCGAACCCAAGGTCTTCCAGTTACGCACCAGACATGCTGTCACTGCACCACAGCGGTCTAGAAATTCCCCAGACTCACATACGACAAACTGCCAACCACCTGGCAGGTTGCTTTCTTTGGAGCCCCGCACAATGCTGGGGATTCACAAAAGATGAACAGTAGCAACTGAACAAATAACTAGAAAGCGAATGAATAATAAATGCACAGTTGATGTGAATTAGGAACATCAAATAGAAGTCATCGCTCTTTCCACGTTTATAAGTGAGTCACGGAAAAATTATCATAACTGGAAGACCCTGGGTTCGATTCCCGGTGGCGGGCGATGAGAATTTTTCCGTGACTCACTTATAAACGTCGAAAGAGCTATGACTTCTATTTGATGTTAAACTTTTACCAGTCTCTATCACCTCCATCAAACACTTATGGCCTAGCGACAGGTTGCCAAACCAACATTCTGCGAGAGAGAAAATGTTGCGTTAAGTTCAGAAACTTCTTAAAGAGAATGAACCAAAATTTACATAAAACAGCAGGAACAAAAAAGAAAAGTTAGATTATACGTTACAGCGCACACATCCACAAAAATTCCTTACCCCTCCACATTATTCCGCCCAGCCGAAACTCCTTGCGGGCTATAGATAGGTCACACACCTACTTGCTAGGCAGCTTGGGCCGCGGATGGCCTAGTGGTCAACGTTCGTGACTGCCACGGAGAAGACCTCGGGATCGATCCCAGGCAGGTACGAACGCTCGAACCACTAAATATCCGCCATGCGTCGTACGGGCACGTTAAGCCATCGTAACCGGGGTATCCCCCTCCCCCGGTAATAAGTAACGGCGTCTTCCTCCCCCTTTTTACCTCGCTTCCGTGCCACTTTCCTATCGGACATTCTAGCCCAAATCTCCTAGCTTCCTATTTCTAAGGGTTGTTTAAGACCTGGGGTCAGACACTCCCTTCCTAAAATCCTCTATGCATATGATCTGATGATCTGCTATACAGCGTACCTGCGACTGTGATGATAGCTAAACACGAAGATCTGAGAGTTCGATCGCGGGTAGATAGGCGATGCGAGGAAGATGGAGTCAGAGATGGAAATCGGTCACGGGTCAACGGGTCGAAAATTTCTTGAGGGTCAAACGGGTCAGGACAAGATGTTCCTGACCCGATTTTGACTCGGTTTTTATTTCAGTTTTATTTTTTAAAAGGAAAAAAAATATTTTAAAGAAAAATGCGTGCTGTGGAATTTCGCGCTCGATGCTGGTGCCAGCTGAATGAAAAAGGATTTGTCATACAAAAATATTGTTGTCTCTTTCATAAAGAAAGATAATTTCCACCGACTGACGATACTATTATATATGGTAGAACGATACTTGCCTTGCGTTTGTTTTCAGTGCGATTGCCCGGAACAAAATACAGGTAAACGCCTGTCGCCTGCGTCTCAGGTGATTCATTCTCTCACATTCCGCGTGTCACATAGTAAGGCTGAGAGTTACTTTTCGCATCGCATCTTTTGCATTAAGCATTCGGAGGTTTTCGTTTGCCGTGCTGATATCCCGTTCCATTGCATGTCGTGTCGGAATTAATGACTTATTTGTTAATATGGACGAATTTAATATTAATGATTTTGAAAAAGGCGTCGAGGCCAACAAGTACGCTCTTGTTGTAAACAAAAAGGGGAAAATTGAATGCTGGAAGTTGTTTCGTCTCATTAAAGAAACCAGAATATGTTTCACAGCAACACCAATTTTAGCAAGCTTGTGAAGAATTGAAAGTTTCCGAAATGTGAATGTTAATTTCATGAGTACTCCATCCTTCTGAGGGACAGTGATGAATTAACATCCACATTTCGGAAACTTTCAACTCATCAGAAGCTGGTGAGAATCGGTTTGGCTGTGAAATATATTCTGAATCTTGATATATTATCAAGAAAACAACAAAAACTGAAATTAAACATACAACAAGTTACTTAATTCACAACTTTTGACTGTAGCACCATCAAAATTAAGTTGAACAGCCGTAACGTTACTGCGGAGGGACATTTTGACTCTCGCACATGTGTTTGAAAATAAGTGTAAAATAGTTACGCTATGTGAAGGACGACAGTTTCAACACTTTCTGTTAGTAAATGAGTAAATTATGCATTTCCATAATACATTTGTATGATTTCTGCTACGACAGTATAACCTACCATACCCACTGCAAAGAGACTTTTTGAACACCCTGTGTATATATATATCATCATCATTGTCAACCATTATCAATCCACTGCTGGACGAAGGTCTCCCCAAGTTTCCTCCCCAACGCTCTGTCTTGTGCCAGTCTCCTCCATGTCATTCCCGCATACTTACGAATTTCATCCACCCATCTCCCATGTGGTCTTCTTCTGGGTCTTTTCCTGTCCCTTGGAATCCAATCTAAAATTTCGGCTGTCCATCGATGGTCTGTCCTTCTGGCAGTATGTCCAGCCCATTGCCATTTCAGGGATTTAACTCTGATCATGATGTCTTCCACTCTTGTCATTTTTCGGATCCACGAGTTCCTCTTCTTATCTCTCCTGGTTACACCAAGCATGCACCTCTCCATGCTGCTTTGAGTTGCAGCCTTTGTATGTCTCTTTTAGTTAAGGTCCACGTCTCTGCACCATACGTAAGCTCTGGAAGGATGCATTGATCAAACACTTTTCTTTTAAGATATAATGGCATATTGCTCTTGAAAATTATGCTGTTTCTTTCAAAAGCTCTCCAGGCAAGTTTTGTACGCCGATTAATTTCTTCATCAATGTGACCCTCACTTGATATCTGCTGTCCAAGATAAACGTACGTGTCTGTTATCTCCAGCTTTTCTCCATCAATCGATAAATCTTCATTTCTTGTAAAAGCATTGAGCATCACTTTTGTCTTCTGAAAGTTCATTTTTAATCCCACTTCTTTACTCTTGTCCGCAAGTTCCTGGATCATACCCTGCAGCTCTGATGGGGTAGTTGCAAAAATGACTACGTCATCAGCAAAACGAAGGTGGGTTAGATAATCTCCATTAATCTTTATCCCTTTGTTTTCCCAGTTCAGTGATTGAAAGACATTTTCTAATGTGGCATTAAAGAGCTTCGGAGATATTGTGTCACCTTGTCTCACTCCCTTTCCAACTTTTATGTGTGTTGTATTTTCAAACAACCGAATCTATCATATATATATATGATCATGTATAATTATAAATTAAGTTTCGAATTTACAGTTCAAAGCAGATTTATCCGGGTCAGATCCGGGTCGGGTCCAATTATGTGACTTCCGGGTCCAAAATTTTTGACCCGTTTCCAACTTTTGATGGGCTGCTTCATCACCGAGGCTGCAGAAGTCAGTGATTTCCGCTTGCCACTGTCGTACGTGTGTACCAGGAATACAGCAAAACCTGCAGCTGCTGTGGAAAATGTGGCCGTAAACTGACTGTTGATGTTCGAGATGAGCACCGCCTCCCCCGTGTCGTTACGTCGGAACAGATGGCTACACTGAAATGGAAACGTCGACACTCAACGACGGGGCACTTACGAAGGTTTGTGCAAAGACCACTCAAAGTACTATGACACAATTGGGTTATGGAAGCCAGCCGACACTCACATCGAGTACCCTTAACATAAGGGCTATGAGGTTTCCCAGGGCGAAAGAATACCGTCACGTGACCGTGGAACACTGGAAACGGCTAGTTTGATTCGACGAATCGAAATTACAACTACAACACGCTGAAGGGCAGACCACACGAGGCCGTGGACCCCAACTGTCAAGTCGGGGTTTTACAGGCCGTTGGAAGTGATGCAATGTTCTGAGGCGTCTTTACGTGGACTACATTGGGGTGCCTCGTACATGGTGAAACCACTATCAGCGCACGAGGCTATACTGATGTACTGAAACCACTATCAACGCACGAGGCTATACTAATGTACTGAAACCACTATCAGCGCACGAGACTATACTGATGTACTGAAACCACTATCAGCGCACGAGGCTATACTGATGTACTGAAACCACTATCAGCGCACGAGGCTATACTGATGTACTGAAACCACTATCAACGCACGAGGCTATACTGATGTACTGAAACCACTATCAGCACACGAGGCTATACTGAAGTACTGAAACCACTATCAGCGCAAGAGGCTATACTGATGTACTCGCCGACCGCCTACACTGGTCAATGGCGGTTTGTTGTCCACAACAGAATGCACTTCAACAAGACAATGCCCGCTCTCATCGCTCACGTTTGGCGACGGACTGGTTGGAACAGCATCCTAATGAGTTCGCTACCCTATAGAATGGCCCTCCTGCTTTCCACATTTAAACCCAGATGAGCATCTGTGGAACGAAACGGAATAATTCATTCGATCCGGAAATCTATCACCGGAAACTCTCCGAACTTTTTAAGGTCAGCTGTCTTAAACTCATTGACCGCAATACCGCCCGAATGTTTCCTACTTCTAGTAAGGTCCATGTCACGATGTGTTGCTGCTGCTGTGATGGTGAAAGTTGGGCCCGCACGTTATTTTCTGAGGGTGTATGGTAAATTGTCTTTCACTATACTTCTGATGACATTTCAAAAAAATGATCAAATGATCATATGTAGAGAATTTTAGGAAGGGAGTGTCTGACCCCAGATCTTAAACAACCCTTAGAAATAGGAAGCAAGGAGATTTGGGCTAGAGTGTCCGATAGGAAAGTGACACGGAAGCGAGGTAGAAAGGGGGAGGAAGACGCCCTTATTTATCAGGTGTGTGTGTGTGGGGGGGGTGCAGTACCCGGGGTCGGACGGCTTAATGTGCTCATTCGACGCACGGCGGATATTTAGTGGTTCGAGCGTTCCTACTTGCCTGGGATCAAACCTGAGGTCTTCTCCATGGCAGTCACGAACGTTGCCCACTAGGCAACCCACGGCCCGACATTTCAAAACACATTTGGGTTTTATGAACTGTGTAACCAAATTGTCCATCACGTATTTTCAATGCAAGTCTGAACAGAAAGAGTCTTTCCTGTGTTTGTCGGCAATTCGATAAATTTCGTATAAACGGCCAGTTATCTAAATTACGCAGTGGCGTGCCGCAGTACTGCGGACCCCCTCCCCTCCCCAAGAACAAAAACCTTTCGGGTCTCCCACCACCACCAAAACTTGGCTTTGCTCACTATCGATTATTTCGAATAGATTGTAACAGTTTGTAATCACTACAGGCAATGCGCGTTATAGCATTAAAAGTATACAATAATTTGTTAAATGATGCTATTATATGCATAGTATATAAATTATATAAAAATAAAAATCTGGATATAGGGTAAAGTTACGACAACATAAAAGACCGAAAAAGTAACAGTTAAAAGGAGAAAGAACGGTTTCTGAAGGGAAATTTTGCTGCTTAGAAAGCACTTAGAGTCCCTTTCTATTTCGGAATCCGAAAGAATATCTTTACTTCTACACAACTTAGAAACAATAGCTATTGGTGTGGTGTCTCAGTTCATCAGGCCTGAGGGTGTCAATCAACTGGGAAAGTAGTCAAACCACTAATTAAGGGGAGTTATGGCAATAACAGTTTCCTGCTTTATCTGACGTTTAAGAAGAACCAAATAAAACTTGTTCAGCCTGTACTGTGCAATAAAGAGAAATAAAAAAGTGAATTACATGTGATTTTCCTCCGAAATATAACTTTAAGTGTTATGGAATGATAAAAGAAAGAATTCCTTTGAAATTGCAACGAATATTAAGGAAAATACTATTTACAGGGATCTTTTTTTCGGGAACCCTATGCCACTCCACGGAAACCTGGGAGTGACTCCTTATGTCCTTAAATACTCATGAGAGACATAAAACTACCAAACGACAAAAAAAAAAAAAAAAAAAAAAAAACGGTCTTAGGAGAAAAACTATCTATCAAGACATAGTGTTAAAAAAAGCGAGGGGGAGAGAAAACTTGTCACACCTTCCCCGAATTTCAGATTCTCATTCTACAGTATTTTGTCGAATTCGATGTTTCTTTCAAATCTCTACCAGGTCTTAGCAATCTCCACTTCGCACAGTTTTTGTAGGAGGAAAACAAAGCCTTGTTTTACGTCGTTCCATACGTCTGTCTCTAACGCTCTAACGTCATTCAGTACTTGCAGCGCCATCTGCTTTTATCAAGTGGCCGAAATCAGAGCTAAGCTCACCGCTATCGCACTATACGTAAAATCAAGGAGAAATACCGAAAAATAAAATAAAGTTAGTAACACACACGACTTCATCTGTGGCAACATGCACGTGCCCGAACAACTGTATGCGACGTTTGTTCTGTTACGTAGGTGTTATGTCAAGTTTTATTTCATTTTCTTCGCATTGCAGAGTAATTTCATAAAAAGGAATCAGCGTTATTTTATTTCATAAAAGGGAATTCATAAAAAGGAATCAACGTTATTTTATTTCATAAAAAGGAGCGAGTAAAATTTTATTATTGTTATGTATATTTGTTTTACGATTCGTGTTATAAAAAAATTCAGTCACAGGTTTTTCACCCGTGCATGACACGTGCTGTGAGCTAGTACTTTTAGAAAAAGGCAAGTTCAGATATAATGAATAAACTTCTCCGGCTGGACGTGTAGTGCAGGAAAGTTTACGTTAAGTCCCGTTAGGGTTATTGAAAGGTTACTTGACGTAGCTAAAGTGTGCTTAATCTTCAAAGTGCTAGAGTTTGTTTAGGTAAGACACGCACGTGCAGTAAATTCCAAGAATATGGAATTTTTTTTTACTCAGCGTTCCTCATTATCTTGAATATCAGTAATATAACTTCGGTTTTAGTACATTAGTACCTTGAAGGCTCCTTATTAGAGCGGTAAACACTCAATGAAATAGACTTAACGGCCAGACAGAGGTCTGACAATAAAATGAACTAAGAAAACGTACTCACTTTTAACCTTTTATTGGGGAGCTCCTGGTATTACTCAAATACACACTCCAAAATAACAAAATTACTGATATAGTACGAACTTTCATACTATCGTAATATCGTAGAAACGTAGGTAAATCGCATATCAATAATCAGGAAGAACCTATCACATATAAAACGAAGCTCTTTGGTATACTTGAGCGCGCCTATATATACTGCATACCACCACGTCATGACTTACACTCGTTGCCACATATAATTCAGCGGGAGAAACAACATCTCGTTAAGTGAGAAGATAATTTGCATAGGAAAATAAAATAACGAGAGATAGTAAAATAAAAAAGAAACTGAATCTAGAGTATACGTTACACAGAAAGCGTCCACTAACACGCTCAGATCCCCCTTCCCGTTCCAGTTAATGCCAGCTAGTATGCACATATATATCTAGATTGGCAACTTTCATGCATTACGGGTTGAGAATACCTGATTAAAATAGTTAATGATGAGACACCAATGTTCTGAAATAAGATACAAAACAAAATACATCTTTTGCGCTTAAAGGAGTTTAAGTTTTAACTAAGCTGCCTCACCCCGTGAGATATACTTGCTGTTCAGCCTAGTGTGTTTTTCAGAGAAAAAATTACTTCGTGTCATGTTGGAAAATTCGTGCCTTGTCTAGCATGCCCATGTGTAGCACATATTTTATAAACATGACGGTGTTACACTAATGCAAATGAAAACAGGTGGTGAAAGTTGTGGTTAAATAATAATTTGGTGTCTATATGCAAGGGATTTCAATTTTGATGTCGAATGCATATTCATAACAGAAATCATGCAAATATTTAATAAGTCCATTTTTCAGCATCGTTACTTTCTTTTTAGCAGTATTTAGAGAAAAAAATAGAAAAAAACTATATCCAACCATCGGTCTCTGTGGACACCACATCTCTGCACTTGTTTGCCCGATTCGAAAAATTCTTTCTGAAATTTTTCCAATGCATAACTTTGCCGCTAGAGGGCGTAACGCAGATACTATGGAATTCAAAATATAATGTATTTCATATCATTGCTTGCAAATATACGATTGAAAAAAATATTTCTTCTCTTCGATACATTTTACTAAGAAGACCATTTCATGTACAGTGTCTTTTTCAAATCATGCCTAGATTTCCCGTTATGGTCCTAAATGCATACTGCATTTTCCCGATATCTCAGCTTTTAAAACTCCGATTTGACCAGTTATGCACCAGACAGAGTTTCGTGGGGTATTTGCATTTATAATTTATAATTTTTTGCAACTCAGTTTTGCTACTAGTGGCCGTGACTACCAATTTTTTGTTGTTGTTTTCTTTTTGATAATATACCACTCACAACGGAAAACATTTTTCACACATATGTGCTCATAATAATGTGCAGTTTTTCCTCCAGGAGGCGTGATGTGTACCCTATTTTTCTCGGCATCTCCGCTTCTGACAATCTGATTTGAAAATTTCTTTCTTTATCGGGCACCATTTCTGGTGAAGAATATTTTGCACGTAATGAGTTGGAAAGAAAGTAATGTTCGTTGACAAGGTACCCGAAGTCGAAGCCCTGGTCACGGCGCACATTGGCCATTGAGATAGCGCAGCACACCAAAATGACATCAGCAGGTAGGTGACTTAAGTCAGTGATTTGAATGCCAGCCAACACGGAAGTGAACAAGGAGCAGATCTGCCATTGCATGCTGTATGAGTTTCGTTGCGTAGCACCCCCGCAAGTGCTGTAAGGAACATTACCAGCGTGTACCCCAATGCCATATCACATCGTCAGTGCTGTCGTTGGTTTGAACGGTTTCGAAAGGGAAATTTTGATCCGTTAGACCGTCTCAAAGTAGGAAAACCCGCAAAAGTGGATATAGACATGCTGAAGACCTTAGTGGAGACCGACCCATGTGTGACCACACGGGTGTTTGCCAAACAGCTGGGAAGTACCCACACGAGCATTATCACACACCTGCATCAACTTGGGAAGAGAGAAGTTTGGGTACCCCATCAACTCACAGTTGAGCAGAAAGCAAATCGCATGAGTGCATGCATTTCCCTGCTTACACGTGACCAAGTTGAGCCGTTCTAGGACCGCATTGGGACAGGTGACGAGAAATGGATCTTACATGACAATATCAACTCCTGAAAACAGTGGTTGGACCCAAAACAGAAGCCCATGACGACCCCCAAAGACGGCTTACACCCGCGTAAGGTCTAGCTGACTGTTTGGGGTGGGATGTGCGGGTGTCGTGTTTTTTGAGCTGCTGCCGGACACCATTACTATCGGTGCCGATGTGTATTGCAGTCAGCTCGACGATCTACATGCATCGTTCACGTCGAAAACGGCCAATACTGCTGAACCGCAAGGGCGTCCTCCTCCTACAGCAGGGTAGAGTGAGACCTCACATAGCACAGGTCCTGCAGATTCTCATATTTGGTGATGTTACTAATGGACTGGGAATCATTGGAGTGACTCACCTGTCACAAGATTAGGGATTTTGGGCTTGGAGCTGCTGTCGCACTCAGCCTATTCCCTGGACATTCCTCAAGCTACTATCACCTTCTCCGGTCGTTGCAGCATTTACTGGATGGACAGAAGTTCACCAACAGGGACGATGTCAAACGCTCAAACGCGCACTTAGTCACTTCTTTGCTTCCAAGCCGCCACAGTTCTACAGGAACTGTATCCAACAACTGTCCAGACGATGGAGCAGGTTGTGGCATTTTGGACTGATTTGTACTTGTATGCACGGTAAGTAGAACTCTTATGTTGCCTTGCATTTAAAGACATTACTTTTTTTTCGAATCCAATGATTTCTATTTTTTTTTTTTTTAACGCAAAGTGTTGTCATTAGAGAGCTTAAATGCACGTTTTTGTTTCCAACTTATTCGTAGCCGTATCCTTGTGTCAAAAAAGAACCGATTGAAAAAAAAATCCTTTTCAAACGAATACCGCACACTACGAAAACATTTTATGCGCATTTCCTGCTCAAAATAAAGCACAGTAAAATTTACCTACTAAGTATCGCAAATGCATAATCTATTTTTCTCAATATCTCTGTATTACAAGTCTGATTTGACAAAACAATAAAAAAAAAAATTACCGGATACCGTCAACTTTGTGAAACATTTTGCATATACTCTTGGATTTTTTATGCACATTTTTTACTTTAGGTGACCTTAGTGTGCATTTTTTTTGACAACTATATCTCCACTTCTAAACATCCTATCAAAAATGCATGACATTTGCTACAATGAAGAATGAGAACATTATCCTCTTTACGCACAGTTTTCATACTACAGAGCGTATATGTGAAAGCGTTTTTCGTGCTATCTGTGCTTCTAGCAGTGGTATTTAAAAAACAATTTTCCTATCGCTTAGATTTTGGTGTAAAGAATACTATGTGCGCATTTTCCAATTTTGCATAATTCAAAAATCTGCCGCCAGGGAGTGTCAGCGTATGTTTCTATTTGAAAGAGTATCCCCAATTCTAAAATCCTTTCTTCCTATGATACTTCTCATATGAAGAATATTTTGCACGCATCGTCTTTAAATAACGCACAGATTTTCCGCTATGGACAATAAGGTTATCACATTTTTTTCCATATGCATTTCCTAATTTTTGATCGTCGTTCCGGTTGCCGAGTGGGCTGAGGCGCTGGCGCTCTCCCTTTCCTGGAATTAGTGGTTCTAAATTAGGGACGCGCTACTGCTTATTGCCCTTAGAGTTACTCTTAGATTTACTCCAAGAAACAAAAACTGTTCTGCCTGAAAAATTCCTTTGCTTTGGAATTTTTTTGTACAATTTTCGATTTTTCGTAAAACACATTTCTCCCGCTAGTAGACCTAAGTAGATATTTCTATTCGTGGATGTTTTTCTGATTGCAGAAATACAATTGAATTTATGCTGTTATTGTAACTGGTTCCACTGCCTATGAAGAATACTACTGATATTGATAGAATACTAATAGCAACGTTTCGCACAATAAAATGTTTATTATACATCGACTATATTTTCGCAGAGCGTTTGGCTCGGCTTCCTCAGGACGAATGGAGCGTAAACATTCAAATCATTGTGACATCATCAGAATTCTTACGGTCACGGGTTTTGGTGAGTTGTTTCCACGCGCTTGAAAGAAATGGAGTCGACGTCATGTCGTTGACAAGCCGTGGCGAGTTCTGGTATATGTGGAAAGCTTCTAATACATTAAGCTTGTTAGTCGAGTCCGGTTTATCAATAAGCGTAGCGTTTCCAAACAAAAATGTATGGTTATTTTCGTGACAATGTTGAGCTATAGACGACTTCTTCAGTTCATAGTTCCGTACATAGGTCTTGTGCTGCTTCACACGGAAACTTAAAGCCCTGCGGGTCTGTTCTATATATGAAAGACCACATTCACAAGATATCTTTATTAAAATGAACAATATACTGTACTACTGATATTGTTCATTTTAAATAAAGCTGAGTTTTTCTCTTTGGAGACGTAAACGAATTCTCTGTTTTGCAGAATTTCTTTCGTTTTCTAAAAACGTACTTTGAAAACATATTTTCGTGCCGGAAAGGATTCAAAAGACGTGTTCGTCACATCTTGGAATTCGGCGTCATCGTTGTTGTGTCCAATGGAAAGACATACAATAATTTTAAAGGATCATCGTTAATGGACACGGGGTGCATTGGAGTGGGGGGGGGTGTAAAGCAAACAGAATGAGTCAATGCAGGAATGTAAACAAAATGTGGCTTTAAGTAAAAATATTTAAATCCACATTGCGCCCGTTATTTTTTATCTTCCTGTATGCCAGTAAGCACGTCTCCACTTCAATGTAACATTAAAGCGTACACTCAGTCGACAAAACATCCAGGACGTAGAGGTGATGGATATTGATATGGGCACCCCGCGCAGAGTGGAACAAATTCAAACCGACCTCAGGCGATAAATAGGTGGACAGCAGGCTGCAATCGACAAACATCGGTAAACGTGGTGATCTGACCGACTTTGATTGTGGACACATTGTCGACGCAAGACATATGCGTCATTCTATTGCCCAAGTTGTAAGAACCTTAGGGTTCCCGAGGGCAACCGTATGAAGGGTGTACCGCGAATTGTGGGTATGTTCTATTTGGGATGGCCTTCGTTCCCCGGGCCAGGATAGAAGCATCACCCCTGAAAAAAAGGAAAGGACAGTTTTTAGTTTAGCTTTGGAATTTTGGTGAAGCGAAAACAGAGAGAACTCGCGACATTCGGAAAATTTTACGAATAAGTGGTGGCCGACCACACGCCATTGATGACCGAGGTCGACGTAGACCATCCAGGCTCGTACAGACTGACCACTTGGCAACGGCATCGCAAATCCCACCCAGATTAAAAGTCGGAGCCTTAGCAGGGTCAGCGAGCGAACGGCACGTCGCACGTGCAGACCCTGGGCTACAGGAGCCGACGCCTTACTCGTGTGTTGTGACAACGCTCGCTGGTGCGAAGTCGTCCATTTTAGTAAGGAAAAGGGTAAGTTTAATAACAGAAAATTACGGGACTGATTTTCATATACATATATTTAATTTCTTCTACCCATCGATTTCTAGGAGCCGTTGCAATTGGGAGGGGTTAGAGATGTGATCAGGAAACGCAAGAAGTGGGGCCACCCCCAGGACCACCGCTATCCAGGTGGTCCTGGGGGTCCCTAGCTGAATCGTTTGGTAACATTTTAGGAGCAGTATACACTAGGAGTGGTTATGAGTGCATTGTGGACGTCAAGTTCTATTGGGCCTCTTGCACAGGACTTTCCCCTTGCTGCCATGCTCTGTGCCATGGCACAATGGACCAGCTGCAATGGATTTCTGGAATCAAGGCTCCAACGTGTGTTATACGGCGGGTATGGAAGAATGGATTGGGTAGACTTTTAATAGTATTTTATTGCGGGCTAAATTTATGGTAATGTGGGAATTATTTGAGCTGGTGCCGGGGAGTCTGAATCAGGGACCCCAAATTGAATATTGTCTAGAAAGTGAACGAATTGCAAAAGAACTTGTGACCCCTCTTAGCAAATTGTCCGCGTTTGTTAAATATTTGGCAAGTCGCTAAATTGTGGGTATGTTCTATTTGGGATGGCCTTCGTTCCCCGGGCCAGGATAGAAGCATCACCCCTGAAAAAAAAGGAAAGGACAGGTTTTAGTTTAGCTTTGAAATTTTGGTGAAGCGAAAACAGAGAGAACTCGCGACATTCGGAAAATTTTACTCAAAGTGAAAGGTCAAGCGACCTGGGACTTCTGATGAGGAAGATGTTTTTCTGAAAGCTTACTTGAAGAGAAAGAGAGAGATCAGGGAGACCTCGCGCGCGGGATGATGGGAGCCGGCAGCGAGATTAGTCAAGAATGAGTTTGGCGTCCGTTACAGAAAGGACCATCAGAATTATTGTGCAGTTGAGCAGCACAGTAATTCTGATGGGCACAATAATTAGTTGGACTAATATAAAGTCCCCTAGCTGAAGTACGCTGTGGTTCTGGCCATTCCAGAGCAAACCAACATAGAGAGAGGCACCTCCACTGTGATATTATTTTGGGACATTAGTGAACGGACATTGTATTGACTGACCGTGTAGACTCATACAGTATATCGGAAGTGCGCAAGGGAACCGCGACCTGTGATGGAAGAAAGCGAGGTAGGAAATTCTATCCATTCGGTTCCCTTTTTTGTATTATGCAATTCATATTTGTTTGATGGTTTTTTTACATAAAACTGGGCGAATTCTTCGCAGGGAAGTCATAAATATGAATTGTTCTAATTCATATTTTAAATTCAACTATTTGTTTATATTGTTCGAGATGCTGTGAGGAAAGGAACTAACTAAACCTAATGATATACTATAATTGCTAACAGGGAAATTAACCACATTTTTAATAGAAAATGGTATGGAGTATTTTACTTTTCATTTCTTTCAGTGCTTAAGAGTGTATTGAATATTCATCTGTTTGATTATTTTGTTTATTTTTGTTAGAAATCATTGCAGTATATATGTGAATAAGTCACAGTCCATAATTATCATCAGAGGTCATCGCTCTTTCCACGTTTATAAGTGAGTCACGGAAAAACTCTCATTGGCCGCCTCCGGGAATCGAACCCCGGATCCTCCAGTTACGCGTCGGATATGCTTCCACTGCACCACAGTGGCTTCAAATTCCAGTTAGTGTGTGTGAGTCTGGGGGAATTCGAGGCCGCTGTGGTGCAGTGGAAACATATCCAGCGCGTAATGGAGGACCTGGGTTCGATTCCCGGTGGCGGCCAATGAGAGTTTTTCCGTGACTCACTTATAAACATGGAAAGAACGATGACCTCTGTTTGATGTTCCTGGTCCACGTCAAATGTCTGTATTGATAGTCTATAATTAACCTATAATGGAATTAATTAGTAGTAGTCCTGAATAATTATATGTTCGTTGTATTTTTGTACGAAATACTCAGAAATATTAAATGTTGGTATCATATCAATTTTCTTGTGTTTTGTGTACGTTTTGCTTGGGTGCTCAATGTTGTATATTTCGAGGTGTTTATTTAAAAATTGCTAAAATTTCTATTGTCGAGATTACAGAATACATGAGTGAGTGAAAAGAAATTAATGTTGTCGATTACAATCAATGGAATAATAAGTGAAATTCTGTTTTTTCTTTAAGTGTATTAAGTTTTCTTTTTTTTTTATTATTATTATTCAGGTAAAGTGAATGGAAATAAATTTTCTACACTGTCATTATTTAAATGCGGTTTATGGCGGACCTTCGATACTCGCAGGTATCCTCCATATGAATCACTGTCAGTGATTCGTGAAACTGTGTCGGTCCTAACCCAGGAAATAGCAGATTCATGATTCGTTTGACAACCCCCTTTGTTTTGAGACCTACCACCACGGGGTCCGCTAACAGTGCCACCGATGACAGCTCGTCATCGGACATTACATATCTCCTACTGCCGGGAACATCAAAACTGGACCTCAGCAGAGTGGCGCCGCGTCACGTGATCATGTGTATCCCATTTTTCAGCTTTACCAAAGAATATAGTCCCCCCTAACGTGTTTTGCTCCTGAATGTTAACTTTTCCGCAGAGCATATTATCTCTTAAGATGTGGTGGCGCTGTTGCCGCCTGTTTTACGTTATCTCTATGAGAGTTGACCTTCTTTAAGCGTTAGATATTCTTTGGCTGTACCGAGCGGACGGGAAGGTGTGAGTGTGGCGCTGTGGCGTTAACAGCATGAGGCCATAGCCGCGACGTGCTAGATCGGCTCTGTTCAAGGCGATGGTGGTTCTGTGATGGTTTTGGGATCCTTCTCATGGGGCACATTAGGTTCCTTTAGTGTGTCTGGAGAGGTCCGTAACTGCTTCACGCTACCAGCATGTACTGGCTGATCACCTACACGCTTTCATGACCTCGGTGCCTCTTGCGGCTGATGGTCTGTTTCAGCTTTTAAATTCGTGGAATTTTACGTCGCAATCTTAATAATATTCGCTCATAGCCTTACTTCATCTGCCGTTTTTTTTTTTTTTTTTTTTTGCTTGTAATCATCCTTTATAACAAAACCCACTCCCAAAGTATTTTGATTTTTAAAGGAGGATTTAAAAATTTGAATTATCTAGTGGCCCCCAGGATTTAAACCCTGTGGAAAGTCTCTTGGATGCCGTGGAGCTGAACATCAGATCCATGGATCCTGGACCTACTTCTCGGGCGGAGTTGTGGACAATGCTGCAAAAAGTATGGATGGCATTACCTCCGGAAACTGTCCGACATCTGGTGGAGTCGATGCCTCGTCGTGTACAGGCTGTTATTCGCACTAGAGGAGGACCAACATGCTATTAGGTTGAAAAGATGGTGGTAATGTTTTGTCCATTAAGTGTAGTTTCGCACCACCGCCTTGGTGTACATGAAAACATAACTCGAATGCACCAGATATTTTTTAGACATATCATTAGCGATGGGTTTTTGCGTTTCACACTTAATATAAATTTACATTATAAATACAGACATTTGACGTGGACCAGGAACACCAAACAGAAGTCAACGCTCTCTCCACGTGGAGAGAGCGATGACTCCTGTTTGGTGTATAAATTTACATGCTGACGTTGGGTACGGTGCGACTTGTTGTTTTCGCTGTTGCTCAAAACAATGTTCTCCCTCTCACCAAAGTCTATTATTTGATTCAGTTTCATGTAGTTTAAAATTTAGTTCATTTCAATCAATGAGATGCCATAACCAATGACAAAACAGTTGCTACATACTAAATGTTTTCTTGGGCTCGGTAATTCTTGTAAAGAGCAGACACTACGATCTTTTTTTTTTAGGAACGCGTCTCCATCGCGCACTTTTAGAAGAGAAGGAGAGCACCTGTATGAATCAGTGCGTGTTAAAAATCAACTTCCAGAAGGGCACACACACATACACACTGATTAGATGGTAGGCTGCACGATGTCCCTCACGTACACGCGTACACCCAACTTCCCGATGCGCTGAAGCTCATGTCCTCTGGCTGCTCTTTCTGAGAGTTGATAAGTTCGGGAAAAGGAAAGAAAGCTCTCTCTCTCTTTCTCTTTCTCAGATCCGTTCCAAAGACGGGATGAATCTTATTAGGCTTGCCGATGAGCACCTCTGAGTACGAACTGTTGCTGACTCTTTTCCTTTCGTTCCAACTTCCGTGGTCAACAGCTTTGTCGCTGCCGCTCAGATTCATTTGCAATAATTCCGTCTTTTAATTATCTTATAGAATCATGTAAATTACTTTGCTTGACATTAGAAAGTGGTCGTCCCGGCTACTCTCTCTCTCTCTTACCACCGTTCTCTCTCTCTTCCAGACAGACTTTCCTTTCAAAAACCTCGTCCAGACTCCACTTTCGTCGTTCTCCTCCTGCTTTCGAGTTCCTCTCTTGTTGCTATGGGCTCTGTTTTACTTCAGACGTCATTTTAATTGCTCAAAGCTTTTAACGAACCCAAGATTGCAATGGTCCCCATTCTGTGTCCTAAATATTTTGGTAAGTGACCCTCTTTGCGACCAATGCTTAAATAATCCTGCAGTGCCCCTTTTGTTCTGTCACTTCTGGCTTTGAGAAACGCCATAAAGAACCCTTGCGTTTGACAATTTAACTGTCCCTCGCTTCTGCAACAATAAAAAGCTAACTCCTTGTTAGCGGGACAACCAGCGCTTTTGGCTACCGAGACGCTGAGCTCCTCCTGTCAGTGCCATACATCAGCGAAATCCACTCCACATAGCACCAAGCCTCTCATTCTTCTCCTTTGCGCGGGAAAGCTACAACCCCTTAATTTTTCTAAACCAAAAATTAACGCTGCCCCCGCCTCATGCTAATCCTGTTAATTATGACACCCAATGCCCGTAAGAATATTATCTGGTAGTCCAAATCTAACTACTAATGTCATTCTGAAAGAGTACAAAACAGAAAGAAAAAAGTAAAGGCAACTATATACTGTGCAAGGTTTCACGTGCATGAGTCATTACTTAATTTATTTCCGCCGTTGTTTTGTGATTAAAACCATGAACAAAATGTAAAATTTTGTCATAAATAAATAAATCCGTACTTCCTCTTATCGCCATGCTTTCCATTTCCCTTTTAGAGAACAAAGGGATTTACATGCAGTTATCATATGTTGAGAATTCGTTGAAAATATGATATATTTCAGAACTCATAAATTCATAACTTACAGAACTTCAGTCAACCCTATACAGTATTTTCAACTGTCTCTTCATAGGCTTGGGGTTAAACAGTGATGCATCATATCATCGGATAGCGCATCTCCTCAAAATAACGTATAATTGGTCATTGAATGTTTTATCTCTCTCTCTCTCTCTCTCTCTCTCTCTCTCTCTCTCTCTCTCTCTCTCTCTCTCTTTCTTTCTTTCTTTCTTTCTCTTTGTTTTGGAGTTGAACGATCACCATGAACAACTCTAAGGACTATTGAAAGTCCCCGTCCCTAATTTGTGGCCACTGGTTCGAGGGAAGAGAGAGCGAGAGCTATCAGACAAGCACATCACCCATGCCTCATCCGAAATTCTGACCTGGGCTATTTCGGACGAATGACCAGAAGCCAGTGTCTCGGACCACTCGCCCCTCGGGCGCTCCTGTTTTCTTTCTGCGAAAAGTCCAAAGCGATGAAAGACTCGTTGTTCAGACTGAACGTCACACCAGGCTTTCCTACAGTTTTCAGCTGTATTCTTAGTATTTATGCAATGAACCCCTCCATTTTATCATTATTATTATTATTATTATTATTGTTCCTTGTTCTTCCACCAAGAATTATCTTAATTACTAATACTACTTCCACCAAGAATTATCTTGATCACTAATACTACAATTATCTTGATTACTAATCTTCCACCAAGAATTATCTTGATTACTACACAGCCAGACCAGTCTCGTGACAAAGACCATCAATGACAGACTTGTTTGTAATCCGGGTGTAATCGAGAATTCCGAATTTTTAAGTATTAGAAGAATTTGAGATTCCTCAGTCATTTCATTTCTATAAATGCTACGGAATGATAACAAAAGGTTCCTTTCCAGCTCCATTTTCTTTGTGAATTACAATGTTTGACTGAAAGCAGCGCATTTTTGTGCGGATGGTGAATGTAGACGATTTGTGACTAATTGAGAGTTTCTTTTGTTATCAAACAAGCTCTCAAGATTAGGCTTTTTTAATCATTTTGGAGGTTGCATCTACATCAAACAATTTGGTTATATTATAGAGTTAATCAAGTGAGCTACAGTTAGAAGTTGAGTGGAAACCACTATAGGCTACCAGTAGGAACTGATCACCATAAACTGCTCAATTAATACAAAATATGAAGTGCGAAATATGACTTCAAAAGTGCAATGTCTGAAGGATTTCTTGCACACTGAAAGAAAATTTTGGTATAAGAAAAGATGCGAAGTTAAACTGCACAGACACTAATGCCTATTTGTTGTGTACATATGATAGTTAATACGTATGTAATGTGTAAATTATATGTATTATATATACACCGAGTAATAACTGAATAATGTCCACCCTATCAAAAGTGGATACGGCCCGTTGACCATGTGATTTCCGAGAGGACGCGATTAGTCAACCGACGTAACATATATAAGGTGTGAGTGGAGCAGTAAGTAGTAAAATTCGGAGCGTGATGGGTAAACGGGAGAATTTATTTGACTTTAAGGAAGGACATATTGTGGGCGGTCAGAGAGCGGGTGCTCCGATTTCCCAAATGGCTGAACCGAAGAATTTATTTGACTTTTAGAAAGGGAATATTGTGGGAGGTCGGAGAGCGGGTGCTCCGATTTCCCAAATGGCTGAACTGAAGGATTTATTTGGCTTTTAGAAAGGACATATTGTGGGAGGTCGGAGAGCGGGTGCTCCGATTTCCCAAATGGCTGAACTGAAGAATTTATTTGACTTTTAGAAAGGACATATTGTGGGAGGTCGGAGAGCGGGTGCTCCGATTTCCCAAATGGCTGAACTGATGGGTTGGTTGTTCGCGAGCCGACGTAATTAAAGTGTATGAGAAATGGCGTGAAAGTGGTCAAACAATGACCCGAAGCACAGGTAGCGAAAGGTTGAGGTGAGCGCCGGGTCCGACGAATTGTACAGGCAAAACAACACAACAGAGGTCAACCCGGAACAGTATCTGTCATGACCATGCGTCCGACGCTCGCACGGACTGACAATAACAGCAGACGACCCTGACGACGTCCTCACCTAACCATTTTTCATCGGCACAAAAGACGCCTGGTGCAAAGATCATGCGAGTCGGACATCGGATGACTGGAAAAAAGTGTGTTGGTCTGACGAGTCGCACTTTGTACTCCACTCAGTGGACAGTCGTCTACGTATTTGTCGCAAACAACATGAGGCACTCGATCCATCCTGCATAGTCTCCACATTGCAAGCCGGTGGAGGCGGTTGTTTGGTGTGGGGAATGTTTATCTGGAAGAAACTTGAACCCCTGGTGTATGTGGAACGAGGTATGACTGGTGACCACTATCGTTAATTGCTTGCTGAATTTGTACCCCCAGCAATGCTGCACTTTTCCCCGAATGACGGCGGCGTCTTCCAAGATGACAATGCGCCGAGCCACAAGTCCAATGTTGTGCACAAATGGTTTGAGGAACACAATTCAAACTTCCAGCATATCGACTGGCCTCCGAACTCCCCCGATATCAATCCCATAGAGTCCTTGTGGGACAACATGAAACGACATATTAGGCGTCTGAACACACCAATCACCTCCATACCTACACTGAAGGCCGTATTTCATATAGCTTGGTTGACCATACCTTCCAACTGCTTCTGGCATCTTATTGAATCGATGCCACGTCGGATAGCTGCTGTACTGAGGGGGAAAGGTGGACCTACGAAGTACCAATCACCTCCATACCTACATTGAAGGCTGTATTGCATACAGCTTGGTTGGCCATACCTCCCAACTGCTTCTGGCATCTTATTGAATCGATGCCACGTCGGATAGCTGCTGTACTGAGGGGGAAAGGTGGACCTACGAAGTACCATTCATCTCCATACCTACATTGAAGGCCGTATTGCATACAGCTTGGTTGGCCATAACCTCCTAACTGCTTCTGGCATCTTATTGAATCGATGCCACGTCGGTTAGCTGCTGTACTGAGGGCGAAAGGAGGACCTACGAAGTATTAGGTAGATGGTCACAATTCAGTGATCATTCGGTGTATATTGGCACTGAGCTCAGAGTTCTCTGGTTTTTTGTTTCACCTCACAATCACCCCTGCCTGATGTTGCAGATGTTTCATACCAACTTCACGATTTTTGTTTTGTTCTTTTGTTTTTTTGGCATAAACCTTTGAAATGACATTACAGGAGCCTAATCTTCAACGAAATAACAAAATAGTGAATCGTAATAACTAGAAGACAAGAAGATATGAAATAAAGAAATACGCGCATCTGGTTTGGTATGCATCACAGCTAAGCCACGCTCATAACAAACGCTAGCAACAAGTCCCATCTTCTGCATTGATAGCATGAGTGCAATACTCGTCAATCAATTGTATCCACTTTGCTTTCAGAAAGTGTGACATAATCTGTAAACTGCTGTGCGCTGTTTGCAACAGAAATACTTTCTTCGAATGAAGGAGTCTTTATTTGGTTCTGTCACAAAATATGCATATCCAGACCAGAAGCTTTTTGTATAGTTTCTTCCTGGTATGGCATGCCGATGACTTCGTGTAAGACAAAGAAAACCAATAACTCATTTTGAGTATTGCAGTATATCTCAATAGAAAATAACACTGCTGTCATGGAGTGCCATAGAAAGCGGGAAATATGAACTAGGGTCAGTCCAGGAGACTGACACACACCCACATTCACATAAATGTCTGCGGGAAAACGTTAGGAAAATAAGTGGGATGGTAGTCGACCGTCGTTTTGATCAGGAAGAGCTCTTCTCAAATTGCAGTTTTCTTCCAGTTGTTGTAAGCCAATGGTCCTGAAGCTACTGGTGAAGATGGGTATGATTTTCTGCATGCTTTATACTGCCGGGACCTCTAAAGTTGACGAGTGTAAATTCCTTTTCACTCAGCATATTTTTATTTTTATCGACTTTTATCGACAGATAAATTAATTTATTTGCATTCATTTTTATGGCAATACAAATGTTATCAGAACGAAGTAATTTCCATTTAATTTTGTCAATAGTAATCTATATCAATAAAATTACCGTGTTTGTCTGTCTGTCGTTCGCCCACAAAGGAAAGTACTGAACGTAGAAACTTTAAATTGGTAGAAATCTTCAAAAGAACATGACGGTGTGTAACCTGGAGCCCTTTTTTGAAATTCGAGTTTGCAAATTTTTAATTAATGAATTTAGTTTTTAAACCATTCAACCATCGTTGAAATTTGATCTTCCGGAATGTTGTGTCATAAACTCACGCGACAATAGTTCATTTCTCGCAATATTATTTCATTACATTTTGCACAATAGATTTCGTTACATCAATAGAAGCTATAGCAAAAATCTTTTTTGTTGGCGCAGTAACTTTATACACTGGCGTGCAAAAATTAAGGACGAGACGGTTTTTCGAATGTAACTTCGTGCAGAAGTGCTCCACATCGACTCAAATCATATCATAAGTTACCCAAGATGTAAGAATATGGGACAAGTGAGCAAAACAGTCCAAACAAGGAATCCAAAGGATACAAAGGCCCTTTATTGAAAAGGTAGCTTCGAGCACAACTGGACGGAAGACAGAAACATCCATGTGACAGGCGGCTGCCAAGAAAAATCCAGTCTTTAGTAAGGGATATGATCAACCCTGACTGCGTTGCAGGATTTACAACGTCTGTCCATGCTGAGGGCGAGGTTGTGAAGGAGCTGTTGAGGCATCGCGGCCCATTCCTCTTGTAGCGCCAATCGCAGCTGCGGAATCATTACTGGCGGCTGCCAAGCTTCTCCCGAGAAGGTCCCACGCGTGTTCGATTGGATTTAGGTCCGGGGACCTTCCGGGCCAATCCATGCGTTGAATATCTTCACTCTCCAACACCTCTGCGACAGCCACTGTACGATGAGGTGTAGCGTTGTCGTCCATGAAGAGGAACTCAGGACCTACAGCATCTCTAAAAAGACGCACGTGAGGCAGGAGAACCTCGGTACAACAGCGGACACTAGTGGATGAACCTCCTTGGAAGATGGGAAGGTCAGTACGGCTACCAAGCATGGTACCGCCCCAAACGAGAACTCCGCCACCTCCAAACCGGTACCTTTCGATGATGTTGGAGGTGTGATTGCGTGTTCCCTGCTCTCTGCAGATGTGTATACGTCCAGAATCGCTCGTCAGACTAAATCAGCTCTCATCCATAAAGAGAACTCGACCCCATTGTTGATGTGTCCAGTTCTTGTGTTCCTGGAACTACAGAAACCGCCGTCTCCGATGAGCAGGCGTTAATAGCACACACCGTACTGGTCGTCGTGCAAATAGACCACCTTCGTGCAGCCTCCTGGCCACGGTTAAAAGCGATAACGGACGTCCAGTTGTCTGTTGCATGTGCCTTGCGATTTCTCTCGCTGTCTGCCGTCTGTCTCTTCTCGCCTGTACAACAATATACCGGTCGTCCGCCGCCGTGGTTGCTCGTGGACAACCACTGCTAAACTCTCGGACAGCTATTACTGTCGTTTGAAATGCTCTCCAAGCTCGTGAAACGATGCTGTGAGCGATCCCGAACTCCTCGGCCACACTAGTCACACTTCTTCCAACTTCCGAATGACGCGACCTCGGGTAAAGTCATCCAGATGTCGTCTACTGGATTGCCTGTTGGCCATATCACACGGTGGCAGCAACTCGACGTCTTTCAAACCGATGTACACCGTGCAAGAGCTTTCACCGAATTGCTGAGCGTACACCACCCGTGCACTTTATACTCTTCCGACACCCCCCCCCTACGTCATGCAGTATATATGCGCATGTTCTACCGTACCGGACCCTAGTCTATCTCCTGAGTGGTCTTTCGGTCCGTTCTACCTGCTCGTTCCGCTGTTATGCTAATTTTACTCCTTCGTTATTAATTTTTGCACACCAGTGTATGTGCCAATATTTCTCACACCTACGGGTGGTTTCACTGAGGCAGTCTATCACTACAAACATCTACGGAAGAATAGAACCGACAACTTTAGTGGATTGTGGCAAAATGTTTGGGATGTACTTCCGAAGTTTAACGCGTGTATCCTTTCGTCGCAGTTGTCAGTGGGTTTATTTTCGTTTCACACCGCGGCTCTTCATGTGTTACTATGTGCTGTAAGTATTTATATTAAAAAAAATAGTTAAGCGATTCTTTTAGAGGAAATATGCTTCAATGAAATGCAAATAGAATGCAAGGAATGAAATGTGAGAAAAATGCGAATTTTCTCGCATTTCATTTCTTTAAACCTTAACATCGCTATTCCTTTTTCCGCGTGTTCTTCTTCCTCATATTGATTTATTCATCTTATCTAGACGTAATCTGGACCCATTAATACTTTGCAATAGACCGCGACTGTCTGTCAAGAAACTTATCTCAAATGTCATCGAAGCCATCATGACTGGCATGTTGCAGGAGACCATGTTTTCATTCGACGCATTCCAATCATCCTATCTGAACTTCCGTTACAGTTCAAATGCTTACAATTTTCTGTTCGTCTCAGTTTAGTTACGGGTATCAACAAGCACAGGGGCTAATCGTTAAAAGTTGTTGGACTCAACCTGTAAAACCCATGCTTTTCCAATGGCCAGCTCTATGTTAGTTCCTCCAGAGTTGGCAAAAATGAAAAGGTTTTTTCTATAGGTTTAACACGACCACCGTTAAGCCTATATAAAAAAAAGTTTAACGATGTGTGTGTGTGTGTGTGTGTGTGTGTGTGTGTGTGTGTGTGTGTGTGTGTGTGTGTGTGTGTGTGTGTGTGTGTGTGATACTATTAAAAAAATTACATATGCGAAGCTAGAAAATGAACGAAAAATATAAACACCAAAAATGAAAAACGATGAAATACTCAACACGATACAGTGAACTTTAAAATAAGAGTGATATAAAATATGAAACTGCGAGGATTAGAAAGTATGAACAAGTGTGAAAATATGAACGAATAACTATAGTCAGTAGAAAGCGCTGAAAGCCGCTAAACAAACGACATAGCCAATACACAAAACTAAACATAAAATGCAGGTACAAACCCAAGATCAGAATCTCAACAAATGTACACAAAAAGACAAGACACCCGAACGAAAAGAAAAACATAAAATAACCCGCAAACAATGCAGTTGCACAAACGGTCGTCATCATGGAAGCACCCGTTTTACAAGTGGCTTTCCTGAGACCAGAAAAGGGACGGACAGGAACAAAATGCCCCCCTGGCCGTGCCCCTAAGCCACTGAATGAAAGCAAGTGAAACGCACCGGAGCCACACATCGTGAGTAAGTAGCAGAAGCACAGACCACAACCAACATTAACAGAAGCACAGACCACAACCAACATTTAACAGAAGCAGTGAGACGGAAATGCGTACCGACAGGACCTGACACGCAAATAAGAATGGGAACTACTGCTGAAACTAGTATGTAAATATAAAGCTGTGTTGTGTGAAAAAGTATGTTTTATTAAAGAAAGTGCAAGGGACCCACCATGCAAGAAGTATGACCCACATATTAATTTTGTAGGGTCATTTGTTAAAAGAACGTATACTGTTAATGGGAGCGGAAATAATAGAATTGATTTCAAAAAACTTAATAAGATACGAAACAATAAATCTGAAAGGGAACTGATTGAATAATAAACGATGAAGCAAAAATTTAAGATTCTTAGCAATGTTTGCGGAAGTGTTACACATTCTATTAACACGTACAGATTGCGATATATTTTCCTTTCGTTCGTGTGTCTTGCCTTTTTGTGTACATTTGTTGAGATTCTGATCTTGGGTTTGTACTTGCATTTTACATTTAGTTTTGTATATATACTGTATATACATAGGCGCTGACTTCGTGGGTTCGAGACACTTTTTGAACCCCCAATGTTTTTGTTGTGTGTTCCTCGAACCCCTAATATTTTTGCGCGTATTTCGTGGGGAAAATACACTTACGCATATATGCATAAATTTTGTTTTTCGTTATCAATTCTTCGAGTTTTTTATTATTCATTCCCCGTGTACTATATATAGAAAGTGTGTATAGAAATTTACCCCTCAGACTGTTTATTGTGCCTCAAAAAAGAATTAGTGTTTGTTCGTGCTCATCAAATTTGACGCGACAGATAATACCTCAAGTACCGTTGTTTAAGAGCATTTAAAACTGCCTCCTTTATAAAAAAAATTCTTCGGTTTGTTTGGGTTCCCACAAAATACAAAAGTCTAGCTCTACATTCGCAGATGAGAACCTATTCGAGGTCATAGTAATGCAGGCGGAAATATTATGTACATTCAGTTGACCCACCCTATCTTCGGACATTCTGGACCAAGGAGGTTAGAAGAGAGAGGAGATGCATCAGCCGCCGCTGGTGAAGTCAAATCTGATCATCTGGTTTCTTGTGCCCTCCGGGTGGAGAGGGTTAAGTGACGTGACGTCACTTACTGAAGATCTGTGCTTGAGCATAGGTTGATAGCAGCCGTCTCTTACTCTCTGCAGCAGTTTCTGAAAGTCAACAAGGCTCCCACAGCTTTAGCAAGGCCGTGATTGGCTAATGTGCAATATGCACTTCCGCTCTGCGAAGCATTTCTTTTCATTTTTTTTTTTTTGTAAATACTAAACAGTATTTCTGTAATTTTTTGCAAATTTTTAGTTATGTGCATGCATATTTCGGTCTCATTTTTTCCTGTCTGTACATGCTGCACAAATGCCTCTAAAACTTCTTCAAAATTAACTATTTCCCCATAGAAAAGTACAAAAGCAGCCTAAGTTGGGCATACACAACTGATACGAAGTGGAGCTCACGGGAAACGCTGGGCGTGCGGCTGATACCATGACCTCTCCCTTCTAACCTTTGAGCGGAGTCCTTTACAGATATTTGCGCGAATATGTGTTATTTAGTAAAACTTTTTTTCTAATTGATGACTTTGAGCATTAGTCACAAAACACAATTTCATTAAAAGAAGCATAAGTTGCTTCGGAAAAACTTATCTGGATACTGTGTATGCGTGTCAAAAGACAGCGTACCAATGACAGAACAGCTATGAGTCATAGAGACGAATCAAGCTGTGTGGAGTAAAAAAAAAAAAATAATGAAAAAGAAAATGGAGAAACGGGCGAACACAAATGTTTTCATAACAGAGGGTACGATTAATAAATTGATGATTGCATGTGTGTGTGGGCTTGCGTGCTGGTCGCTTATTCCCCTGTCACTCTGCTGCTGCGAAAGTCGTTCCAATAACAAATGCGGTTCCACTAGAAGACCCAGAATTCGAGAAAAGAATCGACGTTTCAGGTTTTTTCTTTTGCTCTCGTTTGATAAAGCACGCCAGCACGTCCGCTCTCAGAACTGTATCGTAGAGATGAGTAAAACGGATTTGTTCTCGCAATGAACACATTTTCCCAACTAACACGATTTTAGTTTTTCGAAGGAGAAGATATTAATTATTTAGCCTGTACTGTCAACTTTTCATAACCTGATCGTTTAAGAAGTAGGTTAAATTTAAATTTTGACTGTTAAAAGTCAAATGTTAAAAGCACACTCAATTGACAAAATATTAGAGATACCTACCTAATAGCGTGTTGGTTCTCCTAACAGATTGCACAAACGAAGAGTCATTGACGCCACCAGATGCCGGACAGTTTCTGAAGGTAATGCCAGCCATGCCTGTTGCAGCATTGTCCACAACTCCGCCCGAGACGTCGGTCCAGGATTCATGGATCTGATATCCAGATCCACGGTATCCCAGAGAGCTTCCACTTCAATCTGGGAACCTTGGGGGCCACTGGATGGTTCCAAACTCAGATGAGTGTTTCTCGAGCCATGCCTGGGTGATCGCGGCCCGGTGGGTTGGCACATTGACCTGCTCAAACAGACTAAATAAGCCGTAGGATGCGCGAAGGCTGTAAAAGCGTGTAGGTAATCAGCCAGCACATCCTGGTAGCGCGCAATGGTTAAGGACCTCTCCAGACACATTGAGGGACCTAATGTGTCCCATGAGAATGCTTTCCAAACCATCGCAAAGCCTAATGTTTTGTTTACTGAGTGTATATTCTCCTTGAACAAAGCCAACCTGACATGACGGGGCCATGGCCTCATGCTGTCGACACCACACCCGCACCCTCCCGTTAGCTCGGTACAGCTGAAAGCGGGATTCATCTGAACATACGGCGCGGCGCCATTCTTCAGAAGTCCAGTTTTGATATTCCTGACACTAGGCGTGGAACATCAAAACTGAACCGCCTGGTGACGAACAATCAGCAGTGGCACGCGAGTAGGGCGTTGGTTCCCGCTGCCCATACATTTTACCTGGATGGAACTTGCGCAGCCGTTGCTAAGTGGAAGGTCTGTACGACTTGGATAGTCTACGTCAACCCTGGTCATTAATGGCGTGTGTTAGACCACCGCTTGCCCTCTGGTCACTGGTACGTCCGTCGGTGATATACTCGTGGTACATCCTTGATACGGTTGCTCCGGGGAACCCGAGTGTTCTTAACACTTGGGCGATAGAATGACTCATTTGTCTTCCGCCGACAATGCGTCCACAATCAAAGTCGCTCAGATCAGCACGTTTACCCATGTTCGTCGATTGCGATACACTATTAGGGGAAGCCTTCTGTCCACCTATTTATCACATGCGTTCGGTTTAGGTCTGTTCCACTCTGTGCGGGTGATATCCATGTCAGTTTTCCCTATCTCTAATGTTTTGTTTACTGAGTGTATTTTCAAAGCTTTCATATGCTCTGCTTGGCTTCAAATATTCGTTCTTAAAGTTGTGTGTTCGCTTTAGCACATTTTGATGAGACATAACTTTTTTCTTGAAAAAAAAGCTAACTTTTGTTCTACAACCGGTGGAAGTGTGTCGAAATGTCCCTAATAAAGCTGTCAGTGAGGTCCTACATGTCTGTTGACCACCTGTATATGAGGAACGGGGAAAATGTGCCCCAAAATATATGCACAGTAAATAAAGATGAGAGCGTTTAATCATATTGAGTTTTATTTCCTTGTCGGGCGTAGTTTCGCTGTGCTTTGGCCTAGCTTCATCAGGTACTCTTTATTCTCATATAATTCACAATGCTTTTGTAGTCTATGATTTGTGATATGACGCAGTAGTTTTGATCATAAATCAAACGCGCTTTTGTTGCTTTCATCTCTGTTACCTTCAGAACAAGGAAAGTCGTCTGCTTCAGCCCAGTTTATTTACAAGGAATGTGCTTTGCCATCTGTTTTGCAGGAATCGTGTTATTCCTCTGCGTTTGGGATGCCAACAGTATCACATTGTTTTTGAAACTCGCCGAAAAGTGATCATTATATTGGCACTGCACAGTTCCCATATTTACAGCTATTGGTGTCAACCTGAGGACCAACTTATGTAACAGGAATTCGAGTTGGGTACAGGCGTTTTTGAAACAATGAGCTCTTGCTTTAAGTTAAGAAAAAAATGTGTTACGATTGCTTGTGTAAAAGAGTCATCACAGGCGGAATGGTGGTTGCTAGTGTTACAAAACATGTTTTACACCATATTTCAGCAAAAAGTCAAAACCTGCTAAAGCGAAAGCGAGCGGGAAAAAAGTCCCGAAACTTGCAAAAGCCATTTTAAAACTTTGAGCAATAAAACAAAGGGATGAACCTACTTCGTTTGTGATTTTCTTTTTTAGTTTTTCCTTCCTGAATGAGAAAAAAATTATTTTCAAAAGGCATGTTCTATCAACCCCAAGAATAAAGGGAAACGGAAGGTTTTATAAAGTACATTTTTGGAATATTACAGTAGTTCAACTAAAACAAAGTACGAACGATTCCAATAAGATATTCTGAGTGTTAAAAACCGAAACTTAAACATCCAGAATTGCTCTTTGTAATAAGTATTCAAAATACGTATGATTATGTACTACTTCATAAATGAAGTAAGCCGCTTTTAAAGATAGATAATCTCGCGCAGTTTGTACTACTCCAATGTTAATTAATTAATAAAATCAGTAATAATGACCCAAGCTTCTGCCTAATCGAAGTAAAAACAAATCTAATAAATATCTTTTTCTGTGGTCTGCCTAACATTCCAAGAAAAAATAGACCATGCGGAAATTTTTATTATCTTTCTCCACTAATACTCAGTTACTCTCTCAATTCTTTCCGGACTTATACAATTTGTTTAAAAAAAACAAGCAAACAGGACCTTATCTGAAAGTTGTTTTGTGTTGGACATGCAGTCAGATATCGATCGATGGCGGAAATTCTAGCAAATGATATTACGAAAGAAACCAATGTTAAGAATTCACTTGGACATTGGAAAGTAATATAATACTTCCACTAACACATATTAATCTATTATCGACAAGCACGCTTAAAACCCATACGTAGATAGCTACTCCATTGCCCAAATTATTCACTGAATTTTTGTAGAAATGAATTTGTGATGAAAATGTGCTAGTGCACAGTGTACTTTTTTTTCTAATTTCTTTCAAGTTTTGTGTGCTTTTTGGCCTATTTGTTCATGGCAATGCAGAAGCAACAAGGAAATTACATTTCTGATGTCATATCATATTTTGCTTCTGCGAAGGCTAGAAAAAAGAAAAAATTGTAGCGCGTCCTTACACTGTCTTAGTGAATTATGATTAACTATTGTGTGTAGTTACAATTCATCTTTTTATTTAAATATTTGATGTTTTCATGTACCATCAAAATTGAAACATTCTACATGCTTGCTTTGGTATTATATAGTTAGAAGGTGTGCTTCTAAAATCGTTCACGTGCGCGCCTGGCAGATGTCTAGGATCATGAACTTGAGATATGTTCGTGATTCGGAAAACTATTGAATTTTTAAAGTTAAAAATGGTTAAAACTAGAAATCGTTTTCCCAAAACTACACTAGGTTGCTTTGTTTTTGTGCTGTTTTCATTTTTCATGTCTAAATGCTTTCTTAAACAAGGCAAAAGCTAAATAGCATTAATATAGGTTGCTGGAAAAGTATATATCGGTATCTGCAAAATTTGTGGCAAACTAAAATGATAGATACGTGCATACGTTTTGTGGTTGCAAGATATCTGCCTAAAAGTTGACTTCATTCAGAGAGAATGATACAGAAGGCAAACAGATACAGAAGGATAAATGCAACACATACATGAGATACATAACAGATACAAGTTTATGCAACAACTTACGATACAAGAGGCAAACACACATGGATTTGGATGTTAAGGAACATTATTGAGTTTATTCCAGAGTTAATAATCAATTTCTTTAATCGCTACCTTAAGAACGTTTTTCAACCCACCTTGGATGTCAGATAAAGTATAGTAAAGACGAAACGGAGGGCTCAATTAAGAAAAGTTTTAATAAATTAAATACAATAAGTTTATCAAGTGACTTATAAAAGCAGGTGTAGCGAACCAGGTGTAAGATTCTGGCGCGAAAGTAACTAGAAGCGGTGAGACGGATCTTACGTCTTTGGGAGGATGCATGTAGTGAATATATATGAAATTTAAAAGCATCAATTAGTTATGATTAAACTGATTCTTCGTAAAAGAAACCTCTGTATCGTTTGGAACCTGATGGACGAAAAATACTGTTTACGACAGGCACCTCAGTTATTGGCATTTTTAATGGTGCATTTCTCAATAATAAACAATATCTTTTCTCTCTTTATGCCCTGCTCACCAACAAAATCGAAAAGGCAAAAAGAATTTTTAAATCAGAACAAAGAAAAAACCGAATTAACGAGTAGTCAAACACCAATACAGCCATTCTCGATTTCTTGATCGGGAACTGTGCTTCCAGCACTATCTGAGTTTCTCAAGAACTCTGGCATGAATATCTAACTATTGTTCCTACAGTAGCTTGATATTCATGCCAGAGTTGATTTATCCTCTATCACATGAAGATTTCATATGATGATATGCAGATTTGAAAAAAAGTTAGTTTAGCCAACTGTATGTTTCAAAAACTTTTTTCTATTTCTTTTTGACTAGTTTCACCTTAACATGCACTCTGTACGTAGTACTTACGTATATGCAAGAATCAAAAGATCAGCGAAGAAATCAACACAACTACAGGCATTTCCTTGTGATTTTCGTACCGTATGTTAATACCAAACTGACTCTGGCGGACAAACAGAAAGTGGTTAATAGTTAACTTCTGAGTACAGTGAGCCTCTACAAGATACCCAGATACAAAAACTCTTGCAGTACCACTGCGCTCAGCATGAAAGCTTCACTTAATCAGATTTCGTGTTTCCACAAAATAAAGCTGTGATTTTTCTAGACTGATTGGTTACGAAAAAGCGGTTTCAGTTGGTATTAGGAGTACAGATGCATTGAGAATGTCTATTCATATAGCATATTTTACTGCTCCCAGACAGGATTGCACTGGATACGACTAATCTGCCCACGCGATCCGATCCAGATCAGCCCATATACATGTACATATATATACCAAACTACAAGAAGAAGCATTTTCAACGGGAGCCAAAAGCAGGAGAAAAAACATCATTACGAATAAGTTATATACGTTTATTATTAATTATGTTAATATAGACACTGTCAGCATCTAAAGCTTGCGAGAAAAGTAAACAAATTCAAATGTAGAAGGTCGGATCCATGTGAACATCATCTGCGTAACTAACTGTAAATCTGCCGTTCCTGTATCGATTACCTGTATTTTCCACGTATAAACTCGATCACCGTTACAATCCATAATTTTAAGCAACTACTCTCCCTTCACCCCTCCTTAAAAAAAGGCATGTAAATCGGTATTTTTTTGCTTTCAAATAAAATTGCAAAAATGTCACAAAACGGTTTAAACTCTTAAATATAACATTTTGTCTCACCGGTTCAGTAGTTTTTTTATGCATGGCGACCAAAACGCGGCCCACAGATATATAATTTCGATGGACTCGAAAGCATACATTTTAGCTGATTTCCCGATGTGAAATTCTGGTAGTTTTATTTTGCGCGCGCCAGGTCTTTACAAGAAGTTTTGCCTGTCAGGCGCTGGTAGCAGACACCGCACCATTAGAAGGTATAACGAAGTAAATTTCTCCGTCATTTCTGTCCACGCCAGGATTCGAACCCGGATCCCCTCATTCCGGAATAAGTCACTCTACCAATTGAGCTACGCGGACGTTTGTTCTGACTACTATCTGCCTTTATGTCGTGTGCGTCCTGCTGGCAGGTACGTCACATCTCCCCCCCCGAAAGAGGGCCGGGGGCATGGCCCACGGGTCAGCCGTGACCATGAATCATTGCAGGCAGCCATCCACTGTAGAACGTGCACTTGAGAACTCCCAGTCAATCTGGTGTGTGGAATGCAACGTTACACACATTTATTTTTCGAAGCGCTGGAGAAGGGATTCTCTGATTTTTCCTATCTCGCGGTGTGGAAAGAACATCACACCATTGCGAGATTTTGAACGGTCGGGTCATCCGGAAAGTTCGGGCGCCATTATAACGAAGTAAATTTCTCCGTCATTTCTGTCCACGCCAGGATTCGAACCCGGATCCCCTCATTCCGGAATAAGTCACTCTACCAATTGAGCTACGCGGGCGTTTGTTCTGACTACTATCTGCCTTTATGTCGTGTGCGTCCTGCTGGCAGGTACGTCACAAAGGATACAACTGGTTTATGGAAAAGGGGGAATGTGAGGTAGACGGTTAGTCATAACAGCATTCCTCTACAGATGTTACGGAGTGTATGAGAATGAAAGAGACAGAGTGAAACTCCATATTGAGCATCAGCAACCCAGCGATGGAGTGGGGGGTAGAAGAATATCGCACATTCACAGTAACTAAATCCTTGGTTAGCATAATATAATTTCAAGAGACGTCAGCATGAGAAACTTTCACCAACGGTCTGAAACTACAACACACACACACACACACACACACACACACACACACACACACACACACACACAAAACTACGAAAAAGCGTGTTGCTTACCAAATTCGAATAACATGTGATTTAAAAAAAAAACAAAAAAAAACTCCAGCAGCGGCCTACTGCGTGATCGCGCGCTCGCGCTACTGTCCAATCCAACCCTGCCTATCAGTCGAAATTCATAAAATTACGTCTACCGTCTACGCACATAGCGCTGTGTTCCCGTTCGAAAACAGAGAGAACAAGACGAGGCACACACTTGTAAAAACACACTGATCCCGTGAAAAAAAGTTCGTGTGAAATAATAATCTATATATTAATTCTATAAGGTTTTTTACTGTAAGACCAGTTGGGAGAGAACGGCTGAACGTAAAGATATGGTTGAGGTATCAAAATAAAGGTCTTACTATGTAGACGTGTCAGTCAAAGAGAAAAAGGAGATTGGGGCAATGGTTCGGGCGTTGTGGGGCGGCAAAGTTCCCATGTAAAGTCTATGGAAGAAGCGTACGGGTGACATACGATCGCCTGCGGTTGACTCACACGCTGTTGAAGGCGGAAATATGGAGGGACTCAGATAGTCCAAAGTCTCTCTTCTCAGCGAACCGTTGTGCAAAACAACGCTAGCAGGAATTTGTTTGAAAGTTCTTATCGGAACAGCGAACACTCGAAGACCTGATTGCGTTGTGCCATTGGACTGTGTGATGTATACATACAATTTAACATTCATTCGATTCAGTTTATTCACGTAGGTACGACGTTTCCCATTTTGTAAAGATGTAAATAAACTTTTCATATGAGTTAATTCCTTTCAAAAAAAAAAAAAAAAAAAAAAACTAATCTTGGATTTTGACGGGTTTCGTCTAACGGGGAAAAAAAACTATTCGTCGATTCCGACGGGTTTCGTGTACCCAATTAAAAAATAAAACACCGAAATGTGAATGGAAAATTTCGCTTGTGTTTGTGGAATTCTGATAGAAAAACAATTTTCCATGTAGAGCTTCTTCAGGAGAGATATGCGGAATACCGTCATGCGTATTTACTCCACCGCGAGGAAGCACACATTTTCGTAAACTCCGAAAATTAAAAAAAAAACAAAAAAAAAAAAAACTCTGCATCCTACAAATCAAAAAAGTGTGTAAAGCTTTGCTCATTTTTCAACCACAAAATTGCAAACAAATTTTCTCCAGTGCAACTGTTAGAAGAGTAGATATTTAACAAAATACAAAAGTACGTTTGCGTCACCTGACGGAATCGTGCTTCTGATAAAGGTAAGAAATCTCAAGATCATCTTTCTCATAGTTCCAGCTATCGAATACTAAAATTTTTAGAATCGATTCATAGACATGAAGTTTTCGAATTCACCGACTGACGGACAAATGAACAAAGTGGCCTCATCCTGTGGCATACATACTTATACGAAAAGATATGAGGGATTGAGGAACTTCAGAGTTAATTGATACCGTGATTCTGAAGAAATTATAATGAGTAAATTGAAACAGAAAGGGATGAAATAATAAAGTTCATATTCGATGAAATTTCGAAATTTCTTTAATACGATTATGGACAAAATAAATATGCATGGAAGATAGAAAAGAAAAACAGCAGGCAGGGAAGTCTAAAACATTCTGATTACAACTGAGTAAGAGAGAGAGTAACAAGGAATGGATGACTGGGAACGCTTTGAGTAAAGTATAGGTGCCGCTCCGGTGGCGCAGTGGTCTAAGGCGCTGGCCTCTGATCATTCGTCCGTAAGGGGTCCGGGTTCGAATCCCGGTGAGGCATGGATTTTGTGTTTGTCTTATGGCACTGGCTCTCTCCCTTCCCTGGAACCAGTGACCCTAAATTAGGGACGGGCGACTGCTTATAGCCCATTGAGTTGCTCACGGTGGTCGTTAAACCTCCAATAAAAAAAAAAAAAAAAAGTATGGGTGCCCATTGATTGAACGCAGTATCAAGAAACACGCGACGTTTTGAGTCATCTGGCCAAGAGTTAAATGTTTGTTTTGACTTATTTTTTTGTTCCGAAATGAGCCAGTTATTCTTATTTGTATTAACTTTTCCATTTTCTACCAAGAAAATGCTATGTTTATTGTATATAGAAGAATTTAGTTTGACGGAAGAAGTGCTGTTCGTAGAGAAAAAACAATGCTTCCATTTTTTTTAGAGCTGCCTTTTATTTCGCGAGCCGGTCTCTGTGAAGAAACAAGTAAAAGTAGCAATGATGGCAAATGACGTAGATGGCAGGAGGCAGTGCCGCGACTCGCACTTGACATCCTGTGCCTCGTTGTTCACTCTGCTGACCAGCACTAATGTGAGCGTGTGCGTGCTTGCTTGCTTGCACTCCAATTTCGATCTTATTATTTTTTATGAGCCCGTTTTCGGTTTCTTTTTTCTTTCTTTTTAATTCTTCATTGTCCGTGTCTGTTTTGTAACTTTTCCATGATTCCAAAGTTCTCGCGTTGTGCTCCGCTTGCTTCAATTCCACTGAGTGGCGTGACGTACAACATATTTATCGATTGTGTGAGTGCAAAGGGAACGTTCACCGGAGTATGTCAGTCGAGAAGGACGATGGAGTTTCTTTGATCTGTTTCTCATCAGACGCTGCAGTGGATGAACGCCGCTTGTTCCTTCCAAGATTCGGTTGCTGGTGTCGCTGAAAAGATCAATTTGCCGCCCAAAACACGACTAGCAGCAGCTGTTCTCAGCGTTCCGAGACCCTCTGTCCTTTGTTCTGTTGATGACTGCGCCCTCTTTTTCTCAGAGCACTTTCGAGGTGAGCACTTCCTTTTTTTAATTTGCGTGCCTTGAGAATTATTAAGACTGTGTCCCTGTGTCAGCTGTACATCGCTTGGGCGTTGTTCGTTATCTTAATAAAATAAAGGGAATCAGAGCACATGCGACTTGCTCATTCGGAAAATTACAGGCATTATTAGATTCCTCCAACTGCGCCTTTTTTTGAAAAACACGGAATACAAAGCTGTAACTGCAGCTGCAGCCAGTGAATGCTTGGAGGGGGGGCATGAAAGGTTTAAATAGAAACGAAATAGGTTTAATGGAAATGGAGGTCCGCGGGTGGCCTAGTGGGCAACGTTCGTGACTGCCCCGGAAAGGGCCTCAGGTTCGATCCCAGCAGGTACGAACGCTCGATCCACTAAATATCCGCCGTGCGTCGGATGGGCACGTTAAGCCGTCGAACCCTAGGTACTGGCCCCTCGATAATAAATAAGGGTGTCTTCCTCCCCCTTTCTACTTCGCTTCCGTGTCACTTTCCTATCGGGCGATCTAGCCCAAATCTCCTAGTTTCCTATTTCTAAGAGTTGTTTAAGACCTGGGGTCAGACACTCCCTTCCTAAAATCCTCTACATATGATCATTTGATCATTTAATGGAAATGGAACAGATATAAATAAGCAATAAATATGAAAAGTATTCATATTTATGTCTATTGTATTCACGCATTCTAATTTCTTTTTTTTTTTTTTATTCACCGCATCTACCATAGGTATAAATAAAAAGTCGCTTTTTCGAAATACCTTCCCTCATTGTTAAAAGAAAAATTTTCAGTGCTGGTGGCTTGAACTAGGATTATGACTTTTTTCACACCTAATGCATCTGTTTTAATATTACCGCATGTTTGCATCTCCATCTGCCTTTCACACACACATAAGCTACTGCAGTGCGCTTGCTCAGATTCGGCACAAGTCTCCTAAGAACGACTCCACTAGAAAAATTAATAATACTGGATTTTTTACTTTCAAGGTGAAGAATAGACGGAAACTGAGCTAGGATCCCACTAAACAAGGTAACAACTGTGTTTTAATGTACAACGTAGCTGGAGGACTTGCAAGTGATATTTCTGAAAGAATGAAACCTACAACGGCATTGGTTTATCAAGAGAATTAATTTCATGTAGTTAACTGACAGAAAGACACATATTTGCATGGCTGTAAGCTTAAGGAATTCTTGAAAATGCACGAGACCGGTTAAAGCATGTATTTTCGGGACTTCGCAAAGTTGAGGTGATAATGGTTTTAATCTTATCAAATCGATTTTGACTTCAGATAAAAAATTTGTATTGTTTTTTCGAACGCAGCCACAGAACCTGAATGAGTAACTTGATTCACTCTTTACGAGGGGTTTCAATTTAGTAAGCACTTTAACTGTTTATCACTTAGCAGCTTTCCCTGAAAAATGCAAAACCGGTACTTCCCGAAATGATCAACTGACAATTACGTAGTTGTATTGAAGCTGGGTTTTATTAATGCTGCATTATTTTCGAAATAAGCAGTCGTTATTGAAAAATAAACTATATTAATGGCTTAAAAACGGGATAGCCATGTCATTTTTTTAAACAATGTCCAAAAATTTACTAAACTAGTGGCCGCGAAGAATTTTCAAGGACACACCAGCACGCTTACGTTTTATTAAAAATAAAAATGATTCATGTTCAAATCTAATTTATTAAAGCGTTTTCTTATTTTATTTACTTTAAACAAATCTTTTTATTAGAACAGCAGATAAAACTTTTTAATACATGGAGAATGGAAGTTTTGAACATGATGAAGAGGCTAATGGAAAAGTTGCTAGATTGTGGCATGTTATTAAAAGCATTCAAATTACATTTCCCCCTCCTGCTCTGATTCTAGTTTTTACCTTTGGTCTTACCCTAGAGAGCTGGAGGAGGGTGGGGGTGATGCCAGGAGTGTGTCATTCAGTCCTACCTCAGACTTAAGTATGTTTTTTCGGCTAGGTATTGCACTGATGTATGTGAACGTCAGCCGGCGGCGTTGCTGGTTGTCCGTTTTGCAAGGATATTTGTCTTTCTTTCAGCTCCTTGGATGAATCTAGTTATCTCTTAGATTGTCTTTATATTTAATCGTTCTGCTCCTAAACATGATGTAAGGCAATCGGTTTGGCTACTTTCTTTAAAGTACGAGTCGCGGTTCGTGCGTGATGGAACAATGGCTCAAGACAAGTGTAAAACAACGTTTCATTACGGAGTGAAATATGTTTGGGAAAAACGCTCGAGATATTAAAAAAATTGTAATAAGAGCACCTTTACGTATGTCGCCGTAAAACTGAACGAGTTACTGCAGCGTGCAATATGGTCCTAAATGAGGGGGGGGGGGAGAGATAAATCATGTAAAATAATCAAGAATTTCTTACACCCGGCCGCAGGCGTTAAGAAACCATAAATTAAGCAAATGCAAGTCCTGGAATTGTTCAGGTGTTGGAAATTGCTCACATTTATTCATCTTGTTAAATGTGAATTTTATTTTGATTCCTGTGCGAACTTTGCTGATTTGTTGTGCACTACAGCAAAAACTGGTAGTTGAGAGACGATGACACTGAAAATCATAGTTGCACATAATTTCAGAGACCATTATTTTTAATTAAATGTACAGTTGCATAATAGCATTAAGACGATCACACTACAAAGCACGCTGTCATGCGTGCTGTGACCATTTTTTTAATTAAGCGGACCGTTGTAGGACGCAGTGTGGTACCATTTGGACTATTTGTGCACGATGGAGTTGTCGTAGGCCTTCAAGGGCCAACCAGCACTGTGATCAGTAAGCTCAAAAATTACATTCCTGTGCTTTATAGTATAGCAGTGTTGTACCTTTATTTTTGACGTAGTCATCCTGTAACTTTTTCCAGCTTTGTTAATTCTTGATATCTTATGGGAACACCTAGTCGTATCTGAAAAGTGCTCTATGGTTTCGAAAACGTTGAAGAGCTCCAGAATGGCATAAGATAGTTCAGAATCTCTATTACCTCAACATTACCTCGAACGATACGCTCGTAAACATTGGATGGCGCAACTTCTTTCATAAAAGTCCAGTCAGAAACTGCACTGGCTCTCACTTTTTCAGTTTTCCTCGCCGTTGCTGACAGACATAATAAATGAAATTGGTAAACTCTTTTAATGCATTGGTTGCCGAAGCACCCACTGGGATATAAATTGTTGTCAAATGATGACAACAATTAATATCCCAATATAACACAACGCATTGTTAGGGCTTAGAATTCACTGAGTGACCACTGTATGTGCAAAGTTGGATATAGAAAAGCTTCCACGAAAACTTCAAAAGTCTTGGATGAGGAGGTTTCAGTCATTAATTCTATTAAATCCCATATTTTCAGAGTTACCTACCTAAGTAATGGTTAGTGAATAGATACGCATGTTTCAGCTGGCAAGATGTTGAAATGTTTGCATGCAAAAACGAAGTTGCGTATTTTTAAACTTCAGTCGTAAAAGAAGTCACAGTCTGAAATTACTTTACGAACGAAGAGTGGCTAACATGTTGATTAACCAGTGAGACATTTCTGGCTGGTTAAAATAACTCAGCATTTAAAAAATTCCCCAGTGAGCTGTAACGTGGAAGACAAAATGAAATTTTTAATAAAATGTTTAAATTGCTCATCAGAAGATTAAGAAAAGGCGGTCATAACAGATATCAAAACAAAAATAAAATTGTTCTTGCGTTCCTAAAATCAAGGTGTCTGTCATTTTCATTGAACAAACAAAAACAAGAATCGGAGATTCAAATTTTGAAGCGAAGCTTCAATAATTTGATGATGACTTCGACTTCATGTCCTTACGAGGTTTAGTCGCCTGCATGCGTGTTACGCCGAATATTGACAGGCAGGAAAGATGTGACGCCGTCGGTCCAACCATCCTTGAAAAGAGGAATGGACAGGGATTCAGATAGGAAAGATTTATACTGTAGACCAGGGGTGCACAACCCGCTGACCTCAAAGTCAGTTTATGCGGCCCGCGGATAAATATTTTATACTATTGAAAACGTGAATATATATATTGTGAATGATGAGATTTTTTCCCATTATTGTAGGCCCTAGTTGAAATAAGAAAATTATAAAAATGTTTCGTTAACTAGCAAATTTTCCAACAATGAAAAGTTTTGTTGAAAGTTCTGAATTCCATGTAAATGTGGCTAAATATGCATCTCTTGTAGTGGACCTTCACAATGAGTTTAAAAGACGATTTGAAGATATAAGAAAATTTGAGGTTTTGTTTGATATGTTTTCTCTACCATTCACTACTGACGTTGCGTCAGTGCCACTAGATTTCCAGATGGAATTAATTGATCTTCAGTGTAACAATGAGTTAAAAACAAAATACTCTGAAGTTTCTCTCCTAGAATTTTACAAAAATTACTTACCGAAAGAAATGAAATTGCTCAAAGATCATGCTTTAAAAACGGCAACGTTGTTTGGAAGTACCTACTTATGCGAGCAATCGTTTTCTTTGATGAAACAAATAAAGTCAAAGTGTCGTTCCCGTTTAAGTGATACACTATTGGAGGGAAACTTGCGCATTACCATCTCTAACATTAAACCTGATATTGACAGACTATTGAAAAATAAACAATGCCAAGCATCTCATTAGGAGCATTAGGCTACTACTTGATTTGATGGTCAGTTTGACGATATACTGATTTTAATTTTTTATATACTTTGATGTTAAGAATTCTGTTTTTTGTAAAAATAAAAATTTTACAACCTTGTGATAGTATTATTTTATTTTATATACCCCTAAACCTTTTCCAATTAGGAGTAAGTTGATTGTAAATCAGTAATTTGATAACTTAATAACGCAATTTGCCAAAAAACTTCAAAAATGGATTTCAACCATTTAGAGGACACAAAAATGGTATTGAAACACATTTTTTGTCTGCTGGTAAAATAGGTTATTCGGATAATAGTAAAATTAGCTTTAGCGGTAGGGTTTGGCAAGTGCCTATGTGAAAAGGTAACTTGCGGCCCGCCACTTATTATGTAAAAATAAACTTGGCCCCCACATATAAAAAGGTTGTGCACCCCTGCTGTAGACGGTAATGAAAGAATTAGAGTTGTAGGGAGTATGCATTACCTGAGGCGCTTATGCTAAGAAATGAAGAGAAAAGCTGGGGATCTCATACTCTGCTTCTTTTACTTGGATGAAATTCTCTTATGTCAGGCGGAATATTTATATTTTGCGGCACATTCTAAAATATGATGGGAGTGTTTATTTGCGTAATTTTGTTTGTCAATTTAAGAAGGATATCACATTATATTTTATGTATCACCCGCCTTGCTCATGATTATAAATGACTTTTAGCTGTTGTACTGAAAGTCTTTGCTCAGGAAAAAAGATTTGGAGCTTATGTATTAAATTGATAAGTTTATGAAGCTTTAGCTTTATATATTTATGTAATTATTGGTGTTAGATTTTCTGCAATAATTACATTATGAATTTGGAGTTAAATTTATTATTTTATAACGAATTAATTAGAAGAGGAGTTTTAGTTTATTTTTAGTAACTTTAAGGGCTAAGCAATTAATTGTAAGTTATCTACTAATGTTGTACAAATACCCTAAATAGGACCATTTTATATTTATACATGTATTTGTGAATGCAAATGCTGTTTTTCATTTGGTTTCAATGTAAGTCAAAATTTATTTTCACTTCATTTTTTGTAAGAGGGTTGCAAACTGCATGGTAATTTGTTATGATGTACTTAGTTTTATTCTCTGACTAAAGATTTATTCCAGTTTTTGTGGGAGGAATGCATATTGCATGAGGCATTTTAACATTACTATTAAGCTGTTCCACCTGGCGATGTTTGAATTATTTTATGAATTGTATCAATTACCCTTAAACGGGCCATTTTGTTAAATATTGTAGTACCTTTGGTCAATTCCTTCTTGAACAATTTGCTTACAACAGGCCCTTAGAACAATTGTTTCTTAATTTATTTTTCATTTCACTCTTTCTTTGGCATGATATCTTCTATGAAGTGAAATTCTAAAATATATGACCTGGTGATAAAATACCAGTAATTCTCTATACTTAATTTACTCCGTTTTCATAGTTGTAAAGTACTGTGCTAAGAAAACCAATACAGTCTCAGTGGTGAAATACTGAGATCGTTGCCCAGTTGTTAAATACCGAACACCAGTTTATACTGGCTGCTTTTGAAGATAAAACTTTGTTTTGGGTCTCTTACGCCTTGAAGGCTGCTCTTACAAAGCTGAAGTTGAACGGCTTTTGCCTAGGGTATCTAACTCGTGAAAGCTGCCCTTCGCAAAGCTAAAACTTACCGAAACCCAATTCATGAAGTGCATTCTACCTTTTTACGTAGCTCCAAGGCAAATGCGTGAGTCGACCAAGGGGTGTCAAGTCACTGGAGCACAGGAAGGCGTTGCCTCGAAGACCAAGCTTGGCGAAAAGAAATTCCACTAGCAGAAAATAAAATTGTCATTTTCGCAAAACTGATTTCTAAAAATAAGCTTTTTTAATAATTTAGTGTCATATTACAGAAGTTTGTCTTACAAGAATCGTGTTTTGATAAATTTCTGATTATAAATTAATTTCTTTAGAATAGTGTGCTGTTCAGTGAGTTTGTTTAAGTGCACGGTCTCAAGAGTTCGTTAGACCTTCGCTTGTAAAGAATTTAAAAGTTCTGTGGTTTTACCTTTATTTTTTCCCGATGATGCAACAAATGAATAAAATACCAGCTAAAAGTTCTTTCGTCGTGAAGAGCAGGTTTATTCAGTGAAATTATGGGGATGATCTTTCAGGTTTGTCCTGATTTCTTTGTATTATTAACTCTATGATCCTCTTTGTCTTATTACTCTATTAGGCCTTTTCCTCAGTTACCTCACTGCTAAGTTTTCGTTTCCAAATTTAATTTCTGCTCGGTCTTACTTTTCGGCATCGGACATTCGAAATCCTTATTTTTCCTCGTTTCCCTTCTTTGTTCGCGGAATAGAAGCCGAAGACACTCTCTCGGCACTGAGATATCTTACCTCCAGCCTCTCTCTCTTCAAACGCCAGATCCAAACTCTTCCTGTTTTTGTTTTTTCCTTCAATCTGAAAACAATGGGCTACTTTTATTACTTTCTCTCTCGAACGCTCTCACGCGACCCTTACTTTTACATTCGTTAACAATTTATTGCGCTGTACATTTTCTGTTACTGACCTCCGACCTACCAACTATCATCGACCCACCAAAAGTGCCTCCATTAAACTGAAGATGTGAGAATTGCTCCATGCTACCCTCCCTACAAAGATCATTGTCTACTCATTCCCTCGCAGAGCAGTAAAACAATAAATTGTACTCCGCGAATTCCTTAGATCACTTGATAGTTGTAGCTTTAAGAAACGTGAGTATCTTGCTTCATTAATGCAGCTGCCAGAAAAACTGGTGAAAAGGGAACTGTCTTCAAATTCGTTGTAACACTAACTGAAGGAGAAATGATTTCAACTAACCATATATTCAAAATGATTATATATGTTTATTTTTGCTAAATATATGATATCAAGTTACAATATTATATGAAAATATTTAGTTCAAAACTGTTCTTGTTTAGCGATGCTCCCCTCTGAACCTTGAACCTTCATCAAACTATTTTTTTTTTATTTACTTACTAATATTAAATTAACATCATTTTCTTTTTCAGTATCTTATAACACTGGCAAAAAACTGCTATGCCAAAAATTGATTGAAAGTGCTTTTAAATTATTCAAAATATGCCAGACATTATACGAGTATATTTTTGTTCTGCTTATATAAATTAGTCTAAAAATATCAAATTACTGCCGATAAAGTCAGTCATATAAGGACTGAAATTCGTTCAACAAGAAATGCAATTTGTTTGCAGTTTTAGTACCTTTTTTTCTTGCTTTGATTTCTTCAAACATCTGTTTCATTTCAAACCTGATAATTTTGATCATTTCCACATGACATTCTGATTACACATATTTCAAACGATTGTTTTGGTGTGCCTCAGGGAGGTTCTTGCATGCGTGTGTGTGTAAGTTTCTAAGCTGTGCTTAAAAACGATTTAAATGTGTATAGGGGGTTATATGATACTAAAACTTGTTATTCCGTGTGATATGTAGTGTTTTTTGAACTTTTAGGAAATATATGATAAACAAGAGGAAGAGCTTTAAGATTTTTTCATACTTTTAGAAGGTTGTGGTAGCAAAAAATTGAAAAGCCCCTTGGTCTATGCTATTAGATCATATCAGTTGTCTTCCTTCACCGCATTTTTAAACTCGAGTAATTTATATGGGCTTCTCTTGCAGGCCTTAAAGTCGTCTTTTTCCGAAATTTTAGTAAATGCTTTGGATGACTGATTCGTCCGGTTGGGTTTTCCAACAACAGAAAATTCCTTTATTTGTTTTTTTCTTTACTTCCCCGGAATAGCCATTAGTATGTTGAATGTAACGAAACTTTGTTGGAAGCCCTTTAATTTCTTCATCTGTGGATTTTATTTCTGTGGGACCAGCGAATGATGATTAAAAAAATAAGCAACAAAAGGAGCTTTAAATGTCATTTGAACTGATACAGCAATTTCATGATTTTAATCACTCATTTCGCTTTCAATATTAATTTCTTATACTGCGGTGAAATGCTTAATAATTGTATTCGTAAACTGTAAGAATTTAAATTTGACAACCTTTACACAGCTGATTGAATTATCAAACAGAACTTGGTTTCTCTTTATTAATATTTAGAACACTTTTTTCCTTCTTATTTCCTTCAAACACATATCAATATTTACAAAACACTTTTCATGATTAGACACCATTTGTATATCATCGCTGCAGATGATCAACGTCAGTGAGATTGTTTAGTAGCTGTGCTTTATCGAACTTAAGCTTTGATACGAAAACGTCCTTCTGAGCATTTGGAATCCTGCTGATCGGGCCGCTGACCGAACGAAACCAGATAGAAATGACGCAAGCTGTGTAACTGAATACAGAACAATCTGTTTGTATCTATGTAACTGAACAATCTGTTTGTATTTATACAAACAGATTCAGGTTTTTATGTTTCGTCCTTACTGTAGAATTTAATTGTGTGATTTATTAGGCATGGGCATTTTAGAAGAGTGAGTTCAAGCGGCGGAATACATTTTATATACATAATAAAATTTCCAACCAGTTATGCGGAACAGACTTGTCCGTGCAAATCTGCTTGAATAGGTTTATATGTCTATATTACATATTACATGGGTGGCCACATATTCCGACAGCATGACCAGCACACAGTTACAAACACTCATAAGCTGCAACGCCTGTCATGGAAAAATATAATTTATATATCTAAAACAGGGGCTTCAACTAATATATTTCATACTAATTAAGAATGAGTACTCACCATAATTTAAAATATGCACACTACTCAAGAAAATTAGGTTGCAATGTGAGCATGAAGTGACGGAAAAATTGACGAGCTGCAACGCAACTCTGTGATGAAAGGTCAACATTCAACGATAAGTGGATCAGAATATTCAGACGTGCAACACTGGCGTATATTTATGCACTTTAACGAAGCAAACAAGGTATAAGTATCGCATTCACTGAGTCGTTCTCATTCAACAGAAAGTTGCAACTGCAAGTGTGTCTCAGTTAAACGGTATCTTAACAACGCGATCTACTAGAATTTACAGCTCGTAGAGCAATCTGAATGCTGGAAGCTGGCCAGACACAGGAGAAAGTAGTAGAAGCGGTTAGAGTGTCTTAATGTGTCGTTAGTAGACTGTCAAGGCGTTTCCAGGAGAACCAAAAAACAGTTCAAAGATGAACAGGGCAGGGTCAGCCAAGATCAAGACAACTGGTATTTGAGTTTACTGGCTCGTAGGAACCGCCGACAAAATGCAATTAAGCTGCAACGCCTGCTTACCGCTGCGACAAAACAACGTGTAACGTGTATCTACAAAGACCATACGCAATCTGATGTACCAAAGAGGATTACATTCACAGCGATTTGTAACGTACCAGGAGATGTGACGTACCTGCCAGAAGGACGCATAAAGGCAGAGAGGAATCAGAATAAAACGTCCGCGTAGCTCAATTGGTAGAGCAACTTATTCCGGAATGAGGGGACCCGGGTTCGAATCCTGGCGCGGACAGAAATGACGGAGAAATTTACTTCGTTATAATGGCGCCCGAACTATCCGGATGACCCGACCGTTCAAAATCTCGCAATGGTGTGATGTTATTTCCACACCGCGAGATAGGAAAAATAAGAGAATCCCTTCTCCAGCACTTCGAAAAAAAAAATAATAATAATAAAGGGGAGATGATGTAACGTACCAGGAGATGTGACGTACCTGCCAGAAGGACGCATAAAGGCAGAGAGGAATCAGAATAAAACGTCCGCGTAGCTCAATTGGTAGAGCAATTTATTCCGGAATGAGGGGACCCGGGTTCGAATCCTGGCGCGGACAGAAATGACGGAGAAATTTACTTCGTTATAGATTGATTGTGTACGTGCTCCTTTCTGCACATCACGGGAGAGCCAGCACAGAGTGAGCTGAAGACTATCGTAGTTGAAACTGTTCTTTTTACGGTTGAGTCGTATCCTTTTCTGGCATGAGAGAGAAACATGGCATAATCCAGCTTGCATACAGAAAAGAGATGCCTTCGGTGGTGGTGGACTTATGTGGGTGGGCATCAGCATTGGCAGTCGTACAGACGTCTACGTCATCCGGAATGGACCTCTGACGGCAGTGAAACATCGAGATGACATCCTGCGATCTACAGTTATGCCATATGACGCAGCAGTTGGGAATCCATTCTTCTTCGTGGATGATAACGAACGCCCGCATCGAGCATCTGGACTGGTCTTCACGCTCTCCGGACATCAACTGAATTGAGTAAGTGTGTGACGCATTGGGTGTTGCAGCTCGCACGTCTCCTCTCACGAATCTTCAGCAGTTATCATGCCTTAAACGAGAAGTAGCAGAGAATACCTCAGGATCTTCTAGGTAATCTCATCCTTTAGACGACTTCACCGATGTGTTAGTGTTTTATCGGTTGTTGGTAACTATATACCACCAAGTTTCAGCAGTGGCTCTTAAAAAAGGTAGGCAAATTGCGTAAATGCTACCCTTTTTTTGTACACTGAAGTGTCGAAATGCCGCCACAAAATTTAAAAACGTTAGACGGACACTTCGCCGCCTCATGCTACCGCTGGGCGGCATTAACGCAATTCGCCTACCTTTATTTAAGAGTCACCGTTGGAACCTAATGGTATGTGGTCTTACCATGCTATACTGTTGGCCACCCAAAATGCAACACCAAGAAGGACACGAGATAGCAAAGCCAGATTTACTGGACACATAACAACAGATACAAAGATGAAACGATTGAGCTTACAGGCCCGTGCGACTTGCGGAACACGCAGACATCAATAGTTCGTGTGGCCCCCATGGCTGGGAATAACGGCCGCTACACGCCACGGCATCGAACGAAAGAGGATTTGGATGTGGGCTTAGGGTATGTCGGTCCAGGCTGCTTCCACACGTTGCCACAGTTCATCAGGCGTAGCCGCGGGTGGTGCTTGCCGGACCACTCGGTTGCCGATCAGCGACCAGACGTGTTCGATGGGCGAAATATTGGGAGAACAAACGAGCCACGGCAGCATTGACACCTGGTGGGCAGTGAAGAATTGTTGCACGATGCGTGCCACGTGCGGGCGTGCATTGTCTTGTTGAAACGTGGCCGCTGGCAGCTCCTGCAGGTAAGGGAGGACTACAGGCTCCAAAACGTCGGAGATGTAGTGGTGGTTGTTGAATGTACCGGCGATACGTACCAGAGTGGTGCGGGTGTCATATCCAATTGCGCCCCAAACCATAACGCCAGGCAACGGACCGGTATGGCGATGCATAATGCAGGCGTCATACAGTCTCTCGCCGAGTTGGCACCACATGCGGATCCAACCATCGTTGCAGGCAGAAGCGGGATGCGTCGGAGAAGACAGTGTAGTGTCATTCCGTAGTCCAGGTGCTGCGTTCAACGGCCCATTGCCGCCGCACTCGCCAGTGGTGTAACATCAATGGTAATCGTAACAATGGCCGCCGTGCAACAAGTCCCCACTCCTGCAGACGACGTCGAACGGTATGTGCTGACACAGGTTGTTGCGCAACACACCCTAATTCCTGCGCTAACGTTCGTGGAGGTGCGAGCCGTCAATGCCCACTGCACAACATGCCGGTCCTTTCGTTCGGTGGTGTGTCGCGGCTGCGGCGATCGCTCACGTCTGTCCGTCCGTCTCTTCTGCACCCACCGAATCCATACTCGCCTCACTATGGCTGGATGTCGTCCCACACGGGCGCCGATGTCTCGGTACGATAAACCGCTGTCGCGATAAGCCACTATTCGTACTCTTTCGAACTACGAAACGTGCTGGAATGACTGCCGTATTCTGCGACGAGGCATCAGGAAGCTTCCCACGCACAGGTCCAGCAGCACAACACACTTCCACTACTTACACCCCGCCTTCTGGGCACCCTTCTTATAGTGCTTCTCGGTGGCGTGCCGGGCGCACATGATTTGCATATGCCCTGCAACGCTGATCGTTTGCATGTCCTCATGCAGGTGACGGCTGCTGCGAATTTCAGGCCAATCGGATGCTTCCTTCTTGGTGTTGCATTTTGGGTGGCCAGCAGTGTAGATAGAGGTCAGTACGTACTGCTTTCCTCCACTTGTTCGCGTGTAACTTCACTACCATGCGTTGTGTTTTGCCATAATATTGCCGTCCGTTTTCTCAAATGGCTTATGTGTTGTCTGGTAATGTTTCATGCTCCGACTGTCTCACAGGCATGTCTTCGATAACACCATCATGTGTCTATGTATGCACGGTCGCTACCACAATACCCTCTTATTTTTTGAGCACTATTTGTTGAATGTGAATTACATCTGCAGAATGATCAATGATTAAAGTTGTTGTTTTCTCATAACTTTGCTCGCATTTTGTACAAAAAGAAACGAGAAACAGAAAACGCACAGTATAAGTATTATTCGCGTGGAAACCAATACCAGGGATTATAAATCCTTCTCATTTAGGATAAAAATATTCAGTCCTCCTCTTGTTAAGTTAGCAATTTTTTAACCCGCGATTCAGTAATGTATAGGTAAATTCAGTTCTTTAATCAGTAAATGCAGGAAAATGGACGTATGGGATTGAAAGTACAGTCTTTGATTTTCTGATTGAATGCGATTCCTTGAGCATTACTTTCATCGTCGATGGCTCAGAACACGGAGGCTTTTTTATCCCTGTGCGAAGTAGATTTGGCTTCTCTAGAAATCTTGGCAGTTAGATTTCTACAAACAACATACGTGTGCTTGACATTCCCTTTAAGTAGTTAGATGCTGCCTTAGGTTTTTAAGCTTCTGAGTCGCTTTTGCAAAGATGCTAGACAGCACCTGTTGGCCTAATGTTGGTTAAGAACTGAAGCTAATATTACATAGATTTCAAGTACTCTCTGAGTATAAAATATTTTCTTTCGTTCAGTTTTACATAAAATAGATTAACTCACATTTTGGCGTCTCTGATCTGTTATAACAAAAGTCTGTGCATCGGTCTGCGTTTGAGGACGTGATTTCTCGAAAACCATGTAATTCACGTCCTTAAAATTTCGCGAGTACGCTGACACAGCCATAAGATTTTGAACAATACTGCGGAAACACTGATTATGTGGAGGATAGTGTAAAATAAAGACATGAATGCATATTTTTTCTTCATCAGATCAATTTATGTATGTTTCTTCCCATAGTGTCGAATGGTTAAGAAGCTAAACTGTGTCACCGGGAATTTGACTTCTAGTTTAATTATGTAGTGTGTTATTTGTTTAATGTTTTGTACTTTGAAATCAGTAAGCCAAAGTTAAAGTGAAGCAAGCTTATGTTCATTAATTTACGATCGTGTGAATCGCAAAACTAAATAATAATTGCGTAACATCACCGGTGATCGCGTCCTGTCCTTGTGTTTTGACTCACTTCATGTTTTTTTGTTTGTTTTTTTATGTTTAACTTTCTCCCTTTGTCTACATGATTCTACAAAACTTCAGAACACAAAAGTCCTGCTAACGAACACACAAAGTTGCAGGTTTTATTTATTTATTTTCCGTTTTGGCATTTTTGTCATCAATTTATTGTACTGCGCTTGTCATTGCGCTTGTCATTGAAAGCTGCTAAAACTAATGTCCTCCATCTCGAACCATCAATCTTTATAAGGATTGTTTAATACTCCTTCATTTCTTATGCACAGTTCAGTAAGCTAAAAACTGTGAAACTTTATTCGGTTTACTGCACTGAGTTTTGGGGGCTTTTTTTACCTGCCCTATCGGCTTTTACAAGATTTTCCGTACGCCGTGAGCCGTGTAGCACGTTTTCCGTACGCTTGTGAACCGTGTAGCACGTTTTCCGTACGCTTGTGAGCCGTGTAGCACGTTTTCCGTACGCTTGTGAGCCGTGTAGCACGCTTTCCGTACGCTTGTGAGCCGTGTAGCAAAACGACTGACCAGTGTAACTGTTCTTTTCCAGCGGTGCTGTGCAACTCGATTCCAGATGTTGAAGTCGGACGGTCGTTGGTTAACAACAGAGATCAAGCGGATGAACTCCGAAATTCTCAGCTAATTCTGATGAACTACTTTATGGTAACACTTAAGCCCGCTACCGCCACATTTAAATTACATTTCGTTTCTATTAAAGAGTGCGTACGTGAATTAAAACTTTTATATTTGTTTGCAACAAAGCATTTTTTTCTCTTTCATGTGAGAAAAACATTATTTCGTTGATAGATATTTTATCAATGTATCATGCCTTGAACTTTTCTTTTCTCCAAAATATTTGTCTCTACAGATGCTTATAATCATGGAAATTTATAACTGAGTGAAAAGACGCATTAGAGCAAACAAAAATGTCTTTTGTAAAAAAGATATACACTTTAGTAACCACAAATTTTCCGAATTTCAGAAATCAGAATGTTCCCTGTACGGAGAAATGAACTTTGAATATGTGCTTCGGCAAGTGACTTGTGAGTAGAGCTTTCTCTTTGTGTAACAGATCTTCAAGAACTTTTAATATGCCTTACGAATTTGCAATTAATTCCTCACTGGAGATGCTAGATATCAAAAAAGTGCAATTTTTCTGTTTTAGCTAAGACAAAATTACATTCGTAAAGCAAGCTCATCAGACAAAAACTGCTGTCTCATTCAGGAAATGAGCCACACTGAAGGCTTTTCACTTTTCTATTTTCTCGGAATTTTCCGTGGATACAAGCGGAAACACTACGGTTACTGAATGAATTTAACACTGAGCTTCCTTTTTTCTGTAGCAGTCCTGGGGTAGAGAATATTGTTGCGACGCGCCAGGGCGCCACAAACAACATAAATAAATTTTTAAATCAATCAAAGTAGGCGGGGCTCCAACCGCGAAGAGTTGTATATTGAGAGTGATATAATCGCTAGAGCATCCACCAACTAACTGCGAGGATTGTCGGCACACAAAATACACTTTTATTTGAAATACATAATTTTTGAGGCTAAAGATGTTGTACTGTCCGGCTCTTAATTTTGAGGCAGTCAATGAAGCATCCCGCCACAGGTAAGTTTATTTCTAGTTTCTAATCTGTTTAGATTAGTTCTTCACTGGGTCTGAGTTTGATGCAGTGGTCTAATCACTGGCTTCTGATCATTCGTCCGAGATGGGTCCGAGTTCGAATCCCGTAAACCTTGTATGTTGTGTTTGTCTTATGGCATTGGCTCTCTCTCTCTCTCTCTCTCTTCTCTGGAACCAGTAACCCTAAATTAGGGACGGGCGACTGCTTATAGCCCATTGAGTTGCTCACGGTGGCCGTTAAGCCTCCAAACAAGCAAACAAAAAAGTTCCTCACAGGTTAACAGACAATATTTAATAATTAAATGAAAGGGTACTTACAATTCAGGTACACATATATTTTCCTCCGAAGAACGCGCTCTCGGCTGAAGGGAGCGCGAGTTAAACCAACAGGCAGCTCTTCACTGTTAGCAACACCTCGGATGAAACAGTGACATGTTCTCGATCCCTGGTCATTTGACGTTCAGTCGGGCTTTCAGCGCTCACAAGTAGATCGTACTCACGAACTGCGTACTTCCCGCGATAGCAGATCAAGCTTGGCCATCCGCATTTTTCCTGCGGTGTTGAATCACGCAGAATTGATGCAAAGGAAGCCTTCTCTTCCTCGCTCCAGCAGTTCCAGGAAGCAACTTTCTTCTTCATTTGATTTCAGCTAACACACAAAATCTCCCCCACCCCCTCCCTCTCGTGCACATCGGAATACAGAAGTTTCGAGTTTTACCTACTTTCACATCTTTTAAGCGACACGAAATTTACAAGCATGTTTTGCCCAAAACTGCGTTCGTTTCCTATAAATCTGTCCCTCAAACGGTGTCTCCAAATCCTTGTTTAGCCTAAGAGCCTGTCATCATCGGCTGAATTGCGATAATGCTGTTGAGTTGGGGACCCCGCACAACAACAATCTGGGTGGATCTTCCTTTCACTTTGGGAACCTCTTTTCCCTGCTCGGAACCCCAGCCAAAGCCAACGAATTAATTAAACAATTAATCAATAGACCTTATTGGCCATTCCCATTATACCCAAAAATAATGAAACAAAATTCGCATCAATAGCTTGCATCTTGTCAGGACAAATAAACCAAGAAACGTGATTCTACTTAACAAATGAAGATCTGCTTGCATCATATGTGCGCTCATTTCGTCTGCCATTACATTTCATTTTGAAACACAGAAAAGTTATATGTTAAAATGTGTTAAGATTTTAATTTTAATAAGGATTCTTCGTGCGCTAAACAATATTTTAATTCGAAAAGCCTTTCAGATCTTGTAAGTTGTTGTGCCTTATAAATGTCTATTTTTTAGTACAGACTGTACTATTAAATATATCTTATCGTGCTGAAAGGCTTTTCGAATTAAAATATGTGTTAAGATTATTGCATTATTGAGGCTGATCGGAATACTATTTCAAAAGACGAAACATTGCTTTTCACAGCAGCAGATAGCTAAACATGTTATGCGGTTGTCTTACTAATGAGATGTCACTTCCATTAAATTAAAAATTCACAGAAATAGCGAGCATGGTCACTACTTGTAATATACACGTGCCATTTTCATGTTTACGTTATAAATAGTGATCATTGTCATTTATAACTTATACATGAATAGCATTGTACACACTTTCTGTCCACTGACCATCTCCATATCAGATCAATGAAAAGGAATACTCATAGGTTGGTAAACTATTGAGATAAGAACTGCAAGTACATAATGCATTTTGAACCAAAATCTACTTCAAGCATTAAATTTATCCTCACTTGTTTACAGTACTTAAAATGTATTACATCAGCTGTGTATGTCACACATTTCGCCCCTTAATTTGATTTCATTCTATTTGGGAGCAAATAGCGAAGTCATTGTCGGAACACATGTGGAAATTTTTTGTTTCATCATAAATTAGGGGGAATCCTTGTCCCGGAGAAACTAATCTCAAAAACTGGAGCTGTCAAATACATGTGGTTACTTGGTCAGTGGCACATTTTGGTACTTTATAGATTAAAAAAAGTTCAACAAAAATGTTCAATGAAGTTCAACTTTCCTTCAGTACATGTTTCTTTTATCGCGAAACTTGAAAATGTTTCAACGACTATGAGTGTTCCTTAATATAGACATGATATGAAGTTGGTGTAAAAACGCGGTTAATTACTGAATAACACTTATTTAATAAGAACCTTACGTATTTGCTTCAAAGAAAGTTTTTTATTTGACTGTCATTTACAAAAGGTTACCATTTGGAATACACATAAAAAGTTCTTGGGATATGACTTATTCGAATTAATTTCTTTAACGTTAAATATTTTCCAGATTAGCTCGTTCGTTCATCTGGTAACTCCATCAATTAATAATCTACAACAGCTTGCAAATGCGTAGACTGTTGTCGGTAATAGATATCATCAAGAATGTCCATAACCAGGACTTCCCCAAAAGTGTTAGAAAAACATATGTACTGTATGTTTTAAGGAATACAGAGCAGGAGATTATTAGTTTTAACTTAGATTTAACCACTCCAAATTTTGCAATGTTTTACCGCACGTTTAGCCTTTGTGTTTGACACTCTGACAGAAGAAAAAACGAAATTCAGTTGTAAAGGTCGAAAAATGTAAGTCACGATTTATTCTGACACAAAATGGATGCTCCCAGACTAGTGCCGCACCCTGGACTCTTTTTTTTATAGGAGTGACCTAAACTACTGAAGATACAAATAAAAATACCCCGAAGAAAACATCTCCACCCGGTGGCGCAGTGGTCTAAGCGTTTTTTTTTTTTTTTTTGTTTTGTTGTTGTTGTTGTTTTTTTTAATGTAGGTTTAACCGCCACCGTGAGCAATTCAATGGGCTATAAGCACTCGCCCGTCCCTAATTTCGAGCCACTGACTCCAGGGAAGGGGGAGATCCAGAGCCGTAAGACAAACACAACATCCATGCCTCACCGGGATTCGAACCCGGACCCATCTCGGACGAATGATCAGAAGCCATCGCTTAGACCTCTGCGTCACTGGGGCGGCTTCTAAGCGTTGAGTTTTAACCATTTGTTCGAGATGGGTTCCGGTTCGAATCCCGTTGAGGCATGGATGTTATGTTTGTCTAACGGCACTGGCTCTCTCACTTCTCTGGAACTAATGGTCGTGAGTTAGGGACGGGCGACTGCTTATAGTCCATCGAGTTATTCGCAGTTGTCGTTAAACTCCAAAAGAAACAAACAAAAAATATCTCCGAAAATATTGGAAAGTGATAAAAACATCTCCGCCATATTAAAGCGCGTTTCCAATTATTCGTCAAATGTATATTTTTAAATATATATTTCAAAATAAGCAACCAATAGCAAAGAAGGAAAGACCAAGTGATACCTGGTGGGGAGCGTCCCAGACTATAGCGCACTCAGTAGAGGTGTATTTTTCCTTGAAGGAAAAATACATTAACAGAAAAAGTGGACTAACGGCCAATTGCCAAAGCGATAACATTGCTAGATTATAATTTTGTGGATATAACTATACATGTATGTCAAAGGACACTCGAAAAAAGTGCCAATGATCAGGAACGATTTACAACGCAAGAAACCTGACAATACTTAGATCATCATCATTGTCAACCATTATCAATCCACTGCTGGACGAAAGTCTCCCCAAGTTTCCTCCACAACGGTCTGTCTTGTGCCAGTCTCCTCCATGTCACTCCCGCATACTTTCGAATTTCATCCACCCATCTTCCATGTGGTCTTCTTCTGGGTCTTTTCCTGTCCCTTGGAATCCAATCTAAAATTTCGGCTGTCCATCGATGGTCTGTTCTTCTGGCAGTATGTCCAGCCCATTGCCATTTCAGGGATTTAACTCTGATCATGATGTCTTCCACTCTTGTCATTTTTCGGATCCACGTGTTCCTCTTCTTATCTCTCCTGGTTACACCAAGCATGCGCCTCTCCATGCTACTTTGAGTTGTCTGCAGCCTTTGTATGTCTCTTTTAGCTAAGGTCCACGTCTCTGCACCATACGTAAGCACTGGAAGGATGCATTGATCAAACACTTTTCTTTTAAGACATAATGGCATATTGCTCTTGAAAATTATGCTGTTTCTTCCAAAAGCTCTCCAGGCAAGTTTTGTACGCCGATTAATTTCTTCACCAATGTGACCCTCACTTGATATCTGCTGTCCAAGATAAACGTACGTGTCTGTTATCTCCAGCTTTTCTCCATCAATCGATAAATCTTCATTTCTTGTAAAAGCATTGTACATCACTTTTGTCTTCTGAAAGTTCATTTTTAATCCCACTTCTTTACTCTTGTCAGCAAGTTCCTGGATCATACTCTGTAGCTCTGATGGGGTAGTTGCAAAAATGACTATGTCATCAGCAAAACGAAGGTGGGTTAGATAATCTCCATTAATCTTTATCCCTTTGTTTTCCCAGTTCAGTGATTGAAAGACATTTTCCAATGTGGCATTAAAGAGCTTCGGAGATATGGTGTCACCTTGTCTCACTCCTTTTCCAATTTTTATGTGTGTTGTATTTTCAAACAGCCGAATCTTTGCACTTGCATTTTCATAGATGTTATTAATAATATTAATGTATGCATCTTCAATACCGCAGGATTTCAGAGCCATTGCAACTGCTGATGGTTTCACAGAATCAAAGGCTTTTTCATAATCGATAAAAGCCATGCACAATGGAAGTTCATATTCCCTCGCTCTTTCAATTAGTTCTCTCAGCACATGGATATGATCTATTGTGCTGTAGCCACTCCTGAATCCAGCTTGTTCTCTCGGTTGAGCCATGTCCAGTGTTACCTTCAAGCGGTGTGAAAGAACTTTAGTGAAGATTTTATAAACTACTGATAGGAGGCTGATAGGTCTGTGGTTTCCGAGATCCTCAATGTCACCTTTCTTATGTAGCAGGATCATTGTAGCGGTGTTCCAATCCTCAGGAATCTTTCCTTCATTAAGGCATCGAGTGAAAATTTGGGCGAGTACTGTTTCGATTTCTCCACTTGCTTCTTGTATGATGTCTACAGTAATTCCATCTTCTCCTGGAGCTTTTCCCCGCTTCATGTTCTTGATTGCATGTGCAACTTCTGCTGGAAGGACTGGAGGAACTCTGGTACTGGTATCTTTCATGATGTCTGGAGTGCATGTATCATCCCTTTCATATAATTTGGAGTAGAAATCTTTCACTCTTGTCAAAATTTCGCCTCTATTTCTTGTTACAGAACCATCTTCTTTTCTCAGTGCCATAATCTGTTTTCTTCCCTTACTGAGATGTCCCTTTGCTATCTTTAGGCTTTGGTTGTTTTCAATTGCTTTCCTCACTAGTTCACAGTTGAATTTCCTTACGTCTTCAGTGATACTTTTTCTTACTGTCTTGCATAGCTCTATATATTCCACTTTGGAAGTCACATCTTCTTTAGTTGTCCTCATCTCTCTTCTTTTTTGCATCAACATTTTCGTTTTTCCTGATAATTTATTTACATGCAACTTGTTCTTAGACCCAGCTAATTTTGTTGCTGTTTGCATAAGAGCTTTGGTTACTTTTCTGTTAACTTCAGAGATGTCCACTTATTCAGATGTTAGGCCTTCTGAAGCAGAGAACCTGTTCTTCAGTTCCAACTTGAAGGTATTATGGTGTTTTTTAAGGTTGGTTATGTCAATAGATTTTGTTTGTCTTATGAGCTTGCCACGTTCAAGTTTAGTGTTGAGGTGCATCTTACATCTCACCAATCTATGGTCACTACCTGTGTTGAACTTGTTTAGCACACTGCAGTCTTCTATGACGAATTTTTTGTTACACATAATAAAATCAATTTCACTTGTCGTCCCATTTGGATGTCTCCATGTCCATTTCCTGTGTGGCTTTTTCTTGAAGAAGGAGTTCAAGATGAAAAACCCTTCTGCCTCTGCAAACTCAACGAGAGTATTTCCACGCTGGTTTCTGTTGCCGTGACCGAATTTACCTACTGAAGTTTCATTCTGTTGCCGTTGCCCTATTTTTGCATTGAAATCTCCCATAATTATTTTCAAGTGCTGCTTACCTTTATTATTTAGATGACAAATTTCCTCATAAAATTCTTCAATTTCTTCTTCAGGATGACTTGTGGTGGGTGCATAAGTTTGAATAATCTGAGCCTGGTATCTTTTCGAGAGTTGGATAACAAGTCGTGCAGCTCTGTCAGAGGAACTTTCAACTTCTACAACTTTATCCTTCAGTTTCTTGTTTATTATAAATCCAACACCACTAGTTCTGCCAGTATCTGTCCCACGATAGTAGAAGAGATGTCCACTTTTCAGTTCAATGAGATCTTCTCCTTTTCTCCTTACCTCACTTAGCCCCACGATGTCCCACTTGATCCTTTGTAGTTCCTCTTCCAATTCAAGAAGCCTTGAATCAGAAGATAGGGAGCGTCCATTGTACGTAGCCAAGGTCAGCATCAGATGGCAGCCTAGTCCGGTCCTCCGGGGATTCTTAGCACCCTCTGCCTTCATGTCGCACTGGCCGCTGCCTTGGCCAGGTACATTCCAGCTGCCGGAGACTGAGGGCCAAGATTTAAGTTGTGGAATCATTTTGGAGGGGTTTGGCCATAACTCACCACGCTGGCCAAGCGGGTTGGTGAGTGTGGGATAGCATTTCCTCTAATCCCGATGGTATAGTTATACCGCTATTGGCGGTCGTCAGAGCCCCTTTAGTGGGAACAGGATGCACCACGAGAAGGCGGGGTTGACATTTGTCAAGGAGAGGCTGTGATGTTACGCATCACCTGACCTTACATAGATACCAAGCAGGAAGTCTGTCCTGATTTTATGCTTTGATCACTAACGTATTACTTGCTCGCAATTCACGAAAACTTTCATTCTGGTAAATTTGGCTTCCTTCTGATAAAAATTCAAAAGTAAAGTTTGCGTTTAACTTACCGCTTCGCCAGATTTAAGTTCGATGGTCTGTCCGCCGCGGGGGCCAAATTGTCAGGCGCGCGTGAGCTTCTGGTTAATCGTCTGAATTGGGCTGGGTGCTTGTCCGATGATGCTGGTTCTTTTTCTTCTAAGAAGTCAGTGTTCCTAAATTACGAACGGGTGACTCTTTGTAGCCTTGGATGCTCACTGGGATCGTTAAACCCCGGAAGAAGAAAAATTCCGATGGCAAACAGAGATAAACTGTTAACTCACTTGAAAACCAAACAGCATAAAATCTGTTCATAATCATAACGCTGGTCTGTGTTTTTATATCAGTTGTTATTAATATCTTTCCGTATGTTTCAGCCTCTTTTCTAAACCTCAGTTGAATGCAGAAACTGTCTTTTTCTTTTCACAGATGATGAATGATAAAGGATGATGAATATCAATGGCTCTTCTGTGGCTCCGAAACGACTCTCGTCTCTTCGGGATAGTGTTTGTTCTCTTCAATGTCCTTCTAGCTGTTTTCAACATCCTCAACTACCGCGTAACTTCTCGCACGACTGTACCATGTGTCGTCATCGTTGCACCAACGTCAAGACCTTTAGTGGAAGAAACGACGCCTCTAGTTACACAGAAGCGTGGGGCTCGTGCTCCCCGAATTCGTCGACCGCAACTTCTGTCCACCACGCTGCCTCCTGTCACGGACACAGCGCAACCCAGCAGCACTGTTGTGCTCACACGACGGATAGTTAGCAGCAAGAACAGTAGCACAGCAGTTGAAGGTCTTGTACTTAATGTGACGGAGACGATGCCATGGGACATCGAACTTCGAGGAAAGTATTCGGTTGTAAAAAATTACATTCCAGCAAACGGTGACACACCTGGCTTCAATGACAGCGTCACTCTCAGCACACAGGGTACCTACGAGTTTCTGCACCATGTACAGGTACTGTGTAAAAGGTGGGATGGACCAGTATCTGTGGCAGTGTATGCTCCGGGTACCGACCTTGCAGTCGCGGTACGCAAAATATTATTTCTCAGGCAATGCGGGGATCCGTGCGTGCAGAAGAATGTTTCTTGGCACATGATATTTGACAGTGTCCTGGGGCCTAAGCCGTCTCATATTGGGGCGCCGAATGAAACCGCTGAGTTAGAAGAGTCCATTAACTGTACAGCTGGTATGAAAGCCCTTGACTTGGTCTCGGATATCAGGAAGTGGAAGAAAATGCCGTATCCTATCAATGTTGCGCGCAATGTCGCTCGGCAACAGGCAAAGACTAAATACGTTTTAGCTTCAGATATTGAATTATACCCAAGTATTAATATTGTTTCAAGGTTTATTCGACTAGTGAACGGTCGCTCGGATTCTTCGAAACACGTTTATACGCTTCCAATTTTTGAAATAAAGAAGGAATTTCCAGCACCGGAGACAAAATCCGAACTGATTCTTCGCATAAGCCAAGGTCATGCCATCTTCTTCCACAAGTGGGTTTGCGACGCTTGCCAGAGTTTTCCGAAAAGAAACGAATGGCTAAAACAGATCCCAGCTAATGACTCATTGTCTGTTTTCCACGTAACCAAAAGGCAGCAGCCACGAACGGCTTGGGAACCTATTTACATTGGAACGAATGCAGAACCTCTTTATGACGAACGTCTTACATGGGAAGGAAAAAGGGACAAGATGTCACAGGTATGTACGATTCAGCTTTTTGGCCTTTTTGATATGCATACCGCCAGACTGAAATTTGTTTTTGTTTTTTTAACTTTTTTTGTGCAGCAGATATGCTGTTCAAAATTTTGATATGTTTGGTATTTAGTTACTTTTTATATGTTTGGCATTTAGTTACTTTTGCATAGGACATTTTTGTTTTTCTTAATTTCATGTTTACATTATTTCCGATCATTGTGATAAAAAAATATTTATAAGTAGTATCACTGAGATACAGTTAGAAACAGTGGCAACAGATATTGTTTTGTCCTTGGATATATTTTCTGCTATCATACGCAGATTTCCACATTGTTTTTCTTCGATGTCCATTGCCTTTCATTCCTCTTTATATTTGCAGAAATAAAAATTGAAAAATTAACAAGAAAGATGGCACCAATGCTTGGGTGTAATGAGCGCGCCTTTTGAATCCTTTCCCCAGGAAAAGAATTTTCAAAGTAGAGTTTTAGAAAAAGAAAAAAGAAATCAGCAAAAAATTGAATGCATTTTCGCCCACTAGTAGAAAATGTGCGCATTATTTAAAATAAGCATTGTAAACAGTGATTTTCGTTGTGAATGGAACTAGATAAAAAAAAAAAATCAACTGGATTTCTGCATTCGCTGAAATATCCACGAATAGAAATAGTTACTTATGCCTACTAGAGATGAGCACGGGCCCGGGCGGGCTCTTATATATCAAATGTTTGACTAAAACTCAGGCCCATACGGGTCTCGTTCACTTTGTTAATTAAATTTATTTAACACTGCTAACCGAATTAACTAACGTAAGTTGAAACGCACAACTGAATGGTTAGGCTGTGGTCTTTGTTTTGTTATTTGCCTAAAATTCTTAATTATTGTTTATTGCGTGTTTTGCGTGCATTTCGTAACTGGAAAACGTCTGCAAGTGCCAGATATGTATTATTTCTTAGATACAATGAAAACTGATAGTATAAAGGAAGTTTTCTGGCGATTAAAATTTAAAGTTCTGCTGGCCACAATATGAAAAATGGGAATTTTCGGTCATTTATTGAGAACGTGAGGGTGAACGATTAACTTGATACACTTGGGAAACAAAATAAAGGACGTTTTGTTTAATATGATGTACATAATAATAATTCTTTATATCTCTCTTTGGGGGGGGAGGGAGGAGGCTACACTAACGGGAAGCTTTAACATTCTTATCGGGTGATGAAAATATAAATAGCAATTAAGGAGATGACAAAGTCATAGAAATCAGTGAATCGGTGTATAGCGAGAAATATACTTGATTGTGCCAAGCTTTCGCCTTCCAGCTGGAGGCTTTATCGAGATGAATTTACACTAGAATAGCGATTGGTTTGGTTATAAATGCATATGCCAATAATTCATCTCTCGATGAAATGCAAGTTTTACGTGGGTACAATGTTAATATCGCTGGGTGAAAGGATAACAGCAGTATCATCTTCCAGGACAACATACCAACAAGGTAGGAACTTTGAACATGCAGAACTCTTGAAATATATATTATTCAGTTTTAATTTGTAAAATAATATTTTAGTATGACTGTATAATTGAGCTCCTCTCAACAACTAAAGTCCTTAATAACGTGAAGAACAGAAGTTTTCGTAACGTTTGTTACTAATAGTGTGATCCGTTTGGAGTTTAAAAATCAAATGATTTTTAACTCCAAATGAATTTTAAAATCATTGATCAGCTTGGAGTTAAAAATCAGATGATTTTTTAACTCCAAACGGATCGATATTATAGTGTAAGTTTCCCTCGATAAAGCCTCTCGTTGGAAGGCGAAAGCTTTGCACAATGAAATATATTTTTCGCAAAACACCGATTCACGGATTTGTATGGCTTCTTCATCTCCTTAATTATTTAGTGGTGTGCTTAATATATTTTGTATTGTTTCTAAAGATCCCTCATATAAATGGTAGTAAAACAATACGCTTCATTTTTTCCTTATTCACATAGGGAACATTTACGCAAATGTTCAAACCCGGGCCAGTCATAAATAATGACACAACGAGCCCGAGCCTTAAAATGAGGAGCCCGTGCTAATCTCTAATGACTACTAGCAGGCGAAATGTGTGTTAAGAAAAAATCACAAATTATAAAAGAAATTATTCCTCATACCCGAAAGATATTCGAAGCTGAATGAATTTTTCAAATCAAAGAATTTGACAAATAGATATACACTGGTGCCAGAAAAACTGGTACAGACGAGCTTATGCAAAATACATAACAACGTCACCTCTGCGCGTACTCAGTTGCGTCCGCCAGTGCGTATATAAAGCGATAGACATCCTTGCCAGCTGTCAGAGCTGTTTTCGGCATGAGAATGACAAGTAATAACGATTTAAGCGATTTTCAACGCGGTGTCATAGTTGGCGCACGTGAGATGGGCCATAGTATTTCGGAGGTAGAAACGAAGTTCGGATTTTCACGGACGACCATTGCAAGGGTGTACCGTGACTACAAGAATTCCGGCAAAACCTGCAACCTACGATACCAGTGTGGCCGTAAAAAGACATTGGGTGAACGTGACCATCGTCGGCTGTCAAGAATCGTTTCACGCGATAGGCGTGCAACACTCTCGCAGGTATCATCGGAATTCAATGGCACCACTGCACTCAAGCATCAGCGTCCGGACTGTGCAACGTACCCTGCAAGATATGGGCTTTGGGAACCGACGCCCAACTCGAGTCCCCTTGATGGGTGCACGACACAGAGCTATGCGCCTCGCTTGGGCACGGCAACACCGCCACTGGACACTTGATGACTGGAAACAAATAGCCTGGTCTGACGAGTCGCGTTTCCAACTGTATCGGACAGATGGAAGGATTCGTGTGTGGCGCAAAACCCATGAAGCCATGGATCCCGCCTATCAACAGGGAATTGTACCGGCTGGTGGGGGGTCCGTAATGGTATGGGGGTGTTTAGCTAGACTTCACTGGGACCCATGGTACGCCTACAAACGTCTGTTCCCGGTTAACGCTCTGTGCACATCCTTTCTGACGAGGTACACCCGTTCATGTCCTGCATTCATGCTGATGGGTTGGGCCTGTTCCAACAGGACAATGCACCTCCAAACAAGTGTCGGGACGCCACATTATGGTTAGAGGAGCATTCATCTGAGTTTGGGGTGTTGCCATTCCCACCCAAGTCTCCAGATCTGAACGTAATAGAACACATTTGGGATGCCATGCAACGCGCTATCGAACACAGGAATCCGAGACCTCTGAATACACCCAAATTGTGGAACGCTCTGGAGGAAGTATGGTGTGCATTGCCTACAGCATATTTCCAGAAGCTAGTGGAGTCCATGCCCCGTCGTATTTCTGCAGTCCTGCGCTCCCGTGGGGGACCTACCGAGTATTAGACTGGTGTACCAGTTTTTCTGGCACTTCAGTGTATGAGGACGTCGGGATATTTCTTTCCGTTCCATAGTGAGAAAGCTGTGCGCTATTTGAAGAAGATGAGCACAAAATATTTTTAATAGTGAAGGGTATCTTACCTGGAATAAGATTCTTCAAGGGCTTTTTTCGACAGTCGGAGATACTCTTTCAAATAAGAATACTGTATATAGCAAGTTGACGCTCCTTTGCGGCAGAATTGTGAATAATGTATAAGTACAAGAGTCGTCCCAAAACAACTGAGAATGACTTTGTAGAAAGAAATATACCTTAATTATCAAGGAAATGGCCATCTTTTTCGAAATACTGTCCATTGCATCGAATACAGATGTCCTACTAAGGGCGGTTGCAGAGGAGGGGCTTTTAGGTTCACGAGCCCCCTGAAAAAGGGCGAAACCTTTAATTTTCTGTATTTTTACACCTTGCTAAAAAAACACACATCTGTCTATGTATTTATTTTTTGTACTGTTAAAGCTTGTAAAATAATCCAAGTATTTCTTGAAACTCTTGATGTCGCCTTTTTCAGAAAGGAATCGATCACTCCTCAATTGTTAAGCCAATGTGAAGCAGGAAGAAAAGTAGATTCTTTTCCAGAATCTGCCATAGAATGCATTATATCAATTCAGACCAATGAAGATCAGATTTGCTTGAACAACATCAAATGTCTGTTAACAGTATTAGCTGTTATTTCCGTTACAACAGCTACACTCACGGACAATGAAATTTGCGCACCAAGAAGGAAGCATCAGATTGAACTGAAATTTTATGGACGTAATGATACAAATGAATGATATACATGATGGCAAAAACAGAGCTGCAAGACAACTACAGAGGGATATGTGGCACGCAGTTCGGTCATCTTCAATAGCGCGTCGCACCGCCTCGTGCGGCGATACATGCTGCAGCAATACGGTCCGGCATGCATGGAGGCAAACAGACGCCTGATGTTGTCCTGCGGCAGACTGGCCCACACGTGTTGGACGGTGTGCTCCAAATCCCGGATATTGCAGCCGACGTTTCAACTGGTCCCCACACATGATCGATAGGGGACATGTCCAGAGAGCGGGAAGGCCATGGCAGTGCCTGGACATGTCGTAGGTAGTCCTGGGCAACCAGAGCCGTGCGCAGGCGGACATTATCCTGCTGGTATAGCACACCTGAAATCCCGGCCAGGAATAGAAGCACATGGGACGGTAGGATCTCCTCCACATACCGCTGGCCCGTCAATGATCAACGTACCACTACTGGAGTTGATCAGCTATCGTAGGCAATGACTCCGCAGACCATACTGCCTGCAATGAGGGAGGTGTGGCACTCGAGAGTGAGGTTGGGATTGTGTCGTTGACCCGATGACCTCCACACCCGGACACGATGATCATCTGTCCCCAAAACGAAGCGGTACTCATCGCTAAACACCACACGTCACCAGTCTGTGGCGTTCCACGTCGTTCTGGCCTGGCACCACTGCACACGGAGCCGGTGATGTTCTGGTGTTAATGACAACACACGTAAGGGGCGTTGGGATAGCAGATTCGCTTCCGCGAGACGTCGGGAAATGGTTCGTGGGAACACAGGAGCCGCTACATCTGCCTGTGTAATGGACTGGGTCCCCATGGGATTCGTTCGTACCTGGCGCAGGATCCGTCAACCCTCTCTACCGGTGTCCTCCTAGGTCGTCCGGAACCGCTCCGCCGTGTCCACTGCTCCCAACCCAGTCGGGCGGTATGGTCAGAACGATCCACGTGGCGGGCTATACGGAGCGCCGACCACCCTGCCGGTTTCAACCCGATGATCAGGCCCCTCTCAAAGTTCGTAAGTTGCGTAAATCGACGTCTCTGGCATCTACCCGGCATCCTTGTCACTCTGTATACTCTTGCTTGCGTAGGCCCGTGCTTTTCGCTTTCATGGGGCACCGACTACACGCCGGTTTATAAAGCTGCCGGTTCGTGCTTGCAGTGCCACCACAGGGTGTGCAGTCATGCGCAGTCACCCCAAACGTTAATCATTTGCATACCAGCTCGCACTCTAGCTATTTGCACAGTTTCGCAGTTGTAGCATGTTTTCTTCTAGGTGCGCAAATTTCATTGTCCGTGAGTGTATAAAAAGGCAGAAAACATATCTAAGAACCACAGTGAGCCAGCAGCGTCTTATAGGACTAGGGTTAATGCATATTCACCAAAATAGTGCCCTAAAAATATTGATGAGATTTTGGAGAGATTTGTTCGGATGCACCCAAGGAGACTCACTTTTGTGTAACATGCATTCCATTCTTTATTCAAAATAGTCATTCAATAAAAATTCGGGCCATTAAAATTACTCTTCAATAGATCCTATCAAAATACTCATACAATCACGCATCTCATTCTCGAAAAAAATATGTAACCCCTCCCCGCTATGACACTAAAGTAAGATATTCTGACATTCGATCAAACTGATAATGGTATTAAGGTGCCCCCCCCCCTTCAAATTTCTGCAACCGCCACTGTGTCGTACGTTCCTCCCACTTTTTCAATGCCTTCTGGAATTCTTCTTCTGAAATACTATTGAAGCACCCCTGCGCAGCTGTAATAAGCAGTTGATCAGCTCATATTGTCGTCCCCGTAATGTCTTTTTAGCACGTTTTTTGTAAAAAAAGATCGCGCTTATGTTATCGGTTTGTCCGTAGACACGATATCTCTTCAACTATTAGTCCGATTTGAAAAATTATTTTTGCTGAAATATGCGAATGATGATCCTTCATTTCGTTTTTTTTTTTTTTAACGATGTACAATTTCGCCGCTAGAGGGCGTAAATGCAGATGATGTCGAATTCAAAAATACATTTTATTCCACAAGGTCAGGTGATGGGTAAAGGTCAGGTCATCGGTAAGGTCAGGGGATGCGCAACATACACTGGCGTGCAAAAATTAAGGACGAGACGGTTTTTCGAATGTAACGTCGTGCAGAAATGCTCCACATCGACTCAAATCATACCATAAAATCCCCAAGATGTAAGAATATGGGACAAGTGAGCAAAACCGTCCAAACAAGGAATCCAAAGGATACAAAGGCACTTTATTGAAAAGGTAGCTTCGAGCACAACTGGACAGAAGACAGAAACGTCCATGTGACAGGCGGCTGCCAAGAAAAATCCAGTCTTTAGTAGGGGATATGATCACCCCTGACTGCGTTGCAGGATTTACAACGTCTGTCCATGCTGAGAACGAGGTTGTCAAGGAGCTGTTGAGGTATCGCGGCACATTCCTCTTGTAGCACCAATCGCAGCTGCGAAATCGTTGCTGGCGGCTGGTGACGTGCTGCCAAGCGTCTCAAAAGAAGGTCCCACGCGTGTTCGATTGGATTTAGGTCCGGGGACCTTCCGGGCCAATCCATGCGTTGAATATCTTCACTCTCCAACAGTTCTGCGACAGCCACTGTACGATTAGGTGTAGCGTTATCGTCCATGAAGAGGAACTCAGGACCCACAGCACCTCTAAACAGACGTACGTGAGGCAGGAGAACCTCGGTACAATAGCGGACACCAGTGACTGAACCTCCTTGGAAGATGTGGAGGTCAGTACGGCTAACAAGCATGATACCGCCCCAAACGAGAACTCCGCCATCTCCAAACCGGTCCCTTTCGATGATGTTGGAGGTGTGATTGCGTGTTCCCTGCTGTCTCCAGATGTGTATACGTCCAGAATCGCTCGTCAGACTAAATCGGCTTTCATCCGTAAAGAGAACTCGACCCCATTGCTGATGTGTCCAGTTCTTGTGTAACTGGCACCACAGAAACCGCCGTGTCCGATGAGCAGGCGTTAATGGCACACACCGTACTGGTCGTCGTGCAAATAGACCACCTTCGTGCAGCCTCCTGGCCACGGTAAAACGTGATAACGGACGTCCAGTTGCCTGTTGCATGTTCCTTGCGATTTCTCCCGCTGTCTGCCGTCTGTCTCTTCTCGCCTGTAGGACAATATACCGGTCGTCAGCCGCCGTGGTTGCTCGTGAAATACCACTACTAAACTCTCGGACAGCTGTTCCTGTCGTTTGAAATGCTCTCCAAGCTCATGAAACGATGCTGTGAGCGATCCCGAACTCCTCGGCCGCACTAGTCACACTTCGACCTTCTTCCAACTTCTCAATGACGCGACCTCGGGTAAAGTCATCCAGATGTCGTCTACTGGATTGCCTGTTGGCTGCCATTTGATGCTGATCTTGGCTACTTACAATGAACACTCCCTATCTTCTGATTCAAGACTTCTTGAATTGGAAGAGGAACTACAAAGGATCAAGTGGAACATCGTCGGGCTAAGTGAGGTAAGGAGAAAAGGAGAAGATCTCATTGAACTGAAAAGTGGACATCTCTTCTACTATCGTGGGACAGTACTGGCAGAACTAGTAGTGTTGGATGTATAATAAACAAAAAAACTGAAGGATAAAGTTGTAGAAGTTGAAAGTTCCTTTGACAGAGCTGCACGACTCGTTATCCAACTCTCGTGAAGATACCAGTCTCAGATTATTCAAGCTCATGCACCCACCACAAATCATCCTGAAGAAGAGATTGAAGAATTTTATGAGGAAATTCGTCATCTAAATAATAAAGGCAAGCAGCACTTGGAGATCATTATGGGAGATTTCAATGCGAAAATAGAGAAACGGCAGCAGAACGAAACTTCAGTATTTAAATTCGGTCACGGTAACAGAAACCAGCGTGGAAATACTCTCGTAGAGTTTGCATAGGCAGAAGGGTTTTTCTTCATGAACTCCTTTTTCAAGACAAAGGAAATGGACATGGAGGCATCCCAATGGATTGACAAGTGGAATTGATTTTATTATGTGTGACAAGAAATTTGTCATGGAAGACTGCAGTGTGCTGAACAAGTTCAACACAGATAGTGACCATAGAATGGTAAGATGTAAAACGCACCTCAATGCTAAACTCGAGCGTGGCAAGCTCATAAAACAAACAAAGTGTATTGACATGAGCAACCTTAAAAAACATCATAATACCTTCAAATTCTCTGCTCTAGAATGTCTAACGTCGGAAAAAGTGAACATCTCTGAAGTTAACAGAAAACTAACCAAGGCTCTTATGGAAACAGCAACAAAAATAGCTGGTACTAAGAACAAGTTGCATATGAACAAATTATCAGGAAAAAACAAAATTCTGATGCAAAAAAGAAGAGATCATGAGGACAACTAAAGGAGATGTGACTTCCAAAATGGAATATACTTGTATAGAGCTATACAAGACCGTGCGAAAAAGTATCACTGAAGACGTACGGAAATTCAACTGTGAACCAGCGATGAAAGCAATTGAAAACAATCAAAGCCTGAAGAGACCAAAGGGACATCTGAGTAAGGGAAGAAAACAGATTATGGCTCTGAGAAAAGAAGATGGTTTTGTAACAAGAAATAGAGGTGAAATTTTGTCAAGAGTGAAAGATTTCTACTCCACGTTATATGAAAGGGATGATGCATGTACTCCAGACATCATGGAAGGTACCAGTACCAGAGTACTTCCAGTCCTCCCAGCAGAAGTTGCACATGCAATCAAGAACATGAAACGGGGAAAAGCTTCAGGAGAAGATAGAATTACTGTAGACATCATACAAGAAGCAAGTGGAGAAACTGAAACAGTACTCACCCGAGTTTTCACTCGGTGCCTTAATGAAAGGAAGATTCCTGAAGATTGGAACAATGCTACAGTACAATGATCCTGCTACATAAAAAAAGTGACATTGAGGATCTCAGAAACTACAGACCTATCAGCCATTTACGTCGATGAGTATTTTAGGTATAGTTACTTTTTCAAATTACCCATAGATTTTCCGCTAGGGGGCGGAAAAGTAAATTGCGTTTTCCCCAATATCTCTTCTTCCAAAACTCCGATTTGAAAAGGTTTTCTTTAACGGATACAGCTCCTGATAGAAAATCTTTTGCATATAATTTCTAATTTTTGGTAAAGAATACTGTGGCCACCAGGGGCGTAAGTGTTAATTTTTGCTACTCATGTATTTACCATAAAATCTGAGCTTCTAAAATCTCGATTGAAGAAATTCTTTCGTGGACCGATGCCACTCACGCCGATAAACCTTTTCGGAATATTTTCGTCATAAAATATTCCATGGTTTCTCCGCCAGGGGGCGTAGATGTGTATCTTATTTTTGTCAATATCTCTGCTTCTGTGGTCCGATTTAAAAAATTCGTTCTTTATTAGATAGTTTCCGGTGTGACATGTTTTTCATATAATTTCAAAATTTTCAAGTAATTCATAGACTGTCCGCTAGGGGCGTAACGGTAAATTGCGTTTCCTCCTATATTTCTGCTTCTGAATCTCTGATTTGAAAAATTCTTTCTGCACCGAATACATTTCAAAATTGTCTTTATTCTTCAAATAAAAATAGCATTTTTATGTACATGACAGTAGAATTCTGCCAATAAATACAGTGATATATACAACAACTGGAAAGTTCCAGTGAAACGTAAAACAAAATATTGTAAAATCATAAAATTATTTCACACTCAAAATTTACATCATATATACAGAAGTATTCAGTGACAAGGGGGAGAATCGCTAAAAGTGCTCAGAAGAGCATCTTCTTACATTAAATTATATACACAGGGACAATAAAATTTCAAAATATATTCAACATAATGTAGGGGACATTGCGTGTGCAGTAAACTGTGCAGAAGAAAGAATTATATACAACATAAAATACAACAAAATCGAAGAGATCATGGGAAACATGGTGAGCTATCTCCAATAGCACATATAACAGAATAATCACAAATAGCGAATCATGTGGGTGAAAAAGGAGACTCCACCTAGGAGCCTCATACCACCAAAATTAATACGTAAAATCATGAGTTGTGACAGTGAATGTGGGCGACAACAAAAATCACACCTATAAGTTGAGATGTAGCTGCAAATTGTGGATATGGAACCACCCAGCCGATTGGGCCCAGGTGGATTGAAAAACGTTATCGGTGTTTGTTGAGGCAGCACGAGAGTGCTCCATTCGGAGACGAGTGGTTAACCGTGCTAGGAAGCGTCTCCGAATGATAGCACTTGCCTCCTGAGGAGGTGGAGTAAGAGCAGGGAGGCGTTGTTCAAGATGGAAAGCATATACAGTGAACTTCACAAGAAGAAAAATGTAACGGCACACAAGAGGCAAGTGAGTAGGTGGATGCTTAGTTTGGAGTAGCCAAGCATATGCAAGAAATGATAACGATCGAGCACAATTGATCAGCAAGACGAAATGCTGTGTTTAGGACTGGCAGGAGTACGGGGCAGAAGAGGTATTGATGTTGGACGTCGCTGACTTCAGGGCAAAAGGAACAATGTGGAGAGGTGAGAAGGGTCATGCGAAATAGTACTGATGGGGCGGGAGACGAAGGTGAAGAAATTGCCAATGGACATTGAGTTCAAGAGGGGAGGAAAGGGGAGAGGTAGAGGCTGTCCAGATGGCGGGGAGAAGAGAAGGAGAAGCAGAATGAACAGAAAGTGGAAGTGCGGGAGGGGAAAGAAGGAGCCAATAAAGAGAAGAGGAGGAGACAGAAGTAACTAGAACCGGGGAGCTACGAATGAGGAGAAAGAACGGTAGAGAAAGAGGGGCGGAGGGGACCGAGAAGAGACCATCAGGGGAAGCGAGGAGTGGAAAGAGGCTCCAAAGCGCTGTGCGAAGGAGAAGATATTCGTTAGCAAGAGTAATGGTTGGAGATAGAAACAGGGAAGAAAGAGGTCTCCAGGTTAGATCAGAAGTTACGAGAGAACGGACAGTTATCACACCAGAGCGGATCCAATGAGGAAAGTAAAAGTAAGGGAGGTTAGGAGGGTGAATAAGAGAAGAGAAGAAGAGAGGTTCATCTAGAAGATCAAGAGTTGAAGAAGGAAATGAACGGAGAAGAGGAAGCGAACGAAAGAGAGAAAGGCCCTCTCGTAGGACAGAAGGGAGGTGGGACGGAAGAAGAGTATGAATCCATCTTCAGAAACAGTAAGAAGGTGAAAGATGGGTCACGAGAAGAAGCAAGAACATTCAAGGTAGCGGTAAGGGACGGAACAGTTGAAGTGGCAAGGCGAATGAAATGAATAATGCGATGTGTTTTATAAAGGACTGCTGGATCAGGAAGCTGGATGCCACCTAATGAGGCTGGTAGATGAAGCGCGGCAGGTTTAACCCAGTGATGTGAAGTCCAGATGACGGAAGTTGAGAGGCGAGTGATGGTCATCATTTGTGACACGGGAACAACCGTCGACATCCAAGAGTATTCGCATAGGGAGATAAGTTGTCGACGAACAATGGCTGCTCGTTGACGGAACGATGTGAAAGGGCGGGCCTTACTCCAGTAGGCAGCAGCCCGTTGTATCCGGGGAAGAAGAGCAGTCCAGGTGGCAGATGCAGAAGCCAAGGGCAAACCGACATACGCACCGAGGATCTTCTGTGTAGTGGCTGTCCACTGCGCACCCCAAGGAGCATCGGTGCGGACAGCCCATGCCCCGCACCACAAGCCAGTACTTTTAGTGGCATTCAGCGCAGCTCCAGATATTGCAACATATTGTTGATATACAGAATACAGGCGATCAAATTGAGATTCATCCCGGACACAAAAGGTCACATCATCAGCATAGGCGGTGAAAATTATCCGATGATGACGAGTACTAGCCACTGTCGGCGGTAGGACATCCAGGAGTGATCTTTGGGCTGCTAACAGGAAAGGCTCAAAAGCGAGAGCGAATAGCTGGCCGGAGAGCGGACATCCTTGTCGGATGCCTCGCCTAAACGGAATTGGAGCGGTTAGAAATGTAGCCGCTCGAACATGGAAACTGGCGCCCTGATAAAGGGCCAAGAGAGCGGAAGAAAAGGCAGCAGGAAAGCCAAATCGTGAAAGGACAGCACAGAGATAAAAGTGAGACACGTTATCAAAAGCGGACTTTTGATCCAGATTGAGAAAGGCAAGAGGTTCATCAAAAGAGCGAGCGAGGAAGTGAAGATGAAGGAGAAGAGAAACGTTAGTGGAAATATTCCGACCAGGCACAGTGTATGTCTGGTCAGGAGAAATAACGAAAGAGAGAACAGAATTAAGGCGACGGGATAAGAGTTTTGTATAGAACTTATAGTCAGTGTTTAGGATGGAGATAGGGCGCCAGTTTCCCAGATCCAAGAGGTCACCCTTCTTAGGAAGGAGGATGATGTGTGCCAAAGTAAAGTCGGGCGGTAACGCAGGAGAGGAAAAAGCAGACGAGAAACACGCAGACAGAAAAGGCAGAAGGCACGGTAGAAAAGCACGGTAAAAGGACAGAGGAAGGCCGTCAGGTCCAGGAGCAGCATGAGGATTGAGAGTAGCGAACGCCTCACGGAGTTCGCGAAGAGAGAAAGGGGAAAGTAAAGAAGTAGATAAAGTAGAGGGGACCTGAGGAAGAGAGGAGAGAAGAGGGAGAAGCTAATGAGAATGAAGACTGCGTTACTGCACTGTACTTGGCGGTGAAATACTGTTTAGTGAAAGTGCATAGCTTCGATGGGTTCGAAGTGATGGAACCATCCTGGAGGCGAAGATGACGCAAAGATGTAGCAGAGCGATGTTGAGATTCCAAGGCGGTTAAGTAATCGTGAGAATCAGCTGTAGGGGAGAGATGCAAGAAATGCATCCTGCAGGCTGCATCGGATGCGCGAGGAAGAAGCACGGCGTGAAGATCTGCCAGATAGCCGGGGTATTGCGGATCATCAAGAGAGAGCATCGACAATAGAGCACGTAGATTCGCAATTTTCATATCGCTCTCATTCCGAGAGGCATGGGAGAAGCGCCGTACAAAAAGGACCAAGTCGTGTTTGACACTGAGCCACATTTGCATCGCGTCTGACGTAGTATCAAGAAGGGGCTGACGACTATGGAGGAACTCACGCACAGCAACACAAAATTGTTGATCATCCAGGAGCGAGTCCGGAAAAGTCCATACTCGTCGAGTCCTGGAAGGTGAAGGAGAAACACACACCGACAGACTGACAATACTATGGTCTGAAGCGGCGGAAGGATGATGGGCAGCAGCTGCGATCGACGGGAGAAGAGCAGTCGAAACATAAAATTTATCCAGTCGTGCTGCCGTAGTGCTGCCATGGATGGAAGAGCGCCAGGTAAAAGATATTTCCGACGGGTGTAGATGCCGGAACGCATCAACCAATTGAAAATCATCAACAAGCTGAGAAATCTGTAATACACGTTGCCTGCGGTATTCGCCAACGGTTGAATTGCGGTCAAGGGCCGGCAACAACGTACAATTGAAATCTCCGCCGATGAGAATATATTCAGACGGTGGGATGCATGACAGCTCTGTACGGAGTGTGGAGAGAAGATCAGGTAACAGACGCTCATCACAGGGGACATATATGTTAAAAACATGATAGGTCACGTTTTCAATGCAAAAGACAATGACCTGGAGGTTGTCCACATATAATGCACGAATCACTGGCGTCGTTATCAGAGGGAGTAATCGGTGATGGATCCCAATTGCAAGGCCACCATTCCGTCCAACTCGATAAGCATGGTGAAAATCGTAGGGCCAAGCCCGCCAACGAGAGAACAAAGTGGTAGCAGAGCAATTGGTCTCTTGGAGCAAGAGAAGATCTGCGTGTAGAGGCGCCAAGTCCTCATACACTAGGGCATTTCTAGGAGAAGCAGAGAACCCTCTGCAGTTAAGTGTGACCACCTGGAATCGGTAGGTCCTTCCCAGGTCGACACGCACGTGCACTGGAATCTGTTATTTTCTTCGCTTGCTTCTTCATTCTGTCAACACTAAATTTGAGATCGGGATAGGAAAGCACAAGATTTCGAAACACAGATGTCACACTAGAAACTTGGGTTAGAACAGTAGGAAGATCAAGCATATGACGTGCAACAAACTGATTAAAGAATCTAGGATGTTTATGAGAGCATAATACTTCATATATTTTATGAAGAGAAAGCGGACCTACTGGTATATCCGCCCTCGCTTCAGCTAGGTATCGGAGAAAAGAATCTAGGGAAAGCACTGGGGGTGGAGTCTTAGCACCTGGAATCACAGCAGGATGTCGACTTATTCGTGGCGAAGTACGTCGTTGAGAGGAGGAGCGGGAAGATGAGTCAACAGAACGACCTCTTGCAGCACCGGTGCGAGGAGGAGCGGAGACTGCGGAGCACTCCAGGACTCCCGTTGAGCAGGCTTGCTGGTAGTTGTAGGGTCAGAGTCATTGCCAGAATAGTCACTAGCAGTAGGGCAGTCCATGTCAGTAATTGTACTTGGGGTGTCTTCATCCGACGGAGGATGAAGGTCAGCAGTCAGGTCAGCTGGAGCTGCAAGGAACGTGGGCGGAGCAGTCGGCACCAGAGGAGGAAAGTCCACTGTCAATAATTGTGGGACAGGACCCCGTGGAGAAGGGTCCGATGGTAGAGCAGGTTGATGAAGTTCTGAAGACACCTCCTTAGAAGCGGCAGGGGCTGAGAAAACAGGGTTGTCACGAGTGACTTTTGGTCCCGAAGACTGAGGTACAGCAGGGCGGCGGAAGCACTCACTTCGTTGATGGCCATACGCCTTACAAGTCTGACAATGAAAGGAGGTCAAAACGTCGATGCGTCGTATCTGGTCTCCGCATTTTACAGTGAAGATAGTAGGAAAAGTCTTGATATGTTCATCCGAAGAGAATACTACTCGTGCAACTCGTCGGGCACTTTCAATTGAACGATCATCCTCGTCCTTTGGAGCAGCGGAGTGTGTGGTAATGTTACCCACAACACGACCGGATTGCATAAGAAAAGCACAAAGCATAGCATCTGTGACTTCAGGATGTACTGGGTACATCGAGACCGTTACTGGTCTTTGGGCGACAGGCTCAGGAAATAGTTGGTGATCACCAACAATCAGCCCAGTCTGTAAGACTGAGGTAGCATCTGCCGCATGAAAGAAATAAACAACGACACTCGGCCCTCTGCGCGACATATGACGTATCGCTGACGGAGAGAACTTTTGTTTCAGAGCAGTAGAGTACATTTTGAGTGGTGTGTCTGGCAGCGCCTCAAAGCACACACCCAACTCAGTAGCCGTGGTGAAAGAAGTACCTGCTGGAGAATCCACTGGAATTTCGAGCACAACCTCATTACCAGAGCGACGGACATGAGGTTTTAAAGCTGCGGCTTCCGCTCGCAGGGAATTAGACTTGGGCTGAAGCCTCTGGGAAGTTACCGCTGAAGAATAGGAGCGAGGAGCAGTAGAAGTGGAGGTTGAAGGCAGAGGAGCACCGCCATCCATAGTGTCCATGACGTCTTCTGTCACTATATGAGAAGCAGCTGGGGCAAGAGCTGTAATAGTGACGTCAGGGGAGGAAAACGATACGCCGCCAACGGTTGACGTCGACCCGGAGGGCAACGTGACAACGCCACCGCTGGGCAAAGTGCCGAGATCACCGGAAGTGATGTCAGGGTTGACAACACCACCGGATGACGCCATTTTAATGGCACCGAATACAGCTACTAATAAGAAATCCTTTGCACATAATTTCTAATTTTTTTCAAAAATGGTTTGGCCATCAGGGGGCGTAAGTCTTAATTTCCGCTTCTAATGTATTTGCATAAAAATATGAGCTTCTAAAATCTCGATTGAAAAAAAAAACGTTTGTGGTTCATGTCTACAAACCTTTTTGTAAGATTTTCTTCTTGAAATAATGCATGGTTTCTACGCCAGGGGGCGTAAATGTATATCTTATTTTTGTCAATATCTGTACTTTTAGGAGTCCAATTTGAAAAACTTTCTTCTTTGTTGGATAGCGTTTCCGATGCGAAATGCTTTTCATATAAATTCAAAAATTTCAAGTAAATCATAGACTTTCCGCTAGGGGGCGCAAAGTAAATTGCGTTTTCTGCGTTATTAAAACTCTGATTTGAAACATTCTTCTTGTATCGCATACAACACCTGATGGAAAGTATTTTTCATATAATTTCTAATGTTTGGTAAAGAATGGTTTGGCCACCAGGGAGCATAAGTGTCAATTTCTGCTTCTGACGTATTTGCAGCAAAATGTGGGCTCTTGAAAACTCGACTAAATTTTTTTTTTTTTTTCATGGACCAATACCGCTCATATCGAAAAACCTTTTGAGAATACTTTCTTCCTAAGATAATGTATGGTTTTCCAACCAGGGAGCGTAAAGTCACATCTTATTTTTGTCGATATCTCTGTTTCTAAGAGTACGATTTGAACAATTCTTTCTGTGTTGGAGAACGTTTCCGGTGAGAAATATTTCTCATATAAATTCTTATTTTTCTTAATGCACAAGTCTGCAACCAGAGGGCGTAAGCTCACGATTCCGTTTACATCAGTATCTGAGGGATTAAAAACCCGATTGAAAAACTTCTTTCTTCCGTCAGATACTATTGTTCTCCATACCGGTTCCAATGACTTTGAATAGCTTTGATAAATTTAATTTGCGTCAGAACGGTTCCAAAAGACGTGCTTATACAGTATACACCCGAAAATTCTGTGTCATCTTTCTTGTTTAAAATGGGGAACAACGAGAAGTCACACAGTGACAAGTCTGGATTGTATGTAGTTTGAGGCATCAACTTAATTTTCATTTTCTCCAAATAAGAAACGGCAGAACTGGCTATGTTCGGCCTTAAATTGGGCCGCACATGAAAAGAAACGAGGGAATCCAAGTTGAACAAACTCGTTTCATGCCCAAATGCTCTGTTAAAATTCTATAAATTGATAATTTTGAAATGTGACATTAATCTTTACAAGCCTATTGCATGAGACGGAAAGTCTCTCAGACAAACTTCGTAAGTCGACAGCAAAATTTAATGGCGCATCTTCGTTCCTCTTTCACATCCATTTTTTCGAAAAATCACAGCGCGAAAACACTTGTTTGGTGTTAACAAAACAACGCTTATTAAACTGCGCTGTACCGACGACGCATGCGTGATAAACAGGTGTGACAGGTTACTATGGTTATTACAACGACTGTCGTGTTTTCGGGACTCGTGCCAAAGTCGAACGCAGTACTGCACAATTTTTATAAAAACATTCTCAGTTGTTTTGGGACAAGCTATGTAGAAAATATGCACAAAATATTCTTTACAGCAAAAGCTATGGGATGGAAAATGAATTTTTCACAATAAAACTTCTAAAAGCAAAGTTAGTGAGAAAAACGTCTTACATATACGCCCCTTAGCGGGTAAACTGCGCATTATTGAAAGAGAATAATGTTCCCATTCGGGGCCGGATGCTACTTTCGCCTGTCCTGGGGCAAAAGTTCATTGCGGACGTCAAAAATAAATCGCATATTTTAATAATAAATTTCTTACATGAAAAATGTCGTCTGAAAGAACACTCACGAAAATTATCATAGAGAAAGAATGATTATCTCAGAGAAGTATTTACTTTAACCTTAAGAAAAAGACCATAATATGGATAGAAAGTTGAGAAGGGGAAGGGGGATGTAAAAAGTGCAAAAAAAAATCTGCGATTTTCTTTCTGGGGATAGAGCCGAGGGGTTAAGATTTCATTGTGATTCTTATGAAAACTTCCTTACAAAATGATAAAAAGATTACTTCAATTAGATTACTTTTCTCGCAGAACTGAAAAAGAAGCTTGAAATATTTTATTCGTGTTGTAAAGGATTCAAAAGACGTACTCATTACAGCCGAAAATTCGGTGTCATCTTTCTTGTTTTCTCAGTGCTGCCATCTAACACGCAAAATCGTAGTTAATCGCATTATGGAGGGGAAAATGGTTTACTCGCGGAGAAATGGTGTCGTGTCGTTTGCACCCATAATCTTTGCTGTAGCGTTTGTACCCGCGAAACGAAGAATTCCTAAACAACGTTTAGAGTCGATTCAGCATGCATGTGTCTCTTGGAAGGACTGAAAACAGAAAAATAGGAGCGGAAACCGAGTGTCCTGATGGGAAAGATATTAAAGAAAATTTTCAGAAAAAAATTAGAGGTTTAGGAGTATACTGTTTCCCGTTAAGAACTAAAGTTGTAAGCTGCCCTACATACCATACCTGTTTTTACTCGGTTGTGCCGATTTTGCGTTATTCGCGATTTTGTGTTTGTTACGTTAATTTTGAACACCAATGTACTCAGGGCCGGATTAAGGGGTGGTCTATAGGAGCTACTGTATATAGCCTTGGGGCCTACCGTGACCAAGGGCCCAGGAAGCATGCCTGAGCAAGAAATAGAGAGAGAGAGAGTGAAAGAGAGAAGTTTATAAAATTGTTTTACTTTTGTCTCGAATGATTTCCACTTTGTAAGAAACAGAGGCTGGAAGACGAACAGATTTCGAGATAGTGAGTCACCAAGGGTAAAGGTTTCATGTTGCTGAGCACAATGGAGTCGACGAGACAGTTTCAGCTTTTTTACTACCATCCACCAACTCCTCCCAATTTGTACTTCGAACCGTTAGTTGTCGAAGTCCCCTTTGAAAGCATCATAATTGTATTTAACAAAAATGATGAACTAAGGAAAGGTATACAATGATAAATCATTAGAAAATTCAAGACAAAATCTAGGAATCTTAAGCTTCCTTCTGAGAACAATGAAAAATAACAGTGACTTATTATGAAAACTCTGCAGATAATTTAGTAGTTACAGTTTTGTGTTTTAATGGACTTCATAATAGTTCTCCGTCATAAGTTGTTTGGGGCCCACTCAAATTCCTTAGCTTAGGGGCCCACTAAGGCCTTAATCCGGCCCTGAGTGTAATTCATTGGTAGAAATGACCCCTGATATCCCCACTCCCAACTACAAAAACTACTACAGATCAAAATTGCAAATAGCCTCTCACCCATTCGTCCCGGGGAGTCTAAAGAAATTTAGCGGACGACTGAAATTTTCATGATTTTTCCCATTAGACTTTTTCCTAAAGAGGGAAAAATGAAAACTTTATATTATTATTATTTTTAGAATTTGCCCTGTCCGAGGTAGATCGGAGCATTGGTAGAAATGACTGTTTATGCTCTTACCAGGCAAGGAGAGGAGTGGAGTACAAAGGGTGTTACTATCTGTGTGTCACACCATGTTAACAGACATAACTTGCCTACTTCGTGGTCTGACCGTGTTTCACGCTTGAAATGAATACTTGAAAAAAGAGGTTTGGTGCTGAAGTACACTGGTGTTCAGCAGTGGCGGCTCGTGGTAGGAAAAATAGGTGAAGAGCTACAAGAGCAATATGAAAAGATATCTACTGTCTTCAATGAAAATCAGTTAATGAGAACTTACCTATTTTTTTATATATTAGATCAATTCTTCTTCCCTTTAAAGCTGGAAATCTGTCGATTATGTCGTCATAAAATGGTTGTTTCTTCGTGACATCAAGAAAATGTCTTTCTGAATAGAAATATTTGCCAAAGAAGCAAGTTTATCTGGAGAAATAGCGTTTCTTGAGTAAGTTTATGTTCTTTTAAGGCAAGAAAAACTTCTTTCCACTAAAACATTTGCAGATGCAATTGTTAAAATCCGAGAAACCAATTTATAAGATTCTGTAAAAATGCCTTTATCTCCATGAAGCACTCGAAAAAGTTCATGAGTCAATATATTCCTTAATTTTTCATCAGCATATACAATACTCAGTTCATTTTTAAGGCTCTGGTGTTTAGTAAATATTTTTCCGTAAAAATGTTATAGATTTTCAAAAGCGTGAGAGGGAAAGCATGAATTAAATTGGTCGAATTTGGTTGTGTCAGCAAGACAGGGAAATTGAAGTTTAAGTTTCTCACTGTCTTGAAATATTATATCCATTTCCATAAGAATGTGGTACAAAATTTCAAAATACAATTGTTTATAATTTTTAAAAATCGTTTCTTGTGTAAGAGCAGCATATTCCAGTTTAGATCTGCTTATTTCTGTGATTTTGCTAGCTTTTCCAAGCAGTGTTTCAAATACCTCATCGTTCCTTTTATGGCTCAAAATTTCATAAGTTTTTTTTTAATTTGAGTAACACAGTATATGTCTAGTGATTTTTTCTGCAAAATTTCGAATAATAGATCGGTAAACCAAATATTTCATTAAATACTATTCCCAAAAATGTAAATTCAAAAGTGTTCATATCATTTAAAAACCCTTGCGCAAGTTGAATTGATTTTTTGTCTGATTGGTCACTATTTGTGAGAAATTCGAATACTTCCTTCAATTTATCCCAATCTTTAACTATTACACTTACTAACTTCGAAGTGGAGGACCATCGAGTTTCTGTTATGGTTGGCATGCCTCTTGCGGTTGTTGATGTGAGTGTATTGTGTTTTTCACCACTCAGTGAAGCGATTGCTTCGTTGAGTGGTGAAAAAGACAAAGGAATTACACTGAGGCTTGCAAAAAATATTCGACACTTAGAAATTTTAGAAAAACTCTGCTGTAATACAAGGTTCAAACGATGTACTAAGCAATAACAAAAACAGATTGAGAAGCTTTATGCTTAATTTTTTCTGGAGCCCAGTCAAGTGTCCAGACATTACGCTTGCCCCATCGTAACATTGTCCTATTGACTTGTGTTGATAATCAAACTGTTCCAAAATTTTGTCTAGCATTATGTATAAAGCTTCTGACGTTCTATCTTCACTCACACCATGGAAACCCAAAAATCGCTCAACCAATACACCTTCCGAATCAACAGATCTTATTATTAAAGAGCACTCGGAAGTTTAGTTATGTCTTTCCATCTACTTGAATATAAAAGCATTGAACTTCATTTATTTCATTTTTGACGTGATCGTTTATACACTGGCGGAAAGTGAAAAAAGAACACCAAGAAGGAATGGGCGGACGATCATGAAATTTACATATGTTAATGATGTCGAGTTTACGTAGGTGTGATGTTAATTTCGGGACCAACCGGTGAGCGCTTACGCCACAGCACGGCATAATATGCAAATTATCGTCGGTGGTATTTAAGGAATACGGCGAAGTGAATGTAATCAGTCGTCGGCGTACAGACACGTGCGAAGACCCTGAAGAAGCTGCAATGCCTGGACATGGAAGACGTGTACGATTTCAGCAGTTAACGGACTTTGAGCGAGGTCGTCTAGTCGGACTCCGCGAGGCCGGGTGGTCGTATCGTCGTATTGCGGAGCGAATTGGACGGGAAGTATCGGTGGTGCTACGATGGTGGCGTAGATGGTCCGAGGAACATTCCCACACGAGAAGACGTGGAACCGGGAGTCACAGACGGACTGATGAGCGGACCGATCGACGCATAAGAAGAGCTGCGTTGTCAAGCAGAACATCCACTGCGACGCAAGTCCGAGCTGCCGTTGCACCTGAGGTGACTGTGCGAACAATCCGCAACCGTCTACTGGATGCAGGACTACGTGCACGTGTGCCTCTGGCATGTGTACCTCTGACTCTAGCCCACCGTCAGGAACGGCTGCAGTGGTGTCGCCAACGTCTGCACTGGAGAACGCAATGGTGATCTTTCGTGTTCAGCGATGAAAGCAGATTCTGCTTGGGAGCCTCCAATGGCCGTATGCGTGTTCGCAGACGCACAGGGGAGCGTCTCCACCCTTCTTGCATCCGCCAGCGACACACAGGGCCTACACCTGGTCTCCTGGTGTGGGGAGCGATCAGCTATCACTCCCGTACACAACTAGTGTTTGTACCGGGTACGTTAAACAGCACCTCCTTCATCAACAACATCATTCAGCCCGTTGTTGTGCCATTTGTAAGGTCGGTCCATCGTGGTGTTTTCCAGCAAGATAACGCACGCCCACACACGGCACGTGCAACGCAACATGCACTTCAGGGTGTGAGGCAACTTCCATGGCCTGCACGTTCACCGGATTTGTCCCCCATTGAGCACGTGTGGGATTTTATGGGACAACGACTTATCCGGTCTCCACGGCCAGCCACGACCATCCCCGATTTACGCGTCCAGGTTGAGGATGCTTGCAACTCAATACCCCAAACTTACATCCAACATCTGTACGACAGACTCCATGCCAGAATTGCACAGTGTGACGCAGTTCATGGTGGTTCAACCTCGTACTAACCATGTTACATGGAAATGTTATTTTTCAGTTTACCAGCAAATACAGCTGTATTTTGCCATAATGTTTTGATCACGTTATCCTCTGTATGCCGTTATTATGCTGTATAAATTTCGTTGGTATCAGACGTCTCCTTCTTGGTGTTCTTTTTTCACTTTCCGCCAGTGTATATTCAGAAATACGTTCAATTAATTCGTTTTGAATAGTTTTTGAGTCACCTGTGAAGACGTTTTTTATCGTTTCGTATTGATTTTGAATTTTAAAGGACTTCTTGATATCAACAGTGAAAGCAATTCCTTGAATTTCTACGATTTATCGAGTCAATGCCTTCGTCATGGTCACGGAATGCTAGTTCTTGTTTACTTAAATACAGTACTGCATCAATCATTGTCTGCAGGAAAAGTCTATTTAAACGAACGCTTTCGTTGAAATGCATTTTTAAAAGCCTAGCATTCTCCCTCATGGCATCGGCAATGATGTTCTGATTCTTTTCAAAATTATTTAGCATTCGCATTTCAGGTGTTCGCTAGAATCACCCCGTTTGTGACCGTTTTATATTTAAGAAATCTGAAAATTGTCTTTATTCCACGCCGAATTTTATTACTAAATATAAGCAGGGCCAACCAAATAATTTTTGTAACACAGAAGGGCTACAAAGCCATTTATATTCAGTAAACCAACAATTTTTAAAATTAATATTGTAAGATTTACCGCTCTTCTTGATTTCTTTCTTGGCGACAATTGTCAGTGAATCCGTCGGTCGTCCTTGAAGTAAAATGTCTCTTTTATTTTCAACTTTCCGCCGATTGAACGGAGTTTGCAATAAATTACAGACAATGTTGTTCACGGGATACATACTGAAAACTATCACTATCAGTTAAACTGTACACGAAACTAAAGTAACTAATGAAGTTTTTAACAAACCATCACAAAACACGAAGAAATATATCTCTTTCAGAGAGTATATACGAAAACACCGCAAGAAAAATTCCCTAGTGGATTGCAAAGAATCCTTGGCAATCCGTCTCGTTCCACTGCGATCCCTTCGTAAGGTCACGACTCCAGGTGCAGAGCCTTGACGTCTCATGATAAAACACTTCACTTGCCCGGCAGATAGGGGAGGGTGACGTCACAGTTACCATGGCAACTCGGACGAAAACTGCAGACTTCCAAGCATTCTCATTTCAGCTCTTCACTTGAACTGTTTTGCGTGTAAGGACTTGTTTTCCGTATTGAACGCGCATTGTGAAGTGATATCTAATCAAAACTTTGGGTATTTTGGCACTCAATAAAGGCAAAAAAAGAATATATACAAAACAACATTTGTTTCTTAGTTTTTCTATTAATGTGCGACTACCTCTTATTTCTAGAATTATCAAATTTTAGAATTTCGATGCGCAATGTCTGTGTTTACAGAAATGTAGTGTGTAATATGGTAATTATATTATACGAAACTATTAAATAAAATAGGTGAAGAGGCACTTCGCCGCCCCGGTGGCGCAGTGGTCTAAGGCGCTGGCCTCTGATCATTCGTCCGTAAGGGGTCCGGGTTCGAATCCCGTCAGGCATGGATGTTGTGTTTGTCTTACGGCACTGGCTCTCTCCCTTCCCTGGAACCAGTGACCCTAAATTAGGGACGGGCGACTGCTATAGCCCATTGAGTTGCTCACGGTGGTCGTTAAACCTCAAAAAAAAAAAAAAAAAAAAAAAAAAAAAGAAGAGGCACTTCACCTACTTCACCTGAAAAGCCGCCACTGGTGTTCAGAGTTAACGTGACAAACACAAAATCACGAATAACGCAAAATCCACACGACAGAGTTTAATGACAGATGGTACAGGCATACATATTTATATTGATAATGGAGCAATAACCAACAGAAAAGGAATGTCATCAGTGCATGACAGCATGGCACTCCAAACGTGATATAAGTGGCGCAGATTTTGAGGGCGTATTTTACCTCGCACAACCAGCCCTCATGCTGTTTACAAAGCTCTGAATGAGAGTTTCGGGCAACAAGTACCATTCCTTTACCAAAGCGCGTCGGAGTCTCCCGGGGGGTCTGGGAATGGAAGGTGGCTGCCGGCTCTTTCCAGACATGCTCTATCAGGTTCACGTCCGGATATCTCGCTGGCCACTCCATCCTGTAAATATCTTCACTCTCCAGGTATTCGTCAACTAGCCGAACCCTATGGGGACGGGTGTTCCATAAAAAAGGAACTGGGGCTAGCAGTAAGATCATAGCTTGGTAGTTGGAAAAAAAGTCTTGTAAGCAGTACAGTCTATTTATTTTTTCCTGGCAGTTGGGAACAATAGGATTGACCGTTTTAGGGGAGGTTCGCATTTTAAGAGAGAAACGTGTCGTTACCCAAGAAATGGAGGATCTATGTTAACTAGGGGAACAACACGTTTCTCTCTTAAAATGCGAACCTCTCCTAAAACTAGTCAATTCCATTCTTTCCAACTGCAAGGAAATAATGAACGGACGAACGTTTTCCAGCTCGTATGTAAGAAAACATAGGGCAGCGCAACTCTTCAAGTTTTTTTTACTGGTTCTGAGCCGACAGACTTGGCAAACGAAAGGTTCCATTTTATCCAATACGTGCACAGGAATTGATTCTTTGTTTCAAGTGAAATAAGTACTGAAACGGTATCTTCAGTGGTTGTACTGAATGCTTTCCAGTCTGAGATTTCACTTTCCCTGGCAAAGTACTCATACCTACGCAATCAGATCCAGACAAGGCGCGAAATGTAGGCAATGCACATGCTTTCAAGGATCTTATGCCGATAGGAGAACGCTGATTGAACCATTACATTATTATGAAAACCTAACTAATAAGCTGTAGGACCTCCTTTAGCCCGCAAAACAGCGGCCACTCGGCGAGTCATGGATTCGATGAGGTGGCGATAGGTATTCTGAGGTATCTGGTACCGTAATGTCAACAAGCAGATCTTCCAATTCCCGTACATTTCGGGGTGGTGGGGATTTAGCGCGACCCGCTTTTCCAAGTCGAACCACAAATGTTCTATTGGGTTCATGTCAGGTGTATTTGGAGGCCAGGGCATTAGCAGAAAGTCACCAGCATGTTCCTCGAACCACTCCTTGACGATTCTGGTAGTGTGGAATGGCACATTATCCATTTGGCGATGGCTATCACCAGCAGGGAATACAGTTGCCATGAATGGGTGAACTTGGTCCGCAACGATATTCAGATACCTGACATCTGTCAGGGATTGAGCAACTGGGATAATAAGGCCTAAAGTGTCCCAAGAAAATATCGCCCACAGCATAAAAGCGCCGCCGCCGGACTGTTTCGCCCAACAATGCATCCAAGTGCCATAGCCTCCGTTGGTAGTCTGCGTATCCGCGCTCGGCCGTCTACGTGATGCACCAGGAATTTTGATTCGTCAGACCAGGCCACTTTCTTCCAATCATCCACGGTCCAATCTCTATGATCTTGGGCCAATTTCATGCGTTGCTGGCGATGGCGTGAAGTGAGCATGGGGACCCGGCTGGGTCTTCGGCTACGCAATCCCATGCGTACAAGGCTGCCATGAACTGTGTGCTGGGACACATTGCCCTGACCACCACTGTTGTATCTGCGTTTGATTTGTCGCACTGTGGCCCAGCGGTCGCTGTGAATAATGCGCGACAGTCGTCGCTCTCCTATGGCATCAATGAGCTGCGGACGACACACGGCTGGACGACGGTTTGTCGTTTCGCCATCTGTGCACCACTTTTGATACGTATTCACTACAGCGACACGTGAACAAGCCGCGCCATTTCCGATATCGTAGTTCCTAGGCGCCTTGCCATCACAATTTTCCCTTTATCAAACTCCGATAAATCGGCAGCTTTCCCCATTCTGACTCCGAACACTCTACTAACCAAAAGCCGGTCCTCCGGTTGTAAATATACTGCTCTGTGAACGTCGCCTGCGCCACCGTTTAGTCTCCAGGCGCGCTCATTTTTCCAGACTGGTGGTGGTCATAATGTAATGACTCATCGGTGTATGTCTGCAACTGAAATAATGTTTTTTGAAGTAGACAAAAAGTAAGACAGAGAATTCTGGATATCTTGTAGCAAGAAACAAACGAGCGCACTTTATGTCCTGTGCAAATATATAGTTTTGTACCTCCTTTTTCTGTGACATGATGGCATGAAGAATTATTTCAAGTTTAGTAATTTTATTTTCAAATTCAGTAATTTTATTTTCAAATTTAGTAATTTTATTTTCAAGTTTAGTCATTTTAAAGGTTCCGTTCTGTTATATACAGTATAATGAAATGCCACAACTTAAAAAAAAGTTGCAATAACACAAATTTAATTTTCATAGGTTTTATATTCTATGGAACATAAAAAAAGCATGTGTTTTATTCCTATAACATGGAAATACGAGAGAAACCTTTTAGAGTAAAGATGTATTGACCACTTTTTAAATCTGGAAATCGTCTTTAAACCAGACCATTAAAACTAGAATCGGCTCATAGATGACGGAGATATTGGCAGTTTTACGAATCCCGTTGGCAGCAGCCTTAATGATATCATTAATACCACACGCCACGCACCATACAGTGGCACCACGAAAATTATTCATCTATAGGTAGTTTCTGATGAGATAAAGCTAGTCCCAGCTTTTCCTCACAAAAGCTGTCACGAATATGCAACGTTCCCCAACCATTCACATTTTATTAGGACTGACATATTCATGCAAAGCACAAGTGCTTATCAAGGCCGTAGCCAGGTGGGGCTAGCATACAAGGCCATGGCATTAGAGAGATTAATTCCCTCTTTCAGTGACATCATGCGAAAACAAAGGCTTATGACTGGTTTCCAACGCTGAAATGTATGACGTCAGACACGACAGCGTCGTATCCAAGGAGTTTAGAATAAGATATTGGGAGATGCCTTTGTTAATGGAGCAGTACCACTTTGCGTGAAGCCTATAACCGCGAGCGACGGCCGTTAAAGTGAGGGAAAGCTAGTAGTTTTCAAGGTTATTGCAATGCATTTTGTGTTAGCCGAATCGCATTCTTTCGTCGAAAATGTTTCTAAATTTGCATCGTAACTTGCTGCCGTTGTGTCAGAAAATGTTGGATTTATAAAATTCTTAATTATTTTAAGGATCTTTCTCATTTTTACTTTAAACTGAAATACATGAACGTTAGAGCGAATTCGAAACAAAACATAAAGTTAAAATTGAAAACTTCAGTCGTGTATGAAGTATAATTTATTCCGGTTTGTTATTAACACGATTTCTGCAGCCCAAAACCACGCAGTTCCAAAATGCGCAGTTGAAACTACATGGGTACCATGTAAACAACCTCAAATTCTTACACTTGCGGCTCAACGGTTAAGAGACTCAGGGAATCTCCAGAGCTTCTACTTTTGTGACGTCACTCTCAGCTTGTATATGCCCTGGTACTAACCTCCTCGGTCGTACCAGGGCATATACAAGCTGAGAGTGACGTCACAAAAGTAGGAAGCTCATCTCTCTATTGTAAATTTTCTAGACGGCCTTGGGTAGATGGAACTCAGCCCCCTTCTCCTCCCTACAAGCAAGCTAACCCCATGGAAACTGTACGTTGTTGTAAATACTCTAAACTTTTATTTCCGGTAGTTTATGCAAATTACTTTGGTATTTCACTATGGGCATAAGTATTTTATCTTATTTATTCATGTATTGCACTTTTTTAAAGCGAAATTAAAAAGACGCTGACGAGCGTTTTTTATAACTCAAAACAAACGTTTTATCGAAGTGAATCAGTAGGAACAGTTCTGCCAGTGATTCTCTTTGATCCACATGGCCTGTTGGTGAAAAAGGGGAAAAAGGAATGCTGAAGTCCGAATCTCGATTCGTCACTTGGTGACTATACAGTAAATTTATTCACACGCTGCGCATTTCTATTTGTCTCGCCCCTCATAGCATGAATTTACGCCCCTGGTATGGCCATTCCAGGAGGGTGACCGCCCCTCATTATCCCTCCAGTAACTACAGCCCTGATTTTCGTAATAATCTTTTACGAGTCCCGAATGTCGCACTTGTCGCCACATGTACCGACTGATTAAAATTATAATTTACAAGCACTGACTGGTTAAAATGATAATTACAACCACGTATTTGTGTTGTTTTGGGGAAAAACAAATTTAGTGTTTTCATCACAACAAAGCCCCGTGTAATAAATAATCTTTGGGGTCCACCCAAGACATGCATTTACCAAAAGGAAAAATAATCTTTTGTTGGTACCTCCTTTTTTATCAGATAATTGTGCGTACATGGAAGAATATAGGAGTTATTTAAATCAGTTTTTGTGTACATGGAAGAATAGTAAAATACAGTCAGTATGAGTGGTACGAGTATAAATTTGTGTAAATTGTTTTGAAGTGCAAAATGTCCCACCAATAAAAATAAAAAACTCACTCGAGCTCTCCAGCATTTCGACACCTTTGCTGTTTGCGTACATCATTGATTATCTCGTCTGTCGAGTCATCTCCTATTTCCAAGAAGCTTGTGTCATCGGACATTTTGTAGGTGTTCCCAGTGATTGTCACCGTTCCTTACGCAGAAATTACCTTGACATTGTAATACATAGGAATTTTAGTCAAGAAATCAAGATCCTTGTTATACAGTTCTTTCACTTTTGCGTGAAAAATTGTACTAACATCCGTTCCGAATTCCTATCGCCTTCTTTTTACATTCTTCCATCTTCTTCACTTCCGTCTGAAGTCGCAGGTAAGTAAAGCAGTTGTGATATACACTGTGTTTTTAGAACTAGGTTAGTACTGTTTAAAACTTAAAAACCAATGCACTTCTTTGCCTTGCCTTATCATACATACATCGTCAGACTGTCACTTCGTTTGCTTTTCTTCGTATTCCGTACTCTCTGTGATCAAACACGAGGAACTTCTTTAAACTTTGATGTGTAATTAGGTGTTTCAATTTTGCCACCCATATTCACTCACTGGAAGTACAGAAGAACCCGCTTAAAACAAGAAGCTTGGGACCGACTGAAACCCTTGCTAAATCCGTTTTTGGGTAAAAATTCTCACCTTGTAAAAGTGCGCATATATGTTATACAGTATATCCTCAACAATTGAATATATTATTTGAAAGATTTGTTTCATAAACTACACTAATACTATCGTCAGTTAATTAAATCTTTCAAATGTATTCAACTTGACGGCCAATAAGACTGACCACTGTTTAATTGCCCAACACACGTAAAAGTAAAATGCAGCACCGATCCTCCCAGTGCAACGCTCACTTGGAGGGTGGAATGAACACACTTCCAGGAATCATCTCCCGTTTTCCCTCGGGCGACATACCCATTCCATTACTACCCTATTCCTCTGTGCAATCGTCTCCCAGAAATTCGTTAACACGTTTGTGAGCCCCACCCATTCTCTTTTTGTCTTAAGAGTAGGTGACGGAGAGTCTCTCGCAAAATTCGCTTGTTAAGTATTTGATGTACTCCTCCGTTGCTTTCCTATCAACATTCTTCCACTTGCACACGAAGAATTCCACTGCGCTGTTGCAATTTCGTTTTGCATGCCACCATTTCTATTCCTCCAAGACAACACACAGCAGATTTTCTCTGCCAGGTTAAATATGGAATCTCGTTCAATTTTGTTTCTTTGCTCGTTAAAAGTGATCATCTTAGCTTGCTTTTATCTCAATCATTAAATGTGTTTCGTTAAATTCTATCAAATTAGCTTTGAATCAGCAGTATACCAAATATAAAGTTCCTGCTTTTCTCGTTAAATACGAGCTCGTTATAAGCGAGTTCGTGTGGCGGTCAACACAAAATTGTTGCTGGAGGTAGAAATGGAAACATCTGTGGAAATGCTGGAAAAATCAGATGTCAGCCACGGTGGAGAGATAAGTAGGGATTACTGCGTGATTGGGTACAAACGCTACGAAAGAAGTTATAAGTGCAAACAACAACTGCGGTCTAAGAAAATTATATGGCTTAGCGAAATTACATTTCTTTTCTTATCTGTCTGTTGTTAATAAAGCTATACACAGAAAACAGGTGTCCCGTCATTTCGTGGCGTTCACAACTGTATAATTACAAACTGTAAACAGGAAAGCATACGATTTGGATTGTCTTTCGCCCGGCGCTCTCTCCTGCAAGAACGGTATTCCTGTTTCAAAATTTTGGTTTGTTGCATGCAAGATCTGTCTGTATAAGATTTCGATCGTCAGTTGGTCAAGCTGTCCGCCCGCTGATATTAATTTACGCTTCTGCTAGACAGCCATGCTCACAATATCATCAATGTCTGTCCAAGAAATTTATATCTGCATTTCAAAGAGTTAGTTTGGTAGCCTATCCCTATTCGACAGAGAAAACACGTACGCGATTTCATATATCTCCGTTTGTCCATCCATACGTGAGTTGTCTGTATGCCCGTTTTGTTCGCAGGAACATCTCCACTTCTAATCATCAGAGGCAAGAATTTTTCTGCGACTGATGGAGGTACGAATTCGCACAAGATTATCCATACCTGCCCTTCTGTTCATCCGTCGGTCAGTCCGTCTACAAAAACGATACGCCTGCTTCAAAATGTCGAATTGTTAAAATTTTCTCTGCCCTATAGAGGAAAACAGGAGCATAAGGTTTCAGACATCTCTCCGTCCATCTACTCTTCGGTTTGTCTGCCCGTAAAAAATTATATATCCGCTTCTAATAGCCAAGTGCCGTTTCTGCAAATCGGAACACAGAAGATGAAGGGAATGAAAACCTTGCCATTCTCTATCAGACACAGAATTTCTTCGCTCTGATAATATTAAAAGGGGGAGATAATCGATTCTGAGGACAGACAAGCTGACGAATGGATTAATAGATGTCAGAAATGTTATGTTCATGTTTTCCTAAAAAATCTGAGTTTTTACCTCCCTCCCTGCTTTTTTAAGCAGGTGTGTCAACAGGCTCATCTTGTCAAAATTTTATAGAAATGTTCCAGAATATTCTACAGTACTTGAAACAAAACTAACGAAAGTTCATTCACAAAAAAACAAAATCTGTGCATTACAGCATTCAGGAATGTGAAATCTGTAGTGTACGGCAAGAGTTTGCAATGATCAAACAATTTGCAGGGCTCTACACCATTTTAACAATTTAGAATTATGCAACATGTCGAGAAGCTGGTTGAAGAAAAGGTATGGTGGAAGACGTCATGCACTTGGACGAAACAAAGAAAGAAGAGAAACTTTGACAATCACCAATAAAAATAAGAATGCTATTTGCTGTTTTAGTTTTCATTTGCAACATTTCTAATGGAAAGTATTAAAACTGCGTATCAAGTTCACATTTTACTTTAGACAAGACAAGAAAATGTAGGTTTATAGGTAACATCAACATGTAAAATTCCAAAAATTTTGGATGATAAAATGATCCAAAAATTTTGGATGATAAAATGTTCAAATGTAGAGAAAAACTGGGAGAAACTTGTGTCTAAAGGTTCCGTCAGAGATGTACAAATTAGAGTAATTGTTAACAAAACCAAATTGCAATATTACCAATTTGGACTAAAATGCGGAAAAGCATAAACCATTGTTAGTTTATGATGAAAAAAGTTTCTGACAATGCAATCATGGCCAAAACTGAACATAATACATGGGCGATATTCTTTCTCCACACACCACGGGCAAAGGAAAAACATTTCTTCGCAATTTGACGTTTTGTTTGCAGGAAACATACCGTTTGCTGTACTTTAAAATGGACTTTTGATCCATATTTTAGAAAGTGAGACTGCAGTATGTGGTGGCATTGCCAAAGAAACAGATAAACCGTAGCTTTATCTGTTTCTTTGCGCAAAAGCGGTAATATCGTGGATGGAGTAAGTGTTGTTTTAAACGGAGACTTTCGTCAGGCCTGCTAACTGTTCTGGAGGAACACATGAATGTTTGTAATCACCATTTCAACCCAAGGTGAAAACGTTCATACTTACACCTAATTCACTACTACAACATATAAAATATTTTTAAATTTTATGCATGCTACCGGACAAAAAGAATCATGACAAACCAACATGGTTCTTTAAAACTCATAAAGTAAAACCTGTTTGGGATGGAACTTTTTTGGGGTCCTTAAATGAAAGACAGAAAGTTGACGTACTGTTTAACCTGTCTAAAATGTACCTGGCTAACGCGGAAACGGCAAGAGAGTAAATGAAACTTGTAACAATGGGAACTTTCCGTAACAACTTGTAACGGAAAGTTCCCAGAAGTACCCGTGCCTTTAAGTATTTTAATTGAATACAGAACATTACACGAGAAAGTGTAATCATGAATTCATATGCGACAAATTCGTTTAAGGTTGAAGATAACATAATTAAACACGGAGAGATTGTTGTTGTTTTTTTACACAAACACACGGCAGCACATCTACCTATTCATTGAGATGAATACTCACAGCCTTTACTTGTTGTAAGATGCACTCGTTCGTTTGGCTGTTGCTATGGTGCTAAAGAACGTTCTCGATAGAATACAAAAGTTAAAGTTACTGCAATGTACGAAAAAGAAAGTGTGAGGGTCAAGCATTTGGTACAGAGAAGTTCAACCCCGGAAAAAAAAAACCTGATTGATGACATTTTAAAGCGAAAAGACTAGATAATAGAGCACTGGCGTAAAAGTAACAGTTGAACGAAAAGAAAAATGCGAAAAGCCGGAAATGAAGAGTTGAATAAGATTGTTTCAAAGTTGTTTGTTAGTCTAATAGCGAGAAATTTGCCAATTTTAGGTCCTACGCTGCAAAAAATGAGCGAGCAAGGCATGTAGGCAAAAAACTTGGAAAAGAGTTCTACGCTTCTTATAGATGGTTAGAGAGTTTTCGAAAGAGGCATTCAAGGAAATTTGGGAAAAGGCGTCAGACGTCAACGGAAAAACAGTTTCGGATTGGATACGAAAGTTATTAACACTCATTGAAGGCCATGAAACTCGAAACATTGCTAATAGTGATGAAACGAGGTTACTTTTTCGGGCACTGCCGAATAAAATTTTATGTTTGAAAGGCGAAACCTGTGCTGGTGGAAAAGTTCTAAGGAACTCCTTACATATTTTCCTAGCACGTTTATGTCTGGGGTGATGGAAAAACCATTGGTGATAATTGGCAAATCTGCAAAACCATGATGCTTCAATAACCTGGGTTTAAAAAAAAGCTTCTGGTTGAGTGGAAATCGAACAAGTAAGCCTGGATGGCAGGTTAAATTATGGCTGAGGACTAAACAAGTTTTAATTAAAAGATAAAAATGCAAAACAGATGTTCTTTTATATTTGGTATGACACATGCCATTCTCATCTTGACCTATCAAATTTAAAACACGTGGATTTCACCAAACAAAACCAGCATTTGTCAGATCCAGGGGTTATTCAATGCGTCAAAATTCCCTATCGGAAACTTCTTATGAATCTTCTTCTTTTGAACTAATGAAATCCATAATTGTTTTCAATGCTATTGTATGGCTAGCAAAGGCATCACGCGAGGTGTCACCCGAAACGATTAAATCGTGTTTCAAGAAAGCAAAATTTTCTTTGGCGGGCTTACCAGAAGTGTGTGGTGACAGCACTGATCTGCAGGCAGCATTAAACACAGCCAGTTTTGTAACTGTTGGTGGAAAATATTATGTAAACATCGACAGCAATGTTGCACCCGAGCCTTGTAACGAAGATTTTAGCGAAATTATTGAGCGACGTCAAATTGAAGGAAGAAAAAAAAAAAAAAAAACATTAGCAGTGAGGATCATAAAATAGGTGTGAATATAGAAACCACATCTAAGACAACAACCGAGTATTGCAAAATATTCATGATATTCGAGATTTTGCACTTCACCGAGGTGACTAAATTATTTCAGTTAATGAGCAGCAACCACACCTGCTCTCACTGAGCATTGTATTGTAAATGTTACTGTACAGAAATCAATGTTGAATTGTTCTAAAAAAAAAAGGTTTGATTTTTAGTTAATTAAAGTACTTACGAACAAATACATTCACTTAAGTTATCACTAATTATGATGACGAATCTGTTATTAGCATGACAAACATTCAAATGATTTCTATGGATGCACCTATACAAAACGGATAATAATATGTCCTTTGGATTCCATCTTTGACAGGTTACACTCTATATAGTTTTAACAACCACCATGAGTTTAGCTCTTTGCATGTAGTTAAAAAAATATTTTTACGGGATTTTTTTTCTCAAATTTTTCTCCTTTTTAGGAACATTTTTATTAGCTTTCAGTCTAGGGCTACACCACTGTTACTGCAGTGTTTACAGTTACTGTGACATGTTTTAGCGAGCCTGTGGTTCCCAGGCCCGTTGGTTCGTTTCGTCCTTCACAAAGTACGGCCTTAAGGAAAATACCTTCAGTTCAGGAATCCATTTGCCAAGAAATCCGAATATTTATTCAAGGTATATATATATAACTGTACATTATTTACATGCTTTATGGGTTATATCCCATACAACGAAAACAAAAACCCCCATTACGGTGTATCACCGTGACATCTCATTCTCCTCGCCTTCCAATCTCTCATGTCCTCCTCGTATCCCTTCCTCCGCGAACCCCCCAACGTTTTTGGGGGTTGCATTGTTGACACCTCGTAACGAATGTTCTTTAAGTTCCGCCTCCAAGCATGTAAGAAGGCGTACCGAATATCACCATGTATTTGACAACCAACGACTATCTTACGAGTTCGAGCAAAATGGCGTCGTTGAGGACCAATGTCCCCAAAATGTCCAGCAGTGAGTTTGCAAGGATAAATTGTTCGTTCTCGTACAAGATATCGTACACGGCTGTCACTTGAACACATACATATACACACGAAAAAGACACAAACAATCATATATAGGTATTTAAAGGGGCCTCTCGTTCGCAGAGATCCTCACCCCCTTCCGGTTTAACATTACACGACACCCCCCCCCTTCCGGTTTAACATTACACGACCAAGGTCGTGAAATGGAAACCACTTAAACCTAAAGGGTGTTGCTTTAGTCCCAGTACAATTTTAGAACTAAGAGCCAAAGCAATTTAAAATATTCAATGCACCTACCTTACTGTGCTGTGTGTATTTCTGTTTATGTCCCATGGTCTAAATTCTTCATTTTTAAAACATAGTTATACTCAAATAACATTAAATTCCACTCAGACGACATTTTCAATTCACTTGGGCAGGAGTTAATCCTTTCAAGAATCTGACATTACCAATAATAACTCCTTTTCCCGTTCTCCATTCATTGAGGCGTTACTCTTAGCATTAGACGTGGTAACTTTACATTACCAACGTAACATACATATAACATCAAACATTGCACCTATTAAATATAACATTGTCACGAAAATAATAATACACAAGAAAATATGATTATCTCTTGGTAAACTTTTATCACCTACATTAATTGCACACAATACTAATTCACACTGAACGTTTACTGAAATATCATTTACAATGGAACATTCTCTCTTTTTTTTTTTTCTGTAACCTCTACGCATTCTCATGTCCGAGTCTAGAGAGAGCATCCGCATCAAGATTAGCCTTCCCAGACTTATGACGAACTGTTACATTGAAACGAGCTATTGCTAATGCCCATCTTTGCAATCTTGCATTTTTAGGAATGCCTTCTGTCAAGTACTTCAAAGGATTGTGATCACTATAGAGAGTAATCTGTCCTCCATAGGTCCACATCTCAAATTTCTCTAGAGCATAAATAGCTGCGTAAGCTTCTCTTTCTATGGTGCTCCACTTACTCTGTGCTTCTGTTAACTTTCGACTAATGAAAGTTATTGGGCGAACATTTCCCTTGTCATCCCTTTGTCCGAGGCAAGCTGCGATTCCTACTGAAGACGCGTCACAGCTTATCTCGAAGGGCTTACTCAAATCAGGAGTACTCAAATATGTAACCTTACATAAAGCGTCTTTCAATTCTGTAAAGCACTTGTCAGCTTCTACTGACCATGGAATATTATTTGCCACATATTTCTTTGTTAAATCTGTGAGTGGTTTAGCCAATATAGAATAACTTGGAATATATTCCCTGTAATAATTAAACAATCCTAAAGCGGATCTCAAATCTCTTTTCGTCTTTGGTCGCTGCAAGTTTTTAATCACTGATATCTTATCAGGATCAGGTCCATGTTTCCCTGAGCCGACCACATGACCAAGGTACTTAACTTCTGATTTTGCAAAAGAGCATTTCTTTAAATTTCCTGCAAAATTTAGCTGTCGCGAAGTATTGAGTACTGCAGCTATATGATCCAAGTGCTGTTTCCATGTTTCTGAGAAAATTATTATGTCATCTATATAACTCTCAGCATATTCTTGGTGAGGTTTAAGGGCAATATTAATAGCTTTCTGGAACGTTCCTGCTGCTCCTGATAATCTATAAGGCATGACAGTAAACTGATACTGGCCTTTCGGTGATACAAAAGAAGTTAACTCCTTACTCTCTTTTTCCATGGGAATTTCCTAGTAACCTTTCAAAATATCTAAGGTTGTCAGATATCCAGCAGCTCCAGCTTTATAGCGCAATTCTGTTGCATTCTACATTGGAAATGGAACTACTTTACTCTCGGCGTTCAGCCCTCTGAAATCCACACATAATCTAATCGATGAATCTGCCTTAGACACACAAACTAATGGATATGCCACTTCCGCATTTGAAGGTTCAATTAGTCCCCTTTTTAACAAATCCTCTATTTGTTTTTCTACTTCGGATTTCAAAGCTTCTGGCACTTTATAGATTTTTGGCTGCTTCCTTTCTACTCCTGGCTTTAGCCGAATTACATGACTTCCAACCTTAGCACGTTTTATCTCTCTGTCAAACACTTCATGATATTTTAAAAGTACCTGCATCAATTCCTCTCGTTGTGATGCGTCTAAATGAGTCCACTTGTCCTTAACAGAAATCAAAGTTTCCTTTGCCTTTGGCCTTTCTCCTACAGGAACCGGTCGTATTTCGCCAAACTCCTCATCATTTTCATAAATAATTTCAACTGCATTTATTGGTTGAATATACTTCCTCAGTTTGTTTTGATGGAGATGCCTTTTGCTTCCATCTGGTAGTTTCACTAAGTATGAATGTTGTGATTTTCTATCTACAATTTCTCCAGGTCCCATCCATCTTGAACATAATTTGTTTGTAGAATCAGGGATCAGTACAATCACCTCATCCCCTACTTCAAAATTTCTCTCTGTGGACCGCAAATTGTGATAATATGCATACTTCCTCTGTTGTTCCTCTGATTGGTCTTTAGCATATTTCTCTGCATTATTTAAATTTTCCTTCAGTCGCTCTAGGTATTCACTTATCGACTCTCCTACTCCTTGTGGTAAAATTAAGCCATCCTCCCAACAGGATTTTAAAATTGTCAGAGGCCCGGTTGGCATGCGTCCGTACATGAGCATGAACGGTGATACTCCTGTCGTGCTATTTGGTACCTCACGATACGCCCATAAAAGAAAGGGCAACTGACGATGCCAAGCACGGCCTTGGGCTCGAATCGCATGATGCAGCATGTGTTTCATCACTTGATTAAATCGTTCTGCTAACCCATTAGCCTGGGCATAACCTGGCGTTATAAACCTTGGAGATGCTCCTAAATGTTTCAAAAATTCCTGGGTTAATTGTGACTTGAAATTAGTACCGTTATCCATCATAATTGCACTTGGTACACCGGTACGCATGAACACTTCTAAAAATGCTTCACAAGTAGCTTTTGCTGATAATGATTTTAAAGGTACCGCTTCTGGCCATCTACTATGCTGGTCCATCAAACATAACAAGTACTTATGTCCTTGTGAAGACATGGGTTCTATAGGTCCAACAATATCCGCATTTACGCATTGAAACGGCAACTCTGGCCTACCTATAGGCTCGATCGGTGCTCTATCACATACCCTTACACGTCTGCGTAATTGACAATCCTCACAAGCTTCACAAAAATTTTTCACATCTTTGGTCAATCCATCCCACCAAAACGACATCTTTATTCTATCCGCCGTCTTTTTCGCTGCTAAATGACCCCCAGGTAACGTTTGGTGAGCCAATTTCATTATTTCTAGCCTTCGAGACTCAGGAATAATTAACTGGTTAAATTTCTGCCCATTTAAATTTCCCGTATGATACAACATTCCTGACTCAATCCAGTAGTTATTTTTATTCCGGTGTGCGTCAGTAAAATTCCCTTTCAAAGCCTCGCACTGTGTTTGCTGCCTCTTAAACTTCTGGCTTGAAGATTCCGGGTGTAAATTTTCACAGTCTCCAGACAATGAATCTTCACTTCGTTCGGGATTGTTATCATCCATGGCCTTCACTTTCTTCCCTCTCTGATCCAGGGCTAGAGAATCACTCCCTTGCTGTGCTCTGCTTGGGGATGCGCTAGTTTCTTCCCCCTTAGAGTGGTGGCCGGGTCCTCCTTGCTCCTTGACGCTGGTAGAATGGAACCTTTCTCCCCTCCGGCGTCTAACACATTTGCCTGCCTCACTAATGCGCTAGGGTCTTCAAACACTCCTAAGTATGTCTTTCTCTGTTCACATAGAGTTTTATATACGTGTGGTGTAATTAAAGCTTCTTCGTTTAAATCATCCACCACTGCAGCATAAACTTGAACATGAGGTTGAATATCATTCGGTGATGTTAACAAGCTCAACGGAAGTGATACCAGCTTCGCTTCCACTGACGATCCAATAGCCGGACGCACAAATATTTTTCCTCCGGTCTCCAAATATCTATCCGGGACAAACTCTCACCTTAAAACACACATTTGTGCTCCTGAATCAATAACTCCTTTAAAGCAATTTCCTTCTATGCTTAAATTTACTTTAGGTAATTCTGACTCTGTTTTACCCGATGGAATTCCTTCCGATATCCATTCAGGCTCTGCCGGTATATTCAATTTTACACACACTTCATTCAATCCTTTTTCTTCCTTATTTTCACTTATTCTTTTATCTTGGGATCTCGATCGGTGAGTAACTTCGGAACCTGGATCCTGGAGACACCGTTTGCTTACATGACCCCTTGATCCACATCGAAAGCACTGAACTTTCTCCATGCTATTCGAAGCTCTAGTTTCTCATCTTTTATTTAAATTCCTGTTATCAAAAGATGCATGTGTCTGCACTCGACCTCCGCTTGCATTTCCTACCGTCTTATTCCTTTGAAAATCATTTCTATTTCTGTTATAATCAGGCTTCCCAAATCTTCCAATTTCTCGCACTTTCGTACTCGGCTTATTCCAGTTATCAAATTTCTGAGCTCCTCCCTTTGGCATAGCAGCAACAAAATTATCAATTTCACTAGCTAACTCGGTCGTTTTTAACCATTTATCGGTCTCCTTTAGCAACACATGTGATTTAATGTGGCTTGGCAAAGCATCCTTTACTTGGTCTGCTACTAACAAATCTTTCAATTCTACCAAGGTCGTTATTTCCCTTGATTCCAAGTAAAATTCTAGTGCAGCTTTGACTTTCATTATATGCTGTGTATAAGATTCTTCTGGCTTCTTTACACATTTTTCTAAATTTCTTTTATGTTGTAGAGGAGTGATTTTAAATTCCTTTAACAAGATTTCTTTAATGTCAACATAATTTTCCAATTTTTCCGCTCCCAATGTTGCAGCTAAATGACGTACATACCCCTGCAAATTTTGCAATATCACCTTCCCTTGATACTCATCGGGCACTTCATATAACTTGAACATAGTTTCGGCATGGTAAAAGAAAAATGGCCACTCCTCTGCTCTAGAAGGAGGTTTCAACAAAACACCTTTCAACAAATTTACATATTTCAGAAATTCATTATTCTGTGATACCATGGCTTCTGAATTACTTACCATATTCCCAATTCTCATGTTACCCGATTGCGATGCTAACTCTAACTCCTTTAACCTTACCTCATGATCCATATCCATTTGCTTTGATCTTAATTCCAGTTCCTATTTCTTTATAGCCATTTCAGCTTCCTTCTGAGACCTTTCCCATAAAAACCTTTCCCTCTCCAATTCCATTTCTAGCAACCTAGCTCTTGCTACCATCGTTTCAGCACCACCTGACATAATCTCTTCCTCACTACCACTTTCACGATCAGATACCTCCTCCTGTATCTCTGAAACTGTTGCTCTCCTAGTCTTCGGAGGCATGATTACAATATTTACTGTTATACCCTCTATTAACAGGTAACTAAATAAAATTATCGATCACCAGTATTAGCAAATGAACATAAAATCACTTGTGATTACACGTTACACTTATCGTAACATTTATCAGTTGCATCAAACAACCTTAAATAACATCATATGCAATTACGTACATTACTTCAATACCTTTTTCTTTAAACCATTTTCTTTATACCATTCTCATTACATCATTTTCTTTTACACCACTTTTCTTTACACCATTTTTCTTTAGATCATTTCTCTTTACAACTTTTTCCTTTATACCTTTCTGTTTATACCATTTTCTTTACAACATTTTCATTAATACCAGTTTCCAAAGAATTTTATTCTTTATTTAAACTTTCCCTTTATATTTAAACTAGAAGAATTCAGGCTGAATCTATTCTTCTTTTTCACCAATCCAAAATATTTCATTTCTTGCCTACACTTCATTTACATTAATACCACCACACAACTTCATTTACTACCACATAAACCATAAAACATATTAAAGAACACTGATACTGATTTAAATAAGATCAATTCATCCAAAATACTGGTATATCCAGGCTACACTTATTTTTCCTTTTCACCAATACCACATAAAAATCTTTCATCTCTAGCTTACACTTCACTTAAATTAATACCACAGAATAAATCGATATTCTGCCACAAAGAACATATAAACATATTAAAGAACACTGATGCTTATACAAGAAAAATAATTCATCCGAAACACTTGTTTACTCATTCTAAACGTTTACTCCTAACCACTAAGCAATATCCTACAATCTCCCTACTTTTTCCTATTCCTAACCATGTGTGTTCCCCCTTGTATGTTCTTTTTTTTTCTAAATGGCTCTATTTAAATTGGGACTAAAAGCAACTTACCCCATTATCCAACGTAAGCATTTCCACAGTCATCACACAATCCAGTTCTTGTTCCATCAAATAAACGGAATCACAGTCTCTGGCTCCCACTTTATATTTAGTCCAGCAACAGGGTGACACCTCATCCATAAATAATTGGTTCCTTACATGCGTCCATCAGTTCCTTCTTTCGGTCCATGCTTGCATTTGAGCTTTCTTTTATAGCCTAATTCTGGCGGTAATTGTTAGTACATCTAAAATCCGTCAGGTTTTTTTTCAGCGACCATGCCAATTCCTTTAATTTCAATTCCTTTAATTTCAATTCCTTTAATTCCAGTGTGAAGCAAAGTTGATCCGATTCATTCAATTTTTTATTCCGGGCGATGGGCGAATACCGTTCCTATTCGTCCTTTGTTCGGGACGGATCCTGTCGGCTGCGCCAGTGTGACATGTTTTAGCGAGCCTGTGGTTCCCAGGCCCGTTTGGTTCGTTTCGTCCTTCACAAAGTACGGCCTTAAGGAAAATACCTTCAGTTCAGGAATCCATTTGTCAAGAAATCCGAATATTTATTCAAGGTATATTTATATAACTGTACATTATTTACATGCTTTATGGGTTATATCCCATACAACGAAAAAAAAAAAAAAACCATTATGGTGTATCACCGTGACATCTCATTCTCCTCGCCTTCCAATCTCTCATGTCCTCCTCGTATCCCTTCCTCCGCGAACCCCCAACGTTTTCGGGGGTTGCATTGTTGACACCTCGTAACGAATGTTCTTTAAGTTCCGCCTCCAAGCATGTAAGAAGGCGTACCGAATATCACCATGTATTTGACAACCAACGACTATCTTACGAGTTCGAGCAAAATGGCGTCGTTGAGGACCAATGTCCCCAAAATGTCCAGCAGTGAGTTTGCAAGGATAAATTGTTCGTTCTCGTACAAGATATCTTACACGGCTGTCACTTGAACACATACATATACACACGAAAAAGACACAAAAAATCATATATAAGTATTTAAAGGGGCCTCTCGTTCGCAGAGATCCTCACAGTTACCTTTCTGATTTTTATATGGGTCGCAGAACAACATACGTATTATAATCGATGATGGTGCCTTTTTTTATATCCATCTAATGACCAAAACTTTACTGTCATTCCCAGGTTATTTTGTGATCATTTTCTCTTTTATGCCTATTTAGTGTAGTTTTATTAGACATACTTTTATTTGCTAATTTATGTTTTATATAGTTTTACCCTAACCACCGCAGTAACTGTGATGCGATGAAGGCTTGATGATAAAGACTAGTAGTTTAAAAAAACAAATCTTTTATAAAAACATATCTTTCTTTGTAAAATAAAACTCGAACTGTTATTATTTCTGATTCATGTTTTATTCTATTTTCAGATGTATGAATTGTGCTTGATGGACTACAATTTTTTTATTTTGGACAACGCCTTTCTGGTTCATGCCCCAGGAATCAAAACACTGAACATTCAAGATCAGCGTAAGCGAGCACCCTTTATGTATAAAAATAATGCAGTTCACAACAAACTTTTGGAGGAAATGAGAAAAAAATATGGAGGAAGAAAAGGGTGTTAGTGGCTTAGACAGTTAATAAATTATTTCTAAATGTTATATATTGCAACGTTTGATGTATTCATTACAAAAATTGCCATATGCTACTGTAGAAAGAAGCAAGCTTGCTTTCAGCAGCAAGCCATTTAACAAATGAAATTTATGCAGCTCCTACAGAACTCAATTTCTTCATATATAGTTTTCACCAAAGACGATGAAATATGTACTTCAACATTCCTGAATGAGATGAAGATAATACGCAATTATGAGAGCCTGTGACTCAGGATGAATAGAATAATAGTCATATTTGTGACTTTACAAAACTTTTTTACAATCAGATATAAAAATGTTATACATTTTTATTGTTATAGTGATACAGTATCATTTATGTAATGATACGAAATGCAGAACTCTGACAGACAACTTATGTGCACGTAACTGACTTTAGCGGACAAGATATATTAGATGAATGGAATTTGTCATCGGAAATCAATTTACTATACTGTGATAATTGGGAGGGATACTTAAAAGTCTAATCATGCTGAGAGTCAAATTGTCAGCATACTACTGTTCATTTCTATGTTTTAAATGCCAAAGAAAAATCAGAAGTGGAAGCACCTGGAATCTTGTAATTGAATCACTCTAACTTGTTGCCTGTTTTGTATAATTTTTCATACAAAACCACATGAAAATATTTCTTACACAGAATTTTTGTCTCAAATATCAGTACATTTCAGATAACAACCACAAATATTCATAATCATTACAAGTTAATGATAAAGCATTTCCTTGAAAGCTGTAATACACGTGTGTGTATATGCTGTATATATACAGGGTGCATAGGAAAGTCCTTTTAGCTTTTAGCCTGAAATAACTTGCGAACGGAGAGAGGTAAAGTTATGCAAGTGAGATAACGGCATAGTAAAGCGACTACGCCCGATCGAATGCAGCCGATAGCAGCGCCCCTAGTGGCGAAATGCGGAAGTTAGCCATTGCAAATCGAAAACGAAAAGAGATAGAGCAAAATTTCCAATTACAAAGTTGTAGAGCATCAATTAATTAGTACAAAACGACATTTGTTTCACACGGATAAGATAAATTGTCACCTGAACACCCGAAAATGTCCGAAATCGATGCGCAACCTTTTGTGTGAACGTTTGAAGGGAACAGGCATAGGTATGAGCAAATACACACAATTTATTGCATAAATGTGTACTTGTGTCAATAGTTTGATGACGTCAGACAAAACAAAAAAAGGCAAACTGGCGCACAGTGAAAAAAAGTTAATGTCGAGTATGTTCGAAGAGTTCGCCATTGCCCACGATACACATTTGTATTCATGAAAGTAACTCTGCATGCACATTCCTCAGCACGGAAGGTGTTACACTATTGCAAGCATCTGTAACACGACGATGTAGATCCAGCAGACTTGCAGGCGCTGTTGCATACACCTGATTTTCTGAGTGAAGCTCGCCATTCTCACACTGCGTACGTACGACCTAAACTTCTGATCAGGGTACATCCTGCTACTGGTTTTCATATCGTAGGTACGATACAACGTCACAATCTGCATTTGCATACGGCTACATTTGCGAAATGTGAATATGCAGATTCGAATCGTCGTGCATCGATTCGAACATTTTAGGGTATTCAGGCGACAATTTATCTTATCCGTGTGAAACAAATGTCGTTTTGTACTAATTAATTGATGATCTACAACTTAGGCGCTGTTGCATACAACATCACAATATGCATTTGCTCTATCTCTTTTCGTTTTCGATTTGCAATGGCTAACTTCCGCATTTCACCCTAGGGGCGCTGCTATCGGTTGCATTCCATCGGGCGTAGTCGCTTTACTATACTGTTATCTCACTTGCATAACTGTACCTCTCTCTGTTCGCAAGTTATTTCAGGCTAAAGGGACTTTCCTATGTACCCAGTATATATAATTTTTCCATTCATCTTCAAAGAAATGCTTTATCATAAACTTAAATCACCGAACTTGAAAAAAAATTGGTTGATATATGGCATGATAGTGTAACCACCAACCCACCTCTACCCCAAAGTGTTTATTTCCTAAAACATATAAATCCAATGATTAAATATATTAAAATAAAATAGAAATATCTCAAATTGACTGCATTTCCTACTAATTTCTTTTAGACTCGAGATGTTTTGCTTCTACTGTTATAGCATAAAATGTAAGTAAAAATAATTTTATTTCTTAAGCAAAGCTTCATTAGGGTGAGTGTCATAATTGTTACTGCTGTTTTCTTCTGACTGGTCAGCTTAAAATTTTTCATACTCGATATTAATTATATGCAGTTTTATCTGTTTTTGGTTATAATTTCTAAGTGACAGAAGCATCTGGAAGCAGTGGAATTGATAAACACAATTTACATGATAGAACTGAAGTAGACTGAATTAAAAAAGCAATAATTTTATCTCTCCATTTTGTATGTGTCGGATTGCAATGCTATTCTGGAGCAAGGTTATCAGGAACAATAATTAATTAAACATTGAGACTGACTGATATGGGCAATATTTATTGAGCTACACGCCAATAAGTAGTGTCTCTCAGCATGGCGTCTGACCGCCATGTTTGCTCACACAGCATGCCAGACGTCTCGGCATGGAGTTGTACAGGTTCTTAATGGCAATAAGCCATCCCATGCAGCTTGAATTTTCTTACGCAGTTCCTGCAGATTGTGCAGTAGGGGGGAGTGCAGGTAGCGCGTCAAATAGCATCCCACACATTTTCAATCGACGATATGTCTGGCGATGCGGCTGGCCATGGCAGAGTGTCAGTGCCTTGAAGGCAAGCTCTCGAAACAGCAGCAGTATGCAGACGACCGTTGTCCTGCTGGAAAATCGCAGCGGAGTGAGCGTTCAGAAAAGGTAGGGCCACTGATTGCAGGACCTCATTAACGTAACGTTGGGCTGTCAAAGTGCCTGTAATGAACACCAAAGGTGATCTGGCATCGTAGGCAATTGCACCCCACACCTGGCTTTCTGGACGTGTGACGCTCGACAACAAACCGTTCATCTTGGCGCTGACCACAGAGCCTTCACACGTAGATTCGGTGATCGTCTCCTCCAAGACAAAAGTGGCGTTCGTAACTGAAGTTCACCCGCTGCCATTCTGAGTGGCTTCATGAGTCTGGCACACCATTGCAGTCTTTGGTGACGATGCAATGGTGTTAAGGGCAGTCGTCGTAATGGTATGCGTGCGTGTAGTCCTACGTTGTGCAGCCATCTGCCAATGGTGCTGGCACTAATCGGACGATGCATGGAGGGCACCACTGCTCGCTGAATATCCATAATCGTGTACTCGTGGTTCACTCCGCGCATGTCAGACAATCCGTCGGTCCTCTCTCTGTGGTTCGTCTAGGTCTCCGAGACCCTTCCTGTCGCTGCTACGCGCCTTGTTCTATCCACTGCCACCAACAGCGTGCTATGGTGATATCTGCACAACCAGTATGGCACGCAATACAACCATAAGACCATCCAGCTTCCCGACGATGTGGCCCCTTTCTCACTTCTCCAACTGCTCGAATTGCTTCCGAACTTTTCTCAGAGGCATACTTCACTTGCAAAGGATGCAACCAACACAACAGCACGAGTGAGAATGGCGACCTTATATATCCGGTTAGGCACAGCACTACGATCACTCCTTGCTTGCGTCATATCATATGCGCTGCTAGCGTGATACTTGAATCATTTGCATGTCTCAAGATGTCAAACCTACACACCAAGTTTCATTCCGGTCGGTTGCTTCCTTCTGGGTGAATATTTTTTTTACGATAAGTGTATGTGCCATTTTAATCTGCAGTTGAAAATAACCAAATATATCATACAATTTCACATTTTTCCTGTACCAGAGATTATTTACCATTATTGCTGACAGTGAGAGATAAAGAAGGGAAGAAGGATGCACACAACAGTTGCCCTCTACTTCACATTTGCCAGCCTGACTGCAGGGCCGTAGCTAGAGGTATTGGCGCCCGGGACAAGCAGTAAAATTGGCACCCCCCCCCTACCCCAGTCCAACTGGAACAGGTGACTGTGTCAATTTTATTATATACCTGTTTGCAGATATAGTACAATACCTGTATAATAAAAATATTGCGATTTTTATTGTTATTTTCAATTATTGTCCCGTATATAATTTGCTAATTGTATGAAATAGTAACAATGTTAATTTTTTACATAAAATATTACTCATAATATAATATTTAAAAAAAATAATTTATATAGGTAATCCTATTCAATAGCCTGTGGTGATCATATGAGCTTCGATAGGGATTGTAGAAAAAAGAAAAAAACATTGTACATAGTTTGAATGAAGAAAAATTTTCATTTACAATTAATTGCTACCTCAAGTGCTTATGAACAACTGAAAAAATATGTACAAGTAGCATTTGTTTAAAATTATGCTTAAGCCTTAACAGAAAGATTTTATATTTACAAATGCACCTTTCGGGGTTTAATAGCAGCAAAATCATTTATTATTGGATCATATTAATATTTTTAGCAATACTTTTTTTAATTTTATACATTTTTTTAATTACGCGTATAAATTAATTTCACAATTTTTTACATTTATAAAAAAAAATCCACGTCTCGATGGCGCCCGCCTGTGCTGCCCCCTCCCCTCGCTACGGCTCTGCTGACTGTAGTAACAACTATTCAGTATCTGTGCTTAAAAAATTGCAATTTCAGGGCAAAAAGTACTCACCCCATAAACTTTGTGTAATATGATGGTTGGTTCTCACAAAATTTTGTCAATGATACTAATGCTTTTTATTTTGCAATCTTTAGTTTTGAAGTCCAGGGCACCACTTTTCAAAGATCAACAGTATTTCCAAAAAGCAGTTTTTTTCCTCAAAAGGGTTTTTTTCTTTCAAAATTATGAACTTCAAATGTATCTTATTTATAGGCATATGTCTTGCTGCACAATTGAGTAAAACAACAAAGTCTAACTTTTCACACATGCATAAAATTTAAAACGCTTCATGATGCGTTTTAAATTTTATGCATGTGTGAAAAGTTTGTAGCAGTTAAGAATGCATAAAAACCTAAAACATTAAAAACTTGTCAGCATATCCAGGTATAAATCTTATGCTGTACAATTTAATTCCTTCCTGTTTTTGAGGAATTAAATCACAACACATAAGACTCTTGGATGAAACTGATGCAGAGTAGCATAAGAATTATACTTGTATATACAGACAAATTTTTAACGTTTTATTCTCAAAACAACAACAAAAAAAAAAAAAAAAAAAAGAGAGAAAGACATCAAGCAGCATTTAAAATGTTTTTAAGGTCTTTAAATATTTTCAGCTCAGTTTTTCCAATCAATGAAAGTCAAAGAAAACTCACATAAAAAATTTAACAATTTTGATTTTCGTTCAGTCCAAATGTGAAAAAATAAAAAGAAGATATCAAATATAGTGTTTAACCTTTTCTTCAAATGCTTCAGGTATGTACACTGCTGGCCTCCCAAAATGCAACACCAAGAAGGACACGAGATAGCAAAGCCAGATTTACTGGACACATAACAACACATACAAAGATGAAACGATTGAGCTTACAGGCCCGTGCGACTTGCAGAACACGCAGACATCAATAGTTCGTGGGGCCCCCATGGCTGGCAATAACGGCTGCTACACGCCGCGGCATCGAACAAAAGAGGCTTTAGATGTGGGTTTGGGGTATGTCGGTCCAGGCTGCTTCCACACGTTGCCACAGTTCATCAGGCGTAGCCGCGGGTGGTGCTTGCCGGGCCACTCGGTTGCCGATCAGCGACCAGATGTGTTCGATGAGCGACATATCGGGAGAACAGGCAGGCCACGGCGGCAGTGACACCTGGTGGGCCGTGAAGAATTGTTTCACGATGAGTGCCACGTGCGGGCGCGCATTGTCCTGTTGAAACGTGGCCGCTGGCACGTAAGGGAGGACTTCAGGCTCCAAAACGTCGGAGATGTAGCGGTGGCTGTTGAATGGGCCGGCGATGCGTACCAGAGGAGTGCGGGTGTCATATCCAATTGCGCCCCAAACCATAACGCCAGGCGACGGACCGGTATGGCGATGCATAATGCAGGCGTCATACAGTCTCTCGCCGTAGTGCCGCCACACGCGGATCCGACCATCGTGGTGTTGCAGGCAGAAGCGGGATTCGTCGGAGAAGACAATGTCGTGCCATTCCGTAGTCCAGGTGCGGCGTTTAACGGCCCACTGCCGCTGCACTCGCCGGTGGTGTAACTTCAATGGTAATCGGAGCAATGGGCACCGTGCGACAAGTCCCCGCTCCTGAAGACGACGTCGAACGGTACGTGCTGACACAGGATGTTGCGCAACACACCCTAATTCCTGCGCTAACGTTCGTGATGTGGCCGTGCGAGCTGTCAATGCCCGCCGCACAACATGCCGTTTCTCTCGTTCGGTGGTGTGCTGCGGCAATCGTTCATTTCGGTCAGTCCATCCCTCCTGCACCCACCGAATCCTTACTCGCCTCACTGTGGCTGGATGTCGTCCCACACGGGCGCCGATGTCTCGGTACGATAAACCGCTGTCGCGATAAGCCACTATTCGTCCTCTGTCGAACTCCGAAACGTGCTGGAATGACTACCGTATTCTGCGACGAGGCATCAGGAAGCTTCCCACGCACAGGTCCGGCAGCACAACACACTTCCACTACTTACACCCCGCCTTCTGTGCACCCTTCTTATAGTGCTTCTCGGTGGCGTACCGGGTGGTTGGTTGGTTGGTTGGTGGATTTTATTGGCGCAAGGGCCAGGTTTGGCCAAAGAGCGCCAGACAAAGAACTATCAGCTACAGGTTTCGAAAAGCGTGGAAAATGACCAAGAGCAGACAAGCTGGGCAAAAGCCGGAAAAGAGAACGATGAAAGCTGTGAAGAAAAGTTAGGCAACCAGGTGTATAAAAAAAAATGATCAATTCACTATTATAATTAATATTCTTATTATTTGCTTTTTTTTTTTTTTTTTTTTTTTTTATACACAACAACACAAAGGAGGAGTCACCAGGAGGGGGACGAACCGTCACTCTCCTCCCCCCCACACTCCTCTGCAATGCTGGCCGAGGCCGAGGGCGGGGACGAACCGTCACTCTCCTCCCCCCCCATGTTCCTCTGCAATGTTGGTGGAGGCTGGGTCCGAACTGTCACTCTCCTCCCCCCATGGTCCTCAGCAATGTTGGTTGAGGCTGGGTCCGAACTGTCACTCTCCTCCCCTATGTTCCTCCACAATGTTGGCCGAGGGTGGGGACCTCGCTGAGTCCGAGACAGGTGCAATGTTGGTCAGGCGGACCGCGACAGTTGGATGGACACTGCACACCTTCGCGGATTGAGGGCCGGGTCTTCCGCACGTGCAGGCTGTCTGCCGGGAACCGGAAGAGTCGGTCGTCTTCAAAAGAGAAGGCGCAGACTCAGCTGGTCGAATAAGCTGGAGCTCGGTGAAATCCACCTGTGTCGCCTGTTCAACTGTAGATCGCTTGGCAAGTGCGGCGAGAGCTACAGGGCGCGGAACAAAGGGCTGCACGGGTTGTGGCAGAGACTTAACAACTGCGGCAAAACTACGCTGTCGGGTGTTGGGAATACCCAACTTGGCTTTGGCAGCAGGGTACGAGAGGCCTTCCAGGGTCTTGAGGCGCTGGATCGCCATCTCTTCCTTCCATTTCATACAGTTGCGGGAGTAAGCTGCATGGGCCTCAGCGCAGTTAACACAGCAGGCCGCAGAGGTGCAACCATCCCCGTCATGTTCACTGGAGCCACAATTTGCGCAACGAGCGGAACTCTTACAGAATCGTTGTGAATGCCCGTACCTCTGGCACCTGAAACAGCGCAGAGGACTGGGAATGTACGGGCGAACTGCACAGACCAAGTAGCCTGCTTTGATTTCTGTCGGAACTCTCGGGGAGTCAAAAGTCAAGATGACATTTTTTGACTTAATCATGGAACCATCACGCCGGAACATCATACGACGTGCAGCAATAACACCTTGATCAGCAAGTTCAGTCACCAATTCTTCTTCACTGCATGGCAAGAGATCAAACTCCGAAATAACACCCCGAGAGGTGTTAAGAAACGGGTGAGGTGTCACTTTAACAGGAATGCCTTGAAGGCTAGAAAGGTGCAGAAAAGTGTTACTCTGAGAAACACTGCAAGTTTGGACAAGCAGGTCCCCAGAGCGAAGCTTCCTCACAGACTTCAAGGGGCCAACCGCAGCGTCCAAAGCTTTAGAAATGAAAAATGGAGATCTGGTGGACAGTCTCTCATTCGGATCGATGGATTCTACAAGTAAGTGTGTAGCATGCGTAGTCACAGCAATCGAGGGGAGACGACGCTTCGGAGCGACAGGTACAGCTGCCGAAGAAGAGGTTGTACATTCTTGGTCCAGGTCAGGGTCTAAAGAACGTTTAAGGTTTCGAGACGTGGTAGGTTGAGAAGATGAAGGAGTGTCGTTGGCAACTATCATTGTCTCAGGTGACTTAAATTTGGAGCGTTTGTTTTTGGGTTTACCCATGGAAAAAAAGAAGGAAGATTCGTCTGCAGACTACTCCACCCACCACCGAGCCCTACAAGGGAGAACTGGAGGTCCGCAAGCCAAGAAAATGACGCTAGACACAGTTCTGGAGCTTATACGTTGCAGATATAGTCCGTTGGCTGTGATCACACGCACTCGGCGGACACTTCGGCCTCCTGGTACCGTCATGCCAACGCCTTTGGCATGATCCCACAGCCCCCGGGCTCACCCTGCCGTGCTATACGACAAAAAAGCCGCTAAAGCCCTGTACACACCTTGGAACAAGACTTCTGACTAGAGGTGGGTTAGTCTCTAGCCTCCCGTTTACAGCGAAGCCGGGGTCGAAGAGGAGTGTTGGTACACAGGAGGCACTTAGCCGGTCTCCTGCGACCTCAGCCGCCAGACATCCCATTTCCGCCTCACGGGTCTCCGCACGCGGCAAACATGCAGGTAGGTCTAGTACCCAAGCCAGCGAAAAGGAAAAAAGAAATCCAAAGAAGACAAATCCTGGCAGGGAACCTAAACGGAATCTCAGCAACCTACGAACTGAGCGGTTAATATAAATCAGTTAGTGGTGGAGGGTAACAAAACCACAAGACCGGGGTGTTAGTACATAACGTGGTAGCGATTAGGTAAAGTATACAACACGGGCAACTAGCCAGTGGAGAAAATAAATAAAAACGAAAAAGCGAGACACAAGACCAGCTCGGGATCGTGGGGCCGCGACTCCCCAACAGCTGGATGAACAGCCGTCCCTGCAAACACCAATGGCACCAAAATAAAAATCAAGCGGTGGCATGACATCAGATGTTGACCAGTCACAAGGTCAGCTCGGGCCGTGGGGGCGCCGCTCCCCAAATAACTGGAAAACCAGTTATCCCCGTGCGGGACGTACCGGGTGCACATGATTTGCATATGCCCTACAATGCTAATCGTTTGCATGCCCGCTCGCGGGCGACGTATGTGCGAATTTCAGGCCAGTCGGATGCTTCCTTCTTGGTGTTGCATTTTGGGTGGCCAGCAGTGTATTTTGTGAAGAAATTAAACATATCTTTGTAAGAACTGTTTCTCATGTACTTCTGCATAGCACCAATACTATGATAAACCTATTTCATCTTGAGCAATACAGTTCGCATTTCTTTTTTTTTTTTTTTTTTTTTTTTGCCTATGGAAAACGGAAAATCACTTAAGTTTTGAGTTATTGACTCTACAGAATGTGGATAACCAGAACAAAATGAGTGTAATCTCTGTGTATTAACAGGATGAAGACCTGCACTCACAGAATAAGAAGTAAGCATCCTCTTTATAACCAGAAGAGATCACTAATTCAGCATTACTGGCTATAAGGGGAGAACCAAAGAAACAAGCAAAACATCCACAACTAACATGAATTCAGTCTTACAATATAAAAAGTCAGAACCCTGTAACATAACCAATTGATTAGTAGGCCACATATCTCCAATTTAGGGATACTGGCTCAGCAAACTGAAAGAACTAGGACTGAAGAAGCAAACACAATACTGGCATCCTGAAAACAGAAGCCAGTGGTTCGCTGCTTGGGAAACTGGGCAGCTGATCTCTAATTTTAGGGTTACTTATTTCAGGGAAGGGAAGGGAAAATCCAGAACCAAATAAATGAACACAGCATAAATGTAATATCCAAGATTTTAACCTGTCTAATTCAGCATTATACACTGAGGTGCCAAAAATAAAATGGGAAGGGTGCTATCATTTCCATTACATGCCACCACACCCATGCAGTAAATGGCATTGTCCGAACAACTTACATATAGAGGCAGATATCTCCGCAAACTCAAGTGGTAGCATTTGCAATTCAGATGGCAGCTTATCAGAATTTAAGCGATTTCCAACATGGTATGATAGTTGGTGTCCGGGAGATGGGTCACTCCATGTAAGAAATTACCATGAAATTTGGATTTACATGGTCAACAATTTCAAGGTTGTACCTGGACTACACAAACTCAGGAAAAACATCTAGAATGTGAGACCGGTGTGGCCACAGAAAAACCCTGGACAATCGTGGACAGCAGCATTTGGCACACATCGTAACATCTGCCCGGAGTACGACATTGCTGCAAATCATGGCGCAATTCAATGTTGGGGGCAGTAGTATCATCAGTAGCATATGAAAAAAGCATCATGCGAATATTACAGTGCTATGTTTCGTGTTCTATGAGGTTCCGGCGCCGATGGCCCACCCAGGTGCCATTGCTGACCCAATGACACAGGACTGGGTGCCTTGCCTGGGCTCAGAAACACTGCCATTGGATACAAGATGACTGTAAATGTGTATGTAGTCTTGTTCGACAAATTACAGTATCAATTGTTTCAGGCAGATGGTTGACTGGGTATGGCAACAACCCCACGAGACAATGGACCCTGCTTGCCTACAAGGGACAGTGCAGGCCTCTGGTGGCTGTGTTATAGTGTGGAGTATTTTCATCTCGCATGCATTAAGATCCCTCATACATCTGCAAACCGCTCTGATTAGTGGAGGCTATGCAACCATCCTTGGGGATCAACTGTTCAATGTGCCATCAATTCCAGGAATCCTCTGCCAGCGAATATTACTGAATTGTGGATGCTCTTCAGGAAACATGGTGTGTGCACCATCCCCACAGTACTACAGATAGATTGTAAAGTCCATACCCATCACGTTGCTGCTGTTATTCGATTTTTTTTTTTTTTTTTTTTTTGGAGGTTTAACGACCACCGTGAGCAACTCAAATGGGCTATAAGCAGTCGCCCGTCCCTAATTTTGGGTCACTGGTTCCAGGGAAGGGAAAGAGCCAGTGCCGTAAGACAAACGCAACATCCATGCCTGACCGGGATTCGAACCCGGACCCCTTACGGACGAATGATCAGAGGCCAGCGCCTTAGACCACTGCGCCACCGGGGCGGCATTTTTATTCGATTGCAAGGGGGACCAATGCGATATAAGAGAGGTATCCCAATTTTGTTTTTGCACTACAGTATAGGAGGAAGTCAGAAGAAAGCATGCAAACCATTTGACTAGTATAAAACAAATTCAATCTCAATGAATTTGACGAAACTTTTCTCCAAAGAGAACTTGACTAGTTATCTGATGCAAACCAAAAGTGTATACAACTACTATCTGTTCAAAATTTAGTAAAGAAACCGGGATTTTGGTACAGAACTGATGCTTGCTTAATTATTAGAAAATAAACAAACTTGTTTGTATATAGCATGTGATGCAACTGTAAAAACAAAGTGGTTTGGGATATGGCATGCTTCCAGAATGTTCGAAGTATTCACCTCCAGCATTAGTGGACCTTCTGTAAGTGAATTTTCGACAACTCATAAGAGTGCAGCCAGTAACTTCTTAGAATGCTCTCAAAACGCATGTAGACACTAGAGTTTTAATCTTATCCACTGATGAAAACTGTCATCCTAGTAAAATACTTTTTTGAGATTACAAAACAACCAAGTGTCATATCACCAAATCACTGGAATGAAAGGGGAAATGTTCAATAAATCTGATATGATTTGCCTTCAAGAAATCACAAATCTGTTTTGCTATGTAAAAAAATGAGTGTTATCTGAGTGCAATATTAAATCTCTAGCATAGAGCTTCTGCATATCCACATGTACCAATTAGCAGTGACTGTCTTTTGAGATATTCTATCTAGTTTAATGGCTTTGATGCTATCTGTCCTGCTGAAGAATATTGCATGCATCAATTTAATCACTGCACGTAGTCTTTCCCACTTCTTGCTATATCAAAAAACAACAAGAGCAGGCATTTTTCCTTTTGTTTAAAGAGAAATCCAAATTGGAGCTTCAACTTTCTGTAGCCATTTTTCATAACCTAAATGTTACAGCCTGCTTATTGCTCAGGATTGTTTTCCCTCAGCAATAAGCAGGCAGTATCATTTCTGAACTTTAATTTTGGTTTAAACAAAAGAGAAAACACTTGATTTGTGGTTATTTTACAAAGACATACCAATGAATACAAAAATTTGTTTTTAAGATAAAACAAATTTCAAAAATCAGTGCCATTGTTGCTCACTCTGCCATGAAATGTTTTGTGGGTCATGGAAATGGTGCCAATTCCACCATGAGATTATTTTCAATTTTAATTTTGCTTTAAGAAATAAATACTGATTTTTAAACTTAACTTTGCTTAAAAATAGTGTGTGCAGGGGTAGGGGGGTTGATCATTGATCCATTTTTTTTCTACTGTTGAAGAGACTAGGGGATAAAAAAACCACTCACTTCATAAGCAAATATCATTTAAAAAATAAAGTAGATATTTTTTGCACCATTACTGAAAAAAATAAAAAAAAATGAGAATCCTTAACAGAAAAAAATTAAGGAAGAGAAAAACAGAAACTTCATCTGAAAAATTTAAAACATAGAAAACCATAGAATATTCTCATTTTCGCTAGAGCAGAAGTTTCAACTGATCCTATACATTATTGGCCTGCAGATGGTGATCTTGTAAGCTTTCCTGATCATGCTGACAGAAGATAAGCAAGATTTGATAAATACATTATGTATTGGCCAATGAATAATGTAATGAAGGAAATATTTAATAAAACATACAGTGTTCACCAATGTATGGCAGAACCCCAAACTTGGCATTGTTCAGACAAGATGAGGTTGATTCCCTCTGTTAAAATCCCTGTGATGAAGCTGTTTTCTTTTCTTGGGAAGGGGGTGGGTGCATCTTCTGTAGTCATTGTCCGTGGCGTACCAGAAAAACTTGGGGTCTCCCACAAAATATATATCTTTGGGGCCCCCTTGCAAAAATCTATTATCTTTCAATTACTGAAGTTTATAAATTCCATATTATACACTAGGTTTTATAAGTTTTTTTAATAACTCAAATATAGAACTTACATGCATTTTTTACAAAAGAATTTTTATATTTAGAATTTTTATGTTTCTCCTTCAACATAATTTAATAGCTTGCAAGCCTATGACACTGAATCTGAGCTTCTATCCATATGCTTCACAGTTGTTCCATCTTTGCCAACAAAATACTTATTGAGCATGTCTGCAATGCTACAGTTAATAAAACATTGAACTTGACTGATGTATGTATACCATAAAACTTGGATTTTAAAATCCAGCATCATACTCTTCTATGGCTCTTCTACAGCACATCCATCAGTATCATTGCATGCCTTTTGCCAGCCCTTTTGAAACAAAACTGTTCACCATACCTCAAATGGCAGAGAGACAGACTACAGAAGGAAGAACAAATTAAGTGGGAAGTGCAACTCAAAACTGAAGAAAGATTTAGCACTCATTGGTCTGAGAGTTTAAAATAGCTTGCCCTCCTATAACTGGTGCACTGGCTGCAGAAAATTAGCTTTTTCTTTTTATTTACATTTGAAAAAAGTTTTGTTTCACTACCCGCTTATGAAACATTATATCATTTTGTGAGCTTCCTGAACACACAGGGACAAGGTCAAATTCAATTTCTCACACTCAGTGAAAAATCTTCAGTGTAAAAGTAGCCACATGAACTGCTCATGGAAAAGTTTCAGCTCTTTGTGCTGTGAAACACTGCTTTCTCTTTATTTCACACAGGAAGAGAAAAATAAAAGTAAAAGGTGTATTTCATGAAAAGCAGTAGAAGAAAGACATGTGAGAACACTGTGTGTCATGTGACAGCAGCCATGAAAGATGATATGTGAGGTATTCTGGATTTATATATCTCACCCCAGAAATTTTGGATTTCACAGTAGTGCTTGAAAGGTCAAGAGAACTGTGCACATCTAACATTTACGTGTGTTCTGCTATATAATTCAACAATTTCCTAATTATGAAAATTGTTCTGTTACAAACAACACTATAAGGAATCAGTGCTGTGTAGGAAGCACAAAACAAGATCTGCCTGCATATGCAATGAGTGAGATTTCGTATGACAAATTTTATGAGATTCCTTGTTTGAAAAGTCACAGTATCACTATAACTATTCAAAAATTTAAGTGCCTACAATTACCTTAATAAGAGCAATGAGAGAAACTTACCCCTACTAGAAGGTCCGTTCTCTCTGAAAAAATACATTTCTTTGCACGTTTATTTCCATTTTAATAACTGCGGTTGGTTTGGGCTGCTGGTGCGGCGGTTTTATGTTGTCTTCAACTTGTTCTTTTATTTGACTGATAAATTACTCACTCTGTCAAATAAAAGAACAAGTTGAAGACAACATAAAACCGCCGCACCAGCAGCCCAAACCAACCGCAGTTATTAAAATGGAAATAAACGTGCAAAGAAATGTATTTTTTCAGAGAGAACGAACCTTCTAGTAGGGGTAAGTTCCTCTCCTTGCTCTTATTAAAATTTTATGAGGATTGGTTCAGAACTCGAAAATTGCAATGTTAAATCAGAGACATACGAACAAATGGACAGGCATTTTATTTTTCTGCTACCATTTCAATAATGCCTAATATGAGTATTACACTGAAAGTGATAAGCTAGGTATTTTAACTTTTACTGTTTTCAAAATTTGCCAGAAGGTATAAAATTTCCAAAACAACAGTTTTTTTGCAATAAATTCAGTCATGGATTCAAAAAGAAAACAGGATGTTTTAAAAATTGAAAATTAATTCACATAATCAACTCTGTTGATGAAAGTGGTGTTGAAAAAGACAAAAAGGACAAAGCATTAAGATATCAAATTACACCAACACAAATATTGGTACTGTTTTAAAATTTGAATTTTTATATTACAATTTTTTTTTGTTCCTTTCAATTCTATCACATCAAAACTTTGACACTGAGACTTTGTTATCTGTACTGTATTACTGTAGTAATAAATAACTCTCTTAAAGTTCTAACAATACAATAATTTACCTTTAAACATATCTACAAAACTGGATACACCCACCTTCCTTTCAGTTTTGGTTAGCCATCAGCTACCTTTGCTTCCTAGCATGTTATAAGTTTTTAATTTCTAGCTATTGAAACACAAACTTCAAAATCCAAAGGAAATTTATAATAATGGTCAAGACAATGTACATAGTGACACTGTCAAACTAGAAACTGTACTTATTTTTTTTTTCTAAAAGAACCAAATGTATTCTTTTAATAAATGTCATTTGTAAGATCAAAAAATCATTATCAACAAGATAATTTTACTGTGGAGTTACATCTTATCTTTTCACACTTTACTTGGGGGTTTGGTTTTTACTCTGGCTTAAGTTCATTGAACAACGATGACAATGAACTGTTTTGATGTTTCAGTTCATGGTACCTGCTTATTGAAAATCCTGTCCCCAGATGTGAAAGTCAAACAACTATACAATGGTTTTCAAGAGAATAACAATACGTTCTTTTCTGTGCTTGTTTTTTTTTTTAATATATAATATGGCTTCTGATTCATCAGTTCATTTATAATTTTAGTTCCAGTAAGGTTGCATGCCTCCTCACTTTTGTCTTAAGCTGATTCTTTGCAAATCATAGCAAATTTTTTTTCAAGACAATGATTATAAAACAGAGTCCTTTTTTTCTATGAGACAAAGCATAACTGTCTTCTGCACCATGCAGACAAAATCTTCAAACAATGAAAAACATCAAGAGAATGCACCAAAACTTAATTCTGGAATTGTTCAGCATTGAAATTTTAAAAACAACATGCAAAATGACCCAAAACAAAAAGGTTTTTCCATGGGTATCTTTTTCAAAAAGTTTGTCCACTTATCAATTTTTCCTTTATGGAGAAGGGATTTTTTTTTATCTGTATGAATGATGCTCATTAATACATGTTGAAATGGAAAGAAATATTTCTTTTTCACCAAGAACACCTAATTGCTTATATAAACAGTACCGTGAATACTTATTTAAGTTTTATTTTAACTTCACAAGCTTTCGTATCTTCAGAGTTCTTTTGTATTTCTACATGTGCTTCTGTCTTCTAAACCTTTATCAAGGCCTGTTCTCAATTATTAGAAAATGTATTAAAGGTTTTGTTCATACAGAAAGAATTTAAATTTTGTTGCCAGGTACATCATGTTATGGCCATAAGAAAATAGCAAATTTTGTCAATAAAGATCTTTCCAATTATACACATGACAAGAAGAAATGTAATATATCAAATTCCACTTGACTGCAACATAATTATACACCGATGAGCCATTACATTATGACCACCTACCTAATAAGCTGTAGGACCCCCTTTAGCCTATACACCGATGAGCCATTACATTATGACCCCCTTTAGCCTATACACCGATGAGCCATTACATTATGACCACCTACCTAATAAACTGTAGGACCACCTTTAGCCTATACACCGATGAGCCATTACATTATGACCACCTACCTAATAAGCTGTAGGACCCCCTTTAGCCTATACACCGATGAGCCATTACATTATGACCACCTACCTAATAAGCTGTAGGACCCCCTTTAGCCTATACACCGATGAGCCATTACATTATGACCACCTACCTAATAAGCTGTAGGACCCCCTTTAGCCTATACACCGATGAGCCATTACATTATGACCACCTACCTAATAAGCTGTAGGACCCCCTTTAGCCTATACACCGATGAGCCATTACATTATGACCACCTACCTAATAAGCTGTAGGACCCCCTTTAGCCTATACACCGATGAGCCATTACATTATGACCACCTACCTAATAAGCTGTAGGACCCCCTTTAGCCTATACACCGATGAGCCATTACATTATGACCACCTACCTAATAAGCTGTAGGACCCCCTTTAGCCTATACACCGATGAGCCAATACATTATGACCACCTACCTAATAAGCTGTAGGACCCCCTTTAGCCTATACACCGATGAGCCATTACATTATGACCACCTACCTAATAAGCTGTAGGACCCCCTTTAGCCTATACACCGATGAGCCATTACATTATGACCACCTACCTAATAAGCTGTAGGACCCCCTTTAGCCTGTACACCGATGAGCCATTACATTATGACCACCTACCTAATAAGCTGTAGGACCCCCTTTAGCCTATACACCGATGAGCCATTACATTATGACCACCTACCTAATAAGCTGTAGGACCCCCTTTAGCCTATACACCGATGAGCCATTACATTATGACCACCTACCTAATAAGCTGTAGGACCCCCTTTAGCCTATACACCGATGAGCCATTACATTATGACCACCTACCTAATAAGCTGTAGGACCCCCTTTAGCCTATACACCGATGAGCCATTACATTATGACCACCTACCTAATAAGCTGTATGACCCCCTTTAGCCTATACACCGATGAGCCATTACATTATGACCACCTACCTAATAAGCTGTAGGACCCCCTTTAGCCTATACACCGATGAGCCATTACATTATGACCACCTACCTAATAAGCTGTAGGACCCCCTTTAGCCTATACACCGATGAGCCATTACATTATGACCACCTACCTAATAAGCTGTATGACCCCCTTTAGCCTATACACCGATGAGCCATTACATTATGACCACCTACCTAATAAGCTGTAGGACCCCCTTTAGCCTATACACCGATGAGCCATTACATTATGACCACCTACCTAATAAGCTGTAGGACCCCCTTTAGCCTATACACCGATGAGCCATTACATTATGACCACCTACCTAATAAGCTGTAGGACCCCCTTTAGCCTATACACCGATGAGCCATTACATTATGACCACCTACCTAATAAGCTGTATGACCCCCTTTAGCCTATACACCGATGAGCCATTACATTATGACCACCTACCTAATAAGCTGTAGGACCCCCTTTAGCCTGTACACCGATGAGCCATTACATTATGACCACCTACCTAATAAGCTGTAGGACCCCCTTTAGCCTATACACCGATGAGCCATTACATTATGAACACCTACCTAATAAGCTGTAGGACCCCCTTTAGCCTATACACCGATGAGCCATTACATTATGACCACCTACCTAATAAGCTGTAGGACCCCCTTTAGCCTATACACCGATGAGCCATTACATTATGACCACCTACCTAATAAGTTGTAAGACCTCCTTTAACCCGCAAAACAGCAGCCACTCGGCAAGGCATTCGATGAGGTGGCGACAGGTATATCTGGTACCATAATGTCAACAGCAGGTCCTCCAGTTCCTGTACATTTCGGGGGGGGGGGTGATTTAGCGCAAACCCGCTTTTCCAAGTCGAACCACAAATGTTCGATTGGGTTCATGTCAGGTGAATTTGGAGGCCAGGGCATTAACAGAAAGTTACCAGCATGTTGCTTGAACCACTCCTTGACGATTCTGGCAGTGTGGAATGGTGCATTATTCTGTTAGTAATGGCCATCACCAGCAGAGAACTCAGTTGTCATGAATGGGTGAACTTGGTCCACAGCAATGTTCAGATACCTGACATCTGTCAAGGATTGTGCTATTGGGATAATGGGGCTTAAAGTGTCTCAAGAAAACAGTACCCACAGCATAACAGCGCCACTGCCAGCATGTTTCTACCCAACAGTTCATCCAGGTGCCATAGCCTCCGTTGGTAATTGGCATATACGCGCTAGACTGTGTACGTGATACACCAGGAATCTTGATTCGTCAGACCAGGCCACTTTCTTCCAATCATCCATGGTTCAATCTCGATGATCTTGGGCCCATTTCATGCATTGTTGACGATGGCATTCAGTGAGCTTGGGGACCTGGCTGGCCCTTTGGCTATGCAGGCCCATGCGCAGAAGGCTGCATTCAACTGTGCGCTGTAACACATTGACCAGATCATCACTGTTGTAGCTGTGGCCCTGCGGTTGCTGTGAACAATGTGCAATAGTCTCTGCTCCCCTCTGGCAGCAATGAGATGCGGACAATACACGGCTGTACACTAGTTCATCACTTGGCCATCTGTGCACCACTTTTGATACCTACTCACTACAGCGGCACACGAACAACCCAAAAGCCACGCCATTTCATAGATCATAGTTCCGAGGTGCCGTGTCATCACAATTTACCCTTTATCATACACCGATAAATCGGCAGCTTTTCCCATTCCGACTCTGAACACTACTAACCAAAAGCCAGTCCTCGGGTTGCATATATACTGCTCTGTGAACTTCACCTGCACGACCATTCAGTCTCCAGGTGCGCTTATTTCTTTAGGCTGAGGGTGGTCATAATGTAATGGCTCATCGGTGTATATGACAAACATCTCAAAAGAGAAGTAAGGAACATTTAATAGCTGTTAACATGAGAGATCAAAACAGTGTACTGGCAAATCACATAAATTATGCAAATGCAAACCTCTGTGGCAAAATATTAAAATAATGGACTATGATCCTCATAAAAATAAACCCCTAAGTAAGTTTCTACATCCAGAAAAACTGCTTCATTATTGAACCTATGAAACTTATAAATAGCTTTTTCAACAACTTAATTCAAAAATAATAGACTTGCATAATAAAATTTTAATTTAAGAAATAGCCATAAATGAAGAACCTGGCAACAAAAGTTTTCTTTCTGTGTAAATAAAGTTTTTATACAGTTTTTAATGACTGAGAACAAGCATTGATAAAGATCTACAGGTCTAAAAAATCTGAAAATACAACAAAAGAATTCAGAAAATATGAAGACTATTTGAAGACCTTCAAATTAATATATATATATATAGAGAGAGAGAGAGAGAGAGATTGGATTCCAAGGGACAGGAAAAGACCCGAAGAAGACCAGGTGGGAGATGGGTGGATGAAATTCGAAAGTATGCGGTAGTGACATGGAGGAGACTGGCACAAGACAGACCGTTGTGGAGGAAACTTGGGTAGACCTTCGTCCAGCAGTAGATTGATAATGGTTGACAATGATGATGATGATAAACACACACACACACACAATAGGTAGTCTTTTTGAAAAACTCATGGCAGCCTAGTGTTGTTAAATAACTGATCACTATGCTACCAAATTTGAAATGGAGGAAAATACATACTAGTTCTTTTCTTCAGATACCTTACAAGATTCTGGTTGCGTCAATATTATGTTGAAAATTCCTCCCTAAATAAATGTAACACAATTTATTAAATTGTATTACATTTTATTTAGGGAAGGAATTTTCAACATAATATTGATGCTGTAGCTATGTTTTAAATTTGTACTCACCAGTAAACAAAGTATGTACAAAAATTTCCAACATGAAATGAAAGAGAATAATGGAAAAATCTTAAGTCCAAAGGCTGTGTACAACTGCATTCATTAGTGATCAAGGCAATTTAACTGGGCATGATTAGAAAACTAATTATAGAAGATGCAAAGTGATTACTTAGCTCAGAAAATACTAAGAAACAACTAGATTTAAGTTTCTGATATGAGAAAACAATCTGATTTTATGGCAAATTTTTATATAAAGTATTCATTAGAAAATTTCAGTAAAAGTCAAAATAGCACCCCCCCCCCAAAAAAAAAAACAAGAAACAAAGAAAATCAGCTATCAAAGGAAGGTTTTAGAGACAAAAAGATTTTCAAATTGAACAGTTAAAAGAAGAGATATAGAAGGAAACATGACATAATTCTATGCCTTTTAGTGGAAGAATTTTGCATAATGCCAAAGTTTAAAACAGGCGAAAAGCTTTCTTCACAGCAAAAGCTATGCTAAGGAAAAAGAACTTTTCAAATACATCTCCCGGAAGAAGAGATAGCAAGAAAAACATTTTGACCTTTACAACCCCTAGGGGGAAAGTTGTACATTATTTGAAAAGGATCTTTTTATTGCAGCAAAAATCTTATTCACTCTCCATCTTTATTATTGCAAATGGCATACAGTAAAAAAAGAAATTTCTCAATAGGGTTTTAGAGGCAGAGATAGGCTGCAAACAGAAGTATACAATCCTCCTCAAATACAAACCTAAAGTGTTCCATAAGGTAAATGGTATCTAGTGTTAAAAGAATTTTTAAATCGGACATTTAGAAGTACAGATATTGAGAAAACTAGATTAAATATTTGTGCCCCCTAGCGGCAAAATTGTGCATTATTTTGGGAAGGAAATACACATAAGGAGCTTTCATAGTTAGTAGCATCTGATTGAAAGAGAATATTTTTCAATCGGGTTTTTAGTCCTGCAGATATTGCTGTAAACAGAAACGTGAACTTACACCCTTTAGTGGCACACTTCTGTGTTAAGAAATATTTGAAATTATATGAGAAACATTTCGAACCAAAAACGTTCTCCAACAAAGAAAGAGTTTTTCAAAATGGGCTCCTAGAAACGGAGATATGGACAAAAATAAGATATACGTGTATGCCCCCTAGTGAAAAAAATTATGCACTCTTTTAAGCAGGAGGTATTCTCCATAGGTTTTCATGGTGAGCTGTATCGGTTCACGGAATAATTTTTTCAATAGAGTTTTCAACTCAGATTTTATTGCAAATACATCAGAAGCAAAAATAAACACTTATGACCTCTGGTGGCCAAACCATTCTTTATACCAAAAGTGATAATTTATAGGCAAAACATTTCCCCTCAAGAGCTGTATCCGACGCAGGAAGAACGCAGGAAGAATTTTTCAAATCGGACTTTTAGAAGTGGTGATATTGGGAAAATCGTGATTTACCTTTACGCCCCTACCGGAAAATTTATGCATTATTTGGAAAAGGGAATGTAACTGAAATAGTTTTCGATATAAATGTCATTGAAAGGAAAAATAATTTTTTCAATTGGATATTTAGAAGCAAATATATGAAATAAAATACATTTTAAATCCGATACGATCTCCATTTGCACCCTCTAGCAGCAAAGTTGTGCATCAGAAGAAGAAAAAAACGGAACGAATGGATCATCATTCTCACTTTTCAAGCTTCCCAATATAAAAAGAATTTTACGAATCAAACTAATAATTGCAGAGATATGGTCTCCCGGGCCAGACAGACAAACTTCAGTCCTCCTAACAGACAAGAAAACCAAAAGCCCCCCCCATTCGGCAGGGGGTGGGGAAGGAAATTTGTCAGACATAAGTTATGTCAGTAGAAAAATCCTCAACTACAAAGTGCAGGGACAAAAAGGCAGGAATGGATAAAATTCCAGGAAATGTAACAGAATTTTAGGACATTTCCAGGACAGAATGGAATTCCAGGACTTTTCCAGGACTTTTCCTGGATTTCCAGGACACATACAAACCAAACATGAAATTCCAGTTAAACATGAAATTGCAAAGTACGTTTTAGACTGTAACGAAAATAGAACTTGACCACTGATGGGATAATTTCATTTTGTTCACTAAGTCAAAAGTATCAGTTGTTGGTTCATGGCTAACAAGTTTCATTGTTGGTTTGTGGCATTACTTTCTAGAACAGTCTTTTAATTTTTTTTTTTTTTTAATTGATGTGTTGTAAGTTTATCAAGTTTTTTTGTTTTAAATTCCTAGTCAAAGGATAATTTAACTTCTTGTTCATCTGGAGATAATATTTTTGACTTGTTTTTTTCGCTAGTATTTTCAACTCTGAATATTCATTGTACAACATAGTGACGAATTATCCAGCCGACCGTGGAATGGCATAGCAGTGATTTCATTGTCATTGCAGATGGAGTGATTCCTGTAATCCTTATAAGTATAATAATTCATAGTGTGACATTTATTATTCCCTTATTATTGATACTTTTGACTTTGTGAACAAAGTGAAATTATCCCATCAGTGGCCAAGTTCAATTTTTGTTACAGCCTAAAGGCACATTGCAATTTCATGTTTAAGTTTTTGTAAATATTTTTTATATTTAAAAGTTGAGAAGTGCATGGGTTGCCAACAAAAATAACATGGAAAAAATTTTAACTGTTAAGCCATTATTACAAAATGGAACTTAAACATCTTAAAAAGGAGCATTACTTTTGTAGATTCAAAGTTTATATCTTTGTTGAAACTGGCTGCCAAATTCTATAAAACTTCAGTAAAACAACATTACACATACATATTCTAAGCAAACCATCTAGAAGGAATGTAGTCACTTTTTAACTTGTGCATAGTTCGGCAGCTACAGAAAAATAATAGATAGCATTTCATAAATTCTGTCATTTTTTCTCCACTTCTGCTGTATGTTGTGTTATAAATAATGTCATACACAACCAAATAATGTAACCAAAATAATAATAAATAAAAGCTTTCAATAATGCACAAACTAACTTCATGTTTTTTTCTATATTACTACATGTAGTTTAACACTTTGTAATCCATTTTCAGTGAATTTACAATATAAATGAACTCATTTTTTTAAAAATACTGGCTTCTTCAAAACTACTCTGTTGTGACAAAAAATATTGTTGCATTATATACTGATTTATATGACCAAACTTGCTGTTAATTGTGCACTTCACAATGATGATTTGATTGGCAGGGGTTTAAGCTAAGGGCCAACAAGTAATAAATGCTGAAAGTAGAAGTACAAGCAAAGAAAAAAGCATCTTTCCAATTACACAGAAGTCAGGTACTGTATAGTCTATCAAACGTCTGTTGGTGACAAGTACTGTCACCAACATATTTGTCACCAACATACCATTATTTATTTGTTCACTAATGTTGAATGCTAACTGTTTCCTGGTTTTAACATCTGTCTACTGACTACTCAAATGGTAGTTACATGGAAGCATAACAGCACGAAAGCCGCTTTATAGTGGAAATCAAATTATATAAGGGGTGACAAGCCAAAGGCCAATAAACTACAAACACCACAGGCTACAGAGTTTAAGTTAAATACTATATATGCACCAATCAAATAGCTGTGTGGCACAGTAAAAAAAATGATGAGTGTATGTGTAAATTCAATATGCATGTACATACAAAGATGTGGAAGAATCTCCCAACAAATTTTTAGAAGTAATAATCTGACAATTAAAATACTTAATTTGTATTGTCTGGAAGTAATGTTATGTTATCAAATAGGAGACAGAGGTATTCTCATGAGATTGCATACAGCAAATTTGCAAGGACTGCACAGTAGTTGGTGGCTGTTTCCTATTTGTTAAGTTTTGTCATCCCAAAAGGTGGTGAACTTGACCCTATTGGCAAATAGTGTTGTCATAACTATAAACATGCGAGAGGCCACACACATGAACTGTTGCTTTGTTTTGACATGTGATAATAAACCTAAGATCCACCATCAGTGAGAGTCTTGTCCTGGAATGCACTGTGAATTCTGCATCATAGCAGATCAATGCCATTTAACTGAACTACACTAATCATGGTTCATAGTTGTCCAGGAAATCCTGGAATTCCATTTTGTTCTGGAAATGTTCTAATATTCTGTCACACATCCTGAAATTTTATTCATTCCCTTCCCTCTGTACACAATGTTTTGTAGTTCAGGATTTTTGTGTATTGTATTTAAGTCTAGCTGCTAAGTGTTCTAATTTAATCAGATTATGCCCGGTTTTTAAAACTCAGTGCCTAGGAATCCGGGTTTTTTTTTCTTTTTCTTTTTAGAAAATGTCTGGTTTTGGTGGAATTTAAATAATTTGTAATTTTCTGTTCATTTTTTGTCATGTGTTTTCTGTTTACTACCATCACAGACACTTCATGAGCTATGGATTCTCTATAGCTACTACAGGAATCATTGGTACACTACACAGTACAGGAAACACTGAATATACCACAAAAATTTCAGAGAAGTAATGTTATTCAACATCAGTGCAAAGTTTTTCATGTTTTAAAAATTCTAACATTTATTAAACATCCTTGAGATTGTTTATTGGATGTTTCAAATATCATATTTCTTTGTTTGTTTTTTCTTACATATTTTGGACATCTTCAGCCTGTCCAAGAAGTTTTGACTGCTGGAATGAATGTTCTAGCAGGGATGACACTTTTCCACGATTTTCAAAATTTTAATTTTTTCTGACCAAACTGCATCTGCTCCCATTCCTCTTCCTGATTATATTTTATTTTTGTGTGTACGTGATCATGTTCCTCACTTTTAATATCTTTGTTAAGAATTCCATTCCTCGACGAGGGTGGTGCATAGTTCAGGAAGGGTTCTGGGAGGCAGCTGATGAGCTGCTGTGTGTCATTCCAGAGCATTCCAGGTATGCTGTATAAGGTTTAGGTCTTGAGATGTTACTGGCAAGTCCATGCACTGAATATCCTTACTCTGCAGGAGATCATTAACAAGCTGAGCCCTGTGTGGGCAAGCATTTTATTCCATTAAAAGGAACTAAGCCAACAGATACCCAATAAGTCTGATATGAGGCTCTAGGATCTCATTCTAGTAGCGCTCAGCATTCACATTGCCTCTTGTGAAATGCAACCCTAGATGAGCAGACCACCGTTTTCGAAGAAGTCTCGCTTGCCAAATAATTATGGGGGTTTCTTGTTGCTTCTAGAAGAAATGACAAGAATTTATTTGTAGACTGAATTTCAGACTTGTCTATAAAAAAAAACACTGGCCCACTTGTCTGGACTCCAGGAATGATGTCTGCACCAGTTCAAGCGAGCTGTATTGCCAGGCTGTATGGGATCTATGACGCTGTGCAGTTAAAGTAATATAATGGTCTTTCACTAGGTGTCATACTCCTTCGACAACCTTGGCCAGGCTTTGCAATACCCCACCAGTGTTGTTGAATTGCTACCATAACAGTAAAACTACTCTGGGATGGATATTCAAGTCATTTGTGACCTCGGCCTAAGACTAGCCTGTGTCTAGTCATCCTATCACTTGCCGCCATACAGCATCAGATACACGTGTATGAAATATAAAAGTATTTGCAGCCACCAGAATGCTTCTTGTTGGCCCTAAGTCTGTAACTCAATTTACATATTTGACAGCATTTTGCTCACTGATAGGCAAATTTCACTGCGGGCATTTGTTTCTCGTGTCCATTTGCACATGTCCTATGAACATTATAACATTTCATGGAGCACTTTGGATTATTTGCCTGCTATTATCTTTTAGACTTTAATTTTGGATACCAGTGCATACATATATTCAACATACTGCTAGTTCTTTTCACAAAATACAGTTCCTTACTTTCTTTATATACCGAACTTCCTGTCTTGGTTAACATATCTTACAAATAAAAGTCCTGGACGCTAATAATGTTGTATTACTCAAGAACAGCTGCACACTAATTTAGTATGATTTACTACCCCATAACCATATAAAGCAAACAAAACAGTATGAACCAGAGAAAACTTTGAAACTATCTATTTTGCCACTAGTGACAGAGAATACCTGTGTATTTAGTATTTTTTCATATATTCTGACAGTATATATGCACTTTACATTCTTTTTGTCTGCCCATACTATCTGTCCATATCTATAACTTACTCATTCCAGCAAGAACCTAGCAATACAGAAGAAATTAGTGTATCATCTGTAGCTGTTTTAGCAGAAATATTGAAATTATAGAGCTAATGCATATTTTGTCCAGTAGTATAATAAAAATATGTGCCATAGGTGACTAACACATTATTTGCAAGGCTTTGTACTACTTATCCCAAGTTTCCATACTTCACTGATGAACAGACAAGCACATCTGCAATAACATGCACATATTCACACAAGTAAAATCTTAAATCTGTTCATTTTCTTACATTGATATACTGTAAGTTAGACATTGAAGTTCCACTGTTTACAGAACAGCAGGTTATTATTTTAAGGTTGTTTATACCTCACTTAAGGTTATTTATACCTTATTTAAAATTGTTTATACCAAGGGACAGGAAAAGACTCAGAAGGAGACCAAATGGGAGATGGGTGAGTAAAATTTGAAAGCATGCCAGAGTGACATGGAGGAGACTGGTTCAAGACAGACTCTTGTGGAAGAAACTTGGAGAGACCTTCATCCAGCAGTGGATTGATAATGGTTGGGAATGATGATGCTGATATTTCATTTGGGAGAAAAGGGCTAAAGATTTCAAAAACCAATCACATTCTTCTGTAAATGCTATACCATGTTTTCCATTGATGTCTCATAAACATCAGTGGAAAATGCCAGAACAAGAAAGAAAAACATGACCAGAAAATGGATTTTAACTCATTTTTCTACTTTAATACAGCCATAACTGAAGTCTTACTTTAACCTACATGATTAATGTGAAGTGCATGGGAATAGATATGATTTTCAACAATAATATTACAAATACTAGCAAAATAAATTTCATTTTTTCAATAGCTTTAGCCACTACAAAAAGTTTCTTTAGCATGGCACACTCCAAAGCTGCTGACATGTCTGATAAAACAGCTGTTTTGTTGTACAATGTGGAAAGAAAAAGATCGTTTTTACAACATATGTGTGTTTCACAAGTTATTATCTGAAAGAAAAAAAAATAACCCAAAGGAAATTCAGCTTTTTATTAGCTTTTCCAGACATGAGTAAGTTTAGATAACCCATACAACCTCCTAACGCCTATCACACATTCTGTATTTTTTTTTAATTTCTGCAAATTAACAAATTGTTTATAAACTGACTACATTTTTGAAGAAATTATAAAACATTTTTATTTTTTTATAATAATCATAAGAAAAACTATTTTATTGCAATTTTTAAAACAAAAGGCAAATTCTGAACTTTCAGTGTTCCATACAAAATCAGTAAACAACAATTTTTTTCTGTCAAACATCAAATTCAGCTTATTATACAAAATTTTCAGACTTTACTTTGTGCTATAATTTTCCAATACTGATTTATTTTCTACAATTGTGCGTAAATAAATTTAGCATTCCTGTATTCCCCATTATCTTGATGCTAGAAATTTCAATTTACAATACACTAATTAAATGAGCATTACGTAAAACTGATATAATAAATTATGAAAATGCTATACTCATACAGATGCCAAACAGTGAAAGTATTTTGTTGACTTCACATAAATACTGTCACATTTTTGCATGATAATAATGTGAATTAGTGGGTACATTTTATGTACTCTTTAATTTTGCAAATAATGTTTGTACAGCAGGGTCCAAAACTTTTTCCAGGACTAATATACATCATTTTCCAGGACTAATATACATCATTTTCCAGGTTTGCATTTTTTTTGTCACCATACATCATATACATTAGTTCATTAGAATAACTATACAGAAAGAAAAATATTACTTCAATAACTGTGAAACAACTCAGATTGATTCTTTATAATCCACTCATTTTTTCCGCATCACAGCGAGTTTATTATTGTTGCATTCTTATTTTACTTAGTAGATGCATACAAAAAAAAAAAAACAGTTATGTCGAATGACTTTTAGTTAACACTTTAGATTTATTAAGCTTCCTTTATTGACTGAATCAGTTCAAATGATTTATATGAATAGTGGCTATATATAAATAGTTTCATAGCCAACAGCACCTCCGATTTCAGGCATTCCATGCGGGCCACAAAAATTCCCACTTTTGTATTGCTTGAGCATGAAGCTTCCATTTTTTTGGCAGGAGCTTACGGTAGAAGATGATGGAAAATGTAGTAGCTTTTCCATGTGGTATTGCACTATTATGTAATCAGTAATGGTGGTACAGGTAGAAATTGCAGCATTTGCACATTGAACAAGTTCCAAATGTTTTTTACTTCTCATGTGACTTTTCAATCCAGACACACCCATGTTGGAAATGTCAAAGCTTTTCACGCACAATTTGCAACAAGCTGTAGGGTAACAACCAATCTGAAAATAAACCATTCTCTAACCAAACTTATTGGAATACACGCTTTCAAGCCATACTCTGAAAGAAGGAACAAAACGAACAACAAACCAAAATTTTGTTGTTAAATGAACAAAGTAACAAACATGAGTGATGGAATGGAAAACAAACAGATGAGCACGAACAAACAATAAAAAAATTGAGCTCAGGTGAAGACGGAAGTACTTCACCTAATGATTAGTTTAGCCTGCAAGCGTTCCTCGGGACATGTGACACAGTGCACACTGGGTGGGGATTGGTTATTGAGCTGAGCCCAGATGGCCACTGCTAAAAGCTTCAGCAGCGGAAACATGGCAATTTTAACAGAGATCACCACCTCCAGCATCACTGTTTTCATCTCCAAATCTTTAAGCCAGTCGGTGGGTTACTTTATGCACAGGGTATATGCCTGGTGCATGTTACACGGTCCTGCCTTTGAAGCCACTTTGCATCATGGCGCAAGCGGGAATTCTGGTGCGATAGCCTGGGATACGACTATTGGACCTTTCATCGCCCAGTTTAAACACAAAAGAGATGGCAGCCAATACAAAAAATAAAAACATTAGCATTTCGAAATAAAACCTCCCAATTTCAAGGACTTTACACAAAAAAGTACAATTTTCCAGAACTCCACAAGGGTAAATCTACTGTCTCCAAGTATTTCCAGGCCTGGAAATTTAAAATTTTAGTTTCTAGGAGCTGTGTGAATAATTAAATGGTTAACTGTGGCTAATTAAAAATGCTATTAAGTGTCAATTAGAGAAATGGGGCAGATAAGGTCTTTGGAGATATAGAAGCAGGGTTCATAATCTTACTTTTTAAGAGCCTCTGAACCACCCAGAGAATGTGGTGGGAATACAGGAAGAAAGGCAGTTTTATGAAGTATGGAGTCCTGAATTTGTGGGTGGTAAGATGCAGAGAGACATGTACCACATTGTGATTCACAACACATTCACTTTTGCTGACAATATACAGTGCCAGTAAAACTGAAACCCACGAGAAAGGAAAGTTCCATAAGGGCTCCTCAATGGAGCAGAGGGTATCCAGACTAAAAGAAAGAAAGAAAAGGAGATCTGGCTGATTCACCCGAGCTCTTGTATGTACAGATGGGCAGCTATGTTGCACTAACAGCAGGTCAGGGAGTGCACCTTACTGTCGTCTTGGGGTTCAATATGGGGCCCGGGAAAGAGTTTCAATGGACTGCCTGTCTGTGAAATGAAAGTATGACCAAGTTTGAAACTAAGACTGAGCAGGAATTTTAAATTCCATATGTTGATGTCTATGCAAGAAATGGTTGCCTACCATTTGAGGGCACTCAGGCAAGGAGTGGAGCTTGTTGTCACAGCCAGAATAGAGGTCAGTGACCTCAAGTCGCTGCATCTTCTCCAAGGAAGGAAGAAGAAAGAGTGAGGCGAGGGGGAGCATTTGATGCTCTTTGCCTCACGAATTTGTGGTGGAGGAAAGAAACATGGCACCAAAGTTCCTGGTCCATGTGTGTGTTTGTTTTGGTGAAACAAGAAAGAGATGACCGACACCTTCAATTCTTCAGGAAGTGAGCAATAGCACATATAAAGGTGTGTTTAAGTACTCATAAATAAATGTCCTGTGATAATTGTGAAGTGCTATAATATGAAATAGTAGTAGCCACTGTTCATGCACAAGTGAAACTATAGTAGATGAATGACATCAGAGAAACTGTAAGTAACTGCCTTTATTTATGTTCCTTGCAAAACTGGATTGTGTGGATCAGCCCAAGAGTCAGGAACTGATAGTAGCTGTACAAATGATTGGCATAACTGCTTAGCTGTTTGTGTATAGTAAAACTCTAGGAGAACAAACTGGACTGGAGTAGGTGTTTTACCTTTTGTTAATGCAGAAAATAAACTGGTGGTTGGTTACCAACACACCTTTTTTACGCTTTCTAACCGTAGGTTGAAGAAGCGTATATACTCCAGCTTTTTCTGTCCGTCCATCTGTCGGCACGATAACTCACGTAAAAATGGTTTGATTTCGATGAAATTTTAGTAGGTGGTATAGGACCACCTGGGGACGAACCCTATTGAAAATGGGACAAATGGGGTTAAAGGTCACGACATAGGAACAGGATCCATTCCATTGCCCTTATGCCTCATAACTTGTGTAAATATGGTTCAATTTCAATAAAATTTTAGTGCGTAGTAGGGGACAGCCTGGGGATGAACCCTATTGAAAATGGGTGAAGTGGGGTCAAAGGTCAAGACATAGGGTGGGATGCATTCCATTGCCCTTATAACGTGCGTAAAAATGGATCAATTTCAATGACATTTTAGTATGTGGTAGGGGACCACCTGGAGAGGAACCCTATTGAAAATGGGACAAATGGGGTCAAAGGTAAGGACATAGGATCGGGATCCATTCCATCGCCCTTATCCCATACTATTAAGGTGGACATCAAGTAATTTTGCTTCCTATATTTCCAATGGAAAAACTTTTCTACACAATTCCTTCACAATTAGTGTGTTCCCAAGAATTTAAATTTGAACATCGATTAAAATAACTTCGTATTATAACTTAGAATACTTAACATTTTCCAAAACATAACCAAGATTATATTAAAAAACAATAATGTTTCTTTTGGTGGTGTTGAAACCAGAAAAAAGACTGCGCGACCTGTACTTTGATGACGTCAGTAGACAAATAAATGTTGGATTGCATAATTATGGTTTAGAAAATATAAAGTATTCCAAGCTATAAAATGAAGCTATTTTAATCGATGGTCAAATTTTCATCCTTGGGAACGCATTAATTGGGAAGAAAATGTGTACAGAAGTTTTTCCATTGGAAGTACAGGGAAGCAAAATTACTTGACGTCCACCTTAAAGGAGCAATTCTTGTATCTATGAAAATTTTATTTTGAAAACGGCTCTAAGGATTTTGATGAAAGTTGTTAACCTACCGTTTTCTGGTACTAGAAATCGATTTAGCTTGATCTCGACTTTAGGAAAATTCGTTTAGTGGGTTAAATAACCACCCCGAATTACCACGCTTTTAGTGTAGTGTCATGGTGGCGTCCCATTAGATGTTGGCGCACGATCACGCCATCTGTCTCATTACGTCACGCGTTGTATGTGGATCCTATTAAAGTTTGATGATGTCACACTCTTGCGAGCAGATGGTAGTGATTCTCATCTGCTTCATTACGTCACGCATTGTGTGCGTATGCCCGTCCGCACGATAACTTGCGTAACAATCGTTTGATTTCAATGAAATTTTAGTATGTGGTAGGGGACCACCTGGGAAGGAACCCTATTGAAAGTGAACGAAATGGGATCAAAGGTCAGGACATAGGAGCGGGATCCATTCCACTGCTCTTATGCGTCATAACCAACATAAAAAAGGTTTGATTTGGATGAAATGTTAGTATGTTGTGGGGGCCTTCCTTGGGTCGAATCCTATTGAAAATGGGCGAAATGGGGTCAAAGGTTAGGACACAGGAGTGGGATCTATTCCATCGCCCTTATGCATCATAACTTACGTAAAAATGCTTCTACTGCGACAAAACTTTATCATGTTATTTCGGAGGTATACTGAACCGGTTCTGTTGAATATCATCGAAATGGGATCAAAGGTCAGGGCACAGGAGCAAGATTTATTCCACAGCCATTATCCTCATAACTTGAGTAATGATTTCTGGTATGTTGGAAAACGTATTATAATCAATGCATTGCATGATTTTACTAACTTGTTTTTATTATTAATGTAATTAGGTCATTTTCATTTGCTCTTTCAGGAACAAGTGTGTTTATCATACCTGAGCATATCTCTGCATTTGCCTTATAATTTGGTGTCTTCTCTGTGTGTGTTGGCTTGTTCCAGCAATTAATTTATGTTATTCCAGGTTCATTATACACTACTTGCCATAAGTCCCTCCAATTACGGGTTATAATGAATAATATATGGCATTAAACATCATTGGCATACAGATAAGCCTGGGGTGTAATCAGCTTAAAAATCACTACCACAACTAAGTACAAAGTAATTTGAATGAAAGCTCACCGGGAACTCTGAGGTGCACTTCACTATATTGAGTTTTGTATTATAATTTTCTGACAAAGTGTTTAGAAATTGTAATACAGAATGGTTATAACACCCACTTTCTAAAAACCAATATTTTCATTTCAGCACAGTGAAGTAATTGCCTGTTTTAAAATAATTTACATATGCTTAACGTAAAAAGTACTTGCTCATTACAAAAGTAATTATTTACACAAAAGTATACACATTGTACCTCATTAAAAACAGAAAAGGAGAGGCAAACAAACTAAAAAACATAGAACTCTGAAAAATACTAGTTTCTAGCACAAATAAGAAGTGACATTCGATTTCTTGATGTTTTCATTAAATTCCAAGTGATGGAGAAAACATAAATGCTATGAGGAGCACAAAGCATCATAATCTTATATACATAAATTTATACATAAAGTACATCAATGTGTTACAAATGTACTTCTATTTATCTATAAAAAAGAAATAAAAATTAATTGCTCTTAACATTCTCTGTCCTATGGATGGTCAACCATACAAGATATGGAGTCTGAAGGACAAGAGGGATATTCCTGCAAACTTGGATGATCCAAATCTCCTCGGTTTGAGTGATCTGAGGAATCATGTGCATCAGATGGTGGACCAGAATTCCTGACACACACACAGCGAGGATCATAACCAACTTTAAAGAACTTCCTTGGAACTCCTACCCAGTTTCGATCAATGCCACCACTGCACATTAGGAAATAAATAAAATGTGTGTTAATATCTATCATGTTTGGAAGTGTAAATATATATGCATGGAAAAAGAACTGTAAATGTACACAAAAAGAAAATATATGGCTGTTTCTTCCCTAAATATCTTTATAAGTTCAACTGGAGAACAATCTAAGTTCAAGTGGTGAAAATCTTGATAAAAACCCTCCTTTTACAGTATAAAAATTAAATAAAAAAAAATAAGGTCATTAAATACAGGTTGTAAATAGGAATAGCTGTTAAGAACGCAGCACAAATTATAACATCTTTTGCAATGTTCTTACAGTTAATAACAAATTGTAAGAACACTGTGACATGCAAATGACAAATATTTGAAAGACCTTTGTGTTAGAAACCACAGTGTACAAGATATAATTGGTACAATCATTTGAGAGATTTTGTTTCACACCTGTGGATTGACAGCTGACTTTATGTTTGATAATCAAGTTAAAAAGTTTCCAGTGAAGTTCTGAAGCAGGATATAAATCACCACCTCAAAGAAATGGAATCCTGCCCAGGAGGTCAGTTCATATGCACTGCAGTATGAGGTGCATTCCAGAAGTAATATGTCTGCAATAGAGAACTCAAAATACATTATGAAAGTGCATCAAATATTTCTCTATGTAGAGTTACTGTTCAAAATAATCTCCACAGGTCATACATTTACACCTCTGAACGCAAGACTGAAATTCTATTAGAAAATATTCTGGAGAGAATTGGTTAATTCACCTCTTTAAAGAAGCTTTGATGTTCTTTGTGCATGTACACTATGAAAACAACTGATATCAGTGATGTTTGAAGAGAAGTGAATGAATTTAAGCTTCGATGTCCTTGTGCATGTACACTATAAGACAACTGATATCAATAATGTCTGAAGAAAAAGTGAATGAATTGAAACATGAAAAAATGGACACTGAAAGTACACTTCGACTGGACAGCCACCACCTTCAAAAGTGCAGATGAAAACTGAAAATAAGTTGACAAGCTGATTTTGTCTGGAGAGCTGCATAATTGTCAGAAAGACTGCTGATCACCTGACACTGTAGTCACAGTACTGTAGATGGGATACTAAAAGATTCAGACTACCAAAAAAATATACACCAAATGAGTTCCTTGTCAACTAATACCTCCTTTCAAAGGCCCGAGGTGAAAATTTTCACGGAGTTGCCACAGATGTTTAAAGAACAAGATGGCCAATGTTTTCCAAATGTTTTGACAGGGTGACAAAATGTGGGCATACCTTTATGTCCAGAGCTAAAGAATCAGTGTCAAGGGACAAAGGGTGATTTCAAAAGTTTGACAGAAGGCAAACCATGGGCATACTTTTATGATCCAGGGCAAAAGAATCAGTGTCAGGGGAGATGGGTCGGGCAGTGTTCTCTGGAATATTTCCAAACACGATTTCAGTCTTGGATCAAAAATGGTGCAAGTGTTATCATCTGAGGGAGATTATTTTGAATAGAAACTTTGCACAGAAAAATGCTTGATGCTCTTACACCTATATTTTGAGCCCCTTAATTATTCTGAAAAAAAAAAGTTATTACCTAACAGATACTTCCCGATAGCGTGCGCAGACGCGCGTTTCGTGCAAAGAAGTTTGAATTTGCGCAAGAAAAATAAAGTGACGCGCGAAATTGGTCATGCGCACAGAAAAATTTCAATCGTGAGCTATTAGCATGGAAAATCTATGAAGGCGATGCCGTTTCAGATCACGTGTGCCGATTTCACGACGTCACAGTACAATCCTATTGTTCAGTCACATGTGCCGATTTCATGACGTCACGGTACAATCCCAGTATTTCCCTTCCGGTCGTATATAAACGGATTACGGGATAATCCGCGTACAGTGGGGCCACGGATGGCCTAGTGGTTAGCGTTCGTGGCTGCCTTGGAGAAGATCTCGGGTTCGATCCCAGGCAGGTACGAACGTTTGAACCACTAAATATCCGCCGTGCGCCGGATGGGCACGTTAAGCCTTCGGATCCCGGGTACTGGCCCCGGTAATAAATAAGGGCGTCTTCCTCTCCCTTTCTACCTCGCTTCCGTGTGACTTTCCTATCGGGCACTCTAGCCCAAATCTCCTAGCTTCCTACTTCTAAGGGTTGTTTAAGACCTGGGGTCAGACACTCCCTTCCTAAAATTTTCTACATATGATCTGATCTGATCCGCGTAGAGTGCAACGAGACAAAAGCCCACGTGCTGCTAAGGGTGCCAACCATTACGGTTTCGGCCACATGATTACCGAATTATGGACAGGTTGGAAGAATTGCGGATTTCAATGTATTTCATAAAAGTTCTGAATTTTGTGTCCTTTTTTGTTAAAATCACGGTTTAAACTGCGATCGCATTTTGCGAATATATTTATAGTTTTTTTCGCACAAATGCGAAAACTATTAATTGGTCTCGTTTTTAAATAAGCGCCTTTGAAATTCAGATATTGGATACATCGGCAAAGCCAATATCGAACGGATATGGGGTGAAGAACGGCCAGATGATATTGGATGCATTGGCAAAGCCGATATCGGGTGAAGAACCGCAAGGTGATATTACATAATATGTCGGAAAAGCCGATATAGGTGCAATGACGTCCGCATACCTGCCAAGTATTCCGGATTTCCCGAAAGTTTTTCGGAGTTTTGGGTAGTTTTACAGTCGGAAGATAGTTTCTTCCGGATTTTCGCCAAAATGGCTCATGATTTTTTTTTTTACTGATGGAAATTGATATCATTGTTATTGTTGCTTAGTGTAAATTCCTGCTTTTGTTTTATTATGATCTCATAGCGATTAAACCTTATGTTATCTCATGTTTCTAGCTGGGAGCGATTGCACACACACCCTCCCGCCAATCCTTCCAAACTTGCTCTCCCTCAGTGTTGGAATAGCTGTGCTAATTGCACCAAAGCGCAAATTTTTTTAATTCTGTGCCATGTAGAGTTCTCCAAATGCATAACTACGCATCTAGTATGCATCAAAAAGGGTGTTTACGCATCGAAATTTTACCAACGCATAAAAATATGCATCTGGATGGTATTTCGTCTTTCAAAAACGGAAGTAAACGAAATAAAAATTTCCATAATCGTAATTTCTTTTTCCTGCGATGTTGCCTCTGTCCAGTATTGTTGTTATACATCACTTTATTCCAAAAATATTTGTGTTTCAGTTGGAAAATGGAGGGAAAATTTCCGAAAACGGAAATTCGACGGCGTAAAAATTTCCCTGGTATCTTCAGGCATAAGCGTGCAACAACTTCGAGAAATTTCTCCTTTTCCGTCATAATTGGAGTTTTCCTCAAGATTGATGCATAACTGAACAGAAATTTCGGGGCAATTGGTAGCAGAGGAGAATGTTTTTCGCTGGAAACTTTCGAAAACAGAAGTTTCGTCTTTCAAAACTTTCGAAAACGGAAGTTAGACGCAGTGAAGATTTCTCTCATAATCGTAATTTTATTTTTCACGCGATGTTTCCTCTGCCTAGTATTGTTGTTAAATATCATTTTATTTTATAAATATTTGTATTTCAACTTCAAAATGGAGGAAAACTGTCCGAAAACGAAAATTAAACGTAGCAAACATTTCTCCCGTAATTGTATCCCCCCCCCCAACGATGTTCTGAACATGTATCCTGTATTCTTAAATACCCCCCCCCCCAAAATAAGGTTTGCATTTCAGCTTGACAAAGAGAGGGGGGGGATAAAGATTTTTCCCATAATCGTAATTCTTTTTCCTGAAAACGAAAGTGAAGAAGCTGAAAATTCGTAAGAATTGATGCATGGTGTTCAAAAGTAATCATATTCTCAAAGTTACACTATTCATCCTTTATCTAAAATAGCGCCATCGTGCATTCGTGATGGATAAAATTGTCATCCAAGGGCATTAAAAAAAAAGTCACTGTCTTGTCATTGCTTAAATGAAATCAAGTTATTTCTAAAATTGCATCATTCAATTTAACCAAAAAAATTTAAAACCTTGAAAATCATCACAATTTCTGAACTCCATCTACGAGTGACTGAAACAGAAAAATAATTGAATACAAGTATCATCAAACATACTGCTGGCACATCCCATACATTACCGCTTTCCCCTAATAATAGATAATAATAAATTAACAGTTCTGGTACTGTCTCAAATGTTCTTGATTTTGTAGTAAATCTTGATTTTTTTGCAAGCAATCTTCTTGATTTAGGAAAAAAAAAAAAAAAAAAATGGGGGGGGGGGCAATTGTGGAAACATACTTTGATAATAATTGCGAGTGAGATGCATGCTGCTCTCTTTGCCATGCCTAGAAACCAGTTCAACAGGTGAAAATATTGCCAAACTTGTGTCTGAAGAATTTCAGTATCTTGGTATTCCATGGATGAACTGTCTTGCCTTATGTGATAAGACTCCTGTTATGGTGGGGAGAAAAATTGGTGACTCTCTGAAAAAAATAGTGTCTCACTCTCTAAAAATGAAACACATTAACAAGGTTTGTTAATCTTATATTATACTTAAATACTAATTTTTTTTAAATATTTCTTTATTTGTATTAAATAATTAACTGTAATAAAAAATAGAGAAACCTATAATATATAATTTTATTATTTATAAAGTGTAAATATGTGCCGCTGAACGCGCGTTGATGTCCAGGTTTTTTATTTTGAAAAGTTGGCAGCTCTGATATTTGTTCTTACTATAACACAGTGGAAAAGTTCCTCATTAGAAAGAGGAAGCGTTCTACTGATGATTCTGCAAGTTCGGGATCGAATGCTACGATTTTAAACAGTGAAATATTGCCTGAGAAATGTAGTGAGGCTGTTCCTGCTGTACCTCCAACTAAATTAAAAAAATCTTAACTTTCAAGAGAAATGGCGCAAAATGTACGACTGGCTTGAAGTCGAAACCGACGAAAATAAAACAATTTTGATGTTTTGTTCATTTACAAGGCGTCATCAAAACCAGTGTTATTTGCAAAAGGGAAGTTAATGCCATTCATTATTTTATCAATATATAAATGGTCTGTTTTTTTCTCATCTGAAGAACTCTTTTCTAAAATTTGGCCCATGCTTGTATTGATACTGAGAATTTTTTTTTTTATCCTGTCGTAATTTCTGGGCTAAAAGCAATGGCTCATACAGTGTTAAAGTGATTTTTTGTTTTCGGCGTTGTAAAGGTCCCTATGTTTATTTTAATTATTCATTGTTGTGAAAGGAGCCAATTCGCTCAAACGCTTTTGGGATGGGAAGTAAATATCCTCATCGGTGTCATGCAAATTTGTTTTGAAGTTGTAAGACCACTTCAAAGATTTTGAAGATTTGAAATGCCTGTTGAGTGAATATCCATATATATTTATTCTGCTAAAAAATAGCTATGCTAGTTTTAAATTTGCAGATGTTGCAGAACTTTTCATCTGCAGGTATAAAGATGTGTATCCAAGCATAGTGTTGTTGTATGAAATTGCTTTGGTTGTGCCAATAAGTTCTGCATCAGTACAGCGTTCTTTTAGCACACAAAATTGAATAAAAGATAAATTTTGCAACAGACTGAAAGAATAAACTTTAAAAAATGTTATTCGAATATCAGCAGCAAATGTAACACTAGAAAGCTTTCTATTTCACAAAGCTACTGAAATATTTAACAACAAAATTAGAAGATATGTATAAAATATTTATATTATTTTTGTGTTTGTTCGTTTTTCTCTCCCATAAATGTAGTATTTTTCTCTAAGTTTACGATTGTTTAAAATTCACCCCTGATTTTTGAAAATAATCCCCAGAAAAAAAGCCTGGGGGACATTTTCACCCCTGATTCTGGAACCCTGGCGAGAACCCTGAGATACCACTTTCAGAATGCTCTTTGTACATAATTGAGTTTGGTCCCATATGAACATATGTACAGTGTACACAGATGAATGAACTGAAAGTTTGCAGTTCAGAAGCTTACTAGCAAGACAGAAGTCAAAAAAAGGTTTATGTGGATCATACATCAGGAATATTTGTTACAGTGTCATCAACTGAGCAAATTTAGAGACATGGCAAACCATTCTTTTCTGACTTGTACATTAGCTGTAGATAACTTTTACACTAGCTGTGGATGTGCCTTAGCTATGGATGATTCTCAATAAATCATAATTTACTTAACTGTGTGAAACTAGCTGTGGATGTGCCTTAGCTATGGATGATTCTCAATAAATCATAATTTACTTAACTGTGTGAAACTAGCTGTGGATGTGCCTTAGCTATGGATGATTCTCAATGGGATAAATCATAATTGTGTGAAAGCTACATGCAAATAAACAGTTTTTCCAACTTATTTCCCAACTGACTGCAAGTACATAACAAAAGTACATTGTGTTTAAGATTTTCATAGATGTGTGCATATGCAATGTAAAATCTAATGACTCCAGCTTTTACATTGGACTGTTGGTGTACAATGATGAAAGTCTTTATTTTATTTTTTCCATCTGAGAATGAATTGAAGGACAACATATATGCAATGGATGAAGTAAACATGAAATGATAATAATGTGAAATCCCAAGAAATGTAAAATAAATTTAAAGGGGAGAAAAAGAACTTCTACTTGTTCCAACAAAACACAATTTTTTTAACAAGGTCTTTAAATGCAATTCTATTGTTTCACAAGATAAATTACATCTCACTCATTGTAATTCCATATTAAATCAGCATGTTTGGCAGTCTGAATGTACTTGTACAGTTACAATGATAAAAAAAGAAAGAAAAAAACATGTGATTTATTTAGACAGAATGAATGCAGCTTCAGCTGATCAGACTTTACCAAAATACCACATTGCTCTAAATACAAATGTGATTATATATTGGGTTGGTGCAAATTAAACATCTGGCACAAATGAGCAATGGAGAAAGCCCCCACCACAGTGGAATGGAACCACCCACAGGTGTTGCTGGTATTACGTCACAGAGTTACTATAAATAGTTAGCAAGTGTGAGAAGAACAAGGCTCAGACGTAGTTTATTTGGACGTAACGTGGCTTGCAAAGGAAACATGGAGACGCCGGATTTGAGTCATCTTCCTGTATGAATTTAAACTGGGCCATTCTGCAGAAATTGCGCTTTAAACATTAACAAAGCATTTGGGGAAAATACAGCCAAAGAACAAACATTGAGTGACGGTTCGTGAAGTTTTGAAGTGGAGATATGGACCTGCAAAATGAAGCATGTGGTCACCGACCTGTTGCTGTTTCTGACGATGTTCTGTTACATGTGGTTGAAGCGGTCCCCTGAAAATTGTGTCGCGAGATAGCGGCAGAGGCAGGTGTCCATCACATGACAGTTGTTTGGTGTCTGGCTCTGCTGGGTAAGGTCAAAAAGCTGGACACATGGCTGCCGCATGAGTTGACAACTGCCAACAAGACTAGGCGCTTGTAAGTCTGCCCGTCGCTGCTTGCCAGGAATAAACAGAAACCTCTATTGCATCAAATCGTCACCTACAACATGAAGTGGGTCCTTTATGATAATCGGAAACAATCTGCACAATGGTTAAGCAAGGCACAGCCTGCTGAACAGCATCCTAAGCCACCCCTACACACCAAGAAGATGCTGCTCCTAGTCTGGTGGTCCACAGCCGGGATAATTCATCGGAGTTTCTTGGCAAGAGGACAAACCATCCCTGCAGAACTGAATTGTGCTGAATTACTGTCTCATCCTGCCTATACCCCGGACTTATCTCGGACAGACTATCATTTGTTTCATCACCTGGACCACTTCCTGTTCGGAAAACAGTTCACGACAGACAAGGAGGTTCAACGCGCAGTTGATGACTTCTTTGGGTCCCAGCCACAAGACTTTTTCGTTTCGGGATCATGGCCTTGCTGGACAGATGGCAACTATGTGTCGATGCCAAAGGGAATTATTTTGCCTAGGTAAGTTGCCCTAGTTTTCCGTTCGCGCTGTCCACATGTGCTAGTCCTTTACCACACATTTCATTCGCACCAACCCAATAATAATTATCTCCCTTTACCCAAAAATTTAGCACTAAAACATAATTTTAAATCTCATCCTTTCACACATTGTGTTCATGCCCATCTCTGTGCATAATTAATATTCAGAATAATTCAGTACTACATCTTTCCAATACCAAATACACTATATTGACAAGTCACCGGACACCTAGAAGAGAAACACAACATAGCTTTTATTGACATACATTAGTATGGTGTCGGTCCACCTTTGGCCTTAATGCATGCACTGACCCTTCAAAGCATGCTTTCGACAAGGTTTTGGAACACAGCAATAGGTATGTGCTTCCATTCAGTACATAATGTTGCTGCTAACTGTTGCTTAGTAGTAGTACTTGGTTCCACACTTCTTATGTGGCACTCTAATTTATCCCATAAGTGCTCAATGGGATTACGATCAGAGATCTGTGCTGACCAGTCCACACACGATACAGAATTATCGTCAAACCACACTCTAGCAGTCCCTGCTTTATGGCTCAATGCATTATCCTGCTGATACCAACAAGGCTCGGTTCCATAGTATTGCCACAGAGTTGAGAGGGCATAATTGTCCAGAATATCAAGGTAGGCATGCTAGTTAACAGGTTTGTCTACGATAACCAATGGGCCGAGACCATACCACAAAAAAACACCCCCACACAAGTACACTGCCAGCTCCAAACTTGACCGTAGCAACAGTACACTGTGGTAAATAACCTTTCCCCGGCTGCCATCATACCCACACATGGCCATTAGACTGATGAATCATGTACCTGGATTCATCAGTCCATAGGACCCATTTCCATTGATCTACAGTCCATGATAAATGCTCTTTACACCATGCTAAACAACTAGTAGCATTCCGAGTGAAGATGAAAGGCTTATGAGCAGTCACACGACCATGGTAACTCATGGAATTAAATTCTCTTGGAAAGGTACATGTAGATACCGAGGGTCCAGCATTTTTACTCACCTGTATACTGAGGTCTTGTGCAGTACTCCGTCGACTGGCTGTAACAACTCTCCTGAGGCTTCCACGTCCTCTATCACAGATTTTCTTTGGTCTGCCGGTACGTTTTGCTGCTTCAGGCACACCATGTGTCTTCCACTTATTCAATACATCCAAAACAGTTGACTTGGGTATGTTTAAATGCCTCTCCGTTTCTCTTAGGGACAACCCACTAATATAACACCCAACAATCTTTCCTTTTTCAAAGTCAGTTCTCTCCCGCCATGATATTTTCACTCAACCTAAAAGTGTGATATGATTGTGGTCAGCTGCAGGCTAGTTTTCATATCATTTGCAGCTGTACCGCGCATCTTAACAACAACACAGCAGATCTGTTCATTTGCTTTTCAAGGGGTGTCAGGTGACTTTGGTCAAAATAGTGTATATCATTGTGAGGTTATTTTTGTTTTTATACCAATGTGTGCAATGTAATCATATGGAAACAGAATTTACTGAATAACATGTGTGGGCCAAGCTTTGAACCTAAGGCATTGTAGCCTTTCTAATCTTCCTTGCCTGCTATAGATAGATGTCTTATGCAATCTGCAGACAAAGAGCGAATCTTCTATTTTATCGCATGTCATTCAATTAGACCCTTTATTCGATGATAATTTCACTGTTAACCACAGTGAGAATGCCCACAGGGGTCAGTTTCTTTCTCCTTAGGGGTGGTAAAGTTTGAAGAGTTGGCTTATTGCATGCTTTCACCATGTCTCTTAGTTTATGGTACGTCAGTCAGTCAATGGCCTCTCCATTCTCTGATCTTGCATCTAACTGTTCAAGTTCTAACAAATTTTATTGAGATACCATCACTCTCCCTGATTTCCCACCTTTATTTTATTTCCACTGTTCTTTGCTTAAATGTATGTAGTCTTACTAAGATGAATTGCTTTCCTGGTTTGTTTTTTTCTGAAGAAAGGACATTTGGAAATGTTTCACACCAGAATGCATGCATATTATTTCTACAGATGTTTTGCGTGTGTGCGTGCGTATGTGTGTGTGTGTGTGTGTGTGTGTGTGTGTGTGTGTGTGTGTGTGTGTGTGTGTAAAATCAACCAAATCAAATTACTGAAAGCTGGTGAAATCTGATTCGGAAAACCTAAGTCAGAGACCGAAGAACCAACCAGGAGAAAAAGGAAGGATTATAGAAATATGGCAGCTGTTATTAATGGTGTCTTCAGGGGCTGGGCATGGATAACACCTCTCATACCTCTACATTGGCCAGAAACTGTCGGTTTCTGCATCATCCAGTTTGCAAGAAAATAATAATTAAACTGAAAAATTGCAAAACCCCTTCCCAATTAAAAATACACCCCCCCCCCCTTCTCCAACTACTAATCAAGAACAACAAGTAAAATGATCTGAAAACAAAGGAGTAAAACAATTTTAAGTAATAAAAAAATAATACCAACACACGTAAAATTGAAAATCCTGATTGCAATCTGAATGATCGTAGCGCTACTCATATTGCTTAGATCAAAGAAGTATTAAACCCCTAAGTCTCAAAAATAAAAAATATAACCAAACACCATAACGAAATAACTATGTACAGGAACATCCTAACGAAACATCAATAAATGGAAAGAGTAGTTTGAATTAATTAACCTATTTACAATTTATTGCCTAAATGAGTTCAATACTTAAATAATAAGAGCTAGCCTAGGCTACACGTTCCCTAAAATCAAACAAAAAACGTGGTCTGAACAATGGAACTGCTCGAATACAGCCAAAAATCTCAAACAACTTTAAAAGAAAGGAAATTTCAAAACTAAAACAAATTTTAAAAAATAATAAAAATCATAAACTTACCCAGGGGAAAGATTTATAAACTTACCAGGGGAAAAGAATTCATATGAAGACCAGCTTACTCATGCACCAACAAGCACTGACGCCACTGGAAAGAAGTGATCCCAGCTACGCCACCTGGTGGTCAAGAAGTCAACCAATTTCACGAGTTCTCTGCAGTTATGGTTAAGACAGGAAAATGCTCCAAAACCATCAGCCAAGTGCTGCTATAGCTGAGAAAAAACTGAACGTAGCAAAACAAATAATCGGAATATTATAAAATTCCACTTGGTAACAGAATTATCTGTTCCCAATTGGCTTTAAAAGTATTAAATATGCCCCAAAATCTGGAAACAAACTTTTAATTATTTAAATTATTCTATTTTTTCTCCTTTTTTTTTTTTTATATATATTTTAAACTTTTTTTCCAGTATTTTATTAGGTTAGTTTTTTACCGTTTTTGAATTAACGGAGAGGGAAGTCAAAAAGTATTTTAGTTTCCAAATTAAGTGAAGGTAACCACATCACCATCTAAACCTCTAAATTGTAAGCTTTAATTTAGATGATTCATTCAGTCACAGAGAAACTAAATTAGGTAAGGTCTGCTATCCTAACACTATATTTGACAACAATTTTCCTGAGTGTTACTTTTAAGAAAGCTTTGGGAACCTTATCAATAAAATAACTTATTACAGTTTGAACATGTTTCTTAAAATCTGACTCCAAGCTGCAAATTCTGGACAACCTTAAGACGTGAGAAAAATATATTCTCGACAACCTTACTGGAGATATTACTACTAGATTTGTCTATTAATCTTAATGAAGATAACCCAGTTATTAGTTTGTTTGATAAAAGAAACAACTTTAAATTTAAAATTTTAAAATACATTTTAAAATACATTCTAGTAATATCTCCAGTAAGGTTGTTGAGAATGTATTTATTTCACAAGTCTTAAGGTTGTTCAGAATTTGCAGCTTGGAGGCAGATTTTGAGAAGCATGTTCAAACTCTAATAAGTCAGTTTATTGAAAACCAAGTTCCCAAAGCTTTCTTAAAAGCAATACTCAGGAAAATCATTGTCAAGTATAGTGTTAGGATAGCAGACCTTACCTAATTTAATTTTTCAGTGGCCGAATGAATCATTTAAATTAAAGCTCAAATTTAGAGGTTTAGATGATGGTGTGGTTACCTTCACTTAATTTGGAACCTAAAATATTTTTTTCACTTCCCTCCTTTAATTCAAAAACAGTAAAAAACTAACCTAATAAAATACTGCAAAAAAAAACCCGTTTAAAATATAAAACATACAAAAAAAGTAAAAGAATAAAAAAGAAAAGAAAAAAAGAAAATAATTTAATTGAAAGTTTCAGTTCCTTGGGTATATTTAATACTTTTACAGCCAATTGGGAATAGATAATTCTGTTCCCAAGTGGAGTTTTATAGTATTCCGATTATTTGTTTCGCTACTTTAAAACATTTTTTTCTCAGCTATAACAGCACTTTGGCTGATGGTTTTGGAGCATTTTCCTGTTTAACTATAACTACAGAGAACTCTTGAAATTGGTTGATTTCTTGACAGCCAGGTTGGAGACACTTCTTTCGAGCAGAGTTACTGCTTGCTGGCGCATGAGTAAGCTGGTCTTCATATTAATTCTTTTTCCCTGGTAGATTTAAAATTATTTCCCCTTGGTAAGTTTATGATTTTTATTATTTTTTAAATTTGTTTTTTGAAATTTCTTTTCTTTTACAGTTGTTTGGTTTTTTTCCCAGAAAATTGTCTTTTTTTCGGGAATTTTAGGCTGTATTTGAGCAGTTCCATTGTTCAGACCACGTTTTTAGTTTGATTTTAGGGAACGTGCAGCCTAGGATAGCTTTTATCATTTAAGTATTTAACTCATTTAGGCAATAGATTGTAAATGGGTTAATTAGTTCAAGCTACTCTTTTTATTTATTGATGTTTCATTAGGATGTAGCTGTAAATAGTTATTTTGTTGCGCATGGTTATATTTTTAATTTTTGAGACCTAGGTGTTTAATACTTCTTGGTTCTAAGCAGTGTGAGTAGGGCTATGATCATCCAGATTGCAATTGGGATTTTCAATTTTTCGTGTGTCAGTATTATTTTTTTATTATTCTTGTATTAATTTTTTTTTTTTTTGACCTTAGTTTTCAGGAGATCTTTTACTTCTTGTTTTTGGGTAGTAGTTGCAAGGGGGAAGGGGGTATTTTTAATTGGGAAGAGGTTTTGCAATTTTTCTGTTTAGTTATTATTTTCTTGCAAACTGGATGATGCAGAAACTAACACTTTTTGGTCTATATAGAGGTATGAGAGGTGTTATCCATGCCTAGCCCCTGAAGACAACTGCTGCCATACTTCTATAATCCTTTCTTTTCCTCCTGGTTGATTCTTTGGTCTCTGACTTAGGTTTTTCGAATCCGATTTCTCCAGCTTTCAGTAATTTGCTTTGGTTGATGTGTTATGTTTTTAATTTTTCTTACATGCAGCCTTCGGCACTATGTAATTTCAAATGTTGGTTTGTAAATTTATGAGACTACTTTAATTTACCTTATATATATACACTATCTACCAACAAGTAATTGGACACCCCTGCATTCGACGATATCTGCGGTCCTGATACACGTCACGGCCGCCGCCGTTAATTATTGTGTGGGAAACAACAACGCAACCAGTCACATGCAAGATGCCACGCAGTTCGGAGCTCTCCGATTTCAAGAAAGGTGTAATCGTTGGGCATCACAGAAATGGCCGATCCATACGTGACACATCCAGCGAGTTGAAGCACCCAAAATCGGCAGTACTACGTTATTGGTAAGTGGAAGATGAGAGGTGACTGTCGGAATGTGCCCCAACCTGGCAGACCCACAAAACTGGGAGTTAGAGACCGACGGGTGCTGGCCAGAGAAATTCGAAAGAACCGCACCAAATCGATAGGCCACATCCACGAGGAGTTTCAACAGGCATCTGGGAGTGTTCTTTTGATGAATACCATCCGTAAGGAAGACCATCTGCTCGGTTATCATGGACGTGCTGCCGCCCGCAAGCCTTTAATCACCAAGTCCATAGCGCTGCTCGGCTAATGTGGTGCAAAGAACGTCGACAGTGGACCGTTGAACAATAGAAACAGGTTCTCTGGAGCGATGAATCAAGGTTCACCCTTTACCGTTCGGATGGCAGGGTCTGGGGTTTGGCGTCTGCCGCCTGGAGAACGCCTCCTGCCAGAATGAATCGTACCAACTGTGAAGTTCGGTGGCGGTGGAATTATGCTATGGGGGTGTTTCTCCTGGTATGGCACGGGACCCTTGGTCGCAATTCCTGGTAGACTCAACGCCGAGACCTACTGCACCATTTTGGGTGACCATGCACTTCCTACGCTGTGGCAGTTTTACGGAGTGGACCCATGTTACTTTCAGGATGACAATGCCACCTGTCATGTTGCGAGGTCCACTATGGCTTGGTATGGTGACAATGGGGTTAATCGAATAGACTGGCCTGTGCAGAGTCCGGACCTTAACCCTATCGAGCACCTCTGGGACGAGTTGGAGCGTCAACTTAAGGGGTGCCCCCACCGTCCGAAATCGGTGAAGGAACTGACCTGTCTTCTCCGACTGACATAAGTTTTAAAGGCTGCAAGTTTGTGAGCAGTTGGGGAGTGGGATGAAAATGGGATTATGTTTGCTATTGCAGAGGGTTTTCTGTAGACAGATCTGTTGAGATGATTCCCTTGCCTTGCCAGGTGGACATCCAAAAAGTCAATGCCTTGCTGTGATTCTTCATTGATGGCGAATTTTATTGATGGGAACTTTAGAGAAATCTTTTCAAGAAGAGATTCAAGGTCATTTTGTGTGGCCAAATTACAAAAATAGCATCAATAGTTTTGAAAAGTTTCCACATCTTATAAGAGAAGGATCCATCTAATGGTGCCTGGATTGTCTGCAACACTGAATCTTCCTTCAATGAAGAAATTTACACCATAAAGAAAATTGCTGAAGCCCACCAGTTCCCACCATCTACAATTCAAAAATTCCTCCAAAATTCCCACTTGAAAAATCTGTCTGCTCTCTCACCAATAATAATGGAAAAACCATCATTCATTGGTTCTTTCCCTTTCCATGGATCCTTCTCTTATAAGATGTGTAAACTTTTCAAAACTATGGGTTACACTCTCATAGTGAAACCAAACCCATCTGCAATAATGTGCCTGCTTAAAGACAGGGATCCCGTCTCACCCTTGGACACCCCTGGAGTTTATGCTATTCCTATTTCAACTTCCTCTGGTCTCTCAGTGTATATTGGAAGCACATACCGAAGCATCAAAACAAGACTTGGTAAACACAAAAAAGATGTTTCCAATGGTCTTCCAAAGACAGCTTTATCTGCACTAACCCTTTAAGACACCTCTGCAGTTCCCATTTGGAAAAAAAAAAAATTGCCCCTTTCATCAACAAGGCATCTCTGCGTTTCCAAGACAGCATTGAAATTTTGTTCACCAAAAACTGCAATTCAAAGACCCCTCACCAAATCCCATTTATTTGGATCTCTATTCTAAAATCTGGCAAACATTTCCAACACCCCAACTTCAAATTGTAGTTCTGGCAACCAGCCCATCCAGTTGATCGTGGGTGATCAAGGTCGTAGGATGACCGAAAGCTACCGCTAAACGAACCTTTTACCTTACGTGACTGTGTGTTTCGCTCATTTAATATGTTTATGTGTTATTGCCATGTGAAGCCTGAGTTTTAAACCATAAATATACTAATAATCCGAATTTCTTGTCATAGAATAGGAATCAAAGTTTCCAAGCTTTCGCACATCAACCAGATGGCTTTTTCAAGGAAGGTAGACACAGCAGACTGCAAACGCGATAATAGAACGCTTCAACAATTTAAATGCGGTGACTTGACAATAAATGAAGAGATGCAAATGTAATTATACAATTAAAGACGCGAGGCATCATGTTCGTTTTGCACGTGGATTCTTGGAGGAAAAACAATAGGCATTCACTACTTGAGGAATTGGTTCCAAATTTGTGGTAACTAGCGAGACGCTGTCATTGTCTACTCTACTTTTAAATCTACTATTATTAGGGAAAACTTGGAGATCATTACCAACAATGACAGCGTCTCGCTAGAGTTACAACGAATTTGGAACCAATTCTTCAAATAGTGAATGCCTATTGTTTTTCCTCCAAGGATTCCGCGTGCGAAACGAACATGATGCCTTGTGTCTTTAATTGTAGAATTGCATTTGCATCTCTTCGTTCATTGTCAAGTCACCGCATTTAAATTGTTGAAGCGTTCTATTATCCAGTTTGTAGTCTGCTGTCTACCTTCCTTGAAAAAGCCATCTGGTCAATGTGCGAAAGCTTGGAAACTTTGATTCCTATTCTACGCCAAGAAATTTGGATTATTAGTATATTTATACTATTTTTATATCTGTGGTTTATTTTTTTCAGATGTGTTTGGTCATTTGTGGTTTTCTGAGTTATTCAAGGGCTTGTTTGTAAATATGTAGCAAACTAGATTTTTAACTGGATGTCAAGGTTTTTAAAAAAGTTTGCATTATTGTTTCTTAAAGTGTTGCACATTTGTCAAAGGAGGTGTATTCGTTTTTTGTTTGTGAAGTTTTTGTGTGCATTGTTTTAGGCTCCTGTTTGCAAGTAGAAATAAGGGCTTTTTAAGTCTTAAAGTAAAAAAAAAAATATGACGGAAGACCAATGTATTTCAAAAAGCCATAGGGAAAAATATTCTTTACAAGAAATATCAGATTCTCCAACCACAGCAGGCAAACAGAAGATGTGTTGGAAATGTGAATTACATGAAGAAAAAACCACTGAACTTTATGTGAAAGGGTGAGTAACCTTCCAGTGTATTTCATTACTAACAAGCACGTTAATTTAGAGGCGGCTAATGAATATATACATTCACTGTGCTGTATTGGTATATATTTATAACTTGTAGTTATATTAGTTTTATATTACATAATCAAATCCAATGTATGTGAGTAATAACAGGAAAATTCACTTACAAGTCCTTGCACTACACACTATGCAAGAAAAATGCTTCATTGCTATTACCTAATTGAAGACTGTAAGAGTGCAATTCAGTTCGAAAAAACTGTTTTCGTACGTTAGAAAAGTTTTTTAAAAATTTCTGCTTTTTATCTCTTTAGTTCATTAATGAAAACGATCTTGTTATATGGGCTAAAAAACAGTTAAATTGAATCACATCTGTAGGTTATGCATTATGCAATTTGCATTAGGCAAACTTGAATTTTGCTTTTTGTTCAAATGAAGGCATTATTGCCCTTGAAGCCAGTGTTGTTTGAATGAAACCATCTCTCTTATCTGGACCACAGACTTTACCAGCCGCCTATGTGTGGCATGGGAATTTTGAAATCCAAGACCGAGATAGTGCCATTCTTGGCAAGAGTATTCAGATCTTCAGCAGCGATGTGAGCAAGGACAGGGGGCTCAAAGACATCGCACCTTTGTCAGTCTATGACATTAATGTAGTCTGTACATTCAAAGTTGAGTTCTGGAACCACGAAGTGATGAACTTGATCTTCTCCACGTCCTCTATACTTCTGAATCCTTCGAACTGCAAGTTCCCTGCTATTGACCATGCTGGCCTTTCGTCAACCAATGTGGTCAATAGCAGGTTCTCCAGATGAGCAAAGTAAGCATTACAGGAAATAACTCGATCAACTATCTTTCTAAGGTTTTCAGGAAGATATCTGGAGTTGTGTATTGTCTCCCACAAGTGTAGTGCACCATTGGTACAAGGTTTCAATATGATGCTGAACCATGCTTTGGAATAAACCTTCATGCTGTACTTTACTAGTGTCTTCAGTTTAAGAGTAGGATTAGATGTACCCACATATAGTCTTAAAATCCTATTCACTGTAGTGAGCCATCTTGATTGCAGAATTGGGCCAGGATCCCATCTGGACAGATCAGATGAGCATTTGCCTGATTGCACAGTATGAGTTATCTCCAGCCAGTACTTCTGATCAGTGTTCAGATCACTATATGTGACTTCAGACAGATCATAGTCAATCCTCTCGAATGCAACAACAGATAATGTCTGTCATTTCTCAAGACTTTTCCCCATCAATCCAGCATACAATCTTGGGCCTGTTGTTCCTCCATCCAGATGTTCAAAGATATGCCTAAAAGGGAGTTCATTGACATGAAGTAGGCACATTAACCACTGCAGAGGCCTTTGAAATTCTGCCTCTAGGTGTCTAATGACACCAAATTTGTGGCCTGTGTTTACCACTGTTGCATCACATTTAACCACTTTAATGTCATTTACGTTCAGGCTCGCATCCTTTAGTCAATTAATTATTGCAGTCCCTATAGAGCGAACTAAGCCAGATGAAAGAGTCAAGTGTCCAAAATATCGCAATCCCAGTTTTCCAGTAAAACAGAAATTTGTTCTTCTGTTACCGTTTTGAGGTGCCACTTCCCGCTTTCCTCCAACTGGCAAATAGTTTTATCTTTCTGATCGTCGAAGAAAATTCCAAGTGTGGTGTTACCTGCTGAAATAATTTCCTTTTGTAGTTTGTTATTCTTTGGTTCTCTCCCTGCTAATTTTGCTTTTATCTATTACATGGCAAGTTTTGCTATCTGAAATAATCCCCATGTCCTTAAGAACAGATGATCTAATTGCAGCAATCACCCTGTCTAATACAATAGATTGTACCTATCACTTACCATAGCTGTTATAGGAAGTTTAATTCTCACTTGCTGGGAAGAAGTAGGAAGAAGGCTTTTCATGTTATCAGTGTCTTCAGAGATGTCGTCCGTGTGAGCAACAGGAAGTTAAACTTCCTCTTCCGTGTCTTCCTGAAACCTAAGTTTGGAAATGCCGCTTTGTACTCCAGAATTACGGGCGGAATCAAGATGTTTCCTTTCTGCTCTTTTTTGAACAGCATTTGTCACAGGGATGTCGACAGAACCAATTCAGCCAAGCCACTGTGTTCTCTGATTCTGAAGAGATGTACATTTCCTGACAGCCCTGTTTGACTTCTCACAGGTACATCTGCTGAAGTCTGCACACTTGCACGCAGCAATATCTAATAACGTTTGTTTTACAACATGCAGAAAATCATTTAGTTTCTTCTGGCAATTCTCTTTGTCCTTCCTCATTTTGTATGGTTTCATGATATTCCAGTATTTCTTGTGGTAACCTCTGACATTTTCATGACACTCGTATGGGACATGGTCAGAATCGATATATTGACTTACTACCTATTCTGTAACATTTTCAGTGATTTCTAAGAAATACGGTTCTTTACTTCCTTTCTTTAATGTCAGGTTGACTCTCTCCTGAAAACAGCATTGTAGTACATTTTCGTATGTTAGTAAATGGGAATATTTCAATTCTTGCAAAGTTCCAAACAATGGACAAGTGAAAGTTGACCAAGAGAGAAATTTTGATGGTTTTTTGGCCATCTTAATTATAAATAATCCTTAACTACATTCATTAATCAACGATAAAATTAAGTGGAAAAATTTAGAGAAAATGTAAAAGCATTTACAAGAATACTTCTCTCTCTGTCTCTATTCTCTACGCTGTGTGTTGTTTGAACAGAAGTAAAACTGCATCTGCAGTTGACTCAAAGAGCATCAACAAATGATTGTGCAAGGCATTCGGCACAGGTCATGGCGTGTACTATTTGTTTACTGCTTTGAGTGTTTTCACATGCTCAGTAAAATTGCATTTGAACTTTGGACAGTGAACAGCTGACATGCTGGAATCAGTACTACTTCTGTGCTTTTGTCACAATACATCAAGTGCCGAAAGAGAGTGGCAGAAGAGAAAGAAAGTATCACACATGTGCGAGCAACGGAAGAACACCCTTCATTCCGTTTTTCACTGTTGCCACTCTACAGGGTTACAATTTAATGGAAAGGTAAAGAGATAAGATTATTAAATAATGGAAGTACTGTAATATGAAAAAAAAATACTATTTAAGCCATTTTTTACTTTATTTCGGGACCCTTGTGGTGGCAGAAGAAATGTATGGATTGTAATTAAATTTTTAATGTTTACTAATGATGCAAAAAGATTACTAACCAACACTATTACTACCCAATTGTATAGTATTTAAAAAATGTCAATTTTGTGCCAAATTTCAGATTTTGACTCCTTTGTGACGGCAGAAGATATAAAGTGATTGAGCTTAAATTTTATGCTATTATTAAGGAAGGGAAAAGGCAACTTTTCTTCACTATTACATTTTGAAATTCCCAAATTCGATTTTTTTGACCCACCCTAATATACATACAGAGAAAATATTTCATTCAATCATAATAACCATTCTCTTTCCCAACTTTCAGGACAAGGATACACTCATGCAGTTGAGGTCATTTTACTTTTTTTTTATATGAACAAGGAACTTTCTTCCAAATGGAATGCTAGTGTCAAAGATCAAACACATTAAAAAAGATACACATTTGACAATAATGAAGTATTAATATTTTGAAGAGAAAAAAGAAGAATATGAGCGTGTGAATCTTTACCACCAAATACTATGCCCACAAAAAAAAGATTGTAAGAAACAAAACACAAACAAGTTGGATTTTACATCAATGCTAGAAGGCTATTATTATATTAATCTAAGATCCAACAAATATTGAGAGGCAACAAGTACAACACAACTGATAGAAATGTATTCACTCTCACACACCATTATATTCAGAAAAGCATTGTCAAACAGCCACAGCATCACAATAAATAACACAACCAAATAAAAACAAAGGTATTTTACATTAATACTATCATCTAGTTTTTATTGGTATACCTTGTTCTTAAATAAGAAGGCAATTACCAACAAGCTGTACTAGTGCCACTAAGTAAAATGGTAAAGACATGTAGCAACTTTCACACCATATTGCCACTTTTTAGGGGATGTCAAAAATGCCTTAAACTGACAAAGTGTTGTTTTATGTCACACGCTAAAATGCAACAAATCACATCCAATCATTAAAAAAAAAATTGATGAAGACCCCCTCCCCATCCAAAGAAACAACTGGTTGCACTAGATCTGATTGAGATCAAAATTTGCTAAGCTGCAAATTTAAAAAGGCAAATATTAACTTTCAGACCAATATTTTATGAAAAGAGAAAGTCATCCTATATTTGGAGCTCATGACTAAGTGGAAAATAAGTGGATTCTGGTTAATTGGGATACATTGGGGCTAGTACACCTGGTCCCAATTAAGTGGCTGCCCCAATTATGTGAAGCTTTATCCCAAACAGCTATGTCCCAAATAAGCAGCTGCCTTAATTAACTGGAATCTACTGTAAGTAAATTTGAGTGTTATAATTTTCTGCCTGAATAGAAAAAGTTTTGAAAATGCACAAGAACTAAACATTGTGCAATATGAGATATCACACTTCTTATGCTTAAAAAAATGACATTTTTTCTCTCTTGTGAAAATCATCATTACATTTAGAGAGGAAAGAAAATATTCACAAGAGAGGAAAAGTGGTATCCATTTGCTATTGTAGGAAAAGTAGTCTGAAAAATGAGAACAGTCATGAACTATGTGCAAAAAGATTGCAGTGACTCTGTATGATTTAAAATGCATTCTATGATGTATAAGTTTGATTTCACTCAGCCAAGAATCCTAGCAATTTTTTTTATAAAGATTCTCATTCTTTTTCCTTTTTTTTAATATTCATATAACCATTTTTTCAGTCACTTGTCACTCACATGAACACTTTCCTCAGAAGCAAACATAATAGCTCAAACATCCCAAGCATAATTACTTACATAAAAAAAATTATTAAGATTCTTATTAGGAGTATTTACACAATGAAATAATTTAAATCACTGTACAAATACTAATAATCAAAATAGTAATTCTGGAACATAAAATATTATAAAAACATAATTTTCACATTGCAATACACAGACATTTTATGAAAGAAAATCAAGGTGCAATCCAAAAGCTTATATAACTGTAGCACTTATTTTGATTCAGAAACAACTGCTTAATTCTACTAAATTCATATTAAAGATGATATATTCAATCATTGTTTTACAAGTGTGCAATACAGTGATGCTACTTTTGTTACCCATTTACTTTTCAATGGAAAAAAGGAAACAGAAAGAAAACCTATGCATATTTAAACAATTAACGAAAGGTATGCACCATAGCACAGTAACTTAGAAAAGGGTACAAGCTAAAAATATTAGCACACAAGAGCAGTCAAACAATGGATGAGTGCAACATATGAGGAGTACAACATTTATAGGGATGAAAAATCATGAACAAAAAAAAATAAAAAAATTAACATTACCTCCTCTTTGTACACCACACTCTGCTCCCTGTTTCTTTACTCCACTCTGAATTGCAAGGAGGGAAAACTTCTTTTTCTTTATCTTCAATCCATTTATTTGCATGAGCTTTATTAATTCTGTTGAGAACAGCATGGAGTTCAGCTGTTGGGTTCCCATTTTTATCATAATACCTTCCTATTAGTTTGCCTGTTCAGATTTCAAATAAAACCAACACCCATGAGAATCCTATTCTACAGCAAATCATGTGTCATGTAAAAATGTTTGAAAGATTGAAGAAATAATGTTTTTAATAAGAGAAATCTAATATAACAATCATGAAATGAATATGTAATTTATCAATAAAAATGCCTTATAACACAAAGTCAATACAAAAATAAATTATAAAAAAAATGCACAATTTATAATGTAATTTTATTCAAATAATTTTCATAAAAATACAGTCAAACCCACATGTTATGAGCTCACATCATATGAAGTTCCCCATAAACCAAAGTTTTTACAGATCCCTTGAACTTCATAGTATTCTCCTTTGCTATTTTAACCACATATTATGAACAATAAAATTTGGAAAAACCAAATATATCAAAGTTCAGCATGGTTATCAGCAAACAAAATAAGTGGCATTCTCACCCAGTTTTTGTACCTTCCTCTTTCTCTGGGAAAAAAGGAATTACCTGCTGGAGACAACACATCCTGTTTACCCTTACAGATAGATCAGTTCACATGAAGACATGAATTTTTCACAGCTGTTTTTTACTACCTTCTGCTTCCCACCCCATGCTTGCCAAATATACAGCTTCTGGACAAATGCTATCTTTTATCTTCTCCCCTTGCCACTTTTCAATCACAATCTCTATTTAGGAAATCTTACAGTTTAATTTGTATCTAGAAGGATTTTAATCACAGTGTCAGAAAAATTGAAAAACATTTGAAATGGCTACCATGATAAGCACAAAACAAGCAAGAATTGGCTCATATATCTGACATACCATGTAACAGGGCAAATTTCAAGTTTTTGGCAGTTACTTCAATTTTTACATTCGTTAAATGTTTTGCTTATTGCAGATCTCACTCATATTGTTTTGCTAGCTGGAGTTGTTAATTAACAAACATTATCTTTGATTAATTGATAAACAGTTTTTGATTAACTAGTTTTAACCTAACATTAATGTAATATGCCACAAATAGCCCCTTCGTTTCCTGTCTGGCTATAACAAATTCACATATATTGAATGTTTTTGACTCCCTTCAACTTTGTTATATATTTTTTACATTCTATGTCTTTTCAACATTTTCTTAGAAAAATGTTGAAAGACATAGAACTAAGTAACTGGTTTTATCAAGCTTTCATGCACAAATGGGTGGCTTTATCAAGGCAGATTGATACTAATATTAGAATCAGTCTGCCTCAATCAAGCTACTCATTGGTGCATGAAAGCCTGGCAATACCAGTTGTCTACACCACTAAAAAATTTTTTTAATAGCCTGTATCAATTTGGTGCACAATTATGCTCCTTATTTATATATTTATTGGATAAAACTAACTGAAATAATAAAGTTGGACATCAAGAATTGAGCAATTTTGATGTTGCTCAAAAACTTGAATTTCAAATCTGATTGGTACAAAGGAATATCTGATTGCCAAAAATAACAATGTTCATTTCCTTGACTGAGAGATATTCAATGAAATTAATTGAAGTAATTTTTTTTGCTAAGAACTATCAGGTTGCCATAATATTGCTGGCAGACAATTCCCAGTCATTCCAGCTTTTTGTTTTTCTCTCACTAACAACAAAAACAAATTGCAAAGGCACACAGTTAATATAATTTGCATTTTTGAACTTCCCTTTTTTTGGTAAAGTTCGATTAACACTTACCGCACGTGGGCTTGGCTTTCAATTCTTATTTCCGTTATGTGGATGCAGCATGGGGGTTTTTCATTTAGTTGCGGGTCCACTTCATTTTTTTTTTTTTTTTTTTTGCTTCCGTGGGTTATCTGGCTCGTCACTAAATGAGTTTTTTTCCTTTGCTGCTTCCTCATTTACTTCAATAATTTTTCATAACCCGAGTACTTTCGGTAATAACCCATTACCGTCATCTAGGGGACGTTTTGCTCCGACTAGCACGGACCGTGTCAGCTGGGCATTTCGGTGGTTCTCGCGGGCTGCTTCTGTTATCGGCTATCGCTTCTTCTTGGGCGTTGTGGCGCCATCTTTTGTTGGTCACTGATCTCATTTTTCGAACTTTTTCATTTTCGAACTTTTTCACAACGCCCAAGGAGAAGCGATAGCCAATAACAGAAGCAGCCCGCGAGAAACACCGAAATGCCCAGCTGACACGGTCCGTGCTAGTCGGAGCAAAACGTCCCCTAGATGACGGTAATGGGTTATTACCGAAAGTACTCGGGTTATGAAAAATTATTGAAGTAAATGAGGAGGCAGCAAAGGAAAAACACTCATTTAGTGATGAGCCAGATAAATACCAACGGAAGAAAAAAAAATGAAGTGGACCCGCAACTAAATGAAAAAACCCCATGCCACATCCACATAACGGAAATAAGAATTGAAAGCCAAGCCCACGTGCGGTACATGTTAATCGAACTTTACCAACAAAAAGGGAAGTTCAAAAATGCAAATGCATTAATGCACGTTAAAAAATAACCTCCAATATCGGAAGTAAATTGAAAGTTAATATAATGTTCAAATACACTTGGAACACCCTGCATTTGCAGGTCTTAAAAGCAAAATGTGCCAACAAATAAATTTCCTAGTTTCTACTGAATCCAGTGAATACTGAGGAAAAGTTTAAGGAAAAAACAAAACATACAAACCAGATACCATGTGCAAATATACTTTTAAAATGAAGTGTAACTTAAAACTTTATCTTTTTAAATGTCTATCAGTGATAATTAAATTCCAGCCATCTTATGCGAGTAAGATAATGACCTCTTGTATGTTCTACCACCTCGTCTTATAATAACTGATTTGTGATACAAGACAAGAGCGATAACTGTTTATTTCCAGCTTATTGAAATTCTTCTGAAACAATGCATAGCCATTATTCTTCTACTTTGCAGTTCTTGGAGGATGTGCCCAGCAGACAAACACAGAGAGTAATATCACTTCATATTTAAGACTTAATTTTGTGATCCAGTTGCCAATTATTTTTAAGGGCCTTCACATTGTACCTGCCTTGTGGCCCTGAAATCTTTAATCCAGCCCTGACTCAATTTATAAGTGATGATACCAGTATCGTTCCACATCAAATCACCCAGCATTTTCACGAGATGTCACCCATCCATCTCAGATTTTTGTGAAAATTGACACAAAGTATTGTACTGGTGAAAAAAATAATAAAATAGTTTCTACAGCAGATAACAAAGAAGCCCATAAAGAAGAACTTATCATACTTGCAGAAAATAACTATCCTAAAGAAGAAATTGAGAAGCTTCTGCATTTTAATGGTATGAAAAACCCGCAAAAGCAACATGTAAAATTCACTAAAAAAAATTCTTATCACAAAGGTTTATTTCAGTATTTAAAGAGAATTAGAAGTACAATATTAGGCTAGCTCCAAGTTTAGAGAACAAAGTAAAAAAAGTTTTCCCTAAAATAGTTCAAAGAGAAGAAGATATTTTAAAAATGCAAGGTGTAGCCTATGAAGTAAAAGTTAGTTGTGGACTCTCTTACATAGGTGAAACAGGTTGCAGACTAGAAACTCGTACAGCAGAGCATAAAGCTGCTATAAAAAATTGCTCCAACAAGACTGGTTTAGATAGGCATGTTAGAGAAACTAGCCACAGCATGGATTGGAATTCCCTTAAAGTCATCAGTTTCCAAAGCAATTTTCAAAAAAGAAAACTAAAAGAAGGAATAGAGATTGAGAAAAATCAAAATTCCATCATCAATGACTGCAAAGGATTTTCTCTACCTAACATCTGGCAAGATTTGATGAAAAATAACTGTAACGTTCAAGGTTAACCGTAACCCCAATAGTGACGGGAATAAGTGACAACAAAAAGACAGCCTGAAGAAGAAGAGTTTTCTCCGAAAATTTGCAATTTAAATAAAAAATTTCCTAGTAAAATTCCCATAATAGTTGTTTTTGATAAGTAATAATTTTTTTTGTTAAATGATCTACATGATCCATACATTTGGAAACAACTTGTTTCTGCAAAATATTTAAGGTACTTTACCTGATATTTCAAAGTATTTCGCACGTCGTTTGCTCTGTGAGGCACGTGCTCCTGGCCCGAGAGGTCCCTTACGTTACGGACCCTTGGTTAGTTATGAAAAATTTTTTTTGCAGAAATAAAGCAGCTAGGTTATATATTTTCAGTTCCACATTCATTCATTTGCACAATCAAACGTTTAAAATTTACTATTAATTAACAGATTTTAGTAGGAAGAGTTATACTTATCGGGTCAGGAGACATCTCACAAGGGGTTCGTTGTTACGGCGAGCGCTTTCAGCGGTGCTTAACCGCCATCATCTGGCCACTACTTCTACACGAGGATTCCTCGCGTGTGTGTAGTTTTCCCAACATGCGACTCCAAAACTACACACACGAGAAACACTCGTGTAGAAGTAGTGGCCAGATGATGGCGGTTAAGCACCGCTGAAAGCGCTCGCCGTAACAACGAACCCCTTGTGAGACATCTCCTGACCCGATGAGTATAACTCTTTCTACTAAAATCTTTTAATTAATAGTAAATTTTAAACGTTTGATTGTGTGAATGAATGAATGTGGAACTGAAAATATATAACCTAACTGCTTTATTTCTGCAAAAAAACATTTTCATGACTAACCAAAGGTCCATAATGTAAGGGACCTCTCGGGCCAGGAGCACGTACCTCACAGAGCAAACGACGTCTTAAATACTTTGAAATATCAGGTAAATTACCTTAGATATTATGTATATTTTAATCAAAAGCACGTTTATAACATAAGACAACTCATAAGGTTGCCTCATGAACTGCATTTTTCGTCATTGTTTCTGCACATTTTCAGAATTAAAAGAACACTTTTTTAAAAGTTTAATGACGAAAGACATGGAAAAATGAGGCCACATTTTTATTAAACAAAACATTTTTTTTTCAAAATGAGCCCCCACCTCAAATTTGCTAAAAATATTTTCATGTTTGTATTACAATGCAACTTTTCATTAGGTGAAAAAAATACTTTGGGCAATTCGCAATTTTGGCAAGGAAAAAATAATTCCAAAATGGCGTGTTTTACATGTGGAACATTCCGACATATTACACAATTTTTTAATTAAGTGGTTGCTTGACCATTTTATACACCTTTCCCCCCATAGTTTAACCCTATCAGTGAGTAGCTCAAAACAATTTTTATTTTATTTTTATGTGCCACCATCTTGGATATATGTTCATTTTTCTTTTCTGTGGCAGGCCAAAATAGGGCCTCACAATGGTTTTGAAAAAAGGCAATTGCTTTCCTCTTTTTGTAGATCGAAAGTTTTGGGTTTCACTACCTTAAAGAGAACATTTTAAGGCTTACAGAAAATGTGTAAAAACGATAGAAAATATTATTTTAACCTTGCTTAAAATAGCATTGAAATCTGCAATACTCGCAAGCATAAATCACCATTTTTGATGGACTGTTAAGGTGACTGGGAGTTGGAACCCAAAGTTGGGAATTTTTGCGTAATAAACTATGACTAGTAGTTTTCAGTTATGGGGAACATAAGTCTGGGAGAGAGAACACACACACACACACACACACACACACACACACACACACACACACACACACACTTCATATCATCAAATAAAATAATTTAATTTGGATCTTCAGATTTCTTTTGTTAGTATATAGTACATAAACTCAACAAGGAGAAATATTCTACTTTCATATTTAAAATGTGCAATGATACATACATACATACATACATATCACTAAGCTGTTCTTTGAGATTCAGGGGTTACCTCCAAAAAGAAAAACAAACTGCCAGATATTTTTACTTACTGTTGTCGTATCAAACTTCTCCATTTACAGCGATCTTGACATACAACTCGGGCTTCACTGATATCCATAAAATGTGCAATGAAATAAAAGTAATTTAAGCTGTTGAATGTAAAGTTGTAATAAAGTACAGGAATTTTGTTCAGTTAGTTTTTCATCCAGTGCATGTAAATACTTTTAAGAAAAAAAAGTCCAACCTAAATTTTTTTGTATCAATAATGAAATGTTCACCATAAGTAGTAATGAATGTTGAGTCCCCCCCAATCATTCCTCCTTACAGGACTTCAGAATAAAGTTATATACTCACTTGCTATCTCTGTTTTTGCCTTGTACTAAAGTTTCTAGTCATTGTGGATGTTTCTACTTCCTTCAGTTTAGGAAAAAAGTTGTGCATTACCACAGACTGACAAATATTGAGCATTTCTCTGATGGTTGTTCTGCACAATATAAAAACTGCAAGAATTTTCTGAACTTGCACATCATGAACAGGATTTTTTTAGATTGGTACGGAAGTGGTCGTTTTTGCAGCAAGTCATGGTAAGTCACCATGTGAAGGTATTAGTGCAGATTGTAAAAAGGCTACCAACAAAACCCAGTTTACAGTGACATTTAGCTCAACAAATAACATCTGCTGCAACAATGTATACTTCTGCAAAGATAATATAAAAGAAATTACATTTTTCTTTGTGTGTGCAGAAGAGATGAACAAAGTGTGTAATCAGCTTAGTCCCCGCTTTGTGAAAGTAAAAGCTCTTCCTGGTACACACACAATGCATCACTTTACACCACTTCCCAATTTCAGAATTGGTGCTAAGAGATTAAGTTCTGATATATATTACAGTATTATTTCTGAAACCAATGTAACTAATTTTCAAGATGAGTTACAGTTACATGTTAACTGCTGTGTAGCATGTGTATATGATTCCTGTTGGTATGTGGGATTTGTTGAAAAGATTAACTATGATGAAGGTGATGTGACTGTTCAATTCATGCACCCACATGGGCCCTTTCCATCTTTTTATTGGCCTATAATATGATTGTGAAGTACCTCTGACACATATATTATGTTTGGTTGAGGTAAACGTTGCAACAGGAAGAACATACAACCTATCCAAACTGGCTGAAGACCTAGCTCAGTCAAAGTCTTTTTTTCATGTGAAAATTAGTAATTGTGTTTAGTTTTAATTCAAACTGACAGAGAAAGAAATTCATTTATCTCTTATGTAACCAAGAAAAAGTTCATTTATAAATCATACATAAGCATATCATTCAGTGTCAAATTAATTCATAAAATGATTTGTTCCATAAGTTTATATTTTTATTAAAATTAGTAAGAAATTTAGAGACACCTAATCTTCTCAGTTGCTTGCATTCTTAAAAACAAAAAACAAAAGAAACAGCTTGGGATACCATAGATGGCCCTGTTGGTCACTTTTTTGCAATTGGCAATTATTTTTAAGCACAGCGACAATCAAAAAACTTTGATTTGACTGGCGATTGTGAGCACGGGTTTGCAGGCTAGCATTTTGATCAGTTACAAATTGAAGGTCAAAATATTAAATTCAACAGTAACAAATACAGTTAGTTGCAGCACACTCACAGAAGTAAGGCTATACATCTCGACAGGTGTTGCTGCTAAAGTTTGTGAATCGCAAATTGTACAATATGTTCTGGTAAGTTTTTTTTTTTAGTTTTTTTTATTTACCTTATGTATAAATTATACATATAGTATTTGGTACATTAAGGTGTTTAAAATATAATTCCATAAGACTTAAAAAATATTTTGAAAACAGAAATAAGCATAAATATTCATCAGTTTCTGTGCATTTCGGAGTGCTGAAATGTTACCATTTATTCACAAATATTTCAGAGCCTGTAACTTCTAAACCAGTTTGAACCACAAAATGAAACTCACAGGTTTTGGTGAGTACCAGTAGGGGTATTCTTGGTGGGTAAAAAAAATTATCTGGTCCCTCTTTTGAGATATGTAACCTTGAAATCTGCAAAAGTTGAAAATTTTGCAACTGAGGAGGGGGAGGGGGACCAAACCCAGACTTAAGTTCTCCATAGCTGAAAACTCTACTAGCCATAGTTATTACACAAAAATTCCCACCTTGGGGTTCTAACTCCCAGTCACCTTAACAGTCCATCAAAACTGGTGATTCATGCTTGCGAGTATTGCAGATTTCAATGCCATTTTAAGCAAGGTTAAAATAATATTTTCTATCATTTTTACACATTTTTTGTAAGCCTAAAATGTCCTCTTTAAGGTAGTGAAACCCAAAACTTTCGATCTACAAAAAGAGGAAAGCAATTGCCTGTTTTTCAAACCTTTATGAGGCCCTATTTTGGCCTGCCGCAGAAAAGAAAAATGAACGTATATCCAAGATGGTGGCACATAAAAATAAAATAAAAATTGTTTTGAGCTACTAACTGATAGGGTTAAACTATGGAGGAAAAAGGTGTATAAAATGGTCAAGCAACCACTTAATTAAAAAATTGCGTAATATCATGTCAGAATGTTCCACATATAAAACACACCATTTCGGATTTTTTTCCTCGCCAAAACTGCGAATTGCCCAAAGTATTTTTTTCTCCTAATGAAAGGTTACATTATAATACACACATGGAAATATTTTTAGCAAATTTGAAGTGGGGGCTCATTTTGAAAAAATTGTTTTGTTTAATAAAAATGTGGCCTCATTTTCCCATGTCTTTCATCATTAAATTAAAAAAACAGATGTTCTTTTAATTCTGAAAATGTACAGAAACAAGTTGTTCGCAAATGTATGGATCATGCAGATCATTTAAGAAAAAAAAATTATGTGGCTGCAACAGTTAGTTGTGAAGTTATGAATGTTTTTTCCTACAGTGTAGTTGTGAAAACTCAGCGTGCAAAAACTTCAAAGGCAGAGCTACCCAATTTTTAAAGTGGCATTACTCAAGATCTACTAGACCGACTGACCTAAAGTTTTAACTGGTTTCATATCTCACCAGTACAATACTTTGTGCCAATTTTCACAAAAATATGAGATGGGTGGGTGACATGCCCTGGGTGATCTGACATGGAATGACCCACTAAGGAAACTACCCAGAGTTTAAGAGGATGGAGAAAGGTCATAGGATGAGTAGACACAAGCATGCCACGTGTCTCTTTGGTCTAGATCAACAAAAACAGGGAATAGTTTGACATGCATTTGCAACAATGTTTAAAGAGGTGTATTCAAATTGTATATAATATGCACCCACTTAGAAAGTAAGTTGCAATGGGTATTATCTGAGTTTATTAAATATGCATTTCACCATAGTACTGATAGCATTAACACTAATTGACTGACTTTGGCTACTTTAATCCAAATAAGTATTTGTTCTTATTTAGCTTATCCAGCTTTCTTAATTATCTCAAGTAGACAGCAATAAGATGTGGATATCTGAAAACTCATAATTTAACATACATACATATCACCAGAGTTACAGAATACAGACATACACGCATATACCATATGCAGATAGTTTATAAATTATTAGCAGATTTTGCAGATAGTTTTTGCTTGTAGATTGAAAAAAGAAAAATGTTATTTACAGCAATTAAAACACTTACTCAAGGCTTTACTCAGATTAATATATTTAATTCTATCTTAATGTAAAAACTTTCAATTATTTTTCACATCTTCTGAGTTCTTTTGTTTTTACAAGCATTTCTGGCCTCTAGATTTTATCAAGGCCTGTTTTCAATGTATAGGAACTGTATCAAAAGTTTTGTTCACATAGAAAGAATTTAAATTTTCTCGCCAGGTTCCACTTGCAGTTGCCGATTATTGAATTAAAATCTTTTCCTTATGTATTTTATAAGTCTACTATTTTTCAATTACGTTGTTGAAAATGCTATGTATAATTTTTGAAGGTTCACTAACGGAACTGCTTTTCTAGATATAAAAACTTCCTTTAGTCTTGTTTTTATAAGGTTCATAATCCAATATTTTAAAGTTTTGGCCTAAAGGTCCATTTTACACACATTTCTTCGCATTCAGTCGCAGTGTACTTATGTCCTCTCTGGTATCTGTAATGTTCTAATACTTATTTATTGTTTTATTAATTTTTCTTTTGCTTTTTGGTTCGCTTTTCACGGGTTTGCAGCAAGTTTTTTGTTTCAACTTTTGTGTATGCAGATACATTTTATTTTTATACAACTCTGCATATCACTAAGCTGTTCTCTGAGGTTCAGAGGTTAGCTCCACAAAGAAATCCTTTTTAATCAGGTAAGTACACCAGTGTGGGGGATTAGCTCACAAATGACGGTTCCAGTTGGTCATTCAACGTAAGGATTCTGGAACAACCCCCAGTGAGTTGGGATCTTTTTGGCAATGTCACACAGAACTAGCTGGCACCTCTCCAAGATTCACAGAGGCCCTTGTTGCTGTTCTGTGTGCCATTATTCCCACAGAGTGCCCCGAGGAGGCAAACCCATCTCTCACTAAGATAGCCCGCACTCATACTTTAAACTAGTATTCAAAATGCCTGAAAATTAAAAAAAAAAAAAAACAGTTTTGCACGATTTCCTTGTGTTCAAAAGAATATTAAAACACACTTTGGGCAAAATATTTCAATTAAAATGATTACCAAAATAATTTACATTACATGCAAACATGTTACTGTCTCTTTGGTCACTCAAACTGACATCGATCGGAAGGATAAAATGACATGCACAAATTGTAATTGATTTATCATATTTGTGGTAGAATTGTGCACAAAATAAATTTTAAGACACTGTTGTGAAACTGCACAAGTTATGTATGAAATGGTCAATGAAATCTGCTTACATTAATGCATTCAATGAAATCTGCTTACATTAATGTATTCAATGAAATCTGCTTACATTAATGTATTCAATGAAATCTGCTTACATTTATGCTGCATTCAATGAAATCTGCTTACATTTATGCTGCATTCAATGAAATCTGCTTACATTAATGTATTCAATGACATCTGCTTACTCTAATGCATTGTGTTTCAGCTATTCACTGAAAACTAATTTTGTCAGTCAATCAATACTTCAAACTGCATTTTTTTTTAATGACAATATAATAATCATTGCCATACAATCAAATGCTAACATATTTCACATGATAATCTGCATTTAAAGAAGCAGTGGGCCACCCCAGTGGGGCAGTGGTCTAAGCGCTGGCTCATGATCATTCGTCCGTGCAGGGTCCGGGTTCAAATCCCGGAAAGGCACGGATGTTGTGTTTGTCTTACGGTACTGGCTCTCTCCCTTTCCTGGAACCAGTGACCCTAAGTTAGGGATGGGCGACTGCTTATAGCCCATTGAGTTGCTTACGGTGGTCGTTAAACCTTCAATCAAAAAAAAAAAAAAAAAAATTTTTAAAAGAAGCAGTGGACCAAACTTACCAACTGATGGATATTCGTCACGATAAAAAGTTATCCAGTCTTCTATACCCAACAATGAAGAATCATCCAAATCACTCACATCATCAGTCAACCCCTCTTCTGAGAAATCACCTGTCACATATGCTTTGCTGGCATCTCGGCCTACAAATTTAGAATTTCTTTAAAAATTGGATAGAAGAGCATATGCTTATATTTTTTAAAAATTCATAGAAATAATTATGTGTAGCCATAGCATCTTTTTTTCTCTGTAAACAGCGAGGCTACTATTTAGAATGGCATAATGTAATCTTGAAAATAACAACAAAAAAACTTCTACACTATTACACTACTTTTAGTAAATTAACATACACTACACAATGGGGAACTACAATAAATGTCATTTAAAAAAAAACCTGTGAAAAGCAAATTTTAGAAATGGCACACTAACAAATTAATTATTTTTTCTATAACTAAGAGTAACTTAATCTATGAGTTTCCCTGTTGCTTTTACTCTATAGTATAGGAGTTTTTCTAATAGGTTTCTCAGTATGAATTTGCTTAAATTTCAGGAAATACAAAAGTACAATAAAGGAAGTCCTGAGTAAGGAAACATAATAACTGCCTCTTGACTACAAAAGGCTTTCAACAATATTGGCATAAAAGCTTCCTAATCTTTAATTACATGGTATTTATCCTTGTCAGTAAAACAGTTCTCCAGCTTCCATCTTGGTAGTAAAATACGTATAGTTGATTATTGGGCATATTCCAATGCATCCTGATTAATGATTGTTTATTTCAGGTAAAAGCTTTGTGACCTACTCTTATTCCTCTGGTTTCTCAACGTCCTTCTTTGCACTTGTGTTAACTTGTTTCATAATGCTTCTGGCAACAGTTTCATACATCTTATACCCAGGTAGTGGCATATTTAAAAGACTCACAACCTCCACAGTGCACCTCTGTGCAGCATGGAGATTGCACTCAGGAGGCCCAGTGGCAAAGAAAGTTCAGCTAAAAATATTTTCACAATGCATTAATAAAATAGAAAATGCTGTGCCAAACAATTTAAAAAGCAAATTCTCAAAATTGAAAGTAAAATTTTGTATGGTAACATTCACCTAGAAAGCTGTGGGATTGGTGTATGATGAAATTTGTTGCACTGTGAAAATAAACAACTCATAACACCATCACAAACTCACAAGGAAAAAAGGATTATCATTGGTACTTTAGGCAGTGGCAGCTCGTGAGTTATTCAAATGGGGGTTCACAACACATAAATTATAAAAATTAAATTTTCAGTTACGACATAATGTACAGATTAAAATACATTTCTGTTTCAACAAGTAAAAAAAAGCAATGCAACTAAAAGAAAAAAACAAGCACTCATCCATAGAAAAACGTTAACATTCGACTTTGTACAAAGGAAGATTCTATTACAATCATCATCATCATCATTGTCAACCATTATCAATCCACTGCTGGACGAAGGTCTCCCCAAGTTTCCTCCACAACGGTCTGTCTTGTGCCAGTCTCCTCCATGTCACCCCTGCATACTTTATATACTTTCGAATTTTCTATTACAATAATGCTTACAATTTACTTCAAAGGTAAACATTCAAAGGGAATGTTGGTTACTCAAGTGCAATTTTTGTAAATTAAGTCAATCCGCCTGTCTCTTTTTGAGGCAAACAATAACATTTTCGTTGAATTTATGTATGTCAAATATCATGTTTTTTTCAATTGAGAGCATGGCTATAGCGCTCAAACTGTCCTCACTCATGATGCTTTTTAAAAATGTCTTAACTCGTTTTAAAGTTGAGAAGCATCTCTCGGCCTCAGCAGTTGTCATTGGAATAGTAGAAATAATTAGCAACAGTTTGTAGGTCTCCGAGAACGTAGTTTGTCATTGGAATAGTAGAAATAATTAGCAACAGTTTGTAGGTCTCCGAGAACGTAGTTTGTCATTGGAATAGTAGAAATAATTAGCAACAGTTTGTAGGTATCCAAGAACATAGTTTGTCATTGGAATAGTAGAAATAATTAGCAACAGTTTGTAGGTCTCCAAAAACGTAGTTTGTCATTGGAAAAGTAGAAATAATTAGCAACAGTTTGTAGGTCTCCGAGAACGTAGTTTGTCATTGGAATAGTAGAAATAATTAGCAACAGTTTGTAGGTCTCAGAGAACGTAGTGTGCAAGTTATTTTCTGTAATGAACTGTAGAAGTCTAATGGCACCATTCATATTTCTGAAATCTGGTTTTCTCTAAATTACTTCTAGTTCAGTTTTCAGGCAATCTTTCTGTAACATGGGATAAACATCTGTTGTTTGCTCAACAAGCTGATTTGGAAACTTTTCTCGTACTCCTGAAATTTTTCAGCTTGGAGGAGAGAAACAGCAGAGTAGTGAGTTATAAAAGAAAATCTATCTTTTACTTGATTCGTGATAACATCACATATCTCTTTAGCTGCCACAGTTTCATTTATGTGAATATTTTCTCTCTTCCTTTTCTTTGATGTTTCCTCTGTTTCTGATATCTTCATGGTCACTGCGTCCATTCTACATGCTTTCGAATGAGTGCTGCATCAGTTACTGTTTTTCTGTAGCTGGTTGTATAACACATCCACATGTGGCATAATATTGTGAAAAACTGTAAGCCAAAACACAAATACCGAGTCTTCCAACATACGCCGAATAGCCCGTGCTTGATTTATTGCTACAGCTTGTTTCAATTATGACTATTTTTTCCATGCATTCAGTTAACTGTTCCATGTATCCATACACTGTATTGATGGTTCAACTTTTGAAATTCCACCTGGTGGCTGAACCATGAGGTATCCTTTTTCTAACAGTTTCATCTAGAATAGCAATCCTGTGTGGAGAGTTACTGAAAAAAGTTAGTAATGTCACTTAGGTCGAAAAAAAATACTTGAACTTGCTGATCCTGACTGGTTGCTTGGCCGACAATCAAATTGAGTTGATGTGCGTAGCAATGCACAAAATGTGCATTCTTATAGGTATGTTTAATAATAGCCTGAACACCTGTGTTGTAACCACTCATCACGTTTGTACCGTCATAGCTCTGGGATATCAATTTCTCGGCTTTGTCTACAACTTTTTTCGAACTAGCTTGAATACATCCAGCGAGAGATTCTGCATCATGTCCAGGGGAATTAGTGAATTCCCAGAATCTCTCAACTGGTTGCCCGTTACCTAAAATGTATCGAAAAATGACAACCAATTGGGAAGCAGATGAAACATCATCTGCTATCACTGCTACAAAACTTGCTTTTGAGATTTCATTTTTTATGTGGTTCTGGCAAACAGTGAGCATACAGTCTAATAAATCATTTTGAATTTCTTTTGATGTTTCGTTAAAAACAGTGGCATTAGTGAGATGGTCTTTTAGAGATGCATCAAGTTCTGCTGAGAAGTTTATAAGACCTCTGAAAACGTATGGATTTAATGAATCATCGCGTTCATCATGTCCTCGAAGTGCGAGCTCAAATGCGCCGCAAAACAGAATACAGTCAATAATTTTGGAAAGAACATAACGATTTTTGGTTACTTGCAAATTGTGTTTTTTAACATTCAAACGAAATGCACTGTCAAGCTGTTGGCGAATATCAAACTTTCCCAGCAAACTAAACTCTAACGTGGAGTTTAAATGTAATTGGGAACAGTGATGTTTATTTATTTTTTGAGTTAGATGGGATAAATCAGCAACACCGTAACTCACCCAACTTGAATCACCACTTTGTTTCGCAAACAGGAGACAGTGAAAACAAGAGAGCCTGTTAGTTAATTCACATCCACAGATCCATGGATATTTCTCATATAAGTTGGGTTTGAATTCCCTTTTGAAATCTCTAGTTTTACATTTTGTCACCTGGATCAGCTTAAGCCTTGGTGATAGCCTGAGCATTTTAATTTCAATTTTTCTTTCCAGCGGCAACATTGGAAAACATAATTGCTTTAGCTCAGAAACACTGATTTTATTAAGTTCCATTTTAACTGTTTACACGTGTTCTTACACACAACAATGAAACAAACCTATAAAAACTAATAAACAGATTAATAACTGATAAACAACTACACTAACCACTTCTTGCCGCAAACCAAGGGAGAATCCAGACAAATAACAAACTGCCAATCCATCTGCGTGAGCTCCCGCACACTGAAGACTGTGCGAATTGAAAGCTTATGAGTGGCACTTATTCCTCACACACGTGCCTCCTCTTCCCACCAGACAAACTGGTTTTCAAGTAGTTTTTTCTACCGCAAGTGCGATCAACGTAAGGCCGGCCGATCTGTGCTGCTAACTTTCGAATTTTATACCATTACAGTCACGTCTTGCCAGGGTTTTTAGAGGGGGAGGAGCTCGTCCCGAAATTGTCAAAACCTGGAAATGTGTTTACTGATTTTATTTTATTTTATTAAACGTGTTATATTTAAATTTCTTTCTTTCGTTTTCTCTTTTTCTGTTTTGAGGGTTCACATGCTCATGTGCACCATCGGGAGCCGCCACTGACTTTAGGTAAAAAGGACTATCATTGGTTTTTGTAATGTAAATGAAATTGTTGTACTGTGAAAACAAACAATTCACAACACTGAAACCATTAGAAAGATTCATTACAAAAACACCTCCTGAACACAAAAATTTCTGATGTGTAAATCATTAAGTAATGAAGCAATTTTCTTAACTTAGCAAGGTAAACCTGAACCTTACGTAAAAAGGATTATTATTAATGGTTTTTGTTATGTAAAAGAAAAGAGGCAATTTCGTGTGTGTGTGTGTGCGTGTGTGTAATCAAATCACACACCTACATTCAGAAAATTCTTCTATGAGAATAAAACGAGGCAACTAGAATTTTGAAATAACTGAATGCCACCAGATCACATAGCCTTAAAAAATAATTTTTCTTATATATTTTTTTCTGTGTAACAGTTCAACTATATTAGGTATGATAAACTTTCAGAAAACATTTTATTATTCAATCACTGTGGACTTTCTAGCAGTTTTAACTAATTCTAACAGTTTATATGAATATTTTTGTTGCAGCACTCTTTTTTTTTTTTTTTTTTTTCAAATCACCACACTAGCAACCACTGAGCCAATAGTTCATGCAACAATCCAGAGTGATATACACTGAACTGCCAGAAAAACTGGTACACCAGTCCAATACTTGGTATGTCCCCCACGGGAGAGCAGGACTGCAGAAATACGAAGGGGCATGGACTCCACTAGCTTCTGGAAATATGCTGTAGGCAATGTCCACCATACTTCCTGCAGAGCATTCCACAATTCAGGTGTATTCCGTGGTCTCGGATTCCTGTGTTCGATAGTGCGTTGCATGGCATCCCAAATGTGTTCTATCAAGTTCAGATCTGGGGACTTGGGTGGGAATGGCAACACCGCAAACTCAGATGAATGCTCCTCTAACCATAATGTGGTGTCCCAACACTTGTGTGGAGGTGCATTGTCCTGTTGGAACAGGCCCAACCCATCAGCATGAATGCAGGACATGAACGGGTGTACCTCGTCAGAAAGGATGCGCACATAGCGTTGGCTGGTCACAGACGTTTGTAGACGTATCAGGGGTCCCAGTGAAGTCCAGCTAAACACACCCATACCATTACGGACCCCGCCCCCACTAGCCAGTACAGTTCCCTGTTAGCAGGTGGAATCTATGGCTTCATGGGGTTTGTGCCACACACTAATCCTTCCATCTGCCTGATACAGTTGGAAACGTGACTCGTCAGAGCAGGCTACTTGTTTCCAGTCATCAAGTGTCCACTGGCAGTGTTGCCGTGCCCAAGCGAGGCGCATAGGTCTGTGTCGTGCACCCATCATGGGAACTCGAGTTGGGCGTCGGCTCCCAAAGCCCATATCATGCAGGGTACGTTGCACAGCCCGGACGCTGATGCTTGTTGAGGCTCCAGCATTGAATTCCGATAGTACCTGTAAGAGTGTTGCATGCCTATCGCGTGAAACGATTCTTGACAGCCAACGATGGTTACACCCAATGTCTTTTTACGGCCACACTGGTATTGTAGGTTGGAGGTTTTGCTGGAATTCTTGTAGTTCGATAGTGCGTTGCATGACATCCCAAATGTGTTCTATCAAGTTCAGATCTGGGGACTTGGGTGGGAATGGCAACACCGCAAACTCAGATGAATGCTTACAACGGTCGTCTGTGAAAATCCGAACTTCGTTTCTACCTCCGAAATAGTATGGCCCATCTCACAAGCGCCAACTATGACACAGAGTTGAAAATCGCTTAAATCGATATTACTTCTCATTCTCATGCCGAAAACAGCTCCGACAGCTGGCAAGGATGTCTATTGCTTTATATACGCACTGGCAGATGCAACCGAGTATGTGCATAGGTGACGTTGCTATGTATTTTGCATAAGCTCATCTGAACCAGTTTTTCTGGCACTTCAGTATATACTTAAATATACTTGATGCAACAGTCAGAATGATATGCATATTTATATAGTCCATGAAACATGACAGATATAAATTTGTCTTGCCTATATGGTTTCATCATGATTTCTATATTATCTATTTGTCACTTGGTCAATTTTGTGGTCTTTTATGACCTTTTTCTTAGAATTTGGTTAAGTTTATTGCCAGCACTATGTCTGGTTTATTGCCCCCTTGAGTGTCACTATGCATGTGTAATTTTTATTTATTTATTTTTGAGAGGGATCCATTTAACAATCTACATGAGCAGTCTAAGGCTATGAGAACTTATTGAACACTAGTTTAGGGTCACTGGTTTCATCAAAAGAACAGAACCAACATACTACCCAGGCCTATATCATTAGCCAGAGGCATATGCCTTTGACTAATTAGATAACAAGATTAGTATCTGTGGTGCAAGCCCTCTATTCAAAAATTATATGACTAGTTCAATACCCTGATTCATTCATTATTTTCTTCCTGAGACATTATTGCAATCTCATCTTGAATATCACTTTTTTTTTTCATATGTTTCAGATGCTTTAATCCCCAGTCAAGTTTCATATACCCACTAATTTCAACCTCAAAAAACGACTCTTTTCGGTCTAGGTAGACATGATCATTCTTTTTACATCCATTATAATAATAATAATTCTTTTTTTTTCCCCTTGTAAAAATTTAAGTTAAACATGATTTATGTTCTCTGAAGGGTTCACTTTTAATCCTTTCCTTTCTGCAAGTTTCTGAATCGTGATTTGCAGTTTTAAAGAAGTTATTTGCAAAAATAACAGTCATCAGCTAAAAGTTAGTTAAATAATCATCACTAATGGCCTACCCTGCAAATTTAATGCAAAACAGATTTTTCAGGGAAGCATTTTGCCTAACATGAAATCAGTCATTTAGTATTGTAAAACTTACGCAAGAAACAAGAAAAGCAGTTATGGCAGTAATTAACATACTGAACTAGTTAGATGAATTCAATTCTTTGCATATTCCAAATGTAACATGCCAAATTAATGGTGAAGCACTGGATATTACATGATTTCATATGGAAAAGACATGATTAAATCAAGTGCTCAAGAATATAAATGACACAAGCTTGAAATGACAAATGAATCTGAACAGCCTTGATGCTTTAAATAGAGTTCTGCCATTTTTGCCGGGAATGTCGTCTCACCCAGGGGTGCAGAAAATGTTCAGGGCCCAATATTTCCCCAGAACACATTTTTTCTTTTTGTCTGAAATTTTCCCCAAAACTGTAGCGGATTTTCATACAAGTTTAAGCGATTATTAGAGTACATGTCGATGATCAAGAACTATCCTTAAAGCCAATTACTTAAAAATTTGAAAAAACAACAACTAATATTTATTCCAATGAGTTTTCTTTTCACGAAAAAAATTCTTTTTTTTTTTTTTTTTTTAATGCATGAAAGATTTAGTGCTCCAGGTGAATCTCTCCCCTCTAGCAGGTAAAAGTTTTAGGCGAGACAGGAATAGGCGAATCAAGAATTCTTTCCTCGCCTAAAATGGCGGAACCCATTAACTTTCGACGTGCAAAGAATAGGCAAATCAAGAAGTAACCCGGGGCAAAGAAGCTGAAAAATAAACAGCTTAAAATCTCTGTAATTAACTATAATTTATTTCATTCTAGCATTCCAGGCGTCTAATTGTGCCAGATAATTTTACAGAATGAAATTTAAATTAGACTTAAATCCTTTGAAAGATGCATGGGTCATTCGCTTTAAAATGTCAGCAACCCCCAATAATTTTTCAAATCGGTGCCTATGACACATTCGCTACCATTATTATTATTTATTTTCTATTGGAAGTTTAACGATCACCTAGAGCAACTCAGTGGGCTATAAGCAGTCGCCCGTCCCTAATTTAGGGCCACTGGTTCCAGGGAAGGGTGAGAGCCAGCGCCATGAGACAAATACAAAATCCATGCCTCACCAGGATTCGAACCTGGACCCATCTCGGATGAATGATCAGAAGCCATCGCTTAGACCACTGTGCCTGCGGTGCAGCCCATTAGTTTTGGAAACGTTTATTAGCGTGACTGGTGGTTGCATCGTACTTGTTACTCATGCCACGTTGTCTCCGCTTTGGCATTAGTAAAGTCGTTTAGGCTCGGTGAATCGTTTGCGAGCGGCAGTTCGCAGTACGTCACAGATCTCACAACCTCTTGTATTCATAACAACACATTTTAAAAATAGATTACCTTGAAGTAAATTACTCATATTTTTCACGTTATATTCGTTGTTAATAAGTCAATTTTTCGTTTTATTATCACTATTATTATTTTACCCCCGGGCAAAAATTTCCCCAGAGCTGCCTTCATTTCCCCTGAACCTTGTTCGCATGTTCGGACATATTCTGCACCCCTGGTCTCACCTACCTCAATTTAACTAGAGGACACGAGCAAAACCCCATTTAAAATAAAGCTGGAGTTCATAAAATCCTGATAAAAAAATCAACACTATAGGTAGTATTAAAAGCAGCTTAGAAATTTGTCTAAATGAACATTTGAAAAATTGGGGAAAAACAAAAATGGATCAGTACTTCTATAATTCAATATTGCTTGGATAAAAATGCAGTCCCAGACTGGGAAAATATTGAATTTGTCCCCACACCTCTCATAAACAGAAACTTATAGCTGTATCAATAGTGATTGAAAAGACAAAGTACAACTGCCCTTGGTACAAATTGTCACATCCTTGGAAACTGCTAACAGGAAAGAGAAACAGGAATAGAATGGGAAAACATCGTAGGCAGTTTGGAAGACATTAATGAAGAAATAACCCATCAGATGGCATTGCCAAAAAAGACCACAATGCAGTGATAAAATACGATGTTAGTGGCATGGGAAGTTGGAAACTACTTGAAAGTGTCAAGATTTAGAAGTCCACTTGACAATATTGCTGCACTTTGTTAGTGCTGAACTACTGCTCAAATGGCATACAACTTTCATTAACCCTGAATGGTGCATGAAACATATGATAACTACCAGTACTGTTTGCAGTTAAGAGAAAGCTACTTGGAAATAAAATTTAAACTCATAGTTAATATGTAGTTCATTTTGTGTAACATAGCAGTGTTTAAAATGTGTGTAAGACCATATATAGGAGCCTGTTAAAAATCTGCAGGAGACCTATGATTTCACTGTTACTATCAAAAATAGCAAGGGCCTGAAGAAGACTAAATATCATTTAAGTTATAGAAACAATTGTGGAACTCAAGTAAAGGAATGATACCAGAATAAAAAATCAGAAAGATACTCAAGAGCTGAAGTATTCTATTCAGAACATGGAAAAAGAGGTGCAGGCAGTGAAGACAAAATACAAAAAATGAAATTCCTACAATTCTTTTACATAAAGATACTACTAAAAATGTAAATGGAGAAAATGCACTAAAAGAGGTTGAATATGAAACATCATAAATGAAAACTGTAAGCAAACAAACTACTGTGATGCTTTATACTAGATTCCAGAATTAAAATATTCCCCATAATCAATCACTCTGGCATCCAAAAAACCAGATCTGAAGAACTCAAAAAACCGTTAACCTCATCTTTCGTTATAAAATCAAAAACATGGCTAAGATCCTGTCATACTGTTTGCAGAAAATGCTAGGCATAGTTGCTCAAAAAGAATGAAAAAAAAAAAAGCAGTTGCAACAGTAAAGATGCTTACACTAAAATTATTAAAAACATTTGTAGAAAAATATGTGCAAAAGTTACTGTTTGGGTATACAATATATATATATATAACATGCAGTACTCGCCCAAATTTTCACTCGATGCCTTAATGAAGGGAAAATCCCTGAGGATTGGAACAATGCTACAATGATCTTGCTACATAAAAAAGGTGACATTGAGGATCTCAGGAACTACAGACCTATCAGCCTCCTATCAGTGGTTTATAAAATCTTCACTAAAGTTCTTTCACACCGCTTGAAGGTGACACTGGACATGGCTCAACCGAGAGAACAAGCTGGATTCAGGAGTGGCTACAGCACAATAGATCATATCCACGTACTGAGAGAACTAATTGAAAGAGCGAGGGAATATGAACTTCCATTGTGCATGGCTTTTGTCGATTATGAAAAAGCCTTTGATTCGGTGAAACCATCAGCAGTTGCAATGGCTCTGAAATCCTGCGGTATTGAAGATGCATACATTAATATTATTAATAACATCTATGAAAATGCAAGTGCAAAGATTCGGCTATTTGAAAATACAACACACATAAAAATTGGAAAAGGAGTGAGACAAGGTGACACCATATCTCCGAAGCTCTTTAATGCCACATTGGAAAATGTCTTTCAATCACTGAACTGGGAAAACAAAGGGATAAAGATTAATGGAGATTATCTAACCCACCTTCGTTTTGCTGATGACATAGTCATTTTTGCAACTACCCCATCAGAGCTACAGAGTATGATCCAGGAACTTGCTGACAAGAGTAAAGAAGTGGGATTAAAAATGAACTTTCAGAAGACAAAAGTGATGTACAATGCTTTTACAAGAAATGAAGATTTATCGATTGATGGAGAAAAGCTGGAGATAACAGACACGTACGTTTATCTTGGACAGCAGATATCAAGTGAGGGCCACATTGTTGAAGAAATTAATCGGCGTACAAAACTTGCCTGGAGAGCTTTTGGAAGAAACAGCATAATTTTCAAGAGCAATATGCCATTATGTCTTAAAAGGAAAGTGTTTGATCAATGCATCCTTCCAGTGCTTACATATGGTGCAGAGACGTGGACCTTAGCTAAAAGAGACATACAAAGGCTGCAGACAACTCAAAGGAGCATGGAGAGGTGCATGCTTGGTGTAACCAGGAGAGATAAGAAGAGGAACTCGTGGATCCGAAAAATGACAAGAGTGGAAGACATCATGATCAGAGTTAAATCCCTGAAATGGCAATGGGCTGGACATACTGCCAGAAGGACAGACCATCGATGAACAGCCGAAATTTTAGATTGGATTCCAAGAGACAGGAAAAGACCCAGAAGAAGACCACATGGAAGATGGGTGGATGAAATTCGAAAGTATGCGGGAGTGACATGGAGGAGACTGGCACAAGACAGACCGTTGTGGAGGAAACTTGGGGAGACCTTCGTCCAGCAGTGGATTGATAATGGTTGACAATGATGATGATGATGATGATATATAACATGAACACTATATAAACTACTGCCATGTGCATATTAGTACCAACAGAATCACGGATGGATTGAGATGACTAAACTATGCAGGAATTCTAGTCTTGCAGTTCACTACAAAAATGCATGCATCTACAGGGAACACCTCATAAATCCCCCTCATGAAAAAGATTATGTTACATCCTTGATGAAAAAGAATGTTATAACATGAATTCAGTTGTGAACAAAATTTAACAATAATTTAATGGTGAAAAATAAAATTTTTATAAATCTGCTCATGATCATGATTTAATGTAGCATCAAACTATGCTCAAAATAGGAGGTTGTACCAGATATTTTTCTTCCTTTGAAAATTTTGGTTTGGATAAAAAACACGTCTTTTAAATATCCCAATTTCGAACTAAATCACCATAAAGATCATTCAATATTACATTTTCCTACACTATTTTTTTTATTTATTTGGTTACTAAACCTACTGCCAGTGGTGAAAATGGGCCGGAAAACAGGATAACCCCATTGTGGGAGCGATGCGATAATTTGATTAAAACACCTTGCAATGCATTTTAATTAATGATGCAATCTAGTACGAATTGTTCATCTCTGAATAAAGAAAACAGCTCTGACTTCAACTAAATGTATTTCACTTTAAAGTTTAATAATGAAATTTTTTTATACGGTTTTATATCTACTGTGAATGGGTTTGTGCACATTCATTTTTTATGCCTTTCACTTGTAGGCTGGGTTCCGGCAGCAAATAATTCCCATTTCTGCCTACTGCGTAATGGTATTGTTATTTCCTCCATAAATAGATCTGTTTCCTAAGTTGCCCCATAATTTTAAACGAAAGGTGTGTTAATTTTTAACAAAAATTGCTTCTTTTAAGATAAATGTTGGTGGGACACTGATTTTGGTATATCTCTGCAGGAGAACTGCTTTGTGTTCTGGGTCACAGTCTATGGATAAGGATACATATAGTCTATGGATACTTTGTGCTCTAGGTCATTGTGTAGGGATACTGTGCCATCACAATGCATATTAGAGAAACCTTCAGGATTGCAAAAAGGAGAGTAGGACACACTAATGACCTTGGGCTTGAAGGTTAATGACCTATGTCTAACTACAATTAGCTGTAGCTTAATTTATAACCATGAGCTTAGTATAGTGGAACTTTTCTCACATTAAGTATGGAGAATTTAGTTATTTCATTTTAGAACAAACACCCAACATGCAGATTGTAAGAAACTTTCAAGGCAATAACTTTTTTGAAGGAAGTAATCCTCAAATTAAATAATGATTATTCATAAGTAACACAATAACTATTCATTTAAAAAAAAAAAAAAATCCAGACAAAAAGTAGGCCATTTCTTGAGTGTCACAGGGGCCAATCCACCCCTGGACAGGATAACTGCTATAGGAATGTGATGGCTTGCTGGGATTTAAGCACACTGGTTAGCTCCAACCCACCAGGAGACTGGATATTTGTTTTTCATAGTCTTGGGTTACTTGCCTCTTTAACAACCTCATGCATAAGCTGGAAAATAACATCTTTATTTTCAAGAATTATAATATAATGATTAAAACAATAACATAAAAATGTTGCTGGCTTATTAATTTTTGTCAAGGGAAGATGGGAGTGACTTTATATTAAGTTAATAATTAGGCCTGACAACTCCATCTTCATGCGCAATACTGGTCTCACATCGTTACGCTCGAACTCTTCATTAATTTTACATACAGAAAGTCAGAGTAAGCCTGTTGCCGAAACGAACCTGTAAAGAAAGAGTACCCTGCTCCTGGTTTATAGTGCTGCGCTCCTTTCTCCACGTCAAAAACTTCGCCTAATATAGCTAAGTACAATCCTGAGCTGTCAGCAGTGCCGTCATACTGTCTTAATTCATCCTCAGTGAACAGTCTGCTACTTGTTTTATGAGATTCTGTATTCACATTTTCACTTCCATTTTCTATATTCGAACTGGATTTTGAAACCTTACTACTGCCCATCCATAGCGAATGAGCAAAATGAGTCACATAGTCCAAAGTAGGGTGACGGATTAACGAAATTTTTTGGTGAAACGTGTGCAATAAATTTGGATAACAGTAAAATATTAAAATGCCTGTCCCAGCGACTAAAAGCGAGAGAGTAAGTTTGGGAAACATATCGATAAAATATTACTTAATAACTGAGAACACTAGTTCAACACAGCTTAAAAGCTTACTATCACACGCTAGCTTCCACACACGGAAGTAAACCAGGTGAACTGTTTATTTACAAGTAAGCAGACAGACATGTTTCTTGAAGAAGTGTCGGTTACAGTTTCATGCAACATCCTAAATTTCAATAATCAAAAAGAGCAGCGTTAAAAAATTATTGGTTAGGGTGGTAGGAAAGAAATTGTGGTTTTAATAGATTACCAATATTGGCCTACTTTTCTTATTTTCTTAAGTCTGCGCATTAACTACTGTTTAAAATTTTGAAGGACTCCTTCCGTGCGTCTGTGTAGCTTTGGTCTATGAGGATCACGTTACGTTTTTAGTCATCACTTGTGGCTATTACCACATGACAACAGTGCAGTCAAGTCCAGTGACAGAAGGAGGTGTTTTCCTTTCGATTGCAGGGAAGTAGAGGGAGAAAATGGTAAACAATTTTGTTAAAATGTTTTTCTTTGGAATTGTTATGTACAACTTTTCAGATATTGTTTTTAACTAAACAATCGCCAAAAACTGATCTGAAATAAAAAGTTAGAATTGAGCTGCAGCTTCTGAAATAGGAAGGATACAATATCTTTACTTTTGAGAGGGTTCAGTTTTATTAAGAACTTGGTGGGTGTATTTCGATAAATTTCTTGCTGGAATTACTAATAGACGTATAAAAGTAAGTTGAATAATATCTGAACTAGCATTATTACTGCACGTGTCTGCCATTTGTTAGGGCATTAGTTTGCTGCGTGCTCCCTTCAATCTGTTACTTGTATTTCCGATAAATTTTAAGTTACATACTGGTGTTATTTGAATGATCAGGTAATGATTGCGGACTGTAACACATTGGATACATTGAATAAGTTTCCTATTCTATTATATACTTCTATTAATATAACTAAACCAGACTGTTAGGAATGGAGAACTAAAATAGATATTGCATTTCATGTTTCAATGGCACTTTGTAGGTAGTTAAAATATCAGTGAGGATGATGAGACCGATCATTTAGATTTCATTTTTTAATTATCGTGCAGGTTACTTATTTCCATTCATTCTTGCACATCAGACATTGGTATTTTTTTTTACTTGTTTATCAGAAATTGCTAAAGAAAATTGAAGTAGGTAAGGAACTCAGACCTTCAGGATGGGGAACTGACAACATGTTTGTTTTCCTCAGTTTTATTTTCTTAGAGATAAGATAAAGCGTATAAAAATACAGTCAGTAATTCTCTATTATATTTGGGAAACCTGTAGTTTGCCGGCCCGGTGGCGCAGTGGTCTAAGGCGGTGGCTTCTGATCATTCGTCCGAAAGGGGTCCGGATTGGAATCCCGGTGAGGCATGGATGTTGTGTTTGTCCTACGGCACTGGCTCTGTCCCTTCCCTGGAACCAGTGACCCTAAATTAGGGACAGGCGACTGCTTATAGCCCATTGAGTTGCTCACTGTGGTCGTTAAACCTCGAATAAAAAAAAAACCAAAAAAAAAAAACCCTGTAGTTTGACAAGTTTTCTTAGGAGTACATTCACTCTGCTGCCCAAGTGACCAAGTGTAGGTTTCTGCTTAGCTGGCCTAGTTGTGCTCGAGTTTGATACATGGGTACTTGATTCATGACATCTATTTATGATATTTTTTTCAGACTTTCAGCAAATATAATGTAACTTGGTAACCACAATTTAAATAGTTTTACCATAGCTTATATAAGCCCGTGATAAGCTTAATTCAGAGTTAAAAAAAAATCAACAGTTCTAAGTTTTATTTCAAAAATGGACAGGGGTGATTCAGGGATAAAGGGTTTATCCTTGAATCAAATCTAGAACGAAAACCTTGAGGACTTTCAGTGAAGAGAAGCAGGTTAACAATTATGAAATATTTTAGTAATCATTAATGATTCAGCATGAACATTTATTTAGTTGCTGAATTTCATAGTGTTTATGTAGGAAAATATTATATAATTTATTCTAAATAGTGCTAAATTTAAAAGGAAGCTATTTAGTACTGTTTATCTTCCTCAGACCTGCAACCAAAAACTTTATATATTAACATAATTTCGCATTTTCAAAATTTAACATGTTCATGGTTTTACTTATGAATACATTATTATTCATAGTTTCACAATTTAACAACATACTAGGCGAAACTCGTCGGAATCGACGGTTAGTTTTTTTCCCTTGTTTTTTTTTTTTTTTTAAAGAGGAAACTCGTATGAATCAACAATTGTGAACTTTATTTGATTGGCAAATTCATTCAACCACATCAGTAAAGACAATAGTCTATGTTCAGGATTTTTTTTTTCTTTTTTTGACTGCAGGTTTAGCGACCACCGTGAGCAACTCGATGGGCTATAAGCAGTCGCCCATCCCTAATGTAGGGTCAGTGGTTCCAGGGAAGGGAGAGTGCCAGTGCTGTAGGACAAACACAACATCCATGCCTCACTGGGATTCGAACCCGGACCCTTCACGAACGAATCATCATAAGCCAGCGCTTAGACCACTGTGCCACCGGGGCGGCCAGGTGTGTGATGAGCATCACGACTACACCCTTTTTCAGTCGTAAAATGTGAGGCAGAAATCCGCTCATCTCGATTGTGTTTAGAAATTGAACTGGATAGCGCACTCTTTCACTCTCATCTTCAGTCACAACTGTGTTTGTAAATGTTGTTGGCATGAGATTTGTGTTGCAAATACTTTTCACCCGTAGGAATCGACAGCTAGGTTTTTCTCTTTCTTTTTTTTTTTTTTTTTAAAAGAATAACCTCATATGAAACAAATGTAAACTTTATTTGATTGACAAATTCATTTAACCACTTCAGTAAAGACAATAGTCCAGGTTCGTAATGTTTTTTGTTTTTTTTTTACTGAAGGTTTAATTACCACCTTGAGCAACTCAATGGGCTATAAGCAATCGCCCGTCCCTAATTTAGGGTCAGTGATTCCAGGGAAGGGAGAGAGCCAGTGCCGTAAGACAAACACAACATCCTTGTCTAACCAGGATTTGAACCCGGACCCTTCGGGAATGAATCATCATAAGCCAGCGTTTAGACCACTGCGCTACCATGGCGGACAGGTTCATGATGAGTATCACGACTGCACCCTTTTTCAGTTGTAAAATATGAGGTGGAAGGCCACTCATCTTGATCATGTGCAAAAATTCAACTGGATAGCACACTCTTTCACTCTTATTTTTAGTCACAACAGTGTTTGTAAATGTTGTTGGAATGAGATTCGCATGGCGAATACTCTTCACCCATCGGAATCAACAGTTAGGTTGTTTTTTTTTTTTTTGTTTTTTTTTTTTAGAATGAACTCATATGAAACAACAAATGCTAACTTTATTTGATTGACAAATTCATTCAACCACTTCAGTAAAGACAATAGTCCAGGTTCGTGATTTTTTTATTTTTATTTTTTGACTGAAGGTTTAACGACCACTATGAGCAACTTAATGGGCTATAAGCAGTCGCTCGTAATATTTTCGCTAACAATGGTCAATGTAATGTTTATTTACATAATGGGAAATGTTTTACCTACGTGAATAAACTGGATCGAATGAATATTAAGTTGTATACATACATAACACAATCCAACGGCATTACGCAATCAGGTCTTCGAGAGTGTTCGCTGTTCCGATGAGAAAAACTGGTAGGAATGCCTTCTAGCATTGCTTTGCACAACAGTTCGCGAAGAAAAGATAAGACTGGACTATCTCAGTTCCTCCATGCTTTTGCCTTCAACAGCATGTGAGTTAACCACACGCTTCTCCCATAGACTTTACATGGGAACTTTGCCGCCCCACAATGCCCGAACTGTTGCCCTAATCTCATTTTTCTCTTTGACTGGCACATCTACATGGTAAGACCTTTATTTTGATACCTCAACCATATCTTTACATTCAGCTGTTCTCTCAAAATAGGACTCACAGTAAAAAACCTTATAGAATTAATATACACTATCTACCAACAAGTAATTGGACACTCTGCAATCGACGATATCTACGGTCCTGATACACGTCATGGCCGCCACCATTAAATATCGTGTGGGAAACAACAACGCAACCAGTCGCATGCAAGATGCCATGCAGTTCGGAGCTATCTGATTTCGAGAAAGGTGTAATCGTCGGGTATCACAGAAATGGCCGATCCATACGTAACATATCCAGCGAGTTGAAGTACCCAAAATTGACAGTGGCCTACGTGATTGGCAAGTGGAAGATGAGAGGTGACTGTCGGAATGTGCCTCGACCCGGAAGACCCACAAAACTGGGAGTTAGAGACCGAAGGGTGCTGGCCAGAGAAATTCGGAAGGACCGCACCAAATCGATGGGCCACATCTGCGAGGAGTTTCAACAGACATCCGGGAGTGTTATTTCTATGAATACCATCCGTAAGGAAACCCATCTGCTTGGTTATCATGGATGTGCTGCCGCCCACAAGCCTTTGATCACCAAGTCCAATAGCGCTGCTCGGCTAACGTGGTGCAAAGAACGTCGACAGTGGACCGTTGAACAGTGGAAACAGGTTCTCTGGAGCGATGAATCAAGGTTCACCCTCTACCGTTTGGATGGCAGGGTCTGGGTTTGGCCTCTGCCTGGAGAACGCCTCCTGCCGGAATGTATTGTGCCAACTCTGAAGTTCGGCAGCGGTGGAATTATGCTATGGGGATGTTTCTCCTGGTATGGCACGGGACCCTTGGTCGCAATTCCTGGTAGACTCAACGTCAAGACCTACTGCACCATTTTGGACGACCATGCGCTTCCTACGTTGTGGCAGTTTTACGGGGTGGACCCATGTTACTTTCAGGATGACAATGCCACCTGTCATGTTGCGAGGTCCACCATGGCTTGGTATGGTGACAATGGGGTTAATCGAATGGACTGGCCTGCGCAGAGCCCGGACCTTAACCCTATCGAGCACCTCTGGGACGAGTTGAAGCGTCGACTTAAGGGGTGCCCCTACCGTCCGAAATCGATGAAGGAACTGACGTGTCTTCTCCAAGCTGAGAGGAAGAAAGTACCGCTAGCCGTCGTACAACACCTGGTTGAGAGTATGCCCCGGAGGGTTGCAGCTGTAATCGCCGGTCATGGAGGCTCCACCAGCTATTAAAGGGGAATAAACTTCCTTTTCCTTTGCTAACACAGGTGTCCGATTACTTGTTGGTAGATAGTGTATAGATTTTACATAATTTCACATGTCATACAACCGATTCTGGAAGATTTTCTGCCCGATAAAAATTGTGAAACCAGTGTAACACGTATGATGTACACTAGAACCGAGGAGGATATGTGTGCCTTAACATAAAAACTTGACTATTTGCAGAAATATGGTGTTTCAGAGGTTGAATCAACAGGATGCAACTTGCTGGAGTAGGCATACATCAGCATGAGCTTTGAAGTGTGGAAAATCATATTGTTTTATTAGTTCCTGGCTGGGTTTTTATTGTAAATTTGTAGGTAGTGTGAGACAGTGTTCTGAGAAAATAATTGTTTTTAAAAATTATGAAATTCATCTCAACACTTCTTTAATTTCACTATTCTATTAAGCTTCATATTTAATGCTACCCACTGTTGCAGTGACTGAAATAATCCTAGCTATGGAAAAGTGTTCATCAGTTGGTTTACATCTTCAAGAGGACTACCATCAAGAAACATTAACACATTGCTGACCAGCTGTTTCAAGCCAAAACCATAGCGTGCAGCCGGCTATTTTTCCGCAGTTGAATATAAAATGAAAGCATCTAAATAAGCTTCAAGAACCTTTATTTACACTGCATGCATTGAAATGAAACATACTACATATATTTATTCATTTTTACGGGTATGGTGTATCATATTGCATTTACTACATGCAATGGTACACAACAAGTTTTACAAACATATCAAGTTTCACTGCGCTTTCCTTTGGAAGAGCATACCCTAGCGGGATTTTTTTCCCCGCCAGTAACTATTTTGCCTAAAATATGGTCTTGCAATTTTCCTGAAAGCCTCAAAGGAGAATCTTTATATGGAGCTCTTCTAGAGATACCAGAAGAACTTCCAGGTTCTGTGCCGTATTCAGTTGAATAATCAGCTATCCATTCCCTAGCTACTTCTCACAGGAAACGTTTGTATTTCATTTTGGTTTGTAGATTATAATTGCAGTAAATTTTAAATGCATTTTTGCTAACAATGGTCAATGTAATGTTTATTTACATCCTTACATAATGGGAAATGCCTTACCTACGTGAATAATTGATAAAAAAGAGGGCTACTTTTTAATACCATTTCATAGTTTTGCATAAGGTACTACCTTTTGCCAAATACTGGTCTGCTCGATCAACACCTTCCGTATACTTACTAATTTATTATAATCCAGTATGCACGTAGGTTTTATTTTGTTTTGCATTGATTTCATAAAGACATCATAAATAGTCGAAATCATACACGAGCCTTTTGTTTTTCCATAAAACAATAACAATGGGTTCTTTCCACATGAATGTCACTTCTCCTCTTCAAAGTTTTTTTGACTTGTCATTGAGTAAATTTGGCAAGCCTCAGTTCTTCCTTATAATACCACGGACTAGTGTTTTGTTTTTCAATAAAATATCAGAAGTACACACACTGTTGTAGTAATTGTCTTGGTAAACATGATGCCAAGCACCAAGGAAAGGCCGTAAGATGGATAATATAGTGTCTTGTAACTTTTTGCCTTCATCTGAATAAATCTTACAGTTGCAAATATAGCCAGTCTCACTTACACAAACCATCCTCACTAAAATCCCATATTTTGTTATTTTTGCCGGATTATACGTTCCGAACCTGATACGTCCTCTCCATAGTATCATTTTCATCGAGTGATAACTGCTGTTTTGGTACATATAAAGACTGAAATTTTGGAATGAAGTGATCCAAAAGGTCTGACTTCGTGAAGTCTGTCGTTATTAGATGTAACTTGTGAATTATCACTAAGATGAAAGAATGTAAGAATTTGCTCGAATCTCATTCTGGTCATAGTTTTAGGAAATATGGGTGCTTCAATCAAAGGATCAGTTGACCAGTAATCTTTCCATTATATCTTTTCTGTTTGTCCCATCAATATAAGTAAACCAAAAAACTTCTTTATATCCTTATTGGTAACTTCTGTCCATGGTGAGGTTTTAACAGAGGTTTTGTGACATTTTTCCATTTGGTGATGGTATAAGTTGGTTTGAGAAGTAATTAGATCCAAGAAACCGTTATCAAAAAATAAATTCACTACTTCACTTATACTTCATGGATTTCCAAGTTGAACAGTTACACCTGAAATATTTTTATGATCCTCCAAGGTTGGTAATTTGTCATTTTCCGTCTGTTCTTCTTCAGAATCATTTTCACTGTCGGATACTATCACGTTTCTTCATTGCCTTCGCGATGATCTAATGACAGACTCATTACTATCTTCTGATGTAGTATGATCTTCCAACTCATTACTGCACAAGATATCTAAGTCACTAGGGCAATCAGGCAATGTGTCTGCACATATTTCATTCAAAAGTTCTTCATTGCCGCGAACCGACATTTTTAAAACTTTTGCCATACACAAATAAGGGTAGAAGAATTCAGACTTATTACACATCACATCTCTAGGGATACTGATTGAAGAGTTTAGTAAACTTTCACGCTTACCAGAGAGGAACAGAGGGGCTGGCTAAAGTACGAGGCGTGCATAGAAATGCTTCAGCTTATCTTGCACACATGCACTTCTTACAATTCAAGCCTAAACTGAGATGACACAATCCAAACTAAGATAACTAAGAATATGATACAGAACGCTGCTTTCAAGACCTATATTCCTTTCAGGCTGAAAATATGCATAAACAAATGTAACTGGAAACACGAGTATCCTCATGACTGATCAGCAACGTTCGGACATGCACACACAAGTATACTTGTGACCGGTCAGCAAAGTGTTGAGAGAGCGAGGTGATGAGGAAAAATAGTATTTCTGAACTAAGTCATAAGAACTAATTAAATTCAGATCATTGTCCAAATATGTCACAGTCACTTGAAGATTTTTATCTTCATATTTGAGGACAGGTGATGGGTATATTGTGATTTATTTAAGAAGCATGAGCCTAAGAAAACTAAGAAAAAGTCTAAAACCAGTTATCTTGTCTTTTACAATATCATCATCATCATCATTGTCAACCATTATCAATCCACTGCTGGACGAAGGTCTCCCCAAGTTTCCTCCACAACTGTCTGTCTTGTGCCAGTCTCCTCCATGTCACCCCTGCATACTTTCGAATTTCATCCACCCATCTCCCATGTGGTCTTCTTCTGGGTCTTTTCCTGTCCCTTGGAATCCAATCTAAAATTTCGGCTGTCCATCGATGATCTGTCCTTCTGGCAGTATGTCCAGCCCATTGCCATTTCAGGGATTTAACTCTGATCATGATGTCTTCCACTCTTGTCATTTTTCGGATCCACGAGTTCTTCTTCTTATCTCTCCTGGTTACACCAAGCATGCACCTCTCCATGTCCTTTGAGTTGTCTGCAGCCTTTGTATGTCTCTTTTAGTTAAGGTCCACGTCTCTGCACCATACGTAAGCACTGGAAGGATGCATTGATCAAACACTTTTCTTTTAAGACATAATGGCATATTGCTCTTGAAAATTATGCTGTTTCTTCCCAAAAGCTCTCCAGGCAAGTTTTGTACGCCGATTAATTTCTTCATCAATGTGACCCTCACTTGATATCTGCTGTCCAAGATAAACGTACGTGTCTGTTATCTCCAGCTTTTCTCCATCAATCAATAAATCTTCATTTCTTGTAAAAGCATTGAACATCACTTTTGTCTTCTGAAAGTTCATTTTTAATCCCACTTCTTTACTCTTGTCAGCAAGTTCCTGGATCATACTCTGCAGCTCTGATGGGCTAGTTGCAAAAATGACTACGTCATCAGCAAAACGAAGGTGGGTTAGATAATCTCCATTAATCTTTATCCCCTTGTTTTCCCAGCTCAGTGACTGAAAAACACCCTCCAATGTGGCATTAAAGAGCTTCGGAGATATGGTGTCACCTTGTCTCACTCCCTTTCCAATTTTTATGTGTGTTGTATTTTCAAACAGCCTAATATTTGCACTTGCATTTTCATAGATGTTATTAATAATATTAATGTATGCATCTTCAATACCGCAGGTTTTCAGAGCCATTGTAACTGCTGATGGTTTCACCGAATCAAAGGCTTTTGCATAATCGATAAAAGCCATGCACAATGGAAGTTCATATTCACTCGCTCTTTCAATTAGTTCTCTCAGCACATGGATATGATCTATTGTGCTGTAGCCACTCCTGAATCCAGCTTGTTCTCTCGGTTGAGCCATGTCCAGTGTTACCTTCAAGCGGTGTGAAAGAACTTTAGTGAAGATTTTATAAACTACTGATAGGAGGCTGATAGGTCTGTAGTTTCCGAGATCCTCAATGTCACCTTTCTTATGTAGCAGGATCATTGTAGCGGTGTTCCAATCCTCAGGAATCTTTCCTTCATTAAGGCATCGAGTGAAAATTTGGGCAAGTACTGTTTCGATTTCTCCACTTGCTTCTTGTATGATGTCTACAGTAATTCCATCTTCTCCTGGAGCTTTTCCCCGCTTCATGTTCTTGATTGCATGTGCAACTTCTGCTGGAAGGACTGGAGGAACTCTGGTACTGGTATCTTTCATGATGTCTGGAGTGCATGTATCATCCCTTTCATATAATTTGGAGTAGAAATCTTTCACTCTTGTCAAAATTTCGCCTCTATTTCTTGTTACAGAACCATCTTCTTTTCTCAGTGCCATAATCTGTTTTCTTCCCTTACTGAGATGTCCCTTTGCTATCTTTAGGCTTTGGTTGTTTTCAATTGCTTTCCTCACTAGTTCACAGTTGAATTTTCTTACGTCTTCAGTGATACTTTTTCGTACTGTCTTGCATAGCTCTATATATTCCACTTTGGAAGTCACATCTTCTTTAGTTGTCCTCATCTCTCTTCTTTTTTGCATTAACATTTTCGTTTTTCCTGATAATTTATTTACATGCAACTTGTTCTTAGACCCAGCTAATTTTGTTGCTGTTTCCATAAGAGCTTTGGTTACTTTTCTGTTAACTTCAGAGATGTCCACTTCTTCCGATGTTAGGCCTTCTAAAGCAGAGAACCTGTTCTTCAGTTCCAACTTGAAGGTATTATGGTGTTTTTTAAGGTTGGTTATGTCAATAGATTTTGTTTGTCTTATGAGCTTGCCACGTTCAAGTTTAGTGTTGAGGTGCATCTTACATCTCACCAATCTATGGTCACTACCTGTGTTGAACTTGTTTAGCACACTGCAGTCTTCTATGACGAATTTTTTGTTACACATAATAAAATCAATTTCACTTGTCGTCCCATTTGGATGTCTCCATGTCCATTTCCTGTGTGGCTTTTTCTTGAAGAAGGAGTTCAAGTTGAAAAACCCTTCTGCCTCTGCAAACTCAACGAGAGTATTTCCACGCTGGTTTCTGTTGCCGTGACCGAATTTACCTACTGAAGTTTCATTCTGTTGCCGTTGCCCTATTTTTGCATTGAAATCTCCCATAATTATTTTCAAGTGCTGCTTACCTTTATTATTTAGATGACAAATTTCCTCATAAAATTCTTCAATTTCTTCTTCAGGATGACTTGTGGTGGGTGCATAAGTTTGAATAATCTGAGCCTGGTATCTTCTCGATAGTTGGATAACGAGTCGTGCAGCTCTGTCAGAGGAACTTTCAACTTCTACCACTTTATCCTTCAGTTTCTTGTTTATTATAAATCCAACACCACTGGTTCTGCCAGTATCTGTCCCACGATAGTAGAAGAGATGTCCACTTTTCAGTTCGATGAGATCTTCTCCTTTTCTCCTTACCTCACTTAACCCCACGATGTCCCACTTGATCCTTTGTAGTTCCTCTTCCAATTCAAGAAGCCTTGAATCAGAAGATAGGGAGCGTCCATTGTACGTTGCCAAGGTCAGCATCAGACGGCAGCCTAGTCCGGTCCTCCGGGGATTCTTAGCACCCTCTGCCTTCATGTCGCACTGGCCGCTGCCTTGGCCAGGTTCATTCCAGCTGCCGGAGACTGAGGGCCAAGATTTAAGTTGTTTAATCATTTTGGAGGGGTTTGGCCATAACTCACCACGCTGGCCAAGCGGGTTGGTGAGTGTGGGATAGCATTTCCTCTAATCCCGATGGTATAGTTATACCGCTATTGGCGGTCGTCAGAGCCCCTTTAGTGGGAACAGGATGCACCACGAGAAGGCGGGGTTGACATTTGTCAAGGAGAGGCTGTGATGTTACGCATCACCTGACCTTACATCCCCTTTTACAATATCATCATCATCATCATTGTCAACCATTATCAATCCACTGCTGGACGAAGGTCTCCCCAAGTTTCCTCCACAACGGTCTGTCTTGTGCCAGTCTCCTCCATGTCACCCCTGCATACTTTCGAATTTCATCCACCCATCTCCCATGTGGTCTTTTTCTGGGTCTTTTCCTGTCCCTTGGAATCCAATCTAAAATTTCGGCTGTCCATCGATGATCTGTCCTTCTGGCAGTATGTCCAGCCCATTGCCATTTCAGGGATTTAACTCTGATCATGATGTCTTCCACTCTTGTCATTTTTCGGATCCACGAGTTCCTCTTCTTATCTCTCCTGGTTACACCAAGCATGCACCTCTCCATGCTTCTTTGAGTTGTCTGCAGCCTTTGTATGTCTCTTTTAGTTAAGGTCCACGTCTCTGCACCATACGTAAGCACTGGAAGGATGCATTGATCAAACACTTTTCTTTTAAGACATAATGGCATATTGCTCTTGAAAATTATGCTGTTTCTTCCAAAAGCTCTCCAGGCAAGTTTTGTACGCCGATTAATTTCTTCATCAATGTGACCCTCACTTGATATCTGTTGTCCAAGATAAACGTATGTGTCTGTTATCTCCAGCTTTTCTCCATCAATCGATAAATCTTCATTTCTTGTAAAAGCATTGAACATCACTTTTGTCTTCTGAAAGTTCATTTTTAATCCCACTTCTTTACTCTTGTCAGCAAGTTCCTGGATCATACTCTGCAGCTCTGATGGGGTAGTTGCAAAAATGACTACGTCATCAGCAAAACGAAGGTGGGTTAGATAATCATTAATCTTTATCCCCTTGTTTTCCCAGCTCAGCGACTGAAAAACACCCTCCAATGTGGCATTAAAGAGCTTCGGAGATATGGTGTCACCTTGTCTCACTCCCTTTCCAATTTTTACGTGTGTTGTATTTTCAAACAGCCTAATCTTTGCACTTGCATTTTCATAGATGTTATTAATAATATTAATGTATGCATCTTCAATACCGCAGGTTTTCAGAGCCATTGTAACTGCTGACGGTTTCACCGAATCAAAGGCTTTTTCATAATCGATAAAAGCCATGCACAATGGAAGTTCATATTCCCTCGCTCTTTCAATTAGTTCTCTCAGCACGTGGATATGATCTATTGTGCTGTAGCCACTCCTGAATCCAGCTTGTTCTCTCGGTTGAGCCATGTCTAGTGCTACCTTCAAGCGGTGTGAAAGAACTTTAGTGAAGATTTTATAAACTACTGATAGGAGGCTGATAGGTCTGTAGTTTCCGAGATCCTCAATGTCACCTTTCTTATGTAGCAGGATCATTGTAGCGGTGTTCCAATCCTCAGGAATCTTTCCTTCATTAAGGCATCGAGTGAAAATTTGGGCGAGTACTGTTTCGATTTCTCCACTTGCTTCTTGTATGATGTCTACAGTAATTCCATCTTCTCCTGGAGCTTTTCCTCGCTTCATGTTCTTGATTGCATGTGCAACTTCTGCTGGAAGGACTGGAGGAACTCTGGTACTGGTATCTTTCATGATGTCTGGAGTGCATATATCATCCCTTTCATATAATTTGGAGTAGAAATCTTTCACTCTTGTCAAGATTTCGCCTCTATTTCTTGTTACAGAACCATCTTCTTTTCTCAGTGCCATAATCTGTTTTCTTCCCTTACTGAGATGTCCCTTTGCTATCTTTAGGCTTTGGTTGTTTTCAATTGCTTTCCTCACTAGTTCACAGTTGAATTTCCTTACGTCTTCAGTGATACTTTTTCTTACTGTCTTGCATAGCTCTATATATTCCACTTTGGAAGTCACATCTTCTTTATTTGTCCTCATCTCTCTTCTTTTTTGCATCAACATTTTGGTTTTTCCTGATAATTTGTTCACATGCAACTTGTTCTTAGACCCAGCTAATTTTGTTGCTGTTTCCATAAGAGCTTTGGTTATTTTTCTGTTAACTTCAGAGATGTCCACTTCTTCCGATGTTAGGCCTTCTAAAGCAGAGAACCTGTTCTTCAGTTCTAACTTGAAGGTATTATGGTGTTTTTTAAGGTTGGTTATGTCAATAGATTTTGTTTGTCTTATGAGCTTGCCACGTTCAAGTTTGGTGTTGAGGTGCATCTTACATCTCACCAATCTATGGTCACTACCTGTGTTGAACTTGTTTAGCACACTGCAGTCTTCTATGACGAATTTTTTGTTACACATAATAAAATCAATTTCACTTGTCGTCCCATTTGGATGTCTCCATGTCCATTTCCTGTGTGGCTTTTTCTTGAAGAAGGAGTTCAAGATGAAAAACCCTTCTGCCTCTGCAAACTCTACGAGAGTATTTCCACGCTGGTTTCTGTTGCCGTGACCGAATTTACCTACTGAAGTTTCATTCTGTTGCCGTTGCCCTATTTTTGCATTGAAATCTCCCATAATTATTTTCAAGTGCTGCTTACCTTTATTATTTAGATGACAAATTTCTTCATAAAATTCTTCAATTTCTTCTTCAGGATGACTTGTGGTGGGTGCATAAGTTTGAATAATCTGAGCCTGGTATCTTTTCGAGAGTTGGATAACAAGTCGTGCAGCTCTGTCAGAGGAACTTTCAACTTCTACAACTTTATCCTTCAGTTTCTTGTTTATTATAAATCCAACACCACTAGTTCTGCCAGTATCTGTCCCACGATAGTAGAAGAGATGTCCACTTTTCAGTTCGATGAGATCTTCTCCTTTTCTCCTTACCTCACTTAGCCCCACGATGTCCCACTTGATCCTTTGTAGTTCCTCTTCCAATTCAAGAAGCCTTGAATCAGAAGATAGGGAGCGTCCATTGTAAGTAGCCAAGGTCAGCATCAGATGGCAGCCTAGTCCGGTCCTCCGGGGATTCTTAGCACCCTCTGCCTTCATGTCGCACTGGCCGCTGCCTTGGCCAGGTACATTCCAGCTGCCGGAGACTGAGGGCCAAGATTTAAGTTGTGGAATCATTTTGGAGGGGTTTGGCCATAACTCACCACGCTGGCCAAGCGGGTTGGTGAGTGTGGGATAGAATTTCCTCTGATCCCGATGGTATAGTTATACCGCTATGGGCGGTCGCCAGAGCCCCTTTAGTGGGAACAGGATGCACCACGAGAAGGCGGGGTTGACATTTGTCAAGGAGAGGCTATGATGTTACGCATCACCTGACCTTACATCCCTTTTACAATATATATATATATATATGTTGACTTTGTATGCTGAGGCATGCAGTAGTGATAACTGATCAATTGGTGATATCTACCTGATGAATCTGCTTTATTGATAGTGTAATTTAATGGAATGTTGTCCAGTTGAAGTAGCAAAAAGAACATTTCGTATTAAAAATTAAAACTTAGCACATGGCTAGAACTTTTATAGAATTAGCTGTCAAAGCCTTTGGAATTGATTATCTCTCATTCATTTGAAATAATAATGGAGAGAGTGATAAACTAAAGTGTAATAACTGTTTGCAACCTTGTGGGAAGAATTCAAAAAATATTTACTTCAGTTCCTAAATCATGGAGCATTGGGGAAACCATATTATAGTTTCAGAAGACATTGATTACATAGTAAAAATGGGGGAAGAAATGCTGCAGGATGATGTGGTTTTGATTAAATCAGATAAAAGAAAAAGGTGTGCTATTAATAACGAAACTGAGTAAGGTAAAATACTAAGATGAAGAAATAAGTAGAATTTCAGCAAATAAAAAGTTCTGTGTATCTATTCTGAGTAAAAAAAGAAAAATGATAGTTAAAATCTAAAAGTATTTAATACTCCACAATCTGAACAGTGTTTATTTACAAATAAAGGTAACTTGATCACGCTAGTTACGTTACACGAAAAAAAACTTTTACAAGAAAGTTCGTAGGTTGTGAGCTTTCGACCTTATTAGGTCTTCATCACGCCAATGGAGGACTAAGATTGTTGACAGATTCTATATTTGAATTTTTTTCTATTTTTGTTGCCAAAACTTAGAATTGATCTCCAGATCATCGGTATGTAGAGAGGAGATTCGGAATTGCAAGTCATTGAGTTGAAAAAAATTTCCAGGCTTTCGCGGTAACGGAGGGCAAAACGATTGTCAAAAGAAGCAATTCATTTTGCTTTGTTCCAGCGGGGAACTGCAGATGTGTCTTCCATTGTCAAAATAGACAAGGATGTATTAGGATTGGCTTTCAAAACATCTTTTTTATGTTCTAAAATTCTGTGGTTAATGCTACTGTATGTGCTTCCAATGTATTATAAGTTATCTATCACCTATTGAAGAAGAGATAGGAATGCAGTAAACTCCTGGGAGGTCCAGATTTTCAACTTTGTCCCTATCCCTTTGTAGAAGTTTCAAGATGTTTGGGGTGGATTTAATGGCAAGATGGTAACCAAAACTTCTAAAAAGAATCTGTAACTTATAAGCATAGGAAAGATGGTAAGGAACAGAACCAGAGAATTCCAGGTTTTCTTTCTTTTGAGGAAGGAGACATTCAATTTTCGAATTGTTTTCATATTTCTTTAAGAGGGAGTTGACTGTAAGAGCAGGAAAACTATGAGAGGAGGGCTATTGTAGAAATTTTGGAGAATTCTTCTTAAAGAGAAAGTTGGTTGTTGCAAATGATATGAGCCCTGTATATGTAAGACTTCAATTCTGCAAACTTGTAGAGATGGAGAGTGAAAGATTTGTAGGGAATGATGATAGTGTCCGGCTTTTCCTGCAAGTTAAACTGCATAAAGCTGGTAACCCCATCAGACCTTTAGTTGAATATTCTTTTTCTCCAGCAGTAAACCTTGAAAAGAAATTGGTCCTCAAATGCAAATCCCTGGCAGCCAACCATCTTCATACTATTGTATCTACTTCAGACTTCATGCACAAACTTCCTAATTCCTTTTCTCCAAGTGTTAATCTATATACTCTTGATGTGGAATCTTTGTTCCCCTCTGTACCGTATTTTGAGTCCTACATGCTCCTCATGAAGAAATTGATTCTTCATTTTGAACCACCCGGTACTCTTATCAAAGATCTTTATGATTGTTTCCACACTATTCATCAACACAGTTGTTTTGTTTTCAACAAAATTGTGTAAAAGCAACAATCTGGTCTCCCCATGGGCTCACCTCTTTCCCCTCTTCTTGCAGAAATCTACATGCAACATATTGAAGTTTCCATCATTCCTCACCACCCTTTTCAACTTTCCCTGTGGTTAAGATATGTAGATGACATTTTCATTAGCTGGCCACATACCGAGTCTGAACTACAGACACTGATCAACTCCATTACGGAAAAATTTCCTTCCATTAATCTCACTATATCTAAGCAAGTAAACAACGAAATTGATTTCCTGGATGTATCTATCTGCAGAAACGCTGATCTTTCCATTTCTCGTTCCGTCTATCGTAAACCTTCTGCGGCCACTAACATCATTCCCTACAAATCTTTCACTCTGCATCTCTACAAGCTTGTGGCATTGAAGTCTTACATCCACAGGGCTCATATCATTTGCAACAACCAACTTTCTCTTCAAGAAGAATTCTCCAAAATTTCTACAATAGCCCTCTCTCATGGTTTCCCTGCTCTTACAGTCAACTCCCTATTCAAGAAATATGAAAACAATTCCAAAATTGAATGCCTCCTTCCTCGAAAGAAAGAAAACCTAAAATTATCTGGTTCTGTTCCTTACCATCCTTCCTATGCTTATAAGTTACAGATTCTTTTTAGAAGTTTTGGTTACCATCTTGCCCTTACCCCCCCCCCCCCAATCTTGAAACTTCTACAAAGGGATAGAGACAAAGTTGAAAATCTGGACCTCCCAGGAGTTTACTGCATTCCTATCTCTTCTTCAACAGGTGATAACTTATACATTGGAAGCACATACAGGAGCATTAACAACAGAATTTTAGAACATTAAAAAGATGTTTTGAAAGCCAATCCTAATACAGCCTTGTCTATTTTGACAATAGAAGACACATCTGCAGTTCCCCGCAGGAACGAAGCAAAACGGGTTGCTTCTTTTGACAATCGTTTTGCCCTCCGTTACCGTGAAAGCCTGGTAATTATTTTCATCTCCTCTCTACATCCCGATGATCTAGAGATCAATTCTAAGTTTTGGCAACAAAAATAGAAAAATTCAAATGTAGAATCTGTTAACAATCTTAGTCCTCCATTGGCGTGATGAAGACCTAAGATAAGGTCAAAAGCTTCCAACTTACGAACTTTCTTGTAAAAGTTTTTTTCATGTAACGTAACTAGCGTGATCAAGTTACCTTTATTTGTTAATAAAACTCATTTCATCCTCCTGCGCGGCAAAGTCCACAAGAAAGACAAACACGCCGTTGTTACCGGACCACGATTTGCGCTTTTTTGCACTTTGAACGGAGCACGAACAAGGTATTTCTGACAGTGCAATATTCCATAATTTATCCAAAATCCCATGTGAACAGCCCTGCATCAACTGTAGTAGGAAGATTTTTGGCTAAAATTCGCCATCCTCCTATTACGTGGCAAAAGTGGAAAGACTACAGCGAATGCGAACTTATGATATGATTTTTACAGATTGTATATTCTCATGATTTTTTCAATAATATTGTTGTTTGATGGTATGATTCAGGGAGATTTGATTTCAAAACAATATGATTAATAAATGATATGATCATTCACGCAGGTATCTACTATTTGATTCGGGAATTACTCTGGTCAAAATCGAGGGCTGATCATTCAGCACACACGCACGCCGATGGATCGATCGCCGTCGCACTAAAAGGGTTCTGCAATATCGAGGTTTAAACATCGTTTATTGGTGGCAAAAACTTCGATGTTCAAAAACATAGAGGTTTTTTGGCATCCCTAGTTAGGACTGGTTTCAGTTTCTTTTACCTTTACTTCTGAATTATTATACTTTTGTAAATTGGCACTAAAAATAACAAATGGCCAAACTGGTGACCGCTAAAATAAATTTAATCGCCAAAGTTGTCAGTTAATCGCCATCTGGGGAGTGGCGAGTGCTAATTTGCACCTACAATACCAGCACCAGTTTTACTGATTTCTTGACATCGTTACTTCAGATTACATATTTACCCCTTGCTCATTTCCTCAGTCTGTTTTTTTTTTTTTTTTTTTTTGCTTTTCAGTGGAAGGAGGGACATTTGAATGTAAAATGTTTAATACACATTTATCAGTCTCTTCAGTCATTTAATTATTCATCTTGCCATAATGTTTCCTTAAAACTAGTTCACTTGAATGTAAACATTTTCACTTTTATATTTTGCTATTGGTGATTTGTAACTTTTTCCATACTATTGTTCTTTGAGTTTTGAAAATCATAAACAAAAAAGTATATCATTGCTGATCAGCTCACCCAGGAGTTCAGCCCCAATAGGTCATTCCATTTAAGAATCCTAGAGCAAAACTCAATTAACTTTTTGTTGTTGTTGTTGTTTCTTTGAATTGACAGCATTTGATCCATGATGTGTGCAGTGTTTAAGCTAGGATTAGTTACTTTATCAGCAAAAGCTATGTGGACAGAAAGGTTCAAAAATTTTATTTTTCACTTTGATGTATAAAAATGTGTGCAATACATTGACTAAATTAAATTTTAGGCTTTAAGTAGAGTTCAAGAATAAAATGAAATCGTTATTTACACTTGTGATCTCAATGAAAATAAATAAATGCTCATATTTGCTGGCTGATGCAAATTGCATAAACAGCACATGTCCTGTACAATACATCCTTCTCCAACTATAATGAAACTAGAATTCTAGATTTTCTTGTTGTCCGGTTATGCATGCCCCCTCCCCCACTGTATTTTGGATTCCCGAGCTTTGCATCACATTAATGTGATCCACTTTAAACCAAAATTCATTTCCAGTTTTTCGCTAAGGACTTGTTTAAAGTTACTCAATGCAGTGGCAGCTCATGGAGTAAAATGTTGGTGAGGTGAAGACTTAACTCATAACAGATATATATACTTTATGAAAAATAACTAAAAACAAATTTTGTAGAGAAGCGATTTGATGTATAAGTATACTGTACTTATGTATATTTTATACCTATATATACTGAAGAGCAAAGCCGAAAACAAAAGAAAAACTTTTGAATTTATCAAGGACCAGCAAAAACTCAGCATTTTCTCACTTCCACAAAGACCTATTTGGAAATGGGTTTCTGCAAAGTCGTAGATGCAAGTAATAAGCCCACCAAAAAAAAATTTAAATTATATATATATGTCATGGCCTCCGCAGAGTAGTATGACCAAGCTTTAGTTAACAATTTAGCTTGCATCCATAACTTTCCTGGCCCGACCCATGCTCTTCATCTGTTACTATTAAACAGAAAGAAGATGATTATAGAAAACTCAAGTTGTAAGAGTGACATAAAGAATCAGAAATAATGTTCAGCAATAACAAATTGCCAAGTTCACCTGAGAGAGAATTTAAACCTGAATAGCAATACAAAAGTATTACAAATTCTTAACATTGCAATAAAAAAGAAAATATTAATTTTTTTTCTAAAGCACAGATTCTTGAAAGAAAACTGGATTATAAAAACCCCTACTCCACAACTTCTGACAACACAAAAATGAGAATAAAATAAAGACAGTAATAAACTAAAGAAATGCTTTGTGAAGGTTATGTGACATAAACAATTAGTTGCAATATGTACAAAGTATTTCAGAAGTGCTTTAAGTGCATATATATCATCATCATCATCATTGTCAACCATTATCAATCCACTGCTGGACGAAGGTCTCCCCAAGTTTCCTCCACAACGGTCTGTCTTGTGCCAGTCTCCTCCATGTCACTCCCGCATACTTTCAAATTTCATCCACCCATCTCCCATGTGGTCTTCTTCTGGGTCTTTTCCTGTCCCTTGGAATCCAATCTAAAATTTCGGCTGTCCATCGATGGTCTGTTCTTCTGGCAGTATGTCCAGCCCATTGCCATTTCAGGGATTTAACTCTGATCATGATGTCTTCCACTCTTGTCATTTTTCGGATCCACGTGTTCCTCTTCTTATCGCTCCTGGTTACACCAAGCATGCACCTCTCCATGCTGCTTTGAGTTGTCTGCAGCCTTTGTATGTCTCTTTTAGCTAAGGTCCACGTCTCTGCACCATACGTAAGCACTGGAAGGATGCATTGATCAAACACTTTTCTTTTAAGACATAATGGCATATTGCTCTTGAAAATTATGCTGTTTCTTCCAAAAGCTCTCCAGGCAAGTTTTGTACGCCGATTAATTTCTTCAACAATGTGGCCCTCACTTGATATCTGCTGTCCAAGATAAACGTACGTGTCTGTTATTTCCAGCTTTTCTCCATCAATCGATAAATCTTCATTTCTTGTAAAAGCATTGTACATCACTTTTGTCTTCTGAAAGTTCATTTTTAATCCCACTTCTTTACTCTTGTCAGCAAGCTCCTGGATCATGCTCTGTAGCTCTGATGGGGTAGTTGCAAAAATGACTATGTCATCAGCAAAACGAAGGTGGGTTAGATAATCTCCATTAATCTTTATCCCTTTGTTTTCCCAGTTCAGTGATTGAAAGACATTTTCCAATGTGACATTAAAGAGCTTCGGAGATATGGTGTCACCTTGTCTCACTCCTTTTCCAATTTTTATGTGTGTTGTATTTTCAAACAGCCAAATCTTTGCACTTGCATTTTCATAGATGTTATTAATAATATTAATGTATGCATCTTCAATACCGTAGGATTTCAGAGCCATTGCAACTGCTGATGGTTTCACCGAATCAAAGGCTTTTTCATAATCGAGAAAAGCCATGCACAATGGAAGTTCATATTCCCTCGCTCTTTCAATTAGTTCTCTCAGTACCTGGATATGATCTATTGTGCTGTAGCCACTCCTGAATCCAGCTTGTTCTCTCTGTTGAGCCATGTCCAGTGTCACCTTCAAGCGGTGTGAAAGAACTTTAGTGAAGATTTTATAAACCACTGATAGGAGGCTGATAGGTCTGTAGTTCCTGAGATCCTCAATGTCACCTTTTTTATGTAGCAAGATCATTGTAGCGTTGTTCCAATCCTCAGGAATTTTCCCTTCATTAAGGCATCGAGTGAAAATTTGGGCGAGTACTGTTTCGATTTCTTCACTTGCTTCTTGTATGATGTCTACAGTAATTCCATCTTCTCCTGGAACTTTTCCCCGCTTCATGTTCTTGATTGCATGTGCAACTTCTGCTGGAAGGACTGGAAGAACTCTGGTACTGGTACCTTTCATGATGTCTGGAGTACATGTATCATCCCTTTCATATAATTTGGAGTAGAAATCTTTCACTCTTGTCAAAATTTTGCCTCTATTTCTTGTTACAGAACCATCTTCTTTTCTCAGTGCCATAATCTGTTTTTTTCCCTTACTGAGATGTCCCTTTGCTATCTTTAGGCTTTGGTTGTTTTCAATTGCTTTCCTTACTAGTTCACAGTTGAATTTCCTTACGTCTTCAGTGATACTTTTTCGTACTGTCTTGCATAGCTCTATATATTCCACTTTGGAAGTCACATCTTCTTTAGTTGTCCTCATCACTCTTCTTTTTGCATCAACATTTTGGTTTTTCCTGATAATTTGTTCACATGCAATTTGTTCTTAGACCCAGCTAATTTTGTTGCTGTTTCCATAAGAGCTTTGGTTACTTTTCTGTTAACTTCAGAAATATCCACTTCTTCCGATGTTAGGCCTTCTAAAGCAGAGAACCTGTTCTTCAGTTCCAACTTGAAGGTATTATGGTGTTTTTTAAGGTTGGTTATGTCAATACATTTTGTTTGTCTTATGAGCTTGCTACGTTCGAGTTTAGTGTTGAGGTGCATCTTACATCTCACCAATCTATGGTCACTGCCTGTGTTGAACTTGTTTAGCACACTGCAGTCTTCTATGACGAATTTTTTGTTACACATAATAAAATCAATTTCACTTGTCGTCCCATTTGGATGTCTCCATGTCCATTTCCTGTGTGGCTTTTTCTTGAAAAAGGAGTTCAAGATGAAAAACCCTTCTGCCTCTGCAAACTCTATGAGAGTATTTCCACGTTGGTTTCTGTTGCCGTGACCGAATTTACCTACTGAATGGTGTTTTTTAAGGTTCATTCTGTTGCCGTTGCCCTATTTTTGCATTGAAATCTCCCATAATTATCTTCAAGTGCTGCTTACCTTTATTAGTTAGATCACGAATTTCCTCATAAAATTCTTCAATTTCTTCTTCAGCATGACTTGTGGTGGGTGCATAAGTTTGAATAATCTGAGCCTGGTATCTTCTCGAGAGTTGGATAACGAGTCGTGCAGCTCTGTCAGAGGAACTTTCAACTTCTACAACTTTATCCTTCAGTTTCTTGTTTATTATAAATCCAACACCACTAGTTCTGCCAGTATCTGTCCCACGATAGTAGAAGAGATGTCCACTTTTCAGTTCAATGAGATCTTCTCCTTTTCTCCTTACCTCACTTAGCCTGACGATGTCCCACTTGATCCTTTGTAGTTCCTCTTCCAATTCAAGAAGCCTTGAATCAGAAGATAGGGAGCGTCCGTTATACGTAGCCAAGGTCAGCATCAGATGGCAGCCTAGTCCGGTCCTCCGGGGATTCTTAGCACCCTCTGCCTTCATGTCGCACTGGCCGCTGCCTTGGCCAGGTACATTCCAGCTGCCGGAGACTGAGGGCCAAGATTTAAGTTGTGGAATCATTTTGGAGGGGTTTGGCCATAACTCACCACGCTGGCCAAGCGGGTTGGTGAGTGTGGGATAGCATTTCCTCTAATCCCGATGGTATAGTTATACCGCTATTGGCGGTCGTCAGAGCCCCTTTAGTGGGAACAGGATGTACCACGAGAAGGCGGGGTTGACATTTGTCAAGGAGAGGCTGTGATGTTACGCATCACCCGACCTTACATCCCGCATATATATATATATATGGATATATATATATATATATATATTTATATATATATATATATATATGGGATGTAAGGTCAGGTGATGCGTAACATCACATATATATATATATGGATATCATCATCATCATCATTGTCAACCATTATCAATCCACTGCTGGACGAAGGTCTCCCCAAGTTTCCTCCACAACGGTCTGTCTTGTGCCAGTCTCCTCCATGTCACCCCTGCATACTTTCGAATTTCATCCGCCCATCTCCTATGTGGTCTTCTTCTGGGTCTTTTCCTGTCCCTTGGAATCCAATCTAAAATTTCGGCTGTCCATCGATGATCTGTCCTTCTGGCAGTATGTCCAGCCCATTGCCATTTCAGGGATTTAACTCTGATCATGATGTCTTCCACTCTTGTCATTTTTCGGATCCACGAGTTCCTCTTCTTATCTCTCCTGGTTACACCAAGCATGCACCTCTCCATGTCCTTTGAGTTGTCTGCAGCCTTTGTATGTCTCTTTTAGTTAAGGTCCACGTCTCTGCACCATACGTAAGCACTGGAAGGATGCATTGATCAAACACTTTTCTTTTAAGACATAATGGCATATTGCTCTTGAAAATTATGCTGTTTCTTCCAAAAGCTCTCCAGGCAAGTTTTGTACGCCGATTAATTTCTTCATCAATGTGACCCTCACTTGATATCTGCTGTCCAAGATAAACGTACGTGTCTGATATCTCCAGCTTTTCTCCATCAATCGATAAATCTTCATTTCTTGTAAAAGCATTGAACATCACTTTTGTCTTCTGAAAGTTCATTTTTAATCCCACTTCTTTACTCTTGTCAGCAAGTTCCTGGATCATACTCTGCAGCTCTGATGGGGTAGTTGCAAAAATGACTACGTCATCAGCAAAACGAAGGTGGGTTAGATAATCTCCATTAATCTTTATCCCCTTGTTTTCCCAGCTCAGCGACTGAAATACACCCTCCAATGTGGCATTAAAGAGCTTCGGAGATATGGTGTCACCTTGTCTCACTCCCTTTCCAATTTTTACGTGTGTTGTATTTTCAAACACCCTAATCTTTGCACTTCCATTTTCATAGATGTTATTAATAATATTAATGTATGCATCTTCAATACCGCAGGTTTTCAGAGCCATTGTAACTGCTGATGGTTTCACCGAATCAAAGGCTTTTTCATAATCGATAAAAGCCATGCACAATGGAAGTTCATATTCCCTCGCTCTTTCAATTAGTTCTCTCAGCACGTGGATATGATCTATTGTGCTGTAGCCACTCCTGAATCCAGCTTGTTCTCTCGGTTGAGCCATGTCTAGTGCTACCTTCAAGCGGTGTGAAAGAACTTTAGTGAAGATTTTATAAACTACTGATAGGAGGCTGATAGGTCTGTAGTTTCCGAGATCCTTAATGTCACCTTTCTTATGTAGCAGGATCATTGTAGCGGTGTTCCAATCCTCAGGAATCTTTCCTTCATTAAGGCATAGAGTGAAAATTTGGGCGAGTACTGTTTCGATTTCTCCACTTGCTTCTTGTATGATGTCTACAGTAATTCCATCTTCTCCTGGAGCTTTTCCTCGCTTCATGTTCTTGATTGCATGTGCAACTTCTGCTGGAAGGATTGGAGGAACTCTGGTACTGGTATCTTTCATGATGTCTGGAGTGCATATATCATCCCTTTCATATAATTTGGAGTAGAAATCTTTCACTCTTGTCAAAATTTCGCCTCTATTTCTTGTTACAGAACCATCTTCTTTTCTCAGTGCCATAATCTGTTTTCTTCCCTTACTGAGATGTCCCTTTGCTATCTTTAGGCTTTGGTTGTTTTCAATTGCTTTCCTCACTAGTTCACAGTTGAATTTCCTTACGTCTTCAGTGATACTTTTTCTTACTGTCTTGCATAGCTCTATATATTCCACTTTGGAAGTCACATCTTCTTTAGTTGTCCTCATCTCTCTTCTTTTTGCATCAACATTTTGGTTTTTCCTGATAATTTGTTCACATGCAACTTGTTCTTAGACCCAGCTAATTTTGTTGCTGTTTCCATAAGAGCTTTGGTTACTTTTCTGTTAACTTCAGAGATGTCCACTTCTTCCGATGTTAGGCCTTCTAAAGCAGAGAACCTGTTCTTCAGTTCTAACTTGAAGGTATTATGGTGTTTTTTAAGGTTGGTTATGTCAATAGATTTTGTTTGTCTTATGAGCTTGCCACGTTCGAGTTTAGTGTTGAGGTGCATCTTACATCTCACCAATCTATGGTCACTACCTGTGTTGAACTTGTTTAGCACACTGCAGTCTTCTATGACGAATTTTTTGTTACACATAATAAAATCAATTTCACTTGTCGTCCCATTTGGATGTCTCCATGTCCATTTCCTGTGTGGCTTTTTCTTGAAGAAGGAGTTCAAGATGAAAAACCCTTCTGCCTCTGCAAACTCAACGAGAGTATTTCCACGCTGGTTTCTGTTGCCATGACCGAATTTACCTACTGAAGTTTCATTCTGTTGCCGTTGCCCTATTTTTGCATTGAAATCTCCCATAATTATTTTCAAGTGCTGCTTACCTTTATTATTTAGATGACAAATTTCCTCATAAAATTCTTCAATTTCTTCTTCAGGATGACTTGTGGTGGGTGCATAAGTTTGAATAATCTGAGCCTGGTATCTTTTCGAGAGTTGGATAACAAGTCGTGCAGCTCTGTCAGAGGAACTTTCAACTTCTAGAACTTTATCCTTCAGTTTCTTGTTTATTATAAATCCAACACCACTAGTTCTGCCAGTATCTGTCCCACGATAGTAGAAGAGATGTCCACTTTTCAGTTCGATGAGATCTTCTCCTTTTCTCCTTACCTCACTTAGCCCCACGATGTCCCACTTGATCCTTTGTAGTTCCTCTTCCAATTCAAGAAGCCTTGAATCAGAAGATAGGGAGCGTCCATTGTAAGTAGCCAAGGTCAGCATCAGATGGCAGCCTAGTCCGGTCCTCCGGGGATTCTTAGCACCCTCTGCCTTCATGTCGCACTGGCCGCTGCCTTGGCCAGGTACATTCCAGCTGCCGGAGACTGAGGGCCAAGATTTAAGTTGTGGAATCATTTTGGAGGGGTTTGGCCATAACTCACCACGCTGGCCAAGCGGGTTGGTGAGTGTGGGATAGAATTTCCTCTGATCCCGATGGTATAGTTATACCGCTATGGGCGGTCGTCAGAGCCCTTTAGTGGGAACAGGATGCACCACGAGAAGGCGGGGTTGACATTTGTCAAGGAGAGGCTGTGATGTTACGCATCACCTGACCTTACATCCCTATATGGATATATATATATATATATATGGGATGTAAGGTCAGGTGATGCGTAACATCACAGCCTCTCCTTGACAAATGTCAACCCCGCCTTCTCGTGGTACATCCTGTTCCCACTAAAGGGGCTCTGACGACCGCCAATAGCGGTATAACTATACCATCGGGATTAGAGGAAATGCTATCCCACACTCACCAACCCGCTTGGCCAGCGTGGTGAGTTATGGCCAACCCCCCCCCCCCCCCCCCCACCAAAATGACTCCACAACTTAAATCTTGGCCCTCAGTCTCCGGCAGCTGGAATGTACCTGGCCAAGGCAGCGGCCAGTGCGACATGAAGGCAGAGGGTGCTAAGAATCCCCGGAGGACCGGACTAGGCTCCCATCTGATGCTGACCTTGGCTACGTACAACGGACGCTCCCTATCTTCTGATTCAAGGCTTCTTGAATTGGAAGAGGAACTACAAAGGATCAAGTGGGACATCGTCGGGCTAAGTGAGGTAAGGAGAAAAGGAGAAGATCTCATTGAACTAAAAAGTGGACATCTCTTCTACTATCGTGGGACAGATACTGGCAGAACTAGTGGTGTTGGATTTATAATAAACAAGAAACTGAAGGATAAAGTTGTAGAAGTTGAAAGTTCCTCTGGCAGAGCTGCACGACTTGTTATCCAACTCTCGAGAAGATACCAGGCTCAGATTATTGAAACTTATGCACCCACCACAAGTCATGCTGAAGAAGAAATTGAAGAATTTTACGAGGAAATTCGTGATCTAAATAATAAAGGTAAGCAGCACTTGAAGATAATTATGGGAGATTTCAATTCAAAAATAGGGCAACGGCAACAGAATGAAACTTCAATAGGTAAATTTGGTCACGGCAACAGAAACCAGCGTGGAAATACTCTCGTAGAGTTTGCAGAGGCAGAAGGGTTTTTCATCTTGAACTCCTTTTTCAAGAAAAAGCCACACAGGAAATGGACATGGAGACATCCAAATGGGACGACAAGTGAAATTGATTTTATTATGTGTAACAAAAAATTCGTCATAGAAGACTGCAGTGTGCTAAACAAGTTCAACACAGGCAGTGACCATAGATTGGTGAGATGTAAGATGCACCTCAACACTAAACTCGAACGTAGCAAGCTCATAAGACAAACAAAATGTATTGACATAACCAACCTTAAAAACACCATAATACCTTCAAATTGGAACTGAAGAACAGATTCTCTGCTTTAGAAGACCTAACATCGGAAGAAGTGGATATTTCTGAAGTTAACAGAAAAGTAACCAAAGCTCTTATGGAAACAGCAACAAAATTAGCTGGGTCTAAGAACAAATTGCATGTGAACAAATTATCAGGAAAAACCAAAATGTTGATGCAAAAAAGAAGAGTGATGAGGACAACTAAAGAAGATGTGACTTCCAAAGTGGAATATATAGAGCTATGCAAGACAGTACGAAAAAGTATCGCTGAAGACGTAAGGAAATTCAACTGTGAACTAGTAAGGAAAGCAATTGAAAACAACCAAAGCCTAAAGATAGCAAAGGGACATCTCAGTAAGGGGAAAAAACAGATTATGGCACTGAGAAAAGTAGATGGTTCTGTAACAAGAAATAGAGGCGAAATTTTGACAAGAGTGAAAGATTTCTACTCCAAATTATATGAAAGGGATGATACATATACTCCAGACATCATGAAAGGTACCAGTACCAGAGTTCTTCCAGTCCTACCAGCAGAAGTTGCACATGCAATCAAGAACATGAAGCGGAGAAAAGCTCCAGGAGAAGATGGAATTACTGTAGACATCATACAAGAAGCAAGTGGAGAAATCGAAACAGTACTCGCCCAAATTTTCACTCGATGCCTTAATGAAGGGAAAATTCCTGAGGATTGGAACAACGCTACAATGATCTTGCTACATAAAAAAGGTGACATTGAAGATCTCAGGAACTACAGACCTTATCAGCCTCCTATCAATGGTTTATAAAATCTTCACTGAAGTTCTTTCACACCGCTTGAAGGTGACACTGGACATGGCTCAACCGAGAGAACAAGCTGGATTCAGGAGTGGCTACAGCACAATAGATCATATCCACGTACTGAGAGAACTAATTGAAAGAGCGAGGGAATATGAGCTTCCATTGTGCATGGCTTTTATCGATTATGAAAAAGCCTTTGATTCGGTGAAACCATCAGCAGTTGCAATGGCTCTGAAATCCTGCGGTATTGAAGATGCATACATTAATATTATTAATAACATCTATGAAAATGCAAGTGCAAAGATTCGGCTGTTTGAAAATACAACACACATAAAAATTGGAAAAGGAGTGAGACAAGGTGACGACACCATATCTCCGAAGCTCTTTAATGTCACATTGGAAAATGTCTTTCAAGCACTGAACTAGGAAAACAAAGGGATAAAGATTAATGGAGATTATCTAACCCACCTTCGTTTTGCTGATGACATAGTCATTTTTGCAACTACCCCATCAGAGCTACAGAGTATGATCCAGGAACTTGCTGACAAGAGTAAAGAAGTGGGATTAAAAATGAACTTTCAGAAGACAAAAGTGATGTACAATGCTTTTACAAGAAATGAAGATTTATCGATTGATGGAGAAAAGCTGGAGATAACAGACACGTACGTTTATCTTGGACAGCAGATATCAAGTGAGGGTCACATTGATGAAGAAATTAATCGGCGTACAAAACTTGCCTGGAGAGCTTTGGGAAGAAACAGCATAATTTTCAAGAGCAATATGCCATTATGTCTTAAAAGAAAAGTGTTTGATCAATGCATCCTTCCAGTGCTTACGAATGGTGCAGAGACGTGGACCTTAGCTAAAAGAGACATACAAAGGCTGCAGACAACTCAAAGCAGCATGGAGAGGTGCATGCTTGGTGTAACCAGGAGAGATAAGAAGAGGAACTCGTGGATCCGAAAAATGCCAAGAGTGGAAGACATCATGATCAGAGTTAAATCCCTGAAATGGCAATGGGCTGGACATACTGCCAGAAGAACAGACCATCGATGGACAGCAGAAATTTTAGATTGGATTCCAAGGGACAGGAAAAGACCCAGAAGAAGACCACATGGAAGATGGGTGGATGAAATTCGAAAGTATGCGGGAGTGACATGGAGGAGACTGGCACAAGACAGGCCGTTGTGGAGGAAACTTGGGGAGACCTTCGTCCAGCAGTGGATTGATAATGGTTGACAATGATGATGATATATATATATTATTAGACAATAGTTCAGCAAGAGCATATGAAGACATCAAGCGCAGCAGAGAGAGAGGTAGACTTAAAACATTGGAAACAGTTTCGGAGGGGGAACATATTTTTTTACGGAAAAAAAAACAAAAACAGGAAAAATGGTTAACCCGTTTTACTTTATATCATCCTTCCTAAGCAAAAACGCACATTTTGCACTTAATTTCTTTATCTAGCAATAGTTAATGAGTAGTTATTGCACCACTCATACCAGTCGAATGTTCACTCCTCTAAAAATTCAACAGAAATAATTTTCATAGAAGAACTACTTTTCTCAAAAAATGTTTGAGTCCAGAATAACAGCAACATGTCTGTTTGCAAAGGTACACCCTTCATGTAGATCACATTTCGGGCCTGCGGGCTACAAATTAAGGCCCTGATCCAGGAGAATGGTGTGTAGGAGAAATCAAGCTAGAAGCACATTTCTATATATCTTGTTAAAACAGGTAATGCAACTTACACATGGCAGAAATCAGAACAGGTGACTGCCTGGAAAATTTATTTTTCCGCCCCAGGAGAATGCATTCAATTTACTTTTTATTAATCAGTTCAATCCTAAAAATATTATTTTATTACTAATGAATCAAAACTTGTGAGTAATAACACTAAGAAAGAAAAACTGAGCACATTTCTCACCTAACCAGAAACTACAGAAGAAACACATTCCAAAAAGTCAGTACTCAAATATAGAATACAGTGCGCACTTTGACAAAACAGCTGTGTTGATAATGCACTATAAGAACAGACGTGCTCTCACTAACTGAGGCGAACTGTCTGCCACCTCAGTAACTGCTTTGCCAAGCCCTCATCTGCCCACTCCCATTGGACAAAATCCCTGCCTTCCTGCAATAGAAAAACACAGACACTGGTCGATTTTAAGCGGCATTAGAGTTTCGCCTCAAAATCCATAGAGGAAGTCTAAGGAACCAGTTTTTTTTTCCATCTCCGCGCTGTGTCCTGTCTGTTGTAACAGAGATGACTCAGATGATCGGCTCTCTAGGTGCTTAGCATATGCTCGTTTCAACCTCTTTGCAAAAATAGTATTTAAAGTTTATAAATTTAAGGCTCATAAATTGAGGATTTCATTCTTTGGTTGAAGCCTTTTTAAACAAAATTTATAAATCACAATTAAAATTTCAAAGTTTCATTTAGCATGCACAATTAAAGGCGTGTTGTATCTTACATATGTAAAAACTTTCTTCATGGGCAAGAAATCTCAGGTGAGGTGGTGCTTCAATTGCCTCATCTGGCAAGCTGCCCATGCATCAAAGAATAGTAGTTTTAAAATTGTTGATGAATTTTCTGAAGAGAGTGCATGTTTTAAATTCTTTAGTCTTTTTTGCAGTCAAATAGCAAGCATTTCCAAGTAAAAATAAAGTTCAGAATCAGTACTTACTCAGTCTGTACCAAAACCAGTGCCATCATTTGTAACCCATAAAGTTACTTTCATAACAGCATTAGCAGTCAGTACCAATTTCTGAAATTTGATTTCACCTAAAATTCATGGTTTTAGCCTCTCTTCTTGGTATATCATGACGTAATAACATAGGTTGAGCAGTAACATCAGTATATATTGGAATATTGTTTTTTGAAATCTGTTTATGGGAAAGCAATTAACACCATCACTTATGTTTCAGCATACATTATGCCATGGAAATGCTTAATAATTTTGAAAATGAGAAAAAAAATGAGTTCAAGTTGAATATAACTGTTGTCTTCCTGTCTCGTGCTTTAGCTTGTCCTTGTCTTGGGTGATCTGCATATTCCTCATCGATGCCACAGTTTGCCAATAAAGTTCAAGAAACTACTAGTACCTGGAAGAATTCAGCATATTTTATGCACTGGAAATTTGTGTACTAAGGAATCCTTTGACTACCTAAAGACATTAGCTAGCGATGTACATGTGGTGAGGGGAGATTTTGATGAAGTAAGTAATTGTATAGCATGAGAAGCATGCCATACACTTAAAATGAATACATTTTGTTTTGTGTTTTGATAAGCAAACCAGTTCATCATGTGAAAAACATACTAACTTTTACAGTCTAACAATTTTTGCCCTAGCAGATATTTCAGTGTTTTGTGTGTAAGAGAAAGCTGTTATAATTGCATATAGAATCCATCTTCCATCAGAGTGAATAGTTTTTTAAACTATTCTTTAAATACTTGTCAGATAAAAAATTATCTCTGTGTGAAAAGTTTGGTCATGAAGGAATTGGCAGTTTTGCTCATAACTTGAATGCAAAATACAAAATCAGATTCTTGTGGATCAGTTTTTAATTTTAGTAATTATTTTTAAAAAAACTGAGAAACTGGTTTCACGTGGAGAAATTATGATCAGACAAGTATGTAAGTGTAAAATGTAACTTCTGTTTCTTGTTCTTCAATTATACACTGCCGGACAATTGCTAAGGACGGATGACAATAGCAACGACAGCAACCATAAAATGGAAGGCAGGAAAATGTGGAAATTAGCATAAGTGCGGGATATAGTAAGACGTGTTGTGCGTATGCAAATTTTGGATTGCCGAACTTGTTCGTGACGTCATAGCGCTGATAAGAGATATAAAGGATTTGACGCGTATTGACCATTGTTGTTCAAACGCAAAGTTGAAAGGGAAAGAATCAATTGACGAACTTGCTACTTTCAGTATGTCTTCCCGATATCACCTAGATGTTTTTACGCGTGGCCGTATTATTGGCAAGATTGAAGAAGGGCAAAAAATAACAGATGTTGCCAGGGAGTTCGACTTCAGCCACAGTGTTGTTTCAAGGCTTTGGAAATCATTTCAAACAAATGGAGAGTGTAGCAAACGTCACGGGGGAGGTCGTGTTCGCAGTACGACACCTGCAGAAGATCGGTACATAGTGCTATCAACAAAAAGACACCGGCGCAGCACAGCTAGTGAGGTAGCAAATCAGTTTATGGCTGCTACTGGCAAGCGGATCTCCCGAAAAGCTGTCGCCAGACGTTTGCATGAAAGAGGACTATACGCCCGCCGTCCTGTTGGGTGCATCCCATTGTCCAGACGTCACCGAACCGCCCGTTTGCAATAGTGCCATCAACATCGCAATTGGACTGATAACGACTGGTCTGCTGTCCTCTTCTCAGATGAGAGTAGATACAGTCTATCTTCTGATTGTCGACGACAGCTGACCTGGCGTGATAGTGGTACTGCATATTGTCCAGCAAACATACAGGAAAGGGACCGATATCCGACATGTAGTGTCATGGTATGGGCTGGCATCATGATCAATGGCCGTACGTCCCTCTATGTGCTTCCAACTGGGACTATGACTGGCTAACGATACATTAATCATGTTCTGCTGCCTCGTGTTCGCATGTTCCGTGGTGCTGTCGGTGATAGATTCATTTTCATGGACGACAACGCAACATGTCATCGAACAGTCGCTGTCCAGGAGTGTCTTGAGAGCGAGGATATTCAACGCCTCGTATGGCCAGCACGTTCTCCAGATCTAAATCCCATTGAAAATGTATGGGATGCTTTGAAGAGGAGTCTTGCTGGTCGCCAATGCCCTCCAATAAACAAGGACACCCTTATCCGTGCTCTGACAGAGGAATGGGATAAATTCCCTAACAGCTGCTTGATAATGTTGTGCAAAGCATGACACGACGTGTGGAATCTTGCATCGCCCTCCATGGTGGCCATATCCCGTATTGACATCTTACGCCGGAACGCCTGCGGACGGTAATTGCATTTTTTTCACGTTTACGTATTCTGCACAAAATGGCCTGTTTGTCCCTTGAACACGTTCCAAAGCCTTCTGGATTTCAGAGCACAATAAATTGTCTTTCTTGTAATGTCCTGGCATTCTGACATTATTTTATTTCACTTGGCATCCAACCACACTTACTTTTTTATGCGCTATATAGCCGTTTATGATCCGTCCTTAGCAATTGTCCAGCAGTGTATATTAAAAATGCTGTTATATCAAAAATTAAGAATTTTTTTGGTTCTTCAACAAATAATATTGAATGTCGCCATGTGAAAATAACAGCTGTTGAGTGACACTTCCAAATTCCTATATTCCTGGCTGAGTGGTCAGATAGGCTTATGACTAATTGTCTGAGTTGACCTTGTTTTGGTACCTATATAAGGTATGAGTGGTTATTTATGTTATGGCACTGGTGCTCTCGCTTCCTTGGAAGCAGTGGTCTTAAATTAGAGACTGGTGTCTCCTTATTGTGTTAGTCACCCTCATTGCGAGTATCCCGCCTCCTTCCTAAAAAAAAGAAATCTGATATGTTAAACATCAATATAATATAGCATCAAACAAAAAGATCTGTTACTAAAATGAGATTTTCTTCCAAGTTTTTAAACAAAATTTACTGTCTCTGAGGAAGGCAACAGTTACAATAACACATCTACATTCTACTTAATCAATAACATACCCTTGTGTGTTGTTGATGACTGACACCGAGATGTAACATGATTATTCTATTTTTATTTCTGCTTCTGCTTCTTGTGTCAGAGCTGATAACCATATGTCAAATAAATCCAACTACAAAAAAGGAAAAAAGGAAAAGGGAAATATTTATAAATGACATCTCAGGGTTATGTTCTGTTTTAAATGCCTAAATTTGTATTTTATAGTTTACTGAACTTCAGTTTGTCACAGCAGATTTATGCACAAAGCACAAAATTAATGCACTGAAAAATATATCATTAACTGTATAATGAGCTTTCAGATGCAGGAATAATATTTGCATTAAGCAAAACGGTGTATTCTTAACATCTTTTTGAATTTTCTTGATTTACTTTGCCTCTAAGAGGAAATATGTTTGAAGCATTTGGAAGTTCCAAGGTTCTTCTGACATGTAACAGCTTTGAATAAAGCTCATGTTGAGAATTGGCTTCCTAGTTTCTTAATTCAATTACTAATCAAAAACTACTATTATGGGAATTCGTACTAGAAATTTTTTTATTTAATTGCAAATTTTCAGAGAAAACTCTTCTCCTTTACTGTCTTTTGTTGTCACTTATTCCCATCACTATCGTGGTTACAGTTAACCTTGACAGTTATGGTTATTTTTCATCAAATCCTGCCAGATGTCAGGCAGGGAAAATCCTCTACAATCATTGATGATGGAATTTTGATTTTTCTCAATCTCTATTCCTTCTTTTAGCTTTCTGTTTTGAAAATTGCTTTGGAAACTGATGACTTTAAGGGAATTCCAATCCATGTTGTGACCAGTTTCTCTAACATGCCTATCTAAGCCAGTCTTGTTGAAGCGATTTTTTATAGCAGCTTTATGCTCTGCTATACGAGTTTCTAGTCTGCGACTTGTCTCACCTATGTAAGATAGTGCACAACTACATTTTACTTCATAGACTACACCTTACATTTTTAAAATATCTTCTTCTCTTTGAACTATTTTAGGGGAAAATTTCTTAACCTTGTTCTCTAAACTTCGAGCTAACCTAATATTGTGCTTCTTACTTATTCTCTTTAAGGACTCAAATAAACCTTTGTGATAAGAGATTTTTTTAGTGAATTGTACTTGCTGCTTTTGCAAATTCTTCTTACCAGTAAAATTCAGAAGCTTCTCAATTTCTCCTTTAGGATAGTTATTTTCTGCAAGTATGACTTTAAGTTCTTCTTTATGGGATTCTTTCTTATCTGCTGTAGATACTATTTTATTCATTTTTTTCTAAAAACTGATTTGCTGCATTCTTTTTAATAGAAACTTTATGATAGGAATTGAAATCCAATAGTTTATTAGTATTCATTGGTTTTTTATACCAACTACTGAGGAATTTTCCATCTTCATAATAGATAGTAATATCTAAGAAGTTAATTCTTTCTTTTTGAAGTTCAATAGTGAAATTAAGAGAATCGTCTAATTCATTGAATAAGTCTAGAATTCTTTCTAGAACGATTTCTGGGCTATCTATTATAAATAAGGTGTCATCCATGTATCTGCTATGTGGGTTGAACTAGTATCTTCTCTTCTAGTTTTCCCACATAATAGTTAGCTAAGAGTAGGAAGAAATTTGATTCTCCTATTATGGGTAGTTTAGACATAGTGTCTATGTATACTCACATCAATATAGATCAACTTATAGACTTTATAGCGGAAGACTTGGCAGACCTAATAGTTTTTCACAACAAAGATAGAAACATATTAGTTGGAATTTTTGAAATGCTTGCCTTCTCTTTGCAGAACAACTACTTTCAATTTGAGAAAAATAAATGTCATTCAAAAATCTGAACTTGCTATGGGCTCCCCACTCTTAGCTAACTATTATGTGGGAAAACTAGAAGAGAAGATACTAGTTCAACCCACATATTTCTGCCTATATAGCAGATACATGGATGGCATCTTATTTATAATAGATAGCTCAGAAATTGTTCCAGAAAGAATTCTAGGCTCCTTCAATGAATTAGATGATTCCCTTATGTTCACTATTAAACTTCAAAAAGAAAGAATTAACTTCTTAGAAATTACTATATATTATGAAGATGGAAAATTCTTCACTAGTTGGTATAAAAAAACAATGAATACTAATTAAACAATTGGATTTCAATTCCTGTCATCCAGTTTCTGTTAAGAAGAATGTGACAAGTCAGTTTTTAGAAAAAAATAATAAAATAGTATCTACAGCAGATAAGGAAGAAGCCCATAAAGAAGAACTTAGTCATACTTGTAGAAAATAACTATCCTAAAGGAGAAATTGAGAAGCTTCTGAATTTTAATGGTACAAAGAACCTGCAAAAACAAGTAAAATTCACTAAAAAAAATTATCACAAAGGTTTATTCGAGTCCTTAAAGAGAATTAGTAAGAAGTACAATATTACTTTTCAATCATCATCATTGAAAAGTATCTGGCTGTTGGTAAGAAAGTTTTTGCTGCCTTCATAGATTTAGAGAAAGCTTACGACCGAGTAAATAGGATACTTTTGTGGAAGGTATTGAATGAATATGGTGTTACTGGGAATCTACTTAATAGTGTAAAAGCCATGTATGCTGGTAGTAGAGCTTGTGTACAAATGAATGGTGTTTTATCAAAATGGTTTTCTATTCACGCAGGAGTCAGACAAGGTTGTGTAATGTCACCATGGCTGTTTAATATATTTATGGATGCGTGCGTGCATGATGCCAAAATAGATAATAGTGGTTTATGTCTGGGTGATATTCGTGTATGCAGATTGCTGTATGCTGATGACACTGTCCTGTTGGCATAGAGCAAAAGTGAGTTGCAGAGTATGTTGTTCCGTATGTATGAAGTTTGCATGAAATTTAAACTGATTATAAATAAGGGAAAAACCAAAGTTATGGTCCTTGAGAGAGGAACTGGAACTGGTAGTACTGAATGTAATGTAAGTATAAATGGCACAGTGATTGACCAGGTGAGTGAGTTTGTGTATTTAGGAATCATGTTTGACAGAGAGAACAAATTGGATGGTGAAATTAGTAGGCGAGTAAATTCTTCATTGAAAGTCAAGCTGCTCTGGGAGGTTTTCACAGGAATGATGGGTTCTCTAGAGTCCTGCATGGCTGTGTATGAAAGTGTAATTGTTCCTACTCTGATGTATGGTAGTGAAACCTGGGTACTACAAAAGAAACATAGAAATTGTTTGTGTGCTGGAGACATGAGTTACTTATACGGGGGTGGGTGGAAGGGGGGTTAGAAAAATATCCTAGGAGCAAAATGACTCCTATAGCTAAAATTCTAGAAGCCGATCTTAGCAGTGGCATAACTAGCACAAAGTGCCCCCTCCCCTTCCCCCACATGCAGCTAAGGGGGTGGTAGTTACGCCACTGGATCTCAGTGTCTCAGTGGTCCATAGGACTGACTCGCCAGATTAAAGTGAAAAGTATACACAATTTTGCTACTGCAAATCCAAAGAATTAGAAAACACTTACCTGGGAACTGAAGTAATCCAGATCTTCATAAAATTCTTCCTCATTGATAATTGAGTTAAATTTGTGCTCATAAAATTGTTACGAGGATTTGATGTAAAATATTTAAGTAGGTTTTGAATTCCACAGGCTGACAGCCAATAAATAAACATATTATTATTGCAAAAAATATATGCATTTTCAGTTCTCTTACAAATTTTTGTACCTGTTTTGAGTTGACATGTTGAAGAAACTACATTAAAAAAGTACTTCAGTAATGTATTGTGTTTCCTTAGTAGTCAACTATGACTTCATGATCTGGACGGTGAATTCGTCCAGCTGACACATCTTCCCACTAAATTTTTATAGCTGGTTTTGCATCGAAGTCATCCATGTTTTGACCCTTAATTTTTATTGTCAAAATATCATTTAAAGTAGTCACTTTTTGCACTAAAACCACATTCACAAATTGCTGTGCTCATTGGTATGCATCGTAAAAATGTAATTATTGTCAGTAGGTTTTTATATTCCCCTGAAAATTCATTATACAGTCTGTTCCACAAAACATCAGGTTTCTGTGTAGCTTTGGTTTTTGCTCACAGTTTCCAGTCCAGATATTCTTTTTTGATTTCATTACTACAGATTTCTACACAAGACGGTAAATTATCTAGAATGCTGTCCAGTTCTTTCATCCCATATGTAAGTAAATCATTATCTTTATCTGGCAAATTAACTGCATCAAATATATGGATACTGCTTAAAACAGCATTGGAAGCAAAATCACTATACCTCTTCTTGGCAAACTCACTAAGCTTTTCACAAATGGTCACTCTGTCATTATGAAATTATGATTTCATATCATCATCATTTTTAAGTATGACACCTCTGAAAATGCCACTTTGCTGATTGAAATTTTGTTCAAATTCAGTAAGTACTTTTCTATCTTCTTCCTTCATAAGGTTAAACTTAACTTGAGTAGACTGCAAAATTGATTTTACATTGTCAACAGATATAGCAATCTTTTAAAATATTTTAGAAAGCCCACTCAATGTAGTTGTAACATCCAGCAGAAAGTGCATGAAGCGAAGCATTCAAACAGATTTCAAACTTTTCAGCAAACCTTGCATTTTAGCTACTTTATTTTTATCATTTCACCAGCAGAGCAGAAATGTTCCATATTGCAAATAATAACAGGTAGGTTGTTAGTCATTGCTTTCAGAGCTTGATTTTTGGAAGAAATCCACCAAGTCGAAATATGTTAGTATTCATATATAAAACATCCCCGAGCACTTCTGCTACTTCTTTCAGCTCCCTAAGAAGCTTTGGACTGTTGTTATACATTTTGTACACTGATTTTAATAATTGTTCACATTTTGAAGCAAAAGGCACGAGTTTCAAAGTGTCTGAAATAACAAGTTCCAGCTTATGGGCAACACAATGAACTGGAATGATTCCTTGTGACTGAGAAGATAACTTTGTCACAACGCCATTATATTGCCAAAATTCACACCTGCTCCATCAAAACATACAGCCACAAGCTTATCTTTCCATGCTGGGCAACTTTCTTCCATTGCCTCATCAATAGCAGAAGTAATGCATTCAGCATTACCCATTTTCAATTCTGCTAACTTGATAAAATTATTATATTTGCACTTTTAAGGTATTAAACCCTAGCAAAGTGCGCATAGTTTACATGCAATTCATTAATGATATACTATTAAAAATAACCAATCACTTACCCTAAAGATCATGGTAATTTCCATCCGCAAACACTTCAAGCACGTCAATTATCGTAATGTTGTTGGCCTTCAAAGGTGTACATTGCAGTTTGGTGTTAATCATATGCAAGGAGTCTGTAAACCTTTGAAGGCCAACAACATTACGATAATTGACATGCTTGAAGTGTTTGCGGATGGAAATTACCATGATCTTTAGGGTAAGTGATTGGTTATTTTTAATAGTATATCATTGATAAAATTAGTTTGGACCAAACCACTTTCGTGGACAGCTGTGGCATAAATGATTTCTGACTCACAGGTTGAGATGTCAGTGGATGAATCTTCCATTACAGAAACATATTTTGCATTTGTTATGATATCTGCATTTTCCTGACGGATTGACTCAGCAATATAATATATAAATAAAGCACAAGATTTATGATTGATGTAATTATCACCAATGTGCAGTCCATTTTTCTTTTGTAACTGGCATAACCTTTCAAACTGATGGAAAGATAAATTCCCATCAACCACAGAATAAGCTGTGTTAAAAAGAGCAATCATTTTCAATAATATTTGCTCACTCATAGAGGAAATACACTGCCGAAGAGATGAAGTTGCAAGATTTTCTTTCACAATTTTTATCTGGCATGAATCCTTATGAATTCTTGATTTCTCATGTTTAACCAAAGATTCATGCTTGAAGTTGCTACAACCAGCAACAAATAATGTTGTTGCAACAGTTCTTTTTCTCGATGTTTCAGCTTTGTTATTTTCCCGGCATATTGAACAAATACATAAACTTCATATTACCTTTGACTTCAGTTCTTAGCCATGAGAATTCCTTTCTCCATTTTAGTAATGTTGTTTCACCCACATTTTTTCTTTCATCCTTTCACTTCATTGCAGTTTGGTGTTCCTGGACAGAAGAACTTGCAACAGCTAAATCATCCTGATTACTGTTTGTATTAACATCCTCAGGAATAACAGTACTTTTCTTTGTAGATACAGAGAAAAATTCACTAAATTTTCTTTTGCTCATCTTGCAGAAATAATAACGGAAACAAAGGAAAGCAAATTCTGACTTGAAGGACTGTATGAATAAAACTAAAGAGCGTTTACTGGTTTGAGATCGCAAAGTACTCTACTTCCAGCAAGTGACGGTCAAACGGGTCAACCTTTCTATGGCAAGCTTCCCTAATCTTCTGCTTTCCCACCCCACAAGAGCAGCGGGCACGTACAATGTACCCCTTCTCCCTCCCCTAGCCAGCCCAGCAAGGAACCGGCTCCGGCAGTAGCACATTCCCCACTTTGTTCAACTATGGAACTAGATAAAAAAAAATCGGAAAGCTATCTTCACGAATTCTTAATAAAACTGGCTGAAATTTTTATACACAGGATAATAGAAGCCCACCCTGAAAATTTTATGTGAATCGGTAAAATACTTTCTTAATTACCCACGAAAATTTTTATTAAATACCATATTTTTCAGCATATAATCCGCAGACAGCAAAATTCAGCGTGTGAGAAGAAACGTCGGTGTATAATCCGCAGACAAAATTCATAGTAAAAGTTTAAAAAACAGATATGTAATCCACAACAGAGTTTTACAGTATATAGTACAAAAAGTAATCGCCAATATTTTCACCAACACTTTTCCCCATCGCCAATATTTTCACCAACACTTTTTTCCCCCATCGCCAAAACGATTTCTTTTTCGCAAATTGCAAAGAATGCGATCGGCAGCGTGACCCCTCCATATTTATAAGACGTAGGCGCACAAATTTTCTTTTTTCTTTTTTGGATTGAAGGTTTAACAACCAGCGTGAGCAACTCAATGGGCTATAAGCACTCGCCCGTCCCTAATTTAGGGCCACTGGTTCCAGGGAAGGAAGAGAGCCAGTGCCATAAGACAAAACACAAAATTTTGTTTGTGACCTGTTGTGTGTAAGTACGTGCTGTACGTAGCGACCGTTACGCAATTTTTGAATGGCTTCAGAAATCTGGAATTTTCATAAATCTGGCACTCGTCCGGTCCCGTCAATGCCGGATTTTCGAGGTTTTACTGTATAAATATACTTTTTTTCATTTAATGAGTTTAAAAAACTTATAAAATCGTGGAAATTTTTGAAAATTTTAGGTACAATACCCCGCAACTTTCAAACGGTTGTGATATGTATTTTTAATTTCTGTGGCAATCGCGCTGTAAGTCTGAGTAATGTTTAAAATTACATCAACAACTGAAGCACTGGTTTTCAGATCGTAAATAATTTGTGATGGTGTCGAAGTTCTCCAGTCTTGGAGCTGAAATGCCAGAGGCATTCTCTTCGAAGTAAAGGAAAATTAACAAGTGGGAGTGGTGTTGGAAATTCGGGAAGAGTGTGCGTGGGGGTGACATCACGGGTCAGAGCGGCACGTCTCAATGTTTTATGGAATGGAAACCGCACTCCCCTATTCAAGGTCAATGCGCTTTGCTGAAGGCAATGTTTCCTCCTCTTAACTTTTACAAAGCAGCAATCCCTTCCCAGAGAGGAAATGTCTACACACAGACATTTTTGCCAAAGCCAAGGGGCAAGCAGAGATATGTTGATGGAGTGACACTGCATATTATCGTCGAACACGTGGCATTCTTAAAGCTTCATTTTGAAGTTTACGGGGTGGGGAGGGAGCTCTGTATTATCCGCACCGTCATTTAAACTTTAGGAACAGATAATCCGCAGATTATGTGCCGGAAAATACGGTACTTCTATGCACAACAAGTTCTTAATAAAAATTTTCATGCCTAGTTTAAAAAGTATTTAACCAATTTAGGAGCAGTTTGGAGGGAGGGCCTTTCGTATCAATGATTTATGGTGTTTGTAAAAATTCTACCAGTTACGTGGGCTATGCACAACAAGTTCTTAATAAAAATTTCCATGCCTGGTTTAAAAAGTATTTAACCAATTTAGGAGCAGTTTGGAGGGAGGGCCTTTCGTATCAATGATTTATGGTGTTTGTTAAAAATTCTACCAGTTACGTGGAAAATTCACATAGATATTTTTTTTTTTTTTTTTTTTTTTGACAGGCTGTTTAGTTAGAATGGCAGGAAATGGCAAACACCCCATCTCCCATGCTGATACTCCCCCTTAACAGCTGCTCTTCTTGTCCCCCTCTCCTCCCCCCACACTACCTCTGAAGCTGATCCCCCCCCCCACCATCCCTTTCTTAAGGCTTGCTCCCCTTCCCCACCCCCAGTAGTGCCATCGAAGGTCACAGTAGCATGCACCTACATTCCTCACGGGACTTTTACGTACACTCCCCTAGTTCAGCACATGCTAGGAGCTAGGTAAACTTATTTCTCCCTACCCCAATATACTTTTAACCACACACCACTGGGAACTTTTTAAAAAGAAACATAAATACTGCATTTGAAAATTACTACATATGCATGTTAAAAAAGAAAAATCAAGAATTTATGCAGTCACGAATTTGCTCCCAGGTTTTAAATACTGGTCGCAAAACGTAAAATTATGGTCACATTTTGCTCCTGGCGACCGCTAATTTCCCACCCTGGGGGTGGGGGAGGTGGCGAGACACGGTCTGATTGTGTGAGGTATGAATGAAGATGTGTTGCAGTTGTGTAATGTGAAGCAAAATGTTGTTAGCAAGGTGGAGACTAATATTCTTCAGTGGTTTGGCCATGTTGAAAGAATGAGTGATGGAGATGCTTACTAAGAAAAAAATTTTAGGCCAAGTGGCAGGAAGGAAAGGCAGAGGAAGGCCAAGGAAGACATGGGTGGATCAGGTTCAGGAGTGTCTGCATGAGAAAAAGATTACGAGTATGAAGTATAAAATATCTTGTGTACGGCGTGTAATGGATATCAGTGAAGCCCGAGTTGTATGTCAAGATCACTGTAAATGGAGAAGTTATACAACAACAGTCAGTAAAAATATCTGGTAGTTTGTATTTCTTTTTGGAACTAACCTCTGAATCTCAGAGAACAGCTTAGTGATATGTATGTATGTACAATATTAGGCTAGCTCCAAGTTTAGAGAATTAGGTTAAGAAATTTTTCCCTAAAATAGTTCAAAGAGAAAAAGATATTTTAAAAATGCAAGGTGCAGTCTATGAAGTAAAATGTTGTTGTGGACTATCTTACATAGGTGAGATAGGTTGCAGACTAGAAACTCGTAAAGCAGAGCATAAAGCTGCTATAAAAAATTGCTCCAACAAGACTGGTTTAGATAGGCATGTTAGAGAAACTGGTCGCAACATGGATTGGAATTCCCTTAAAGTCAAAAGTCACCAGTTTCCAAAGCAATTTTCAAAACAGAAAGCTAAAAGAAGGAATAGAGATTGAGAAAAATCAAAATTCCGTCATCAATGACTGCAGATGATTTACCCTGCCTAACATCTGGCAGGATTTGATGAAAAGTAACCGTCAAGGTTAACCGTAAACACGATAGTGATGGGAATAAGGGACAGCAAAAGATATCCTGAAGTAGGAGAAGGGTTTTCTGAAAATTTGCAATTAAATTAAAAATTTCCTGGTAAGATTCCCATAATAGTAGTTTATGAACAGCTTTTGAAGAGGGGTGCCTAAAGTTTTTTTGGTTTTTTTTTTTTTTTTTCAGTGCCTGAAATAATTTTCTTACATTTGTTCATGTTTTATACATTTTTCCAATGTTTATGGTCATTGGTCAAAAATGTTTAAAATAACTGAAAAATATACAAGCATGTAGAAATTGAGGAAGGAATATTCCTCAGAAATATAAGACATCGAAAAGCAGTGAAAAACTGTGAATTTCTCTTTTCAAGGTAATTTTCTTTTAGGACTGTAATTCACATGGCATTTTCTAGAATACTGCAAGTTCAAATGACATATACTACGTAACATACTGCTAGTTAAAATAATGAAATAAGAGTAGCAGATCAGCGAAGATGTACACATGGAAACACACAAGCATTTTCATCATCTCTTATATATTTATAACCATTTAACATGTGTATTTGTTCATATAAATAAGCAAAATGCTGTTTATTAATTTTGTTAGCTCCCCATAACATAATATTGTTTTCAATATTGTCTCCAAAAGAATGTTATTTTGCATATATTTCTTTATTGGTCACTTCATTAAAATTAGAACATATTCCTTAAAATATTCTCTTATAAAAACTTCCGTGGCCAACCGTTTTTCAAAAATAGAAAAAAAAAATCGTTCCCTTAAAACCATTTATTTATTATGCTTTGTGTGCTGAGATGTAAGTTTAAGCCCATCACTGAAATAAGGAATTATCTGAAAACAAAAATAGTTGGTAAGATGTGATTCAGCAGATACATTAATTATGCAAGATGCTAATTTTAAAACTTATCTAGTTTTACTCACTTTATTCGGGATGCAAGGTCAGATGATGCACAAGCATATCATAACCTCTCCTTGACAGATATGAACCCCGCCTTCTCGTGGTGCATTTTGTCCCCTCTAAAGGGGCTCTGATGACTGCCATGTAACTATGCTGCCGGGATTAGAGGAAATGCTATCCCACACTCACCAACCCAGTTCCTTGACCAGCACAATGGGTTACGGAAAAAACCCCAACCCCCAGGTGATTACAAAACTGAGAACTTGACCCCTCAGTCCCTAGCAGCTGGAATGTACAGTTGAAGAATTTTATGAGGAAATTCAGTATCTAAATAACAAGGGCAAGCAGCACTTGAAGATCATTATGGGTGATTTCAATGCAAAAGTAGAACAGCATCATCAGAATGAAATTTTGGTAGGTAAATTTGATCATGGCAACAGAAACCAGTTTGGAAATACTCGTAGAGTTTGCAGAGGCAGAAAGGTTTTTCATCGTGAACTCCTTTTTCAAGAAAAAGCCACATAGAAAATGGTCATGGAGACATCCCAATGGGAGGACAAGTGAAATTGATTTAATTATGTGTAACAAGAAATTCGTCATCGAAGACTGCAGTGTGCTAAACAGGTTCAATACAGGAATGGTGAGATGTAAGGTGCACCTCAACACTAAACTGGAACATAGTAAGCTCATAAAACAAACAAAATGTATTGATGTAACCAACCTTAAAAGTCATCATAATACCTTCAAGTTGGAGTTGAGGAACTGATTTTCTGCTCTAGAAGGTCTAACATCTGAAGAAGTGGATATCTCTGTCGTTCACTGAAAACTAACCAAGTTTCTTATGGAAACAGCAATGAAAATAGGTGGCACTAAAAACAAGTTGCATATGAAGAAAATATCAGGAAAAACAAAAATGCTGATGCAGAAGAGAAGAGAAGAGAAGAGAAGAGAAGAGAGATGAGGACAAATAAAAAAAAAATTAACTTCCAAAGTGGAATCTATAGACCTATGCAACACAGTTTGGAAAAGTAGCCTATCACGGAAGACAAGAGTATTCAATTGTGAACTAGTGAGAAAAGCAATTGAAAATAATTGAAGACTGAAGAAAGCAAAGGGACATCTCAGTAAGAGAAGAAAACAGATTATGGGACTGAGAAAAGAAGGTGGTTTTGTAACAAGAAACAGGGGTGAAATTTTGACAAGAGTAAAAGATTTCTACACAAAACTATATAAAAGAGATGATACACCTATTTCAGTCATTGAGAAAGGTACCAGTACCAAAGTTCCTCCAGCCCCACCCGAAAGAAGTTGCACATGCAATTAAGAGCATGAAATGAGGAAGGGCTCCGGGAGAAGATAGAATTACTGTGGACATTGTACAGAAAGCAAGCGGAGAAATAGAAACTACACTCGCCCAAGTTTTCACTAGATGTCTCGATGAAGGAAAGATTACTGAGGATTGTTACAATGCTACAATGATCCTGCTACATGAAAAAATGGGACGTTAAGGATCTCAGGAACTTCAGGCTCATCAGCCTCCTTTCAGTGGTTTATAAAATCTTCACTAAGGTTCTTATACATTGCTTGAAGATAACACTGGATATAGCTCAACTGATAGAGCAAGCTGGATTCAGGAGTGGCTACAACACCATAGATCATATCCATGTACTGAGAGAACTAATTAAAAGAACGAGGGAATATGAACTCCCATTATGCATAGCTTTTATTAATTATGAAAAAGCCTTTGACTCCATGGAATCATCAGCAGTTACAGTGGCTTTGAAATCATGCAGTGTTGAAGATGCTTACATTAGCATTATTAGTAACATCTATGAAAATACAAGTGCAAAGGTTCGTTTATTTGAGGATACAGCACCAATAAAAATTGGAAAGGGAGTAAGACAAAGTGACACCATATCTTCCAAACTCTTCAGTGCCACATTGCAAAGTGTCTTTCAATCATGGAACCAGGAAAACAAAGGGATAAAAATTGATAGAGATTATTTAACTCACCTTCATTTTGCAGGTGACATAATCATTTTTGCAACTACCCCTTCAGAGCTGCAGAGTATGATCCAGGAACTTGCTGACAAGAGTAAAGAAGTGGGATTAAAAATTAACTTTCAGAAGACAAAACTGATGTATGATGCTTTTTCAAGAAATGAAGATTTTGCAGTTGATGGAGAAAATCTTGAGGTAACCGATACCTACATTTATTTACCTTGGACAACAGATATCAAGCAAGTGTCACATTGATGAGGAAATTAATCGGCATGTAAAACTTGGGTGGTGAGCTTTTGGAAAAAACGGGACAATTTTCAAGAGCAATATGCCCTTTATGTCTTAAAGGTGTAATCAATGCATCCTTCCAGTTTTTACATATGGAGCAGAGATGTGGACCTTAACTAAAAAAGTTGTATAAAGACTGGAGACAACTGAAAGAAATATGGAGAGATGCATGCTTGATGTAATGAAAGATAAGAGTAACTGATGCATAAGGAAAACAACAAGAGTGGAAGACATCATAATCAGAGTAAAATCCCTGGAATTGCAATGGACTGGACATGTTGCTAGAAGAATGGACCACAGATGGACAACTGAAATTTTGGACTGCATTCCAAGGGACAGAAAAAGACTCGGAAGAAGACCACATGGGAAATAAATGGATGAAATTCGAAAGCGTGCCAGAGTAGCATGGAGAAGATGGGCTCAAGAGAGACTGTTGTGTGGAAGAAACTTGGCGAGACCTTCATCCAGCAGTGGATTGATAATGATTGACGACGATGATGATGATGATGATTCACTTCATGTTTGCACTGTAAAATAGCCATGTTATTTTGTAAAACAATATCTGTGATTCTGTTGTTTTACTGCTTATTTATGTTAGTAATAACATTTGTTAATTGTTATGTCTGAAAACCTAGAGGAAGTTATTCAAGATTGTGAGTGTTGCATGACTTTTCAATTCTATCCCAATCTGTGATACTTTTTTCTTCTTGCATAGTCTTGTGTGAAATCATCTTAATTTGTCCCCTAGATGTAAACCTCAGAAATCACTACAGCATTTGATAACAGCAGGGGAAACTTTAATTAATGATGAAATGTCAAAATGCATAGCTATTTTCAGTGATTATACTAATGACAATATCGTTGATACTTGTTTATGTTACAACTAGTTCAATATATCAAACGTACAAAAAAAAATTGCATTATGCTTAAGTTCAGGGTCATAGATAGGGTGAAGATGTTCTCAGAAGTGATGATACTCTAACTGATTTGGAGTATTTATTTCTAAGTTTACATATCATAAGGTAAAGCAGCTAGGTAACATTTACCATCAGTAGGGATGGACGATGTTGAGATTTTATCATCACGATGTATCATATTCAAAATTACCCTTTCTTTCTGCACAAAAAATTGCTTTTATCAAGTTAATTAGAGACCACTTTATCAAGCTTGTTGAAATGCCAAAAGCTGGAAATATTATATAAAAAATTTAGTATTAGGAGACGAAATCTCAAAGATTTGCAATTCATCTCAGGTTGCAATTTGAATGCAATTTCGGACATTCCCCTATTTCTATTTGAAAAAATTACACAATGAAATCAATTTGTTATTCTACAAGATATGTACACTCAATGGACAGAACTTTAGAGATACCTACTTAATAACATGTTGGCCCTCCTCTAATGCAAATAACAGCTTGCACATGCCAAGACTAACTCCACCAGATGCTGGTGGGTTTCTGCAGGTAATGTAAGCCATGTGTGTCGCTGCATTGTTTACAACTCCACCCAAGATGTTGGTCCAGGATCCATGAACCTGACATTCCACTCCAAGGCATCCCAGAGAGCTTCCACAGGGTTTAAATCTGAGGACCTTGCGAACCACTGGATGGTTTCAAACTTAGATGAGTGTTGGTTGAGCCATGCCTGAGTGGTTGCGGCCCCGTGGGGCTGTGCATTGTCATGCTGGGATGGACCATTGGCCACAGGATACACGAAGGCCATGAAAGCGTATAGGTGATCAGCCAGCACATGCTGGTAATGCACAGCAGTTGAGGACCTCTCCACACACTCTAAGGGACCTAATGTGTCCCATGAGAAGGCTCCCCAAACCATCACAGATCCACCACCCTTTTGAACAGGGTTGACCTGGTACGACGGGACCATTGTCTCATGCTGTCAATGCCACACCCGCACCCTCCCTTGAGCTCAGTACAGGTGAAAATGGGATTCATTGGTCCACATGACGTGATGCCATTCTTCAGAGGTCCAGTTTTGATGTTTCAGGCACCAGGCAAGGCATAATTTCCAATGATGAGCTGTCAACAGTATGTCACACAAATTGGGTGTCAGTTCGCGAAACCTAGGGTATGCAGCATGTGACCGTTAACTCTCTGACGTCTCTTGTGTGTCCGACATTTAACTTGGATGTAATTTGTGCCACCGCGTTGCCAAGTGGTCGATCTGTATGAGCATGGATGGCCTATGTCGACCCCCGGTCATCAGTGGTGTGTGGTTGGCTACCTCTTGCTCTCTGGGCCTAGTACATCCATCGATGGTATACTCGCAGTGTACCCCTTGATATGGTTGCCCTCAGGAACCATAGGGTTCTTACCTCTTGGGCGATAGAATGGCCTGTCTTGCGCTGGCAATGCATCCACGATCAAAGCTGCTCAAATCACCATGTTTACCCATGTTCATCAATTGCTATCCACTGTTGGGAAATCCTGCTGTCCACCTATTTATCGCCTGCATTCGGTTTGGGTCTATTCCATTCTGGGTATGCCCATGTCAAGTGCCCAACACTGCTATCTCTGATGTTTTGTTTACTGAATGTACTTTGCAACAAATAATAATATCCAATGTAATTGATAATTTTGTACATTAACTAGCTACAGGGTAATATGTACATATTACATTAATTTTAATAGATTATTCTCATTATTTAAATTATGTTTTATTCAGTATTTGAACAAAGCACTGCAATCATATTTTCCATGTGCATAAGTTTCATACACGTATTCTGCTTTTGTACAGACACAATGGATAAACAGTATTAACTGAGGCCTAGCCTGCAAACAGTGGTCACTTTTTTCAGGTCCGAGCAGTGACCATCATTCAGAAGTTTCATTTTATACTCACACCTTAATTCTTTCAGCATATCTTGATTAAGCTATTTCTATGTAATCCTTGGGCAACCACTTGCATATAAATTGCTCAATATCTACGGTAACTTCAAGGTATGCCAAAAAGGAACAATAAAGGTATCAATTTCTTCCAGATCAACCCATCTGTAACTATTAATAGTACATTTGAAGGTTATTATGGTTATTTGGAGCCTTGTGCATAGGGTAGCAGTAGACTGATTTCTGGCTGGGTAATACTGGACAACAGCCAGACTGGGATAAGGACCCCACATTAAAAATAAGGTTGTCATCTCCTCTCCCCTGCTTGTTTCTCAACTTTCCTGTAAGAGCGCTCGCTCTAACCTGCCTTTACATCACTTCCATTCTCATACCTCACACAAAGGTCTATTCAGACTAAAGAAATTGGGTCTAAACCAAAACTTGGGAAGAATTCATGCAAGAAATGGGCCATAATTGAGATACAATGACAACAGTAATGGAAAATGGTCATTTAATCAGTAAAAGTCAGTATATTTCAGATTGGTCAGTTTTAGACTGTATTTTTCAATTTTGGTCTGTAAAGTCAGTTTTATACCATGGCTTTTTTAAAAAAGATTTACGTGATATGAAAAAAGTTTGTGGCCGGTAAAGTAATGTTTTATGTGGCAGATGGATTGAAAAATTAGAAAATGCCGTATAGAATGCTCTGAGTTATAACTTTTTTAACAACCTTGTGCACTAGAGTGATTTTTGATCTCTATATTGGGAATATTATCTAAGTGCAAAAAAGTAAATTTCGGTTAACTTTCCTCGCCAGATGTATTATTTTGGTTTGGGGAAGAGTTGTGTGTGCGCATATATGCAAACAATGCTCTTACCCATCTTATATTTCCTATATTTTGAGCCTTTGTACTGTATTTCCTATAATTTTTCTTATTACTTTCTCATACATTAGTATGAGGAAGTATTGTAATCATGCAAAAATTCGAATTCGAGATTTCAACGGAAATACATGTTTTGGGGTCCCCCGAATACGATTTCACTATTTTCGAAGTGGTTTCTGTGTGTCAGTCTGTTTGTGTGTCTGTCTGTCTGTAGTTTGTGTCCACCATAACTACATAATTATCTGGTTAATTGGGAAGTTTTTTTTAACTAATCAGTGCAGATATATTTTTTTTAATTTCTCTGAAAATAATAATACGGAGGTGAAATTTGGACATTGTAGTGTCCTGGTATTTCACCACTGTGTAGGGCTGGGTGGGGCCCTATACCGGCATGAAAATCTTAACCTGGGAATACTCGGTAAATTTTACTGTAGGAATTTAATAGACACCTTGCTTAAAAATTTCTCTGGATCTCTCTCTCTATATATATATATATACACTATATACCAACAAGTAATTGGACACCCCTGCAATCGACGTTATCTGCAATCCTGGCACACATCACGGCCGCCGCCGTTAAATATCATGTGGGAAACAACAACGCAACTAGTCGCATGCAACATGCCACGCAGTTCGGAGCTCTCTGATTTTGAGAAAGGTGTAATCGTCGGGTATCACAGAAATGGCCGATCCATACGTGACATATCCAGCAAGTTGAAGTACCCAAAATCGACAGTGGCCTACGTGATTGGCAAGTGGAAGATGAGAGGAGACTGTCAGAATGTGCCTCGACCTGGCAGACCCACAAAACTGGGAGTTAGAGACCGACGGGTGCTGGCCAGAGAAATTCGAAAGAACCGCACCAAATCGACGGGCCACATCCGCGAGGAGTTTCAACAGGCATCTTAGAGTGTTCTTTCGATGAATACCATCCGTAAGGAAGCCCATCTGCTCGGTTATCATGGACGTGCTGCTGCCCACAAGCCTTTGATCACCAAGTCCAATAGCGCTGCTCGGCTAACGTGGTGCAAAGAACGTCGACAGTGGACCGCTGAACAGTGGAAACAGGTTCTCTGGAGCGACGAATCAAGGTTCACCCTCTACCGTTCGGATGGCAGGGTCTGGGTTTGGCGTCTGCCTGGAAAACGCCTCCTGCCGGAATGTATTGTGCCAACTGTGAAGTTCGGCAGCGGTGGAATTATGCTATGGAGGTTTTTCTCCTGTTATGGCACGGGACCCTTGGTCGCAATTCCTTGTACACTCAACACTGAGACCTACTGCACCATTTTGGATGACCATGCGCTTCCTACGTTGTGGCAGTTTTACGGGGTGGACCCATGTTACTTTCAGGATGACAATGCCACCTGTCATGTTGCGAGGTCCACCATGGCTTGGTATGGTGACAATGGGGTTAATCGAATAGACTAGCCTATGCAGAGCCCGGACCTTAACCCTATCGAGCACCTCTGGGATGAGCTGGAGCGTCGACTTAAGGGGTGCCCCCACCGTCCGAAATCGGTGAAGGAACTGACCTGTCTTCTCCAAGCCGAGTGGAAGAAAATACAGCTAGCCGCCGTACAACGCCTGGTTGAGAGTATGCCCCGGAGGGTTGCAGCTGTAATCGCCGGTCCTGGAGAACACCTCCTGCCGGAATGTATTGTGCCAACTGTGAAGTTCGGCAGCGGTGGAATTATGCTATGGAGGTGTTTCTCCTGTTATGGCACGGGACCCTTGGTCGTAATTCCTTGTAGACTCGACGCCGAGACCTACTGCACCATTTTGGATGACCATGCGCTTCCTACGTTGTGGCAGTTTTACGGGGTGGACCCATGTTACTTTCAGGATGACAATGCCACCTGTCATGTTGCGAGGTCCACCATGGCTTGGTATGGTGACAATGGGGTTAATCGAATGGACTAGCCTATGCAGAGCCCGGACCTTAACCCTATCGAGCACCTCTGGGATGAGTTGGAGCATCGACTTAAGGGGTGCCCCCACCGTCCGAAATCGGTGAAGGAACTGACCTGTCTTCTTCAAGCCGAGTGGAAGAAAATACCACTAGCCGTCGTACAACGCCTGGTTGAGAGTATGCCCCGGAGGGTCGCAGCTGTAATCGCCATTTGTGGAGGCTCCACCAACTATTGTAGGTGAATAAACTTTGTTTTCCTTTGCTATCACAGGTGTCCAATTACTTGTTGGTAGATAGTGTATCATCATCATCATTGTCAACCATTATTAATTCACTGCTGGACGAAGGTCTCCCCAAGTTTCCTCCACAACGGTCTATCTTGTGCCAGTCTCCTCCATGTTACTCCCGCATACTTTTGAATTTCATCCACCCATCTTCCATGTGGTCTTCTTCTGGGTCTTTTCCTGTCCCTTGGAATCCAATCTAAAATTTCGGCTGTCCATCGATGGTCTGTCCTTCTGGCAGTATGTCCAGCCCATTGCCATTTCAGGGATTTAACTCTGATCATGATGTCTTCCACTCTTGTCATTTTTCGGATCCACGAGTTCCTCTTCTTATCTCTCCTGGTTACACCAAGCATGCACCTCTCCATGTCCTTTGAGTTGTCTGCAGCCTTTGTATGTCTCTTTTAGTTAAGGTCCATGTCTCTGCACCATACATAAGCAATGGAAGGATGCATTGATCAAACACTTTTCTTTTAAGACATAATGGCATATTGCTCTTGAAAATTATGCTGTTTCTTCCAAAAGCTCTCCAGGCAAGTTTTGTATGCCGATTAATTTCTTCATCAATGTGACCCTCACTTGGTATCTGCTGTCCAAGATAAACGTACGTGTCTGTTATCTCCAGCTTTTCTCCATCAGTCAATAAATCTTCATTTCTTGTAAAAGCATTGAACATCACTTTTGTCTTCTGAAAGTTCATTTTTAATCCCACTTCTTTACTCTTGTCAGCAAGTTCCTGGATCATACTCTGCAGCTGTGATGGGGTAGTTGCAAACATGACTACGTCATCAGCAAAACGAAGGTGGATTAGATAATCTTCATTAATCTTTATCCCTTTGTTTTCCCAGTTCAGTGATTGAAAGACATTTTCCAATGTGGCATTAAAGATCTTCGGAGATACGGTGTCACCTTGTCTCACTCCTTTTCCAATTTCTATGTGTGTTGTATTTTCAAACAGCCGAATCTTTGCACTTGCATTTTCATAGATGTTATTAATAATATTAATGTACGCATCTTCAATACCGCAGGATTTCAGAGCCAATGTAACTGCTGATGGTTTCACTGAATCAAAGGCTTTTTCATAATCGATAAAAGCCATGCACAATGGAAGTTCATATTCCCTCGCTCTTTCAATTAGTTCTCTCAGTATGTGGATATGATCTATTGTGCTGTAGCCACTCCTGAATCCAGCTTGTTCTCTCTGTTGAGCCATGTCCAGTGTCACTTTCAAGCGGTGTGAAAGAACTTTAGTGAAAATTTTATAAACCACTGATAGGAGGCTGATAGGTCTGTAGTTCCTGAGATCCTCAATGTCACCTTTTTTATGTAGCAGGATCATTGTAGCGTTGTTCCAATCCTCAGGAATCTTCCCTTCATTAAGGCATAGAGTGAAAATTTGGGCGAATACTGTTTTGATTTCTCCACTTGCTTCTTGTATGATGTCTACAGTAATTCCATCTTCTCCTGGAGCTTTTCCCCGCTTCATGTTCTTGATTGCATGTGCAACTTCTGCTGGGATGACTGGGAGAACTCTGGTACTGGTACCTTTCATGATGTCTGGAGTACATGTATCATCCCTTTCATATAATTTGGAGTAGAAATCTTTCACTCTTGTCAAAATTTCGCCTCTATTTCTTGTTACAGAACCATCTTCTTTTCTCAGTGCCATAATCTGTTTTCTTCCCTTACTTTGATGTCCCTTTGCTATCTTTAGGCTTTGGTTGTTTTCAATTGCTTTCCTTACTAGTTCACAGTTGAATTTCCTTACGTCTTCAGTGATACTTTTTCGTACTGTCTTGCATAGCTCTATATATTCCACTTTGGAAGTCACATCTTCTTTAGTTGTCCTCATCTCTCTTCTTTTTTGCATCAACAGTTTGGTTTTTCCTGATAATTTGTTCACATGCAACTTGTTCTTAGACCCAGCTAATTTTGTTGCTGTTTCCATAAGAGCTTTGGTTACTTTTCTGTTAACTTCAGAAATATCCACTTCTTCCAATGTTAGGCCTTCTAAAGCGGAGAATCTGTTCTTCAGTTCCAACTATATGATGTTTTTTAAGGTATTATGATGTTTTTTAAGGTTGGTTATGTCAGTACATTTTGTTTATCTTATGAGCTTGCCACGTTCGAGTTTAGTGTTGAGGTGCATCTTACATCTCACCAATCTATGGTCACTACCTGTGTTGAACTTGTTTAGCACACTGCAGTCTTGTATGACGAATTTTTTGTTCAACATAATAAAATCAATTTCACTTGTCGTCCCATTTGGATGTCTCCATGTCCATTTCCTGTGTGGCTTTTTCTTGAAAAAGGAGTTCAAGATGAAAAACCCTTCTGCCTCTGCAAACTCAACGAGAGTATTTCCACGCTGGTTTCTGTTGCCGTGACCGAATTTACCTACTGAAGTTTCATTCTGTTGCTGTTGCCCTATTTTTGCATTGAAATCTCCCATAATTATCTTCAAGTGCTGCTTTATTATGAGGAAATTCGTTATTTAGATGATGAATTTCCTCATAAAATTCTTTAATTTCTTCTTCAGGATGACTTGTGGTGGGTGCATAAGTTTGAATAATCTGAGCCTGGTATCTTCTCGAGAGTTAGATAACGAGTCGTGCAGCTCTGTCAGAGGAACTTTCAACTTCTACAACTTTATCCTTCAGTTTCTTGTTTATTATAAATCTAACACCACTAGTTCTGCCAGTATCAGTCCCACGATAGTAGAAGAGATGTCCACTTTTCAGTTCAATGAGATCTCCTTTTCTCCTTACCTCACTTAGCCTGACGATGTCCCACTTGATCCTTTGTAGTTCCTCTTCCAATTCAAGAAGGCTTGAATCAGAAGATAGGGAGCGTCCATTATACGTAGCCAAGGTCAGCATCATATGGCAGCCTAGTCCGGTTCTCCGGTGATTCTTAGCACCCTCTGCCTTCATGTCACACTGGCCGCTGACTTGGCCAGGTACATTCCAGCTGCCGGAGACTGAGGACCAAGATTTAAGTTGTGGATTCATTTTGGAGGGGTTTGGCCATAACTCACCATGCTGGCCAAGCGGGTTGGTGAGTGTGGGATAGCATTTCTTCTAATCCCGATGATATAGTTATACCGCTATTGGCGGTCGTCAGAGCCCTTTTAGTGGGAACAGGATGTACCACGAGAAGGCGGGGTTGACATTTGTCAAGCGTCACCTGACTTTACATCCCTCTCTCTATATATATATATAGGGGAATAGTTGTGTGTGCATATGTGTTTTTTTCTTCACTTCATACTGTAATGAATAGTAATCCCCATTTATTTTTTTATTTGTTGTTTCAGGTAATGCAGCTGTCTTTATAAAATCATACGTTTTTTGATTAACTGGATTACTTAGGCAAAAGTATGGGAAAATGTACTGTAAAATCAGAATGGTTCCAAAAAAAAAGGACAGCAATGGTTTCATGGTTTCTGAATGGGGACAGAAAAAAAGTGACAGTGAAGTTTTTTGTATGTTGTGCGCACAAACATTTTCAGTTTCTTGTGGCTTTACTTGCTTTAGAGCAGCATGCTTCTACTCGGAAGCACAGAGAACAATGTAAAGTGAAACTGAGTTCTTCACAACTACAATTGTCTTCAGCCCGTCCTGGATGTAGCAGTGATGGTGTAATTTCATCTCCCGGAGCTACACCATCAATTCAGCTTTATTCTGCTAGACAAGCTGCTTCAAGGGCAGAGTTAATCTGGTGTTTGAAAATGATTGGAGGGAACTTTGCTGTTCATCTAGCTTGTGAAGATGTCAAAGAAACCTTTGAGGCAATGTTTCCTGGAAGTGTTCCTTTTGAGTTCACGCTTTCAAGGACAAAGGCAAGATATTTAGTATGTGATGCTTTAGCTCCATATTTTAAAAAGCAGTTGGTGGATGATATTGGAGGAGCACATTTCTCTCTTTGTTTTGATGAAACTGTGAATGCAGCTTCAAAGAAAGAGCTTCAAACTGTAGTTAAATACTGGTCTGATTCCAAACAAATGATTTTGACACGAAATCTACAGACTTTCTTCATTGGTAAAGCCACTGCTAGTGATATTTACTCCAAATTAAATGAAGCCTTGGATAATGCCCAGCTTTCTTGTTCAAAACTATTGATGCTAGGTTGTGATGGACCCAATGTTAACAAAACTGTGAATCGTCTTATGAATGATTCTCTGGTCCTGTTAGGAAGAAAACAGTTGATTGATGTTGGCACATGTAACATACACATCATCCATAATGCATTCCAAAAAGGATTACAAGACTTTGGTGAAAATGCTTCGGACATGATCTTGTTTTTCTGTAATTTTTTTTGATGGCCAAACATCTCGTTAAGAAGATTTTGAAAAAAATACAATCAGATATGAAACTTCCGGGTCATCTGTTTATGAAACATGTTTCCTCTAGATGGCTGACATTAGAACCAGCTAGAGAGAGACTTTTAGAACAATGATCAGCTGTTGAAAAATACTTTCTTCAGTTCATACCCCAGCAAAGCAGAAATTATGTTTGCTTGTGCAAGTGCTCATACATGTTCAAGATTCACTGGTTTCCTTCAGAAGAGAGATCCTTTAATGCATCTAATCTATAATGAGCTCACAAACCTCGTCAGAACACTCATGAATCGATTTTGTGTTAGTGCTGCTCCATTGAGTCTGGAAGCATTTTGTGATAAGTATTGCTTGCCATTGAAAAAACATAGTGTTCAACACTAGAGAAAGTGAATATCTCAAGAAGCTAAGTGCACAAGAAAGATGCTATATTTCCGTGAAAGCTAGAAAGCATAATGTGTCTGCTTGTACACATAGTTTGGAAAAAGTCTTCTTTGGATAAACCTGTGTTGTGGTATCTTCGATGTTTGCATCCTGCAAAGAGGGTGAAAGAAGGATCATACAAAAACATAGTGAAATTAGCTGCAGTTCTTCCAATTGAGTACAGTGAACATGCACTAGTTGATGAATGGAAACTATTGACGTTAGAAAAAGAAAAATCAGGTAGTGACAAGAACCCAGTGGACGTTTACTGGAGTCAGTTTTTTGAGAAGACTACCTCTGGAGAAAAGAAATACCCTACTGTTAACGAAAATTGTGAAGGCTGCACTTTCGCATGGCAATGCGGATGTAGAAAGGGGATTCTCATTGTCGGGAAACATCTTGAATGAAGACACCACAAATATGTGTGAAAGAACATTGGATGCTCATTTGACTGTAAGAGATGCTGTGGTGAATGTGTTTGAGGGGAAGGCTCACTTTGTAATTATCACTCAGGAACTTCTTCAATTGGCACGCACATCTCATGTCAGATACAAGCAGTGCTGTGAAGATGAGAAGAGAGTGGCTGAGGAAAAACTGAGGAAACAAGAAGAACAGGAAAAAGAAAAATTGTTGCAAGCAAGTATGAAGAGTAAGTTTGAAAAAGAAAAAGTAAATATTGAACACGGTGAACAGGCACTGAAGAAAATGAAAGAGGGAGAAAAGGAGAAAAGATTGACTGCTGACAGATTACTGGATGATGCAAACAAGTGCTTAAAAGAAGCAATAAATAAAAAGGATTGGTGGGAATTAGTGTGGACCAAGCAATGTTGGAGAGTGCTACGAAAGTTAGGGAACAAGAAGTGAAGAAAATTAAAGACATAGAAAAGGTACAGAAAGCAGTTGATAAGCAAGAAAGCAGTGTTATAACAACATTTTTTGAAAGAAGCAAAAACAAAGTGAGACCTAATGACCTAATTTTGTAAAGAAAGCTAGATGATTTTCCACATTACATTTAAAAATTCAAAGTTGTAAACATTTTGTTTGTATTATTCTGAAAATGGTACTGTACAGCTGCACTTTAAAGCTTTTTCTAGTTTTAGGTATGTTTGTGCTGAATAGGAGCATGTCAGTATTATTATAATAAAGTGCAATGATTTTCCTGATTATTTTTTATTATTAATACACTGCTGGACAATTGCTAAGGACGGATCATAAACGGCTATATAGCGCATAAAAAAAGTAAGTGTGGTTGGATGCCAAGTGAAATAAAATAATGTCAGCATGCCAGGACATTACAAGAAAGACAATTTATTGTGCTCTGAAATCCAGAAGGCTTTGGAACGCGTTCAAGGGACAAACAGGCCGTTTTGTGCAGAATACGTAAACGTGAAAAAAATGCAATTACCGTCCGCAGGCGTTCCAGCGTAAGATGTCAACACGGGATATGGTCACCATGGAGGGCGATGCAAGATTCCACACGTCGTGTCATGCTTTGCACAACATTATCAAGCAGCTGTTGGGGTAATTTATCCCATTCCTCTGTCAGTGCACGGATGAGGGTGCCCTTGTTTATTGGAGGGCATTGGCGACCAGCAAGACTCCTCCCCCAAGCATCCCACACATTTTCAATGGGATTCAGATCTGGAGAACGTGCTGGCCATACGAGGCGTTGAATATCCTCGCTCACAAGACGCTCCTGGACAGCGACTGTTCGATGACATGTTGCGTTGTCGTCCATAAAAATGAATCTATCACCGACAGCACCACGGAACATGCGAACATGAGGTAGCAGAACATCATTAATGTATCGTTGGCCAGTCATAGTCCCAGTTGGAAGCACATAGAGGGACGTGCGGCCATTGATCATGATGCCAGCCCATACCATGACACTACATGTCGGATATCGGTCCCTTTCCTGTATGTTTGCTGGACAATATGCAGTACCACTATCACGCCAGATCAGTTGTCGTCGACAATCAGACGATAGACTGTATCTACTCTCATCTGAGAAGAGGACAGCAGACCAGTCGTTATCAGTCCAATTGCGATGTTGATGGCACCATTGCAAACGGGCGGTACGGTGACGTCTGGACAATAAAATGCACACAACAGGACGGCGGGCGTATAGTCTTCCTTCATGCAAACGTCTGGCGACAGTGTTTCGGGAGATCCGCTTGCCAGTAGCAGCCATAAACTGATTTGCTACCTCACTAGCTGTGCTGCGCCGGTGTCTTTTTGTTGATAGCACTATGTACCAATCTTCTGCAGGTGTCGTACTGCGAACACGACCTCCCCCGTGACGTTTGCTACACTCTCCATTTGTTTGAAATGATTTCCAAAGCCTTGAAACAACACTGTGGCTGACGTCGAACTCCCTGGCAACATATGTTATTTTTCGCTCTTCTTCAATCTTGCCAATAATACGGCCACGCGTAAAATCATCTAGGTGATGTCGGGAAGACATTCTGAAAATTGCAAGTTCGTCAATTGATTCTTTCCCTTTCAACTTTGCGTTTGAACAACAACGGTCAATACGTGTCAAATCCTTTATATCTCTTATCAGCGCTATGACGTCACAAACAAGTTCGGCAATCCAAAATTTGCATACGCACAACACGTCTTACTGTATCCCGCACTTATGCTAATTTCCACATTTTCCTGCCTTCCATTTTATGGTTGCTATCGTTGCTATTGTCATTCGTCCTTAGCAATTGTCCGGCAGTGTATTATATGTAATTCTGTAATAGTTTTATATGTTGGTTACAATTAAAACAATAAATAGGTGTGAGTTGGCTGGCTATGGGGATGGTAGATGCCAGATTAAAAAAAATGCTTTTGACCCTTCTTTCCTAATGAAAAATTTGAGTCAGTATTTAGTCTGGTTTTTTTTTTTTTTTTTTTATGTCCATATCAGTAAAGTCAGTTTTTGTAATCAAAATGGTCAGTAAGTCAGTAATTTTAGTCTTAGGTTTGGTTTCCATCCCTGTGACAAGAATGTAATGGAAAATGAAAGTATTTTACTTTTATGAATTTTGGTGTGTTGAACACAAATATCACGAGAAAAATTGTTTAAGTGGCTCCAGTTTTGAAGGTATTGAGTGTTTCCAACTTTGTTATACATGAAATATTTTAGTATGTCTTAAAAAAATTATGTACTTATATTATTATTATGTCAGTTGAATAGTATATCCCCCTGTCTATGGATGTCTTTGCACTTATTAGTCCAATTTAAAAAAATATTTTTGCATTGGGAAGCCTGAACCGCGAGAGAGGATCCTTGCTTTTTGGTCTTTTTCCAATGCATAGCTTCACTGCTATAGGGTTTAAATGAAGATGCACTTGAATTCACAGTATATTTTATTCCGTATAATCACTTGTAAATCTCTGACCAAAAAATTATTTCTCTCATTCAATACCTTTCACAAAATTGACCATTTTATGTACCCGTTGAAATAATCCACAGTTTCCTCATGGGGGGCATCACTATATACCCCATTTTCCCTTTTATTTCTCTTTTAAAAATCTGGATAGAAACATTCTTTTTGAGTTGGATACAGTTTATGGTGAAGAAACTGTTGCATGTAATTTAAAATGTTTTGTAATGCATAGTTTTGCCACTAGGAAGTGTAAATGCATATTTCTGCTCCTAAAAACTTTATTGGATTTTTGGATTTTTTTTTTATTATTATTGTTATTATTATTTTGGTCAGATACCATTTGCAATGGAAAACTTTTTATGCATATTTTCTTGCTCAATATAATGCACAGTTTTTTTACTGGGGACATAGACATGTACATCCAATTTTTTTCAATATATCAGCTCCTAACAGTCCAACTTGAAAAATTCTTTTAACACTAGATGCTAAATTTGTAGAACATTTTGCATATGCTCTTGGATTTTCATGGTGCACAATTCTGATGCTAGGTAATGTTAGTGTGTATTTCTGTTTGTAAGTGTATCACATACTGTAAAGACATTTGCTACTGTAAAGATTTGAAGTGTTATCATCTTTAAATAATGCGCATTTTCCCCACTAGGATGTAAATATAAAAATCATTTCTTGCTATCTCTGCTTCTAGAAGTTGTAATTGAAAAATTCCTTTTCCAACCCCTAGCTTGGTACAAAGAATAGTTTGCAAATGTTTTCTACTTTTCAGTAATTCACATTTCTGCTGTCAGGGTTATCAGCATGTATTTCTATTTGAATGAATGTCTGCAATTCTAAAAATCCTTTGTTGGTAGTATGCTCTTCATAAGAAAAACTATTTTGCACCTCTTTAAAGGATATACAGGTTTCCTGCTAGGAACAAAAACTCATATTCCATTTTCCGTCCTACTTCCTCTAATTGAAAAATTCCTTTTGCACAACAAGAAATGTTTTGTCTACAATTTGCTATTTTTTGTAATGCACTTTTCTACAGCTAGTGGACATGAGTATCCATTTCTCTTTCTAGATGTTTTATGATTATAGTAAACTCGTTGATTTTTTGTTGTTGTAACAGATTCTCTCTCTCCATTCACTATATAGAGCACTGCTCACATATTGCATGCACAGTTTTTCCATTAGATGATACTTTTTCCAGTAATGGGCAGTTTTTTCACTAGAGGATGTAAATGCATTCCTTTTTTTCACTGATTTTTTTTTTCTCTCCTCCTCATCATTATATCACTAAGCTGTTCCCTGAGATTCAGAGGTTAGCTCCACAAAGAAATACAAACTGCCAGATAATATTTACTTACTGTTGCTGTATCAAACTTCTCCATTTACAATGATCTTGACATACAACTCAGGCTTCACTGACATCCATCACATGCTGTACACAAGATCTTCTATACTTCATACTCATAATCTTTTTCTCATGCAGACACTCCTGAATATGATCCACCCCATGTCTTCCTTGGCCTTCCTCTGCCTTTCTTTTCTGCTACTTGGGCTAAAAAGATTTTCTTAGTAAGCATCTCATCACTCATTCTTTCAACATGGCCAAACCACTGAAGCATATTAGTCTCCATTCCTCGCACAATCAGAACGTGTCTTGCCACAAACCTTCCGTAAGTAACACATTTCTCCAAACGCAAACGACTCCTATGTTTCTTCTGTAGTACCCAGGTCTCACGGCCATACATCAGAGTAGGAACAATTACACTTTCATACACAGCCATGCAGCACTCTCTTGAGAACCCATCATTTCTGTGAAAACCTCCCAAAGCAGCCATGACTTTCAATGAAGAATTCACCCGCCTACTAATTTCACCATCCAATTTGTTCTATCTGTCAAACATGCTTCTCAAATACTCAAACGCATTCACCTGGTCAATCACTGTGCCATTTAAACTTATATTACATTCAGTACTACCAGTTCCTCTCTCAAAAACCATAACTTTGGGTTTTCCCTTATTTATACTCAGTTTGAATTTCATGCAAACTTCGTGCATCCGGGACAACATACTCTGCAACTCACTTTTTCTCTCTGCCAGCAGGACAGTGTCATCAGCATACAGCAATCTGCACACACGTATATCACCAAGACATAAACTAGTATTATCTATTTTGTCATCTTGCATGCACGCATCCATAAATATATTAAACCACCATGGTGACCTTACACCCTCTTGTCTGACTCCTGCACTAATAGAAAACCATTTTGAAAAAAATCTAATTTTGTTTATTATTATTATTACTTTTTTTTTGTGTGTGTGTGTGTGTGTTCCAGAAAGAATTTGAAAGATGTGCTTGCTCATTACACTCAAGAATTTGGTGTCATGTTTCATGCTTTGCATTGTACAACTTCAAGATTCAATCTGACAATTCTGAGCTGAGGCATGTAGATTGTGCAACCATCACTCAGTAGTTTATGACCCTCCTTTTGTAGTTAGTTGTTAGCTAATAAGTGATTTATGGGAAGCTCCCTAGTGCAGACACCTATTTAATGCATTGTTTTAGTTTTATATCCTTTTTCTGAAGTTCTTTTTCTGCAGTCTAGAGAATTGTCAAGAACAATTGATTTTTGTGTGATTTTAAAGGTTATTTTCTGTAGGGGTGACTCAAGCAATGCAAACAACTTTGACTATGAATGTGAGAGGTGACTTTAGAATCACAGAAATATGAATTAACCATGACTGTGATGTACACACATATGCTGCAGTAGGTGAGCAATAAACATTCACAACTGGTTCATTTCAAAAGCTGATCAATGCCTGTAGCTGTGCACATGGTATGAACAGAGATGAATTTTTTTGTGTGAGAAAACAGCTTAGAACGTAATCAGAGTCTAATTATGCTGATTTCAGCTGTTATGTGATATCCTGACTGTCACTTTGTAACAAAGACCAATCAGCTGTGCACATGCAACACAAATAACAGTTTTAGATTTCCAAAAGTCAATTTTTGGAAATGTCCTTTTCAAAGAAATCTGTGGCCATACTGAATTGTACATTTAAGTGGATAGCACAGTCTTTCAACATTTGCTGCCTTTGTAATTGGTTATTTTCATATTTAGCATAGTGAGGGGTTTTTTTCATGTTAAGTACAATGGTAATGAACCAATAAGCAGTATATTTTATGCAGTTTTATTTTTTCCTTTATTTTCAGTCATTTCTTAATCTGCAAGTTACATGCATGCATTAATGGAAATCTTTTCTTCTGCTCACTTTCCATTTGTTGTAATACATATATATGTATGCCAACATTCATAACCTGCATTTTTAATTATCCTATATGTTTTTATCTAAGTTATTTTGTATGATTCTAATTCTGATGTTTTTTTTTGTTTTGTTTTTTTAGAATTTGAATTATCCGGAGCAAAAAGTGGTGACAGTGGGGCAGTTTCGCATAGGCCTCTGTCATGGTCATCAGATAGTTCCATGGGGTGATCCAGATAGTCTTTCTTTGGTGCAGAGGCAACTAGATGTTGACATTTTAATATCTGGTCACACACATAAGTTTGAAGCATATGAACATGAAAATAAATTCTATATCAACCCTGGTTCAGCTACTGGTGCATATAGTCCTCTAGAAAGGTATTGTGTATTTTCTTTTAATATATAAAGTGGTTTATCATTATCACAGCTGTGTGAGATATTATTTCATTTGACTTATTGCTTCTTTGAGGTGTCCAGTTAACACTTAACAAAAATATTCAATCACTGGCTTATCACTGTAATGTTCAGACTAAGTGCTGTAGTTCTTATGGTGTAAAAAGATCCTACCCCAGGAGCCGTGCTGCCAATCGCATTCTTCACAATTTGTGAAAAAGAAATCATTTTGGTGATTACCTTTTAATACTGTAACAACAGTTTGGCAAAAAATAAATTAATTAATATGGCAAATAAGTTGGCAAAAACACTTTAAAAAAGCCAGAGCAATGGCTCTTGCATCCAGTGTAACCCTTACATCTAATTTTCTTTCTGCAAACCACTTTTTCTTTGCAGCGACTAAAATTTCATTCCATTTTTAGTTTGAATATCCTGTAGCTCACACTTTTTCTGTTGTTGGAAAATGCAGTGCAGTAGTCCTAAGTTGCATGGAGACAAAATTGTTTCTGTAAGAAGTGATTAAAATTGAAAGGGAGTGATGATCCAGTTTGCATTACATGGAAAAGTTACAAAGATTATATTAGGTCAAATATGTGAATTTGTTGAAATAAAATGGACAAATAGATTTATTGCCTTCTCTGCTCCTACCTCATACAAGTTTCTCAGCAGTGTAATAGCCCAAAGTAAGATGTTAACTTCCATCATCTGCAACCATTCTTGTTGGAGTGCTAGTAAGAAGAGATTAATCAGAATTTAGTGGATGCTGAAAGACTAATTTTATGTAAATTAATCTAAACTGCTGCCCAAAGTTAACCTGACAAATACGAGGATTTGTCCAAAACCAGATGACTGATTGTAAAGATTTTTCAGAGACATGTATGTGCAAGGGGAAATGCTAAGTTGACATACCAAAGCAACATTACGCTGGTTCCCATGGAAATATGCAAATGATGACCATACGTCATCGAGCTGGCTGGCATGAGACCTTGATAAATGTTCTGAACAGGGTGCTACAATTGAAGCTTGAGTCGGACTGTTAGTGGAAGAATGGCTTTGCGCCAGTGGCGGCCCGTCAGATGAGGCAAGTGAGGCGCCGCCTCACCTGAAATTCCGCAGAATGAGAAGTGAAAGAAAAAAGAAACCTTCTGTCAGTAACAAAGATATAAGAACTTTGCAGGATAAATGAAACACTGAAATTCACATTGTGATTCATGAATTAGGTTAAAGAAAGGCTTTCGAGAAGAGGAATGAATCATTATTCTTGCAAAGCAGCTGCATGTTTTAAGCGCTTAGAGGCGACCGGCTGAATCGTCTCGATGAGAAGCCGGTTTTGGGAACTGGGGATCAGAGAAGAGCCCTACAGAGTGAAACCCCCCACCCACCCACCCACCCCACGGTCCGAGATCTACCTAAAGAGGTGCCGGACTTCCAGTAAGAGAAAGGAAATTTCTGAGGCGACCTTCCATTTCACTTAAACTGGAATCTCATCTCTGCTGTTATTGGAGAACCCAAGGATTGTGTATCCAATGGGCGCGGGAAAATGAGCAGATGACCTTTGTGAAAAGTGGTTTCACAGGTGATGACGCCGTTCGCCTGTATACGCTTTGGAGTAAGATGATTTCTACGTAGCTTTAACTATTCGTCAGAGTGTATTTGAGTCTAACTTTTTGTAGTGTGTTTTCAATCCGCTCTTCCAGTGACCCTAAATTAGGGACGGGCGACTGCTTATAGCCCATTGAGTTGCTCACGGTGGTCGTTAAACCTCCAATCAAGAACAAGACAATCCGCTCTTCTGCGGGTGTTTGCTAGTTCATAGTAATGTTGAGTTTTTCTTTTTTTATTTTGTTATTGTTACTAAACAGCATATTTTGATTTTGGTTGGAAAATATGAATGGCCTAACAAACGACGTGATTTGTGTTCTGGAAGAAATTCCTTTTAAACACTGGAAAGATTATGATAAAAAGGATGTTTTCATATCTGGAAGACCGACACCTATAATAAGTTCAATATCTAAAGATAAGAAGTGCTGCAAATCGTTTTTTAGGTATTTCAATAAATCATGGTACGAGATTTTTCCCTGGCTTTCTGGTAGCTATTACAAGCAAACTCTCTTTTGCTGGCCATGTTTACTTTTGAGCAATAAGAAAAATGTGTGGAATACAACGGGTTATTTTGATCTAAAAAACTTTTCTCGTAGTGCAAAATTGCACGAAAGCTCTTAAGAGCATAGAACTAACCACGTAGGTCTAAAACGAATGGGAAAAAAAACCAAACACACTATTTCTTATAGGCTCAAAGAAAATGCTGCTCTTCATAAAGTCAAGTTTAATGAAAAGGTCAGACTATTAGGCTTTTTGGAACATATAATCGATTTAGTTGTTGTTCTACGCAAGCAAGAACTGCCTTTTCGAGGACATGATGAATCTATTTTCTCATTAAATAAAGGTAATTTCATGGAAATGTTCCATTTGTTACTTCGTAGGAGCACCCCAGAATTAAAAGCACATTTTGAAGAAATACGAAGCTTATTTTCTGGACAATCTAAAACGATACAGAATGATTTAATGGAGTGTATTCATGAATATATAAACGAATGCGTTAAAAGCGAAATTAATGAGTCAGAATTTTTTTCAGTGCAAGTTGATGATACAACTGATATTACTTAAAAATCACAGTGTTCAATAATTGTCAGATACATATTGGACTCAAATTGTGAAGTAGTTGAGTGCTTCCTTGGTTTTTATGATATCAGCACTGACGGGACTGCTGTGGCACTGTATGATCTGCTAGCATCGGTTTTGGAGGAGTTTGATTTTAAATCAAAGTTAGTAGGCCAGTGTTATGATGGTGCAAGCGTTATGGCTGGAGAGTTGAGCGGTCTGCAGAAAAGAGTCTGTAACGTACCAGGAGATGTGACGTACCTGCCAGAAGGACGCACCCGACATAAAGGCAAATAGGAATCAGAATAAAATGTCCGCGTAGCTCAATTGGTAGAGCAACTTATTCCGAAATGAGGAGACCCGGGTTCGAATCCTGGCGCGGATAAAAATGACGGAGAAATTTACTTCGTTATAATGGCGCCCGAACTATCCGGATGACCCGACCGTTCAAAATCTCGCATTGGTGTGATGTTATTTCCTTACCGCGAGATAGGAAAAATAAGAGAATCCCTTCTCCAGCACTTCGAAAAAAAAAAAAAAAAAAAAAAAAAGGGGGGGGGGAGATGATGTAACGTACCAGGAGATGTGACGTACCTGCCAGAAGGACGCACATGACATAAAGGCAAATAGGAATCAGAATAAAATGTCCGCGTAGCTCAATTGGTAGAGCAACTTATTCCGGAATGAGGGGACCCGGGTTCGAATCCTGGCGCGGATAAAAATGACGGAGAAATTTACTTCGTTATAAGTCAAGCTAGAAGCCCCCAAGCTTTGTTTACCCACTGCCTTAACCTTGTCCTACAACAGGGGTGCTAAAGTATTGTAAAATGTCGCATATATTTTGCAACTGTATCCAGCATGCCCTCATTTTTTCATAAGTCTGCCAAGAGAACCCACGTAGCAGATTCAGTTGTTGGGAAACGGATTCCTCAAATAGCGGAAACACGTTGGGCATCACGTTCATAAATTTTGCGTTTAATTGTGAGCGAATGGGGCAAACTAAAGAATGTGTTTGAAAAGATAATGAATGACCCGGAATCAACGGCAGAATCAATCAACGGAGCCATAGGATATTTGAAAAATGTCACTGATTTTGAATTTGCTTTCTTATCACTGATTTTTGATGACATTTTTGGAATTACGGATGTACTGTTTGATGTTTTACAAAAAAAGACTTTAGATATCAGTTATTGCCAAAGACAAATTAAACAATGTTGCGAACGAATAAATAAGAAAAGGAATGTAACGTTACATCATCTCCCCCTTATTTGAAGCAATTAGTTTGAGTGGAGGTCCTAAATGTCGCCAAAAGAACCATTTGACTGAAGAAGAAGTGGAAAACTATTACAAAATTTTGTTTTACGAAATCGTTGACAGCATAACAGTCCAAATAAATACCAGATTTGAAGATATGGGAAAGCTCGAGTTTCTGCAGCTAGTTGACAGCTCAAAATACCATAGTTATTCAGAGTCATTTCCATCCAGTGCCCTTAACACTCTCAAAAAAATGTATCCAAACATTTTTACAGACACACAACGACTAAAAAACGAAATAGATTTTTTATATAATGATCACAACTTCAGGGAACTCAGTTTTCAGAAAACCTTGAAAACAATGAAAGAAAACGAGCTGAAAGATGTGTTACCAGAAGCCTACAAATTATTTTCTCTTGTATTGACACTGGCGTCAACAAGTTCTGCTGAAAGGAGTTTTTTCTTGTTTGAAGAGAATTAAGACTTATCTCCGTAATACAACGACACAAGATTGTTTGTCTTCACTCGCTAAAATTTCAATCGAGAAAGAATTGCTGAACCATCTAATGTCCACTCAACCATTTTATGATCTGATCATAGACAAATTTGCAGCCAAAAAGGATCGCAGAATTGAACTTATTTATAAAACATAAACTGAAAGCATTCTGTTCGAGACCAAAGCAAATTAATATCGTATTCCTCTGTTTTTAATTCCAGGTTTAAATTATTTAATACTTTTTTTATATAGAAATGTGCTTCCTTAGCTTGACTTCTCCTGTACGTAGCTATCACGAGCCTGGACTTCAGTTTGTGACCCGTGCTAAATGCACCTTCACTAATATGCCAATCGAACTGTGACTTTTATTCAAGCTCAAGAAACACTTCGTGAGAAAAAAATTTCTATTCAAATGATTTACTTTGAATTTTTTAAGAAGTGGATCTCCGACTGGCGTTGGGATGTGAGTGACGCATTGACTAGCTAAAGAAACCGCGCAAATTGCGTATTTTCGCTCAAGTGTATTACATAAAAGAATACTGGTGAAATATTTCTTTCTTTGTTGTAAAATTATCGAATAATTGTTTTCATAAAAATATTGTTGGAAAAAGTAGCGTATATTACACACACACACACACACACACACACACACACACATAGAGAGGTATATGTGCATTTATCCTCTAAAATTTTGGGATTTTTTCGTGAAGAAAGACTCCCCACGCCGTGTTTCATATATTTCTATAATTTTATTCCATTACTGTTGAATAATATTTGTATATAAGGGCTAAATGGCATGGGATGGAGCCCTAAGGGATGGGGTTTACAGCTGTTAATAACAAGGCGCCGCCTACCCTGGACCAATGGCTTAACGAGACTTCCGAATCTCAGCGGATTTTAATGATTCAGCCGACTCGAACCCAGGACTTCAAAGATATCCAATGGGTGATACTGCCTTTGACATGAAACTTTTTGAAGGAGGGGGGGGGTTCTGCACTTCTGCTGTATAACTGTGTATAAGTAGTACATATAACAATTTTTTTGGAGGGGGGCGCGCTTCGACAAATATTTTCCTATTGGTACGTACGCACATCTTGAATATTAATACAAAATGAAGCTAATTTAATAAAATGAAGAAAATGCAATAAATTATAGTTGTTTTAATAAAAATTTAATAAAGCAACTTCTTTGGCCGCTTTGCTTTACTTTCTCTTCTATTATCAAGAAATTACATTGCTTTCCGAGTTATATAAAAATCAATGAATTTAAATAGGGAAATTATCTATAAAACGTACTTAGAAAAAGCTAACTGTCTCGCCTAATAAGGGGTGCAAACCACGACCCCCAGGCTACGCCACTGACGAAAAAAAAATCCCAACACCACAAAAAAATAGTTGTAGAGGAATGAAATGGCGGCAATACATTTGTATAGGTAACATATTTAATCGATTAAGGTTTCAAGATCACAGCTTATTGTAAGCGCGAGAAGAGCCATTTTAAATGTGAAATGCTGGTACATTAATAACCGGTGTAACCGCCAGAATGTTGAATGCAAGCACGCAAACGTTCATGCACTGTGTCGTACAGGTGCTGGATGTCAGTTTGTGGGATGGAGTTCCATGCCTGTTGCACTTGGTCGGTCAATACAGGGACGGTTAATGCTGGTTGGGGGTGACGCTGGAGTTGTCGTCCAATGATGTCCCATACGTGTTCGATTGGTAAAAGATCTGGTGATCTAGCAGGCCACGGCAACATGTCTACACTCTGTAGAGCATGTTGGGTTACAACAGCGGTATGCGGGCGAGCGTTATCCTGTTGGAAAACACCCCCTGGAATGCTGTTCATTCATGAATGGCAGCACAATAGGTTGAATCACCAGACCGACGTACAACTGTGCCGTCAGGGTGCGTGGGATAACCACGAGAGTGCTCCTGCTGTCATAGGAAATTGCTCCCCAGACCATAACTCCAGGTGTACGTCCAGTGTGTCTCGGCCGCAGACAGGTTGGTTGCAGGCGCTCACCTGGTCTCCTTCTAACCAACACACGGCCATCACTGGCACCCAGGCAGAACCAGCTTTCATCAGAAAACACAACAGATCTCCACTCCGTCCTCCAATGAGCTCTAGCTTGACACTATTGACGTCGCAAACGGCAGTGGTTTGGAGTAAGTGGAACGCACGCTACAGGGCATCTGGCTCGGAGCTGTCCTTCAAGTAACCGATTTGTAACAGTTCGTTGTGTCACTGTGGTGGCAACTGCAGCTCGAATTGCTGCCGCAGACGCAGTATGATGCGCCACGGCCATACGCCGTACCCGGCGGTCTTCCCTCTCAGTAGTGCCACGTGGCCGGCCAGAACCCGGTCTTCTTGAGGCAGTACCTTCCCTTGACCACCGCTGCCAACAATCATGCACAGTGGCTACATTCCTGCCAAGTCGTTCTGCAAAATTGCGGAAAGAAAATCCACCTTCTCATAGCCCTATTACACGACCTCGTTCAAACTCCGTGAGCTGTTGATAATGGCTTCTTAGTCTTCTTAAAGGCATTCTTGACTACCATCAACACACTACGTCAAATCTCAACGATAACTAACGCTCACGAACATTACAGCGCATATTTACAGCAAACCTGCTTTGAATGTTCCTAGGGGCGCTACTAGCGCCACACGTATGCGCCGAGCGCGAAATTTGCATAGACGTCATCTTGCAGATGTACTCTCACCGCCTACCAACTGTCGTTTATCTAACACAACCCCTTCTTGGTGTTGGGATTTTTTTCCGTCAGTGTATATATATTCGTATAACGTTATACGAATTTATATATTTTTCAATAACATATGTTTTACTGTTTTACATTTACATCAAGACCGTTCGCCTCACCAGCATTTTACACCACGAGCCGCCACTGCTTTGCGCCATCACTTAGAAAGCTCTTTGTGCTGCAGTGATTGTTAAATTGAAAGCAGGTCAATTGCAAGCTTTGGTGGCAAGATGGCTGACTGCTTCAAGGCAAATGGTCTCCAAACTCTGGAGACACTTCCAGAAAACCGGAATAATAACCAGAAGGCCGGGACAAAGGTGCCCATGAGCCACAAGGCAAGACGGTCGGTATTTGTCTTTAATAGCACATCACAATAGGGAGTCAACAGCCAAGTAACTCTCATAGGAGCTCTCCTCTGCCACAGGAACAGTGAGATCAAGGCAGTTTACAGAAGAATCAGTGTTGCATTATGCAAGAAAGCTAATGGTCTGTATCCCACTTGTGCATTGCACAGAAGGGTCCATTTTTGGATTGGGCATGATAACAGCACTCATGGATCCCTGATCAATAAAATAAGCCTGTGTGTTCTCTTCAGTGATGAGTCACAGTATAGCTTAAACCCAAATTCTTGGTGTGTATCATTTGGAAAGAGGCGTGAAGCCAAAATCTTACCTCCGACATTAGGGAAATTGACCACTACAGTGGTGGAAGGACTCCTGGTTTGGGCTGGCATCGTGTTGGATGGACGCATGCTTTTGCATGCATTTCCAGGAGGCAACCGGACTGCTGCATGCTACATGGATGACATCGTAGAGCCTTATGTACTGCTTTTCAGGGGAGCTGTTGGTCCCCAGGTCCTTTCTGTGGACAATAATGCTGGTCCCCATAGAACTCTGCTGGTAGACAAGTGCTTGGAGAGTGAGAATGTTCAGAGAATAGGGAGGCCCACAAGTTCTCCAGACCTGGACCCGATAGAACCTGTCTGGGATGCCCTGGAAAAAGCAGTTGCAAGCCTTCAGCCCCCTCGCAAAGCTCTCCAAGAGCTCCTACCTCATTGTGGTGGAGAAATTGCTAGTACATGTTATTCCAAACTCTCATTTACAGCCTTGTAAACAGCATGAGGGCTCATGCGAGCTGTATTGCTGTTTGGGGTAATCATATTCTATATAGTAATCGTACATAGGGTAATCATACCCATCAAAACCCATGCCACTTGCTGCATTACTTTTGAATTGTTATGCTGTCATGAGATGAGCATGCTTCCTCCTGATGCAGTGCTGGCATTCCTTTTCTGTTGTGTTGTTGCACTATCGATATATGTATGTCCGTGCAAACTATCATTAAAGTCTATTGTGTGGATTTTGCGTTATTCATTAGTACAAGAGTCGTACATAAATGATTGGGACTCACCTGAAATATAAGACTCAGGATGACGACAGCCATATTATCACACCATAACACATTCCATGTACTCCCCACCAAGGTCAGTCTACAGTTGCCATCTTTCTGGTAACTTCCTGGTGGTTATAGCATACCATTCTTTGGGGATAGTCTGCACTGACTCATGAACCTTTCTCTGCAGGTAGCCATCAACGAGGACTTCCATCATGTTTGAACTGTGTGCACTGCCGTTTCTTTTCAGGAGTGTGGTAGTGAAACCATAACTCATCAACTGTGAGCAGCCTGGAAAAGAACCTTCTGGGGTCCTGATTGTCAATCACAAGCAGTTCTTGACATGTTTGAACCTTTTCCTCTTTTTGTTAAGGCATCAGTTTGTGTGGCACTTAGTGTGCACACACTTTCATCATTTTCAGTTTCTTATGGATTATTATATGAAGTGTTGCACAGCACTCATAACTGTTAAATGCTGCAATTCCTCGGTTGTTATGCATCTGTTGTCCATGCTGATCTTGGAAACACACTGTATATATATATTATATATACAGTGTATATTTTGAGGTGTGTAAGGTGTTGCCAGTGAGCGGATTCCTTTCATTACATTTTCATTTTTATGGTTGAAGGATTCCGTCTGTTGTAAATCAGTGTTGCGGCCAAGCCCTGCTTCACCTTGTACTATCGTTAAACCAGCTGTGTATGTCAGCAGGTGACAAGTCTTCCTTCCAGAAGAGCCATGCAGTACAACATTATCCATGATAATCTCCTTCCAGTCATTGTCTGCCTAGCTTGCAACTGATCTGAAAAATGAGTGCTGCGTGTGATGTGATTGAGTTTGAGCTGCCCTCTTGTGTGTTAATACTATACTAACCCAAAACATGGAAATAGCAGCCTCCTAAATGTCAGCTATCATGCAGTGCTGCTGTTAACAGTCACATTCATTTATGATTGAGCTCATAACAGAGTTGTGATAGTGATATAAGAAATTGTTTATGATGTAATAAGCTGCAGCTGTTATGCTACTGTGATATATGGTTTTTAGTGCCATTAAACACAGTAATGATTTTTTTTTTGTTATTTTTTTTTCTTTTACTCACCAGGATGTACTTTTTACATTGTTCAACAATTTATTTTTCATATAAGGGATTTTTTATGATGAGAACTAAATATTTGTTTTTATTTTTACTCCAGATGCTTCTTGATAGCAAAATTATTATTATTATTATTATTATTATTATTATTATTATTATTATTATTATTATTATGAATCCCCTCACCCTTTTTTTTCAGCTATGAAAATGTTTAAAAGTGAAATTGTGGAGAAATACTTGATATTCAAGTTGCTAAAAATAATATTGTTTGTGTACCTGTTCTTGTCATGCTCTCACCACATGAATCATCAAGTCTTTTCTTGGATAACATCATTGAGCATCCCAAACAGATAGAAATTAGATTATTAAAGATCGGAGCTGTAGAGTAGATGGAGTAACACACTCCAACCAATTTTTGAAATGGCTTCATAAGTTTTCAAACTTGTTAAGAGGATGTACCCTTTTTCACTGTAACAAGACTTCTCTGCTTCTTATAGGGTTGAGGCCACCTAGAAGTAGTTCCTAAGTTTTTTCGGTTTTGTAGTACAACCTCAGAGTTGTTGCAGTCTTGGCATCACATCCACCAAAATCACTTTTGCTGTTTTCTTGTGTGGAGAACCAGGGAGAGATGTCATCACATGTACACCTTTTTTTTTTTTTTTTTTTTTTTTTTTTTTGTCCGCTGAAAATGATGCAACCGGGTTTTATCACGTGTGTCTATGAAGGGCAAGGAGGTCTTTCTTTCAGCTTCATAGTATGCCAACAAATTTGAAAGAAAGGCTTTGGTGAGTTCTGTGGTCAAGTGGAAGATTTTAAGTACCCTCCTTGTGCATACCTTCAAAGATCTGAGAGCCACAATACTCTTGAGTTTTGCTACTTTGCTTAATGAAAGGTAATATGCCAGTGCCAAGGTTGCAATGTATTAATTCTAATGAATCAGGGCACCAGCATATTGCTGTGTCAAAGGACTAGAAAATGTGTCAGTATGGCCAGTGTGCAGCAGATCAGTGAGTTCAGTTTGTCCCCCTCTGGAAGCATTAACTCTTTTAACCCAGTGATTAACTGTGCTTCTGTTGACTGCAGAGATCCTGCAAATGTTCCAAAGTCACTTTTTAATGTCACTCAGATACTTGTTTTACCTCAAGAAACTCTTAAATGCATGTCATTGATAGACACCATTTTGATAACTCAGTATAATAGCTTTATCATGTATGCCAAACTGTTGTGCAGAAAATTTATTTCTAAACAGTGGTTTTATCCAAAAGGGAGAATAAGTTTGATTGCTTTCATAGCAACCCTCATGTAACTTACATTTCAGAGTTATAGAGTGAAAGCTGTTAAAATGGAAATTGAAAGGAACTGAAAATATTTTTGGTCTTGGAACAGGTTTCTGTCTCATTCAGATTCTTTCAAAACAAATATAATGTTAAGGTTTTCCAAACAGAAACAATATTTTGCCTACCTGCAAAAGTTATTCTAAAATGTTGTGAAGGGTAATTCAGTGGTGATAAAGTATTTTTAGTGATCAACTACATTATTCTCTTGTACTTTTGACAGAAGTGAAACAAAATATTAATTCAGAAAAATTTTAATATTGTCACATACTATTTTACTGCTTTAGCATGTTATTAAACTTTTTAAATGCAAATAGGGAATTTACCTGCTAACAGATCAGGTGATCGCAGAAGAAAGTCTAACATGTTATTTTCCACAATAAAAATATATTGCATTTTCATTATAAAAATTCAAGATTACTTTTGAAAAATCTTTTTTTAACTTAAATTTGTAATTTCCATAAAAGGTTGCTGCAGTTTTTTTTAATGAACATTATATTTGCATATTTGTTGAGCAAATATTTTTTAATAATCAGTTGTAGTTTTTTTGTACAAATGATGTGCTAATTATAAGATTCTTAATGGAAAGTCATACACTGTTCATCATCTGTAAAAATTCTGTATCATCATTGGTGAATAGAAAATTCTTGAATGTATGAGACATTTTATAGAGTGTCTACATGTTTTGCAGTTCTTTTGTACTTTTTTTCCATTAGTGGATGTCTTTCAGCATCAGCACTGCTGTCAGTAATTTGATTTCCTGAAAGAATATTGTCTTAATTTTCTGTGGGAATTTCAGTTGTATCGTATCATATGCATTGACATCCCTATGTGATTTTCTGTACTGGTGTCATTAAATTATCAAGTTCTAGACAATTTGTAAGTTCTCAGTTTTGTACCCATTTGAAGCTTTATTACAATGGCTTCTTCCAAGGAATTTTGCTTTTTGAAAACACAGTCTCTGGCTTCATTTCGCACCATATCCTCAAGAGCTGCTTTACCATCAAGAAACACTTTGTTAATTCAGTAGGATATAAGTAAAGCCCTTTTTCATATTTGTTAGTAATGATTGCAAAGTCAGTTTTTGGCATTTTATTTCTTGTTGCTAATGATTTCTTGATTCGTTGACTGAGTAACATTTGTAGTGTTTGGTGGCAACCACACAAGTTGAACATTTGGTAATTCAATGTGCGAATGGTGAAGAAGAGGAGTTTCTCCTAAACTTTGCAAATTAGAATAAAAAAAAATGCTAGATAAAACCCATAGAAGTGTAATTTAATAAACTAGGAAGCCAGTTTTCAAAATGAGCTATATTTACATAAACCAATTTCATTGCTGTGTTCTGGGACTCATATCATTCAATCAGACTTTGAAATTTTCCTTGCCATTTATTCATGGTTTCAATGGGTGTAACTCCAGCTTCACTACAAATTTCTGTGAAATTGGTCCTATGTCTGTACCTGAAACTCTCAAGCCATCCGTTAAATGTGGAAAATCGTCTTTTCCAAGTTCCTTAGTAAATTTTTTGGCATAAGGTAATATCAGTCCAGAACAGGCAAATTTTGGAATCCTGTATCCATAAACCATTCCCAAATAATTTCATTTATCTGCTCATTGCCAGTCTTGCACATTTGTTTTTTGTTAAGGGTCATTCCGAAAATAAGTGAACATGAGATCAAAAAATTCAGACTGGTTTTTTTGTTTTTTTTTTAGTGTTGTACATCATTGTATTTAGAAATAACTGAGCCTTTGAGATATGGGTAGAATCAAATTGTGGATATTTAAAAAATGTAGTAAAAATTGATAGAAAAGTAGGCTATTAAAACATCAGCCATCGGTGACCTTAAAAAGCAGTTGTTGTTTTTTGACAAATTCACCATGATATATTTTACATAATAAAAGTTCACAATTTATCTAACTATGGTCTCTCAAGCATCTTTTTAATGAAACAAAACAAAAATTCATTATTTGAAAAAAAATATTTTCATTCTCATGATTTGTTTTAGTTAAGATGTAAATGTCATTCCGTTACCAAAAAGAAGAAATAATTATTTCTACTAATTGTCTTCTGATTATACAAACTTCATTTGTTGGTTTCAAAGCAAGTTTCAGGTGTAAAATAATACGATAGTTTTATGGCTCCAATGTGCAATAATTTTTTTAATTTTATATAGGTAACAGAATGATACAGTTGCATGGTAATGGAATGACAATGCAAACATACATTATTGGTTAGCATCACAGGTCACATTCTTGTGGTTTGAATAATATGAGTAAATAGCGGAAGCACAAAAAGTCTTTTTTCTTTTTTTTTTCCTTAACCAATCATTATTTACAGGGAAAACGCTGAAATCCGTTTTATTGGTGTAGTATTAGAAACACTAGTATAAACACGCTAGCTTTCACCACTACGGGTGGCTTCTTCAGACATAAGTATTCCAATGCAAAAACAAAAACAAACAAAAAACAGAGTTCCAGTTAGAATTCAAGAATAGAAGTTTGCTATAGATATTAAGGAACGTGCGCGTCATATTCTAGATGTGTGATTAGGGGCGCGCGTATTAATGAGCGTGTGCCATACATGTGGGAGGTCCATTGACGTTTCCTCGTTACATATCCCGTGACTGGATAGTATTTCTATAGTTTCTCTGAGGAGGGTGGCTCTGGCGGTTGTGTATCGTGCTATTTTCTTTATTTGTCCCCACAGAGCTGTGTTGGCGACTTCACGCGCTAGTGCCGTAGTGAGAAGTCCTCTTTTGACATCTCTTTGATGTTCCTGGAGTCTTAGTCTCAGAGACCTCTTGGTCATGCCCACATAGTTCTTGTTTGTTCCGTCCGGGTACAAGAGGGGTATAGTATATACTCCCGCATCTTCCAGGTCCACGCCGGCGTTTTTTGTTGATGCGAGACAAGATGCTATTGCTTAGAGTTCTTCCCTTGGAAGTTACCTTCAAAAGCATATGTGGTGCATTAATTTTTTATGAACTGATGATGAAATCTTCTTATGTTGCACCACTACTGATATTTTAAGACTTTAAAGTCTTCACCAAATATTTAGACATTAGCATGAAATTCGTATGGAGAGTTATTGTTTTTAAATTATATGGCTAAAAAAAATGGCTCTGACTGCTGCAGAGAAACAAAGACTGTATAGAGAACATTTGAAACCAAAACGTTTGGCTGACAAAATGAAACAAAAAGGACAGAAAAGGGAAAAATGAAAAGGGTAAATAATTGAGCACCAAGGACTTAAAGAAACTGAGTGAGGCTAAGGCAGAAATTTCTCCAATAAAGATGCAGGTTGTCTAAAAAGAATATTTTGAAGCCATCAACATCTAAGAATTAAGGGACCCTTATCAAAAGCTGTCTGCAGAATATCACGAGCATTGCCTTCAAGTCCACGAAAATGTACCAAAGTTGTTCAAGAAATGATGAATAGATATGCCACCTCTCCAGAACCATATGTATTAGTTGGCAAAAATATGCTTAGTGAAGAAGTGAAGGCTAGTGTTTTATGATTTTACCAAAAAAAAAAAAAAAACTATATTTCATGGCAAGCACCCGAGGAAAAAAGTTATTAATGCATGAAAATGGTACAAAAAAGAAAGTTCAAAAGCATTATTTGGTGTTGTTTTTAAAAAGAGTATATGCACTTTCCGGGGGAAAATTAACAGTGCAAGATTCTTTTCAAAGTTCTGCGAATTTCTTCCACCATTTGTGCTACTGCAGAAAGACATTCCCCACAATGTACATATGTGTGTGTGTGTGCATCACGAGAATGTTAGATTGAAATTAGAAAGTTTGAGTTCAGTTTTGAGGGATTTTCTTAAAACATTCAGTGACTTTATACCCACACTGGTATGTAATGAAAATTCAGAAATGTATGTTTTCACAGTGTGAAAGTAACTTTCAAAAGTATCAGTTCAATAGATTGAATAATACACAAGAAAAACTCTTAAGTGGGAACAGTGGGAGAAAGTTAATCGAAACCAAGTTAAACGTTCACATACAGGCACAGTAAAAAACTCTGACATCAAGTTCTGTAGAGCCAAATACCATACTTCTTGAAGCACTCCTATATCAAACAATAGCAACAGAATTTTTTTCAAGAGGAGAAAATAAACATTTCAAAGACTGAAGCAGTGATACAGCTAGATTTTGCAGAATGAAATATAGAGTGGCTATTGGTGTAATAAACAGATAACAATATTTACGTCATATGTATGGCTAGAAAATGATAGACAGCATTATGTTTTAATGAGTGATGAAGCAAGACATTACAAAATTGCTGTGTATGCTTTCCTAGAGACTGGTTTTAGAATTAAAAGACAAATATATTGAAGAAATAGCTTTTTTTAGTGACGGTGCAACCAGTCAATTTAGGCAGCATTATTTCACAAATTTGACCTTCGTGTTCGAATATCATAAACTGCAAATAACTTTGAGTTTCTTCACAACAAGCTATGGAAATTGTTGAAAGGATAGAATAGGTGGAACTGTGAGGTGCTTGGTGTGGTGACAAATACTGGGAGTGAAGGTGATAAATTCTGTTGCAGAAACTGCCGCAGAGCAGTGTAAAAATTTGCACTTGAAATTCGTTTCTGCGAAACTGATTAAGGAACTAGCTGAAAGGTGGCAAGGCATTTTTCCTCTCCCTAATACGCATGAAACACATTTTCTTAAATGTGTAGATAAATATGTAATTGAATCCAGAAAATTCTCTATTTCAGATAAAAATAATATCTTCATTTTCAAGTTGAGAGAAATAATTCACACTGATCCTTTGGCAAATAACATGAGTTATAATTCTCCATTGTTGGAACAAGTGGGAGCTTTGAATGTTGAAAACTATGTTCTCATAGAGTGGAAAGGAAAAAAGTCTGTTTGGCTTTATGTTGAAAAAGTGTTAACAGTAGATGATGATGATATTGAAGTTTTGTGTATATGCAAACAAGACTCTTCAAGGCAAATTTATGCATTCCCTGATAAAGCAGACAAATGATGGGTCACCAAAAATCAAATGAAACAAAAGCTTTACTTGATAAAATAAAGCTTCTTTCACTCGAATTCGTAGCAAGTTCCAATTTGGAAATTGCTTATTTGCTGAGTAATTTCAGTTCTTGTAAGAATCAACACTGTGGCTCACAGATAAATGTAATTAATTAACATTTACGTTTTGTTAATTAAGTACATCAAAATTGCATTAGATGTTTAGAGATATATTTTGATGAACTTTTTGTTATTCCGTTACTGAGGTAATGCAATGAAAAATACCAAAGTTTGCTTATGAAGTACTTTTTTATTCGAAATGTGGTGAAAAACTGTAGTGTGGTATCTAACCATAATATTGATATCAGTTTCATATTTTTTAAGGAACCAATTGGCTGAATTTTTTATTTTTAGCTTACTTTAAATTTATACAGTCGTAGCCAAAAGTCCTGCACCAGTAGACCAAAAGTAAATTTTTGATGTTTCAAGTCAACTTATACAGCATAATGATAAAGTCAGGAATGCATATTATAAATCATTTTAAAGGAAATTTTATACTGATTTCAAATATTTTTACAGAATGTTATTACCAGTAATAGAAGTGAAGTTACAAGCAATAATGTGCAAGTGAGAAAGCACAAATCCAGTTCTGAAAAAGCGTTTGTGCCAATCTAATCCACTATAGCTTTCTCCAACATCCGCTAGTGAAATATAAAGGATGTAGAATTGTCTGCCGACTTAGAACACAGCTGCAAGTAATCAGTTGATGGAAGTTTATGCAGAATTCTTGGTGATATTTGAATTTCGGAATGTCAAAGACCCAAAAATTGGTCCTGCCTCTTGAAACCAGGACAAAAATTATTGCTTTGCATGAACTTAAATTCAGTCGTCGTAAAATTGCTGTTAAATGTGGCTGTAATCATTCCACTGTCTTGCGTACCATTAAAAGAATTGCAGAAACTGGATGTGTCGGAAACAGAAAGTCGACCAAGGCTGTGTGCTGAATGTGATGATCGCATGTTGATTTGTCATTCCTTAAAATCAAGGTTTAAAACACTCATTGATTTAAGAAATGAGTGGGAGAATGAAGTAGGCATTATTGCATCTGTGTGTACAGTTTGTCGTAATCTACAAGAAAATGGACTGACTGTATGAAAGGCTGCTCGAAAATGTTTCCTTACTGAACAACAACGGCTCAAAAGAATTGCTTGTGCTAAGTCACACAAGAATTAGACTGTTGATGAATGGAAAAATATTATTTTTAGTGGTGAAACAACTGTTACCATTTCCGCTAATAATGGAAATAATTATGTATGTCATCGGGCTGGTGAAAGATATAAGGCATGCATGCTGCACCCAGCCAACAATCAAGTACCCACATACAGGGATCTTATGGTCCTGTATTTCAGCCAGTGATGTTGGCCATCTGCACATTGTTGGTGGCACATTGAATGGATCGAAATATGTGGATATTTTGTCCAAACTGCTACCATATTTGCACAAGACATAACTTTGCGGAATTTTATCTTTCAGGACGATAACACGCCATGTCATCAGTCAAAGTTGGTTGACGAGTGGTTTAATCAAAAAGTTATAAGAAAACTTCAGTGGCTGGCACAGTCACTGGATTTTATTATTTCAAGTGTCCAGCAAGTTTCAATAATGTACTGTACAGTAATTTTATGTTAAATGCATTGTACAGTAATTTCACAAATTCCACTATTTTTTTGCTTTTTATGACTAGACACTGTACTTTTGCTTGTAATTTCACTTCTATTACTGGCAATAACATTCTGTGAAAATATTTGAATTCAGCATAAAATTTCCTTTAAAATGATGTATAATATGTATTCCTGACTTTACCATTATGCTGTGTGCCCTTTTAACACTGCAGTGGTGCCTGGATTCCTCTCAAACTGTTTCAACTCTAGAAGAGAAGCTGTTTGGTTGCATCTGTAACCACTGCTGTACTGAGAGCACAAAGCCCATCAGAGCACAAAGCCTTTCCACCACAGTTGCTTGATTGATGGGGCGAGGTGGTGATTTGCACCATAACTGTTATCAGACATGATGGCTGCCTTATCCATCATGATGCAATGTTTTTTGTTTGTTTCTGATACCGACACATTAAACTTCTAAAAATGCCAGCAGTGTTACAACTCATTGGGCCTGTCTCAGCCAAGAAGAACATTCCATACTAGACAAATTATTATTAAATTTTCTACTCCACTTGTACAAACAACCACAAGCACACATTTCTGTACTGCAACCCCATCTGATGAAGGATTTCAGCAGCCTTGCTAACCAAGAAATAGAAGACAGGACTGTGTTCATCCTTCTTCTATGCTTCCAAGAAAACATATTTTTACTGCACTGGTGATATTATGTAGCTCACATTTCCTGATCTGCCAAGCAAAGTTCATATCTTTTCTTTTGCCCTTGCTGGTGATTTATTCTACCGTCAGTTTCATTTTTTATTTTGATTTTTTTTACCACTTTTAAGGCTTTTATTTGATTTTTATCCACGTGCATACAAAACAGCACCGCGTAACCATGCTTGCTTTTCTTCTTTTTTTTTTTTTTTTTTTTCTTTTTGGCCTGCATAGCAAATTTTATTTTAAAATTGTGTGGTTTTTTTTTTTTTATTTGTATCGTAAGATTTAAATTGTAAAATAATAATAATTTTTTTAAGGGATACTGCAATCACCAAACAGAAAGAAGTGAAAAAAAAAAATGCAGGGGAAAAAAATCATTATATGCTCACCTAAGTTTGGAAACACTCTTCTCCAACGCTTGTTTTTCTCAGGATTTTACAATCAGTTTTTTTATTTTAAGAATGGGTTTGTGTTTCTCTCTGTATTTATGGTTTCCTATGCTTTGTTTCAGTTCAGAAATAAATGCTGTTTCTTTGAGAAGGGAAGGGTTATTTTAATTAACTTTTAGTAAGCTGTTGATGTTTCAGTAATCATCTGTTGTTGCTTGAGCCATTGTTATAATGAATTGTTGTTAAATGATATGCTTTTATGTGATTTTTTGTTTTTGTTTCTCTTTACAGTAGTATTACACCATCATTTGTTCTTATGGACATTCAGTCAGCCACAGTTGTGACATATATTTATCAGCTCATTGGTGATGAAGTAAAAGTTGAGCGAATAGAATATAAGAAAAATTGACTTTATGTTAAATGTATTTATGCTTATGTTTTTTTATCTTTTATTTAGGACCAAACTATTTTCTGTATGGAAATATTCCAACATTTCAGTACATGTAAATAATTGTAAAAAATGTTAAAAAACTAAAAAGAAAAAAACCTCCAGAATTGAGAATCCAAAGTTTGATATTGGTAGACAACAACAGCCAGCAAGTATTCCTGCTCTGTCCCCTCCTTACACACCAATGCAAGTTGTTGTTTTTTTCACTGTGTTTTTATATTTAATGAGAATTCATTTTCTGCAAACAGTATGTTAATGAATTGTATATCAAAATTGAATATTTATAGGTGTTGGACAAACATGAAATTTTGTAAAAGTAGACCAAATACTGATTTGTTTTGTTTTATAAATGCTGTGCCTAACTAAAAGAATTATTTCCTATATGAAAAATTCTAAAATAAAAATAAAATCTTTGTTTTGTTAGTATCTATTTTAATTTATTTCACAAAACTATTAAAATTAATTTTAAATATGGGTCATTCTGGGAATAATAAGTGGACATGAGATCAAAAAATCTGAACTTTTTTTTTTTTTTAAGTGTTATACATCATTGTCTTCAGAAATAACTGAACTTTTGAGATATGGGTAAAATCAGATTGTGGATATTTAAGAAATATAGTACAAATTGATAGAAAAGTAGGCTATTAAAACATCAGCCATTCAGTGACCTTAAAAATCAGTTGTTGTTGTTTTGACAAATTCACTATGATATATTTTACATAATAAAAGTTCATGATTTATCTAACTATGGTCTCTCAAGTGTTTTTTGCTGTGACTTTTCAATTTATAATTTGCAGCTCTGCATGATTTTAATTGAAAGCTTGTTTTACAAGTCTAGCTCAGTTTGGAGTTAATTGTTGTTTACTCAAAAAAAAAATGTCTTTTGTTTTTAGCTGAGTTTTTTAATAGCTGATATTCTGCTTATTATTATTTTTTATTTCTGGCAAGTATTATTTTTTAAATTGTTGGCAGAATGTAGGGAATGGTTGTTTGGCTGGTTCTTTGCTGGCAGAATGTGTTGTGTTTTTATGACAATGATAGGGGTAGAGTCCGAATCAGATCACCTAATTTCTCCCGCTTGGGCAGGCTAGCTCCCTAACCCTATGTGAATTTAAAAGCTGGCAAAATGAATCTTATTTTATGCAAGGATAAAAGGTGACTAACCTGCAAGTCTGCAAATCCTAAGCTATATGGGAATATTCAACTAGCAACAGGTAATAAATTTTGAAAAGTTTTTAATTCCATCTATAAACTTACTTGCACCATTTGTGATTTAGTTTACGTTGGGCAGTCCAAGAATCCTTTACACCTTAGAATTAATGTGTACATGTCACTGGTTAACAAGTTTCAGCCTAGCAGTGATAATGGACAGCCTAGTTTAACAAGGCTCTCCACGCATGAGCTTCAGCACTTCCACCTTCACGGGTTTGATAATGTGCAGATTGAGGTGTTGCACATTATTCCTAACTTAAGAGACAGGCTGGCTACTGAATCAGTTGAAATCCTTAAGCAGCAGGCCTTGTACCCATATGGGTTGAATTCTACCATTTCAGATAATAAAAACTCTCAGGTTAAGGTGGCTGTTAGAGAACTTTTCTCCCTGTTTCCACAACAGGCGAGTAGCTGAGGCAATAGAGGGAAGAGGCTAGTTAAGTCTTCGAATTTTATTAATTTTTCTGAATTAATTCGAAATATGTGATTCATGAGACCAAACCCTGTCTCATGAATCACATATTTCGTAATTAATTCAGATGCTTCTTGAATTCAAAAATAATAATTTTGTTAAAGAAACTGTTACCTTTCTTAAAACATTCAAGCACACAGTGCTAAAAGCTTATTTTAACTTCTGGAATTCTCAAGCAGGTAATATAGATCCTCGTGTGTTTACTCTTGTTTTGAATATTCTGAAATTCATTCTTAAAGATAAAATAACCTCCAAGTCAATTTCCAAAAACTATATTACCGTTAGATTCTTAAATAAATGCTATGATTCCCTCAAAATTAGAAAATTGTTCTACAATAGTTCTAGCAGCTTCCCTATTCCTTATCACCAAACTATAGTAAGTTTGAAATATGTTAAAATGCTAGGTTCTTACGTTAAGAATTACAAATCGCCTTTTAACATTACTAATTTAGCTAATATCAGCTGTAAGTGCGATGACTTTCTTGATACAGTTTTTTATGATTACTTTCATAAACACATAATTACTGGTAATTTAGAGTTTATTAATAATCCTCATTTAAGAAGGATCTTAAGTTATGGGGCTAAGTTCAGACCATCATTCCACATCTCTAAAGAAAGAATTAAGTCTAATTTTTATCAAGACTTAGACAAATATATAGTTAAAACTACATAGCTTAGCCTACAACATGCCAATCGAAGCCTTTGCTGAATGGAAATACATTATTCAAGAATTTAATTAGAATTTAGCACATCAACAAATGTTTTACAATAACAGCCTGGAGCTTTCTCTTTAGCTGAAAAAATCACTTTCCAAATTGCAAGAAGAATTTATCTTTACCACTACAGATAAGGCCAATAATAATTTTGCGATCATCTGCAAAAAGTTCTACTTTGAATTAATTTCGAAAGAGTTGCACAATAAGGTTACATACAGGTCAGTTTCCAGTAAAGAGCTCACTAATAAATTTAAAGCATTTCACAGGCAGCTGGGGCTTAGAATGGCAAATAGTTATGAGCCTGAATTTCCTTATCTTTTTGCCACAGCAAAATTTCATAAGGAACCGGCAAAATTCAGATTCATAGCTAGTGGGATAAAAAGTCATAAAAAAGCAATAGATCAGTAATTTGAATCAGTTTTGAAGAAGGTATTAAACCTAATTAAATCCCAGGTAAACCTAACATGTAAGAACTTCTGGATTATCAAAAGCAATGCTAAGGTCATTTCTGAAATTCTAGATATCAAGCCTGCAGAGGCAAATAGCTATGACTTTGAAAACTTGTACACCAGTCTGCCATTAGAGGACATTATCAGTACCCTCAAGTTACTCTTTATTGAATTTAATATCTCTAGCATTATTTCGGAAAATTCTTGGCATACACTGCTAAATTGCTGTATTAAAAATAATTTTCTCCTCTACAATAATAAATTTTATAAACAGGTTAATGGAATCCCCATGGGGTGTTCACATTCCACTAGTGTATGCAACTTGTTCTTGTTCTTCAAAGAATTTCAGTTTATGAAGACAAATTCTTCCAATCAGGATTATTATTCTCATACCTACAGATACATAGATGACCTACTTTGCTTGAATAATTCAGGAAATATCGAAAAAGACTTTACAGCTATTGATCCTAAATGCCGTAAACTTAATAAAACAAATAACAATAACCAAGTACTAGAATTTTTGGATTTAGCTATAAATCTTAATACACTGGCGTGCAAAAATTAAGGACAAGACGGTTTTTCGAATGTAACGCCGTGCAGAAGTGCTCCACATCAACTCAAATCATACCACAAGATCCACAAGATGTAAGAATATGGGACAAGTGAGCAAAACTGTCCAAACAAGGAATCCAAAGGATACAAAAGCACTTTATTGAAAAGGTAGCTTCGAGCACAACTGGACAGAAACGTCCATGTGACAGGCGGCTGCCAAGAAAAATCCAGTCTTTAGTAGGGGATATGATCACCCCTGACTGCGTTGCAGGATTTATGCCACCTGTCCATGCTGAGGACGAGGTTGTCAAGGAGCTGTTGAGGTATCGCGGCCCATTCCTCTTGTAGCACCAATCGCAGCTGCGGAATCGTTGCTGGCGGCTGGTGACGTGCTGCCAAGCGTCTCCCGAGAAGGTCCCACACATGTTCGATTGGATTTAGGTCCGGGGACCTTGCGGACCAATCCATGCGTTGAATATCTTCACTCTCCAACAGCTCTGTGACAGCCACTGTACGATGAGGTGTAGCGTTGTCATCCATGAAGAGGAACTCAGGACCCCCAGCACCTCTAAACAGATGCATGTGAGGCAGGAGAACCTCAGTACAATAGCGGACACCAGTGACTGAACCTCCTTGGAAGATGTGGAGGTTAGTATGGCTACCAAGCATGATACCGCCCCAAACGAGAACTCCAAACCGGTTCCTTTCGATGATTTTGGAGGTGTGATTGCGTGTTCCTTGCTCTCTCGAGATGTGTATATGTTCAGAATCGCACGTCAGACTTAAATCGGCTCTCATCCGTAAAGAGAACTCGACCCCATTTCTGATGTGTCCAGTTCTTGTGTTCCTGGCACCACAAAAACTGCCGTCTCCAATGAGCAGGCGTTAATGGCACACACCGTACTGGTCGTCGTGCAAATAGACCACCTTTGTGCAGCCTCCTAGCCATCCATGGTAAAACGCGATAAGGAACGTCCAGTTGTCTGTCGCATGTGCCTTGCGATTTCTCCTGCTGTCTTCCGTCTGTCTCTTCTCGCCTGTAGGACAATATACCGGTCGTCCGCCGCCATGGTTGCTCGTGTACGACCACTGCTAAACTCTCTGACAGCTGTTCCTGTCGTCTGAAATGCTCTCCAAGCTCGTGAAACGATGCTGTGAGCGATCCTAAACTCCTCGGCCACACTAGTCACACTTCGACCTTCTTCCAACTTCCCAATGACGCAACCTCGGGTAAAGTCATTCAGATGTCGTCTACTGGATTGCCTGTTGGCCATATCACACGGTGGCAGCAACTCGACGTTGTTCAAACCGATGTACACCGTGCAATAGCTTTCACCGAATTGCTGAGCGTACACCGCCCGTGTGCTTTATACTCTTCCGACCCCCCCCCCCCATGTCTCATGCTGCATATATGTGCATGCCCCTACCGTACCGGACCCTAGTCTATCTCCTGAGTGGTCTTTCGGTCCGTTCTGCCTGCTTGTTCCACTGTTATGCTAATTTCTGCTCTTTGTCCTTAATTTTTGTACACCAGTGTACAAGCAACCCTGTACTCAGCCTCTGTGATAAGAGAACTCAGTTTAAATTTAAAATAGTCAAATATGATATGTGGTGGAGCAATAGTTCCAATAAAGTAATAGAAAATGTGTTTATTTCACAAGTCCTAAGGCTTTCTAGAATATGTAGCATAAACTCTGAACTAGAGAAACATGTTATTGTTTTAATCAGTTTCTTGATAACCAAGTGCCTAAAACCTTCTTAAAAGTTGCATTAAGAAAAATAGTTCTCCAAAATGGAATTAGGATGGAAGACTTAATTTAACTTTAACCATGTTGACCGAATGAATTGTCTAAATTAAAGCTAATTTTAGAGGTTTAAATGATGATGATGTCAACTAAACATTTAGGAATCTGTAATACAGTATTTACTCCCTCTCAATTGATTCACAAAAAAAAAAAAAAGGATATAAATAAAAATGTACAAAAAAAGAATTAAAACTGTTAAGTAAAAATATAGTTTAAAAAAATTTCATATAAAAATAAAAGCAAGAAAAAGTAGTAATACTTAATTATCAAAGGTTTCGGAAGGATTCTGTTATTTGGGATTTTGAAATACTTTAAGAACTTTTGGAAGCAGAGAAATAAATTACTCTACTATCAGAAAGGGCTTTCTAGTATTCTGGTTCACTCTGAAAATTCGTAGCAGTTTTTTCAGAACTTTGATTCTGGTGTCTTGAATTTTCTACAGTAGAACATCCTTGTGTGGCTCCCTGGAAGGTTCTAAAGTTGGCCGCTAGGTAGCGCTGCTACGGATATGCCCCTGCGGTCAGTAGTTGCTGACCCATTAGTTGGACTGCTAAAGTACTTCTAAGGGCTAGTAAGTCGTTTTTCTGTCTTCTTGATATTAATTTTTATTTTATTTTCTAATCTTATGAGTTATCACTATTTAGTAGCATGTTTTTTTTTTGGTTTTTTTTTTTTTTTGGCTTTGCTGCGGTTGGCATTTCTTCTGCGTGATATCTGATCTGCGTATTTAGGTCGCTTTGGATCTTGTAACAAGAAATTGGTTACAAGTTGTTTAATCTTAGGCCTAGGGCCTTCCAGTAGCTTCAATGATTAGAGCAATATTTTGTAAATAATTAACCTTGTATTAGCAATAAGCTGCATTAACTATAATATTATTTGTTATTTTTATTGTTATGTTGTGTTTACGTTTTTAGTAAAAAGAACATTTTCGTTACTTATTGGTGTGTTTTAAACCAAACTTTTTGAAATAATTTTGTGAATGTCTTGGGCATTTCCCTTGATTGTATTGGGTATATAAATAAGTTTTGAAGGATTTCCGTTCGGTGTCGTACTTATTACTGCTCGCATGTATTTTAAGGTGGCAACACTGCGATATCGCAGTACAAGATGCCGACTGTCAGAGTCTGTATACAACGTTCGATTGAGGTGCGAAGACGTATTTGTTTTACTCGATGGAAAATGGAAACTTTCATCCCGACAAAACAGCATTTGTGAAGTGTTAGTGCATTACTTTATTGTCAAGAAAAGTGCTGCCGACAGCTATCGCTTAATGTCAGAAATCTATGGTGAAGATTCTCCATCCATAAAAACATGTGAGTATTAGTTTAGATGATTCAAAAGGAACGATTTCAATGTCAGTGATGAAGAACGTTCTGGACCACCCAAAAAATTTGCTGATGCCGAATTGGAAGCTCTACTTGACGAGGATCAGTGCCAGACCCAAATCGAACTTGCAGCACCATTAAATGTTAGTCAACCATGCATTTCACAACGTTTAGCTGCCATGGGAATGGTGAAAAAAGAAGGGAATCGGGTTCCACATGCTTTGCAGGAAAGAGACCTTGAACATCGAAAAACCATTTGCAAATTGCTGCTTCAAAGGCAAAAAAGAAAGGTTTTTTTGCATCGTATTATTACTGCCGACGAGAAATGGATATGGTACAATAACTCTAAACGGCAGAAAGCATGGGTGAAGCCAGGTGAACCAGGTCCTTCAACACCAAAACGCAATATCCATGGTTCAAAGGTAATGCTGTGTATCTGGTGGGATCAGAAGGGTGTTATCCACTGTGAACTGCTGAAACCGTCAGAAACTATTACTGGTGGTCGGTATCGAACCCAATCAATGCGTTTAAAACGAGCTTTCACGAAAAAACGGCCAGAATGGTAAAATAGACACAACAAAGTCATCTTACACCATGACAATGCAAGACCACAGGTTTCTCCACCTGTTTAAAAGTACTTAGAAGGATCCGACTGGAAAGTTTTACCCCACCCGCCATATTCGCCAGATATTGCGCCATCGGATTACCCTTTGTTCCGGTCAATGCAGTCAGCACTTTCTGGAGAACGGTTTAGTTCTTATGAAGACATCAAAAATTGGCTGGACAACTGGATCTCTTCCAAGGAACCGGAATTCTTCCTTCGGGGCATACATTCACTGACCAAAAGATGGGGTAAAGTTGTAGCTACAGAGGGAGCATACTTCGATTAATGTCAAAATATTGTTTCTGTTCTCCAACAACGTGTTTTGTTCACGTCAAATCCCTCAAAACTTATTTATATACCCAATATGTGGCTAGGATTTTGACTTTTTGAGTTCAATCTTCATGCTTCAGCTGTGCAGTAGTAAAAATGCACTGTTTGCTAATATGGTTCTTAAATCTTTTGTTTTAAATTCGCAATTTTAAAAGATACTCTTTGATCTTTGTTTTAAATTTAGTATTAATTTTTTATTCAATTTTTCATGTGAAAAAAAAATTTTTTTTTACTCTATTTTTTCACCTCTTCATTGGGTCGGTTCTTACACTTTTTCAGTATTTCTTCTCTTTGGGATTATTTTTTTAGGGGTGTTCATCATACTTCTTTAGAGTTAATTGCTGAGATTCTCTCGATTGTCTGTGTGAGGTTGGGCAATGTGTTTTAGTTTGCGGGTTATCGGTTTGGGAGTCGGGTTATTAGTTTGGGAGTAACTGTGTGAGGTCGGGCAATGTGTTTTAGTTTGCGGGTTATTGGTTTGGTCAATTAAATCTGACAAAATTAAAATTTGGTATTAAATCTATTAAATCTGACAAAATTAAAATTTGGTAAATTTTAACACTAAACTTAATGTGTCCTTATAGCAAACTAAAATAGCAGAAGCCCACACTTCCATGGTCTCAGTAGATAAATGAGTGATTTTCTTAATACTTGCCCTCGACGAAGCCGTTGGAGAATCGATCATTAATCTGCTTCCCTGCATTCGTCTGTTCATTTGTTTGCTCTCGTTTGGAGCTCGATTGCCTCGGATGATTGGGGTTATTAGAGCTTTTCGTTTGCTCGTTCTCGGGAGTTGTTTGTTTTGTTTTCTTCCAGGTTTTTATTATTTTTTTATTAAAAAAAATTTCTTAGAATTTTGCTTCTTTGAGTTGTTCATTTTTACAAACAGAACACTTTTTCCTGGGCTGTTAACGTGAATGAAATCATCATTTGCACTGTGACAATTTATGTTAATCTATTTGGTGCAAAAGAGAACAGGAAAAAGATAATTCTGGAAGGCAGAGCTTGAAAATGTGGAAACATTCACTTATCGCAGAAGCTGTATAACATAGGACTTAAACAACAAAAAAGAAATTTTGATTAGAATTGCAAAGGCTATATAACACTGTTAAAAGCCATAGATAAAATTTGGAAGAGCAGAGCTATTAGCCTCAAAACTAAGTTAATCATTCTTGAGACATGCATCTTCAGCAGCATGCTGTATGGATGTAAGACTTGGACATTGGCAAAGGAATCAGAGAGAAGAATATTTGCTTTTGAAAGAAAGTGCTATCAAATAAAGGTAAGTATATCACGCTAGTTACGTTAAGAGATTAGAACTTTTACAAAGAAAGTTCGCAAGTTGGGAGCTTTAAACCCCGTCTTAGGTCTTCAGCACGCTTAGGTTGTGATCATCCATTGGCGTGATGAAGATCTAAGACGAGGTTGAAAGTTCCCAACTTACAAACTTTCTTTGTAAAAGTTCCAATCTCTTAAGTAACTAGTGTGATCTACTTAACTTTATTTGCTATTTTTTGTTACGTGTTTTGCCCATCATCATCATGTTTGAAAGTGCTATCGTAAAATCTTACGAATCGGATGAACCCAGAGGATAAGAAATGAAGAAGTGTATAGAAGAACACAACTAAAAGATACCCTGTTCCAAAAAATCATACAGAGAACACTAACACTCTTTGGATACATCATATCTATATATATATATATATATATATATATATATATATATATATATATATATATATATAAACACTTGAGAGACCATAGTTAGGTAAATCATGAACTTTTATTATGTAAAATATATGGATGAAATTCGAAAGTTTGTTGGAGTGATGTGGGGGAGGCTCTAGACTGACAATTGTGGAAGAAACTTTGGGAGATCTTCATCCAGCAGTGGATTGATAATAGTTGATCATGATGATATATATATAAATGAAACAAAAAATTATTTTGATTTTCATGATTTATTTTAGTCAAGGTGTGAATGTCATTCTGTTACCAAAAAGAAGAAATAATTATTCCTACTGATGATTGTCTTTTGATTATACACACTTCTTTTGTTGGTTTCAAAGCAAATTTCAGGTGTAAAATAATACAATATTTTTATGGCTGCAATGTGCACTAAATTTTGAAATTTTATATAGGTAACGGAATGACGCAGATGTGTGGTAACAGAATGACAATGCAAATATACATTATTAGTTAGCATCACTGAACACATTCTTGTGGTTTGAATAATGTGAGTAAATAGCAGAAGTGCCCAAAAAGCCCTTTTTTTTTTTTTTTTCCCCCTTAACCAACCATCCAACCATCATCTACAGGTTTTAAGTTCTAAAACTTTGTTTCTAACCGTAACCAAAAAGTAATTTGTTGCTTGGTGTGCTGTGTAAACCATATAGTAATTGGTTTTACAAAGCACATTGATTGCTTGGAGTTACCTTCAAAAGCATATGTGGTACGTAATTTTTTTTATAATCTGGTGTTGTAATCTTCATATGTTGCACCTCTACTGATATTTTAAGACCTTAAATTAGTCTTTACCAAATATTCAGACATAATTATGAAATTTGTAAGGAGACTTATTGTTTTTAAATTACATGGCTGAAGAAAAAGTGGCTCTGACTGCTGCAGAGAAACAAAGACTGTATAGGGAATGTTTGAAACCAAAAGATTTGGCTGACAAAATGAAAGAAAAGGACAGAAAAAAGAAGAATGGAAAGTGTAAATAATTGAGCACCAAGGACTTAAAGAAACTGAGGCTAAGGTAGAAAATCCTCCAACAAAGATTCAGATTGTCTAAAAAGAATATTTTGAAGCCATCAACATATAAAAATTCAGAGAATCCGTAAGTCGCCTCAAACCTTATCAAAAGCTATCTGCAGAATATCACAAGCATTTTCTTCAAGTGCATGAAAGCGTACCAAAGTTGTTCAAGAAATGATGAATAGATATGCCATCTCTCCAGAACCATATACATTAGTTGGCAAGGAAAATATGCTTAGGGAGGAAGTGAAGGCTAGTGTTTTATGATTTTACCAAAACAAAAAACTATATTTCTCAGTAAGTGATTAAGGAAAAAACATGTTACTCTGCATGAAAATGGTGAGGAAAAAAAAAGAAGTTCAAAAGTGTTATTTAGTGCTGACTTTAAAAGAAGTATTGCACTTTTCAAAAAAGAGTTAATAATGCAAGTGTCCTTTTCAAAGTTCTGCTAACTTCAACCACCATTTGTACTACTGCAGAAAGACATTCCACACAACGTGTGTGTGTGTGTGTGTGTGTCACAAGAATTAGAAAGTTTGAGTTCTGTTTTGAGTGATTTTCCTAAAACATTCAGTGACTTTGTGCCCACACTGGTATGTAATGAAAATTCAGAAATGTATGTTTTCACAGTGTGAAAATAACTTAAAAGTATCAGTTCAATAGATTGGATAATACACATGAAAAAACTCTTAAATGGGAACAGTGGGAGAAAGTTAATCGAAACCAAGTTAAATGTTCACATACAGGCACAGTAAAAAACTCTGACATCAAGTTCTGTAAAGCCAAATACCATACTTCTTGAAGCACTCCTATATCAAACAACAACAACAGAATTTTTTTTCAAGATGAGAAAATAAACATTTCAAAGACCAAAGCAGTGATACAGCTAGATTTTTCAGAATTAAATATAGAGTGCACATTGGTGTAATAAAAGGGGAACAATATTTACGTCATATGTGTGGTTAAAAAATGGACAGCGTTATGTTTTAATAAGTGATGAAGCAAGCCATTAAAAAATTGGTGTGCATGCTTTCCTAGAGAATGATATTTTTTAAATGTTCTGTATGTGAACGTTTAACTTGGGTTTCATTCTGAAAAATCTAGCTGTATCCACATATTGAAGAAATAGCATTTTTTAGTGACAGTGCAGCCAGTCAAATTAAGCAGCATTATTTATTCACAAATTTGACCTTCATGTTTGAACATCCTAAATTGCAAATAACTTTAGATTCTTCACAACAAACCATGGAAAAGGTGTAGTGGATGAATAGTTAGAACTGTAATGCGCCTGGTTTTATCAACTCCCCTCCCGCCAAATACTGGGAGGGGAGTTGATAAATTCTGCTGCAGAAACTGCCGCATAGAGTAAAAATCTGCACACAAAATTTGTTTCTGCAGATCTGATTAAGTAATACAGAGGTTTCTCATTTATATTGACAAAGTTTGCAGGATCATACAGTTGTGAAATACCATGGTGCCAACTTCTGTTGTGTTCTATGTGCTTACCATGTTCCTGTGCTATCCTTCTGCACCGCAACTTCCACTATGGCAGACTCCTTTGCAGATAGGCAAGATCAATTCTCTCCCACTCCTGTTTGTAAGTTTTCCAAAGGCCGTCAGTTGTTTTGGCTCATTTAAGTAATCCTAAGCCACAGAAATCCATGGGAGAGGCATCTGGGGATTTGACTCGAATTGATGAGAATGGTATACCATGAATCCCGGTCTCAGCTTCCATCTTCCCCATGTATGCTGCTGTGGACTTAGCTGTATGGCTTGGAAGCCTTATCTTGGTGGATCCATACATTTGAAGCCATAGCACTGTACAAGGATGGAATTTCTTCACAGTAAATTAGGTCAAGAATGTTTGTCTGATAATAAGCTGCATTAACTTGTGCATTATTTGCAACCTTTTGCAGCTTTAACTTGTCATTATAACAATAACTTGCCACAACCATAAATCCACTTGAAAAACTTTCTTTGCATTCACATACCCATTCTGGGTATGGCTTGGCACCCTTTTTCTTGATAGCATATTGCCCGGATTTTGTTTGTGTCACTAAGGTATATCCATGCTCCATCCAAAGGGACCATAAACTTCCACCTGTTGCATAAACTTCCACCTCATACAGTTTACTGCAGTTTGTCATCCACGCTAAAATGTGGCGCCGAAGGAGTTTGTGGACATTAGGCTTAAACCGCTTTTCTAAGTATATCTCAGATTTGATCATGTGGTTTACAGTTGCTTGTGAAATACCTACATGCTATTCAATGCTTCTTTGCATTGCTGGATTCCCTTTCTTTACAAGAGACCTGACTTTTTGCACCACCTCAGCAGTTCTCCTTGGTTTAGGGTGTTTTTTTTGTGGTGTTTGTGCGACACTTGAGCAAGCTGCAAAGTCTTCTTTTGCATGCTTAACTACTTGAGATATGCCATTTTTAGAAATCATGCAACAATTTTCTTTGCACCTTTTTTGGATTGCTGTATGCAAATAGCCTTCTTCCGAAAGGGCAACTCTATACCCCTCCCAGAACGGAATCACTCGTGGAGGCATCTTAACACTGTGAAAGCAAAATTACAAGTGCTCTTAAAGCTGAAGACTGCTACTGCTCGATAAACATGATTATGTAATCACGACGTATACAATTTGCATATGATGTGCATTTTACTTTGTCACTATAAACATGAATCAACCTCTGTATACCCAGGAAATTACGGAAAGATGGCAAGGCAATTAATTTCTTCTCCCTGATATTCAGGGAACACATTTTCTTAAACCTATAGACAAATATATAATTGAATGCAGAAAACACTCTTTTTTTTTCGGATAAAAAGAATATCTTTAATTCCAAGTTGGGAAAAGGAATTTATGCTGATTCTTTGTCAAATAACATGATTTATAATTCTGATTTTGGAACAAGTGGGAACTTTGAATGTTGGAAACTATGTTCTCATAGAATGGGAAGGAAAAAAGTTTGTTCATGGCATTATGTTGGACATCTGTTAACATTAGATGATATCAGAGTTTTGTTTTTGTGCAAGCAAGACTGTTCAAGTCAAATTTATGCATTGCCTGATAAAGAAGAAAAATGTTGGGTCACCGAAAATCAAATAAAACTTTTAAAGCTTAAAAAACCATCAATTGTAACTGATGAATCTTGTATTCTGATTAGTAGCAAGTTCCAATTTAAAACTTGTTCATTTGCTGAGTAATTTCAGTTCATATAAAAATCAGCACTGTTTCTCTTCAGATAAATGTAATTAATTGACATTTATGTTTTGTTAATTACATCAAAATTACATTAGATTTAGAGATATATATATATTGTGATGAACTTTTTTGTCATTCCATTACTGAGCTAATGCAATGAAAAATACTGAAGTTTGCTTTATAAAGTAATTTTTTAACTAAATGTGGTGAAAAACTGTAGTACAGTATCTAATCTTAAGATTGATATCAGTTTCATGTTTTTTAATGAACTGAATGGCTGATTTTTTTACTTTTAGCTGACTTTAAAGATATGCATATCTAAGAAATGTCATTCCATTACCATGATATGAATTGAAATTTTGCTAATTGTGATAAATAAGAAATTTGAGCTACTATTATTTTTAATATCTGGTTAGTTAAGGTGCTGAAAGTTGGCTAACTTTTGTTTTCATAATTTGAATTAACTTTGCAGACCACAATAATGTGTTGTAATAGTCATCAAAATGTCATTCCATTACTTGCAGAATGGCCCATATAAAATGTTCATGTAAAATATACATTGATTTAAATTTTGTTGACTCAGTTTCTCACATGCTTTCGCTTTAAACTTTGTTGATGGAAGTATGTTATACCCGCACATGTTTAATTCTGATATACTCTGACACTGGTAAAGTTTTATACAGCTAACCAAAGTATGGTAACAAACACGAAGTATCTCAAGAAAATCATGCATGTGTATGAGAGAGTGAGTGAGTGAGTATTATAGGGATTCTCTTTTTTTCTATTTTTTTTTTCCAATTTTCTTTTTAAGGTTAATGCTTTTTAAATGTTAATAGTGTTGCTGCATCTTTAGTTAAGCTAAATTAGTTGGAACTCTGAACTTTAATTTTTTATTTTCAAATGTTCAAAAATAATATAATACAATAAAGGGAAATAAATAATTCTCCATCTTTATATTTCAAATTGAAAGTGGTTGTCTCTCACAGCAGTGATGTTACACAAGTTAAATTTAAATGTGAAAAATATATTGGTATTCTTCAGGGAATTAATTCTAAAAGTTTCAAGTATGGAAATGCATAGACATAAGAAGAAAGCTAGGAAAACAAATACTGCTGCTACCTTTGCCATGTAAAGAGAAGAAAATGTCTTGTTTTTTTTTTGGGTAAATATTTTGAGTATCAATAGCAATTTAAAAGATGAGTTGTTGTTGTACACAGTCCTATTCCTTTTCCTTGGCATGCAATAATGGGAGATTTAATTGCATTTCTAATTTTATACTTTTAAGAAACAGTCACAAAAAACATTTAGTGCCAAAGACAAAACTTCTATCTTGAAATTGAAAAGGATAAGCTGCATTAAAGGAAATTCTTAGTGACTAAATACAGTTTTGTGTATATTCTGCCTGTCCAGTTTAATTTTGAGTAATTATAATCACTTATTACTCCCACCCCAAACCCCTCTTCAGCATCAACCTCAGCTTGCTCTCAGCATACTATCTAAACGTGCAGGAAAAATCATTTTTTTCCACGAAGAAGGGTTCAAGATTGTGCAGTAAAGTTGATTCAACAATGTAGCAATCCCAAAAAATTGTGCTGAAATTCTGCTGGGGGACACACAAACAAAAGTATTGAATCTTCCCAGCAGAAACAGCCCCACACCACAAATCCTCCAAACTTGACTGTGGGACCAGGACCGGCTTTACGGCGGTGTCGCCGCACAGAAGGCGCACCAAGCTGAACTCGTTTTTTCTTTGTGGAATGGTGGAGTATATATAAAAAGAGGAAACTGTCTTGGGAGTAGTGTAGTGTAAAACGATGGAGCAATCGTGATTGGAGGCAATGAAAGGTCTTGCTACCGCCAAGTCAAACCACGTTTGTCCTGAAGCCAAATCCCTCTTCGGCTCCCTTTTGTGAACTTTTCGCTGGGGAAATTTACGTGATGTATCCGAATTCCATATGCACCCCTCCGCCACCACTCATCCCAAAAAAAGTTTGAGATAAGAACTATAATTTCCGTAGGTGTCTATTGCCATTTTAACTACAGTATATTATCCCACTGAAGTCTGTTCGTTGCAGCCTGGCTCAGTTCTTGAAGAGTTGCACCGCACCAGTCTTTAATATCAGTCTACACACTGTGAGGGCGTCCTCTTTCTAATCAGGCCCGTAGCCAGACAAGCAAGTTGGGAGGGGCGGCTGATGATTGAGATCAGGCGAAGGATGTAAAAAAGGTAGGGTACTATATATAACTTGTGTGAGTCGCTAGGACGGGCAAAGGGAACAGAGGTCGGGCTCAGCCCGGCCTTGTTGCTAATCTTCCGTTCATTAAACCAAACACCAATGTTTTCTTTCTGCAGATGTATCCAAAGAGTGTTAGTGTTCTCTGTATGATTTTTTGGAACAGGGTATCTTTTAGTTGTGTTCTTCTATACACTTCTTCATTTTTTATCCTCTGGGTTCATCCGATTCGTAAGATTTTACGATAGCACTTTCAAACATGATGATGATGGGCAAAACACGTAACAAACAATAGCAAATAAAGTTAAGTAGATCACACTAGTTACTTAGAGATTGGAACTTTTACAAAGAAAGTTTGTAAGTTGGGAACTTTTCAACCTCGTCTTAGATCTTCATCACGCCAATGGATGATCACAACCTAAGCGTGATGAAGACCTAAGACGGGGTTTAAAGCTCCCAACTTGCGAACTTTCTTTGTAAAAGTTCTAATCTCTTAACGTAACTAGCGTGATCTACTTACCTTTATTTGATAGCACTTTCTTTCAAAAGCAAATATTCTTCTCTCTGATTCCTTTGCCAATGTCTAAGTCTCACATCCATATAGCATGCTGCTGAAGATGCATGTCTCGAGAATGCTTAACTTAGTTTTGAGGCTAATAGCTCTGCTCTTCCAAATTTTATCTATGGCTTTTAACAATGTTATATAGCCTTTGCAATTCTAATCAAAATTTCTTTAAGTCCTATGTTATACAGCTTCCGCGATAAGTGAATGTTTCCACATTTTCAAGCTCTGCCTTCCAGAATTATCTTTTTCCTGTTCTCTTTTGCGCCAAATAGATTAACATAAATTGTCACAGTGCAAATGATGATTTCATTCACGTTAACAGCCCAGGAAAAAGCGTTCTGTTTGTAAAAAGGAACAAATCAACAAAATCTCTTAAGTCTTAGAAGACAGCATTTTCACTCTTTATTTGTGTATAAACAAAACATATAAACAGTGGTCTTTGTTTCCTCGGAAAAAGAAGAAAGGGATGGAAGATGCTTTGTTATAGGCGACAAGCAAGATATCCTGTGGCCAAACAGGAGGGCAAGATAAATTGGTCTGTACTGTTTAGCAGTTAATAAACCATTCTTTGTTTTCTTCGGCTGTAAAACGAAGTTCGGCAATGGAGCAACATAAATATTTTTTTCCCTGATGAGACAGCATTTAAACTTTATAAGAGGAGCGTTGTTAATGACGCCACTGAAATTTAGACCCACTCTCTCTGCCGGTGGCAATACTCGTACCCATATCCTCCGGAGCCGAAATGCTTTCCCAATTAAGCAACGCCGGCGATGGCTTATCACTGCTGCTTTACACGTTTGTCACCTCTGCAGTACGTCACACGCCCCTGTAGCGCAGTGGTCTAAGCGATGGCCTCTGATCATTCGTCCGAACGGGGTCCGGGTTTGAATCCCGGTGAGGCATGGACGTTGTGTTTGTCTTACGGCACTGGCTCTCTCCCTTCCCTGGAGCCAGTGACCCTAAATTAGAGACGGCCGACTGCCTATAGCCCATTGAGTTGCTCACGGTGGTCGTTAAACCTCCAATAAAAAAAAAACACGCCCCTGTAAACAAAGGGCCCGATACTTTGCTTACTGACTTGATCCGTCTATGGGTCTAGCTGTCACTGAAACAATCCAAATCATCATACAGGTTTGATACAATTAAACTCAAAAAGAGAAGCGTTGACCTTGTGATCAACGCGTATGTTCGCGCGCTTCTCCACCCTCCGCGTCACGTGCTGCGAGTTTCAGCCGATAGAACGCCATCTAGTTTGTAACCTGGCATTGGTCGGAAGCTCTACGGAAATCTAGGTTCCTCTAACAGCGGATATATACTTTCTACCAACAAGTAATTGGACACCCCTGCAATCGACGATATCTGGTCCTGAAACACGTCACGGCCGCCGCCGTTAAATATCGTGTGGGGAACAACAACGCAACCAGTCGCATGCAAGATGCCACGCAGTTCGGAGCTCTCTGATTTCGAGAAAGGTGTACTCGTCGGGTATCACAGAAATGGCCGATCCACACGTGACATATCCAGCGAGTTGAAGTACCCAAAATCGACAGTGGCCTACGTGACTGGCAAGTGGAAGATGAGAGGTGACTGTCGGAATGTGCCCCGACCCGGCAGACCCGCAAAACTGGGAGTTAGAGACCGACGAGTGCTGGCCAGAGAAATTCGGAAGAACCGCACCAAATCGATGGGCCACATCCGCGAGGAGTTCCAACAGGCGTCCGGGAGTGTTCTTTCGATGAATACCATCCTTAAGGAAGCCCATCTGCTCGGTTATCATGGACGTGCTGCCGCCCACAAGCCTTTGATAACCAAGTCCAATAGCGCTGCTCGGTTAACGTGGTGCAAAGAACGTCGACAGTGGACCGTTGAACAGTAGAAACGGGTTCTCTGGAGCGACGAATCAAGGTTCACCCTCTACCGTTCGGATGGCAGGGTCTGGGTTTAGCGTCTGCCTGGAGAACGCCTCCTGCCGGAATGTATTGTGCCAACTGTGAAGTTCGGCGACGGTGGAATTATGCTATGGGGGTGTTTCTCTTGGTATGGCACGGGAACCTTGGTCGCGATTCCTGGTAGACTCAACGTCAAGACCTACTGCACCATTTTGGATGACCATGCGCTTCCTACGTTGTGGCAGTTTTATGGGGTGGACCCATGTTACTTTCAGGATGACAATGCCACCTGTCATGTTGCGAGGTCCACCATGGCTTGGTATGGTAATAATGAAGTTAATCGAATGGACTGGCTTGCGCAGAGCCCGGACCTTAACCCTATCGAGCACCTCTGGGACGAGTTGGAACGTCGACTTAAGGGGTGCCCCCACCGTCCGAAATCGGTGAAGGAACTGACCTGTCTTCTCCAAGCCGAGTGGAAGAAAATACCGCTAGCCGTCATACAACGCCTGGTTGAGAGTATGCCCCGGAGGGTCGCAGCTGTAATCGCCGCTCGTGGAGGCTCCATCAACTATTGAAGGTGAATAAACTTCGTTTTCCTTTGCTATCACAGGTGTCCAATTACTTAATTGTTGGTAGATAGTGTAAATCACATCTGCTCACAAGATTGAAGGGTAGCTAGTGGTTGCAGCCACCACCCGTTGAGCACATTGTCGCGGGATAGATCCCAGGCAGGCTAAGCCGCACGTGACGCCCGCCGGATGGGCAACAGCAAAGCGCCCGCTCCGGAGTAGTAGAACACCCTCCTCTTGCCTGATGAACACAAGAGGCCTCTGGCTCCTGTCATAAACAATGCCATCCGCCCCAATCTCTAAAGCGCTACGCCGCGGAGCCACAGCCCGGGCACTCCGTATCCGATCCCTATTATCAATCCAATGCAACTTCGCCATGATTCGCCGCATAAAAGTCCCATGTGATATAGCTAGTTTAGTCTAATCCTCATCTAGTCGCAAATCCTAGGAGAAATTGCTGGGTGCCTCCTCGAGAGTCCCAAAAGTGGAGACAGTTCGCGGGTCATCATGATACGCTCTGTTTGTTAAGATACTACAGATATTCTTCTTAAAGTCGCCCCTGTTGGCGCAGTGGTCTAAATGTTGGTTTATGACCATTCGACCGAGAAGGGTCCGGGATCGTATCCCAGTGAGGCATGGATGCTGTGTTTGTGTTACGGCACTGGCTCTTTCCGTTCCCTGGATCCAGTGCGCCTAAATTAGGGACGGGCGACTGCTTATAGCCCATTAAGTTGCTCACGATGGTCGTTAAACTTCAATAAAAAAAACATATTCCTTTTAAGATACAGTCATCTTGATACGTTTTCTTTTAAAATGCATGTGCGTAAGACACAAACGCCGCAATATCTCTGCCGAGAAGTATTTTGTGATCTCTGTCAGTCAGTGGGTAAGTGTGTAGAGATGATCGACTATCACAATGGTACCAGTGCCTCCAAAATTGCAAAACGAGAAGTAAGGCATACCAATGGCCCTGGGATCCCAAATTCGGCAACCTACGTCTAACTGAAGGTAACCTTAGTTTAAATAATTTATAACAGCTTGCTTGGTCACGAGGCACCTTTCTTATAAATGTTCAGAGAACTTTGCTATTTTATTTCGGAGCCAACGCACAACATAAATAGATGGAATTTTTTTTCATGGAAGTAACCTTTCAAATAGAAATAAAGCTCAAATGAAATTAAGCATTAAATCACACTTATGAACATGCGGTGTGGAGCTCACAAAAATGATGAAAAAACATCTACTTGGTTCTTATTTATTTTCAATGGAGGATTTGTTTTTATACGTGACTACAAAATAATACATTGTCATAATACATTATTTCTATATATGCATAAGTTGATTCTTCAATAGGATAATAAAAAATATATACAATAGAGGATTTTTTATACGTTACTATAATGTAATACTATTTTATACATTACAATATGTACGTTACACTACAATCAATTTACATTTTACAATGGGAACATATTTTAAGTGTATTAGCAAAGATTTTCATTACATGCTTTTTCGTTTATACTCTTCTTCAGGAGCATCTCTCTTGATGGACCCACAGTAGTCAGCAAGCATCGCTTCATTCCACTGCGCACGGTAACGGTTCTCCATAGCAGATATCTGCTGGTGAAATCATTCACTATGATCATGATGATCATATGTAGAGGATTTTAGGAAGGGAGTGTCTGACCCCTGGTCTTAAACAACCCTCAGAAATAGGAAGCTAGGAGATTTGGGCTAAAGCCCCCGATAGGAAAGTGGCATGGAAGCGAGGTAGAAAGGGGAGGAAGACGCCCTTATTTATTACCGGGGGTGGGGCAATACCCGGGGTCCGACGGTTTAACGTGCCCATCCGACGCACAGCGGGTATTTAATGGTTCGAACGTTCGTACCTGAGGGTATCTCCATGGCAATCACGAACGCTGACCACTAGGCCACCCATGGCCATCGTTCACTATGTCACTAACTGCTCTCATATTATCGGGGGAAAAGTCTAGTTGAGACCAGTGGCGCCCATATGAGTACTTTTAGGGGGGTAAGACAAAATCCTTACCTCTTTCAAGGCTGTCAGACATTTTAGTAAATGTACAAGATACTAAAATACAAGAAAAATAATTGATACAATCAATCATTCATATCTTATTATTTTAGAAAATGCTTTAAAAAAAGGTTTCGTCTATTTTAATGTTTTAAATTTATCAAAAATTTGGATATACCAACGGCTACCTCCTCCCCCTCCCCTAGCAGTTGGTATATCCAACGGCTAGGGCAACCAACCAAGGGCCCCCAATAGGGGTGGGGTGTAGGGCCCTTGGTTGAGACCTTCAACCATTTATACTAATGGACTGCGCGCTGGCAATAGCTGCATCAGAGCCTCCGTGGTCCCAACATGAGAGGGCATCAGATCACGTGACATGAGCCAGAAATGGTCGCATGCCTTTTGACTTCAACGTTTTCCTATGAACTGATAAGCCATTTTAAAGGATTAGGAATTAATAAATTGTGGACATTTGAACTGTGAGTTTTAGGAATATTATATATAAGGATATACTTGTTGAGAAAACTACCTCAATCAAAATTTTATTGCAATCGTTTAGAAGTAATTAGATCCAAAAGTGATTGTAAGTTTCGTATGTGTTATAACGCGAATTCGTTTGCTTTTACTCGAAATTCGGTGTAAAAACGGTGTTATGTTACTCATTTACGCTGCAGAACTTCCGCATTTTCAGTACATTATGTGAAAACTCCTCATATATAGTGAAAACTCTTTAGGTAAGTTTACTTATGAGATATATACATGCACAGATCGGGTTGCTTACATTTCGTTATTTATAATGTGATGAACATTTGGGAAGAATTTGGAACATTCCATTTTTTTTTCTTAAGTTACTATATTTTTATGTCAATAGCCACAAGTTTTCTGGTTAAGTAATTGAACCTTATTGACTATTTCTGCCTCACCGTAATAATTATTGGAAATATGAAAAACAGGCCCAAAAAGTGGAATGGTTGCGCTTGCTATTCTAATGAAAACTTATGCAAACTTTGAATCGCTATATACCAAACCGACAAGTTTTCTGATGAACTAAAAACATTATATTTACTGAAACCGTGTTGTGCCAAATACTATACTTGTTAAGTAAACATTCCATAATTTTCATATTTCGGAATCAATTGTACATGATGCCTAGCAGAAAAGCAAAGTTCCGCAAGGCAACGAGGGCTTGGACTAGCAAGTCATGTCATAAGTACTATCATGTTTTTATGGACAAGCTTCCTGTTTAAATATTTAGCATTTGTCCGAGATGGGTCAGGGTTCGAATCTCGGTGAGGCATGGATATAGTGTTCGTCTTACAGAGCTGGCTGTCACCCTTTGCTGGAACCAGTGGCCCTAAATTAGGGACAGACGACTGCTTATAGCCCACTGAGTTGCTCATGGTGGTCGTTAAACCTCCAATCAAAAAGAAAAAATATATATTTAGCTGAAATTTACAATTTCTACAATTTTCTTCGTGCTTCGTCTTTCAGGAAACTGTTAAAGCAGAAATCATAAAGTAAATCACAAAATTCATGCTGTTAATTCATCAAAAACTAAAACTATCCGGTGTCTCACACCTGTTGGTTACCTTAAAAAAGGCTTTTAGCTTTAAATTTTAAGATGACACTGAAGTGCTATAGTGAAATTATTATAAAGCATTCAAATAATCTATTTAGGTATTTAATTCGTTTCTTACGCATGAAAAGTTATAGAACTTCCTTTACTAAATCGCTCAGAGCAACCATAAGCACAACATGTGCGACCCATCTTTTTGACACATGTCACGTGATTTCGTGGCTTTCGATGTTGGAGCCAGAGATTTTTATGCCATGAGCAGTTTATCAGTATATATCAGGGGTGCACAACCTTTTTATAAGTGGGGGCCAATTTATTTTTACATAATAAGTGGCGGGCCGCAAGTTACCTTTTCACATAGGCACTTGCCAAAGCTAATTTTACTATTATCCGAATAACCTATTTTACCAGCAGACAAAAAATGTGTTTCAATACCATTTTTGTGTCCTCTAAATGGTTTAAATCCATTTTTGAAGTTTTTTGGCAAATTGCGTTATTAAGTTATCAAATTACTGATTTACAATCAACTTACTCCTAATTGGAAAAGGTTTAGGGGTATATAAAATAAAATAATACTATCACAAGGTTGTAAAATTTTTATTTTTACAAAAAACAGAATTCTTAACATCAAAGTATATAAAAAATTAAAATCAGTATATCGTCAAACTGACCATCAAATCAAGTAGTAGCCTAATGCTCCTAATGAGATGCTTGGCATTGTTTATTTTTCAATAGTCTGTCAATATCAGGTTCATTGTTAGAGATGGTAATGCGCAAGTTTCCCTCCAATAGTGTATCACTTAAACGGGAACGACACTTTGACTTTATTTGTTTCATCAAAGAAAACGATTGCTCGCATAAGTAGGTACTTCCAAACAACGTTGCCGTTTTTAAAGCATGATCTTTGAGCAATTTCATTTCTTTCGGTAAGTAATTTTTGTAAAATTCTAGGAGAGAAACTTCAGAGTATTTTGTTTTTAACTCATTGTTACACTGAAGATCAATTAATTCCATCTGGAAATCTAGTGGCACTGACGCAACGTCAGTAGTGAATGGTAGAGAAAACATATCAAACAAAACCTCAAATTTTCTTATATCTTCAAATCGTCTTTTAAACTCATTGTGAAGGTCCACTACAAGAGATGCATATTTAGCCACATTTACATGGAATTCAGAACTTTCAACAAAACTTTTCATTGTTGGAAAATTTGCTAGTTAACGAAACATTTTTATAATTTTCTTATTTCAACTAGGGCCTACAATAATGGGAAAAAATCTCATCATTCACAATATATATATTCACGTTTTCAATAGTATAAAATATTCATCCGCGGGCCGCATAAACTGACTTTGAGGGCCGCGGGTTGTGCACCCCTGGTATATATGGTCGAAGGTTGAGACTCAAGGAAATGCAGCCTTAAAGACATGTGACAAGCCAACTTTTGAAAATTTTTCACTAGCTTTTGAACTATGCTCTTATAATTTGCAGCTCTAGTTATTCCAAGGAAATTTTGCACAACATCCTTGAATGCCAGCCATGCTTCTTTTTCTAGTTTCAGAAGAACACTTTCAAAACGGTCATTTTGCATGAGCTTCCGAATGTCAGGAACAATAAATATTCCTTTTTGTTTCAGTATCCGATAGGAAAGTACCGAAGGGAAGAAATCTCTGATAAACCTAAATGACTCACTGTCCCCGGTCCAAAGCTTTAACAAAAAATTTATCAACCCGAGTTTGATCTATAGTGGTGGGAGAAGTGTGTCCGCTGTTGCTACATGAGGTTCGTACACTACATTCTTAGCACCGGGCTTCAGAGACTGCCGTGAAGGACACTTTCTTACATGGTAGTGTTTCAATTTAGCGCGACTATCTTCGAGTCACCATAAATTTCCCAATGAAAGTCATTGTAGCCGCCCCGGTGGCGCAGTGGTCTAAGGCGCTGGCCTCTGATCATTCGTCCGTAAGGGGTCCGGGTTCGAATCCCGGTCAGGCATGGATGTTGTGTTTCTCTTACGGCACTGGCTCTCTCCCTTCCCTGGAACCAGTGACCCTAAATTAGGGACGGGCGACTGCTTATAGCCCATTGAGTTGCTCACGGTGGTCGTTAAACCTCCAATCAAAAAAAAAGTCATTGTACTTCAGCACATGTAATAACTTTCTCAAGGTATCGTAGGTTTCTTTCCCCCGTGAAGCGTGTCCAACAGGAATAAAGTTATATTTGTTGTCAATGTGTAATAGTACTGCTTTTAAACTCACTTTCGAAGCATCAATAAACATCGCCATTCCTCTGGCTTGTGGTACATATCTAAAGAGGACACCAGGCTCGGAATGTCGTTACAAAATCATATTTCCCCATCTTTTTCATAAAAACGAATAGTCTCTGTGTCGGTCACAATACACGGAAATACTTACATCAGTATCCAATACATTACACTCCTTTAGCTTTCATCCAAGCAATTCAGCTTTATTTTTGCTTAATCCCAGATCACGAACGAGGCCATTGAGCTTTGCTTGTGTGATCATATGAGGCGTTGAATGTTTCTCTGGTGAAATATAATCCTCGTCTTTTCCATTTTCGTGACTAGTTGATGGAATGCATTCCTCTCCATCTGAAGGACAGTTTAAAGGCGACTGTGGTACAGGATGCACACCGCTGTGAGGTACTAGCCTTATTGCGGAATCAATGCTGAGATACTGCACATGCTTTTGCTTCTTAAAATTAATTCCTTTTACTGCCGGAGCCATACAAAAGTAACAATCTGTTCAAAGGCATACTGATAGCCCCCGCAACCACCGCTGTCTGGGGGTACCTCATGGTTAAAACGTCCTCTAGCCTGAGCAAAAAGATTTTATAAAAAATGTTGCGGGAACTTCGTATGAAACTGGTTAAAGAAATAGTCAAGAATTAAGGCAGCTTTGAATGAAGTATTAAGAAGAGAAGCATTTTTTTCTCAATAAATACGTAAAATCCTTAGAAATCAGTTTTTTTTTATTGGAGGTTTGATGACTACCGTGAGCAACTCAATGGGCTATAAGCAGTCGCCCGTCCCTAATTTAGGGTAACTGGTTCCAGGAAAGGGAGAGAGTCAGTGCCGTAAGACAAACATAACATCCATGCCTCACCGGGAATCGAACCCGGGCAAATTTTAGACGAATGATCAGTGGCCATCGCTTAGACCACTGCGCCCCGGGGCGGAAAAATCGTTTTCGTTGCTTTCGTTCATAAAAACTATCACGGGAAAGCAGCTATGCAGAAGAACTTGAGGCCCCTTAATAGCCCTTGCGGTTGCAAGGGGCCTCAAGTTTACCGCCCTTTCAATAGTTTCTGTGCAGGTATGTTAACAAGAGAACGTGAAAAAAATAACAGTTCAATGATCGGAAGTTTTATACCAATGAGAACAAGATGTTATGTATTACAGTTGTTTGCACATAACTATGCATCTTTCCGAATATAGTGAACTAAAAGGTGTTCTTCGCGGGAACGAAAAATCAGAGACATGTGTCATTTTTTTATAACAGAGTCAAAACATTTTTTTTACTATGTGCAAAACATTGTGGCCTTATGTTAAGTTTGTTTTTTATATTCCAGAGTAAATAATTTAAGTAATTTTACGTTTTTTGTGCTACAGTTCTTAATCCTTACTTAGTTATTTGCTTACTTAATGTGACATTTCGTATAAATCGTAAAAGTCATTAGTCACTGTCACACGGCAGTTTCATGATTTGTGTGTGCAATAGTGAGGCATTTCAAAAAGCAGGCTTTAGTTCTTTAAAATAATAAATTATGCATAATATGTTTTACTTTGACGTAAGTATTTTGTTCTGTAATTTGTATCGGTAACCAAGGCAATCATTTTAATCATAACGTACACATTGTGTTTCACGCAATAAAGTGAAATAATTTTGATTTTACGAAAAATACTCTTAGGTTCTAAAGCATTTGATTTATTGTAACAGCCGTAAAGCCTAGTTAACAATACGGAAGTTAAAATTTTGAGTAATTGAAAGCTAATGGACTTTCGCAAAAGGGCCTCGAAAGCATTTTTTGCAGTGGGCATCGAGTTTTTCCGGTACGCTACTGAATCTGTTACATGATCTTTAGGTGTCCTCCAGATCATCGGTATGGCGAAGGCATCGATGTTGCCTTTCCTCTAACCCACTCTCGAAGCCGAATCCAATAGCGTTTACAGCAGAAGGGCGGCGACCATGGTTTTTTCTGCTCACCAATCTGGCATCCAAAATAATGTTTATAGGCTGTTCTAATTAAAGGAGTATACGTCTTCTGTGTTTAATTAACACTCACAATTTCTCCACATATATAACAAAAGCTATTGCTAAAATTCACGCATTTACGAGACGATGATTGCTATAAGTCTCTGTTCATGTACTCGTTACGTGCTACACTGATCGCTGTCATATCTAAATGAAAAGCCTTTCAGTCTCACTAACTGCCTCACTGGTGCCTATACCTATTACATCAACTACTTCGGGTGTTGTTTGTCTGCATTCAAAAAGCACTTAAAAAAGCAATGAAATAAGGTCATAGCGATAAATTCGACCATAAATATCTCTGAAATTATAACCAACTTTACTTTTTTATAATTGCTTTCGATATCCCCGATGGTATGTTTATGGAAATTAGTTACAATTATCCTGGGAAAAATTTCTTGCTGATCAGTGTTATTCATCAGTACCAAAATAAATGAAATACGAGATTCACACCATTGTATACTACAAATTTGGAAGTTTTGAATCCGTTTATTGGTGTAAACATAACATGAATGGTAAGTCAGATAATATCTGAAAACTTGAAAATTTCGTTGTCCTGGAGCGGAAAGCGAATCCTCATCTTCCGGCTAGCGCCTGAGTATGCTTACCACTACACCACCCAGAACGACCAAGTTTCAAGTTTCCGATTAATTTCAATGTAAAGAAATATATCAATTATATATTAATTTGAATATAATTCAAGTTTTCATATATTATCTGACTTACCATTCATGTCATATTTACACCAATAAAGGGATCACAACTTCAAAATTTGTATTACTAAAATAATTATTCATTCGTACCAAACAATCTAGTAAAAAACACGAAAAGGTGGGCCATTTCTCGAATGGTCTAGCGGGAAATATCCCATTGCGCCAATCCGCTTTTGCCCTTCGTATTGTAAATCTTTCATGTGCGGCTGAAAAACCATGCAGTCCAATATAAGAAAAAAAAAACTTGTGAGGAGCATTACGAATGCTAAAGCCGGCCTTCGTTGGCACATTGCATTCCGCCTGGCACCGATCCCACGTAAAAACCACATCCAAATACGTCCATCCGAACGAAAGTGGGAGTAGCGTGATTCGTCACATCACACGACCCACTCCCACACTTCTTTTGCTAACATACTGTGAGTGAGACACCAGCTGTCTTAGAAAGGTAACCGTGAATATTCAGGTCTCGACGGGCTGTTGTAATGCAAATGGCTATTCGAGTGGCTTTTGTGATGTCGCCGGCCAGCTGTGAGGCTGAAAACTTATGCTTCTTCTTCACATTCTGCACTATGCCTCGTTTAGTACGATAAGTCAGTTCATGCGGCCTCCCGGAGCGCGGTTCCGCTGCATTGGCACCATTTGCTTTCCGTCAGTGAAGAATATCATCGACACTGGATTGTGAGAATCCCAGCAGAGCGGGAATGCAACGCAGTGACTGCTTACTCAGGTGGCCTCCAACAACTATGCCCCTTTCAAAGACCATCAGTTCAACTCAGCGCGGAATAGTAGCTTCCAATACGAGCTGTCAGGTGTGTCGACGTTCCCCTTTACGTATGACACCCAATACACACCGCGTGTATTCGTGTGGTTCAACAAATACACGTTTATTTACATATGTGGAGTTTTACGAATGCTTTTGTCTACATAGTGTATATGTTTAGTAGGCAGGGCATACCTAGCGCGTGTTCTAATCAGGAGCGATGTTACAGATGGGCCCACCCAACTTTTATTTGAGCCCACCCTTTAGCCCCCAAATATTTAAAGAGAATACTTGGTGAGTGCAGCCATCTACGATTTTAGGTAACTTGGATAATTTTTTTGAATTCACAGAAATTTTGTTGTATAAAATTAGTTTCCTGTTAAATTTAGTGTTGTACTAAATAACTTTTCTGTTAAATTTAGTTTGTGTACTATTCTGTGAGAAAGGTGCTCTCTGAGTAAATGTCTAAGGGAGTAGTAGAAAAACACCATTTTTGTAATTATAGCTTAAAAAGAAAAGAGAAGGAGATATTCCTAGCCAAGTTACAAACTAAAATTTATAAGCAGCCTTATGACAGTAAATATTTAAAAAAAATTAAAAATGACGTAAGTAAGCTAAAGTTCCAAAGAAATAGTAACGTTTTAAAAGCCATGGAGGTTCGTGCCCATGGTTTCCAGTTCTGCATACACTGAAAAAATATTAGCCGCCCCGGTGGCGCAGAGGTCTAAGCGCTGGCTAATGATCATTCGTCCGTGAAGGGTCCGGGTTCGAATCCCGTAAGGTATGGATGTTGTGTTTGTCTTACGGCCCTGGCTCTCTCCCTTCCCTGGAACTAGCGACCCTAAATTAGGGACGGGCGACTGCTTATAGCCCATTGAGCTGCTCACGGTGGTCGTTAAACCTCCAACCAAAAAAAAAATACTACGTAGAGTATATAGTTGATTTTTTTTTTCGCTGGTTATGATATCATAAGTGTGGGGTAAAATCTACACGAATGGAATTTTTTGGCAAAATTATTGCCAAGTTCTTCAAATTTTTGCCTTCCTCCCGTAACACACTTAGTCCAACCAGTTCTGAACTACTGGCCACTGGTTCCAATCAATAACGCTCCAGGAAATCCGGAAATGTCATGTGTTTTGAAGAAAAAATCGAGTTGTTTTAATGCAGCGCTATTTGTAGCGAAATTTTCCTCTACAAGCTACTTGATTTTATAGAGTGCTACTGCTACAACTACATTTTTCTTTTTGTAGCGATGCTACGCACAACACTACTCTGAAAGTAGTGTGTTACGATCGCATCGCTACTTCCGATATGTAACAGAGATCGAAACAGAACAAAATATTACAAAGGTGGTAAACGCGGACTACTTTTTTTAGCAAGATTAAAGATATATACTCTATGTAGTAGTATTAGCGTATGAAACGGTCAACGACAGAATACTTCTGGAACAAATCATGGGGACTCCAATAAATTTAAATGTCATCCAGGTCTATGCACCAACTTCTCAGTCATCAGAGCAAGAAAGTGAGACTTTTTACAATCAACTCAGTGAAACATAAGGAAAACACCCAATGGAGAAATTCTTTTGGTCATTGGTGATTTTAATGCACAAATTGGGACTACCGGCAACGACAACGACTTTCGTCATTTTGTGGGAAGACATGGGATTGGAACCAGGAATGAAAGAAGTGAAATGATACTGGAATTTTGTGTCAAAAATGGGCAATTTATTACAAACACCATCTTTCAGCATCATATATGTCGCTTGTACATATGGCAGTCACCAGATGGACAGGCGAGGAATCGGATCGACTATATCTTAACGAAACCCAGGTGGCGCACATCGATCAGAGACGTTAAGACATATCCTGGTATGGACTGTAGCATTGACCACAGTGCCCTTATAACTAAGCTGACTAGATGTCTCGAATTCTTGAGGATAGTCCTCGAATTTAGCTTACTGTCCCAAAAAACATCTGATGCCTTTGGGGATCAAAATGTCCTCGAGTTTTGATACGTGTCCTCAAGGGCCATCGAATTTCCACTTCGTCATTAGCTCGTTAGATTCCTAATGAAAAATGTCCTTAAAAGTAAAAGCAGTTTGCGTCATACTAATTTTCGAACATGCTCATTGTGAAAACATTTTTTTTCCTTTTTCCAAATTTAATGACCAACGTGAGTAACTCTAAAGACTGTAAATAGTCATCCGCCCCCGTAGCACGTCAAAACATCGCGTGACATAACATCGCGGGCATAACATGGCAGGTCAAAACATCGCGGACACAAAACATAGCATGTCAAAACATCGCGGTGAAAAAACATCGCAAGCCATAACATCGCGAGCCATAACATTTCAGGATGGGGCATTAATTAAACGGCTGTTTTTCTTTTCATTTGTTTTTTTCTTTTGTATTTTTCTAAACATTTGATCTTTGGTAGGAAAAATCCGTTCAGACACTGATTTAGTTTGCAGAAGACTAGTATGTGGCACTTATCAAAATATTTCAGAAGGGGGCACTAATTAATCTCTCATCTCATACAAAATTTTCGTAAAATCTACAGTTTTCAATTTAGAACCACCAAATTTGGTACACTACCTCATGGTGCTCTAACTTATACCGTAGACAGTTTTTGGAAGTGGTCGGAGCCCGGGGTTGAGGGGCCACCATAGAAAATTTTCGTAAAATCTAGTTTTCAATTTAGAACCACCAAATTTGGTATACTTCCTCATGGTGCTCTAACTTACACAGTAGACGGTTTTTGGAAAGGTAGGCGGCCCGGGGTCAAGGGACCCAAATACGCAATATTCATAAAATCTACAGTTTTCAATTTAGAACACCAAATTTGGTATACTATCTCATGGTGCTCTAACTTAGACCGTAGAGGGGTTTTAGAACGGGTGGGGGGGGCCGGGGTCGAGGAGTCCGATAGAAAATGTTCATAAAATCTACAGTTTTCAATTTAGATCCACCAAATTTGGTATACATCTCACGGTGCTCTAGCTTAGACCGTAAAGGCTTTTTGGAACGAGTGGGGGTGGGGTGGGGGTGACTCCCATAGAAAATGTTCGCCAAATCTACAGTCTTCAATTTAGAACCACCAAATTTGGTATACTCCCTCATGGTGCTCTAACTAAGACCGTAGACGGTTTTTGGAAAGGTCGGGGGCCCGGGGTCAAGGGGTCCCATACGCAATATTCGTAAAATCTACAGTTTTCAATTTAGAACCACCAAATTTGGTATAGTATCTCATGGTGCTCTAACTTAGACCGTAGAGGGTTTTTGGAACGGGTAGGAGCCCTTGGGTCGAGGGGCCCCATATAAAATTTTCGGCAGTTTACAGTGTTCAAATTAAAGTGCAGCTCTCGCTTGCCTTACGTAAAACATTTTCTCGAAATTGTATGGTGTTCCCAATTCTATTCTCAGAAAAATATGCCAAGAAACGGCGCTCTTTATTCATACCCCCCCCCCGTTGAACTTTTGTGGCCAGTTGCCGTAAACTCGTATGAACCGGCATGAAAATTCCGACAAACGAAAGGACTCCTTCCCGTCATTAGGCACTTTGAAAAACTGCCACACATAATTCGCAAACTGGGAAAACTGACACAGACATTCAAAGTGTTCCCGGAGGAACAGAAATTTGTGCTCGGTCTCTTAATGAAAAGCATGTGGCACTTTTCTAAGTTGCTGAAAGATGTTTGGCAGTTTTCGTGTGTGACGGTTTACCGGAGACCAAGAATTTTAGAAAGTGCTTTGGATCGAATTAAAACTTTAAATTAAAAAAAATCCCGTATCAGCGGCGAGGTAGATTCGATTTAGGACGAAACAAGATAGTAATTCCGCAACTTCATGTATGTTTGAAATGTGAAAAGATGAAGGAGAGTAAAAGACTGCAGGAAAAAATATCTGATCTTGAAAGTTTACTAGGTGCTTTAAAGAATGAGAAACGCGAGATTATTAAATATCTGTGCAAAAATCAGAAAGACATACATAATTACAAGGCTCTGGTCAAAGCAAATTATCCAACTCAAGAAGCAATTAAAAGAAATTAAGAGAAAATATAGTACGTTGGAAAGATTAGGTAAAGGTATCCATGATATATTTACGACGCCCAATTGATCTTACGAAAGGAAGCACTGGATAAAATGGGCACCTAAAGATGTATCGAAATGCATCGTAATAAGGAATCTAGATAAAAAAGTCCGAGGAAAAAAAGTCCGAGACTGTTGATAAACGCGGAAAAAAGTCCAGAAAAAAAGTCCGAGATGGGCGTTTTGATTGTCAACATGGGCATACTAATAAGTCGATATAACATACTGTTTGAATGTTGGGGGTGGGAGGGGACATACTTTCATTTTTCATTATTTACCTAGTGTGGTGGGGTTGCCGGAAAACCGCCACACAGGAAAACTGCCACACGTTTTTCATTAAGGTGCCGGACACAAAGTGCTATTCCTCCGAGGAACACTTTGAATGTGTGGCAGTTTTTCAAGTTTCCTTATGTTTTAGTTTTCCACTTCAGTAAATAGCAATGCGCTTTTACTTAGGCACTAGGTATTAATTCATAGGCCCTAGGCCTAGGCCTCTTTAATACTTTTTATTCTAACGATGTCATATTCATAAAGTTTATGTACCAAGTCAGGTTAATAGCATTCGCTTTTAATTAGGCATTCAATATTAATTACTATGCATAGGGCCAATAAATTAATAACTAGTGCCTAAGTAAAAGTGCAATATGGTTAACTTCAGCTCATACATAAACGTTATGAATATGACATCGTTAGAATAAAAGCTGTTAAAAAGGCCTAAGCCAAGGGCCAATGAAACAACATTTAGTGCTTAAGTAAAAGCGGAATATTATTAACTTGAGTTCATATGTAAACGTTATGAATATGGCATCCGTAGAATAAAAACCACTAAAAAGGCCTAGGTCTAGGGCATATGAATTAATATTTCGTGCCTAAGTAAACGCCCATTATTATTAACTTGATTTGCTGTGTAAACGTTGTGATATGACGTTGGTTAAATACAAAACTAGTAAAAGGGCCTAGGCTCTTGAATTAATATTTCGTGCCTAAGTAAAGGCGCATTATTATCAACTTGATTTGACGTGTAAACACTGTCAATATTATATTGGTAGAATAAAAACTGTTAAAAAGGCCTAGGCCTAGGGCCTATAAATTAATATTTAGTGCCTAAGCAAAAGCGCAATGCTATTGATTTTATTTGATACGTAAACGTTATGAATATGAAGTCGGCGGATTAAAAGCTGTTAAAAGGCCAAGGTATAGGCCCTATGAATTAATTAAGTAAAAGAAAAGTATTACAAACTTGACATGTTTTGTTAATATTTAGTGCCTAAGCACAAGGGCAGCATTATTAAAAAATGCCACCTTATCGTCCTTTTCTGAACACAGCATGAGTCATGTGTAATTCTGTTGTTTTGTCAAACACTGTAGTTTTAAGAAATGTACGGCGATCTTTATACCCCCTCCCTCCTGTTGAACTTTTGTGGCCAGTCACCCTAAACTGGTATGAACCGGCGTGAAAATTCAGACAAACAAAGGAGCTCCTTCGCGTCGTAAGGCGCCTTGGAAAATAAAACATAATTAGGAAACTTGGTAAGCTGCCACACATTCAAAGAGTTTCTCGGAGGAATAGCACTTTGTGCCCGGCCCCTTAATGAAAAACGTGTGGCAGTTTTCCTGTGTGGCGGTTTTCCGGCAACCCCACCACACTAGGTAAATAAGGAAAGTATGTCCCCCCACCCCCACCCCCAACATTCAAACAGTATGTCAAATCGACTTATTAGTTAGCCCATAATGACAATCAAAACGCCCATCTCGGACTTTTTTTCCTGGCCTTTTTTCCCTCGGACTTTTTAACCGCGACTTTTTTTCGTTGGACTTTTTTACCGATTAGCCGTAATGAGTAAGAGCTCTCTTTAGAAAAATCATATATGACTTTTGGAGGGGTAAAAACATAATTCCATTACTTTGAAAAGATAGTGCGCAAAATTTACCCGTAATCCAGGCATTCAACACAATGTCCTTTCGTTGATGGGGGAAAAAAACTATAAAAGTTTAAATTACTCTGTAAAGCTTTATGTTTTAAGCTTTGACGAAATTCATATTGACTCTAGGCTATACTACGACACCAGAATGGACGAAATTCATATTGACTCTGGGCTATACTACGACACCAGGATGGACAAAATTCTTTACCCTTTTAAGAAAGCCCAATTTTTCTTAATCCGATTATTATTATCGCAATGGAAGCAGCCAATATTCTTCAACTTACAAATGAAAAAAATATTGCTTTTTTTAATAAATCAAGGTTTGGAATCTACTGGGGTTGAACTAAAAGTTATTTCTGACTTGGGATGATGCAATACGTTGTGGAGAGAACTTGAAATTTCTATGGACAGGTCATTTTTCGAGAATCCTTTTGTTCAAAGGTCAAAAATGGTATTTGCTGATAATTTTAGCTTTTAAATCTTCGAATATGAAATATTCTGCCAAACGATTTCAAAACAAATATTCCTTCTGTTTTAATGTGTTTCAGTGATGTTCGTTGGATTTACTGGGGAATAAGGTCAGGTGATGCGGAACATCACAGCCTCTCCTTGACAAATGTCAACCCCGCCTTCTCGTGGTACATCCTGTTCCCACTAAAGGGGCTCTGACGACCGCCAATAGCGGTATAACTATACCGTCGGGATTAGAGGAAATGCTATCCCACACTCACCAACCCGCTTGGCCAGCGTGGTGAGTTATGGCCAAACCCCTCCAAAATGACTTCACAACTTAAATCTTGGCCCTCAGTCTCCGGCAGCTGGAATGTACCTGGCCAAGGCAGCGGCCAGTGCGACATGAAGGCAGAGGGTGCTAAGAATCCCCGGAGGACCGGACTAGGCTGCCATCTGATGCTGACCTTGGCTACATATAACGGACGCTCCCTATCTTCTGATTCAAGGCTTCTTGAATTGGAAGAGGAACTACAAAGGATCAAGTGGGACATCGTCGGGCTAAGTGAGGTAAGGAGAAAAGGAGAAGATCTCATTGAACTGAAAAGTGGACATCTCTTCTACTATCGTGGGACAGATACTGGCAGAACTAGTGGTGTTGGATTTATAATAAACAAGAAACTGAAGGATAAAGTTGTAGAAGTTGAAAGTTCCTCTGACAGAGCTGCACGACTCGTTATCCAACTCTCGAGAAGATACCAGGCTAAGATTATTCAAACTTATGCACCCACCACAAGTCATGCTGAAGAAGAAATTGAAGAATTTTATGAGGAAATTCGTCATCTAAATAATAAAGGTAAGCAGCACTTGAAGATAATTATGGGAGATTTCAATGCAAAAATAGGGCAACGGCAACAGAATGAAACTTCAGTAGGTAAATTCGGTCACGGCAACAGAAACCAGCGTGGAAATACTCTCGTAGAGTTTGCAGAGGCAGAAGGGTTTTTCATCTTGAACTCCTTTTTCAAGAAAAGGCCACACAGGAAATGGACATGGAGACATCCAAATGGGACGACAAGTGAAATTGATTTTATTATGTGTAACAAAAAATTCGTCATAGAAGACTGCAGTGTGCTAAACAAGTTCAACACAGGCAGTGACCATAGATTGGTGAGATGTAAGATGCACCTCAACACTAAACTCGAACGTGGCAAGCTCATAAGACAAACAAAATGTATTGACATAACCAACCTTAAAAAACACCATAATACCTTCAAATTGGAACTGAAGAACAGGTTCTCTGCTTTAGATGGCCTAACATAGGAAGAAGTGGATATTTCTGAAGTTAACAGAAAAGTAACCAAAGCTCTTATGGAAACAGCAACAAAATTAGCTGGGTCTGAGAACAAATTGCATGTGAACAAATTATCAGGAAAAACCAAAATGTTGATGCAAAAAAGAAGAGAGATGAGGACAACTAAAGAAGATGTGACTTCCAAAGTGGAATATATAGAGCTATGCAAGACAGTACGAAAAAGTATCACTGAAGACGTAAGGAAATTCAACTGTGAACTAGTAAGGAAAGCAATTGAAAACAACCAAAGCCTAAAGATAGCAAAGGGACATCTCAGTAAGGGAAAAAACAGATTATGGCACTGAGAAAAGAAGATGGTTCTGTAACAAGAAATAGAGGCGAAATTTTGACAAGAGTGAAAGATTTCTACTCCAAATTATATGAAAGGGATGATACATGCACTCCAGACATCATGAAAGGTACCAGTACCAGAGTTCTTCCAGTCCTTCCTGCAGAAGTTGCACATGCAATCAAGAACATGAAGCGGGGAAAAGCTCCAGGAGAAGATGGAATTACTATAGACATCATACAAGAAGCAAGTGGAGAAATCGAAACAGTAATCGCCCAAATTTTCATTCGATGCCTTAATGAAGGGAAAATTCCTGAGGATTGGAACAACGCTACAATGATCTTGCTACATAAAAAAGGTGACATTGAGGATCTCAGGAACTACAGACCTATCAGCCTCCTATCAGTGGTTTATAAAATCTTCACTAAAGTTCTTTCACACCGCTTGCAGGTGACACTGGACATGGCTCAACCGAGAGAACAAGCTGGATTCAGGAGTGGCTACAGCACAATAGATCATATCCACGTACTGAGAGAACTAATTGAAAGAGCGAGGGAATATGAACTTCCATTGTGCATGGCTTTTATCGATTATGAAAAAGCCTTTGATTCGGCGAAACCATCAGCAGTTGCAATGGCTCTGAAATCCTGCGGTATTGAAGATGCATACATTAATATTATTAATAACATCTATGAAAATGCAAGTGCAAAGATTCGGCTGTTTGAAAATACAACACACATAAAAATTGGAAAAGGAGTGAGACAAGGTGACACCATATCTCCGAAGCTCTTTAATGCCACATTGGAAAATGTCTTTCAATCACTGAACTGGGAAAACAAAGGGATAAAGATTAATGGAGATTATCTAACCCACCTTCGTTTTGCTGATGACATAGTCATTTTTGCAACTACCCCATCAGAGCTACAGAGTATGATCCAGGAACTTGCTGACAAGAGTAAAGAAGTGGGATTAAAAATGAACTTTCAGAAGACAAAAGTGATGTACAATGCTTTTACAAGAAATGAAGATTTATCAATTGATGGAGAAAAGCTGGAGATAACAGACACGTACGTTTATCTTGGACAGCAGATATCAAGTGAGGGTCACATTGATGAAGAAATTAATCGGCGTACAAAACTTGCCTGGAGAGCTTTTGGAAGAAACAGCATAATTTTCAAGAGCAATATGCCATTATGTCTTAAAAGAAAAGTGTTTGATCAATGCATCCTTCCAGTGCTTACGTATGGTGCAGAGACGTGGACCTTAGCTAAAAGAGACATACAAAGGCTGCAGACAACTCAAAGCAGCATGGAGAGGTGCATGCTTGGTGTAACCAGGAGAGATAAGAAGAGGAACACGTGGATCCGAAAAATGACAAGAGTGGAAGACATCATGATCAGAGTTAAATCCCTGAAATGGCAATGGGCTGGACATACTGCCAGAAGGACAGACCATCGATGGACAGCCGAAATTTTAGATTGGATTCCAAGGGACAGGAAAAGACCCAGAAGAAGACCACATGGAAGATGGGTGGATGAAATTCGAAAGTATGCGGGAGTGACATGGAGAAGACTGGCACAAGACAGACCGTTGTGGAGGAAACTTGGGGAGACCTTCGTCCAGCAGTGGATTGATAATGGTTGACAATGATGATGATGATGAAACATGGATTTAATTCCTTCCCACGCTTGCTTCGTGCGCTTGGATATCAGAGGGGATTAGATTACTCTTACGAAGAGAGATGGCTCCGCAACTATGCCACAGCCTCCCTCTTCGGGAAGTAAAGTATGCTTCGCTAAAAGAACCAGCATTTGTACCAATAGCCCTGAGTTTTTACGCTCTTTTACCTCCTCCACATTGCGCCGTTCAGTGGAACAATAGCAAAATAACCATTCCATCTCCAGATGTTTACTTGCCGCGGTTTACTTTTAAAGCCCAAACCCATTGTCCTCTTTTAAGGAAGTAGTCTCGTGGGGAAGGAATCACAATGCGGCGGGCACATACTAAGATTGCTTCCCTCCTGAACAAAGGGGGGCTGAAAAACTTAATTATACCAATGCTTCTTCATTAGCTCCACCGCCCAAATCCAGATGGCTTTGGAAATTGTGAGCTATTCTTACGATCACATGACACCCAATGAGTAGGCGCATTATTCCGTTTTGTGGAAAAACAAATTTTAAGTCAAAAGTCGGAAGAACAATTTACCACAAAATAACTGTTTTGTTGCAATTATCTTACCATTTATTAATCAATACATGAAGCAAACTATTGATCAATCAATAAAATGAAATTAATAAATGAAAAATAAAGGTCCTTATCATTCGCTGAAAATAACTTTAAAACAGTATGTCATGACTTAAAGGAACTGCAACCACATAAACTTGATGCTTTAATTGAATCCTTACTGGATGTTTTTACTTATATAACACTAGACAACACAGGCGCCGACTGAAAAATTACTGGGGGTTCCGGAAATTTTTAATCGAATTACCAATGCATTTTTCAAAGCATTTAAATTTCATTCAGTGAGATTATTTGGCACAATTATACGCCTGAAATGGTAAAATGAAGCAAATTATAGTTAATTACAGATTTTTTTCTCTAGATAATTATTTATTTCATTTATTTTGCTTTTGTAGGCGCGGCATTATTACATACAATACACAGATACTATGTAAATTTTCAACGCAATTGTCTTATAAAAGTGACTAAAACATGTAAAATATATTTTAAGGGTTTTTTTACCAATTTTAAAAATTTCAAAAATTTTTTCTTCAAATGATTTCTGAGTTAAAATAGGAGGTTAGAAGGGTGACGGCATGACATCAGCCCCACGCCCTGCGTTTTCCGTGGGCTCTATTTCGTATCAGCTGTGTATGCCCAGGATTCCCAACTTGGGCTGCTTCTGTACTTATACTATGGGGAAATCGTTGACTTTGAAGAGGTTTCAGAGACACTTGTGTGTCATGTACAGTCAGGAAAAAATGAGACCGATATATACATGCACATAACTAAAAATTTGCAAAAAGTTACTGAAATACTGTTTTATATTTTCTAAAACAATTAAACAAAAATCATGCTTCGTAGAGCGGAAGTGCATATTGCGTATTAACCAATCACGGCCTTGCTAAAGGTGTGGGAGCCTTATTGACCTTCAGGGACTGCTGCAGAGAGTAAGAGACGGCCGCTATCAACCTGTACTCCAGCACAGGTCTTCAGCAATCGGTCTTCAGTAAGTGACGTCACGCCACTGAACCTCCCCACCCGGAGGGCCCAAGAAACTAGATGGTCAGACTTAGCTTCACCAGCGGTTGCTGATGCCATCTTCTCTCTCTTCTAACCTTCTTGTTCCCTGACTGCCCGAAGATAGGGCGGGTCAACTGACTGTACAACATATTTCCGCCTTTATCACTATGACCTCGAATAGGTTCTCGTCTCGATTGTAGAGCTAGACTTTTGTATTTTGTGGGAACACAGACAAACCGAAGAATTTCTAAAGGAGGCAGTTTTAAATGCTCTTAAACAACGGTACTTGAGGTATTGTATGTCGCGTCAAATTTTATGAGCACGAACAAACACTAATTCTTTTTTTGAGGCACAATAAACAGTCCGAGAGGTAAATTTCTGTACAAACTTTTTATATACAGTATAGTAAACGGGGAATGAGTAATAAAAACCTTGAAGAATTGATAACGAAAACCAAAATTTATGCACATATGCGTATGTGTATTTTTTCCACGAAATACGCGCAAAAATATTAGGGGTTCGAGGAACCCGCAACAAAATCATTGGGGGTTCAAAAACTGCCTCGAACCCATGAAGTCGGCGCCTATGCTAGACAATATAAATATATTTACACACAATGTTGGATAATCCAATAATGGATCCCAGGAGATTGGTACCCGGCAAATTGGTGCCCAGCAAACTCGTACCCATGCAGTTTCGTTCCCTCCTGTTCAGTTTTAATACCTGATTTTCAGGATTAGGCGTCATCTTCACCCCTTCTAACTATTCCGATACATTTTCCCCTCTTCAAATTCGTAAATTATTTCACAAATTGAAGCAATGACGGCATTTTCCTAAAATTGAATTTTAGAAAACTCGTACCCGGGAGATTGGTACCCTTCTGTTGGTGAGACGTTAAGGGGACATATACAAATTGCATTAACGGAAGGTCTTTCCTCTTTGATGATTGTCGTTGTTGAACAGCTGTTCTCTTGGCGGAAAACTCCTATTCTTTCTTCCACCGTTAGCAAAACACACCGCAGAAGACTCCTACACCTTATACACTGAGTGGCCACTTTATTATGACCAACTGACAGTTTTAAGCAAATAAGCTATGGCTGCACGCTGTTGACACCAGAGGGCGAGGCTTGTATAAAAAGGGAAAGCTTAGGGCTTGTGACAGTAGCAGAAGGGATTTTTGGGTGACGAGATGTGTAAAAAATGCGATTTGACGGACTTTCAACGTGGGATGATTGTAGGAGCTCGGAGCCATGGAGCGAGTATCACCGAAACCGCCGCATTCGTGAAATTTTCCAGAGAAGCTGTTGTTAAAGTGTTTAAAGACTGGACTGTCAGCCAAAAAACTGGGTCTCTACGTGCAACGTGTGGTCGTCATCGACTAGTGACTGCTCGGGCGGAACGGAGAATGTCCAAACTGGTAACGGACAACAGAAGGGCAACAGTGCAGCAAATTTCAGACCATCTTAATCAAGGATCCCCTCAAATGATCTCTGCACGCACTGTTCGCCGTACACTGCATCAGGTGGGATATGGCAGCCGAAGGCCTGTTCGAACACCTTTGCTGTATGCAGTTAACAAGAGAAAACGTCTTCAGTTCGCACAGGAGCACAAGGATTGGACAGTCGATAATTGGAAACAAATTATGTGGTCCGATGAATCACGTTTTCAGTTGCACCATGCCGATGGCAGAGTTAGAATTTGGCGGAAACAGCACGAAAGCATGGAACCCAAATGCATTGCTACAACCCTTCAAGCGGTGCAGACAACGTTATGGTTTGGGGAATGTTTTCCTTGCATGCTTTGGGCCCTTTAATTCGTGTTGATCAACGTCTGACTGGCACGTCATATCTAAATATCGTTGTGGACTAAGTGCATTCTGTCATGTGGATGGTTTATCCCAATGGCGATGGCTACTTTCAACAAGATAATGCGTCCTGCCATAGTGCTGGTATTGTACAGGATTGGTTTCAGGAACATGCCGGTGAGTTTACTTTGCTTAAGTGGCCCCCTCAATCTCCAGATCTCAACCCCATTGAGAATTTGTGGGATGAAGTTGAACGAGCCATCAGACCGCTGGATCCACAACCCTGCAATCTCACACTCCTGGAAAGTGCTATTCATCAAGCATGGTCTCAGATCCCACAAACCACATCAACATCTCGTGGAGTCCATGCCACGAAGAATCGACGCAGTATTAAAGGCAAAAGGTGGCCCAACGAAGTACTGAGGGGTGGTCATAATAAAGTGGCCACTCAGTGTATAAAACCAGTATTGGAATATCGTTTTCAAATATTTTAAACAAGGCAACTTTTCAGTCGTTTTCATGTTGCAAAACAGAATTAAAAGCATTGCTACCTAGGATATGTGATTGCGTTTATTTCAGAAAATAAGAGGTACTGAGTGAATGTATGCACATTGTTATTACTAATAAAAATATTTCTGTGCCTATGTCATTTATGGTAAAATGTTCCCAAACGTTTTTTTTTTTTTTTTTATTGCTATTTACAGCTCCTAGAAGGAATGCATCGTGCGATCTTTTCTACAAGTAAAAAGCAGATTCCTCCTCTCTTTCACTCCCAGTCATCAAAGATGGCAAACGACATTAAAATCTGCGTTTAATGCCCCCATTCCTCACTTGACCACTTCCCATATGCATAACGTCTGTTTTGAGTGTTTGTAAGCAAGAACAGTTTCGTTACATTATTACATTGCACTCCTGCTGTTTCCCTTCTGTCAAGTAATTCCTCTCGCACTGACTCCCCACCCACCCTCTCACATCATACAAGCAGTGGGGACCGTGAATGTGGGTGTGGTGTGGTCCAAACTTCTTTCCCTACTGCCTGTTAAAGCAACATTCCCCTCGAGTTTCCTGTTTTGTCAATTTATCGTCTGTCTGTTGTGAATGTTGGGAGATAGGTCTCCCCCTCTTCCATTCCTCTCCAAGTTATTCCCAGCTGGCCAGAAGCAGTTGAAAGTGCTAGGTTCTTGATTGAGTAAATTCTCATATCAAACTGATTTCTAAAAAAGCTCTAACTTTTAAAAAAAAATTGTTCTAGGTAGCAATTTTATACCAGGAACTGCTGAGCAAAGAAAAATGGATTCTGAGTAATAAGTATCTTGTTTTCCGCTCTAAATGCAAGGGACTATTTTTCCTAGCAGAAATAGCTGTTCCGTACCTTAAATAGTGGTACACTCTTAGGTTGATTCGGAGTATAGTTCTACACCCTGCGGGAAAGAGAGAAGACAGCCCACAGCCTAGCAAAACTTACTGACAAGAATTTGCATTAAGGCATTTAGCTACTTATGGGCCCACGTATGTTCACTTCTAAATATACGATAAATTGGAAAGATTTCCGGCTTCCTTCTCCATCTAACGACGCTGTTATCAACTTTTCTTAAGCAACTGCAAAAAAAGTTATTTGAAACAAAGAAACAAAAACAAAAACAAAACTGATATTTTCATACTGAAAGAGAAAATGTCTGGTGCAGCTGGCCGCACCAGGCCCTATTTCTGGTACGGCTGTAGCCGTACCTGCCGTATAGGTTCCGCCGCCTATGTACACATACCTGTGCTCCAAAGGTGAAAGGTGAAGCAAACGGCCATGGTTAACACAAACAGCAAACTATAGAGAGCAAGACTGATAATTTTCGTAGAAGGAATGTCATGGGATTGCTACGTGCAAACTATGCTGGTGTTAGTCAAATACTTCAGCTGTTAGTGATCCATCAAACGGCACTTAGTAAATCGTAAATCTTGGTGGAATTAAATTTCGAGATCAGCTGTTTGAAGTATTTGTATACGAAACAAAAAGAAAAACAATTTGCCAACAGCTGTTTAAATAACCACCCGACCCGAGGTTCCTATTAATAGAAGACAATTCACTGCAGATTCTATACAGATACACCAAAACTGTGAAAATATTATATTGCTATGTACATTATTTGATATGTTTGAGTTCCAGTGAGTATACCAAATGATGTTAAGGGGGATATAAAGGCATGTCTAACGTAAAGCTTCTGCTCATAGGTGGCGCTGAAAATCGCACGGTTATTTCCTACCCCCTTCTTGTGGGGGTCTTAGTGTCATGACCACTTTCCCTTGTCAGATGCAGGATCAGTTTACAGGTTCCTACATATTTACAGGTTCCTCAGTACATTTCCTTTACAACGTCGTTTTAGGCAAGTAAAACGCAAGCTTTTTTTTTTTCTAACACAAATGATCCGAAAATTTGTGATATATGACAGCAAATGGGAACTGATAAATAATTCAAATTTTAACAGATAACGGTGAAGGAGGAAATTTACTTTACTATTTTATCTTTTTTCACTATTTTTAAAGTTATATATTCATTTTTACTCTATCCTTTTGCAGTTTCACTGTTTTATACGTGCACTTTCTTACCAGTAATGCCTGATAGCATATGAATGTCGTCCAAAAGACATCAGCAGGTGCCTTGCCAATAAACCATTTTCTTCAACCTAGATTGAATTTCTTGTCCTTTTATGGCTATTATATCTTTTGTGTGGAGAGTAAATTCTCTTTAGAATATAGGATGTTGTGCTCCGATTGCGCTTGCAATCAAGAAATTACACGTGACTTGAAATATAAAGCATCTGTGCTATGGGCATAGTACTGGCCCACATCAATCCGTATTTCTCCAGTACTACACAGGAATAAACCAAGCACATAATTACGAAGTTCATAATGTTAACATTTTTAGTTTCATACAGATAGCCTAATGGTCGAATATATCGGTGCATATTTCTTCCGTTACATTAGTTGGGACCGATTTCGTCCGCTAGCTGCATTTTGCAAATTTGTATCAGCATCTAGGTTGTTTCGAAAATTAGAGAAGAAAAAATTAGGGAATCGCTAATATTTCCCTGCAAAGAATAAATATGTTTATAAAAAGATTATATATACATTAGTGGCATAAAAAACCTGTTCGTGATGTAACATAGTTTTCAATAAATAATATTTCTGAAAAACACTTGCTCACAAAATAAGTGAAGAGTCGTTTGCTAGGTTATATTCCAAAACGCAATGGTTTTTCAAATAACATTTTTGTACCAAGGATAGAAAGTGAGTTTCGAAGATATTTTCTGTGTTGGGAAGCGAATGTTTTTCGACTGATAATATACGAGTACGAATGGATTTATACACGCAGCTTGTAAATAGTACTATGTTATTATGCATTGGTGAAAATTTTATTTAGCGCATAATAGCTTTTCAACATTTTTATATACACAAATTTTCCTTTGAATACAAATTTTAGAGTATGATAAATATGTCTAATGCACCCAAAGTTAATATTTACGATGTTACAATAGTACGGTTGCAGCCTAAAGGAGTGATGCTTGTTTCCCAAGCGGAAGATTAAGTTTATTCGTTACTCCAAACAACCATTATATACACATATTTGTACTAGTACAAAATTTATTTCTTTTCTGATTTGTGGCTTGTAAATGAAAAACATTCACGTAGAATGAGTTATTTCGGTTTGTCATAGCGGACAGAATATAGAAAGTAAGAGAATAGAGGTCGAGCACAATGTCCGAACTTCTCTATATGCCCGGGGAAGTAAATGGCAATCCATATGGGAAATTACTGAACTCTGAGAAAATATGAATAATCGATATCTGTAAAGCTGGAATGCAGTACCCTGAGGTTACGCCAACCCAGAAGAGTGCACCGCTATGCACCCCATGGTGTCATGATGGACACAGCAGTGCAGATACAGTTCCGGACGTCCGCACATGTGATCGGAAATAAGAGCAGACATCTAGCGTGCATGCTGCAGCAAATCGTACACTCTACCAGACTACAGTTTACAAAACAGAGGCATCATTTGGAAACCCGACACTCTTTTCTTAGCAACAGCTTGCTAGCAGATTCTTTGCAAACCTATTGCCCCGCAGTCAGGGCCGGCCCGTGATATTGTACATGGTTCACTGTAAACCGCACACAGGAAAACTGCCACACAGGAAAACTGCCACACAAGAAAACTGCCACACCGGAAGATTGCTATGCAGGAAAACTGCCACACCGAAAGATTGCCACACAGGAAAACTGCCACACGCTTTTCATTAAGGGGCCGGGCACAAATTGCTATTCCTCCGAGGAACACTTTGAATGTGTGGCAGTTTTCCAAGTTTCTGAATTATGTGTGGCAGTTTCCCAAGGTGCCTAACGATGGGAAGGAGCTTTTGTTTGTCTGAATTTTCATGTCGGCTCATACTTGGGGCAACTGGCCACAGAAGTCCGAGGGGGAGTGGGGTGGGGGGTATAAAGATTGCCGTTTCCTGGCCTATATTGATAATTGAATTGGGAACTCCAAACAAATTTCGAGAAAACGTTTTATGTAAGCCAGGCGGAAATTGCTGTTCAGAAAAGGACAATAAGATGAGATTTTTTAATAACGCTGCACTTTTAGTTAGGCACTAAATATTTACATAACATGTCAAATTTGTAATATTTTTCTTTTACTTAATTAATTCATAAGCATTACACCTCGGCCGTTTTAACAGCTTTTAATCCGCCGACTTTGTATTCATAACGCTTACGTGTCAAATCAAGTCAATAGGATTGCGCTTTTACTTAGGCACTAAATATTAAAGTCCTAGGCCACAGGCATAGGCCTTTTTAACAGTTTTTATTCAACCAGTGTCATATTCACGGAGTTTATACATCAAATCAAGTTAATAATATTGTGCTTTTATTTAGGCACGAAATATTTATTCACAAGCCCGAGGCCTAGGCTTAGGCTCTTTTACCAGTTTTCATTCTACCTATGTCATATTCACAACGTTTACACAGAAAATGAAGTTAATAATATTGGGCGTTTTCTTAGGCAGGAAATGTTAATTCACAGGCCCTAGGCCTAGGCCTTTTAAATAGTTTTTATTAAAAAGGCCTAGGGCCAATGAATTAATATTTCCTGCCTAAGAAAACGCCCACACATAATTATCATTGTCATATTCACAACATTTACACAACAAATAAATGTAATAATATTGCGCTTTTACTTAGGCAGGAAATACAGTATTAACTCCTAGGCCTAGGCCTTTTTGACAGTTTTCATTCTACCAATGCCATATTCACAATGTTTACACAGCAAATGAAGTCAATAATATTGGGGTTTTACTTAGGCACGAAATATTAATTCATATGCCTCAAGCATTTTTTAGTTTTTACTTTATCAATGCCATTTTCACAACGTTTGCACAACAAATAAATGCAATAATATTGCGCTTTTACTTAGGCACGAAATATTAATGAATTAACATTTCGTTACCAAGTAAAAGCGTAATATTATTAACTTGATTTGCCGTTTAAATGTTGTCAATATGGCATTGAAAGAGTCAAAACTTTTAAAAAGGCCTAGGGCCTATGAATTAATATTTCGTGCCTAAGTAAGCGCCCAACATTATTAATATGATTCGCTGTGAATATGACATTGGTAGAATAATTGTTTGGAGTTCCCAATTCAATTCTCAAAATAGGCCAGGAAACGGCAATCTTTATACCCCCACCCCCTCCTCGGACTTCTGTGGCCAGTTGCCCTAAGTATGAACCGACATGAAAATTCAGACAAACAAAAGAGCTCTTCCCATCGTTAAGCACCTTGGGAAACTGCCGCACATAATTCGGAAACTTGGAAAACTGCCACACCAGAAAACTGCCACACATTGAAAGTGTTCCTCGGAGGAATAGCAATCTGTGCTCGGCCCCTTAATGAAATGCGTGTGGCAGTTTTCCTGTGTGGCGGTTTTCCGATGTGTGACAGTTTTCTAAGTTGCTGAAAGACGTGTGGCGGTTTTCCTGTGTGGCAGTCTTCCTGTGTGGCGGTCTTCCGCCAACCATTGTTAATGCGTGGGCAAGGTGGAGGTCTGGCAGCCTTTAGATGGAATTAAGATGTTTTGTTACACACATTCCACCACTCCCCACCCCATCCCCCCACACACACGCTTTTCTTGAGGCACGCAGTCCACATAGTGATAGCATTATCTTCCAAAAATTCAATGAAACCCCTTACAAATTGCCAGTTTGTATTTCGAGGGAGAATCCTGTAAGAATACACATCAGGAAAAAATGCATCCTATGGGAATACTTCCAGGAACTTTCAGAACAGGCAACAGAAAAATGAAATATTGAAAATCGACTGAGGAATGTATATCAGAAATGACGACGGGGTATTTCCTTCACACAGCCGGGGTGTGTGTGTGTGTGGGGGGGGGTCAAACTAACTTACACGGAAAATTGCCAAATACTGATTTTACACTTTAAAGTCCTCAGGGAATTTCTTTTTTCCTTTCGATTAAAACATTAAGTTGTAGTCCCTTGATTAATGCGAGGCTCGAAACCAACCCATTAAGATAGCACTGTATGTACGAAAGTATCTAAAGAAAAACAGGGTACGAGGAGTTACCTGAATTTTGTAGTGTACGCATTTTTATTTAGTTTCTTTTTTTATTATATTAGCAATCTGGATTTCATTAGCAATTACGTTAAAACAAATAATTCAAAATCCTTCAAAAATGAAATAAAAAAAAAAGTATTTCCTTCCCCACTGAAATCCTAATTTTCTTTTTCCCTCTAAGTATATAGAGTATTTTTCCTGTATTCAGTCTCTTCACCTCATACGGGCAAAATGAGAATTGCTAAATCACATGCTGTACCAACCAAACATGACGATTTCCTACTCGGTCCTAGGAAGACAAATATTCACTCAGAAAACAAATATTTCCATCGTAGCGGTCATACCGCCCTTCCTTTTAGGTGTAATTAGTTTCCATTGCGGATGCGGTCATTTTGAAAATGATATCGTGCTATATTGGTAGGGTAACGGGGAGAACACCTAGGGTTGTCTCCGTCATGCTTCTGGCGCCTCCTGCTTTGCAAAACAAGGGGTTGGTCAAGAAGTGAGTGACAATCGTACTTTGGAGACATTTTCATGACTGTAGATTCAAGGCGAGTAATGCTGTCTCGGGTCCAGGAAGAGACACAAAGACACAGACTTCAAAAATAGAAAGGCTAAATATACTGGCTTAGAAGAACGGTAGAGAATGAGAACTGCTATAAAATATTACAATTAGGAATACGCTTTTATGTAATAATACGGATGAAACAAACCAGATTAATTCACAAAGAAAAAATGGCAAATATTATGTATTTTATGAAACACCATTTTTCAGATCATTATCATATAAACATAATATATATTTATATATAAATCGAACAATTTTTACGCAAGTTATGACGCATAAGAGCAATGGAATGGATCCCGCTCCAATGTCCTGACCTTTGACCCCATTTCATTTATTTTCAATAGGAATCGTTCTCAGGTGATTCCCTACCACATACTAAAATTTCATCGAAATCGAACCATTTTTACGCAAGTTATGTCGCATAAGGGCAATGGATTAAATCCCGCTCTTATGCCCTGCCTGACCTTTGACCCCATTTCGCCCATTTTCAATAGGGCTCGTGCCCAGGTAGTTCCCTACCACATACTAAAATTTCATCGAAATCGAACCATTTTTACGCAAGTTATGACGCATAAAGGCAGTGGAATGGATCCAGCTCCTATGTCCTGACCTTTGACCCTATTTCACCCATTTTCAATGGAGTTCGTCCCCAGGTAGTTCCCTACCACACATTAGAATTTCATCGAAATCGAGCAATTTTTACGCAAGTTATGACGCATAAGAGCAATGGAATGGATCCCGCTCCTATGTCCTGACCTTTGACCCTGTTTCGCCCATTTTCAATAGGGTTCGTCCCCAGGTGGTCCCCTACCACATACTAAAATTTCGTCGAAACGAACCATTTTCACGTGAGTTATCGTGCGGACGGACGGACAAAGCTGGAGCATATACGCTTCTTCAACCTACGGTTGGAAAGCGTAAAAAAAAAAAAGAACAATATCAGTTGTTTTCGGGCTATATATGGAGAACAGTTGTTCAGTGACTTTAAAAAAGGCACATGAAATTAAAAAGAAAGCATTCACACTTGTGGACGTATAAACATAAAAAGTTTCACTAATTTGTCAGTTATTCCACCTTGCATCAAGAAACAATCACTAAAACATGTACCAGGAAAAAATATATATATATAAACGAATTTATTTAAAAAGGATCCTTATTATACGCTACTCAAAAATGTTTGCTGTGAAAAAATATTCGCTACGCAGACTTACTTGTTTATCGTTTTGTGAAAATGTATTCATGTATTTTCATTTACACGTAAAGACTTCATGTATTTTCATTTTACACGTAAAGACTTTATTAAATTATGAGATTTATTTTCTAGGGCCTGAATAAAATTTTGCTTTGCGCCCCCTACGAAATTTCCCCTTGGCCCCGCAAGAGTCCCATTCGGCCCTGAAGACAGTTACAGTACCACATTTGATTTTTCAGTTAGCCCGAGTTTCACATCCGACCTTCAGCCAGTGGGGCACTTGATCACATTGACAAAATTGCCTTCCTATGGTGTGTGCAAATTTATTCTGGTGCAATATCCGGATAACACACGTGATTAATTGTTCTCCAGTGGATCCATCATGGTTCAGGGTTTGTGATGTTCTTTCGTTGTTAGACGATCAACTTATGGAACAACCCTAGTTAGGAAAATTAAATCGACCATCAATTTAGTTAGTAGTTCATTCATTTCGTTATACAAAAGGAATGAGGTTTTCTTTTAATTCTTTCACATTTCTTAGTACATCTCAAGTTGGCCTGTCAAAAGTTTACGAATTACTGGAATTTATGCATCATGATACCTCAAACTTTGAGGACAAAAAAGGTGCAGTGTGGGGTGGACAAGGTTTCCGGGGCCCCCTTCATTAGGTACCACTTGGTTCTTCGTTCTCTGGCTGCTTTTTTAAAAATATATTGGTACATATTTCTAAATATATATTTTACGAATAATAAGAAGCGCCCTTTAGGGGTATATATTTATAAGCGATATTTTATCGCTTTGCAATACTTTGGCAGATGTTTTCTTCGGGATATCTTTTTATTTGCATCTTCAATATTTTGGGCCACCCCATAAAGAAATCCTCCGTGAGCCACTGTGTCTTACTTTTACTATTCATCATTTTTGATAATTATTTTTCTTTTCATTTTTCACAATTACATTTTTTTCATGGAAAAAAATAATAAACGAAAAATTCATGTAAATTCGTTTGTTCTGTCGTGCCCAAACATTCATTCCTTGTCCCAATAGCCCTGCTCCGTCCCGATTAACGTTGGTTCTGTTTTGAAACATTATTCGTGAAGAAGGGTCAGCACAATAGGTTTCACACGTAATTACTCTTTCCCCAAATATTACAGAAACCTGATACCGTCAGTCGATCCCCTTCGCTGAGGGGGAAATCTCATCCCCCATCCCCTGCTTAGCTGGGGATGTTTCATAAAAGCTTCGGTCTGCATCTTGGAGTTCCAGCATGTGATTTCTTTTTTACATAAGTTTGAGGGTAGAAAAGCCAATAAACTGTAATGTAAGTGATTTAAATAATTACTGACATCCTAAACTAAAGGCTATGACAGCTCAGATATTATTATTTGTGTGAAAACTTTTAATATTCAGGGAAAAAGTCAAGGATATGCCACATTTTCAGTACTTGACGTACCTAGAGCGCCACCTAGTAACGATAGGCTGCACTACTCCATCTCAAAGAAATTTAATTTTAAAATATTTCCTATAATTTTTTCTCAAATTTGATTGCCACTCTCTATAGTTCAGTGCCTTCTTCGTATGTGTGCGAATTTTCACAAGTCAGGAAGCATTTCTTGTATGAGAACTTATGTAACAAAATTTTCCCATTGAAAATACATTGGCGGATTTTCACTTGACGTCCACCTTAAACCCGAAGTCTCTCTTTTGTCGTAGATCTCCGTCACAAACCGTTCGCCAACTATTTCATTAATCTTGATATTCAAAAAGTGGAGGTTTTCGCTATCAAGGTTCGTTTCTCTATTGTTTGTCTATAGAATAAATTTCTTAGGCTTCCTCGAAGAAATATCTATTGTTAAAAATAGCGCCAAAATAAACCCACACGCAGAAAAATGCTGCTGCCTGTGTCGGAACATCTGCTAGATCAGTCACGTGACGACATGTGGTCACACCGCTCCACTAGTTCATTCCTGCAGTAGACAGCGTAGAGTTCACACGTGTTTCTGTAACCCAGTATGGATTTAAAATTGAATCAAAGAACAGCTATAAAATTTTGCGTGCGCTTAAGTAAAACCTCCACAGAAAAGCACGAAATGAGTAAAACAGGCTGTAAGGAAGATGCGTTGTCCCATGCAAGAGGTTTGGAGTGGCACAAGAAATTTGTGAATACGGTGAAGAGTGTCCGCAAGATGCGCCACGCTCCGGTAGGCCTTCGACATCAACTACGGTGGTTAATATCAGTGCCATCGAGATATTCCGGCGCGAAGACCGCCGAATGACCACTGAGAAGGTTACTAATGCGGTGCAAATGTCCGTTGATGACACTGAAAAAACCGGTTGGGGTTCCGAAAAGTCGATACAACGTGTATTTCTCACTTGCTCACGGATGAACACAAGGCAAATATTGTTATCTCTTTTCAATGGAAGTGTAAGGTATACGACGTGAGCCACACTATTAGGATCGGGTCGTCACATGTGGTGAAAATGCTTTTCATCATTTCGATCCAGAAACAAAACAACAGAGTACCCAATGGAAACACCCACAGAGTCTTCGATCCAAGAAAGCAAAGGTTCATGCAAGTACAGAGAAGATATATTCCCTTCGACATAAAGGGAATTGTGTATGACCTTGCTGTTCCACAAGGAAAAACAGTTATTGGTGCCCGTTATTTTGGAATTTTTAAAAGCCCTCTGTAGGAAAAAAATCATCAAAACGACCTGAATAGGTACAGACTGGTTAGATTTAGAAGATAATGCCCCTGCACATCATGCTTAGCTTATCCAGCAGGTTATCCAAGATCTGGGTATCGAAATGATAAAGCCCACTCCTTATTCACCGGACTTGGCGCAGTGAGATTTCCACAGATTCACTGAAGTAAAGAAACAACTTCGTGGGGATCGGTTTGCATAAAATACTGAGCTGAAAAAGGCTGTAATGGGTAGCCTTAACTGCATGTCTAGGAAAGGCTCCGAACACACCTACCGGAAGTGGATAAAAAGGTGAGACCGGTGCATTCAGGTAGAGGAGGAACACTTCGAAAGTGTTTAATTGTAAGTTAATTTATTGCATTACACTTCTGCCCCACGTAAAATCAGTTTCATTACTTTTGTACGACCCTGACATACTAGCAGTTATACCCGCTCTCCGGACGGCAAATTAATGAAATCATTTTTGAACATAAAATTAGAGAAAGAGGAAAGTAATTAAGGGACAGCAAAGTAATTTAAGATCCGTAATTGTTTCACGATTTAGAACAGGGTTCGTGACGTCAATGCATATGGTTTGACGTAAAATGGAGCAGGTTTTGGCAGTCCTTAATTTGAAATAAAAATTTCATGGAATTTTTACAGCATTTCAAAGTTTCTGGTATAATGGTATTTTAAACCTAGCAGCATTTTGAGCAGTAAAGCTAAGCCTCACTTTTGAATTTTTTTGGTTTTCAGAGTTTTGTAGTTGTAGAAGTGACAGCAAAATTTAAGCAGACGATATTCCAAAGTCGCAATCTTGATTTTCTTCTTCCTGACTTTCCTGGGTATCAGGACCTTGACTTCTCAGCATGCCAATTTTCAGATCTCTGGTTCATTTAGAAGAGGTCGAACAATTCGCGAAAAGTTCAAGCGCACAATGTTCCAAAGCCACTATTTTTATTTTTATTTTATTTTTGGACTTTTCTAGGTATACGTACGTTAAGACCTATCAGCATACTAATTTTCAGATCTCTAGGTCATTTAGAAGTGGTCGAACAATTTGCTTACGGAAACACTCACATTTTCGTATTTTGTTTTATATAGAGATTCTACAAGATTTATGAGACTCCCATGATCGGGAATCAGGTGTAGATTTGGAAGGGTGAATTCTTGCAATGGTGCACTCAGAAGTGTGACCCAGAAACCAGGGCCCACCCACATGAGGTATCAGTTTGTCATAGATGTGCTTATTTTTAATATATTTGTTGAAATTTTAAAATATATATTTAACCATAATTGAAAATGACCTTTAATATGTCGAATATATTTTCATTTGTTCGCATTAGTTTGGGAGATATTTTCTTCGGGGTATTTTCATTTGCATCTTCAATATTTTGGGATACTCCATAAAGAAATCCGGAATGCGCCACTGAGTTCTTGGTAACATGTGATTGACCCAGGTAAAGTACTTTTATATGTCGGAACAAAGCGTTTTCAAGGTCCATTGTGATTGGGGTGTAGGAGAACTGGCCACAAAAAATTTAAGTGGCCGTAAAAAAATTGCGTTTTTTGACCGCTTCGTGGCCACGACCCACAGAGGTTGGTTATTTGAGTCATATAAAGTTTCAGTAATTTCGTCTTTTCTTAATTGTGATAATTAATGTAATTCTTTATAAAAATGTTTATGATCTACAACTCAACAAAAGATTTCAAGGTTTACAAAGCACGCACAAGTCTGCAAATTATCTGAGGGCATATGCTGAGTGCTGACTCAGGAAACCTGTGTGTGTGTGGGGGGAGGGGGGGATACCAAAAGTGTAAAATATAAATATAAAGAATTTTTGGTCCGATCGGGAAATTTTCAGTAATTACTCGGCACATTATATGAGTTCATGTGCCTACTCAGCAAACCTGTAAGGGGAGGAGGGGGGGGGGGGGGGGTATAATCCAAAAGTGTAAAACATAAAGAATTTCTGGTCCGATCAGGAGATTTTCAGCATTTAGAGCCTGCAAATCAACAATTTATCTGAGGGCATGTGCTGCCTCAGGAAGCCTGTCGGGGGAGAGGGTAACACCAAAATTATAAAATGTAAAGAACTTCTGATCCGGTCGGGAAATTTTCAGCATTTACAACTTACATCTCAACAAACTCTCTGAGGGCATGTGCTGACTCAGGAAACCTGGGGGGGGGGGTAATACCTGAAATATAAAACAAAGTATTTCTGGTTGTAAATGGTGAAAATCTCCCCATCGGACGAGAAATTCTTTATATTTTACTCTTTACGTGTTACCCGCCCCCTCCTCCCTGAACAGGTTTCCTGGGTAGGTACATGCACTCAGATGATTTGTTGAGTTTCAGCTTGTAAACGCTGAAAATCTCCCGATCGGACTGGAAATTCTTGATATTTCATATTTTAGGTTTTAAGCATCACCCCCCCCGACAAGTTTCCTGGGTTTGCACATACCAGCAGAGAATTTGTTTAGCTGTAGTCTATACACCTAGAAAAATATCGTAAATAAGAAAAAACGAAATTATGGAAATTTTATGTGTGTCAGATATCTCAGGAGACGTAGCCACGGAGCAGCCTAGAACGCAATTTTTATACGGCCCCTTAAAATTTTTATGGCCAGTTCTTCGTGCGGCCTCTTCTCCGGTGGTCAGTTCTCTGGTGGCTAGTTCTCCGCTTTGTCTTTTGCCCGAAAATCATGGAAATGTCTAAATTTCTTACCGAAAATGAAATATTAAAAAAAAAATTATGAGCAATGTTGCTCACACGTAATTTGTTTATGCAGAACAATTTTATGGCACTGAAATTCCAATGTGTCCAGTTCTCCGTGTGGGCAGTTTTCCGGTGGCCACTTCTCCGTACCCGTTGTGGGGTTGTGATTGATAGGGAGATTTTATATCAAGTTTGTTAAAACATATAAAATTCTACTCAAGAATAACAGACTTACTTTGCCGGTTATAGATATAATCAATATTTGAGTCTAGCTGTACATCGAATATTTGATCCGATATTAAAAGAAAATATTCGCACACGACCTCTTCTCTTTGAACTACAGCCGGTTGGCTGGAGCTTTTACAGGGCCTAGGGCGAAATTTTATTGCG